>CM077116.1:255728439-257143798 GCA_039619475.1 Icerya purchasi | reverse complement strand
ACATCAAAAAAGGCTCATTTACTTCTTCGCCAAAAAATACAAACCGAAAATTAGCTTATTGGCGGACAAAGGAATGTGCTATTGCGATCAGGCAGCGACGGAAACTTTTGGGAAATTTGAAAGTATTCACTTCATGACTGGGCAAAAAAAGTTAAACAATTTCGATCTTCACCGATTGACAGCCTACAGTCTCCTGAGAGTCGTCGTTCGTTTCTTTTAGACAATTTTGCAATGCAGTCTAAGGCTTTCGGCTTTTCACTTTCTGAACTGTTTCCATCTACTACTTCATCTTCCTCGAAGCTATTAAAATCAGTTCCAGCCTTCTTCGACAACATCTTGTCGGCAATAATGTTCTAAAGCCGCAGTTAATTAATTATACACGATCGCAATTCTGCCTCCATGGAACGCCGTAATTTTCGTCTATTACGCATTATTACCGTGTCTCTTTTCGTTATATTCTCGAGTCTAAGGTTTTCTTTTTTTTTTTTTTTAAATTCATTAATCATCGAATTTACTTAAAGTCTCAATGTTTTCCCTAAAACTAGTCACCGAGAGTATTTTTTTTTTTTAATCTTGTATTTTTATTTGATACATGCCGTTTAATTACTTTTTTTTATCAATTGTTGAATTTCACTAGAAACTCATATTGTGAGACGTTTTTCGAGTGTGTGAGAAAGGTTTTCTATTATAATTGTTTTTCAGTAAAGATATTGCGGAAAAAGAGTTTTTTTTTTCAGTTTATAATTCCTGCGACACCAGAAACGCAGAATAAAAAGAATTTGTTTCACTGACGTCCGTGAACAGAGATCAATACTGGAATCGGAACACTGACATCCTGGAACAGGATCAGCCACGAATAGTAACAGTATCCGATATAGCAAGATCTCATTACTGACAATTATAACGTAATCCGACAATGCAGCGTTTCTATCGTGGCGCTACCGTGTACACATTCGGACGAATATTGTTGAACCGTTACAACTACTAAGAAATGCTGTTCACACTTTATTAAATTATAGAGTTACTCGTTAAGAACGTTGTTACGAAATCAAGAAAACTATAGTCTAATTTAAATGAATTCCGTCCGATATTGCAACAGTAGATAATGGAAGAGCGTTTAGTCAAAGACATTGAGATCAGGACATCCTCAGTCGTCATAGTGTATAACCAGAATTAAGCGCCGGGAAGCAGTTGTCTGCTCGGAATGCTAAATAGAACTGTTTTTGGCAGTGCATTGATTATGATAAAAAAGAAAAAAATCGAAATATTATTGGAGAAATTTTACACTTTGCCAATATGTATGGGCGAAATTATAAAAGACCCCTTACAAACAGAATCTCTGGAATTGTACAGATATATACGTATGGGAAAAGTGGCCAATTGAACGTTAAACTAAAAATTCCGCCTAAAAAGATATTTTTAGGAGGCACGAATGAAGCCTATGTAAAAGCAAATTCGAAAAGAAAAATCGGAGCCTGCTCAGCAAACTGCTGGAGAAATTTAAATTTCTTGAGAATAGTCAATGCGATAAATTATTTTTTTGGAAATTACTATTAGTCGCGCAAGTGGAATTTCACGTTTTCCAGAAATGGAGAAGTGTTCTATTTTGTTTATCTTTTCGGCCCCGGAGTTTATTTGTCACTTTTTCGACGAGAAAAATAATGAAATTTTAAATATTTACTTTTCGAAATGAAAAACGGTGTTAAAATGCGTTATCGAACCAGTTGTGCGTTATCGCGTTTTTCGTCGGCAGATCGGCAGCGGTGAGATCGTTCAATTATTATTTCTTTTGTTTTCTTATCACTTGTTCATCGGTTGCATCTTAATTGTAACACGTTCAACACGATAAATTACCTTTTCGTTAATCGTCGTGTTTGAATTTTAGATTTAATTTCACTTTAATTATTTTGTTCATTAGCTTCAATTTATTTATTTATTCTTTCTCGTTACTTTTTATTTTTATTACTTTTTTTTCTTTTCTTTCTTATTATTATTATTATTATTTTCTCTCTTCTTCTTCTTCTTTCTTCTGCTTGTTAAATGAGCGTAGTTAAAGGAGGCCGCTCAGCGGCCTCCTCCCAAAACCCAGCTAAATCAATTAAACCCCCATCCAACTTGTCCATAAACATGGACATAGACCTCAACTCTAAACGTAAATCGGCTGATCCCCTTTCACCGATTTCCACCACTCTACCAAAGGAAATCAGGCTTTCTCAGGCTGATCTCCCTTTACCGGCTCCGTCTTGTGCCCCCGAGCTCAACAGCAGCAGTAATAATAGCAACCCCAATTTTAATATCACCAGCAACACTAACCTCAATAGTATTAGTAATAATAACAAAAATGATAATAACAATAACAACAACAATAACAATAACAATAATAATAACAATAATAATAATAATAATACTATTTCTGATAATAATCATCATCATCATAATAATAACAGTAATAATAATGATGCTAATAATAATAGTGGTGATAATAATAATAGGAGTAATAATAATAATACTAACGATAATAATAACAATGATAAAAATAATTCAAAGAATAATAACGATCATGTTAAAAACTTTTCTTCCGATCACCCGGGTCCTTTTACTGTTTTCGTTGAAAGTAGTTCCGCCGATCAGAATTTAGGTAACTTTCATCCACTTGCATTGGCTAAAGCCATCAGCAAAAACTCTACTGCTTTCACTGACATCAAGCCTCGAGGCAGAGGGCGTATTGCTATTTTTTTCCCTTCCGCTTCCACTGCCAATGCTTTTCTAAGTAACTCCTCTTTTTTCGAATCCAACAATTTAATTGCTTTTATCCCTCACAACTCTGTATACAGAATTGGAGTAATTTCCGGAGTTCATCCCTCCTTTTCCGAAGAGGATATAAAAGAAGGAATTGAATCTTGTATTCCGGTACAATCTGTTAGACGAATTTTGCGTTCCTCTGAAGATGGCAAAATTCCTACCAGAAGTGTTGAAATAAAATTTTCTAAACCCGTCCTGCCTGAATTCATTTCCATTTACCGACTTCGATTCCCTGTCTCTCCCAGCATCCGCTCCCCCACTCAGTGTGCCAAATGCTTTCTCTTCGGACACATAGCGCGTCATTGTCGCAGTTCACATTCTATTTGCTCTCACTGTTCGGCTAAACATTCTTTCAATGAATGTTCCAACCTCCAAGAGCCTCCTTCTTGCCGTAATTGCAAAGGAAGTCACAGTTCCTCGAACCGTTTCTGCCCAGAATGGCAAAGGCAAAAAGATATCAAGCGAATTATGGCTTTTGAAAATGTATCTTTTCAAGAAGCCGCTAAGCTTAAATCTTCCAGCGCTGCTACTCAGGCATTTACTTATGCTAATCGAGCCGCATCATCTACTCTCCCTTTGAATACTTCCAATGTAGCTTCCAAGGTACCTTCTCCTCCTCGTCCAAAATCCCCCACCTTCCATAAATTACCTAAGTCTAAACCTCATCCCAAACCTCTTCCTCAATTTCCAACTGTCACATCCTACTATACTCCTTCTCCCCCAGTTGGATGGGCTCTGAATAGTTCTTCTCTCCCCAACCCTTCCTTACCTTCTGAACACTCCACATCTTCACACAGAAATTCTAACAATCTTTCTTCCGATATCTCTTCCAATATCTCCAGATTGCCTACAGCAATTACGGAGCTCCTTTCTTCTTTTAACATAGTTTCTTCTGCTTCCTTTGTTGATAACCTTGCATCCTTCTTGTCCAACAATGTCCAGTTTAGTTAAATTATCTTCTCTCTTTACACTTTTCTTAGCCAAATTTTTCATTGGCCCTCCTTACATAATCTTCCATCTCTTTTGTTTTCTTCTTCTTTTTCTTCCTTTTTTCTTATCTTATAAATGACGCCTGTACTTAATATTATTCAATGGAACTGTCGTAGCATCCGGGCGAATAAGGCAGCCTTAGAAGGCTTGCTAAATTTACATAATATAAGTATAGCATTGTTGTCTGAAACATGGCTTCCGAAATCATCAACTTTTTCAATTAGGGGTTTTCATGTAATTAGATCAGATCGCGAAGATGGTTATGGTGGTGCAGCTATCCTCATTAGGTTCGGCATTCCATTTTCTTCCCACAATTTAGACATCCCAGGTGGCTCTAGTCCTTCTTCCTCTCCCAACTTTGTTCATATTTCTATCTCACACACATTCGCTAATATTTCTCATCCCCTTCATCTTGTATCTGTCTACATTCCTCCCCTGTGTAACCTAAAGGATCTTTCTCTTTCCTCCCTTCTTGACTCCTTACCTCACCCATTTATCATAGGCGGGGATTGGAACGCCTGTTCTCCCGCCTGGGGTAGTTCGTCACTAAATAGAAATGGTTCCTTCCTTCAAACTCTACTCTCAAACTACAACCTTGTGGTTCTCAACGACGGCTCTCCTACATATTTCAAAAACCAAAATTCCTACAGTTCTATAGACCTAACTTTCTCCTCTCCTAATTTAAGCCTGAAATGTGTATGGAATACCCTTGATGGAACCTTTGGTAGTGACCATGTTCCTATCATTGTGTCCGTTCATGGGACTTCCTCCTCTCATGTAAAAAAAGAATCCCGTTCTCCTAGCTGGAACGTTTCAAAGGTTAATTGGTCTGATTTTCGTTCGTTCCTGGATTCCTCTTCCTACAGATTTGATCCTAACTTAGATGTTACGCCTCAGTATGAAAACTTCGTTCAGTTAATATCATCAGCTTTAGATTTGTCTTCTCCTCCACAAAAATCTCCTTCTGGGAGCATCAGGCGATCCTACGCCTCGTCCTTATGGTGGAATGCGGAATGTTCAATTGCACACCAAGCCAGTGTATCCACGTTTCGTATTTTTCGAGCTGCTCCTTCTCTGGAAAACTTCCTAGCTCACAAAAGAGCTAATGCCAAATTCCGATTTACTCTCAAAAAGGTTAAAAAGGCGTCTTGGGCTGCTTTCTGTTCTTCCTTTTCTAGATCTACTCCTCTCTCACAAATCTGGAGGTTGGCTAAGGCTTTCCGAAACCCTCAGTCCTTAAATCCCTTTACTTCCGGCGTTTCGGAGAACAAGCTAGCTGCTTTCTTTGATTGTGTTGCTCCGCCCTATGTTCCTAACTTTGATGAATTTGACCTTTCTATCTCTGCCGCAAGCCATTCTGAGCATTTTCTAACTTTTCCGTTCACTTTTAATGAATTATTATCAGCGTTCCCGAAAAATCCTAACTCTTCTCCAGGGATAGATGGATTATCTTATATTGTTCTTAAGAATCTTCCTGAATATTATCTTAAAATACTCTTAAATCTATTTAACTCTATTCTCCATCTAGGTTCCGCTCCTCCGTCATGGAAATCCTTTATCATCGTTCCCATCCCCAAGGGTATTAATTCCTCGTCCTTCCGTTGCATTTCTCTTGCAAGTTGTCTGAGGAAACTTTTCGAATCCATGTTGAACCGGCGGCTGGTTTGGTGGCTGGAAAACAATGATGTCTTGCCTAACAACATGTATGGTTTTCGTTCTGGTCGAGGTCCTACTGATTGTGTTTCTTTCTTCTTGTCCCACATCTATAAATCGTTTATCCAAAAAATTATACCCTAGCTACCTTTGTTGATATTTATAGTGCCTTTGACAGCGTCCACCTTCCAACTCTTAAGAGCAGAATGTTATCTATTAATTTACCTTCTCACTTCACATCCTTAATCATGAGTCTTTTCCTAAGTAGAACTGTTACTCTAAGATTTCCTTCCTTTTCAGAGTCACGAAAGGTTTTTCGAGGCCTCCCGCAAGGTTCCTGTCTTAGTCCTACGCTCTTCAATATTTATTCTCTTGGTGTCGCCTCTCTTAATCTACCTTCTACTTCCTTATTTTTTGCAGATGACATTCTACTTTTTTCAACTGCTCCTAGCATTCTAAATGCTTGCAATAACATGCAAGAATCCTTGTACATTCTGCAGAGTTCTCTTTCTCAAATCCATCTATATATCTCTCCTCCAAAATCTTCATGCATTGTTTTCACATTTCGTTCCTATAATCCTGAGTCAATCAACGTAAATATCGACAATACACCTATACCTGTTGTTTCCTCCTTCCGCTACTTAGGAATCTTTCTGAATAGCCGTTTATCCTTTACTGAGCACATTAATTACCTCCATTCGTCTACTCTAGAACGTTTGAATATCTTAAAGTCTTTATCTTCTTCCCACTGGGGAGGTGATCCTATGATACTACTTATGCTCTACAAATTCATTGTTCGATCCAAACTTGATTTCTGTTGTTTTCTGTATGGTACTGCTGCTCGTTCTCCCCTAGCTAAATTAGATTTAGTTCAGAATGCAGCCCTGCGCTTATGTCTAGGAGTCTTAAAATCCACGCCTATTCCTGCGATTTTAGCAGAGGCTAATGTGGCTCCTTTATCCATTCGTAGATCCTATCTCGCGTATCGGTTCCTTATTAAACGTCTACATATTTACCCAAACAATCTTGTCCCTGCATATTCTTCTCTCTTGCAAGATTGGCGTTTTTCCTCTAATAAGGTTCCCATTCTCTGCCACATTGCCTCGCGTCTTATTAAGTTTTCGCCCGTCATCCTAACTTTCGATAAACTTCCATTTTTCCAGTTTGAGATATTAAATGTTATTCCTTCTCCTAATCTTTTTTCTTTGCCTTCTTATGTAAAATATCTCCCTGCTCATGCAACAGTTTATGAATTTAACCAGGCAGTTTCATCATTCTTTGCTAACCATACCCTAATTTTTACGGATGGGTCCAAAATGTCACACGGAGTGGGTGCATCTACCTACATTCCTGCTCTTAACCATTCCAGCCTGTTCAAAATTCCTTCATTTTGTTCAATTTATTATGCGGAGACATTGGCATTACTACGTGCCATTGAGCTCATTCCATCTTTTCCTCAATGTAAAATGTTCCTTCTAATTTCTGATTGCAAAAGCGCCCTTCAGTGTATATCCTCTCCATATGTTCCTTCCTACTCTGATCCTATTATTCTGCGCATCCGATCACTGATTTTCAGCCTTTGCAGATTGCACTCATTAACCATCGACTTTCTTTGGATTCCTGGTCACGCCGGAGTTGCGGGCAACGAGAAGGCGGATTATCTTGCTCGTTCGGCTATTTCTTCTGGGCGGCCAGTCGGACGGATTCCTTCTCATGAATTATTAAATATAGCAAAAAGTATCCAAAAGGCCAATTGGAAATCTTTTTATAAATCATCGTTCTCCAGTCCTAATTCACAATATTTTTCCATTCACCCTAATCCACCTACTCAACCATGGTATCTACATTTTCCGCACCTTCCCCGACTCATCATATCTGCTATCTGTCGTCTTCGATCTGGTCACAGTCGACTTCCTGCTTCATTGTATCGTTTCTCCATAGTGTCCTCTCCTATTTGTCCGCTGTGTATCGATAACACAGTCGTATGTGACTCTGATCATGTATTCTTTGAATGCTCCTCTTTATCATCGGAAAGGGCAGCTCTATACGCGGAGCTTCTCTCACATGATGTTCCAACTCTATATTGTGTGTCCTTTATTCTCTCATTACAGTCAACGTTGATCATACCAATTGTAGCAAAATTCCTATCCTCTGTACTACATTATATTAATATCTAATCCCTTCAGTATTTCCCATTTTGGCATTCCTAACTTATCGTGTCCAGTGATTTCCAACGAACTCCTCTCTAAACGAAGAACACGCACTGATGTTGCAGTTACAGTCACAAACAGGCACAGCTCGCAGTTAATTTTGCGGGCTCGCTGTCGCATTTGCGGCCCTAACGGTAGATAGGGGAACTCCTTGTCAGACGGCACTGCGGGCGCTGCTGTTGCAGTGTGGCCATAGTGTTCGGTGAAAATTCTGCTCATTTCCTTTTAACAGAATGGTAGGCGCTGTTTCCGCAGTCGTCGCCATAAATATGATTAATGTTTCATAATTAAAAACTATAAACTTTGCTTTATAGTGATGGAGAAAGTCATTGAACTTTCGGATAATTGTTTACGGACGCTAAGCGCTGTGTTCTACATAGGTTTCGTGATTGATGGATCTAACTGCTTTTTAAACATCCCGTGTTTCTTCTTTCTTAATTATTTATAGCCAGATTCCTTTGTCCGTTTGTACTGTGGGCTCTGTAATTGCAGATGTGGCCATGGTATGGGACAGCTAACTCCTTTTGCTCTTACCTTCGTCATTTCTTTTCTTTTCAGGATACATACGTTTGGCATTTTTCGACGTTGATTGTTATTGTTTCTCCATCTTTGGTATAGCATTCTTTGTCAGATTCCATTCCTTGTTATTCCTAATTGCTGCTATGTACACATGTTGATGGGTAATCGTCCGTTGCTGACAAGCCCAGGGAAAAACCCAAACAAGAAAAAAAAAAAAAAAAAAAAATACTTTTCGAAATAATGAATCACTAGAACGAACCGCAGATGCTTAGATTAATTTGACTTTAGACAATAGACTAAGTACACTAGTCTGCCTTTTATATGACGGTCTGTTTTAAACTGGGAATATAGATAAAGTTAGGAATCTTTCCTTTTCTTTTCCTTTTTCGTAAAAGAAGAATTCTGGAAGGAGGACGTTGTTTTGATTTATTTTGCTGCTTGCTTTTCTTGCAAAGGAGATTCAGGTAAATTTCGATATTTAATCGTTAGCATGTTCTTAATAGCCGGAAGATGATGTTTTAACTTTTGACGTTTTCCTAGCGACCTTTTCTTTTACGTTTGTTTAAATGTCACGCTTTTTCGCTTTGATGTTTCTGCCATAGCTTCGTTTTTTTCCTTACGACTGCGCATCAGCGTTCATTTTACATTACGTAGCGATGTTAAATATTGTTTCACTTTTATTTTGTTCTCTCAGTGAAAATGGTGATATTACTTAAACTGTTTTTCCGTTTTATTGAAAACTATACGAAAAGTAATTTCTATACCAACTGTAAACTACATAAGGAAAAATTCTTTACATTCTATTTGTTTTGTTGTATAGAACGGAAAAAAAGTATTTATCTTTGGCTGGCATTTTTCTTTTTACTTTTTTTTTTTTCGTTCAGTACAATTTTTTTGTGGAAACTATAAATGTAAACTCAAAAATTTACAACAATAGAAAAGAAGATGGACATGATAGCAGGATCAAACTAAGCTAAAGTATTTATTTCGTTTGGGAGAAAAATCGACGTGATAAAATATTTCTCAAAACATTGTGTAGTGACCTTCAGTTTAAATAAAAAAAAAAGTGAAAAAAATAGTCGTGGACAAAAAAGATATATTTGTTACAAGAAAATCACACAGAAAACTTTATTGAGAGATAATCTCTATAAAGTTCCTAAAATTTTTTGAGGAAGTGCATGTATAATTCTGGATTCTAAAAAAAAAAAAAAGAAACTTGTCACGACCTTTAGATCAGGCACCTTCCTTGTGGATGAAATAATTTCTGGTTCGGTGTGGCTCTTACGCCGTGCTGAAAGCTGATGGAAGAATGCGATTTATTGTTTCAGAAAGCTACGATCTCTCTGTAAAAGCTGTAAAGGTCGAGAAAATGTTGAGTGACTAGTATACCTCTTTGCAGACTAATGTTAGATCAGTTCGTCTTCACTAAGTTAGCAAAGAAAAGAATTGCCTTTCCAGTACAAATTCTTTTAATATACGTTACGTTAACCAGCTATCATTTTAACTGTTCGTCATACACACAGCACAATATGTATATTATCTTCACTGTCAGATTTCAGAAGATTCGTATAACCTTTAATTAATGAATTTGAATTGAAGCTAAGACTTTAGAATAGTAAACGATTTAGAGAAAATCGTGAATATTAAAAAACTATTTCTACTCCGCACCAGAATCACAATCAAATAAAAATTGCGTGCATTAATTTTGAATTATGTTCAACTATATGTCGCTTATGTATGTTTACATAATAATCAGTGACTTTAAGTGATGATTCTGTCTTATGTTGCATTATTAATGATCTTGACGGACAATTTTTGATGTTCAACGTTTTCCCGAACGATACTTTTTAAATGGATTTTTTATGACTTTGTCGTCGTCAAACGATTGAAAAAGTGGCCAGATTTTTAAACGTATACAGTGAGCTAAGCTGACCTATTTGGAATCATTTTATTTGCTGAATTTTTCAACGACGATCCAACATTATTCCTAAAAGTATCATACATGTTTTCGACGTATTTTTTCTAGAATTTGATGGCATTTTTAGTTTTACTATATAAATAATCTAACAAGAGTTAGCGACCAAAAACTATAAAAAAATGCCCTAAAAAACGGATTTTTGAATTTTTCGCGAGGACTCCAACCGAAATCCAATTTTCTCATTAAATCATTGTATTTTCCATAAAAACATATATGTTATTAGTTTAAAATATTACTTGTAGCCTTTTTAATAAATCGACCTTTTTGCATTTTAAATACTTCAGAAGTGTTTTGAAAGTAGCTCACCTATCTTAACGGGGGCACCCTTTATCTAATTATTTTGGAAGTACACCCATTCTTACGTAGCTTCTTGTAACGATGATCGATTGAACCGTTAGAAATGTTAGAATTAGTAGGAGATGAATGTTTTTAATTTTTTTTTTTTTTTTAAATAAGTTGTGAGCGTTATATCTAAGTATACATGTATATATATATATATATATATAGTACGCACGCAAATACGTAATACGCATCTGTACACCGGTATATGCAGGCAGCTTAATATTTTAAAATCGAAAAACATGATCTTCTTTGAGAACTTAATATCAGGGAAAACGACGAGAAAGTCAAAACGAAATACATAAAGAAAGAAGCATAATAAGGTAGAGAGATTCAGGACGTAACTTGTTCTTTAATCTTTGTACCATTCCTTCAGCAATTTTTTCACCTCCTTTTCCCACACACCAATTCCCCCCCCCCCCTTTAATGTATGATTAGGGATTGTACTTATTACTTTAATTAAATTTTAAACATCAAATATTGAAGACTTCGCGAAACGGTTGCATGCATCTTTTCAGGGTTGTCCTATTTTTGTTCTAATAATATTTAATTTATTTAAAAACATAAAAATTATCACAAATTTACTTTTTCCAGTTTTAATGATTAAACATAAAATATGCTTTCGAAAGTGATACTTACAAAAAGAAGAAAAAGAAAACTTTAAAATTCTTAAGATGCTTATTAAAAATTACGCAGTTATTTAAAACTTCGAGGAGTCGTATCATAACTTTTAACACATTGTCAAATATTATCCTTAATGTTTCTAAAGAGATGTATAACTTCAAAAAAGAGAGAGAAAGAAATTAGGAGCACCGTTATTGCCCAAAGTTCACAGGGTTCCTCAGAAAAATACCTTTACCGAATTGTACAATTTGAATTTTGTTTGACCTGCTACGATTCCTTTTAAAATCAACGGGTCTAATCCATAAAAGGAATAAAAAAAAAAAAAAAAAAAAACACTTTCTTACCGTCGAAAATTTCTTAAAACTCTGTTATGAATCTATATTGCATGCAGCCTGGTTTGCTTACGTCTACTATTTTTATTTCAGGAAACTGAGGTGGCATATAATGTACCTTTTGCATTTTTATAATCTCTAACTGGCGTATAAATGCATAAATGTTTCTGGTAAATTTCCAAGAGGAAATTACGGCACTATCCTTCCGAAACTTGTCTGGATTCATCAATGAACGGTTACAAAATCGTTTATTTCTAAAAGATCAGAAGTTTCTTACTGATGAATCTCGAGGTACGGGGAAAAAAATTATTCCGAGCATTGCAGCGACGTGGCACTAATTGAAATTTAAAACTGTCACACTCGGTTCATATAGAACATTTTTTACCGCTTCTTGCACGTGTTTGCTGGAGAATCATGCGAACTGCATTGTACACCGGCAACGGAACTGATCAATATCGAGCCTAATCCATGCCGAATCCTATAAATAACCGCCAAATATTTTTAGGCTCCATCTTACGCCTAATATGATTAAATTGTGTACAATATACTAACTATTTTTAAAATCCATCTGTCGACTTCGGAGATTAAGTTATACGCTAAAGTCGAATTCTGAGTGTTTGATATTTTGAGAAATCGGAACCAGCGGCGAAAATTTTGGTTCTGGTTCGTTAATCGTTCTCCATTGCCGCATGAAGGTACGGAAATTTTCGGTTGCGAATTCGAGCGCGACGCGCTGAACAGCATTTACATATTTACCACGGCTACAGATTTTTTCTTTTTTTTTTTTTTTTTTTTTTTTTTGGGCTTGTCAACCGGGGACTTTTACCCAGAAACAATTAGAATAGGAAGGAATCACTTATATCTTGATACGGTCTGATATTGTTAGGAGAAAGGAACAATCTGTGGAGAGGGAAGAGATAAAACATAAGAAGCGCTATATGGAGTAGGAAGACCGAGTCTCAGCAAATTGAAGTAGAAAGCCGAGCACTCAGCAAAAAGAGATGAACACTCAAAGAACACATGGTCCGCATCGCACACATGTTCTTCGTTTGAGTGGAGGGGACAATATGGAGAGGCAACCAACGAAAAACGAAAACGGGAGGAAGATAATAAAGTATGGCTTAAGAACGCAGACGAATAACGGAGACAACAACAGAACGACGAAGTGAAGGAAACAAAGAGAACCACGGATTGGCAGGAAGACTAGGTTGGACAGACAGATAGAAAGAACAATTGTTAGTGAAAGAGGAAACGTACATATCGGACCAAAACCTAAGATGAAAACTTTTGCACAGCGGAAGGAGATTGGACGAAGGGATCTTTTTAAAGAAGAAGTGAAAATAGGCAGCAACCCGAGCCAAGGAGTCCACCGCTTCATTACCGCAGATGTCCGAATGGCTAGAAACCCGCAGCAAATCAATTTGAATGGAATGAAGGGAAGAAGTGGATAAGTGCGCGTATGCGAAATATGATAAAATCACAGGAATGATCAGGTAGGGGAGAATAAATTGAAGGGCAGTCATGGAGTCAGATATAATCAAGAATTTAGAGGAAAGGTGATTGGAGAAAATGAAAATAATGGAACGTAGGATAGTCATTAATACGTTTATGAATGTAGAACACAAAGAAGGCAGGCGAAAAGATTCTGAGAAGCCAAAATTTGGAAAGATAAAAGAGGCACCGACACCATCTTCGAACCATCTGAACACGGTTTCATGAGAAGGAAATTGAGAATTGATAAAACTGTGAAATTTCTGTCTAATTAGGGCGTATAGAAGAAACTTAGGGAGCGTAGGAACAGTAAACATATTTGGAGGATGGCAGAGATCGACGAAATTAAAAGTGAAATGAGGGAGATTGACAAAGGACATTACGTAAGGACAAAACGAACTGAGACGAAGAGAAATGTGAGATAGAATAGGAATTTTCCTAGGTACGATTTTTTCTCTTTTAATGATAATTAAATCCTTAATAAAAGTCCCGAATTCAATTGAATGAGGAAATATAAATTATTTAAATTTGTCGTTTATTTTTGCGAGATGATCTTTTTTAGAAAAATATTATCAGAATGAAGAAAAACAAGCTTTCAAAATGTACCGGTAAAAGTAATAACTTTTATCGATATTTCCGGGTAGCAGATGTTAAAATTTTCAGACAACAGCCCCCCGCTTTTCCCTAAACAATGAAATATTTTCCGCTGCCTTTTCATTCACGTCGAATCGAGCTCGATATACGACCTGTTGCTGTTTCTCTAAGTTGTTCTGCCGCTGCTTATCTACTGCAAAGTTCCGTCAACTCGAACTTACTTCGAGACCATCGTCGGTTTCTTTTGTTTCTTTTATGCGTTGTAAAATTTGCAAATAAATATCGTAGAATTTTTTTAATTCCGTTATAATGTCGCTATTCTAAATTTCAACAGATTTTCCAAAAGATGCCTTCTTTTTTCGTAATTATTGTGCTGACACCTTCTACTAGTTCACATTAAAATGTTCAAATCAGAATGGAGTCGGAATTGAACGGATATTTTTCCGTTTTCGTTTGCTTTTGTTTGGGCTTGAACGCATTTGACTAGAGAGGAAAATAGAAAATGTCTCGTCTCTGTGGAGCCAATTTTTTCGATCCGCGTTCTCTTAATTTAATAAACTACAACTTAATGTTTAGTAAGAAGGCTCTTTAATAGGGAGCGAATGTGAAGAAATCGACTAGAAGAAAAACAAAAGAATGCAATTTTTTTTCTTGAATTATTCACCAAATTGGCAGTATCACCGATATAGAGATACGTTGACATTAACGCTAAAAAGCAAATATTACACATCGGTGAAGATAATGACGCGACTTCAATGTTTTCGGTATCCGTTATTAGCGGGATTCGGATTTATATGCACTAAAAATTTCATAATGGATAATGTATAGTAAAGAAATTAAATCGAATTTTCTAATGAGGCTTTTTTGTGATTTCAATCAAATTCTTTTTGATTATCTGTCTCTCTCAAATGAATGATCTATTTTTACTTCCAAATTCTAGCACTTGACCTTATTGTGCTTCGTATATCGTGTTATTCCCTTTTTTATTCGTTCTTTTATATTATCTCTCTCTGATCGAATTGCTATTTAACTGTTGATCCTTTTCCCTATATATCGCTTCCGGGCATAGGATCTTTGTTATCCGCCCCTCCCACCGCCATCACCACCACAAAAAAAAACATCTCCAAATCTACAATATTAATTGTTACGAGGATCTTTTAACCATGTTTCAAAGAGTAAAGCAAAGTCAGTTTTGTATTGATCGAGAAAGCCGTTGTTGATGGTTTTTAGACTGCGACAATTCCGTTGCAGAATTTTTAGGCTATGTAAGTCATCGTGAAAACACAAATTAGGATTACAGTGAGATAGATAGGCGCATGAAGAAAGCGCGGTTATCAAGAATAAAGAAAAGAGGGCTATTATTAAGTAATAAAACGGAATAGAGAAAATACAATAAGGAAAAAGGGGATCAGGTGCTAGAAGTGACGAATAAAAAATAAATAGAAAACACAAGTTCAGCCAAGCATAATGTTTCATGCGCTGAGGAATCCGTATGTAAGACTATAATTACGTTTACATAATAACTAATTCGAAATAAAGAAATCTGATTTTTTGCGCCATATTCTGGAGAGATACGTCATATTTTGCGTTTTTTTGAACTAATCGCCAACATCGAACGTTTCGTTAAAGAAATGATATACGGTTTCAATACCGACAAATAGCTTTCTTTCCAACGATGTACCGGGAAAAAAATACTGTTTTAAAAAATTTTGAACTTTCGCCGCCCCGAGGGCCTAATTTTGAAGTTGGAAACCCGGATGTTCCAAACTGAGGAAAATGATCAGGGATGCGCATATATACGGAATCCTAAAAATTGAGTAAATAAAGAAACAAAAAACATTAAATTAAAGAAAAAAAAACAATTCGAAACAAAAGAATAAAAATAAAATAGTTTTCACGCGGTCCATAGATGGCCAAATTCGAAGAGAAGAAGAAAAAGAAGAAAAAGGAAATATGAAAGAAAAAAAATAAACCACAGTCATTACTAAAACCTACACTGTAAGTATACATTTAATAAATATCGTTTCCAATCGTCAAACATTCTGTTTAGGGAAGTTGTACAAAATGGATAGGTTAACAAAAAAGAAAAAAAAAAAGCTGACCTTCACCACTAATAATTATGTGTGTAACAGGTGTAAAAGCAATTAAGAAAATAAATAGTAAATAAAGGAAACAAAAACGAAAAAATATAAAATATAAACCGTAACATTGTGACCATTTTAATTGAATTACACTGGAAAAAAAAGGAAAGAAAAATTGTACTGTAAACATATTTCTGCATTAGTACTTATTATTACACTGAGCGAATGTAAATAATATGAGAATCACGGTTCAAATTTGAAGAGACGTTGACTTTGTTGGAGAAATATATGTTGTGATTTTTTGTATGGTTGCCGGCGTATTTTGGTAGTACGGTCGTCCCTTAATCATGGTGTATTACACCATGGTTGTGGGACTTTGTTTCCGGAACATGTCCGAGGTTCTGTAGGTGATTTTAGTATATGTTTTTCTAATGAGGTTTAGTTAGGTGTTTTTGCAAATGAGAATGTAATTTTACTTCATATTAATAAATTATAATGCGTTGAACTTTAAAAAAATAGCAGTTAATAGATCAGAATGGGAACGGTTAAAGGGATACCTTTGCTCTTCATGGGATGAGGAAATTTTACTTATAAATAATTAATTTTATGTAATATCTTAATCATGCATAATTTTCTCAATAAAGGTATTTTGATTTTGATTTTGATGCGTTGCTATTTAGGTACTAATGTTAATACGTTCTAGTTATTGTTTCCGTTAAGGTTACTATTTCATTTTATTTATTTATTCTATTTTGTTGTGTTTATTTATTTATTTATTTATTTTTATTTTTATTTTTTTCCCCCTGGCTGTTGGTTGTAAGAATTGTTTCTTTTTTTATGTAATATTACTAACCATGCACTAATTATTATGTCCATTAGAGCTTTTACTTTATTTCTACTTTTATTTTTTGTTGTTTTGGTTGTTACAACTGTAGTACGTGTTAGAGCTGAATCCTTATAAAAATGTGTGAGCTGGGTTTGTGGAAGTTTACATATATAACTTTTAAATTAATTCCATAGCTTTATATTCCGCTAGATTCAGTTTCGTTTTGTTTTATGATGGGTTTACTTTTATTTAATTCATATTATTCATATATTTACCTCGAATGGTATCTTATTTATTTATTTATTTTTTCTTTCGTTTTTCGCGTATTTATACAAATTACTTTCTATTTCGCTTTGTTTCAATTTATTATATCTGCACCATTTTTACTTTTTATTGTTTTTTATTGATTTTTTTATTGTTTTTTTGCTTTCTGTTGTTTTCCTCTTTTCTCTATTCTTTTTTTGTATTTCCATGATATTTTGATTTACTGTCATTTTTTTTTTCACTTCCATTATTCGCTTCACGTAGCACATTTGTGGGTTTTATAATAATAATCATAAAGATTTGATTTGATTTGATATTATTATTATTATTCATATCACACTGCTAATATTATGAAAATTACCGTTAAAAAGTGAGAGATCTGACTGAGTAAGGCCGGGAATATATTCCTATTCTAATGACTTATTTCAAAAAGATAGTATGAAGGAATTAGCTTCTGGAGCAAGCGTCCGAATCGCTCCATAAGGAATTCCGTTCGCTTTAGATGGGGATTTATTTTTATAGTCCATGCTTTTAATTAATTCAGGCCACAAAATCTCCTTAACTAACAATTTTTTGAATCATCAGATGTTTGCTGAAGAGAACCATTATCCACAGACTGGGCGGGGGTTTCGAACTTCGAAGTAAATTTATCAATCCAATCTAGAGCATTGTATTGATATTTACTGAAATAAAAGCGATATAATATTATTTAATGTATTCTTTGTTAATGTGCTGATTGTATTGCATTGTTCAGCTGGACTGGCGACCTAAAATTAATCCTTATTAATGTTATCGAGATCATTCTTTATTTTGGTTCGATAATTTTTCCAGACAGAGAATCTCCCACAGACCTATTTTTTCTCGGTGCTACATTATAATTTATGCGGTGGGTGTTTGATACAGAAAGATTGGTCAATAGTGGCAGGTGGTCACTTCCTGATCGGCTCTGACGCTACATTCCAGTCTAATAGTGATACTTTGATAAATGGAGACTATTTTGTATAGTACTCGGGGAAGAAATTCGAGTTTCATGATCTGTTTTAAGTATAAAAACGAAACTTTTTTGTATTAATTTAAATAGTTCTCGTCCTTCAAAATTTGATCTGGAGTATATCTCTATGCCGGATATATTGAATTAAAATCTCTTAAGCTTAAAAACGGGTAGTTTAGTTACGATCATATTTTAGCATTCAGTGATTATTGTAAGCTTATGTTTCGAAGGTGCAAAAATCATTAATATATCTATATGAACAGAATTAGGAGTATCTGTAGTTATCGCCTTAGGTCGGATTAAGTTTGTTATCGAGTAATTTAAGCGTATTATTTCTTGTGTTTAAACGAATCTCTAGCAACGTCTCCACCGTGAATCTAATTCTATCTTTTCTTATTATATTAAATTAATGGCTGTATTTTAACCATGTTTTAGAAATATCGCAGATATTAATTTCAATTTTTTAATGAATATCTTTTCAATTTCTTATAATTACTATGTACGTCGCTGCAGTCCTAGTGTATTATTTGTATACCATCCATTTAAAATTGGAAAAATTACATAGTAAAATAAATTTCCGAGTTTACTTTTACTCAGATTTCTCTGGTTTCTGCGTCAATGAAACAAATTTTGATTTCCTTTCCCATTCAGGAAGACAGCGAAATAGTTTCCTTTATCTCTGAACGGTTTGACGCTAAATTATTAACCTTCACATTATTATTATTGAAGTTTAAAGATTCGTAAAAAAAAATTCCTCCCCGACACTGCACTTTCAGCTGAAAGGAAATCCTAGCCAATTAATTTTTTTTGTTTTTTTAAATTTTATGTATACGTCTACAACTTTAGTGTCGTAAGTTGATTTTTTATTAACTGTAACAATTTCAGTTGAGACTTCTGTACAGCTCAAGCTGCTGAAAGCCGCGAATATTTTAACCTGTTACTGTCGTTTCCTTTCAGGACAATCTGTATAGAAACCGAAGAGGAGTTGCTACCCTTACAGTTAATATTAAAAAAAAAAAATCCTTATTACAGCCACTCCTAATATACAAATCCTCCGATCAGCTGCTGTTAGAGACTTGAACTTTCTACATGACGTACGGTTCATGTTCGCATCTAAATTTGTTAATAAAAATATATTTTAGTATTGTTTCCCGTTAATGAATATTTGGACAGTTTTGGGATGTATGTATTGGGTCTTGCTATTTAATGTGGTTATCCTATTGGTCAAATCAATTTCCTAATTAAGAAGCCCGAGACAGTATCTTCTAGAAGTTCCTCTTCTGTAACACTTTCATCAATACCTTTAATAACTACTGATCTAAAACAAAATAAAGGGATGTAACATTTTAAGCTGTATTCTGATAATGCCGACTCGATAAATTATTAACCGTCGTGCTAATAATATTGCAAATGCCTATGGATCTTAACTTGCAAGATGTTTTTTTTGCAAGTGCTTGATAGTTTTTAAAGTATTGCTACCTTAAGGCTACTAATAGGTATTTTAAAATCGATATATTTTTCGATAATTACTTTATAAGATTTTAATTTTTCGTTTTCATCGTATAGAGGGAAATAGGTTTATTACTTATTGTTTGTTATTTTCGACGTTAATGTATTTATACGAGAGAATGGCTTTAACTGTTTATTATTATCTCTCATTATTAACATAGCTTTGTAAACACACTTACCCTATAATCTATGCTAACGACTATTTTATTATCCGCCATTTCTGTTGAATTAATTACCACCGAACCGTCTGCTTTATCGAGCGTGGATTTCCTGTTTTTACGAAATATTCTTAAACGAATTCTTTTAATACATTTCCGTTTCCGAATTTATTTATTGAAGTAGTTTTAATTTTTTCACAGTATGTGAATTCGCTACTCTTTACTAGTGAAATTTGCGAGTCTTTTCTGTACTTCCTGCATGGATAAATTATGGGCTGCATTTTTGGAAATATAACGTTACCGATCGGATAATCACCCCAGTCTGGAAATTTACTTTGTAACTATAATTAATTTTTTATAAACGATGGAATAGTTAACCGAATGGCATCTTAATGTACAAAAGCGTGACACGATAGTAAAATTGTGTAGATTGCAATAAAATTATGGTCGTTCGTTTAAATTTTGTTTAATAATTAATATTTTTAAATAAAAAGTTTTAATTATATTTTCTTTTTTACTGTTCAGGTGCAAACATTGGTGAAAAATGTACTTCGGACGAGGAGTGCGAATATTCTGTATTGAATTCTATGTGTAAAGAAAACGTATGCGCTTGTAGAGGGAATGGTCATCCTGAAAAGCAGTACGATGGTTCGATCAAATGCAAAGGTAAGAATTTTATTACCGCGATGTTTTTGCAGAATACAAAAAAATTTGTTGTTTATATATATATATATATATATATATATATATATATATATATATATATATATGCATACATATATATACACATATATATTTATGTATATATATTTTTTTTTCTTTAAGAAATCTAAAAGAATAGCGTGATGGTTGTAGAAAAAATTATTTAAAATGTGTTCATTGTAGTCAAGACTTAATTCAGATTGATGATTCGCTGCGAAAAATTTCTTTAGGCATTGCTAGTTTTTCAATATGGTGGATTTCATTTGGCTGAAAAAAGTCAATTTATTAATGCATCCATTTAAATTTAAACGATTTCGTGGAAATTAACTGAATAAACTTTTAAATTATAACGAGTAAAAATAGTCGCTATTATGGGACACGTAAATTTTAAATAAAAACATGTTTTTGGTTCCATAATTATGGTTATGTAAAATAATTTAATTTTAAAAGCATTAAAACGAAATTTAAATGTTTAAAGTGGGTCGTTAATTTATTAATTAAATGAATAACAAAAAAAGTCCACGATTATGGTTCAGTGAAACCGAAATTAGTTATCAAATTTATATTTATATAATTATTAACTGTCTTTATTCTTCTTCTTCGCGTGCCTAGTTAATCACCTTGCATGGATTGGACTAAGTCCGGCTCTTTCGCTTTTCTGAATAAATTCTCTGCTCTCTTAATTCTGGTTCATTTTTTGACATTATCTAGTCAAGAGGTCTTTCTTCTTCCCGGATTTCTTCTTTCTTCAATCATACCCATTATTATCGTCAATACGTGAAGTATCCGAAAAAATTTGTCTTCCGTCTTTTCATTATTGCCATTAATACCCGATTAATTTACCCATAATTTTAGCACTTTCTCATTTTTCATTTTCTCCGTCCATGATATTTTCCACACTCTTCGGCGACACCCATTTCGAACGATGAAATACGCTTCTTCATATTATCCTTCAGTGTCCACGTCTCACACCCACATAGAAACACTGACTACACGTAACATCTCAATACCTTCTTCTTGATCTCCAGATTTAACTTCCGATCACAAAGGATATTTTTAAATTTCATAAACATTTCCTTGGTCATTTTAATATGAGTTCGTATTTACATATCAGGATCATTACCTTTTGTTCTCCGGCTGGCTAAATATTTATATTTTTCTATCCTTTCGATTTCTCTGCCATATGGAAAAAGTTTTTCGCTTGAATTAGGTTATCTTGAGGCAATCATGAATTTTTTTTTTTTATTTTTCGGTAAAATTGCCTCTGAATATAAATTAAACAATAGTAATGACAGTGCACATCCTTGTCTGACCTCTCGTCGTATAGGTATTTGCGCAGTTAGTTGCTCATCTATTAGTATCTTTGCATGTTGGTTTTCATAAAGAGTTTGCATAATTTTAATACAGTCTGGTTGACACCTATACTTTTTAATGTTTTTATTAATTCCGTATGCCGTACTTTATCGAATGCTTTATTGCAGTCTATCAAACAAATATAGACTGATTTTTATAACTTTAGTTGTTTCTGGATTAATGTTTTCATGCAAAATAATGCTTCGTTTGTGCCCATTCTTCCATCATGAAAAACCAAACTGTCTTTATGCTCACAATTTATCAATTAAAACTATTTGGAAAGGAAATAGGTTAATGTAAATAAAGAAAATTTAAACATATAGAAGAATAATGATTGTAAATTAATAGTTATTGATAGTTTAAATATTATTATCGATTATGTTTTTTTTCAGTATATATTAATATATTTAACTATAGTTATTTTTTAGGCAATACTGATCTAGTTGTACTCAGATATATTAGCAATCGTATATCACTAAACGTAAAAAATAAATACGAAAAACAGAAATACATTAGTTTATGAAATAAAATAAAAATTTAATGATATTTTTCACGAGTCACATATTCCATTGCTATTGTCATTAATAAATCGTAATTATGGAGTGCGGTACTAACATTATGTTTTTTATTCTCTATTCCTAACTATTGACCATTTATAGTTTATGTGAAAGGATTTCGAGATATACCAATAGAAATTTGAAAAATATGCTAGTCCGATTAAAACAATTAACCAAGTCACACTGCTTTTTTTTTCTCAATCCTCGGATTTTCAGTAAATTTCAAGTAAATCAACAATCAATCACTTTAAGCAGGGGAGGATCAAGAGAGACATTTTGGAGAGGGAAAATCGTATACGGCATACGGTAAATTTGAGCTGGTTTCATAAAGAAAATCGAATGGCGACCCCTTCAGAAATTTAAAAATGTTTTTAAAATACATAATTATTACAATTTAATTTAAGTTTTGTTTTGTTTTTAGATGAAAAATAAAAAAAGTTATAAAATTGTAGTTAAAATGGTAGTTTATAATTTGAATAGTAAATTACTGGAAAGAATAGAACGGTAGTATTTTTATTAGACTTTACTTCTTTTTTATTTTTAGGATTCCGTACACATATAATGCACGGAATCCCTAATAAGATGGTTCAGAAACGACTAAAATATCAAATAAAAAATGCAATAACTCACGAACGGCTTGACTTATTAACTTTAAATTTGGAACATAAATTACAATTAAAATTCTCTTTAAAACGATCTATAACTTCAAGATGGCCGATTACCCTGGGCGGTAAAAAAACCAAAAAACCGTCAAGAATATATATGGTATTTAAAACGACCTCAAAAATCACGTAAAAAAATCATAACTCATCACCCCATAAACCTATAAAGCAGAAATTCGAAATATAAAATAAAATGTAAGAGTCCTTTCATAAAATCAAACAATTACGGTACAAAAGTTATGTAAAGTTGCCGAAGAGTTCGAAAAATCGCAAAAAATGGCGTGTCCCCTAGCGTCGCGAGTATTACAGCTGAAAATTTTGAACGCGGTTAAAATCATGCGCATCCTCGTATATTTTTCTAGTTTGGAACACCCGGATTTTCAGCTTTAAAATTAGACTCTCGGGTCGCCGAAAGCTCGGAATTTTTGAAAAAAAAACATTTGTTCTCTCGGCCATGTTATATATTATTGGAAAGATTGCTATATGCTGGGAAAAACCCGTATTTCATTTCCTTAACGAAACTTTCGAAGTTGCCGAAAAGTTAAAAAAAACGCGACAACTAATATATGTAGCTCTTCCTGTTTGCGACGCGAGTATTATAGCTAAAAATGTTGAACAAGGTTGGAAATATGCACATCCACGTTTCTTTCTCTGGTTTGAGACATCTAGCTTTCCAGCCTTAAAATTAGCCTCTCAGGGCTCCAAAAGCTCGAAATATTGAAAGAAAAAAAAATTTTCCGACCATATGACATATTGTTGAAAGGAGTGCTACGCGTTGATTAAGTTAAGA
The DNA here is from genome assembly GCA_039619475.1 of Icerya purchasi. Classification (NCBI taxonomy): domain Eukaryota; kingdom Metazoa; phylum Arthropoda; class Insecta; order Hemiptera; family Monophlebidae; genus Icerya; species Icerya purchasi. The sequence continues at coordinate 257,120,373 of CM077116.1, read as the reverse complement.
CCAAACGGATTTTTATAATCGTCGAGTCGAACTTTGACCACTAATTTCGTTCTCGGTCCTTGCTGTACGTATTTTTCGTTCGGACCGCTATTTTTTTTAACGACTCGCTGACCTTTCTTTCGAACAAAAGAATATTTGAGAACTAACTTCAAACTCGGCAGAAACGGAACTGAATCTCCTTTCTAATTTTTCGGCATTTTCCACCGCTCGATTTACGGTTTTTTACAATCAACCCAATTTTAGTGCAAAACGCGTTTTATGGTTCTATATTTAGTCCTGGATTTTTGGAAGGATTAATATATCATGTAGACTAGAACATTTTAGTACCAATAAATATTTCAAAATTTGCAATTGTTTTCATCCAAGAATATTTTTTTTAAATTAATTTGTTTTGTCTATATGGTTATTTTTTTAATTTCTCCGATGTTTTATTTTTGTTATTTTTGAATTTATTTCTTTTGCAGTACAGTATGATATTACGTGATAAAGAACTGGACTGAAAATATTTGTTTTATAATTAATTATTGTACAAATGTAAAGCATAGTAATTTTGATTAAAACATACTTCATAGGAATAGGATGCTAAGTGAAAAATGCAGGATACTACAAACTTAAAATCAGTTTTTTTTTATTTTAAATTTAGTATTATGTAAATGAAAATTATAATTATCTTTAATTTAACATACGGAATCCTCAGCGCATGAAACATCATGCTTGACTGAACTCGTTGTTAATAATCCGATCCGAATTCTTTGTCCGTAAGCAAATTAAAAATATATATATATATATATATATATATATATATATTTCTCGTTGAACTATGTTTCATTAAAATTAAAAAATAAAAATTAAAAATAAATAAAAAAGACAAAAAAACGACTACAGTTGCGTTTAAAACAGAATAAAAGCGAAACATTAATAGTTTTACTAGAAAATAGTATTAAATATTAATTAAAATCCGTAGGTAAAATTTATATAAAACTTTTATAGCATAAATTAAGTTTCTCTGTTGTAATAAATTTTTTTTATCGAGGTTTTGGTTCTTTGCGGGGGGGTGTCCCCTATTTCTCCAACCGTGGATCTCCCAATGCTTTATATAATCCTACAGAAAGGTTTTTTTTTTTTTTTTGTGGCGTGTGCCCAACTTTTTGTACGTATTGGATTTGTAATTTTCGGTGTAGCAGTTTGTTGTTTACAAACAAATTCTTTGAATTATTTGACATGTTGCTTTTCGCACTGTATTCATACAGTTGGCAATTGTATATTTTCGTATTGATGCTATTAATTGCTTGTATGGCAGAAGCTTGTTCTTCAAAGATGGCTGCGGATGCTTGTCTATTAACTATTCTATTTCCTATGTTTCGATATTTAGCTAGTTTCTCTTTATCAGTATATAGTTCGTTGAGTTTTTCATCTAGATGTAGGATTAAATATTTAATTTTTCTCTTTATCTTTTTTCTATCAAACACGTTTCTATCGTCTAATTCAGTCTCCCCCTTCATCTCGGCTTTGGTTTAATCCTTTCCTTTAATCGCTTCGGTATGTCCTTTACAATTCGTCTCCGCTTAAATTACAGTTGAAAATGATATTATTTCACAGTTTTTGGTGTAAATATTTTATGGATAAACCAAACCAAAATGCTGCTACTTTCTGTACTATATAAATCCGAATATTGGTTCAGAATTAATGTTCAAATTTCGTGAGTGTGTAAGTTTCTAACTGATGATATTTTAATATTTAGTTTTCTTAAAAATCAGTTTTTTTCTAACTTATATTTCCACGGTAAACTGGTATTTGAAGTCAATCAAGTTTGTTGTTCTCTAATGAGTTCTTTTTTTTTTCACGTTATTTGATAACTACTAAGTATCTGCGTTCACCGGTACTTATCAACGAGCTCATATGGTACTACAAAGAATCATTAAAATCGGTCTAAATAATCAAAAGTTGCGCATGAACATAAGCATAAAAAAAAGTAAACATACGCCACATGTTTTTGAGACGGCATAATATATATGTAATAAATAATAATCTACACAAGACGTATAACAGTCGAAACAACTAATTACAGATATATGTACATCAGCAAAGGAAAAAAAGCAAAAAAAAGCGGGGAGATCATGTCTCTCACGGTAAATTTCAAATTAGTGGATACCGATTAGAATTCAGCTTTGACGGAACGTGTTTACCTTAGAGTTGAAAATATCAAAAACGATGGGAAGGATGGAAATTTTATCTTTCAGAAAATATTAAGCGAACTTTTAAAAATTGTTCGTTTACATTTCATGGAACTTTCAATCGTTAAATATATTTTTCAATAAGTCAAATTTCATCTCAGATTTATTATTATTTTTTGCGTCGAAGTAATGTGTGTATTTGTAAGATTGGAGAAAATGTATCTCCTTCAATCGTTGTAACTTTCAGTCGAGGGTATAGTAATGGAAATTTTGAAGGTGCTCCTAACGATTTTTTAGTCAATATTTTTAAAAAATTTTGAAAATACAGGTTTAATATCGAAGTTTTGGATTAGTTCGTGTTTTCGTATAATAAGTAAAATCAAAACCGCACTACTATAAACAATTAAGTAATATTTAATTACCCGGCGCGTTTCGAAGACCAAGCTTCATGATCACGGGAGTTATAGTTGATTTCCGTCGAAATTTTGGTTTTGATCAAAAGATTGAAAATGTAAAATTTCGATCTTAATTTCGGCTGAAATGTAAAAAAAGAATCCGAGTAAAATAAAAATAAAATCAACAGTTGCAATTCGCATTTATAAATTTTGTAACCTCTCCCACAAGCATAAATCTCTTGGAACGCTTTTACATTCAGCCCAGTCGGTAAAAGCTGTTCCTTTATTCCGTGCTTGAAATTAATGCGCGATTAAGCATAATAATAACATTTTAAAAATAAAATTAATAATTTTATAGTACTAAGAATAATTTTTGAAAATTTTGCCGTCTATTTCGATAAGTGTATCAAAATTACGTCGCAATTTGCATAAGATAAAATTTTGAATGATCCCGTTCCATTTACCATCAGAACCAAATGTTATAACTCTTAGTACTGCATAGTACAGTAGTGCTCTGTTGCGGAACCATTACTAAATTAAAAATACGGTCATTGCAAAAGGTAATTTTTACAAGGATGACTAGAGTGACAAAACTTAAATGTGATTTATTGTAATTGAAAATTATAATGCGTTATGATAAATTAAACTTTACTGAAAAATTAATTCTAATTTTTAATTTTACAATTTCATTATTTAAGATTCGAATACTCTTTCCGCTCGCTATTTCATTCTCAGTTAATTATTTTAAAAAAGTTCGCAGTTAATTGTTTTCGGATTCTGCGATTAATTAGGATTTTAGAATAATTCGAAAATCTAATTACATTGCGCAGCGTATATGTGTTAGCGGTGTAAAAGAAGCGGTCTCCTTAGATGTATTTAAAGTAGGAAAACTGGTTTGGAATGATGATAGTAGTGGTGATCTTTTAATTGAAGTTAACGCGCTACTTTTAGAAAAATTATAATCTAGAAAAATGTGCGGCCTTCATTCCGGATGATTTTTTAGATAAATATATACAAAAGTGAAAACTATTACTCGGAAAACGTTTTTTTTCCCGGGGGAGATAGTTTCCCCCTTTTGGCTAAGTATCATTTTCCCCTCTGTTCGGCGATCCGGGGAAACTTTTAACGGGCTAAATACCAAACGATGATATTTATTTTTTCTAATAAATTAAAATGATAATTTTATAGTAGAATTATTTTTCTGGTAATTTTTCCCCGAAGCGAGCTTCGAAGGGAGGCTAATAATGTGTTTTTAATTACAGTTTGAAATCTGTATTTTTACACAGATAACATAGGCCCTTTTCGTATGTTCCTCACAGAAAATTCCATAAACCGAAAAAGCTTCAAAGTTGTCACGATTTATTGTTGTTGTAGCGGTGAAAATTTGTATTAAAAATGATATTTATCTATTTTTTGTTCGTATTTCAATACGTATTTGACTTGTTCCAGAATAGGCGCCTATCATTACTTGTAGTCTGCAAATGTAAAAGTTTTTTTTTGTTATATCTAATAACAGGGTGTTTAAAATGTGTTCTAAATTGACGATACTGAGTTTATTGTTTAGTCTGTATATAAAGTAGTATTTTAAATAGCATACTGTTTAACGGATTAAATGGTTCGATCCGATGTCGAAAACGAACAAATAATATAAAAATAACAATTGGAAACGAATGCACCGTTTGAAATAATTTTAACGGTTTGAGAACCGATAAACAAAACGATAATTAAAAAGGTTGTTTTTGCTTTCCTGATACTTTTGTGAGTGTAGAAATAAGAAATTTAACTTGTTTGTGTTCGAATTGTTTCACAGACTTCAGTTTGAAAACTCCACGTTTATCTCCATGCAACAGCTTTGCATATCCCGAATCAGATGAAACCCTCGAAAATTAAATCCACTGTTCAAGAGCAAGCAGTATACAGAGAATGTAAAAAGGGACCTTTTTACTTATACCAGTTGAGCAAGAAAGTGAGCCTTAATGTGTTACCCTTATTAGAGGTACCGTAGCCGGTTGGATATCAAACCCCAATTTATACCCTTTTTCTTTACAGATAGTTGACATATATACAAAAGATAGAGTGTTACGAGTACATAACCGAAACAAAGAAAAAGATTCTCCATTATCAACGAAAGATTTTTAATTTATTAAAAAATACCGTACAAGGCTGCGCCCGATAAAATAAATATACGAAAAATTAGGAAAAAGTAAAAAAAAATTTCAACAAATCTAGTTTATCAATTTTCCATTATTCAAAATTTTATATTTTACTTATAAAGAAATAACTAAATCGGCAAATAAAATTGATTCTCTCGGCTAATAATGCATGGAATTTTAACCGAAAGGACAAAGTCGTAAAACATATTTATGATATTTAGCATTATTATTATTCCATCGAGGAGGAGGAAATTTTTTTTACACAATGGTTAAAAAAATAAGCTCACTATCAACAATTTACAACAGTTTGCAGACATTTTGTTACGGAATAAGAACTTTTACGTATGCGTATAACGTGGAATAACATGCTCGCTAGACGCCTATGTTCCAAAGGCGTTCGAAAAGCTCAGTATATAATTGTAAATCAGTATTTTGAAAGCTTATTGCTGAAGTGAAATAGAATTTACTCGGTAGACTTGTAATAGGAATGAGGCGACTGCATATGACTTTGTAAGTAAACAAGACATTTTAATTTATTACGAAAAAAAGGTGATTTCAATATGCGAATGAAGCTGCATAAAAAAACAATATAAATATAAGTTTATGTATTTTTTATGGATTTTTCACTTTTATTTTTCCGTAACTGGTAACTTTTTTTATTTATGAAAGAATTGTCGATACCGTTGGACGGTGATTTCGTGTCTCGTAAAAATATAGTGTTGCTGTTGATTTTGTTTTTCAGGCTTCACTTTATAGCCTTTTCCGACTATTATCCGTTGAACAAGTTGTAACGGAATCGTAAAAATTTAAATAATAAGTGGAAGCGAGGAAGTTGTAAGATAAAAGGGAAAACGACGAGAAAAGGGTGAAGAGGAAGACAGGCCCCGAATGAAAACGAACAGGTGGAATTAGAGTGGCATGTAGGCAAGAGAGTGAACAAGCAGAAAAGATGAAAAAAAAACAAACTACAACTTGCTTACTGTAAGATATGATTGCAAGGAAGGATTGCAGAGGTACCTATGAAGATAGAAAGACCAATTTAGTACTAGATTAGAATAAAAATGTAATAGAATAACATAAGAGAAGCGGAAAAAGGATGGTCCGTAATTGAGGAAAAAATTAATCATGGAGATTAGGAATCGTATGCGAATAATGAGAGGATTGTAAAAGGGAGAAAAGCATGCAGAGAGGAGATACAGTCGACAACACTTTTGATATTTGACATTAAAAGAAACTTTTTTTTCTCAACAATAGAGGAAAGAAATTTGAGGACACAAAATTTGGCTGGGACTGAGCGGTCTATAACGGGAATATAAACTAGCGCAACGAAGCCGTGAACTGTTATTAACCTATCAGTGAAAAAAACCAAAGTGTGATTTAGAAATATAAAAGTAACGTTATTGTTGAATTCACTGATTATTCAAGAAGAAGAGAGAAATTCAATAAAGACGTGAAAAGAAAAAAGATTAGAAAAATGAATATCCAGAAATGCTTGACGCAAAAAATAAAGAAAAAAATTTGACGAGACTAGTGGAAATTTTACAAAAATGGGCTGATTAGATTAATGCTGAAACATTGATTTTGAAGAAAGGAAGGGTATAAGCGAATAATAAGCCTATTCGAGGAAGTAGGAAAACGTTTGATAAGGAAGCAATAGGCAAGATAAGATCTACGAGAAGGAATGTTTAATTTAGGAGAATTTCAAATATTGCACCGGATTTTAGGGTGTCAAGACACAAGTGAAACGTTCAGTTTTATTTATTTATTTATTTTTTTTTTTTTTTTTGGGCACGTCAACAGTGGAACTTACCCAACGCAAAGAGTTGCACATTGATAAGGAAAAGATTAGAAATTGAGGAGATAAAGAAGGCTAACAAAGGAACTATATTGAGAGAGGGAAATGTAAGAATGGAGTGGGCACTATAAGGAGTAGGAAGGCCAAGGCGCAGAAGATTAGAATATACAGAGTAGCACGTTCGGAGGAAAAACGTTCCGTTCTAAACTAAAACTAATTTAGAGAAAGGAAGAAGTAATCATTCATAAAGAAAACAATATATGGAAATTAAATCTGAAACGGATAATAAATTTATACGATATGAGAAGTATTACCGAAAATGACCGGCCCACTTATTATTAGAATAGATTTAAGGATATTAAAACGTTTTAGAATGGATGTATGTGTTCCCTGAGAGATAAGTGTGTGATTATCGAAGCAAATTTCTAAATAGCGGACCCAACCAACTAACGGTACAGAAAAGCTGTTGTCAGATACGTTGTTCATCGTTTCGTTATGAAAGTGGTAGATGGGAATAGTACAGGAAGATTTTAAGGAAAAAATTAAACGACAAATATCGAAAAAGAAATTCGCTGTAATTTCTTAAAGCACTTCGGATTTTGCGGTTACTTTTCTGAAATATTAGGAGTTACAGAATGGAACGATATGTTGGAGAAAAACAGAGAGAAGCATATGAAGCAAAGCTGGGCTTAGACAAGGACCCGGAGGGAAGACTACAAAAGGCAGCTTTTAAAATTGAGAAAAACTTTCTAACATTTTAGCGAGTTTTTCTATTTGATCTAAGTCATGTCTTCTTTCTGAAGGAGACGGTTACGAAATTCAGTGGAAAGAGAGCCTTCGATAATCTGTATTTGTATTGTGATACGCCATACGAAGCAGTAACGGAACGGGCAGTTATTTGCTTGCTTGCTAACACTCGGGTAATGAAAGTAGAAGAGGTTGATTTACCTTTGTCTGGGCGAATGTGATTTAGCAAGTAACATTCACGTACCTTTAAGTACAGTCTTGGCTTTTAAACATTCAGGTATGTAAATGTACTGGAATGGTACTCAGTCACAATTGGTGATGAATAGTACAAGAGTTTCGTAATTCTACTTTAAATTTTAACTTTTTTTACGTTAGCCTCGATGATTTTCTCAATCGTAAAGCAGAGGGGCGTTTCAAAAGTCATAAGTTTCATTCCGATCGGTTTGGTAATGTTCGTATTGTGTACATTTAAAATCGATTTGTCGCTGGAGTTTGAGCATTTTCTTTTCTTTTGCGGTACGAAAATTACCCTTCTTCTTTTGGTCGAATGTTAGTCTCTAGGATGAAAAATCTGATTTGCTCCTTCTTTCCACCAAACAAAGTCTCGGCAACGATCATGAAAATTTGTACCGATGAGATGACGAGAAAAGAATGGCGTGTCTTAATGGTTTCCGTTCTTTAACTTTAATTTCTATTTTAATTTGTTTAAAATTACTTTCGTATACATTTTTTATGCGATAATTACCATCTGTGTTGTTGAATTTTAAGTCTTTTTTTTCTTTTTTTTATAATTTTTCTTGCCCTTAAAACTTTTATCAAATATTCACCTTTTTCAACAAATATTATTGACCAAACAGAAATTAAAAGCGGCAGGTGAGGTAGAAAATAGGGAAATAATACGTCGGATCGATTACAACTGCAGCATATGAAGTTGGTAACTAATTTTCTAAACATCTTATTTACTATTTATATTCTTCTTTTTCAGTTTATATTTGAAGTGATTAAACATGTGTACACTTTAATTCGATTTTTTTTCTTTTTTGGGCTCCGGTAACATAACCTATCGGCCATCATTCGATTTAATCGATACAGTTTTTAGTGTTGCCTTATGTTTCATTGTAATCATAAGTAAAAAATTGTTCTTTAGGAAAAATGTTCGGCGACAAATGCAAATCAACCGACGAATGCGCATTCAAATGGGCCGTCTGCGAATCGTTTAAAAATTCCTGTCAATGTTTGCCCGAATACTTTATCACAAATCACGTAGACAAATGTGGAAAACGTACGTAAATAAATTTTTTGCTATTCTAATATAATTTTATCGGAAGATAATCGCAATTTAACTCGCGCGAATGCTGCCTTTCTCATACGAGCACTGACATATATATGTGACCTGGTCTACGAAAAGGGGGCTTACATGCGAAAACAGGTTTTTGAGAAAATAGCTGTTAAAATTAAACAATTCGTTTCGTCAGTTTCTCGTTAGTTGTTGCCTTTTCTATGCGTTGCTTGGGGTCTACCTATATTCAAGGAGGTCAAGTGTTGTTTCTGCTCAGAATATTATCGTAGTTTAGTTTCACAGTATTAAACGAGTAACACTGAAGAAGTGAGTTGGCAAATGTTATCATTGTTATCACAGAGGCTACCTTTTTCGTTTCTGTTGGTTTTTTGCGCATCACAAAATAAAGAAAAATGAGTGTTGAGGAGGAGTTTAGTGCCGTCTAAAATCAATATTTCCCTGAAAACGATTTTAGTTCAAATGGCGATGATGATGAACTACATTTGTCTCATTCAAAAGATGATATGGAACAAAGTTTCGTTAAGATGGATTTATCTGTTGTCGATGAAGAGGAGTAGGAGCTGGTAACCAAATTTCTCTCAAAAGATCGTTCTAATAACAAATGCCAAACAATTATACCACGAAAAACGATCGAGAATGCGAGAACTAACTGTTTAGAGTTATCAAAAAATGAACTCGATCTAGTAATACTAAGTAACATCGACACTTATGAAGATTTACTGCAGTGCATTGTGGAATCATCACATCATGGTTATAATAAAACTATATCGGCCGAGGAAGTTGTTTGGTATGAATGGGACAGCTTTCTTAAACCATTGTCACTGGTCGGCATAACACAATTTCATCACTTTTTAATCTGTACCGACTGTGTAAAAACGAAGAAATTCGCAGACAGTGAGGACGTGGAGTCGTTCCATCTTCTATTAAAACCTATCGATCGTCAAATGCCAGGAATTATAGAGCCTGTCGGTTTATCATTGGAGCTTCAGTGGTATATTTATCGGAATCTTCGCAGCTTAGTTTCAGACATAAGTAAAGCAGATATTGTGGCTCCGTTACCAAAAAAAGGAGTTATCATCGAGGAAACGAAAGTCGAAGGTTATTCTTGAACCAGATGCGGAACAAGGTCTATCTTCCTCACAACCAACACGCAAAAAGGTCTCAAGAAAGACGACGACGAAGAAAAATATGAAAAATACTTGATAACGTAGATACGTTTTTTTTTCCACGTAGAATATGTTTCTTTTGTGTAAAATATATTTTTCTGGCGTGTAATAATGTTTTTAACCGACTTCAAAAAAGGAGGAAGTATTCCATTCGACTGTATTTTTTTTTTTTTTTTTTTTTTATGTGTGTTACCACAGAACTTTCTTCTAGATGAACCGATTTTGATGATTCTTCTTTTATTTGAAAGGTAGTGTTTGCCATGTGGGGTCCCATTTAAATTTGATCAAGATCTGACCGATAGTTTTTGAGTTATCCTTAATAATGCGGGAGATTGAAGCTTTTTGGATGCTTTTCATTCATGATTATTTTCACCGTCGGATTAGATTTTTGACTTTATAACTATAAATTTGCCAAATTACCATGGAAATGTAACTTTTGATGTTTTCACATCGTGAAAATATCTGTTCTTATTAAAATGTTTTAATTTAATTGAATAAAAATGCACTAAAAAGTAAAAAATAAAATGCTTTTTTACAAAAAATAAATACCGATACTTGAAGATTTATTATAAAAATTTAAAAATGCACTAAAAAGTAAAAAATAATTACTCCCGATAAAATATGTATATCAGAGTGATATAACACTTAAGTGGTGATATCGTAATTCTTATACAACATTAATTTTTTGAAGTTGGCATCAAATTCATATTAAAAGAATAATTAAAAACTGCATTAAATGTTGATTAAATTGTTCCTAACATGAATTTAATTCCAACTCCAAAAAGTTAATGTTGTATACGAATTACAATATCACCACTTAAGTGTTATATCACTCTGATATATATATTTTCTCATCGGGAGTAATTACTTTTTTACTTTTTGGTGCATTTTTAAATTTTTATAATAAACCTTGAAGTCGGTATTTATTTTTTGTAAAAAAGCATTTTATTTAAATCTTATAAATCGATGTATTTTCCTTATTGCAGATTTTAAAAAAAAAAAATTTAGTTTTTTTTGTAATTGTACTCTTTTTTTTCTTAACTTTTAGTAATCTTTTCAACAAATTATGACTTTCTGGTCTTCATCGTGTGCTAAAAAGTGTCTCAAACTCTATCCGAATTGGAAAAAAAGTGTAAAATGATTTTTTAACACGTAAGCCCCCTTCTCATAGACCAGGTCACATATATTGATATATATTTGTTCTACGATCATTGATAAAGAGTACGTTTAATTGTATAGTTCATTAGTTAATTTGTGAATTCCTCAAGATTAGCTTCTCTATTTCATCGAAAACTTTTTGTAAACATTTTATAGTATAGCATGAAAATGATGAGCATTTCTTCCGAGTTAATTCGGTAATGTTATTTTTATGTTAATTATTGCTAATGAATTGTAGCAGGTTGAGTGTTATTTGAAGTTAATAGCGAGCGGCAATGCTGAACAGAGATGAAGTCTAAAAGAAATTAATGAGAAATAAGTTCAGTAAACACGAGTCGGTTTATTCGTAAATCGCGGCCAAACATTAATCCCCTTATCAATAGTACTAGAACAAACTTTCCTAATTACAATCATTTACTTTCCTTCCCATCAGGCAAGTCTCCTGCGAAAGCATATTTTACGAACAATAATAGTATACACAGTCTATCAAACAATCTTATTTCTTTCTCACAATCGGAATCTTCTCATCCTACGATCAATGAATTTAATCGTTCAGACTTCTCATCCAATCAAAACAATAAAGTAGAATCACCTAATGTCGAAACTACAGACTCTATTTACACGTCATCAACTAATGGCAACAAAACTAAACAGCAACAAAATCCATCAGCTTCCAGACGTGATATTAAAGCAACTAAATCATCAGCTTCCAGACGTGATATTAAAGCAACTAAATCATCAGCTTCAACTTCAACAAAATCATCTTCATCGGCAGAAATACCCAAAAAAATACAACGTACTAATAGCGCTAACAAATAATTACCTTCTTGTTCTGTACATTGTTTATAACTTACTAATTATCACATAACTATTGTATATAATATGCTATATCTTTATATGTTTTATATTGTAATTTAGTATATTCGATATTCGACTTACGTAAAAGCAACAAGTCGTACGTATCCATAGATAAACAGTAATGTTAATTCAAAAATATGCTTGTGTTTTTTCCACAGATCCATTCCTATAAACCCGATTTAATTGTCACTATTCTTTAACCTTAAGTTTCTCCCATTTTGTTTTTTAAGTAATTAACTTTAAAATGAAAATTCTGCATGGAACTGCCGAAGTCTAAGAGCAAATAGGAATGCTTTAGAAAGCCTACTATATCAATTGGAAATAGATATTGTTTTACTCTCTGAAACGTGGCTCAAAGAGACAACCCAAATTAACATTAGAGGTTATAAAATAGTCAGATCTGATCGAGAAGACGGGTATGGAGGTGCAGCAATTTCAATACGTAACGAAATCTCCTTTACTGTTCACAATTCTTTTAGTACCTTTTCTTAAGCATCTCATCGAAACTTTGTACACATTTCAACACCAATTAATAATGTTTCTCAAACACTTCATTTAATTTCCGCTTACATTCCCCCCAATTTTAATTTATTTCGCACATCTCTGGACTCCTTTATTGACTCCCTTCCGCAACCTTACATCATCGGGGGCGACTGGAATGCACAGTCTCCTCTGTGGGGTTGCGTTTCATATAATAATAACGGGTATTTTATAGAAGATTTAATTTATAAGACTAATGTGGTACTTCTAAATGACCATCGCCCAACCTATTTCAAAAATCCTTCAATTTACAGCAGTATCGACCTCACTTTTTCTTCACCCAATATTAGTTTTAACTGCTCCTGGAAAACTCTTGACGGTCTGTTTGGTAGTGACCATACTCCTATCATTCTGTCATTTAATGACCACTCTTACCCTCGTCCTACAAATTTTAGACCCCTGCAGTCTCCAGAATGGAACCTAAAAAAAACAGATTGGATTAAATTTCGTACATGTCTGGATTGTTCTCTCCCCTCTAACCCTTCGGTAATGAATCCCATCGAACAATATGATATATTCATGAACTCAGTTCGCACTAGTCTCGCTTCGTCTTCCCCTACATCTTTTTTATCATTCCATAATAAGTATCGTTCTGCTAAACCATTATGGTGGAACGATGATTGTAAAATTGCATTACAAAAGGGTCTAAACACATTTAAGGCTTTTCGATCTTATTCGTCAATCTCTAATTTTCTTAACCATAAAAGGGCCAATGCAAAAGCTAGGTATATTTTAAAAAAATCTAAAAAAGAATCTTGGAAAAAATTATGTTCTTCCTTTTCGCGGACTACGCCCTATTCTCAAATCTGGGAACTGGCTAGAGCACTCCGATCTCCCTCAAAATCACGCCCCTCAATTTATAACTTGACGAAAGAAAAGCTGGAGTCATTTATTGATTCTATTGCTCCTTGCTACGTACCGAGTCGTGAAGAAATAGACGCTCCGCCAATCCCGGACAGTTCGCCTCCACATTTCCTAACTTCTCCAATTAATATCCATGAACTCCGATCCTCGCTTCACAGAGCAAAAAATTCCGCCCCTGGGGCAGATTGTCTTCCTTACCTGGACCTCAAGAATTTCTCGGACCATGCCCTTAATAGCCTTCTCCAACTCTTTAACTCTTTTTTATCATCCGGTTTATTTCCTACGTCCTGGAAAAAGTTTATTATTGTTCCTATCCCCAAAAAAAACTTCATCTTCTTTTCGTCCGATATCGTTGGCTTCATGCATAAGAAAACTTTTCGAGAACATTCTAAACAGACGACTCTCATGGTGGTTAGAAAACAATAACTTAATCCCTGATAACATGTTTGGCTTTCGTTCGGGAGTTGGTCCTTCTGATTGTGTCAGTATTCTTACTTCAGATATATACAAAAATTTTATACAAAAATATTACACGATAGCGGCATTTATTGACGTAAATAACGCTTTCAACAACGTACATCTTCCCTTACTATATGAAAAAATGCTATTGATTAATGTACCCCTCCCCATTTTGCTTCTGTAATTTTACGTCTATTCCTTAACCGCTCTATTCTTCTTTCTACTCCCTCCTATTTTGGTAAAAGAAAGGGTTTTTGGGGGCTACCGCAGGGATCGTGTCTCAGCCCCACTTTGTTCAATATTTATACTTTGGATACAGCTTCATTACTTACAGGTATTTCCTCTATTTTTTTCGCAGACGACATTCTTATATATGTTTCTTCACGCAATGTTTCAATAGCTAACGATAGATTAAACAACTCTTTGACCATGCTAGAAAATTCTCTCTCTTCCATCCATCTTTCTATTTCACCATCTAAATTACGTCGCATGGTTTTTTCCTATCGCCCTTACAACCATTCCGCAATCAGTAACTCGACACAAAATGTTTATCCTCTGGTTAAAAGCTTCTGCTATTTGGGAATTATTCTTAATAATCGTCTAACATTTTCGGAACATATAAACTACTTACACGCCTCTGCTTGTAAAAGAATAAACCTACTTAAAGCTCTCTCATCAACCAATTGGGGTGGTGATCCGGTCACGCTTATTAATTATAAGATCCAAACTTGACTACTGTGCCTTTCTATATGGAAGTGCTGCGAAATCTCGGCTTATCAAGCTAGATCGTGTGCAAAACTGTTGCCTAAGACTTTGTCTTGGTGCACTAAAATCCACTCCTATCGTTGCGATTTACGCTGAGTCTAATGTCCCACCCCTATCAATCCGAAGGTCATATCTTGGATATAGATTTGTAATAAAACGCCTGTCTGTACAACCTTACAAACTCATTAATTCTTATACCACTATAATTCATAATTGGCGATTTTCTTCTAGGAAGATCCCCATCCTATCATATATTTGTTACAGAATGGAAAAGTTTAGCTCCTACGTTATTTCTTACAATAAACTTCCATATTTTTCTTTAGATTTCCACGATTTCTTACAACCAGTCAAATTAACTTCTCTCCCTCCACACATAAAATATCTCTCACGAGCTTTCGTTAATCGCGAATTCATCAATATCATCAATAGCTTATTTCCCCAACACATTCTTATCTACACGGATGGATCTAAGGGACTGCAGGGAGTCGGAGCTGCATTTTTCGTTCCTAGTAGACATTATGCTGAATCGTTTAAACTACCTGTCATATCTTCAATATACTACGCGGAGTCGGTTGCAATTCTGCAAGCATTGATGTATATATCCTCGACTCAAAATGATAGTAAATTTCTAATAGTTTCCGATTCCCTAAGTGTTCTGACAGCTATATCTTCCGCCTACTGCCCCACATATTTTGATTCCATAATTCTTCGTATTCGGTCTATGGTATCTAATCTAACTTTACGTACACCTTGTCAAATAGAATTTTTATGGATACCAGGACATATTGGAATTGAGGGAAATGAAAGAGTCGACAAGTTAGCATACATAGCCAGCACGAATGGTAATTACGTCAATCTTTATCCAGCCAACAATATTCTTTCTTTCTCAAAAAAATTGCACTCAAAATTTTGGTCCGACATGTATGCCCGATCGTTTTCCAATCCGCATTCCTTCTATCTTTCTATTCAACCTTCCATTCCTCGTAAACCATGGTTCCATAGCTGTCAAGTTCTTCAACGTAACTCCATTGTATCCATATGTCGTCTTCGATTTAACCGTTCACTCCTTCCCGATTCACGACACCGGTTTTTTCCGTCTTTATCTCCTCTTTGTCCTCTTCACCTACCAGGGAATAATTACATCTGTGACGCTAATCATGTGTTTTTTGAGTGCTCGGCATTATTCAATGAACAATCCGTATTATACTCTAATTTACTACAACTCAATGCTCCCGCACCTTACAATATTTCGTCGATATTGTCGTTCCCAAACCAGGCCATTTTTCCAATAATTGCATCCTTTCTTTACTCAATAGGGAATAGCATTAAAATTTAAGTTATTTAAAAAAAAAAAAAAAAAAAAAAATATATATATATATGTAGACATGGGTCAAATGCTCTTAGTTAGCGAGCCCAAAAAAAAAAAAAAAAAAAAAAAAAGATGGAGATCAAAATCGGAAAAGCTTTGATGAGTCGTAAAATCGTAATATTATTAACTTATTGGAAAAAAACGATGATAAATTGCTAAGGTTTTCGTTATCAGTGTGATCGGAACAATACGGGACAAATTTCGAACTAAAATCTATAGAAGTATTTTTTTAAACATATTTACGTTTTTTTAATTATCCGTTAAAAATAAGCGAATGAAAAAAAAAGTCACCAAAACATTTTTCTAAAAATAACTGCTACTGCGGCACTTTTTTCCAATTTACTTTTTCGACGCCTCATTTCAGGACATAACTTCTGCTACTGTTTTTCACGTGAAAAAAAGGTAACTTTGTCTCGGTATAAAAGCAAACTGAAAAGATTACACCCGCTTTTATAATTGTTTACTTTTTCATTTGAAATTTCTTCACCGGTACAAGAGGCAAATGTCAACAATTAAAATTCGAAGAGACTTCATCTCATAAAATATTTTAATTACTTTTCTCGTTTAAGGTTGAAATTACGTTTGAAATTAAGCAAACGGAACGGTGTCTTAAAATGAAGAATATGAAAAAAACAAAACTTTTTCATCGCAATCTATCTTTTGTTTCGTGAAAGGTTGAAGGCTAATTTTGGAGATGTTATTAAAATTATATGTAAAAAGTTGGAGGTTGAAGAGTTAAAGGTATTATTAAAATGACGCGCGAATGCAAATGCGATGTAACAAACAACTTAATATGAAAATGAAAATTGCGGTCTCGATCTAATATTCGCTTTCTATTTACATCGATGTTTTTATTTATATCGACATTTTCTTGATTTTTGTCATTTGTTAATATTTTGTTTTCATATTTAATGCTCTACATCATTTCGGTCATCTTTTATCTTTCTCGAAATTGTAGTAAAAGTAAAGCAAAGTAAGTCCCATATATCCTTGATAAGGTATCATGGATTGTGAAGTTAAGCTTTTCATAATGGTACTTAAGGATCTAATGGATCTGATGAGAATACTGGGGCCAGTTCCTTTCTACTTGGAATCGCCTTTACTTTCCATCCAGATTTCTCTGGTACCTAATTCGATTTCAGATTTGGTATAAACCTGGGAGCGACTTGGATCCGGAACGAGACGAGTCTCGAACCCGTGTACTACAAAAATATATTAATTAGATTTCTATTACTTTTGCGGTGGCAATATAAATATTTTGTTACATGTTTTTATTTAGTGTAAACTTTGCTAAACTATTTTTACCCTTCATTAGGTATGATTTAATAAAAAGTTCTTTGCTAAATTAAGTAATTTTTTACGAATAAATATTTTAAAAATAAATTTTCATTTGTGATATGCAGTAGCAAATTTAAAGATGGCGGAGGGAAGATATTGTGAGCTTTAGTAGTAAGAGCTAATGTATGTTAAATCATTTTAATTTTGATTTGTAATCTTTGTTCTCTATTGTCTATTATTCAGTGGCGGAGTTAGAAATTTCACCAGGGGAGTCTAAAAAATTTATGCCAAATTTCTTTATGCATGTTGTATTTTTACATATAAAAACAAAAGCCGCATAATTGTATTACCTTTTTTAATGTGTATGCCTCTGTCAGTAAATAATTATTTCCACTTCAAAGTTGTAACTTTATTCTGGCCATACTGCAGGCGATATACAATTTCCAAAAATCCATTGATATGTAATTAACGGTAATTTTAGTAATTGTAATAATGCAACAATTAATACATAACTATTTTTACGAATTTAATCATTTTTTTATCGAGGAAATTCAACTATGGAAGCGTATGAGGTTAAAATTTTGCCTAAAACTTTTATCGATAGTTTGATTAACGGTAACAGAATTAAAGAAATCGATTTAAGTAAAATATATATACAGTAAAGTTGTAATTAAAATATACGATGATTTTAAAAGACGTTTGAATTCAATTTATTGTTAACGAAGTTTAAAATGGGCCCTTAAACTTGATTGCATAGCCCGTTTGAATTTTATAATGTAATAATATGAATAAAGTGGATTACGCCGAATAATTATGGGAAAGAAACAAAGTAAAGACGGTGATTCGACACTGCTACAATGAATTATTTCAAAACATTCGCTCTTATCCTGTTCTCTGGAGATTTTTATTTAGCCTGTAATAGGAAAGGATTAACGGTTCTCCCATCTCCGCATTGATCATACTGTATTATCCTGCAAAGTTATGTTATAGATGAACCGGATAAATCTTCTCGGTCAGACTTCTTTGACATTTCACCATCTATTCCTTGAACGTTCACAAAATTTTATGTATTGACCTAAAAGTTGTATCTTTAAATCATTAAAAAAAAATTCTATGCGATGATTTAATTACAATAAAAGCAGTACTTAAAAATACGAACGTATATTTTATTACGCTTAAAAATTAATAATTATACCCGGGTTCTTCTGGCCGTAGTTGCAGTACATGAGAGCTTTCCTTCAAAAAAAAACAACGAATAATGTGTTTAATGCGATTGGAGGCGTCTGTTTGGGGTTTTCGTTATTTATACACACAAAATTATTAAATTTTCTTCAGGACAAATTGGATTCCATTTTTGTCGAAAAGTAAGAATTTTTCGTCATGTGTGTGTGTACGTTCATGCCAAATGATAATAAACTGGAGTAAAATGTAACAGAAAAAAAAAGACTAGGTTTATGTAATCTGGTCTTTCAATCATTTTAGTAAAGTTCAAACTGTATGAAACGTTCACGTACCCCCCTCTCTCTCTCTCTCGCTCGCCATCTCTGTCCTTATTTAAAGTGTGTTGATTTTGGTGCTAATTTTCTATTTGTAACACGAGCACGAGTTGAGTTTTAATTTAAAAAAGTATTCGTCGGGAATTTACGGCCAATTACAAAATTAACCGTATTAACGCGATATAAAATAGTCAACGCCCTCCACTCTGTCGTTGACACGGACTTCGTCTCGCCAAAAGCGGCGTCGCTTTGTAGCGAAATGAAATTGAAAAAAAGGTATTCATTCACACGAATTGCCGTTTTCTCCGTTTAATATACCCATTTGTAGAACTTAATTGATTTCTCGTTTGGAATTTGAAATCGATGATATCGTAGATAAGCGAAGAAAAACAGTAATCGTAGTTCCTTGCATTATTTCTGTGAACGAAATTCGAATAAAAAAGAACATTGGAAAAGCATAGCTTCAGCTCTACGTTATGCCGCATAATGAATCGAAATTTAATTTTTGTTCTGAATTTCAATACCCTTAAAGTTCATATTCGTCTTGTGCCCATGTGTTTCCGTTGATTTATTTAATATTTCAATTTAACATTTTCGCAAGTCCGCGATAGCGTTGCCAAACGTTTATCCATCGGCTTTTTTTCTGTATGTAAATTTAGTTCTAAAAATGACGTACCAAGGATGTTAAAAATGCTATGTTAAAACCTTCTCTATTTCAGAAGGTCAATATGATATTCAAAGAAACATTGAAATCAATTTTCCTAATGTAAAAAACAATTCATGTGGCGCTAATTATGTATGTTGGTAGTTATTAATTAATTCTGAATTTATTGCTTTCCTACTTCAACGAAATTTTTAAAAATTATCTAACTTTCTTTTTACATTTTTACATTATTTCACGATGATTTTTTTTTTTTTGTAATTTGCTATTACGTCAATAAAATATTTAAACAAATATTATTAAAATATCCAACTAAATTTTAAAATATGCTCTCCTCACTTATATTCACGTATATGTGTAAGAAAAAATAAAAGTGCAGCGATTTTCATTAAATAAATTAAAATTTTTAAACTTCGAGTTTTAAAAATTAAAATCTCTTCCTATTTAATTCGAATATCTGTTTTTTGTTACCTTTTACTGTAAGATGATTTAGTATTTTCAGAAAATATAAGCAGCCTCGGAATAAGTTTATTATAGGCCCGGGGCTACGGACATACTAGGTGCCCTTTTCGGAAGTGACAAAATTATCAGTTTTATAGAATAACTAAATTCTCTTTAATTTAATTATATTATTTTGAATTCACGGATTATCATATAATTATTAAACAATGAATTTTTTTTTGTTTATTTTTTCTGCAAATTCTTGTATAATATCGTTAAAATCTACTGAACGAAGATAATCTGTTTCGATCGTTAATCTTGATAATGCCGATAACCTATCATCTATCGTGGTTGATCTGCACGTATTTTTTATTCTTTTTAATATCGGAAAAGATCTTTTCGCTTCACAATTTCTAATCGGTATAATTACAAATATTCTATATGCAATATAAATGTTTGGAAAAACATCTATTATTTCACGTTTAACCATCCATGTTAAAGATAGGGCCTCTCGGGAGCCCCTTTATAAGGCGGTGACCGGGGCTGCAGCCTCCCCCCCCCAAAGAATATAAGCGTAAACTGCGGAAAGGTGTTTTTCATTTCCGGAAATTTTATAACTAAAATAAGATCAATTAGACATTCGCGGTATCTTGCGAAATTTTATTTCATAACGAAAAAGACAAGATGAAATAAAAATCGATCTTATGTAAAAATTTTAGTTTAGACGTCTTATTTGGGTTTGGTTAGGTAGAAAAATACGTGTGTGTTGTATTAGTTTTACGTTTCTAGACCTTTATGAAAATATATTCTGAATAACAAATTTTTAAGCGACGTGTATATATTTTTCCGAGTAAATCTGTAGGTTTAATGTAATAAATTAAAATATTACACGTCTTTTTCAAAGTGTTGCAATTTTTTGAGTTTTTTTATTTTTTTTTTCGGTTATCAAGTTTTATTAGGACTCTGTACGTATGTAATGGACGGAATCCTAATAAGATAGTATTAATTATGCAACAGTTCAGGAACGGGTTGACTTATAAACTTCAAAATTAGATTATAAAATTACAATTGAAATTCTCTTTAAGTCGATCTACAACTTCAAGCTGGTTATCCTGGTCGGAAAAAAACCGTCAAGAATGTATAATATGGAATTTAAAACGACTTCCAGAACCACTTAAAAATTAATAACTCATTACCAGATAACCCGTGAAAGGGGAAATTCAAAATATAAAACAAAACGCAAAAACTCTTTCATCAAATCCGAAAAATTACAGTTAAAAATTACATATACCCTTTGCAGCCGAAAACAGCAGAAACAAAAAATGTTTACGCAAGCAATGGCCCGAGTTCAAAAAATGGAGGAAACCGAAACGTACCTCAAGTATATGCATAAAGGGCCGCTTTATATAGGAAAACTGTAGCCGAGCTTACAACTCTATATTTAGAACCTCGGGGTGCCGAAAGCTCGAAAGTTTTGAAAACAAATATTTTTTTCCGGGAATGTGAAATGTTGACGAAACGGGTTTCTATTAGCTGTGGGGCGAAACCGTATTTGATTTTCTTAACTTTACTTTCGAAGTTGGCGAAAAGTTCAAAAAAGCGTGAAAAATTACTTTTCTCTTTCTCTTTATAGGGCGAAAAATCGAATTTTTTTGTTTTGAATTTAGCATTATGTGAATATATAAATATTATGGTTATCTTCAACTTAACATACGGAATCCTCAGCGCATGAAATATCATGCTTAAATAAACTTGTTTTTTTCCCCCGTTATTTTTTCGAATTTACGTTTGTAATTCGCTATTATTATGTAGAAAAATTATTAGTTGCGTATGTAGGAAAGTATTGAGAAAAAAAAAAAAATTGTCCTGCCAAAAAAACCTCTAAAAAGGTTAACCGAAAATAACCCCAACTAGAAAAAATGAAATCATTTGCCGGAAAAAATCAAAATTATATGAATTTAATAATAAATCGTTGAAAAACTCGCCTATTTTTCTCTCCCTAGAAATATTATACAAAATTAAACGGGAAAAGGGTTTTTTCTAAAAAATTAATGGTTACAAAAATAGGTACTTTACATTTGCGTACTATTTTTCATTTATTTCTGTAATTAATATTAAAAACAGCTGTTAAATGCGTAAAACTGCAAAATGTTAAAAAAAAACTTACATATCGTATGAAAATTTTTATAATAATTCTATTTTGCCTTTATAACGATGTACAAAAGTTTAAATTTTAAATACATACAAAACAAAAAGGGAATTATAATAACGAATCTAATTCAATCGAAATAATCTTTTTTTCGTGAAATACTGCAATAATTAAATCCTATTTATTTTCAATAAATACATTCCTTTTTCTTATGTGGGCCTGTTTTTTTTTTTTTTTAATTTCAATTTTAGTTATTTTCAGAGAAAAATTTGCTCCTAAATTACACCGGAAGTTTACTAATATTACTTTTTTTTTTATAATATTCTCAGTTCTATTTGGAATTTTTTTGGAAACTCGTAGAGTCCATGCAAGACAAGAAAAACTTGGGGAGTTTTTTTTTCCGATTATGTCCGTAATTAATATAGTTACTACTAATTAATTAATGTAGACTTCCCTTTATTCTGCAGTTGTCCTTTTTTTAATGCAATATTTAATATAGCATTTCATCAGCATTATTATATGTTTCTAATGATTTTTTTTTTTTGTAGAAGTACTTCCATAAATGTTTAAGAGTAATTTATTTTCGACTCCTACCGGTAAAAGTTTCCAAAATAGACTTTGCCGTACGGTTTTATTTATTTATTAATTACTACCTAGATAATCTGCATTCGCTTCACAGTCAATATAGTGAATTAAACGTAACTGTATTTTCCGTTTTATTAAAAAAGGAAAATTATTCGCGCAGAAATAATGTTAATCTTATCGTATCAGAACAAAATCCATCTGTTATTTATTTACAAGAAACACATTTAAAATCTGATCAGAAATTTCCCATCCCCGGATACGAATCGATGTACACGACGACTGCTGGCTATGCTCACAGTAGCGTATACTAATTAAATCAAAATTTCATTATGAACAAGTTACTTTAAATAGCGACTTATTAGCGCAGGCAATGAAAGTTTACTTAGGCATCCAATTACCATATGAAATGTATATTTTTCTAGAAAAATCACTGCGGAACAGTTTTTCCCTCTGATACAAGATCTACCGAAACCTTTTATCATTTTAGGCGATTTCAACGCACACAATCCTATGTGGTCAAGCAAAAAATTACAATTCTAGTGGTAAGGTTATTCAAAGTGCGATATATATAATCTTTCGATATTAAACTTCACGGAAACAGCGCATTATAATTTTTCGTACCGTACGTGGTCTAATATCGATTTTGCTATTGCGCTTACCTCGAATAACAAGTAAATTACATTTTTTTTACACCATGATCTAAGAGGAAGTGATCACTTTCCAGTTATCATAAAAAATTGATACAGCTCGGAAAAAATGAGGGCGATATTTTATATTTAGATACTTTAATACCTAATTATAAGAAAACTGACTGGATAAAGTATAGCTCTCTCTACGTGATACCTTAAAATCGAATATTAATATAGCGAATAATACGGATATTGTTGTACAATCTTTTCCAGAGTCGAGTTAATAGCGTATGCGCCAAAACGTGTTATCTCCTACGAGAACAAACATGCAAACAAATAACATTAAGGTGGTCCCATAGTGGTCGAAAGAATGTTCAGATGCAATCAGGAATAGGCGAAGAGCTTGTATCGAAACTAAAAGCGGAACCAACTATAGAAAATCATGTACTATTTAGAAAGTTTCCCGAAAAAGCCAGATGATATACTCTTAAACAAACAAAACGAGAATCCCGGAAAAATTATATTTCAACTTTAACACGAAACGCTTCAACGAAAGTTATGTGGAACAAGATCAAAAGTATTGGAAAAGACAATATCGTTCTACATAGCATCAGAAATAATGGCGTCGTACATAACAACTTAAAAGAAATAAATACACTATTCGCGATTTATTTTGCAATGTCATCAAACGGAGCTAATGGCTCTTCAGATTTCAGTATACAAACAAGCAGGAACACCAGGTATTTCAATTTCGTTAACGATAACGGTGTGACCCATACAATCAGCCAATAACTACGGATGAACTTCGTAGTATACAAAACCAAAAGCTGTCAGTACAGATTGTTTTCATATTTACCTTTTTCAGTTTTAGACACATTGCTTATTATCTACAATATAATATGATTTACGGGTGCTCTTCCCCCATACTCCGGAAGACTGCAATTGTAATACCGTTAACAGCAAACTTACATGGAAACCATATATTAATTCATTGAAGAGCAGTTGCCATAATAATCTGACGAGAAAACCATCACATACGACGTATGGTGCAAACAGACATAGTTTACTAACGATATATCGCACTCTAATAAGGTCGAAATTGGATTACGGAGTCCCTGCTTATGCTGGCGCGAGTTTAAAACACTACTAATAGTCGAATCAAATTAGCCCAAAAAAAATGGGGTTACCCTTGCATAAATTCCCAGAAAGATGAAAATTGGCATGAATGTTAGGGACACCATTGTAATGAAATTGTGAAAAGAGTCCTCATCGATCCCATGTATGCAAAAATATTTATTCAAGGTCAAAGTCGGCAAAAATGTTTTTTTTTTTTTTTTTTTTTCATTTTTTCAG
Source organism: Icerya purchasi (assembly GCA_039619475.1). Lineage (NCBI taxonomy): Eukaryota > Metazoa > Arthropoda > Insecta > Hemiptera > Monophlebidae > Icerya > Icerya purchasi. Next base: position 257,096,038 of record CM077116.1, on the reverse strand, counting down.
CGAAACCGTTAGTTTTATGATAAAAATAGTTCAGACCAAAATTGTAGATCATACAATTCTCTACAAAAATTGCCTTTCCATTTTTTCCCTAAGATTCACCATTTATGAGATAAAGCGATTCTAAAATTTACCAAAGTTGTATTCTCCATAATATGCACGACTACGCTGCCTATGTACATCATTGGACGCATAATATAAGTAAAACTATTGGTCTGTTTGATTAATACATAGGAAAAAAAATCAAATGACGAAGAAGAGCGATTTGAGATCCTAGAAGCTGCTGCAGCAATCATTCGGGAAGATATTCAATCGGTAGTCATCGATAATCTTACAAATGGATCTAACCCTTTGTAACGTCAATAGAGAAAATAATATCGAGATCAGGAAAGCGTTAAAAGAAACTAAAAAAAAATCACGTATGAATTCTCACATACACAAATGGATCAAAACCATCAGCAAGGGCAGGCTGTTCAATAGTTATCAACGAGAACGCAATCTTCCAAAATACGCTACCAGCTACGTTGTCAGTGTTGTCAACAGAACTATCCGTTATCGGATCCGCAGTGAAATACACAGATGCCAGCAGTAATAAAACTCTCTCTCAGCGTTAAAGATGATCTTAAATAACTAGATGCGAAATAATAATATTCATGTTACAAATCATGTCTAAGAACATAACATTTTTGTGGATACCAGCCCGCAGTAATATACGTGTATGGGAATATGTAGAAGCCGATGAATCAGCAAAAACGATCGTTGCACATTCGCTTCCGAATAATACGCTTGTACGGTTAACAGATTTTAAAAAATATCTCAAACAGCACTTCGAATGTATATGGAATAGTAATTGACAGAGAATATCTAACGATAATAGGTTTCGATCGATAAAGTTATCTACAAAGCGTTGGCTCCCAGTACATCGAGATAACAGAACAGAAGAAGTGATCCCTTATGTCGATTACGAATAGGATACACACAATTAACGCACGCTTATTTATTAGAGAGAAAAGTACTACCAATGTGTCAACAGTGTTGCTGTCAGTTAACTGTCAGGCATATATTGATAGACTGTCCTATTTACAAACAATACCGGAAGCAATACGAGACTGCTACGCCGTTCGACCATCAAGATTTACTGAACGATAGAGTGGATACCATAAATTAAGTTTTCAAATTTTTAAAACTAAATTGTTACAACAATCTATAGTTCCGTGCCTCTAGCTTTTATTGCTGTACACGGTACGCAAAAAAATAAAAAAAACAAAAATGTTCCGAACAAACGGTAATTTTTTAGTGTAATAATATCAGAAAAACTAAAAACAGGCGGAAAGTAACTCACACACCACTAACCGGAACGCCGAGTAAAACGCTTAATTTTAAAATGTAGAATGTGAATAAATAAAAAATAATACATTCCGTGTTGCGTGTTGTTCAGCATATACGCTCAAATATTTAAACTTTCACCGAACAAAACTCACTGAAATTTTAACTGCTAAATAATTTACTAAAATTAGAAAAGGCAGCCGAAGTATTATCAAACTGTAAGCAACGTTGCTTACAGAATACATAACGCGTCGTGTATACGCTATGCGACTCTTCCGGGGTTCATGATTGCGGTAAATATTTTATAATAACATTCACGTGGGAAAAACAACAAGAACAATTTTTATCAATAATTAATTTAATATAAAAGGAAACTTACCAAAGAGAGAAGAAAAAAATGAAACAAAAACATTTTATGCATAAATATATAGTTATTTTACCTTTGGTTTTGTCGGTTTTCTAGGAAAATGTAAGATGCCAATCTGATATGTTTTAAATAAGCTATCGTTTTATTTAAATATACACTCTAGCTCAAAATAGGGTTGCAGTCATCGACAGCATATTGAAAATATCTTTTTATAAAATTTATGTCTTATTGTCATGAAGAGATCCCACATAAGTACGATGTGCTCGTATTTTCATGAATGACCACGATAAATCAAAGACTTATTCATCACAAATGCTACTGAAAAGCGTATGTAACCTTGTTATTTGATTTCGGTAGTAATAACTGCAATAAAACAAAACACTTCATCTAATCCGGTCAATAATTCAGACACAGCATAATAAACGTACTTAGATTAATTATAAAATTATCTTTCAATTTCGGAGCTTGATGTAAAATATGTTATTATTCTTCATCTAAGAAATCTTCTTGAAAATTTTACAAAAACCGGTTTCTCATGGCGCTATCGAACTGTTATTACTTGAAGACATTTCTTTAAAATTTTTTCATTGTTGCTATTATTAGTTAGCGTTTCCAGATATGAAGTCTACACCAGGCACACATGATAGCCTTTTATGATACAATTAGTGTGTGAGTTGAGACGATATATGGCGATTATATCGCAGACGCTTATTTAATATAGAAATTGTAAAATATTTCAATAATTAAATAACCGGAAATAATTAAAATGTGAACGCTCAAGTAGTACTCCCTTTGATAGTCTAGCAACAGTGACGGCAATTGAAGCGAACATGAGACCAAGTTTATTAATAAATATACGTATAAGAATTAATTTTGATTAATTTCGTTCATAATTGCAGGACATTAATGAGGTTCGTTCGGAGATGGAAAGAATTTAACGGTGAACTCTGTAAAAACAGTTCTACCGTTATGATTATAGTCGAAGATTAGTCAACATTTTCAGTCTTCTTTGATCAGTTGCGTGCTTCATTTTCAGCACTTTTTGCATTGTGAATAAAAACGGCGCCTAGATAACTTATGACTGCATGACGGCGTTGTTTATAATATTGAAAAGTGTAAGACACACATTGCGGTACAATGCTCACTAATGGGAGTGGACTGACAATGATACACAACGGAATGGTTAGTTTTACTATGCCTGGAATAGCAGTGGTTTATTGCGATTTAGGAGAGTCCGGTGTTTGTTAAGTCGTTGAAAGTGAAAACGGAGGTGTATCGAGTTTGATGCAGGTGCTAATGTTTAAATGAGCGTGTTGAAAAATGGGCTTAATATTGGATATAACTAGAGATCTGAAAATGTTGAGGAAATGGCGTATTTTCGATTTTGATTTGGGGCCAGTCAAGATAAGCTATGTGAACTTTTTAAAAATAAGCGTACTCGAATTTAATATATACGTAACATTTTCAAATAGAAGAAGAAAGTGCACCGAGAAAAAAAAAATTAAACAAAAATTAAATAAAAATTAAATAAAAATTAAATCGCAATTAAATCGAAATTAAATCAAAATAAAAATTTCGTTATTTAAATTAGAGCAGAGTTGCTGTGGTAGCCGCTTTTAAATTTACTAGAAGTTCGTAATAGTTGTATTTTAATAAAGAAATTAAGTTTTTTTTGAGCATTTTTTTTTTTTCTTTGGTATATGTTTAACTATTATAAAAAAATTTTACTATGTATTTTAGACTATTGCGATAAGTTTTTCAAAAGATAAACTGTCACGTAATCAAGAAAATCCAAATGTACAACTGCGGGGAAGAATAAGGAGGAGCAACTTGAGCCTGGAGTGTAGAGAGCTGTATAACCAATCCCTTTCCAATAAAAGAAGTGGACACTCAAACACAATGTGGTTAGAATTATAAGGGACATTTCTGGAATTGAGAGGATTGCAATCTAGACAAGCTAGAATACGGTGGAAAAATCGAAGGTTGCATGACAAGGAAGGTCAGGAAAACCGGTAAATCAGGAAGAGGGGGTTAAAAAGATAGATAAATTTATTAGCGCATTCTTGCGCAGTGACAAAGTAATCTCGCTCGCAGGGCGGTTTCTTTTTTTTTTTTTTACGAAAATATTTTAACAAACGCCATCGGATTAGAGCTACTGTTAGTGTGATTCGTTAACTTGGAGAGTTCACATAGATAATATTGCTAGGAAAATTAGGCAGACTATGCCGGCGTTATACAAATTAAAACAAGTTATTATTTACAAAAAACTACAAGATTTTGATTCATTAATAATAACTAGGATTAGATACGGAATCGAAATTTGGGGGGAGGCAAAAAAAAACGGAGTTAAGGAAAATTAGTAGGCTACAGAAAAGATGTTTAACAATTTTTTTACCGAATTGGAGAAGTGCGAATCTTGTAACGAATTCTACTTGGCAGGACAATAATAAAGAAATGTCTCCAAAAATATTTTTTTATTACAGTAAACTTTTAAGGTATAAGACAGAAAAAATAAGATTACCGACAAGGGAAAAGGTGTATGGGACTAGGAACTATGACAATTTATGCTTTATAAGACCTAAAGGGATTAATTGATAATGTTGAAGAGGAAGTTATGAGTCATTTACTAGGTAACTTACCAAAGGAATTAAGAGACGAATGCAATTTGAATATATGGAAAGACGGAATAAAAATATGGTTGATTGCCAAAGAATGAGAAATGGTTAGTCGTAGGAAAGGAACAGCGATAAGAAGGGTAACTGATTGAAAAAATAAATAATTATAAATGATATAATGGAAAAAAAACAACTAATGTTTGGTGCTCATGTTCTAGCTGCATTACTTACGGCTTATGTGGAAATATTGTGGTACGATGTGCAATGGGTATAAATATTGTGAATTAAAATTACACGTAGAATAGTAAAAATAGAAGTTAAGTTGATTTAAGTAATATATACATATAAGACGAATATGATGTATTAGATTTAAGATGTAGATGATGAATAAACGATATAATTATGTTGGGAACCTACAGATGGGCAATTGCCTTGTGGGACCCGCAAATTATTTCTAAATAAAAAAAAAAAAAAAGTTAATAAACACTTTCGTGGAAGTAAAACGGGAAATATTACTGATTACCGTAATCGGTTTTTTTTTTTTTTTTTTTGTGGTTGTGGTGGTGGTGGTGGTGGTGGGGAGAGTTACAAGTTACTCGCCCGTTATATTATTATTATAATTTTTGGCTGGAAGGGACAGCGGTAGGGATATTATAATGTCCGCGATTCGAAAATGGCTAAAAATGGCTGAATCGTCGTGAAATTTTTGGACATTAAAATGAAACGCTTTCAGATTTGTCAGTGTTGTTTTTGAACAAGAGCCGAGTATTCTTTGAAAATGACGGAAAATTTATGAGGCTGTTTTCGTCGTCAGGTGCGGAACTTGCAGGGAGCCGGCGATGCTATCCTGAATGGAGATGCTAAATAGTGCCTATTTCGTTACTTTGTAAGGCGTAATAATCGTTCTGCGACATTTCACATCGTTATAACTTCTTCTTCTTCTTCGAATTAAACTTTCATAGCAAACGGAAATGGTATGGAAATGAGACAGCAAGAGATAAACCGTGTCCCTTGTCACCGGGCCTCGTGCGCGTTACATCTTCTCAAGTTTTCACTGATTAATACGAATTTTTGATAAAAATTATTCAGGTCGCCGCTGCCGTTCACAGTGTGATGGGTAGATGCGAAACCGTCTCTGCAGTACATTGCTGGAGACAGTTTTCGCTCGACCGTTGATACGAAATTTTGAATTTTTTTTCATTCATTTAATTTTTGATGAATTGGGCACATGTTCCTTTGCTTTGTCGCAGTGGCTTTCCGAGTTATGTCACGTTTGCAATAAGGCCTTACATAAACACACACGCACACACACACACACACACATCGAATATGAACAGGGGCGCGCAAATACGAACACGATCTATCGGATACGCGGTAGTTTTAATTGCTCAATATCGGGGCGGTTTTACTTCTACACAGTCCAATCTCCACCCAAAAAGAAGTATTAAAACACTTTGCAGATAAGTCGGCAGATTGGATGTTCAGATAGGATCGGTGCAAAAAGATTCGCCGCTTCTTAATCTCCTGACCCGGATAAGAAAATGCCGTTGCTGGACGGGCGTTACTTTGTTTCTTTATTTCTTTTACCGATTTACTTTTGGTTTTTACATTCTTAATTTCTAGAAAAATGTATAGAACCCATATCTTCTGTTATTCACATCATTAAGTCAATACCTGCAATGCGAATTCCATCGACCGTATTTTCTGCCGGTATCATAAACGACAAAACAGAGCACCGCTAAGATAATGCATTGGCGCACTTTTTCCAAGTAGCATTTTGCTTCCATTACGTCTCAGTGAGATAGTCTGATGACTTTAAACGATCGTTTCTTATGCAGGGCAGTTTTTGTCAGTATATTTTTTCTTATAACTTTTTGCGCAGAAATTGGATTCAGTCTTATTTTATACCATTCTGCGTAGAAATAGGACGGTAGGTCGTGCGAGCAAGAAATCGGCGTGGTCGGCATAATTATCGAACTGCGACCGCTCTTAATTATTCGCTATATTTTTATCGAGCAGACAACGGATTATAAATTGGTTAAATAAATAATATCGGTTCAGTCATTAATAAGCCTTTACTAAAAGAGCTGGAGCGGAAATGATTGACAATTTTACAAACTATTTAATGGCGGAAATAAAAACACATTGATCATCTATATTGAGAAATGATTTAACTAAAAAAAAAAAGCACACTATTACGAGAGAAATCATGTCAGTGGAGGAAACTAGTTTTTTTTTTTTTTTTTTAATTTGAAGTATTTTATTAGGTCATTGTAATTTTTATTTTAAAAATTTCCTCTTCATTTATTCCTTGAAAAACTTATTTTCAATACAAAAAAATGTTCATAAACATTAATAAGTGCAACTGAAAGCTTTCTTTACCGCGTGCAGTTGTGTGTCAAATTATTAATTAATTTTATACAAAAAAAATTAAAGAAAAGAGCGAATTAAAAGTAATTATGAATTAATAGGTAATTCCGAGAATGTACTGAAATTGTGACATTGTGAAGTCGTGAAATTGTGAAATTGAAAAAAAAAATTAAATAAATAATTTTCAAATTCCAACTTTTTTTTTTTTTTCTTCCTACCCTGGGCGCGCCAAAATTCCAACTTAAAATTTCTCGGTGGTACAACAAAAAAATACGCCAATAAACACACTATCGTTACACATCATTTAGTAACACTCAGGCATATTTGGTAATGAAGCGGCGGATTCTTTGATTCGAGTTGCTGCTTCTTCTTGCCTTTTTTTAAAAATTCCATCCGCTAACTTCCTACTGATATGTAAAAGCTTCCATATCAGCTAATGATATCGGATATTTACGCTTCCTCATTTTCTAATAATTATTCATTTCGTCTGTCTGTTTAGACTACTCTTCCTCCCTATTCATGGTCACTTTTTCATCCCTCTCTTCGACGTTCTGATGTTATTTCCGTTGTCCGTATGCGTTTCGGCTATTCTCTGCTGCCTTTTTCTAGATTTCGCTTTTCCCTGATTTCCTCCCGACACTGTTCTCTCCATCCTGATGATGCAGTTATTTGCGACAACGATCATGTGTTCTTCCAGTGTTCATCTCTTTCTGTGGAGCATTTTGTATTCCTATTTGTGCTAAGACTTGGACTTCCTACTCCTTATCGTTCACCTCTTATATCCTGTCTTTTGCTTCTCCACTAGTGATTCCTACTGTCTGTTCTTTTTTTGCAAAGATTTCTGATCGGATTCTTTCCTTTCTATTTGTTTCTGATTAGAAGTCCTTGGTTGACAAGTTCACCAAAAAAAAAAAAAAAAAAAAAATGCGCGAAATTTATAACTGTACGGGTTAATTTATACAAAAAAAGTATGTCACCGGACTTTTAACGACATAGATACGTCCTTACAGACCAGTTCAAACAATGCGCATCCAGCGCTCAATCGAGGCTGCATTTTTTCTGGAACTCGCGCGCACAAGTCCACAAATATATGTCTCTGGCCAGTTATTTCATGTTAACGTTTGTTTTTAGCGTCTATTTTATTTCATTTCTTTTTTAACACGCTTTTCATTAGCTAGACCTGTATGTAAAAGAGTAATATGTAAGTGTGTAATGGAATTTTACAAATCAATTTTCACTGACTTCCCGACGTCTGAATTATTTGAAAATTTACAACATACGTATTCATTTTGGATGACAGTACAATAATTTCATAATTTTGTCCTAATGTCCTGACCAGGATCATTAGGAAAAAAAAGAGAAATACAATGTCCCCTTCTACAAGTTACAAACATCATCGGTAAGTGCAGTGTCCTTTGTTTATCAAAAACTTGATATGGTTCGAAACTGATTTCATAGATGTCGCTAAGTCATTTTCTTTACGCGCTTTTTATTTTATTAAACTTTACCTTAGGTTGAATGTATTACAGTATAATGCTTCTGTTTTTTTACGAACCACGGTAAAGAGTAATTAAATAACAGAACTTTAAGCAACGAAAGAAAATTATTCTTAAATCTTACGTCTAACGAGTCGGAAAATGTAAATAGTATACGTAAAGCACGAAATATAATTTGAGAAGAGAAATCCCAAGTCCTACCTGGGATAATACAAGCCAGTATTTGTATGCGTTGTTGACTTCATGGGAGGTATGTCGGCACGATGAGTAGAGGGTGTTACTTTACAATAGGGTAGTGCTAATAAGGATGGTAAAATTAACGATAGAAAATAACGACTTTTGCGACGAATGTTGAAAGAAATTATAAATCGATGGTAGTGTTCGGGACCAAAAATAATAAAGCTAAAGCATTTTAGGTGGGTCACAAAGATAAAACCGTTCGACGGATGAAAGATTTCCATGAAAAAGGTTGTGATATATTGCAGGGCATAAAAGCAGATAGTCGGACCGAGGACGAATCGGAGAAATTACAAGTGGAACATAAAAAGGCTATATATTTGTGTGTTTGCATAGGAGAGAAGGAAACAGCCGTCAAATAGCCGGTTGGAAACAATTAGAGATTTTGCGGCACTTTAGTGAGGATAAATGTTAAAATTATAGTTTAAAAAAACCAAAAAAACAGGCTTCTATAGCATTGTGAACTAAAAAGTAAAAAATAATTTTTAAATATAAAGATAATATTCAACAGTGATGAAAATCTCCCAAGTCACTATATATTTTAAGTTTTTCTAATAAGCTCAAAATGAGAATAAAGTAATTCACAACAAATTAACTTTAATGTAAAAGAAAGTGTGGGGTGCTTACTATATTTAATAAATTAAAACGACCTACAAATAGTTAACAAATAAAAGAAAAAGCATAAACAATTGATATTTCTTTTAAATTAAAGTTAATTTGTTGTTTGTGAATTACTTTATTCTCATTTTGAGCTTATTAGAAAAACTTAAAATATATATTTACTTGGGAGATTTTCATCACTGTTGAATATTACCTTTATATTTAAAAATTATTTTTTACTTTTTAGTTCACATTACTATAAAAGCGTGTTTTTTTAGTTTTCTTTAACTATAATTTTTACTTTTTAGTTCACAATGCTATGCAAGCCTGTTTTTTTAGTTTTTTTAAACTATAATTTTATTCTTAAATAGATTTTCTATAATTCTACCGAATGTTTGACAGAAAATGTTGAAGTATATGAAGTGTACTGTATTATATGTCGCTAGATGGATGTCACAATTAGCCATGTTCGTAGTCCTACGTAGGGCCACGTTCCTTTTGTTGACTTTCCATCATTTATTCAGATCTGTCGTGTCGGATATAGAAAGCTTAGACATAATGAAAATAACAAACGCGAAAATGAGACCGGGAATTTTAGGATAAAGTATTTACTGAACCGAAACAAATGAAGCTGTACAAATAATTGAAATGGAACTGAACTGTTACACATCGAGATCGTATTTTCATATACATAATATGTATATATAGTTCAAGCTCGTTTTCCGATTCTCTTTCAGCTTAATGTGTGTATGCTTAAAAATTCGCTGAAATTTTGCGTTCGCCTTGCAAAGCCTGATTCACAAGTACAAACACACTATAGACATGTATACTGAAATAATGAATAGCTAACACAAATCTTAGAATTTTATCCTAGGTTCGCTGAAAAATATTCTACAACGGCGCTGAGTGATACGAAGAAGGAAAGACTGCTAAATATAATATGGCGCTCCGTGAAACGTAATCTCGGTCATTCGATTCACCGAGCATTAGTGAGATAAATTAAATATGCGGATGAGCCGATTGCGATCGTACACGTCAAGTTCCGTAAGTAGAGCGAAACATATGAGGAATATAAAGCTGTCCAAGGAGGCGATGGTCTAAAAAAATTGCAAAAAATCGTGAAAAAATATATGAAAGCTCCCCGTGCGTTTTAATTAAAATGTTCGATGTCCGTTGGGATTTATTTTCTCCGGCTCCTATGGAAAATTTTGAAAATAGAGCTTTTTTACATTCGAAATAATTTTCTAACTTGACACATATGCGCCGCTATCTTAAACATGAACAACTGACAATAGTCTTTCGCTTGCGCGTAGACAACTATACTGAAGCAAGTTTGTTGGGCTTTTAAATTAATGCCGCGATCTCGGCTATGGACAACGAGATGAAATATTACACCCGGGGGCTGGAAAGGTTTGCACTTTTGAACATTTTTCTTTCCGCCTATATATGTTTGTTTCGTTTGTTGATTTTTTAAATTTACCTGTCGCGAGTATCCTGCAGCTTTTTTGATAACGTACGCAAATCTTCGTGTCCACACACTTGTAACCGAGTTAAATGATTTTTCGTATCATCGCTACCTCGAATTATTGCACTTTTTCCTTATAATATAATAAAAACGTTCTTTGTTTTTTTTTTTATTTTTTTGCGGTCTTTTTTTCTCGTTTTTTCGTTATTTTTTTTTATCTTCGCTTCCGAGATTAATTGTACGGTGATTTTTTATGAGATTATTCATCAGCGAAATGTAAGGTCCACTTGGCCAGCAGAACTTTTTACGAGAAGCCATTAAATTTCGCGTTAATAAAAGAACACCGAAACTATGACCTTTGAAAGTACATTAATCGATCGTGAAAATTGACGAGATGCTGCAGAGTCAATAGTCGTGTCTGTCTAAGAAAAAGACCTCAATTATCACAGTTTGTTCTTTTATTGCGGGTAACTTTTTCCGTGTACTACACTGACCGTTTTATCTGCGCATTCAGCAACCGTTCTACAACTACTTGCTCGTGAAAAATTCTTCGGTCTGCAGTCATCTTTACTACCTTCTCTATTTTCCACCTGTTATAATTAATCCTGTCACGTATTCGAAAGCAATTGTTTTTTTCTTTTTTGTTTTTTTCGCATTCGGAATTGTTAACATTTTGCGTGCCGGATCACTTCTTTATTCTTAAAGCGATCTATTTGCGATAGTACCTTTAAAACGCGACGATACCTACACATTTCCTCTAACTCCTTGACGGATACTGAAAGAAACGTTCAGCCTCCTCTGCGTCCGAAATATCGAGTAAAATAGGAAATTCCACCATTAAACCGAACATTGAACAATTTCTACCGCATTTCAACTTCCGAATTGCGGACTTTACATCGTGCGCATTTAACTTTTTCCTAATATTGTTGACCTTTCGATCGTTCTCGTAAGGAGAGTTTAAATTTGTTTCGGCCGATCTAGATAATTTTGAAGGTTTTGCAGAATTTACGTTAAAACAACACCAATTAGCGAGGCAGTCCTCCGTTTTCGGATGCTTTCTGAAAAATCTCTTTTCCCCTACACGTGTATCCTTCCTTTATTTCCTTTTTTAGGCTGTTTGTCAAAATCAGCACAAGAAAAATATATCTATATTTTCAGTGTGCGGCCGCTGAGTTCGAAGTAAGTTCTACCCGAACGACGAACTATTGCTTAGCCAACTAACGGCACTTCAGAGAGTTGTTGTAATTCGGTAAAAATTTAATTTCGGCTTTACGTGACAACGTAAACTAAAGAAAAATAGACGAGCCGTGTTATAACTCGTCGGTTTTTTGTGTTTTTTTTTTACTTCATTTTTCACGGAATGTTTTAATCGATAAAGGTGATGTGAGTATTTATTCGGTTTTCGTCTTGAGCGCAATCCTCAATCAATGTTGAACGCTTATTATTAAATCGGCGAACATTTCTTAATCGTTGCGTCCGTTGACGTATTGACGTATCAGCTGTCTTTCATAATGTTCACCATTCCGCTTTATTCGATGTTTACCATCGCTATCCTCTTTTTAATTTTTTCTACTCCGTCCTTAGTCGGTGCTCCTACTTCGGCCTTTCATCAGAATTTCTCTCTTCTCCGAAACTTTGCTAATTCTATTGTTTTTTAACCGCCATATTCTTACCTAGTCCTCTAATCTTCATTACCGAATTCTTCAAAATTGTTTAATACCGTTATTTGAGAATGCTTTTCATTGTATTCGTTATCTCTCTTTAATCTTTCACCGTCCGTAGTTCCATTGCTCTTTCCGATTGATTATCTTTATTTGTCAGCTCTTAAATCGATTTCATGCAGTAATTAAGCAATTTCTCCGATCAACACAAAAATCGGTTGCGAATTTATTCAGCAGTAGAGGCGAACGATTTAACGGCGGATTCTGGTTTTTCCAAATGGAAGATTCCTTACAGTGTTTTCAGTCTTCGTTTTTCAGCTGCTCCTTCCGCACTCGTTTTTCTTTTTTCCATTTTCAACACTCTGTTCAAATATCTCGTTTTGTTAACAGTTTTCTTTCGATACCACTTTCTGAATTTTCTTTGATTTATTCCATTCCGGTTTCTTCATTTTTATGAAGCTGATCGTATTTTATTTTAATGCTCAGGCCCTTCTACCACCTTTTTTTGTTTTTTTTAAAAGGTTTATTCGCTTCTTAAAGTGCTTCTTACATTCCTTTATTTTCTTCTAATCCTGTTATTCCTATTCTCTACGTATTTTTACTTCTTGCCTGACCTTTTTTATAACTTAATTTTTTTTCCTCTTTTTCTGATAGGTAATTTTCTTTTTAACCATTTTACGGTAAAAAAAAAAAAAAAGTGAATAAATGCAGTAGAAAAGTTAGCGGATCATTTAAATTGCATCGTATGGTACGGGAAATATTGTTCGTTTTTCACAATATCCCAGCATCGAAAGGCTCTGGTCGAAGAGCAGATTATTCGGGTTAAGACAGTCGAATTAAACTATTATTTCGATTATATTCGATTCGAAACACTACCGAGACGAAAAATAACATTTCATTCTGAATTAGTCGAGTTGAATTTTGTAAGTTAAATTAGTCCGATTTCGTAAATTCAAAAATTCTCAATTTGCACAAACTTATGCCAAATAAATTTGGAGTTAAGTTACCGGTCGTTAGGAGTTTTCAAAACTTTCCGAACTTAAATATTACTTAAAACCTCAAATTTTAGAATGAAAAGAAATACGGAATCTCTTGAGACTAGAAACTGAAGATAATTTTGCATTCGAATAATAAATAAAGAATTAAATAATAACCCGTTCGACAAAATAATAATATAATAGCAGCGTATGCGAATTCTGTGCCTTGGAAGGGTCGTTGGAGCATTCTCGGCAATACATCAAATTTAAACATATATAGAAGGAAACTTTTACTGAGATATAAAAATGGTTACCATTAACTGTATTGCAGATAGGGTAGTACAACCAAATTCAACAGACACTATGCCAGTTCTTGACAACGAAATAGTCATATGAATTAGGGAAAAAAATACGAATAAGAGCAAGAGTGAGATTAATGGCAAAAAATGATAATAATACGACTCGACTGATTTGCGATGTGAAAACGAACGACTTTGACCAATTTGGTGTTGTGCATCGTCTCTTATCTGAACGTGTTATTTAAGTCGTTAGACTCAAAATTTGAGAAAAGCGAATAAAATTTAGAAAAAAGCAAAATAGTTTTCTCATATACGCGAAACATTTTGCCGTGATTTTTAGGCTCCCCCGGACTCATCCCGGTTCGCAGGTAATTCGCCGAATCTAAATTCTTGCCGAGAAAACGACAATACAATTTCGACCGTACGAGAACGGCTAGGCATCGACTAGGCATCGACTAGGCATCGAATGGCGAAAAGAGGTAATATAAAACAGACGAGCATTCGCTCGAAATTAATTCGTCCGTTTAATGAGCGTGCACCATTTCCATCCAAGCGGAAAAGACGACATTGTAGTAATTTAATTTCTCTTTTCGCGCAGACTTATCGCTCTCTTGAAGGACCGTCGAACGCCGAACTTGTTGGGTCGAAATCGTTCGGTTGCCCATGAACCAAAAAAGAAAAAAACATAATAAATCATTTTGTGTAAATAAAAGTTTCGAAATTGCATTCGGTTTTTTTTTTTGAAAGGGGAGCGTGCTCTGTTCACTGTTTAGATTCGGTGAAGGTTTATAGACGACCATTCTGCCTAAAGAGTAGTAGTCTTCGAACGGATTCAAATAACGGGAAGTAGAAGAAACGGATAAAATACGGAAACGTAAGAAAACATAAAGCAACTAAGAAGGTAAATTAAGAGCAATCATGGATCATTAAGCGAAGAGATTTTTTGAAATAAGTTGGGCGTCCTTTCGGGGAATTATTTATCGCGATAGGTTCGTAACTATTACTTAATGTCCATCTTCTCTGTGTCAGCCGGTGAATTACGACAATCTATCAGCTTTGGAAAATTATAGTACGGAGTATAAAATCATATTATGATATAACGCTTTTTGATGTAAATTCGCATTTTTTTTTTTATTTTTTTAAAGCCTGTGATTTTGAAAAAAGGCTAATTTCAGGTGTCCCGGGACGATACCAGAAAAAAAAATGCGCATCAGTTGTGAAGAAATATTATTTCAAATATTGCCTAATTGTGTCTAAAGTTTATTTACTGGTAGCACTGTGAATCCGGACACGATAGAAGCGGTAAATCTGTATGCTTAAAAAAGAAAAAAAAAGAAATAAATAAAAATAAATAAAATGTTACATCTCCCGCCACTAGTACGCGCAGTTGATCTATATATAAAAAAAAAAAAGTAGCTTACCTTATTTCATTCTTCTCTGAAAAAATTATAGTTTTTTTTATTCCGTTCGTCTTCTATATTACAATAATTACGAATTTTCTATTTGTATATGTTACACTTATACCAAACGTAGTGAACATTGCGATAATGAGCTGTCAAAAGCGCATCAAATCACCGGGAAAAAGTCGGTCCATCATCATTACTATCGACGTGTATTACTGTATTTTTCTTTATCAGTTTAGTATGAAGGTCTTCTCCGCTTTGCTAATGACGTAGCAATAGTGGAAAAAAAAAAACTTGAAAAATCAACGCAATATCTGGAAAATGCGGAAAAATAACCGTTGAAAAAAATAAAAATAAAACCATTATCAATGAAATAGAAAACAGCATTCGGGAAGTATAAAAATTAATTCGAAAAAAGGCTGAATAACAGGTGTAAATGGTTACGGACTTTTAGGAAAAGGCGACAAAGGAAGAAAAAACGAGAATTAGTCTAGCAAAAACTGTTTTCCAAAAAAAAAAAAAAAAAAAAAAAAAAGGTCGTCGCTATTGCCTTTGCGATAAACATCAACTTTAGGGAAACACACTTCATCAAATCACATCGAATAGTCGCTAGCAGTTAATTCATGGGGAAAAAAATGGAGCTGTTGAAACTCGGTGCTAACGTAAAATTGCGAAAAATCAGTTCAACAGCATGACGAATGAGAAAAAGTCTTCCTAGGGGGTTCTAAATAAGTCTTGAACTTTAATTAAAACTTTAAAAGAAAGACGGATAAAATAGGTAGGTTACTACTTATACACAGACACAACCATAAACTCTTACAGTGAACTGAAGAATACGATAGAGCGATGTAGGGAAAGATCCGGGGAAAACATTCGTGGACGCTTAATTAATAAATAACACTTGCGCAAGTAATTACATAAACTTAAAAAGAATAGTCGAACAAAGTAAATTCTGAGAATCGAGAGCTAATTACCGGCTAATAATTTACGGAATAATTGAAGGTCCGTGTCGTTGAAATGAAGTTTTACCATTTTTACAATGGTATACGCAATATTTTGGAATTGTAATTATTCGATAATCGTGAAGTTTCTTTTTGGATTCAGCATCGTAATTCGTTATCGGTATAATTTTTACGAACTGTTTTTAGGTGCTTGGCTATCAAACCAGAGGTGTCATAGGTTTCCGAGACTTATCTCGTTCCGGATCCTAGTCACTCTCCCAGGTATATACCTAATCTGAAATTGAAAATTGGATATACCAAAGAAATCTGGAAAAGTAACGGCAGATCCCAAGTAGAAAGGAACTAGCCCCAGTATTCTCATCAGATTACTTACTTACTTGCAAAAACATTTATCTGAAATAATTCTCAAATTGCTTTCTTTTCATGTGTTCCCTAACGAAAAAAGTGCGTGAATTTCATTAATCGATTTCGAAAATCGGCGTGTTACTGAAGAATTTCGTAACTATCTGTAGACGTAATTCGTCTAGTTTTGATTAAACCACGTCAAAATTACTCAACGACTCACATAGCTGTGGTACTCAGTCTGTAATCAGAACTTAAGAACATAAAATAGCGGATTATCGTAATCCACTATTTTCTGTTCAGAACACCATCGTTCTCATTTTGATCTCCATTCAGCTGGAATCGATTTTTATATCGCCTTCTCTGTTGAAATTTTTCGAAATTTTTAAATTTTCGTTTTGTTTACAAGTTGGCTAGAAAAATCGGAGGAGCTATGCGTGCAGACGTAATTGAACTATTGCCATTAAATAATACGGAGGACTTTGCTGGCTACAAATCGTAAGATAATATAAAAATCGGCGAAAGAAGAAGACGCCCGAGCTGCCGTTAATTATGCTTATAATGTACTTTAATCGCGCTTTTAAAACGTTCTTATATTGACAGCGGCTATTGAAAAGGCGCCAACACACACACACACTTTTCCTTTATTTTTCTCTCTTTATCTTCCCCATATTTGCCTTTTACAAAAAACCACTGAAACTCCGATCGTTGACTTTTATAATTCTCGCGTTCTTCTAACCTGACAAAGCTGCGAAAAGCGCGGTCACGTCCGTAAGACCTTTCCCGTAACACAATTATCGACGCGACATTTTGAATTCGCCATTAGTCGTTCGTTATAGAGTTTTTATAAATTTTTGCACCAGCGCGAAAGTGAAAATAATTCAGTTTATACGAGGCTACATGTCGAGTCTGGCCAATTTATTTTCTAATGAAATCGACTTCGGTATTCTTTACTCGACGAAAATCATCCGAATTTAGTCTCACTTTTTTCTAGTAATGACAGCGAACAATTCACGGGAATATGAGAACATCGAAATTACATCTATTTATAGTCCGCTTTTAGTATAGTGCGACAAATTTAATCGAAACTGTCGGGATCTTCACTTTCGGCTATAGTGCACTCTTGCATTCTTCGATAGAAACGAAGATAAATGGACTGTGCATTTTTATTCTTTCTGCGAAACATCTAGGAAGCTTTAAATTGCGAAATTTTTAAGCTGAATCTAAATTCGAGAATAATTTTTATTTTCTATCATTTTTTAAAAAAAATATTAGGAATTCGAAAACTTTTTTTTACACCAAAAACAGTTTGCTAGACTTCAGTACTTGGCTACATTAACTAGACTATTATTATCCGAGAGTCAATCAAAACTTGCGAAATTTGAACATTTTATATAAAATGGAGAGTAATATTTAATTTTTAAACGGATTATGTTGTTGAAGCGAAATAAAATTGTTTATTTTTTTAAAATTCCTTATAGTGCCATACTCAACTTCTGAGCGTCGGCGACTACCTATTCGTACATTTTTAGCTGTACCAATATAGGTTGTGTACCAGGCAATTATTATATGCAACGCAGGTGTGCACACGCAAGACTACATTCGGAACTGATATTAGTCGCTTGTTATCGCGCTACGTGTGCAGTCGGGTGGTGTGTCTGCTGTGTACTGACCTAGTGCGCATATGGTGTACGTGGTGCTTCCACTTTAAATTAACGGAATATATTTACGTTAATTTTGGTTGAAAACTAATTTGTAAGTCTGTGACAGTAAAGGGTTGCCCGTTAAAATCTCCATTAATGTTTACTTGTGAACCTATATATATATACATATAAAGTGGCAGATCCACGAGGGGAGACAGGGGACAACCTCTCCCCTCAAAGATTTAAAGCCTCTATGAAAAAATTTTTTATAACAGAGAAACTTAATTCACACTATAAAAGATTTGTATAAATTTTACCTACGGATTTTAATAATTAATATTTTATACTATTTTCTAGTAAAACTATTAACGTCACGTTTTTATTTTATTTTAAACGCAACTGTGACCTTCTGTCTTTCTTATTTATTTTTTATTTTGTAATGTAAATAAAAATAGTTCAATGAGAAATATATATATATATTTTTTACTTGCTCACGAACAACGAATTCGGATCGGATTACTAATTAAAATAAAAAAGAAGTAAAGTCTAATAAAAATACTATCTTTTTTACTATTGATATTCAAAACTACCATTTTAGCTAGAATTTTGATAATTTATTTATTTTTCACATAAAAATAAAACAAAATTTAACTTAAATTGTAATAATTATGTACTTTTAAAACATTTTCAAAATTCTATAAAAGTCGTTATTTGATTTTCTTTATGAAACAAGGTATTTCTCAAATCTATTGCCTACCATAGAAGATATTACGTAATTATAAAATCTCCCCCCTCCAAATGTCTCTCTGGATCCGCCCCTGATATATATATATATGTAGACTGTTATTAAGTATTCAAAATGTTATCGGTTGTTAAGGGTCGCTGGGCCCACGAGTAATTCCTAACTCCAACCATTATCAATTAATTAATGGGCAGCCCTTGCAGGCCCGTGCCCAGAAATTTGAAAAGGGGGGAGGTTTTAAAAATTTTCTTCACATATTTATTTTATAAATAACAATATATTTTTCACTAATATTTATACTATTAATAATTTCCATAATTTTGATTTATGTATTAATAATTTACATAAATGAATTACCATATATGAACATTAATAATAAAAAAAATTATAATTTTTTTTTAGAAATGGCCTTTTATTTATGCACTAAAAAGTATAAAATAACTTTATTAGTGTGCGACTACCATGTACGCATTTTAACATTAAAATCTGAAACTACAAAATATTCTGAAAAATAAAAGCGGCGGCCGCAGTTACAAAAATATTCGGTGTGTGTGGTATTGTGATGCACAACAATGGAACAACATTAAATAGTGATTCTAGTTTTGGCTTAGGATGTACTGTAATATTAATATTTAATTATTAATCTACGGCCCCGCTTTTATTTTTCAGAATATTTTGTAGATCGGATTTTAAGGTTAAGGTGCGTATCTGGTAGTCGCACACTAATAAAGTGTTTTGTTAGAAAAAAAAATTATTTTTTTTATTTTTTATTTTTTGGTCTGGATTTTTTACTATGTATTTCAATAAAAAACAATAAATTTAGAATTGTATTTTATTTTGCTTTATTTTATTCAATATCTTAATTATAGGACATTTACAGAAATTTGTGTTACATTTTATTATGAAATAATGGACCGCATTCTTTCAATTATATTGTCTTTTGTTTTTCATACAATACATACGGAATCCTCAACACATGAAACACAATGTTTGACTAATTTGATTAATCACATGACTGAAAAAAATATAATTTTTTGAGCTTTCGCCACCCCAAGAGTCCGATTTTAAAGTTGAAAACCCAAATGTTCCAAAGTAAAAAAATACACAAGGATGCGCATTTTTTTAACCTTGTTCAAAATTTTTAGCTATAAAGCTGAGCCACAAACGGGGGCTACACGTCGTTTTTTGTGCTTTTTTAAATTTTTAGTAAACTTGGAATGTTTCGTTAAGAAAATTAAATACGAGTTTGCTCCCGACAAATAGCGCTCTTTCTAATGACCAGAAAAAAAAAAATATTTTTTCCGAAAAGTTCGAGTTTTGGAAGCATCGAAGGACTAATTTTAAAGTTGGAAACCTAGATGTTCCAAACCAAAGAAATGTACGTGCATGTGTATATTTTCAACCTTGTTCAAAATTTTTAGCTATAATACTCGCGTCGCAAAGAGGGAATTACATATTAGATCTCGCGCTTTTTTGAACTGTTCGTAAATTTCGAAAGTTTCATTGAAGAAATAAAAGATGGCTTTGTCCTCAACAAATAACGATCTTTCCAACAATATATCACATGCCCGAAAAAAAATATATTTTTTTCCAAAATTACGAGCTTTATTTTAATTTATTGGGAAGTTGGTGAAAAATCGTTTCTAAAATTCCCCTCAGTTCGGCGTCCCGGGGGTGTAATTTTAAAACTGGAAACCCGGATGTTGCATAATATTGTATTGCCATCTATAACAAGCATTTCTGCAAAAGGACACTTTTTTAATTCATCGGGAAGTAGGCAAAAAATCGTTCGCAAGGTTCCCCCCAGACAGACCGAATGATAAACCGAGTTAAATAAAAGTCTAGAAAAATTACATATGTTATTGATTATACTTGTAACAAAAAGTTTTGCATAATATATTAATGAAGTACCTAAAAATATGGAGTATATTTTTTCTTTTTTTTGTTAGAGGTAAGAAAATCCTAAAAGATCATCAATATTTATTTTAAATTATTGATTTTTTTCAGATTTTTGTGTATTTGTGCTTCTTATATCCCGTCTTTTCCTTCTCCACTAGTTATTCCTGCTATTTGTTTCTTTTTATCAAAGATTTCTGATCGGATTAAAATATAACTGACTTCTCTCCTTTCTATTTCGTTCTGGGTGAAGGTCCTTGATTGACGAGCCTAAGAGGTTTAAAAATAAAAAAATAATTATTGTTTATTGTTTCATTCCTTTTTAAAATATATATATATATGTATATATAACTCGGCCATTTTGGCCTCGCAAGGATATGTGTCCCTTGACCCCTCTTGATTTCATTTCTGTATAAAATGATCAAAATTTACAATGCAATTCTTAGTGGCATCAACACAAAAAAAAAATAACATAATCACTAAAATCCTATCCTAACATTTAACTTTCTTTATATAAAATTAAGATATTTTTTCGTTACATTTTCCGTTACATATTTCGTTACATAAAATTGTGACATTTTTGGGACATTTTTTGTAATGGGAGGTAGCCTAAGAATTATGTTGTAATTAATATATATATATATTTATTTATTACTTTGTATATATTTTTTTTGGTTCGCGGACAAAAGCGCACAAGACAAAAGCGCACAGGACAAAAGCGCACAAGACAAAAGCGCACAGGACAAAAGCGCACATGATAAAAACGCATCGGACAAAAGCGCACAGGACAAAAGCGCACACGGATAAAAGCGCACACGGTCAAAAACGCACATGGACAAAAGCGCACACGGACAAAAGCGCACACGGATAAAAGCGCACACAGATAAAAGCGCACATGGATAAAAACGCACATGGATAAAAGCGCACACGGACAAAAGCGCACACGGATAAAAGCGCACACGGATAAAAGCGCACACGGATAAAAGCGCACATGGATAAAAGCGCACACGGATAAAAGTGCACACGGACAAAAACGCACATGAACAAAAGCGCACACGGACAAAAGCGCACACGGATAAAAGCGCACATGGATAAAAACGCACATGGATAAAAGCGCACACGGACAAAAGCGCACACGGATAAAAGCGCACACGGATAAAAGCGCACATGGATAAAAGCGCACACGGATAAAAGCGCACATGGATAAAAGCGCACACGGATAAAAGCGCACATGGATAAAAGCGCACACGGACAAAAGCGCACATCGATTTGCAGAACAGAAGCTAATTTATTAATTTTTCCGTTCTCGGCAATTGCATCATTTGTGAAAAAGCAAAACTGGACAGTTGCCCGGCAAAGAATTTAAAATTCAAAAAAATTATTGGTAATCAGCTAAAACAAAGTAAAAATAATACAATTTTTTGTATGATTCACTAGTCATTTTTCTGTTTTTTTTTGTTCTTATATGTGTATTTGTTTGTTAATAATCATAATGTCTATTGACTATGACCGCTAGGAAGTTACCGTATATAAAAAATAAAATTTGTATCAATAATGTATTCAGGGGCGTCTCAAGCATCCCAAGTTGTGGGAGTGGTGCATTACCCAAAATACCGATTCATGAATTCATATAATTTAAAAATATTTTTTTTTTATACTGTATAGCTTATATAACAAAATGTTATATGGTGTTTTTTAATGATTTTCTTTAAACTTTTACAATGCGGGTCTTTTATTTTTTACTTCTGCAGTCAAAACTGATTTAGATCGAACTGTGAGGACTAAAAATATTTAAAAACAAACAGAGCTGTTTTTGAAGTCTTTACTTCTTGTATTCATTACGACTTATTTAAAATTCTTTCAATTTTTTAACCTTTTCGAAAAATATTTACAATTCCAGTAAAAAAAATAATTCTTGAATCAAATTAATAATAGATATAATAGATGTAACTTTAAATTTTTGAAGGAACATACAGAACGTTTACATATTGACGTGCAAATGCTTCTCAATTCTTGCGAAGATTTTACAAGTTTTTTAAGTATTTCAAAAATTGCATTTAAATCATAAAATGTACTGCCTTTTGCATTCAAATCTGGTCATTTTATTTTATCATTTTTTTTATTGTCACCGTCTTGTGAGCATTTGAGCGCTGAAATTAATTTCCGATCATTCACATACAACGATAAGCGGAAACCGTTTGTTTTCATTAATGTTACTTTTTTCTTGATAAAATGTAGTAAATAAAATAAATACTCATAAAACAGTCAAACTGTAATCAAAGTTAAACTTTAAAAAATAAAAACGAAAATCGAAATTTACTTCGCAATTAATTTCTATTATAAAATATAATATTTGCTTCATTTAATTCAATGCATATTGTCCTTTTCAGGGTCGATCAAAAGTAGAAAGAGTTTTTCAAGTTTAAATAAAATACATACTTTTAAAGTCGGACTCATTAAATTCGGAGATTTTATATTTTAATTAAAGATTTTATAATATGCTTATTGCTGTTTTCAAATTCGGCCCATTTTAAAAATTTTTTATTAATTTCAATAAAATATATATTTTTTTTTTTTTTTTTTTTTTTTAAACAATTTTTCGGATCCCACAAGGCAATTGCCCGTCTGTGGGTTCCCAACATAATTATATCGTTTATTCATTATATACATCTTAAGTCTAATACATCATATTCGTCTTACATATAATTACTTAATTCAACTTAACTTCTATTTTTACTACTCTACGTCTAATTTTAATTCACAACATTTATACCTATCGCACATCGTACCACAATATTTACACATAAGCCATAAGTAATGCAGCTAGAACTGAGCATTTTTTTTTTTTTTCATTAAATCATTTATAATTCTTTACTCTTTCAATCAATTACCCGTCTTATCGCTGTTCCTTTCCTATGACTATCCATTTCTCATTCTTTGCACCACGCAAACAACCATATTTTTATTCTGTCTTTCCATATATTCAAATTACATTCGTCTCTTAATTCCTTTGGTAAGTTACCCAGTAAATGACTCATAACTTCCTCTTCAACATTATCAATTTTATTATTAATTCAAAATTAAGTACATTAAATCTCATATTTGAATTAAGAGTTTTATAACGAAAACATCATGATTTTGCCAAATGATTAATGTTTTTTTATCCACCTTAAAGTATTTTGCCCACAAAATTGTATTTCTGCTACAATACTTTTAATTTCTTTTCTTCTATACAACTTTTTCCTACGTTTATGGGCCACTTATTGGCTCCCCGTCAACCACATTCACATCAAAACATAATAATAAATTTCTCCAACAACGAATGGCATTTACAGATAATAATAAAGCAAATAACCGTTTCGTTTAGAATGCTTAGTAAAAATAATTTTAAATTATTAAAATCACAGAAGGTAACGGCCCCTGCTCATTTTATTTAAAAAAATTAAATTCTCCCATATTAGAAATTAAAAATAATGAATTTTAAAAGCAGATGAATTTTAGCTGAAAGTACGAAATTTGATTATTTTAAGTAACAAGTAAATCAAACATAATGTTCTTGACGTATTTTTTCTCAACTCTACATGAAACTCTTTCACAACTTCACCATAATTTAAATTTCCGAACTATTTCATTGAAATAAATTTTAGATCTTTTTTGTGTACGTTTGTAGTCCCTCTGCATCAAGATATTAACCTAGTAACAAGGAAGTGCAAATATATTTAATTTATGTATTTGTCTGCAACTATGGTCGAATTGCGAAGTTCTTAACAACAGCCAAGAATCGTACAATTTAGGTCACTAAAACAGACTTGTAGAAATTTAAAAAATTATACAATAGAAGCTGCTTAATTAACAGCAAATTCTGTTCAGTTTTAAATCATTCAATCATTATATTTATATATTTTATTCTGATCATATTAAAATGAAAGTAAGTAAAATTCCCTTAATACAAAAGTTTGAAGTATTGCGGAATAAAAACAGAGTTCAAGTTTTTCACAATATTAGAATGATCATCGGGAAATTTATTATCAAAGGAATAATTAAACGTTGACAAAAATATTGCAACAGTTGTTTTGATCAGCAATGAAACCGCGATCAAAGAGTCAAATAAACAACAATGATGAAAATGATGAAGAAGAAATAAGCAAACAAATGGTTGACGATATAGAAGTGTCAAATATAATGAAAACTTTTACTAAGTTAACAAAGAGTTGCGGATTTTTCGATACTAATTTAAAAGCAAAAATTATTAAGAAAATTCAGACCAGTTGAAACAATTTATAAAGAAACGGTTAGTATACAGCAGTGTAAAATAAAAGTTACCCTCACTGTTTGAAAAAGTAAAGCATTATTACAAAGTCTTATAGGCTTAGCATTAAAAGGTGAGATGTCTTTTAATAAAATTTTTTTTTTTAAATATTTTTAGTCCTCACAGTTCGATCTAAATCAGTTTTGACTGCAGAAGTAAAAAATAAAAGACCCGCATTGTAAAAGTTTAAAGAAAATCATTAAAAAACACCATATAACATTTTGTTATATAAGCTATACAGTATAAAAAAAAATTATTTTTAAATTATATGAATTCATGAATCGGTATTTTGGGTAATGCACCACTCCCACAACTTGGGATGCTTGAGACGCCCCTGAATACATTATTGATAAAAATTTTATTTTTTATATACGGTAACTTCCTAGCGGTCATAGTCAATAGACACTATGATTATTAACAAACAAATACACATATAAGAACAAAAAAAAACAGAAAAATGACTAGTGAATCATACAAAAAATTGTATTATTTTTACTTTGTTTTCGCTGATTACCAATAATTTTAAATTCTTTGCGGGGCAACTGTCCAGTTTTGCCTTTTCACAAATGATGCAATTGCCGAGAACGGAAAAATTAATAAATTATAATAGCTTCTGTTCTGCAAATCGATGTGCGCTTTTGTCCGTGTGCGCTTTTATCCGTGTGCGCTTTTGTCCGTGTGCGCTTTTGTCCGTGTGCGCTTTTGTCCGTGTGCGCTTTTATCCGTGTGCGCTTTTATCCATGTGCGCTTTTATCCATGTGCGCTTTTATCCGTGTGCGCTTTTATCCGTGTGCGTTTTGGTCCGTGTGCGCTTTTATCCGTGTGCGCTTTTGTCCTGTGCGCTTTTGTCCGATGCGTTTTTATCATGTGCGCTTTTGTCCTGTGCGCTTTTGTCTTGTGCGCTTTTGTCCGGTCACCATTTTTTTTACGTTACAAGTCCTCAATTTTTTAACACTTCTAAATTTCAACCTAAAGACCACAGGACCTTCTCAATTTCGCAGATAATTTTTTTGTAATAATTACACATATTTTTTAAAATCTGTGATGATCTCTGAGATGCTTGGGTCGTTAGTATTGCGTGTAAATTACTTGTAAATTTCGCTTATTAAAAATCACAAGCATTCAACAAACTAAATTTAAAGTAAGATCAACTAAATACGTCCTCTCGTTTTTGAGCAACTTATTGATGTTGTTTAATAAAATTAAAATTTGACAAAATTGTCATAAATATAATTCAGGTTTATATACCAACTGCAGACAAAAAATATGATGATGAAACTGAAGAGCAGTATTATAAAATAGAACAACCGTCGAACAGTTTCAAGACGAATGAAATACTGATATTCAATGCTAAAATTGGTGAAGGAAGACATCAGAATATGGCCGGACATTTCGGACTAGGGGAAACAAACGAAAAAGAAGAAG
The DNA here is from genome assembly GCA_039619475.1 of Icerya purchasi. NCBI lineage: Eukaryota > Metazoa > Arthropoda > Insecta > Hemiptera > Monophlebidae > Icerya > Icerya purchasi. The sequence continues at coordinate 257,069,906 of CM077116.1, read as the reverse complement.
ATTATGTACATGGGAATCATGATAGTACGAAATCAGATAGACTACATATAATGATAAACGAAGGATATTAAAATGAAAGAAAACGTGTAACAGATTATCCTGGCGCGAATGTAGCATCGGATTACAATCCCATTAAAGTAAGATTTCAGTGTTGTTAGAAGATGATCAGAAAGAATAAGCCAAGAAATAAGAAAAACCAAGAAGATAGGATTTTTTTTTTTTTTTTTTTTTTGGGCGCGCCAGCGGCATTGGCCCAACAACAACAGAAATTAAGGAAGGGGTTAAATAAAGAGACGATTAGAAATAGAGTTTAGGAAAGATTGGAATACAGGGATTATATCTGGAGATGGAAAGGAAAGGACAAAGGAAGAATTATACGGAGCAGGAAGACCCAGTGCCAAGATTTTCGAATACAAAACAAAGCGCTCGGAATCAAGGGCAGGGCATTCAAAGAAGATGTGGTTTGCATCACATATGAGAGGAGAGATGGAATTATGAAAGGGACAATTGGGAGAAGGGGACAGGGAAAAACGAAAACGTGAAGAGGGTAGAAGTGAGTGATTAATACGTAGTCTGATTAAGGAAATGATCGCGGAGCGTTGATAAGAATAGGAATGAAACCACGGCTGAGAAGAGGGAACCGGTTGAATTTGAAGATAATGAGAGGCGGGATTAGAAAATAGAGAAGGATAGATGTCCGACCATAGTCGGGAATGATTAGCTGAGGAAAGAAGGAGGATGTCCGAGGTAGGAATGTTGCAGAATAAAGGACCATCGCGGGCGGCCGAACGGGCTAAAAAGTCCGCTAACTCGTTGCCCTCGATGCCAGAGTGACTAGGAACCCACAAAAGGTCAATAGTAATGGAACGGGATGAGAGTAGATTGGATATGAGAAAACGAATTAAAATAATAATAGAATTGGAGAGACAATCAGACATTTACTGATCCCTCTTATGGAAGATAGGAATATACAGGGAAATAAATAAAACATTTTTGGAAATATATGAAATATCAAGGTCAAATGGAATAAAACAGAAAGTGGCAAAAATCTCAAAGGCAATTAAGGCGGCTTTTATGAAGGAACTAAGCAAAAGTGAGATAACAAAGCAAAGAAACCGTGAATGACAGAGGAAATATTAAAACTAATGGGAGAACATCGAGAACTTAAAAATAATAGAACATTATACAAAACTACACAGAAAACAATAAAACAAAAAATACGACTAGCCAAACGAGTGGATGAAAGAAGAACAATGCCATGAATTGGAAGAACTGAAGCAAAAACACGATGTTTATAATACCCACCGGGAGATTAAACAGAAATAATGACACTCTATAGAAATAAACATCCGCAAAATGGTAAGGATAGGGGTAAAAAAGTTGGAAATTCTAGAAACCGAAGTACAAGAAAAGCCACAGGATCTTGATATAATTAAGCTGTTCCGTGATGAAAATATGTCAAAATTAACGGCTCTATTTTTAATGATGTATATAGAGCACAGGCGAAAACCGCAAGCGTGATTAGAGTCAATATCTGTTACGTTGACTTAGAAGGTACAAGCAAACAAGTATGATGATTATAGAATGATTAGTCTGATGAGCCACATATGTACGTCTTACGACGAATAATATACTCAAGAATATGTTGCATATGTAAACATAATTTGGACGAATATCAGTTTGGCTTCAGCCAAGGACACGGTGGGATGCGACTAAAGAAAGCCAATGCAGAAAGGGGAATTTCAGACATAATTAAAACAGGGAAATGAAACTATTTCGGACATATTATTAGAAGAAGAAGGTATGAACTAGACTAAGAACGATTATTCAAGGAAAAATTGATGGAAAAAAAGGCAAAGGAAGAAGAAGAACATCATGGACCAAAAACATACATCAATCAGCGGGGAGACAAACGATAGCTGAACTCGTCGAAGCGATGATGAAACGAAAGATCTAAGTCAAAATGATCGCTTACGCGCAGCAAATGCGTATAGCACCATGACGATGATGATTAATATTCTAGTCTTAAATTCACTTCGAGCTCTTAATTCTAACTACGCAAGTACAGTCGATTAAATTTTAAATTCTAATAAATGAGAATTATTGACCAACGCACGGTTATCAGAAGCGAGTAAGGAAAAAACACAATGATTCGCAAGACTTTTAAATCACGAAAAAATAAAACTCTATCTATAGAGCCTCGCAACTAAACAAGTGATTAATATCTTCACGGTGGACTGTTCTAACGTGTCCACTGCAATTGCTAACGAAGCTCCATCGACAAAACTTAGACGTACTCATGACTTATACGGAGTCTGTAGATAGTAGTCATAAATCTTTGCACCAAACTATCCGGAATAATAGAGCTACTATAATATCAAGGCCTAACGGGAAGCGTCGGCTGAATTAATTCAAAAGATCTACCTAAACTGGGCGTACTTTTAATAGCTTTTTCTCATTCAGTTTACTTTTAACCTACTCCAAGAGAGAACGGTTGATGAAATGTAGGGGTATATTACTCCGTTCACGGCCGCGTCTCTAGCCGTCTAATCCGTCATTTTTTTAAAAAATGATTGCGCAACGGCTAGGAATCCAACAAAACTTTACTGTACCCCTTTTTATTCAGAATTTTGGTGAGTTTTAAATTAATTTCGAAAATCAGTGAGTAACTGATACTTTTTTTTTTTATTTCTTTTTTGAAATTACATAAACAGAGCTATAAGATGCAGTTCGATGTGTTGATATTATGTTTATTAGTATTAATCTTTGTAATGATTTTAATTTTTTGACATTAGGTTTTTTCAATTTATTGAAGTATGTTAAAGATCCGTGTATTCTGTGATCGATGTAAAAAGATCATTATAAAGTATAATTTTTTTTTTTTTTTGTGTCATACCGAATTCATTAATGTGCAATGATCTCAATTTATTGTAAAGTTTTCTGATTTTAAGGGTTATGTGTTCGTGTTTGTTATAATTCATATTTTTATCAATTATTATTCCAAGATATTTAATTTTACAATTGAAAGTTAGATTTTGTTGATTTAATTTTATTTCTTTTCAATTTCCTGTTGGAATTTCTTCTTATTACGTTTTCTTGAAGTAAGTTATGTGTTTTATCAGAATTTTAAGCCAATATGTTATTTGATTTTTGAATTTATTGTTTCTATAGTCTTATTGATCATATTAACATTTCTTATTTTCTTAATTCGAGCAATTACAAGCATATTATCAGCATAACTTATTAATTTAATTCCTTTATTTTCTTCGACTTCTTTATGAACAGCTGACATAGCAATGTTAAATAACGTCAGTGGAAGTGCTGACCCTTGAGGCACTCCTGTGATAAGATTATACTTAGGGATTAGTTTATTTTTTTTATCGAAGAAACTTATTTTCCAATTTTCCAAGAAACATTTAATTATCTGTAACAAGTGTAAACTGATTTTTTTAGTTTCCATAACCTTTCGTATACTATTCAATTTTATTTTATCAAAAGCATCTTGAACGTGTCAAAACTTATTAATCAATGTATATTATAAAATTAAGTGTACAATGTGCGTGCCGCTAAAACTCAAAAACGAGTCATCGTACGATCAAGGGAGTTATATGGTGCGGTAGCCCTTATCCCTTTTCCCATGAAGAAGGTTCCCGTTTTTACCTGAAGGGCGTACTGTTGAAAATATAAGGGCTGGAAGTTTCGCCCTCTATATCTTTGGAACCGTTAGATACTGGATGTACACAATTGAATGGCAAAAACCGAGGACTGCCTCACTCGCACAATCTCATATGGTTACACGACTGAATTCATCCTACGGATATCGACAAAATCACCCAAGCTAAATTTCCCAATTCACAAGAAAAAGTATAAATTACGCAAAAACAGAAAGTAGATAAACAGAATTAACTTACTGGTGCGGTTTAACTCAACAACGTAACGGATATTAATTTTAAATACAAGAATTCACATCGCGGTACGAAATAATAAAAAGCATAGTGAATAAAAAGTGAAAAGCTGTACAAAAACTTTCAAAAACGGATTGTTTTAAGCGTCCTTTTAATTATATTTCAAATAAACAAATACTAATTAATTTAAATTTATTTATTTCCTTAAAAGTTGAACAAACTCGGGGCTGTATTATTTATTTTCCTTCCTGCAAATTTTAAAATAAAATTTAAATACATTTTGAATTTTGAATTAAAATTTAAAAGTGACATAATATTTAAATAAATATGTTAAAGGGAGAATAATACAGTTGATTGTTTGCGTTAATATTGTTAACCTATCAAGTATAGTAAAATTATTCCTACAAAAACTATTTATTAAAAAAAAGGTAAGTAGAAATTTAATAGAAAACGAATAAAAAAGTGAACAGTGTATAAAAACCCCATTACATAAATTTATGACATAGATTTAAATGTAAGTAGATAATGTATTTTATTGTTGTTTTTATAGTGTAAGAATTGTGTATGTAAAAATGAATGCATACAACTATATATAACTGGAAAATTTTAATTAATTCTTATTTATATTTTTGAAATAACATTTAGTTAATATGTTCTTATGTTGATGAAGTTTATTCAAAACTAACTGGGGTACCCGGCTTCGCTCAGGTAGTTGATATGAGATTGTGTGGTAGTTGAAGTAAAAGGATAAACTTTAAAATATAGAAGTAAACATTTTTATTAAAAACATATTCTAACTATTTGACACGATAGTAAACGTTGAAGAAAGTTTAAACTTCCCTACATAATTTCTAAACTATTTGAGGAATGCCGTTACACTGCCTTCGACTGAAAATTGGATCTCCGGTCATACTACTCAGAAATCTATGTAATGGAACAAAAATGACCGTCAAACAGCTATCAAATATCATTATCGAAGCCGAACTTATGACTGGAAAGGACAAAGGACACACAATATTTATTCCCAGAATACCACTGATCTCTACTGACTGTCATTCCAATTTAAAAGACTGTAATTTCCAATCAAATTAGCCTATAGTTTTACAATTAACAAAGAGGACAAATTTTGAAATATTGCGACATCAACCTCAAAGACTCCTGCTTCTCTCGCGGTCAACTGTATGTGTAGCTCACTCTCGAGTAGGAAATTTGAAAAATTTGTACATATACATTCCGGATAATAAAATGAAAAATGTTGTTTATTTTACCTCTTATAATTTATGCTTTTATTCCAACTACTACACAATCTCATATCAACTCCCTGAGCGAAGTCGGGTACCGCAGCTAGTATTGCATAATTAAAAGGCTTAGTGCACTAATCAACAGTATCCGCCATTTCAAGTAAATCCAGTTTTGTAGAACATCCTTCTCTGTAGCCATATTAATGTTTGTGTAGAATGTTTTTTTCCCGATATTTCAAGGTTTAAATAATATCTGATAAATTTTTCAAATTCTTTTCTTAATCCTGAGAGCAGAGTTATTAGTCTGAATGCGGTAACGTTTGTTGGGTCTTTTTCAGGTTTATTTATTAGCTTTATTTTTCCAATTTTCCAAATATCTGGGAATGAATTAAGGTTTAAATATTTTTCGAAAATTGCACTTAATATTTCTGGGTTATTTTTATGTATTACTTTTCTTTGTTTGAAATATTGTCGCATCCATATGCCTTTTTGTTATTCAATTTCTTTATTGATTTAAGAAATTATAAAAAAAAAAAAAAATTCAGTTTTTTCCTAAAAAGTGAAATCATAATACATAGTTTACATTAATCGATGCACTTTAATATGTATGAAGTATCTTTTTAAAAAATTATTTATAGGTTATGGGGATGTTTGTATATGCACGATGTATGTATTCTCAGCGAAGGCAAAATTTTATGACAGATATATTCATAATCGGGAAGAGTTATTAGTTTGGGTTTCCCCGGATTTCTAACTTTTGCGTTCGGAAAGATCGTTAGTTTACAGGTCAGCTAGAAGGAATATCGTGTTCCAGCGACAAAGTTTTCTCGAAGCGAGGCATTAGAGAGCGTCATTAAGTCGGCTGATTAGGCAGTGGTCTGTTTTTAGCCAAACAGTATTAACTTTAAATGGAAAACTTCGATTAATTTTCTTCCGTAAATTCTATTAACTTAGGACCATTTTCAGTTTCAAAATTTGTGTACGTAATTTTGATTAATTTTTTTTGCTTTAAAAATTACGATTTCAACTCATTTCATTACATGTTATTATGTTGGGGATCGCGACTGAAAAAAATGGGGTAAAAACATTTTAATACAAAAAATCATCTGGCTGCCTAGCCTATCTACATTGCGTAAAAGTTTTAAAAACATTTCTATTCGCTTTTTGTCGTATTTGAATAATAGATTAGTGCGCTGCAGTGGTCGTATTCAGATGTTTTCCTGTCACGTCTATCCTGAATAAAAACCGTTATCATTAATATTTTATTTTTTTACGTATTTATTATTACGACCACACGGAAGAGGAATAATAGACTTTATTTATGGACTGGATTGTTATTGGCTACAACAAAGTGCAACACGGTTGCTACTGACTGAAGGTTATTCGATGCGACCGCCCTTGTAAAATGAACTTGGAGATTAAATATTGGCAATCATAGAGTAAGTGTTGATTTACTGGTGAGATGTCCTCGAGACAAAAAGGACACAAGTCATCAGCGATACTTTTGAACAATTTCCTGGAAGTTAACTAATTTGAATTTTTTCGAGAAGTTTTTTCCAGCGGCCACCGAGGAGGTACTGTTGAAATTTCATTTTTCGTAAAATCGAAGCGCTGCCTCCCGCTGGCTATTTAAGAGAGCAGTTGTTCATGGTGAAGTGTAGTATCGATGGTAGGGGTGACGTGGCTGCGGGCATTGGGTGCTGCATTTCTAAACGAGCTGCTTGGTCATGTCTTATTTCGTAGTCGATATGGAAAATTATGATTAATTTCGGACCTCTTTTTTCTTGAATTCCTTAACTACTCCGCTCGTTGTGTAAAAAAAAAACAACAAAAAACAACATAAATCTATCGATAACATTCTATAAAATTAGTCCGGTTTAAAATTGTAAAAAAAAAAAAATTGTTAAACGTTTAAAAAAGTTTTAATTTTTTTTTTTTTTTTTTTATTCTCGCAGGTTGCAAAATTAAGAGAACATCTTCTTCACTGATATCTTTTAAACTTTCCCTTCTCGAGCATTTTATTAAAATTAATTTATTACATCACAGCAGCAGCAAACTGCTGTAAGTTGAGTAAAGATTTCAAATTTGAGTATAAATAACATTCCTGGTAGCAAATATTAAAAATTCCGTTGCGGGATATTTTATTTCGCTGTAAAAATTAATAGAAAATACTAGTGTTCTTCTTTTTAACTCTCCGTAAAGAGTATAGAATAGCTGGGCTAGGAGCGCAACTTGTATGTTTAAATCATGTCATGAAGGTTTGATGATTTCAGTAACGCAAAAAGTGAAATAACGGGGAACGCGGTGTACTTACACCAGAACACATAATAAAATGTTATTTAGAGTTTATTTTCCAAATCTCTTCAATCCCAAGAACTCTGCCCCAGACTTCGCAACAACCGTTCCATCATGGAGTCAGCCAATTACAAACATAAACATATCGCTGACAAAATTTAACAAAGCTCAATACCCCCCAAACATAGTACAAATAGCAAAAAATATCATAGCGAGCTACACAGACCATGCATGCCTCTACACAGATGGAGCGAAGACGATAGGTTATCAATCACCGGCGGCATGCTCTTTCGAAGTCTCAGGGGCAGCAGAGTCAGTCAGACTGCATGATTGCTGTACAGTACGGGACGCCGAAATATACGCGATAGTTTTTTGCATCCAACACTACATCGATAGCAACCGCCAGTCCCAAAAGGTCCTACTCATAACGGACTTTCTAAATTCAACTCATCTCAGAGATTAAATCCGACAACCTTTTAATAAGGAAGATCCATTACCTATTATACAGGTCATCTAAACTCTGAAATGTGTTTCCTATGGGTGCCGGCTCATGTTGGAATTTCAGACAATGAGCGTGTTAATCGAGCAGCTCAGGCGACATTGTTCTCTTCAATACCACACAACTCCCCTTCTTCCCCCTACAATGGGTCATTTGTTTATGCAGAAAACCGGAGAAGATTGGCAACAGAAATGTAGATCTTGAAGTATGTTTCTCCGAAGTATAAAAACAACCACGGAGCCATGGTGGCCCACAGACGGAGTTTCCCGCAGAGATTTTTCTGTCCTGAATCGTTTCCGAATAGGTCATACAACCCTCTCGCACAGTTACATATTCACGAGCCAGGTACCCCTAAATGTCTGCCCCTTTTGTGGTCAACCGAGTGCCCCATCCACCTTTCACCTACTTCTCGAATGTTTCTCCTTTGCAGTACCACGATTCATTCACTTTACCACCTCTTCTAGTTTTAAGATACTATCAAATGCTCCGTTCGCGGTCGCAGCTGTATTAGCTTTCATGCGGAGCAGCGGTCTGTACTATCGCGTTTAATCCCCTTTACGTAGGCTCCATGTGCTGTAAAAGCTCCAGTAGTTAAACATGGTACATGGAAACCCTCATACACACTTTTTAGTTTTAAAAAAAAAAAAAAATTACCATAGTAATCATTTTATTTTAATTTTTACGTTTAATTTATATTTATCACTTTTTTTTTTATTATTCATTAAAGGCTTATGTGCCTTGTCGCTGCAGAGCCATTCTTCTAAGTTTCTGATATTTATTTATATTCAGCCAACGATATACACACTATTCATTACAGATGCTCTTGGTCTTCCTCTCGACCTTTTACCCGTACCATTTCCTTCTATTATATTTTTTATGAAATTATTGCGCCTTATTATATGTCCTAGCGGTATTTTATTTTTCGCTTTTCAATACGGTTTAATGAACTGCTTTTTCCATCTATTTCCTCTAGCATTCCATTACTTGTTTTTATTTATTTCCAAGACGTTTTTATCATTTTAAGTGATATCCACATTTTCATTGAATTCACCATCTTTTTTTCTTGCGCTGTTAAACACCAATTTCATGGTAATCGTTTTTTTTTGAAATTTCAGAAAAATTAATTTTTTTTTTTATTCGTCCCGTATGCATTTCTGTACCGCTGGTCGCCTCTCAACTACTTAAAACCTCATATTTTGTGATGGTGAAATTGTGAATAGGTAGAAAACTCAGTCATGCCTTAAAAAACTTTCTTTAGGACAACACTGAAAATTTTAGCACGATGTGTCCAGCGGTGCAGGAATGTATACGGGATAAATAAACATAAAAAAAAATGTTCATTTTTATACACATATACGTATAGATATATAAAAAAATCGGAAGAATTTTTCTTTTCCTCTTTTTAAAATTTGAATTGGCGCTGTTTACTATGACAGCTGGGACTATTTTTTTATCAATAGTGGAATTTTACCGACTGCGAGAAGATTTTGTCGAGAACTGTCTTATCAATGGCTGAAACTTTTTTTAAATTTTCTTAATATATATATATATATATATATATATATGCATAAACATTTGTGCAGGCGAGAGTGTGTTTGTAAAAAATGTTGTTACGTATAGCGACATTGTGCGGGTTAGTAAAGAGTTTGGCCCCGATAAAAATGCAAACTTGCCAGTCAGTGACAGTGCTGCAGCATAGTGTAGCGTGTACGAACAGCGTTTCACCGCAAAACTTGCCTAAATTGGCGGCAGAACCCTTTAAAAGGACAGGGTGGAGCAAGCGGGTCTGTCTGGTGCACAGCGTTTGATGACGAAGTAGTCTGCATGTGCTTCTTCAGACGTGCGAGACTCCGTGTTATCTGCTAGGCAAATGTATCGGTCTTTCGGGGCTTCGTAATGTTTTGGAATTGGACAAAATCCGAGAGGCATCGGTTAAAACGGCGACCACTGTGCTCCGAAGTCCTCTTACGGCGCAATATCGAAACGGAGAAAACCGATGCAAAAGCACTGCTGAATTTGTTCAAGCGCGTTACCGAAGATAAGATGAATGGAAAATGGTGGACGCGGATAAAATCTAATACCCATTATACGGAGTTAAAAGTTACAGCGCTGTATATTTTTCGATGTGATTTTTCTTGTAATTTCGCCGGATGTGGTCAAATTCTAACAATTTGGTAGTTGACACGATTTTACTGATTTTATTTTTTTTCTTACCTTGCCAACTGTGCATGTTAATGCAATGCAAGTGAAATTTGTATTTACCTTCTTAATTTACAAAATCGGGGTATTAGGCCCAACCTGAACAAAACATACTATCTAATACTACACGATCATCGGCTCACTAATTTTATTATTATTATTATTATTATTATTATTATTATTATTATTATTACTAGCGGACCCGGCAGACGTTATCCTGCCTGAACGTTGGCTTGTCTGCTATTAGCGGATTGAGAAAACGTTTTTTCGATATTCCAATTTTCTACTACGGCCCAAAATAAAATCCAAAAAATAAGTGCAATTTCTCGTTATCTTGCGCCGTTCAGTTCTCATAAAACTTAAAATTCTTTTCACAAATTTAATGAAGTTGTAAAATGAGGGCCTACACAGCTGGAATTTGAATGAGTGCCATATAATAACAGTTATATGATAGTAACAGATGGCGGCCAGTAATTTTTTTGTTTTTTTTTTGTTAATTGTGGAAGTACGCTACATCCATAAATTAAATATGATAAACTGATCATCGTTAGTTAGAGATGATGTGAAAACATAAAAATAATGGAGATATCGCTTAATTAATGGTAAATGTTTATTGTTGATAAAACTCTGTGATTCAGAAGAAAGGAAATTTAAAAAAACTTGTTATGATAAAATACAAATACAATTTTGTATTATTTCGTTACAAAATCTAATTTCATTCTATCCTAAGAGAAATTGTTTAGTTTTCCTTTATTCCCACTTGCGTTTCGCGGCCCGTTCCTTCGCACTTTAAATTATTTCACTTAGTAAATTTTCATAACGATTACACATATATTTATTTAAAAAAAAAAAAATCACACGAACAGATCAATCAAAAAAGCGAAATTTAGATTAAAATATCTGAAAACCTGAAACCGCTGCAAGAGAAATATATGTGATAGGAATATGTTATATTAATTTTTTTTTAAAGTAAGATATTAGCAATATTTGCTTTTTAAATGCAATGAAGGAAATTCGTTTCTTTATTAAAATCTAAGCAATAATATATTAAGTTACTGTTGACCATCATTTTAATCATTTCAGAAGTTGTACGCTTAAATTATTTTTCAAAATTTCGACCCTTTAATCATAAAACTGTTGGGGCCTCATATTTTTCCTATATTCTAGCGATTAAAATACACCAATTAAAAAAAAGAATGACCTCTCAGCCACCATGGAAAGAGCCGTGGACTATTTTTTAGTTTTCAGTCTTTCCGCTTTAAAGATGTATTTTTTAAAATTTCGGTCCCTAAATATCAAAATTTTTCGAATTTTATATTTTCTCGTATTCTAGAGGCCTTAGTGCGCTGGTTAAAAATTAAATCAATACCATAATTCATACAGAACTGTCTGTGGAATTTTTTAAACATTTTTTTTTTTTAAATTCAGTTTTTACATTTTTTTAAATTTGGACTTTTTAATTTTAAAATTTTGAGGGTTTTATAATTTTCTTATGATTTCCCGAAAAAAGTACGTCCAATTGAAAAAAAAAAATTAACTCTCTAGCTACTATGGAACGGGCTGTATGATTTTTTTTCTCGAAGCTTTATGAGATAGTTTTTTGAGTTTCTACGGATAAACCTGAAACGATACTTTGTTATTTTCTATATTCGCTTGTACGTTCCACTGTTAATTTAGATCTGAAATGCAACGGGCATTTCGCAGTCGATGTGATAAGCGTCTTTTTATATATAGCTTGTTTACAGAATTTTTAAATATTTTTTCCTGCCAAAATAAATAATAAATCGTAACAACGACTGAAATATAAAATTGTCACTCGGCGCTCAAATATGAATATTTTCATACAATATTACCGAAAGTTGCGAAAATACCGAACACAATTTATAACCGAATACACACAGATAATAAGCGAGTAATGAACGGGCGCACATTTACCGAAATGAAAATGGATAGTGGCCTGAATCACTCGGAACACGAAAAACATACAAAAAATGATTGGTGCACTATTGTAATGTTCGCAGTCGATCTTTCGATTTCCTACCGGTCACTAATTTTTCGGATCAAGAACCTTTCAGTTGTTATAAATGTCTCATTGTTGGGACAATCTTTTTGTGTTCTTCAAATTTCTTTCCTGACTTGATGTCCGAGACGTGTGAATGTTTCATTTTTCTTGATAGTTCTCGCGGTACTTGTGAAGTCGTGTCGTTTATGATTTTATTTTCTCTTTCCCGATTTAGGGTGTACCGTGTTTAAGAGAAATGCAGACACGCGATTCGCCTTTTTTTTCTCTTTTGAATATTTTATGAAAACATATCCAAATGTTGTGAAAATACAGAACACACATTAAACCACGAATACGAACGGATAATACGCGAGTAATGAACCGGCGGCAAAAAACAAATGTGGACCATGAGTGCAGATTACGAAAGAAGAGTAGCTCCGGTTATCCGGAGACTACTTTAAATATTATAGACCGAACATGTAATATATGCGCCAGTGATAGCAAGAATAGGGGAACAATGAAAACTATTCGAAGGCATTAAAAATCGAAAAATGAAATATCCTGGTCAAGAGAAAACGATTTGTTTACGATGACGGTATAAGGAAAGATACATTGCGTCTTCTTCGTCATGCAACCCGATTCGGATGTAGCTTAACAAACTTTTCATGGACTCCACCATTTGATGAAATTTGTCTCGACTTTTTACGACCTGCAATAATTCTCCTACTTTTGTAACTCCAGTTCATGTCTTAATATTTTGGAGTCAAAAAATCCTTCTTCTTCGCCCCCTTTTTCATTTTACCGCTTTTATCATTATTGTTTAGAGAAGGTGAAATGTTGGTCTTCTCATAAAATGTGCAAAAAAAATTTGTTTTTCATTTTCTGATTATATCCATTAGTACCGGATCCGTTTTCATTAATTGTAGCGCACCGCCGCATTAGTGTAATTGCGTAAGGATTTCGAATTTGGGTGTGAATAACATACCCCGTAACAAATAGTAAAAATTCCGTTGCAGGATTTTTTATTTCTCTGTAAAAAATAATAGAAAACGTATCTTTTTTTAAACTCTCTGCAATGAGTACAGTAATTAGGCTAGAAGTGCGACTTGTTTGTGTAGATCATGTCATGGAGTTTTGATGTGTTCAGTAACGCAAAAAGAAAAGTAACGGACCATAAATTATTTATTTCACTTACACCAGAAATTAATAAAATGTTATTTAGAGTTTATCATTTACCATAGTAATCATTTTATTTAAATTTTAATTGATGACTTTTATAGTTTTAAATGCACTAATGATATGAACACCGCCGATAATACACTGAACTATCGTTTTCAATTTAATTCTTTTTCGCAAAAAAATAATATTCAATGCGGAATTTGTTGTTGTTATGAAATCATGTGACAGCAGAACTGACAAACTGAGTGTCACATCGTGACGCCATTTTTGCTAAATGCTTTTAATGTTCCGACTTCTTCGATGAATTTTTCTAAAATTTTCTTTCATACAAACCTTGTCCTGACAATTACGAACAGAACAAAAAACAAAAAGACAGCCAAATCGGTTGAGCCATTCTCAAGTTATGATATGTTATATCTGCGCAATTGATTTTTATATATACAATACTATTAAAGGAACTCGCCGAAACCCGACGAACGACAGAATTCCCGACCGCGATCTAAATAACGTATACTGGAATAATTTTTTTACTGTGGCGCTATCTGTCGGGAATGATGGTAATTGGTGTTTAGGCGCTAGTTGGCCGCATTTTCGATTGATTTTTATTAATTTCATAATTTTTTTTTTTTTTTTTGACTTTGAAGTTGCCTATTCTGTTCCTCCCAACCCTATAATTAAACTGCCCAAATTTCATAAAAATCGGATGGATAGTTTCGGAGTCCGTAGAGGACATTGATACATACAAACATACATACTTTCATTTTTATATATGTAGATTATTATTACTATTACTATTACTATTACTATTATTTTAAATAGTAATACAATTATAGACAGAGTTAGTGAAATTAAGTATCTAGACGTAACCTTAGATGAAAAGATTATTGTGGAATGCACATACAAACTACTTACAACAAAAACTAAGAAAGCTAAATCATATTTTCTATTATCTGAGTGAGTTTTTTAGTGGGAACCACTTATACCGGCTATATCTGTCCCTTTATCAACCACTTCTAATGTACGGTTTAGTGCACTGTGACAATGTTGCAGAGTATCATTTGAATCAAATCAAATATTTGCATAGAAGGTTATTCAAATTAGTTAACAAAAATAAGGATTCCGATTCGTATTGTAAATTTTATCATATTATTGTATTGTATAAAACTCGGGTATTAATATTCCTACTTAAATGCAAAAATGAATTTGGATTCTCGATTGTATCAAAATTTAGTAAATACCATACTAGAATGCATGCATCTTTTAGATTATATTAAAAAAAGACGTAAATGTATATTACATTATTTCGAAAGTAGTTTAAATGCGTAAGTGTACGACTACTTCATCAATAATCCATTATCTGTTTATTAATCGTAAACAGTTTTTAAATTTGATAATACCAATTTTTCCGGTTACTTTTACATTTCTCTTTTAACTCATAATTGCAGTGTACTTTTCTTTGTTTTTAATTTTTTAAATTTTCGTCTGCCACATTCGATGTTAATAATCAATATACATATATATGTATTTATATATATGTATGTATGTGTGTATATATGTACTTTTACAAGATTTACAGTTTTTTCTATTGTTTCATTCTTGCACTTAGTAATTTAAGCTGTATTTATATCTTTTCTTTGCATTTAAATTTCAAATGTATTGTTTTAATTTGTTATTTATAAGAAATCCTTCTTTTTTTTCTTTTTTAATTGTATCCAACTTTTATATTGAATTATCACATCGTTCGCGCAGTTTTTGCGCATAGATGGATTCTGTAATAATAGTAATAATAATAAAATTATTTGAATTTTAATTTTAATTATTATTATTATTGTATATATATATATAAATATTTTATGACAACGCTATTATTAAGAATAAAAAAATAATTAGTATTACGTAATGTATATATTGTCAAATTGCACTAAATTGTTTTACACGTATGCAAATATCGTTATTAGTGTTACAATCGTTTGTTTTATTAAATGCTAATTATGAGACTGCATTCATATTACACTTCGTTTTTTACTATATTACAATAGTACGGGAGCCCACGATGCTAAATGGGGATTTACTCGAGCATCGTGGATACCTATTGGATTTTAAAGATTAGATGGTAGAAAGATAAAAAGGATGTATGATGTATACCATTTCACCGAGGGAAGGGGTGTCTACAGGTTTTCAAAAATGTAAAAAAAAAACAGTCACGTGGAATTACTCGAGCACGTCAGATATTGATAGTGTATGTGCCCCACGTGTCTGTGATAACGGAGGTATGTTAATCTGACGGTTTGCATGATGGCGGTGGCCGTACGGAAGGGTAGAAAATGAGGGGAAAAAAATTTATTCGAGCGCGTCAGATATTCAGAGGGGATGTTAAGTGAACCGAAAGAAGCTCCCATTAAGAATACTGACGATTCGGACGTGACGCAAGCTCTTGGCGGCTTCTTGAAGATGCAAAAAAAAATCGCAATTTTGAAATACTCGAGCGCGTCAGATTATTATGCAGACGGTTCAGCTTGATGTCCTAGTCGTGCTGACCCATAATCTGACGATTATTTGGAGGGATTTTCTTAATCTGACGGTTTGGGGAAATCCTAATAAGATGTCTCAGAAACGACAAAAATATTCAATTAAAAAATACAATAACTCACGAACGGCTTGACTTATAAATTTCAAATTTGGAACAAATATTACAATTAAAATTCTCTTTAAAACGATCTATATTAAAGATGGCCGATTACCCTGGGCGGTAAAAAACCGTCAAGAATATATGATATGGTATTTATAACGACCTCAAAGATCACTTAAAAAATCATAACTCTTCGCCTGATAGATCTATAAAGCTTAAATTCAAATTATAAAATAAAATGCGCGAGTTCTTTCATAAAATCAAAAAATTACGGTACAAGAGTTACTTAAAGTTGCCGAAAAGTTCAAAAAAGCGCAAAAAATGATGTATTCCACCCTAGCGCCGCGAGTATTATAGCTAAAAATTTTGAACGCGGTTAAAATCATGCGTATCCCCGTATATATTTCTCTAGTTGGGAACATCCGGATTTCCAGCTCTAAAATTACACCCTCGGGGCTCTTAAAGCTCGAAATTTTGTAAAAAAAATTTTTTTTAAAGGTATGGTACACTATTGAAAAGAGCTCTATTTTTCGGAAACCTTAACGAAACATTGCGAGTTAACTAAAAGTTCAAAAAATCGTGAAAAATGACGTGTAGCCCCGCTTGTAGCTTATGTATTGTAGCTAAAGATTTTGAACGAGGTTAAAAAAATGCGCGTCCCTGTTTATTTCTTTACTTTGGAACATCCGGGTTTCCAACTTTACAATCAGACGCTTAGGTGCGCCGTAAGCTCGTACGTTTCAAAAATAATATTTTTTTTTCCGGTCATGTGATATAGCGATGGAAAGATCGTTACTTGTCGAGAGTGAAACCATAAGTTTTTTCCTTAACGAAACTTTCAAACCTTGATGTTCCAAACTTGAAAAATATACGTCAAAGCGCATATGTTCAACCGCGTTCAAAATTTTTAGCAACCAATAATTTAAAAAAATAAATAAAAATTAATTAAATAAAAATTAAATAAATAAAAAAAGGATTTAATTAATTTTTCTTCATAACCATTACATACATTGCCCTTCAAATTAGTCTAAGCCTTCGATTGAAAATTAGTATTTTGCTTTACTGTTTTAAATTATTATTAGAAAAGATCTCTGAAATTTATTAAGATATTAAATTAAAATAATAAAACAAAAATGAAACTTCATTCAAAGAAATTTTCTTACATACTAAATAATTATAGTCATCGTTAACTTAAATGCGGAATCCTCAGCGCATGAAACCTCTTGCTTGACTGAACTTGTTGTTATTTTGGCTTGTGGAAATCGTCAGATTATATTTTTTCCGTTATCCCTGAATTATTTTCTTTAAAATAAAAAAAAAAATCAACCGCGCTCGAGAATGTGTTAAGATGACGTTTTTTTCCCGCAAGTTTGTGACCTTTCCACTCCCTTACGTCACGGTCAAATTGTCAGATTATTGAAATCCACTCTTTTCAGCATGTAATTAACCCACCTTACCTTAATCTGACACGCTCGAGTATTTCTAACAATCGATTTTTTTTTGCTATTCTGATCGGCTATCCTAGACGCACGTTTCTATATATAGTGCTTATGTATGGTGGAGATACTCAACAGGGTGCAGGGTATGCCCCCTTATGTTAATCTGACGCGCTCGAATAAATCCCAAAATCCCCTATTGGACTCCCCTATTACAACTGCCAAGTTTATGTTACGCATATCCTTTTCTTTTCTTTTTTTTTATTGTTACTTTATTTCTTCATTTTTTGTTTTTACGTATATTAATATGTATTGTAATTTGCAAAATTCCGTATAAGTTTACTACTTCCCCAAAACTGCGCATTTGTGGAAATATCGTAAAATAATACCAATAATAAAGCCCGATCTGATTTGATTTTTATATTATTTTTATTATTGCTACTATTATTATTATTATTATTATTATTATTTCAGGTGGTGTATACACATATATAGTACCTGAGCGGCCGTGTTTCGCTCGTTTTGTTTTACGAATCACATACTGATTAAGTATGAATATTTTTCGATCTTATTTACATATGAACTGGTTATTTAAATTAAAAAATCATGAATGCAATTAGTTTAACATTTTAATAGAAACAATTTGCTATATTATAGTACTTTTTTACAGTATCCAAATAAATTTATACACAAGAATTGCTCGCTTAAAGTTATTAATCTTATACATATTCGCAAAACATAAAATATTTTAAAACTAATTTTAGTACAGTCTTAGTTTTAGTCGTAACGATTCATAAATTTATATATTTCAAAATCGAAATATCTTATCGTTTAAGAATAAAATTTTAGATTGTAAACATTGGCTACTAAAGTTATGTCGCACAGTTACTATATTTCTAACCCATGTATAATTAATAATAGTTCCGCTACTCGCGCTAACCGAGCGCATTTGCGGCTCAAGAAGATTACTTTAATTTCAATAATATTTCCATTGTAAAATTTAAGAAATAAAAAAAAAATAAAATATTTTAAAACTAATTTATGAATTTAAAGCCTCTTACCGTACAACTTTGATTTTCAATACTGAACGCAACAAAAATGTAGAGGTCCTCCGAATTCGCTTTCCGGATGGTTGGAAAATGTTCTCAATGACTGCACACGAACATCTTTATGAGTATATTTCGATACGTTTTTTATAAGAAAAATTAAACGTTCATCAGTTTTATCTCTATCGGTTTATTCGTTCTAAAAACAAATAAATAACATCTTGTAATTTTACTTGTGATCAGCTGTTTTCCAACCAATTGGAAAAAATTTCCGACTAAATCACTTCAAAATATAATAAGGGTATACGGCACATAAGGGGGTTTTTAAAATGTGCACAACATATTTTCAGTAATTCACTTTGGCAAAAAAATATATAAATACACAAAACATTTAATAATATCTGTATATAAATAGGCAAAAACAGAACAGTTCAGTACCTTTTTCTCCTTTGTTTATTAACCGACTTTCTTTTTCTTTTTTTGTTTAGTAACTATTAAAAAACAGTTTTTTTTTCTTATTTAAATATAAAATTAATAAAAAAAAAAATGAGCTGTTCTTATCAATAAATGATTATTTTTAAAAATAAAAAATGAAATCGCTATAGCCAGTGAATC
The DNA here is from genome assembly GCA_039619475.1 of Icerya purchasi. Taxonomy (NCBI): domain Eukaryota; kingdom Metazoa; phylum Arthropoda; class Insecta; order Hemiptera; family Monophlebidae; genus Icerya; species Icerya purchasi. Next base: position 257,050,860 of record CM077116.1, on the reverse strand, counting down.
TCATGGGCAATATTTAATATTTCTTTGCTAAACAATATTTACTCGTACGCGTAGAAATAATTTTAGGATTTGTTTCAAGTAATACATCGGCTCTTTAGTTTATTTAAAAAAAAATAAAATATTATTATAATATAGAGAAGTAATCGAAGAAAGTTTCATGTTTTCGAAGAAGACGGATGCGCCGAAAACCTTGGTGTAACATTTCAGACTGGCCAACTAAATTTCAACGTTAATTGATATTTGGATTTCATAAGCGTTGAAAAATTCGTTTCAATTCAGTAAAGGATTTTTGCGGAAACTCGCTCGATTAATAATAATGAAGGGAATCTCCTCACGCTACTGCTCCTTTAAATTCGCCTACGTGAATTTAATTTTTGCACCCTCGATATTTCACTTTGCGCATCGGGATCGCCGCGACCCCCATAGTGTAAAACGCACCGGGCGTAAATTATTAAACGTAATAAAAAACCAAACGTGCACTAATGCGATACGACGTTTTTCTCACGAGTGCGTCGTAGTTGCAGTCAAAATTAATTTTTTCCAGTCGAGCCGTTAAATTTAAAACAAAATTTTTCCGCGTGCTCCCCGCCTCATTGTCGTTTCGCTCAGCGTGCGCTCTCTGTTAGCTATCAATTTATTGAATCGACCGGAAACTGCGAAGAGATTTTTTGTCGTCAATGAGACAATATGCTGGCTATATTAAACCGGTTATTACAATTGCTTTGCACATTTTTTTTATTTGACTCTGTTCTAAATCGTTAGTACGTGATGATACGTTCCAGGCTTTCAGTTCTTTGCCGCATGTTTCAATACAAAATGGGTCGCCTTATCTCATCGTTGTAAAGCCTGTGTAAAAATTCGGATCTGATCCTTGCAGTTGCTGGTAGGTTTTGGAAGATTACTATTCCTTACACATTTTTTTAAAAATACATCCCGTTTTTGATTGCTTTATTCATTCGCAAAACTCCACAGACGGAGCTATGGAATAATATTCGTATACCGTAGGCTATTGAAATTATACATTTTATGTCAATCCACAAAATACTGCTAGTATTAGGGAAGACGTGAAGGAACGCGTCTGTAATCGATACTGTCCTCCCCAACATTATTGTATTTCTGCGTGATGACTCGATTCAGCACGCAACATCCGATAAACCCAAAACTGGTGAAGATTCAGCTGAACTATGGAAGTACTCACGGTGTTGCGCGCGCGTGTATGTGTGCTGTTCGAGATCGAACAAAATGGATAAAAGAGAGATGATTATACAGAACCGTTCCTTGAACCGAACCTATCTGTAACAAGAATATAATTACCATCTACGTAGCAGTCGAAGAATATTATCATTAAAGTACGCAGCTTGGTGAGCACTCTATGGCTGGAGTCCCCAATTCTGCTACGCTAAGTCAGGAATTTGCGACGTACTAGGGGCACGGTGCGTGTGTGTGTGTGTGTTTGTGTGTTGACTAATGTCACTACAACGGCGCTAACGAGAGTGCCGTTTGAATTACGACAATTAACATTTTAATTTTATTCACGAATAATGAAAATAGCATTTAAATAATGAACGAATGCTGCGGTTAATTTTTTCGTATTTCCACTTGCGCTGAATATGCATTTTTCTCTCAATTTTCACGTTTTATCGCGTGAATATATAATTTCAGCGGCGTCCTTTTTTTTTTTTTTTTGTTTTTATTAGAAAAGAAAAAGAAAAAATCGAACCTGCCCTTATTTATTGTCGCCATTTTTCTTTTGAGGCAGCCAGTGTAGAAAATAGAAAAAGAAAAAGAACGCCCTTAATCGTCGCTGAAATAAAAATAGATGCCGATTTTTTTTTGTCTTTATTTTCCTCGCCATTTTTACCGTATATAATTTTTGTTGTTTTTTTTTTGTTATATATTAATGCTAACCTTTGGCTGACGGCGAATATTATCTGCAACAAGCTAAAGCGTCGATCTCGCGACTTAGTGTAATAATTACTAGAAAACCAGAGAAAACATTGCCGCTGGTAAGAAGGGAAAATTAAATCACAGTAGCGAGCGTGGCCGGTAATATATAGGTGAGCAGATTAGGGGAATACAGTGAGGGAGCGAGTCTGGGGGAGGGGGCAAAAGTGCGTATATTATCGAAATCGATTCTAGTAGAAAAACTGGAGCTCGCGTGCTTCGAACGCGATTATTATTTCGGCGCCACATGCTGTCTGCTAGAATGCTATTATTCCGTTTCATGATGGTTTGGTGCCGCGCCAAACGACTTTGCTGCCTTTCTTGTATTAACGTTCAGCGACAAAAACAAATGAGTCAAAGACAACGTGGCTGTCGCTCGCTGCTGTTTGATTTTCCATATGCATTCACTTCCAGTTTACCTGTTTTACACGAAACTCCCGCGCGCCCCCTGATACCCCGGTAGTTTACTATTTTTTCTATACGCATTTTCTGTTCAGTTTTTTTTTTTTTTGTTTTTTCTTTCAAAGAAAGTGTGATCTTAAGAAGAATGCGGATTTTTCTAATTTGAAATGCGGCGAAAGAATTTTAAAATACTGTTTAAAAATAGTAAAAATCAAAGTGAAAAACGTTTGCGATACTGTTGACAATTGCGCCAATCTTTATATTGTTTGCCTTGTTCGCTAGATGTTTTAAACTTGTAAAATTAACTAGAATAAATTTTTGTACCGACGATTAAACGTAAAAGTGAAGTAAAGCCAAAAAGAGGCGAAATGCGAGGGAGGGGGGAAGTAGTGGAGACAAACTATGGATTGCTTTTTCTCCTTCGCCTCTGGCTTGATATGCAAAAAAGGTATTATCGCTTACGTTTGTTAATTAGTTATTTTATCTCGGCTATTGTAATCTCACGGGGACCTGCAATTCTCATGTGTAAAGGTGTGACGGTAGAGCGTTTATGGGCGAGAGCCGTTGATTTATCTTCGAAAGAGCAGAAAATTTTTCATCTGGCCTGGTAGGACAGTATTTACTGAAGCTTAACTGGAGTATGAAAAACTGCAAGGAAAATCAGTATCTTTCTTTCTCTGTGGCGCAGCTTTGAAGTCTGAATTTCATCTGTTGTCTCTTTCCTCCGATTTTGCTCTGAAGCGAATGTCTTTAAAACTTCACAGAACTACCTCTGAATTTACACATTTACAAGAACTGTGATTTTGAATAAATTTCAAAAATTTGTAAACATTCCATTCTCATTAAACGTGTGATATTTATAGCTATTACATTTGCCGCTTCCAATTAAATATTAAATTACCGGCGTGAAACCAAAAACTTCGTACAAAGCCTGAAAATTCTATACACTAACGAATCGCCGCTTGTAATATTGCCTTTTTTGCCTTTGTTGTTTGTAGCATTACGTTTCATTTTAGTCCCTGTTCGGGCGACAGTTTACAAGTAGGGTAGCGCCAATAAAAAAAAAACATCTCCCTATAAATATGCGCCGAATGTGATGAAACCATTATTTTCTGTAGATGTCCATTCAAAGCAAATCAAAACAAGTTCATTTGGTTTATGTTCAGAGAAGTCGAATTTGAACAAATTGTTGAAGTTTTAATGTTTCTCGAGAAATCGGACGTTAGCCTAATGAAAAAAAAAAACGCATATGTATACTATAATTTTTGCCGTATTTTCGCATTCTCATTTACCACTGTAATTGTAGATGGATAATAAATACCGCTTAGAAATGAATAAAAACAAAAGATGGTCGCGTATTACATTAAAACCGGTGCAATACGAGCAGCTATCAAAACTGTCTGATAATCTTAAAAACTTCATATAATTAACGCAATGTAAACATCCTATATGAAAAACAGTTTTGAATTAAATAATAGCCATCGACTGTCTACACCCGTAGAGACTGACAGATAATTTTTGCTCTGTTAGCAACGTGTAAAAATTCACGACGCTACTACGCCATTATATTACGCACTGTGCACGACTATTCTAAAGCTGTTTATTAACGTGTTCTAGTTGTCTCTTCTGTTTGCGTTATGTAAAAAATAAATAAATAAATATCCGAAAAAATTGAAACGAAACAATTCACCAAAAGCCTCTTGCATATGTAATTATAAATCGTTTCAGTGGTTGTTCGATTCGGCTTTAGGATACCGTGTGACAAGAGTTTTGTACTCTTGTCGAAATGGATTAGAACCATACTGGTCCAAATGAAGAACTATACCGATAATAAGAAAGCGGTAACGAAAATGTGTAGATAATTTTTATTTTAATTCATAATAATCCAAGATGAAAATGTTACCCGCACATCCACATATTTTAACTTTCCCACTTCATTGATTGTCGGTCAAAGTATATCTTTTGAGCGAACTCGTTGCACTTGAACGTTTTCTAAAACACCGATTATGCGGAGGATTCTGTAATTCGTCACTTCCAGCAATTGATGGAACTGTAAAAAAATTGTCATGAATCACGTAAACTAGTGCCCCCAAGTACACAGAAGCGATACACTGTATTCGACTTCTAACTAACGGTAAAACGTTCTGTACATGGTGCCCGTACATATCTTGAGCGAATGAGATACGACGTTGTTATATTTAAGTCGCGATGTATCGTTGAACTGTTTACTACACCCTAGTTGAAGTCTGCTACGACGGACTCGCAATTCTACACTGATTAAACGTTCGTTACGTTCTGATCATGCGGCATAGCAAATGTAAGAAAAACATGTAGACGTACTTGAAGATTATAATACGGTGATTATAAACTCCTGCTTCGCACATACATCATGGACTGATCAAATGATATGGTTTCGGACCGATTATTTATTTGCAAACTTCTTGCTCGTCGTAATTCACGTAAATGTTTAAAATCGAAATGAAAACGATTCCAACGAAGAAGGTTACGCTTACTTGTGGCGGTTCCTTAAAAGATTGAAAACTATTTCGAGGTACGACTGACAATAATAGTGTCGCAAAGCCTTCCGTCAGTGGCGTCAGCTATGACTTGACACATTCTAACTTTGAAATGCGAATTACCGTAGTTTGGAGAGAAGGTGTAAAATTTTTAGATGTTGATCAGAAATATTTGATTTTTTTGTTCAAAATTGGCCTACAATAACTCGTATTATTCAAATTCTCCTTATCAACACATGAAAAGTATTTATTGTACTATTAAAATTATAATGTTTGGTAAATTTTTTAGCTGAAACTGAAATTTCGTCGCAAGTCAAAAGTATTAAAAATTCAAAACTTTGATAAAAAAACTAAATTTGTTTTCGATATTTTCTAAAAATGCGAGTAAAAAAAATCGTTAATGGGTAATGAAACTCCATACACATATCGCCCTCCTACGTATTAGTAACTGTAAATTTAATTAAGTTTTCACATTAACTGGAGAGCTTTATATTTAATACTGAAAAACTTCAATGAATTTAATAATGATCACTTTTATTTAATTGCATTAATGCGATATGTTCTCTAATCTTCGAGAAAATATCAATCGTGGCTTTTAATTTAAAATAAGAAGTGTACAAAGGTGATCGAAGAAAATAAGGTGTTTCTTTTCGGGGTTCAATCGACATGAACACTGGCCCAAGAACTGGAAGGGTGGGGAGGAAAGATGTAATTAGATCTTTGCGCAGTCGAAAATCGCAGATAGAAAGGATACAAGAGCTGGTATAAGAGAAGAAGAGGAAAAGGAGACGAAGGAATAAGTAGCGGGTCTATTAATGAAAGTGACGAGCGTTCATCGGTGATGGAAGAGCATTCGAAAAAGATATGCTTAGCATCACATGTAAAAAGAGAAATAGAAGTGCGGACAGAACAAAACGGGAAAATATAAGTAAGAAAATGGGCGATGAGGGAAGCAAACCGTGACCAAAGTGTAGAAAACGACTGTGAGACAGAGGAGAAGGCTGTGAAGAAGAAAAGTTTAGAAATGAAAGATGAGAATACGAAAGATATCAGAATTTGAACAGCAATAAGAGTTACTTTATAATTAAAATGAGCAGCTACAGACGGTAGGGCAATGGATTCAAAAACGCAAAAAATTCTCTCCTTAGAAGAAGCTAAATGAGCTAGCTGATCTGTCAAGTCATTGCCTTTGATCCATGAGTGTCCGATAAATGGAGATAAAGAGAATGGCCCTTAAAGGAGCAACAGATTCGGGCGTAAAAAGCTGACTAGAAGGAAGGACTATTCGGAATAATTGAGAAAAGAATTGAAAAAGGTTAAACCAACGCTGCAGGATCCCGTAGAGTCGACAGCGAAATAAAGCGTTTTGGTAAAATAGAATCTTAGGTATTTAAGAACTCCGATTCAATAACATGCTGGAAAGTATAGTTATAAAAACGCAATTAAGAGGGTAAAGAAATTACGAAAAGCTGAAGAAGAAGTATGGCAACTTATCATGAGTGAAAGTATATTATGGTGGAAACTGAAGGTGGCAGGCGGAAATGAGAATACTGAATAACGGTAAAATGCCAATTATGATAGATGAAGGTGTTGTAAGAAGAAACAAGAGTGGGCAAGGATATAGTTATAGATTTAATAAGCAAATCGTAGCCCACTCGAATGAAAAGAAAAGGAATGTGAGATTTAGTATGCAGAACAGGGATCAGATTTCTTCAGAGGCTGAGAAATGTACTTTAAACATGATCGAGCTTGAAACCTAGAAGAATTTTCATAAATGAGAAGCAGTAATTAAGAATAGAACGGACAGAAGATTTGTAAACCATAAGCAACATCGCAAAATCACCTCTCCAATTATTGCGGGAAAGAGATTTAATTCAATTGACCCTTTTTTGAGAAATGATAAAAGTGTATTGATGTGGTTATGGAATAAAAAAAAATGATTAGGCAGCCGGATAACGAAAGAAGGAAGTAAAAGGGCTTGGGTCATTATTTAGCGCAAGGTTAAAGAAGAATCAAAAGGGTGCAGTGCAAAAACGACAATAGCAGATTAAAAAGAGGATTTTCTAGTGATATTAAGGAGATTTAAAGTTGATCGTTAGCACACGTGAGAGGAATAAATGAGAATGTCATCGGGAAAAGAAAGAGGAAATAGAGGTGGAGAAGTAATTTTGATAAAGTAGTTGCACTAAAACGAGGAGACACCTACGGTGTAATCCACGAAAAATTGATCTAGAAAGAATTTGCGGTTTTGCTCTGGAAAAGATTACTCGCGAGAGGAGAAAAGTGAATTGGGATGTTAAAGGAAAGCATTTATCGAAATGTGAGGAAAGATGGGCACTATCAAAGGCTGCAGGGAAATCAAGAATAGAAAAAATAAGGAATTTTTTGTCGATAAATGAAATCGTCTGCTAACAATGTACTGATGTAGTCGGATTATCAGGGAACGGAGTATTATGTTCAAGCTTCCAAACAGGACGTGTCTGTTGATTAAACTTTCGAAAAGCTTCCTACGCGGAAAGCAAGCGAAATTGGGCGAAATGTCGATTTGGATCACACACTGACTAAGATAGATTTTGTACGGAAAAAAAAAAAAAAAAAATCGATAGGCTTTTGACTGTCGGATTTCGACTGTTCACAACAATAAAGCACTGGTAATTTTATAACTATTAAGAGGGAAAAGAAGAAGGGGTTCAGCTATCGAAATGAAACATATGTCGTTGGCCTTTTTCCGGAACATACTATATATAAACATTTTATGTTTAGTTTCAAATAATCTACGCTTTATGCGAACTGGAAAGTTTCGACAATGGTATTTCTTCTTTTATTATTATTATTGTTGTTTTGTTCTTTTTTTTTAAATATCAGGAAAAACGAAAAGAAACGTTAAAAAAAATTTTCGAAAAACGAAAAACGGATTGACGCAAATTAAAAAATTTTTGGCTTAAAACTATTTTTAAAATCTACGCTTGGTCGACATACTATGTAGGTAAAAGTTGGATTTTTATAAAATGTACATTTCGGCACGTTCGCTAACTGGATATGTTTCTTCTTCAGATAATAAATTTCGGCATGTTGTTGCGTACGGAAATACGCGCGCTTTTAAATTCGAAATATAAACAGTATTATTTACAGCTTATTCTTTGGTTATGTTTTGTTTGTTTGTTTTTTTTTTCGTTCCTTTCAACTACATAATAAATGTATGTATGTGTATTCGTATTTATGTGTTCTTTTTTTCTTTCTCCAGCGGCCAAGATTGGCGAAGAATGCTACTTCGACGGACAATGCGAAGGTGAAGTTTTTAATACGATCTGTCTGCATGGTAAATGCGCCTGTCGCTCCGAGGGGAAACCTCGCCGACAACCGGATAACAGCATCAAATGTGTAGGTGAGCGCCTTTAAAATTGTTTTACAGGCAACCCTTTCAACTATTAAGCCGAGTGCGCTCGTTGCCGCGTCTATTTTTAAAATCTATGCAGCTTTTTTTTCGTTTGCATTCGTGGCACTGTTGTTTGTGCCTTTTGCCGTTCTTTCTCGCCTTTTTTTTTATTATTATTTTTTACTTTCATTATACGCGTACGAAAAGCTTTATAAAAGCTCCCCTATTTCGATGACTATTTTTTATTACCGCAGCAGGATTCCCTAAAGAGATTTTGTTTTTCATTTTTCCATTTTTCGTCCTCATTTCTGTTCCGTTCGCGGACATGTTTAAGTACGATATCACCGATTTTTGAAATTATCTAATTATCGCATTGAATTTCATTACAGTAATTATCGCTATTGTATTCTGCGACGTTAGCAGCGTGGAGATAGGCTGCACGTCTGAGCGACTCGACATAATGACAAAAACGATGGCAATCTTAGCATTAGTTTTGCTTCTGTTTAAAAACCGCAGACGTTGCTGCGTCTAGGACGTTTAGATGTCGCAGAATCTGCCGGCGAAAACGAGAAATAACGGCATTGCGAGGTACGCGCTGATAATTAAATCGCGCAGTGGTGGAATATGCAGAATTTTAAACAGTTCTTGAAATGTGCATAGTGACTTTTGCTCATTTTATGTAATAGTTTACATAACTGAAGTGAAATTGTTCAGTATGAGTTACTTTGCACATGTAATATTACCAAAAATGCAACACTACAATATTCGGGTGGCAGATAAAGTAAGCGAGTAAAAGTAGTAAGCGAGTAAGTGAACGAAATTCTATAGGTGTTAGGAAGTATCTTGCCGCTCGATTCCGAACATTGAATATTAAATTTCCCAGTTGTAGACTCGTCGAGAATTCCCTGTTGGTGGTTTTGCTGGCTGATCTATCGTTGAGCACCCCTTGCCGAATTCACGCTGATTTAGTCGCTTTAATATTTCATGTGGTACAGAAGGTATTGGATTTCGTGCGTATTCCGTATATCTCATTAAGGAGTTTCAGGAGAACTTCTAGATTTATAATGTTTATGTGTTTTAACATTTCGGTGTAGATCTTATTAGGACTCAAGTTTTTAGTACTTTTTATTTCTCTTTTTTTTTATATTTCTTCCAAGGTAAAATCTATATTGTAATCGTATACGGAGTTATTTTCATCAACGGCTAATTGCGCTGAAAACATGTTTTTAAAAATGTTTTTTGCGCAGGTGAAGGCGAACATTGCAACGACTTCTTCGGAAGAATGAGCAAGAGTGTGTTATTCGGTGATTTCAGGGCGCTTATTTGTGTAACGGAAGTTTTTTTGCAGATATTTTATTTATTTTGTTTCATAATTCTTTGGCTGCAATCCTGGAATTAATAGAAAATAGTCTGACATGAGTTTCATTTATCTTACGTGCTTGAGTTCAGATTTTTTTCCAGCACATTAGATGTTCGGCTATTTGAAACTTTTTTCCTAATTACAACGAGTTGCCATAATCTTTTCGTTCCGTTAGAGTACACATTTTATGGGAGGAGGAATTGGTGAGGTTTTGCGGATGCTTTTGCCCGGAATTTCGATGATACGGTTTGTTAACTATTGTTACATTTCGTCGATGTTGGCGTGGCTGACTATGTGATCTGGATTAAAGTCATTCTTATAAGCCGGCTAATTTGCGCATTGAGTTTTCGAGTCTATGGGTAATGGCTATTGGCGAAAGTGCTGACCACTGCAAGCAACAGGTTGCGGAAAGTGGTGCTTTGCGATTCATTTGCTGACCGCTCTGTGGGAGATGAGTGATTAAGAGCTGCATATTGAGAGATCACCATTAAATACGCTGAGTTCTTCTATGTTGAGTAGGTAATCACTGCCGCGTTAGATAAATTGTTCAATAGTATATAGCTTCAAGCAAAATCATATTCTCTCTTTGGCGAAACTGGAATATTATCTCTTTGATGGTGACACGATGGGCTCCACAACTCCGGCGTAATATTGATTCTGAAATTTTCGGAGAGAGGAAAAACGATCGCTTGTTCCTTTTTTTTTTTTTTTTTTTTTTGAAAAGATATCGGTAGGCTTGGCACACGTTGAGTAACTCGACCCTGTGACCTTGACCATGGTGGAGAATCACGCGAAAAAGGTTGTTTTAAGGAAAACGCGCGCGGCACACAACTGTCACTTTTTCTTTTTTCTTTTATCGTTGTGCAGATAAATGTGTAAAACACGTGTACTGATAAGAAAAAAATTTCATACGCTTTTAAAATTTCATATTTCCAACTCATTTTCTTCTTTTGTAAATATTGTTGTATTTCTACTAATTTTCTTTCTCGATTTTGCCTCGTTAAATTTTTATATTAATAGTATTTTTACTTATGATTACTGTATCGAGGAACGTTCGTATTATTCTCGCTATTATTTTTATCATTATTTTTTTATTACTAGTCCGATTGCTTTGCATTTTCTGTTCTTTTCATTTATCAATTTCGACGTCGCTCGCTGTTTTTCCTTTAGAAAAATTCCTTATATTTACGTAATTCTGTATAATGCTTTTCCGATGTTATTCTAAAGTCTTATCTTTATTTTATTTATATTTATCGCGTCTTTTCTATTTCCTATTTATTTTGCCACATTTATTGGATGTAATATTTTTTTGTTTGCCATCATTACTAATATTTTTACTGTTTTTCCGGTTTCCCTTTACGTCAGACTCTTTTGAAATACTTTATCTCGAAGCCAGAAATGTTTTTTCCTTCGAGTTATCTGTTTTCTAAACTATTAACCGAGAAATTAATCTTAGCGATCACTGCCTAATTGCGATCAGAAGTGTTCTATTCAAACTTAGCTACAATTCTAGTAATATCATGTATTTAACGAAATAAGCTGTTTTCTTACACAATTGGTTCTTTCTTTTTTTCTTTTCCGGGCAGAGGAACATAAAGTTATCATTATTGTTATTATTATTTTTTCGATACAATATATATTTATTAATAGATTCGAATTTATAAATGGTATTTTTTTTTTTATTTATTTATTTACTCCGCTGTACCTTGCGGTTTTTCAGCCAGAGTTTCTGATTGTCACCGTTATTATTTGTTGCTGATGTGTTTTGTTTTGGTATTCATTACATGGTTGACAAAGTTAATCAAATTAAAAAAGTTTTTTTTATGTATTTTGGTTATTGGTTTTTTTATTATTTTCCGTTTTTCTCTTTCGTTTTTAAACTTATTGCATTCGAAAATCGAATGAAAGCAATCGTCTGTTTCGTCTTTACAGTCTATACAGATGTCTGTTTCAGCAATTTTAAATCGTTTCATATAGACACCCCATTATTATTTCCATGTCTGGTTAAAAATTGAGTGAAGTTATAATCGGTATAAAAATGTTTCATTTGTAGTCTTTCTTCTAAGTTTGGAACTATTTCCCGCGTTACTTTGCCAGTTTTTGATTTATCACATCTGAGTGTTGCCAGAGTGTCGTATACTACTTGAATTAATTTTATTGATTTGTTTTCGTAACGTTTTTTTGTCTAAAACTTTTCTTCTTGTTTTAATGTTTTGATATTTGGTTTACAGTTTCTAACTTTAAGTGTCTACAGGTGTATTATTCCTGCTATGATGTTGACTGAAGTATAGGATATTGTGCGATAACCAGAGATTGTTCCTATTAATATTTTCCTTTGTAATTTTAACAGCTCATTCTTGTCTTTTTCTCGTAAAACTGGAAAATGTACTGTAGTATTCTGTTATTGATCCAAAAATGGCTCTTTATAGAGTACTATTCTATCTTTATATTTGAAACCGAACATATTTGAATATAGTGATCTTAATTTGAAATTAATCTTAATCTTGTCTATTATGAATTCGATGTGTTTTCCAAAATTTAAATTTGTGTCTACGATTACTCCCAAGTGTTTTATTTCTTTTACTGTTTTTATTTTATCTTTATCTTTATGCATAAGTGCTGTTCAATGCAATTTATCATTTCTTCCTCGTCTTGTTTTCTACTTATTAGTAGTGCTTGGGTTTTACTTATGTTGAATTGTAAGCCTAAGTTTTGAACGTTTTTACTCAATTTTTTTATTGTTTCATTTATATTGTAAACTTCGTCCTTTTTATTAATTCCTGCTACTAACATTATATCGTCTGCGTAGCTTATTGCAGTGTTGACTGAAATGTAAATTATGTACTTCGCTCACTGCTATGTTGAAGAGTACTGGCCCTAGAACCGAACCTTGTGGTACTCCTGAGTTGACACTCCTGTTGTATAGGATTTTGTTTTCTTGATTAAATAACCCAATTCTTCTATCTGTTAAGTAGTTACGAATTATAGTTTGTATTGTACCAGATATATTTTTTTCTTTTCATTATTTTTAAGATTTCATCAATTTTTATTTGATCAAATGCTCCGGATATGTCAAAGCTGATTAGTAACGTCTTGTTCGTTTTTTATATTTTTCAATGTAATCGCATAACTTTTTTATTGCTAGCTCGGTTGATTTGTTTTTAAGATAGCCGAACTGATTTTCGTTTAAAATCGATTTTTCTTTTATTTCTGTATCAAGAAAATTTTTTATGATTTTTTCATATATTTTACTTAAACTTATAGGCCTGTATGATTTCAGATTTGTTAAATCTTTTCCAGGTTTGTTTATTATTTTAATTTTTCCTTGTTTCCAGACGTTAGGGAAATAATTTAGTTCGATACATTTTTGGTAAATAGATTTAAAAATTTTTTCGTCTACTTTGTGAGGAAGTTTAATCATCTTGTTAGAAATTTGATCGTGTCCATTGGCTTTCCTATTGTTCAGTTTTTTGATTGTTGTAGTTAATTCGTTTTCACATATTTGAAGAGTTTTATCTGGCTGTGAGTCGGTTGCATCTTAATTGTTCGGTTTGGAAATAATTCAGCAAAAATTATTTTATGTTTTTCAATGTTATCGTGTACGATGCATCCATCGACATTAAAAGAAGGCATGTCTACTCTTTGTTTGGTTTTGTTCATACATATTTTATACAGCTTGCCCCAGATTGTGGACGAATTAATCAGTTCTTTCCATTTTTCGTGCTTTGATGACTGCAGTTCTTCCTTGTATTCTTTTTTCAGTTTTCTAATTTTAATCCTTAATGATTCCACTTTATTATTTGTTTTATTTTTGCTTTTGTATAGTCTCCTTTGTAGTTTTTTTAGTATCTTTTTAAAGCTTTCTAATTTTCCATTCCAATAAGGTGTGTCGCGAATTTTTGTTTTTGTAAGTGAATTGTGGATTAGTACTTTTATTATGTTTGTAAATTCTATGATTTCGTTTTCTAAATCTTCTTTTTTAGTTACTTTTTCAATGTGTTCTATTTTTTGTTTTATTTGAGGTAAAGTATTGATAATTTGTTTTTGAAAGATCTCATAGTCTACTGTTAGTGTATTTTCATTTAGTGATTTACTATTTTTCCTTAATGGTATAGATTAATGCTACCCATTCAATTTCGTTACACTGTCCTAATTTTCCAGAATACGGTTGTTTATTATATTATAATACTTAATAATTGTAATATAAGGAAAAAATTCTCGAGATTTGTTTTACGCTATCAGTTCATTCACATAGCAGTTAAAAAATTGTACCGTTCTGTAAATTACAAGATTACAGATACGTGCATTCAGAAACTGAATAACCTGTAGAAAATTTTCATGTTTAATACTTTGCTACGTTAAGTGTTAATCTAAATTATTAATTTACTTATAAACGTATTTTGCACCAAAAATATAGGCTATGTAAAAGAATAATAATAATAAGACTTTTTCGCCAAGATGAAAAATAAACTCGTTGTTTGTCACTTTATTTTTTCGTTTATTTCAGTACAGTGGATATTATTTATTAATAGAACTTACACATATCGTCGGACTATAATTAATCATACAGGATGATTTCCGAAACGAATGCGATCATTTAAAATTTTTCAAAATAGATTAATAATATTGTAATGGATATTTATTTTACTTTTCATTTAATTTGCCGAACATGATATGATTTACAGGGATGTTATTTAAAAATTTAAAAATTTGTTTGCGATTTTTTTTCGATCTATGGTTACTTCAATAAATTTCCTTTTACCGACGGCTCCTACAAAAAAAAAGAATAAAAAATGGCATAAACAAATGCACAAAATGATCCGTTTTATCGATTAAATATACAGTAAATTAGTAAAATCACGTATAGATATCGCTTGTTGCTGAACGTTGGCTGCCAGGTGACTTGTACATACCTGTCTTTTCTTATTACCACGAAAATTATGTACAGAAATTGATGAAAATTGAAATTTATTGTTTGCGCATGAACTAGTTGAAGAAGTGACTGAAGAAACCTATGCTGATCCGGCTATGATAATCGTGCTGGGTGGAATGTGTCTCATGTTCATCATAATATGCGTTGTACTTCATTTATTCAGCAAGTAAGTATATACATACGGTGAGTCGTTATGACGACTGATTCAGTAACATTTAACGTTTTCCTTTAAACTTTAAATAAAACCGTTTTCATTATGCAACGGCTGCTATTAATTATACGTATACGGTCTGCGATCGTATTGTTTAAGCAGTTAGTTTTGTGGAAAACAAATTTGATGCAAATCATAAATATGTAAATTTCTTATTATTCAAAAAGCACTTCAATATTAAATCTCGCCAGTCTAGCATAGCGAAGGTTTCCTACAACCGCTTTGATTTTGTTCTATTATCTTTCGAAAATTTTTATTATTCATCATACTGCTAAAATCTTGCCTGCACCTGGGGTTCTACACTAAGCAAGAAATCAAAAGGTGCTCTTTAAATTAATATTTGATTCTAAGATTCTTTTCTAATTCTACTACACTTTCTGTATTTTTAAATAAATTTGTACCTCGATCTCTATTAATATTATAATCATCACATAAATCAGTAATTTCTCCTTCCGACTCTACGAAAAGGCTTTTACCGTCTAGTAACAGTCATGAGGAAAAGCTTGTACTTGTCATTAAATCCTCTAGCAAAAAGAAAAAAGATACCTCACCTTTGACGAAAAACATCGTTCTGTTTAAACTAAGGTTTCACGTGGGGAAATATTTCTTTCCAAAAAAAAACCTTTCCAACTATTTCGAAGTTTTTATTAAGAAATGTTTTATATTTTATCTCATCCATCTGTCCTTTAACGATAAATCGAACCATGCGGACTAAAATTAAATCCTTCAATGCAATCAACAGCAGTGCTGCAAGCACACTGTTCTTGGGATAAACGAGGTAATCCTATAACCGGCGAACATCATCAACGTGTGTTTGCACGCCTCTTTGCCAAAATGTCGTCATCCGAAAATGGTATGAACAAATAGTACCGTGTAGAACAACGGCCCATACTCTTTTCGTCCGGCTCTAGTGGAACGCATAATAGGGACCTTACCATTTCGGAGTTAAATTTTCTACATGGCTGTCACACGCCCAACAGTGTCCTTGGTGCTTCAACTACTTATATATGTTAAAACATCTTTCAACACCCTTCTAAACAGTTTCTCTTGTATACATTCAATCAAATCTGAAAGTCTAGAAATGTTCCGGCACACGGAAATCGATTTTTATTATCTCAATACTAAAAAAGAACAAACAAAGATTCCGCTCTTCTTGAAAGCTACCGCGCCCTATTTCACTGTTGAGTGTCATTTCAAAAACACTGAACAAGCTGGTTCATAGGCGCTTTCTGTTTTTCCTAAAGGAAAAAATTCGCCAACCTCTGAATCAAGTCAAATACCAAGATCGAAAGTCAATCAGCCACTTAGCCTATCCGCGTTTCACTAGCAACAACATCTCTATACGGTACTTTTCGATTTAAAGAAAACGTTTGACCGCTTATGGCGGCACGGCTTTAATCGGCAGAAATTGCCAGAAGAATGGGTAAATACTTTAAGTAACTTTTTTTTTTTTTTTTTGGAAAATAGAACGATCCAAGTTAAAAATAAGTCAGCTACCGCGATGAGGTTGGTTAGTTAATTGTGTTCAATTCGGATATAATATCCCGCTGTCGCATGTTGACATTTTCGAAATTTCACTTGCGCTTGGTTAATGTCCTTAGTTGACGCGTTTGCCATTGTTTTGAACTGATGCTGATGGAAAATGGCGTACCGCAAGGCTCTGAACTAAGTGCAACCTTATTCATATTCCACGTTAACAACGTAACTAAGACTGCCTTGCACAATAACGTCATCCTGCAAACGCTCAAAATATCCTTCAGAAATTTACAAGATACCTACAACAGTGGTCCATCCCTCAACAAAAATAACATAAATCGACACAAAATATATTTCTCAGCGTAATAGCCTAGTCGAATTTCTTCATTCAACCCATCCGTCAGTCAAGTTTCTAGACTTCGTAGTTGATAAAAAAAAAAAAAAAAAAAAAAGCTCTACTGGCGCATTCGCCTAGCCAAGCTCAAAATCAAACATCTAAAATCCTTGTCTATCTTGAACTACCTGCCAAGTTTCAAATATCCAAAACTACTTCCAATTGGTAGCGCGGTAGCGTAGTAGTTAAGCTGCTTGGCTACCAAAACTAGAAGTCTCCATGTTCGAGATTTGTCTTGTTATCCAAGTCGCTCTCACGTTTACCCAGCCTGAAATAATTGGGTATTAGAGAAATCTGGGAAAGTGAAGAAGGCGGATCCTGTGAGAAAGAAACTAGCCCCAGTATTCAGATCTGTTAAGCTTAATACACTGTGAACCTTAACTAATCCCGTCAACGGTTTGGGACTTACTTCACTTTTCTTTACTCCTATTTATAGATCAGTTACCCTCTCAATGGATCCCGATTTACGTTGGAACTCCGGGTAATGAACGAAATAACGGGGCAGTACCATACAACTCTCCGCTTTCGCCTACACTAACTCAATTGAGTTTCTTGTACCAATCCGGAATATAATTGAGAGATGTACGAAAGTACATTCCTCTGAAGTATAAAAAAAAACACTACCGTGCTTTGGTGTCCCGCAGAAGATTTTTCTGTCTCGAACTGCCTTAAATACATATGCTAATCTAAAAAACCATGTCTTAGTAAAACAGTTACTAGAATGAGCTTTATTTATATCAAACTTATTAAAAGTTAATCTTGTAGGGCCCCTACTACGAGTATATATTTGATTTCGCTTTCGGAAAAAAAAAAAAAAGAAAGAAAAACCCGATTGTTCAGTATTGATTTTAACATATGCACGTTCTTTTCCTGTGAAAGGATAGCATAATATTCTGATTAATTTTCCACATAACGAAGCATTTTTTTATTCTAGTAAATTTTTTTCATGACATACGTTTAATAGTTTTAGTCCTGTAAGAAACACAGTAAGTAGCCCGACACGCTAGTTCAGCTTGAATAAGTTTTAGGAAAGAATTTGAAATAAGACAAATAGAAAAAGATCACGTTCGACAATTTAAGAACATCTATCCATCAAACAATACAGATGTCCGTGAGCGTACTCAAAAATAGCTTGAAACTGAGTTAGTTGGAAAATGACTTTATAACCGAATGAAGCAGTGCACAACAGTAACGATTGGGCTTTGCATATTGCTTCTTTTTTTTCCCTTAAGAAGCTACTGTAGTCGAAGATTTATTGTCTGGCAAGGTCATTGATGGAATAACAAGTGCTACCATGCCGTTTATAATTAGAAATGATGCTATTGTTGTTAATGTAAACTTACGCTGGAAGGATTCGGTCGAAATGTTTACTGATGAAGCTGAATCGGTGTCTGGAAAATGTACAAGTACTTATGAAGAAGGAACGACAAAAGGGAATATAATGCACTTGGTAAACGTATTATTCCGGGTAATAGCGCGTGTAATTTATTTTTTATTTTTTTGGTTCGGCTAAGATACAACAGTTTTCGAGTAAAGGACGCACACGCTTATATTTCTAATTGTGTCCCTTAATGTTATCGCTACGCACCAAGGTCTTTCGTGTTTTTATTGGAGTTCGCTTTTCAAGGGTTACACATTAATTTTCAAGTTTACAGCATAGGCAATTTTCAAACAGCGCGACTTCGGAGAATTTTATGAGGTTTCTGGAAGTTTTTCGTATGAAAAAGGAAGCATATTCAACAGGAATTAAAGGTAAATTAACCGGTAGTTAAAAAATAATTGTGCATGACCTGAAAATGGCAGTAAAGCGGACGTTGGAATACGAAGTGAATGACATTTTGTAAACACGCGACATTTATGAACAATACTGCTACAGTTATACAACTCGAACATTTAATTACATACGGCAAGAAGAAATGAAACATAATTGCAAATTGCCGCTGAAAAAACACAATCACCCCCCCCGGCGCTCTTATAAGTCTATTATATGCGGTATTTAGAAGAATTAAAAGAAAGACTATCTTTTAAATTTACAACGAAATATTTCAGTTATTACTCTCTTTTTCTACAGTTTCAAAAGCTTCTCTATACAATGTACATATTATATTGTCTTCTAATAACTACGGTGTAAACATAAATATATGAGAGACACTTCCCCAGCTACACCGATTGCTTGTAAATGGAAATCATTATAAAAAGTCGTGGCTTCTCTTTGTAACCATTTCTTTGTGACGGACAGATTTTTAGATTAAACCCGATCATAAAACATATGTCAAAAAAGCAAAATATTAATTGTATTTAATACTGTTAACTTATTAAAAGAATATAGAGAGAAGAACAAAATGTACTAACATTACAACTGGTAATAATAGTACTCGAAAGATATAAAACAAAATGAAAGTCGATAAATTTAATTTAAAAATTTTTCGAAATTATTTATTATTTTACTATAGTTTTTATTTAATAACTTTATAAATTATATTTAAAATTGCAAAAATAATTTTTTAATAGCGATGTAGCAGTTGCAGTAATAAGCGCATCTCTTTAGTCGTACGACGTAGGTGAAATGTTTCGTTTAGAATTTCATACCTTTAACCCGCGAAAGGTATAATTTCACATCCTCGAAGCAATTCTATCGAAAGTTACACGAAAAAATTTTGCTCGCATTAATAAATTTATTTTATAAAACCGTATGCGTACTTTATAAAAAATCTATCATTTCCGTATACCTCACGAAGAAACTTCGACGTTACCAGAGGGTTTACAGACTAGACTTCGGAAAACACACTTAAACCAAGTTTAAAGATTGCGATGACCTTATAAATTTTAACTGACGGCTCGTGAAATACGTGGCTTTATCAATTCTGAAATTATTATAAATAAACGATCGTTTGCAGAAATTTAGATCTAAAACATTTTCTATTAGTATATTTCCATTTTTTTTTATATCCGACAGTGTTATGTGAAAATGAGTCGATCGATGCAGTTTTATTGACATTAGATTCCCTGTGCACATTCAACACTCAGAATATGCAAGCTCATTCCGAAGATATTTTCACGGATTTTGTATTGACTAAAATTGAGGTCACGGCACTAACTGATACGAATACGTGAATGTGCCGGAATAGAAGAATGACCAGAATATTCGCTCTGCTACCAGAGAACCTCCATGTGGTCACAGTCTTAACATAGCTTCTGAATCTCGGGTACACCGACATTTAACTGTGTAGCTGAAAGCGAAACATCATTTTGAAAATCACAGATGCTCGTAGCGTGAACAAGAGGACACATCTTTTACTACGCGAAAGGAATGCTGAGACGCTAATGCTTTACAGTCCTATACAAATGGTTTTGTTCTGATCCACGTTTCTTGGAACAGCGCGCCGACTAGGAAAAGTAACCTTAGTGGTTATCGCTGGCTATCGAATTTAGCCATCGGCAGATGACCGGGCCACACCAGTGTTTTGCTCTCGGTGACAATCAACTTGGCCGACTCCTACCAATGCGCAGCTAGCGACGGAAGAGCTTTCGCCGGCAAACTGCCTCACATCGAAAGATGTAGTATCATTCAAGCAGAAAGGTCTATCAACCATGAATTCCTGAAAAATTCGATTAGCCCACAAATACGATTATAAGAAGAAGATCTACTACTTACGGCGGTGTAGGAGACACATGGGTGCGGTCAAAACTGGAGTTGCGGACAAACAGGTCGTGCTAGTACACTTATATTAAACCAGAAATCATTTTTATCGGGTTGAATCTCAAAATTTACGATCCAAAAGCAGCTGTTTTCGAAGTCGTTCGTACCTTTCGATGTTTTTTTTTTCATTCTCGCTGAACATCGAACACTAATTTGGATACACATAAATGTTCACGAATGGAAGAACTTTTTCAGTTGAAGAAGGATCTCGAAATTTTAAAATAAAGAGAAATAAAATTTCTTTCGTTCACATACTAATTCTGTATCTATTTCCTACTCGTCCTGTGTTAAGTATTATCGACGTTTCAACATCTCTGGAACAAAAAAAAGTACTTCGAGGACCGCCTCAGAGATTAATGCTAAATAAATTATTATTCGATTAATTAGCAATTATTTTTACTCTTTTATACGTACATTTTAATGTTCAAGTACATATAATCATGACGACTGCTTTTTCAATGAAACCAATTTTTCCTTCTAAAAAAGGTAATCGCTTTCAAATATATAATTCGCTTACTTTGCTGTTCCGAAAGTTACATATACTATTTCAACAATAACTACTGGCAAGTGTTGTCGCTGGTCTGACGTTAATCAGAGACCAACATAAACATCATCTTTAAGCGGTACGAAGCATAAATTATGCGGAAAAAACGACTTTATTACGGCGATGATTGCCAGCAGGTGAGGTAATCAGTCTCAAATTTTGAAAAATGAGGTTTCAACAGTCTGACATGAAATTTGCGGTGTGTCTGCAAACGCTAACAACTGTGTGAGTTACAATTGTTGATTTATTACTTCAGTTGGTTGAAGTAAAGTTTAAAAGCAGCGAAAAAATTTATCATCATGAAGATTCTTAACCTGCGTGAAGTCAGAGCAGTGTTTATAATAATAGTAGTAAAGTTACCTCGATGTATAGTCGAGCACAGTCTAAAATCGTGATAGAAATACTTTGGCAATGAGCGAAAACATACATGACATCACTGAAATAGACTTAAATGAATTAAAGTGACTGAAATTATTTTAAAGTAAACAGATTATATATATATATATATATATATATATGTATATAGGTGCAAAAATCAACAACACGTCACTCTGAATAATCTAAAATGCCGTTAAAATGAACTAATAATATAAAATTTTACTAAAGTAAAATGTAGGAAAAATGAATTAAATGAACCAAACACGAAAATAAACTCAATTTTAATAAACATAAAAAGTCTTAAATGCTGGACTAAGGGGCAATTCTTTGGTTCAGAATTCGAAATTATGGGTCTATTTTACAGCAAATCTGAATTTCGTCGATTCGAATATGGCCCCCGTGTAAAATACGAACAGAACTTTCGTATAGTGATAACGCGGGCTGATTATAAAAAATGCTGAAATATTTCGAATGAAGGTAATTACTGTAGAAAAAAGATTTCTTAATTTTAATTGAAAATACTTAATTAATCGCGTCGTGTTACTACCTAGTATCGTTATTATATATTCTATTTACAATGAAATTGTGCAATTACATTTTATCAGGGCTCGATGGCGTGAAAACAGAACCATATTTAACACGCCGAATCCACGTTTAATGAATGTGTCACTGTTGCGGGAAAAACAGAAAGCCGAACGCAGAGGAAGCAAGGGAAGCGTAAAGATTCCATCCAGAGATCCAAGCTTAGCATCGCTCAAGCTCAATTCACCATCTTCCGGTAGAAATAATTTAATTTATTAAAGTAGTAACACTCGATAATTGAACGATGGTAAGGTTTCTTCCCAATAAATGATATCCTCTCAAAATAATCATTTTTCCGTGTAAAATGTCGAAAAATAACTAAACGTTCATGTGTCAACTACTCGCTTACGAAAAAGTAAATACAAGCAATAATTTTTTGCGAAATCTATTCTGTGCTACACAATTCCAGCACCCCCATAAAGAAAACCACGACTGAGGTCTTACAAAAGGACGACTGGTTTTACAATTTCTTCTTTAATTCATTGTAAATAATAAATTTTTAAATACCGGTATATATAATTAGATCCGTCAGACTTCGTCATAAGTAGTACCGTGCAGTGATGAATTCAGGAATCTGTTTCTGGGGGGGGGGGGGTGGCAGGGATTTTTTTTATATTTTTACTGAGAACATTTTTTTGGGATATTCCTGAATAAAACCAAATATGTGAAACATGATTTATTGCGAACTTTAAAATAATAAAAAAGCAAATATGAACGATAAATTTCGAGTAAAATAACCGATTATAAATAATAATGTTTTCTTAATTGATTTTAAAATGATTAATTCGAACTGCAGAATACACTGTAAAAACATACTATTGGGTTCATTATCTTTTTATAATAAATGAATACGCCGTGTTGTTTCAGCTGTTTTAAATGGACTTTTCTTGGAAATGAAAAACAAGAATAAAAAAAATAAATTTTTCTTTTTTTAAAATAGCCTTTATTTATGCTCTAAAAAGTACAAAATAACTTTATTAGTGTGCGACTATACTAGATACGCATCTTAACATTAAAATCTGAAACTACAAAATATTCCGAAAAATAACAGCGGGGCCGCAGATTAATAATTAAATATTAATATTATAACTTTTGGTAAACTTCCAATGTTTCCTTAAGAAAATGAAATACGAGTTTGCTTCCGATAAATAGCGCTCTTTCCAACATCATACGTCCAGAAAAAGAATATATTTTTTTTCTAAGTTCGAGCTCTCGAAGCCCCGAGGGGCTAATTTTAAAGTTGGAAATCTAGATGTTCCAAACCAAAGAAATATACGTGCATGTGCATATTTTCAACCTTGTTCAAAAGAGGGAGCCTCATATTAGATCTCGCGCTTTTTTAAACTTTTCGTAAACTTCGAAAGTTTCATTAAAGAAATAAAATATAGTTTTTGTTCGCGACAAATAGCGCGATCTTTCCAACAATATAATATCATATGCCCGAAAAAAAAAATATTTTTTTCCAAAATTTTGAGCTTTCGGCGTCCCAAGGGTGTTTAATTTTAAAGTTGGAAGCCCAGATATTGCATAATATTGTATTTTCATTTATAACAAGCATTTCTGCAAAAAGACACTTTTTTAATTCTTCCGGAAGTAGGTGAAAAGACGTTCGCAAGATTCCCCGAGATAGACAGATAGGCAGATTGACACAGCGAATTAAATAAAATGCTACAAAAAAAACAAAACAGAAACGGAAATGAAGTTGTCTCTTTAAAAAAAAAAAAAGAATAAATGAAAACCGAAGAGAGAAACCTTTTAATACAATTTATTAACATTAATGATAAATGGATCGACGCGAAACGTGAGAGTTCGCTTTTTAAGGCTGACAAAAAATACCAACTGCAGCGAATAATTTTTTCAGCTCACGAGTATTTTACATCTTTAGCACATTTGCAATGAAAGCGTATCAGTTTTTTCATGGAATAACAAGCAAAAGTCAAAGTCATATTTTAAAAGATCATTTTTTTTGATTGTTATTTTATGAAGTTTCATTTTTTCGTCAAAAATAAATTTCGTAATTTTGAAATTTAAAAATATACGGCTAATTGAACCATTTCAAAATGTTTTGGCAGCAACTTTTGACATAACTGTAAACAAAGCCAATAAAAGAATTTTATTTCCAATGAAATTGCCGCATTCTTAAACTTCTTGTATTGAGCTCTGGGTGTGGGGGGGGCAATGCCCCCCTCAAAAACCCCCAATGGATTCATCCCTGGTACCCTGGATTTCCAAATTTAGTTCTTCTGCGTATTATCTTATAAATAAGAAATATCGTTTTTCCCCGCTATAAAAATGCCATCATTGATGTATATATATATTTTAATGACCATTCGCGTACACTAGGGATAATAAAAAAAAATTTCCGTGACGTTTAGTTATTTAGAAATGCTGTTATGTTTTTGCATTTCGAAAGTTTGGTGTATAAAAACTATTAATGAAATTTACGAATTGTAGTCAGCGTCATGCAATTATAAATAGCTACGCGTAATAAAAAAAAAAAAAAAAAAAAAAAAAAAAGTGGCATGGTCAATTAAAACAGAATCTTCTATAGAAATTATAGAAGACTACTCCACCTAACGATTCAAGAAGTGTCCTCATGACGAGGTTTGAAGGATCGAGTTTATGTACACATTCGCGCACGCATGCATTATATATAAATATATGTACTATAAGAAGTATAAATTACCACAAATATCAATGGTAAATGATGTTTCGATTGTTTGTGTGAATTCGAGAAAATGGACCAAAAAGATCACTTGTGGATTTATTCAAAAATTCGTAGAAGGAAAAGAATGATCCATGGTGACCGCCAACATCCAACAAGACTCAATACACATACAAAGGAAATACATATTTGTATCAATTTGATCATGTTGCTTGACTTCGAACATTGTAACTGCCGATTATTCGTACATCTTTGTCGTGCAGTTATAGATCGTGTTTGTAACGATTATATATATATATATATATATATATATGCAACGCGCGTTTTTAAGCAGAATGTGTATGTGTTTCTATACTGACCCATGCGCACATAATGCTATCCGTGATTTCGAAACAATTGTTAACGATTAATTTGTTTTAATCGGTTTTACCTGTCACCACGAACTTTGGACTACGACGTTTCGTAGTGCATTCTAACAACTCGACTATCAGGATCCATACATATGTATATGCAGACGATTTTTGTACTAACTGGATTTCGTATTAACGCAAAAATCTCATTCTAAAGATAGTATTTATCGCCATTATTACACATTTATAAAAGACTTTTGTAACAAAAAATAATGTTCTGTTTTTTAAAAAAAGGTAAAATATAATAACCGCTTATAATGTTTTGTTTTTAAAAAAAAAAGAAAAATTCATTAATTTTCCTTGGTATATTTTTTTCAGCGAACCTGTTTTCTAGAAATTACTACAAAGCCAATATAAATTGTTTTTAAAACTTCTGTAATAATTCGAATTTGCGTAAGAAAATCAGCAAATTTTCGTTAGCATAGAAACAGTTTCTGCCACGTTCGGCGGTACACATATGCCGCCATTTTCCTATTTACTCGTTTTTTCTTTATCCTCATTATTTTCTATTGCACTTTCCACGATTTTCCGTTGTAATTTGAATTGCAGCAGTATTTCAGTATTTTCGTTGAAGGTGTTCATTTAAAGATGTTGTTATAACTTTTGCCATTTAAGCGATTAAATAAATTAAGATTAGTTTACTATTCGTCTCTTCTACTGTATCAGTTGATGTTTCTGTTGATGATGTTATCGTAAAATCCCGCCTTATTGGTACACGGTTCTTAATTGCTTTTGGGACCACGAAATTCCATGCTTAACGCAGCATGTTGCACCTGAAATGTTCACGTTAAAATATTATTTTCTTTAGTCATTCGAACTAACTGAATCGATGTCGGGGAACATCTGTTTTCTAAAATAATAAATTATTGCTTCGATTTATTTCAACTCCAAAAACGCTTTTTACATTACCGTCTTGCGATTTGTGTTACTAGCATTTTATAATTCAAAAAAAAAAAAAAAAAAAAAGGTGATAATTTTTGAGTCATTTTCGTTTTTTATTTCCCAACGTAACTCTTGCTTGTTGTACCCGTGTATTTTTGATATTCAAATTACATTTCAAGAATCATTAATTCGAATAGTCAGAATTTTAACTAAGTCGGCTTCCTCCGAAATATCCCTTGTACCGTTTATAATTAACCGATTTTATTAATTTTTAATTGCTTAGTGATTTTAAGAAGGAGGAAAAAGGCTGGAAATAAAATAATTTTTAATTGTATTTTAACTCTATAAAATCGACGTGAATATTACTGAAGTTGAAAAAAATTAATCAAAATCGTAAATATATGTAAAAAAGTCACATAAAAAAGTAAACTTCCAACTGCCTATAAAGGAAGCTAAGTTTAATATCGAAATTTATACGAATTTACTAATCTGTTATCAACTTGAATATAAATATTTAATCAATCCGAACAGGTGTGAATGTAATATTAAATTTTTATTAATTTTAAATTACATTATGAAGTACAGTAACTTTTTTTGAAATATTTTTTATAGTTTTTATAGATTCGCCAAAAAAAAAAGAAAAAGAAACGGAGATGTAATTTTTGCAAAAAATTTTTACTTGTACACTAAATATTAAAACGCTTATGGTCTAATTTTATAAATGAAATATTTTTCGGAAGTCAAAAATTTTCGGGAGACCTCAGAGGTGGAACCATTAGCTACTACGTTGCTAAAGGCAAATTTTAAACTCTTCAGTTTGTAATTTCAGTCGGTCCGTTGAGATTAACGTAACTGAGATTATGTCGCATTATTTTAAACAATTATTCTTTACTTATAACATGGAAACTTAATAATTCAAAAGTCGACACATATATAGGTTCGTGTTACATTGAAGTTATTCAGATTTTTTATTGAATTTTGTGTCTACGTGTTAGTGATGAGTAGGTCCGGAAGGATACGTAATCCGCAGCTTGGTTGATAATGTAACTCCGACTGCAGTTCCGGTATAACTCCGACCGGGCGGTGACAAGATCCAGCTTCACACGGTTTATGAAAGCTAAAATACTGACTTCGAACGGAGCATGAAATTCCGTGCAATTTTTCCCATCTTTTCTGAAGAATATTTTTTTCCTGCTGACAAATTTGCCTATAAAAAATGAGAATTTTTCAACAATTTCGCCTATATAATTGTATTTTTTGTGACGAGTAAATTAGTTGTTTGCGCAATAGTACTCTCATTATATTTGTTATTTATTAGATAATTTTCTCGCGATATAAGTAATCGACTTAATCGATTTTAAAAATATAACGAAAGTCTCTAGTTTCCTGATTTTAAAATATATAAATTGTAGCTCCATTTTACTTATTTTCTTTCCCTTTTGTTTAACATAAGATATATTAAGCAGATTTAAGTTCTTCCATCGAACATTTCAAAAAAAAAAATAGAACGTAAGAAAAATACATACCCGCTGAAGCAGTAGCGGCAAAAAGAATATTTGAATAATTGATTTAACGCAAACAGAGAACTAAACCAAACAAACCTCAATAAGTAATTTACCACAACATCAGCAATCTATGCAGCTCCTTGGTCTTGTTTAAATGACATAACGTAATCTAATCCAATAACGTTGCGTCGATAGCCAATGCAAATGAGTGTCACTGTTAGGTGTACCGTGTACGTAAATACCGGATGATCCATATGAGTCGGATATGGATACTTATCCGGGATGCAAATCTCGAACTTGCGATTCAGTTCTGGAAAAAATAACGAACTTACTCATCGCTACTACGTCCGCCGGTGTTTAATTCGGACAATTTATGTTTAGCAAATAACCGTTAAATAGCGCTTAATATTGGTCAGCTTCAGTGGTGTTTATAACTTACGTGTACATTTTAGAACCGAAAGGAAATTCTCGCCGGGAGAGCCGTGCAACGAATGGTTCCGCTCGATCGCCGCTGTCTAAAGCTCCACCCAGTACATTCGAGACTGCAACTGCCACTTTGGGTAGAGATGTCGGATCAACGGTATAAACGGGTAAATGTAGGTGAAATATTTCCTTACATACCGGCTGCAGTAACTATAGTAAACTAATGATAATAAACAACTGATTAACTTTAATTTACACTGCGATTATTCGAGAAGTTTTTTAAAGGACTGCGCGTTAATGAATCTTTACTACTCAAAATGGAGTTGTACAAAAATCATCTTCTTTTTCTTCACCGCGTTATGTTCATCTTTGAACGCGTCACACCAGCCATCGTAGGGGATATCTGCTAGTTATTCACCCTGATGACTTCGATGCACCTTTTCACGGAATCCTTTTATATCACGTTCAATGATTTCCGTTTCTTCCTACGTATTTTAAAGTTTTCCATTAATAGGTAATTCGTTTATTTCTCGTAATTTTATTAAAGTTCCGGATGAGAACATTTTTTTCTCAACCTTTTATCACCACTCCGGCTCACGGTATTCTCGTTCGAAAGTAAAAAGCTGCGTGTTAAAGTGTTTGTCATTTAAGTTCGGATGGAAGATATGACTAATAAATGAACGTGTGATAAGAAGTTTGTCCCATTCAGAGGGCTAGAGTCGGGTAAAGTAAAATTTGCTTTTACTGATAGTACCGAATTTGTGGACAATAAAAATTATTTGATTTTACACGTTCTGTTAACCTGTTCTTGACCACGGCCATTCGTTAGCACAGGTTAAAATTAAAAGGAAACACAGCACTGATGATCGGAAGAATTTGTTTAAAAAGGTAGCAACGCTTTGATTAGTCCGGGGAATAATAACAGTTACTGGTCGCGCCAGTTTGTTTATTGCATCCCATAAAGGTTAACTATTTTTATGTCGAAAAGGCACTTACACTTTAGATTTGACAGCCGTTTCCGTCTTTCTTTTTAATCGTACCTTCATTTCGTGCACGTATAAAAGCGTTCCGAACAAAGTTCAGAACTTTATACAATGGCCTGGTTTCGGTTTAGAGTTTTACGTTTCTTCATCACAGACGCCCATAAAATAGATAATTTTTTAAAAATCGGGAATGTTTTTTTTCTTCAATTTATCTTTTAAATTTTTTTTTTTACAGATTAAATTTTTTTAGAAACTAAATGATTAGACACATTCAGGTAATACTTTGAATTTCTGCGCCTTTCATGTTTTATATGTGTATTACGGAAATTCAAATCATTTTTTTTTTTTTTTAAAGGTTACGGTTCGTTAACTTTATGGAACCGTTAAATTTCGATTCGACCAAATATTGATAATATGAATGGTAATGGCGCTCTAAGAGCTTTATGTTCGCGGATGTAAAATTTATAAACGTTAATTACAAATATGTTTTTTTTTTTTTTCTTTTTGAATCTGATTCAGGTTTAAAACTTGCATTACTTAAACCTTTTTTGTTTTAGCCCAAAACTATAATCCAAATTTTTGTGTTTTTAATTTTTTAGCAAGAGCTAAAACCCAAACTGATCTAAAACTTTTACTTAACATTTTCTGAACGTGTCGACTGGAAAAATCGTTGGGGAAGTGAGCCACCCGCATACCCCATATCAGCCTGCTTTTGACGAAGAAACAATTAGTAAGAATAACGAACAAAAAAGGGAAAAACCGGATGAAGAGGGAAATAGGAATTTAGAATCTTCATTAGAAAAAGAGACATCTTAACTAACACGAGGTTAGCGCCACACGCGAGAGGGAAGTGTTGTTACATTTTTATTCACACACTGTTTTTCGTACCCGTTTGTTGTCGTTTACTTTCGCGGCTTTGTCCTCACGGAGATGATGGAACATCTGGCATTTTATTTCACTTTCACTCTTATCGTAGCTTCTTCAGGAAATTTATATTTTACTTAGTCGATTTACACATTAAGTATTTTTTCTTCTCATTCTGAAAATTTCATTGTTGCACATTAGTACACTTAATCAGTGATTTTATTTTTGTTTTAATTTTGAATATTTTTATTTTGCTCGATCTTTTTTTTTTTTTTGGTATCTTGACGACAGTGGCGTACCAACGTTTGACAACCAGAGTGGTAAAAACATAAATCACCCCAAAAAACATAGGGAGGCCGATATAGATTAATAAAAAAAGAATGTAGTTTTTTTTTGTCGCTATTGATAATATTTTATGTAAATAAAAAGAAGCACTTTAATTACGGGAGTATTCTAACAAAAAATAGAAAATGTTCAAAGAAAACTGTTCGGCAATGGTGAAGAGAACTATTTAGCGGATGCAATTTTGCTTCTGAAGAATCGGGTTGATTCTAAATGTCCCCAGATTGTTCAGTTTATAATACGGGTAATGTACAAAATGGCATGTTTATAAAACTACGTCCATACAACATCATAATATTGTTTTATTCGACACTTTCCGGGCTTAAATGGGAGTTTCGCAGGGTTATTAATATTCAGCATTCATCGTAAACAGTTTTTCTGAACAACATAATTTAGATAAAAGAGAGGCAAAAATACGCTCTTCCACTTCAGTAAGAATATGCCATGTTCCTTTTATTTAGCTTTCCAGTTTGTATTCAAACAGATGTTTTTTATCTCACTATATCGTTAATCGTATACACAGAATGGATATACACGGATGAATTCTTTTCGTTAATTTGTTCACCAAATATTATGCGGTTGAATTCTATCGTGGAAATTAAAGACACGTGAAATGAATTCCCTTTTGCATGTTCAGAAAAAAGAATATACGCTTTTATGCAGAGTATTTTTTTTCTCATTATTTCGCGGAATACGCGATCCAAGATTTCACCGGTATTTTTTTTTTTTCATGTTGTTCCACAGCGGGTAACCAAATATCTCGTCCGTATGGTACTCCCTCGAGAGGAGTCCTCTGAGGTGCGAAAAAATTTGATCGCGTGTTTTTTTTATTATTTTTTTCTCATATGGGTAAATTTTATTAAATAATCTGAAAGAAAAGAAAATTTTATTTTATAATCACCCCAAAAATCCACGTTTCCGAGTTTTTTCCTTGATCGTGTAATTTTTATTTTCAATCGTGAGCTGCAGACGAAATGAGGCAAAGTGTGCTTGTTTTTATAATAAATTTTTAAGAAAGACAAAAGGTACTTTCAAGTTCATCTCGTCGGATGGGAATTCCTACAGCAGCCGTAATTTATTATTTAGCATACGGTCGTTACCGGTCCAAAATTGTAAGACCGACTGAAATTGTTAACCGGCTATTCAACACCGATAAGACTGAAATGGTGATCGAAAAAGGCAGAGGCGAGGATCAATATTTTTAGTTTTATTTTTATTGGGTATTGAAATAAATAAATTCATTTCCATATATTAGACTTCTCGCGTTCTTACTTGAGAGCTTGCCTAAAAGTACAGTGTACACATTTGTATTACCTCGTTTCGACTTAGGCAGTTGGACTGCTACAAGTGTCCATACAAGGACCCAAGAGAGAGTCGGTGCTTCTTATCTATGATCTTGTATTGAAATAAGCAACACATATGTGTAATATAAATATTATATCATAAATAGCTTCATTTTCAAATTTTCATTTGCTCTACGTTTTTGACAATTTTGACCATGACCCGCCTGACATTTTTTCTTGACCAAAATATATGTTATTTAGAGTTCTAAAATACATCTAAAAATGCCATTTTAATTTTTGTGCTCGTGTATTTTCATTGGTAAAAAATACGAACAATGTTAGAAGGTATCATTTGGAGGGTGAAATACAATGGAGATAAGATATCTCTCCCCATGTGTCTACAACACACTGAATAATTAAGAAAATCGGTCAATTTTGAAAAAAAAAAATTAACTGTATTTCAGCGAAGAAGGACTTCCTCAAAGCTAGAGGTTTGAGGGATCTGAGAAACTCCTGTCACGAATGTTCCTTGGAGGTATCCGCTTACCACCCAAAAATATCAAATTTACCATTTTCATCCACCTATGGCGTTTCAATCTTCTTTCCTTGTTTTCAACGAAATAAGCTTATTTTGCACTGTTGACTTGTCCCCCCGCCCCTCAAAAAAAAAAAAAAATTATTCCGAATTTTGGTTCATTTAATCGAAGCAGTCATTATTTCGCAGACATGGGTCGAACCCTGATAACCTCCCCTCAAATACGGCCCTGTCAATATTGTTTATTCCATCATCCTGAACTATGATGTTTATTATTTTTTTAAACTACTATCCCATTTTTCTTCGATTTTCTCAGAAATAGGAGGTCTGTTAGTATTAACGTATTGGATAATACTTTATTTGCTTTTTTACCTTCACGAGAATCGGAGATTTACGTAGCTCTCACCTTTCAATAATTTTTGTAACATAATATTTTAAGAATTTTTGATTTTAATCCGTCCAAATTTTATGATTTCAACTAAAGTGATCAGTTTTCTTTTTGGTTATCTCGTGTTTGGGCATAATCGAGTCCGCATTAAGTTTACTAAAAAAACAAAAATAAAAGTATTCGTTACTTTTACATTTTATTTGCCTATCTGTTAATAGGACATTTTTTATTACTGTTACGGTTAATAAGACATTTTTTATTACTGTTACGGTTAATAAGACATTTTTTATTACTGTTACGAAAACTTGGTAAACTTTTCTTATTTGATAAGTCGGGACAAATTCCTTGTACCCCCCATTTTCTCGTAACTAACGTGTATAACATTCTTTTTCTTTAATTTTTAGGGAAGTGCGGTGTGACTGTTTTTGTTCAACGTTCGTCCGAAAAACTGAACTATTTTTAAATTTACATAAACTCTGTAACTTCTGATGAACGAGAAATGACAGAGAACACAAACCTAACCGCTTAATAAATGTTTCACATGCGTATTAAACTCATTTCCACACTCATAAATCTAATCTCGGTTTGTGTATTCGTGTCTAAACTGTTAATGTATTTAATAATACGCTGCGAAAATAATTTAGACGCGAGAGGATACACTGACCCCCCTGTTATTCGTAACGACAACACCGGTGTAGCTATTGGCTGAACAATAAATTAACTAACTCAGTTGCGGCTAGACGTTTATTTTGTACATTTTTTCAGAAATGTATACAATAATTAACGCAAGCTGAACATGAATCGTTAGTAAAAAAATATCTGAAAATTTATATTTCTAAAAGAAATTTAAACGAGTTTAATTTTATCCTGGAGTAGGCGAGTTTGCTATATTTTATGGTCTTTAAAACGTTAGCGAGTGTGTTAAAAATATTAAGCAAATGAAAAAGTGCAAAATACCGCGTTAAATCGAATTTATCTCAGTTCCTAATCAAAGAAAATGCACTGTAGGCCTTCCGATATTTGTATGCTCAGCACTGATTAGCGCTGCTGTCGCCGCTTTAAAAATAATCAATACCGGTTACGTGTATTTCCACCCATTTAACTTTCGCGTACGTAAATTTCAGGTGAAAAATTTGAAATTTTAAGAGTACCGTTTGTAAATGAGATACAGAACCATGTAACTAGGCGTTTTAGCAACGGGTAATTTTTGAAACAAACCACTTTTTGTCCGTGTAAAGTGGTCCGGGCTTTTTGAAATATGTAAGGAAACATGTAAGCGTTCGATGGTGTCTATGTATTGGAATTGAAAGGGTGTCTAAATGCCCTCAAACCGAATATACACTTACCACTCCGATAGACCGACCGACTTGTAAGAATAAACCTTGTGATTTAAATGTGAATGAACGCGTAGTATACACATTACGATACGTGTGTAAACGTAAATCTGATAGATACAATCGGCGGCGCGCAATATGACTATTGTCGTGGGCCGTAAAAGCAGTATGGAATATAAGAGAAGTTTCTTTTATACGTTTAAATCTAAAACTTTTAATATAGCGACAGTAATCCTGGCGACGAAGTATTTAACAGCTACTGCTCTTCGCATTCATTGTCGAGTGAAATTTAGAACTGTTTCTTTTTTTCTCTGCGGCGTGATAGTCCGAATTATTTATCCGCATACTTTTTACTACTCGTATTAACTTTTATAATTAAAGGTAAAGTAAATAAGAATTCATCTACATTAACGAGGTATTATGAAGCTTAAAGATTTATGTGATGCCAAACAAACAGAGTTAAAATGGCGCTTATCGAAAAAGAATTATGAAGATGCTTTTAATAATAATCGAGCAAGAAAACGTTTTAACAGTTGCTAGTCCATTAAATAATATACGGGAACAGTGAAATAGACCTATCCATATGGAATACGCAATACAGTGAATGTAATGATGGAAAAAAAACAACGGACAAACCAGTTGCTTTATCGTAGGATATGCCTTTGCTTCTTTAAATACTCGATGAACAGATCTGGAAGCGATCTAAGTTTCAAATAACCCGGGTCGCGAAAGAGTACCCGGAAATGAACTACAATTTAATAATATTCAAAATGGAAAAAAAAAAAAGTTCAAAAATAAAAAAATTTTTCTCGGCCTATTTTATTACGTTTAAAATTATTCTCAGTGTTGTATTTTTATTTAAAAAATTGCCCATTTTTATTTTCAACAGAAATACTGTAAAGAACGTAACCCGAATGTCGTCAACGCTAATTTTTATTTATCAATATATTATCGCGTCACGCTTTTACCGATTAAATAAATAATGTTTTAATTTAGATAATGAAAACGATATTCTTTCTTTTGTCATTACCGAAACATTATTTTACTTACTTTATTAGAAAATGTCGTACGAAGAGCGTTTTCGCGAAGCTAATCATGTGTTTATTACTCGTAAGTGTTTATCTCTTTCTACTGAGCGTTCTGCTTTCTATTCCAGTTTGCTGCGACTTGGTCTTTCTGTTCCATATTGCGCCTCTTATATCTTGTCTTTTCCTTTTCCATACATTATTCCCGGCTTCCTCCTAACAACATTTGATATCGTACGAAGGTGTAACTGATTCACTTAACCTTTCTAATTGTTTCTATGTAAAGGTCCCCTTGGTCAACAAGCTTAAAAGAAATAAAAAAAATATCGTATTTTCTAAGGCAGTGTGTTCCCTTCAGTTTTTCGAACGTCTCTACTAATTTACGCACGCCAAAAATAACTATATATATATATATGTACAAGCGACGTTCAAAAAGTAAGCTTCCATCCCTGTAATTAGAATAAACTTGCCGAATTAGGCGCAGTCTGATTTTGTAGCTACAACATTCAAGTTTAATTTTGTTTTCGAGTTACCTAAATTAATCATGAGTGAAATTCTGAAAGTTGCCACCGACTGCGAGATGCGCTCAGTTATTCGATTTTAAACGATAAAAAAATTGCACCAATAGAAATTCATCGACAAATAGTGGAAGTTTACGGCCCCCTGTGATGAGTGTTCCACATGTTCATAAATGGAGCCGTGAATTTCGAGTAGATAGAACGAATGTAGAGGATGAGCAACGGAAGACCATCCGTAATCTCAGACAAACTGATGCGAAAAATTGAAAAAATTCTGCGATCCGATCGCTGCCAAATTATTTCCGATCTTCTTGACCAGTTTCCCCGAGTGTGTCACGCGAGGGGTACCATGCAAAAAAATTTGAGACCGATGAAAAATTTCCTTCTTACCTGGTTACAAAATTTGGCGGCAAATTTCTACGAGGAAGGTATTTTTAATTTCTCGACTCGACAAATCATTAAATTTAAAAGGTGAATATGCGGATAAGTAAATGAAAGTATGCTGAATTTAATGCTCGGTGCCCGTTTCTTTTTTCTAGCTTTATCAGTTTCGAAAATAAGAAATGGAGAAAGTTACTTTTTGAATGCCGCTCGTATTTTTTATGTGATCAGCCATCAAAACTGTTAACTGCATGTACCGGATTTTTATTGTTTTCGTTTACATTATAATTTCGAAGCTATTTATAAAATTTATGTTACCTTTTTTTACAGATTTGATTAACCGGAAATTGGGGACGAGCGTACACGAATTCATTTTTTCCAAATTATAAGTTTTTATTGCTCCACAGTAATCGGTTCTCTTCATACTTCAGTCAGCTCTACCAGCTTCGCGTAGAACTTTTTTTTATTTAAAATTAAAACTATGTTTTTAATATTTCGCTATTTAATTCCCCCAAATCCCGACGTTTGATGATTTAAAGTATATAAATAAACATATATATATATATTTATATATATATATATATATATGTACACTTATAGGGACCACGTACTTTTACATATTTTACTCTTTTTTTTTCTTTTTACTAATTTTGTTATTTTAAGTATAGTTTCTTTAAAAGTTACTTTCTAATCCAATTTTTTCAGACTATAATATTAATTTTCACCGGTGTATTCTTCGTAATGTAAAGTAGAAATTACATGCTTTTCGATTGTGTAAATACTCGTTTTGTATTCGGAAGTTTGTTTTTCTAGTCAAGTTTACTACTTTTGGGATTCTCCTTTTTATTGTTATGATTTATTTTATTTTTATTTTTTCTTTTGATTTGAAATAAAATTCGATTTCATTGTATTCATAAAAATGCTGTTAATATTAGTTATTTATTTATTTTTTTTTCTATTATTATTTTATTTTATATTTGTAGCTGTTAATATTGGTTAAAGATACGTTTTACTGTATTTTTTTCATGATAAAAGAATCTTTGAATTAAGTTTTAATGCTCTAAAATTTTCAGTATTATTACACTTTCGGAAAACATTTTCGTATATACCACACACATACACATATTTTCCAGTATCATTTCTATTTATGTATTTGTATTAGTGTTAACCCTTTTATTGATTATTTTAAAATAATTTTTATTTTTATTTTAGTCTTCCTAAAAAAATTTTTATTCTTGCAAATTTTTCACCCTAATTTGCCAAACAAAGAAGAAAAAAAATCGTGTATCGTTGTTTTTTTTTTGTTTTTTTTTCTATCTTGATATTTCCTTAAAATATATCATTTTCTTGCTACCACCGGTACAAGTTTATTTTTGCTCAACTTCGCGTGTTCCTTTCAACTACGTCGTTGTATTTATAAATTCGTTAAAGTTAATTTCTCAACTTTTGTACAAAATAACAGAAATTCCAGAACTTAATTCGGCTAACTAAGGAATTTGATTTACCCGATAAGACATGAAAAAATATTTTAAAAGCATTCCTCCCCGTAATTACATTAACCAGAAAATTGTTTATTGGACCGTTTTAATTTACTTATCTTATCGCTGTTCCAATTAACTGTCATAATTTATAGTTTACAGTTTTTTTTCTTTTCTATTTTGAAATAAGAAATATGCGATAATAATTTCAATGAAGGAAATAATTTTTTTTTTTATTGTTTTGTTGTTGTTTTTTATTTTTGTTATTTTGGATTGACAATTATGAACATTAAACCCGGCCCAAGTGATAACAATTATCTGCATTATTTTCAAGCTTTATTTGACCAAGTTCTACTTTTGAACAGATGCTTGATCGCACCTATATTACCGTAGTGGCTAAATAATGCTCTCAGTAAATGGTGAATTATGAGTAATAATCAAATCATCATGTAAAATCATATATGCCTATTAACGTACATATAAAAATTAGTAATACGTTTTTTTTTTGTTTTTTTTTTTAATATCTTAAAATTGAATTGTCTGAATCGCAATTCAAATTGTATTTAAGAGCTCAAAACTATTCAAAAATCGGTTCCTAAATCTGTTAATAATACTTAAACTCTGTTTAAATTTTTGAAATTTATAAAAGAGAAGACTTATATTCAAATTTCTCGATACCGGTTCAAATAATTTGAACTGCTGCACAACGCGACGACTGATATTTTGCTATCATTTTGATGTGAGCATTTATTATTCAGTCTGTTTGATGATAGACCACTCCGATTTCCTGATTTTTATGTCCAGGTTGGTTAAGATCTGTCTTCACTAGGTGTTAATTTCTAGTCTAAATTGTCGAATATTAAAAATTTTTTTAAAATTCAAGTTGATCCACACCATTGCAAATAACACATATATCCGGGGATTTATTACGCTTGGTCTGAATTTTTCGTTATGTACACCACGTTGAAATTTCATTAATGACTACTTACGGTGAAGTGTTTTTGTACCGCCTGAACACTTCTTCTTCTTCTTTGATTAGCGTGCCGTGTACTGCCACCTAGGCCAGAGGCACGGATAAGAGAAGAGTTAGATGGAGTGGAATAGGTTAGTGATCTTGAGGAAATGTAGGAGGCGTTCAATTTTGTCGTGACGATCAGACAGGATTTCGGAACGGTTGGAAGACTGGAGAATTTGTGCTCGGTACGAATTATAGGTGGGATAGCTGGCGAATAAATGTGGGATTGTGATAGGAGAATTGCAATTGGAACATAGTGGGATAGTTTGTCTGGACAGGGGGTGACTATGGGTGATTTTGGTGTGATCTAGGTGGAGGCTTATGACAACGATTTCATTCCTTCGATTGCTAGATAATGAGGTTTTCCATGGTCGAATAGTATCTCGAATTGAGCGCAGCTTGTTCGTGCTTGGGATGTTGGTTCACTGTTTTTGCCATGTTTTCAGTGATTTTTGCGCTACATGAGCTTTAACATCCCCATTGGCGGTATTCCAATGTTCGTTACCGGAAAGAACAATGAGCCTTCTTTTGCCGCAGTATCCGCGAATGAATTTCCCTGGAATCCAACGTGTGGTGGGATCCATGTGAATGAAACACAGATACTTGTTCTATAAAGAGTGCGAATATTGTTGGTGGGGAGAGTTGTATTTTTGAATTGATGTGGTTGCGTTTAACGAATCTGTACACACGAAGTGCGAGGAGTGAGAATCAGAAATTATTACATTTTCTATCGCAAGGTTTATAGCAAATAGTTCCGCCGAAAGAATACTGAATAGTGCCGGAAGATAGTAGCGGAGAATATATTTTTTGTCAGATGCTATTCCACAACCTGTTCCTTGAGGTGTTTTGGTGAACACTTCTTAAAACATAGAATGTTTATATTTTCGCAATGAATCTTTCGACCGAAGCATATCCGCAGTGTCTATGACACAAAACTGGATGATCGGGCCGCTTCTCGATACATTCTTCACGTATACGATTTGAAAGGATATTTCAATGAAAGTTTTTTTTCATAGTATCGATAAGGCTATTTTTTATTCTGTGCAGCAAATGGCTTAGCCAAACTTTATTAAAAGACATTCATGAAAAGCTGCATCAAATTTTTTTTTTTTTTTTTTCAAAATCGTTTTCTACCCTTTTTTGATGGTGCGATATAGTTACCGTCAGTGACGGGTAAATTCTTATTTCTTCGGATACGGATCCGGAACTGAATCACAAGTTTGAGAACTGTATCCGGACTCATATGGTTCCGGTGTGTTTATGTACACAGTACACTCAAGACGGGCACTAGTTTGCATTGGTCTTTGACGCAGTCTACTGTTATCAGTGTTAGATTAGGTTACATGCGTTGCAAAGGAACGAGGAAATTGCAAAATAGCTAATGTAGGAGCACAATCGTGAAAAAAGTTGTGTCTACAGAAACAACGATAGATCATTCGAATTATTCTAATGCTATTATTTTCCGGTATTCTGGCTGAACTGGTACATTTCCGCTCAGATATTCATTCCCCCCGTATGAAAAACAGAAAAAGGCGGGCAGTCAATTTTTCTCTGTGCAATATCTATCTGTCAGTTTCTATAGCATCGATTTTTAGTATTATTTGCTAGGTCAGAATTTACGTGTCTAAAACTATATTCGGTGTTACTTCGTCAACTGTGTTGCGGGATACGGATCTGCGGATACGTATCTTTCCGGACCTGCTTTTCACTAGTTGCCATATCATTTGATGTTTCTTTTTGAATCCAAACTGATAATGGGGAAAATTGACTTTTTCTTCTGCTATAAACAAAGTATTTTTTAAAAATAGCAGTGTCCGAAATAGGTACAACATTTTCAGAAATTAGATCCACATGAAAACATTTCATTTAGAATTTTACCTAATTGTCTTTTTATTCATTATTATTTATGGAAATTTAAATTAGATGGAATAGTAAGTTAGTTTTAGGGGAGTGCCCAACGCGTAAGCGAAACTTACGTAATAATTTTTTTTTTTTTATGTCTTAGCTGTTATAAAATCATGACCGGGAGCCTCCTTTGGACTCATTTTCTTAATAGTACATTTGATTTCTCTTAACAAATCTCGCTCGATGAAAAGATTTCGTACGGTATATCTTGATGTCTAGATGTGTCTAAAATTTTTACTTTTTTTTAAAATATTTTTAAATTTGATCGATCATGTAAAATCATGTTTCGATCGATTATTAATCCTAATATTTAGCTTCTGCATTGAAAGGTAGATTTTTATAATTCAGTCGAATTTTTTTCTCTGTTACTTATTAGAAAATTCTTTATTTTTGTTTACTTTGAAGTTAAAATCTAATTTATAACGCGTTGACTACTTCAATTTATCACATGAACGCTGTCTGTGTTTTTTTAAGCCCGCAATGAATAGTAAATCAGCAGCATAGCTTAGCGATTTAGTTTCTTTGTTTTCTTCTATCTCTTTATATACTGAAAACATGGCGAAGTTTAAAATAATGTGGACTGAAAAGCTGAACCGTGAGTAGTAATTGTAATCAAGAATTTGATTCTTTATCGGAAAGACCTACTATTCTGCTTTCGAGAAAACTTTTGATTATTTACCAAGTATTCGATTCGTTATTACCTTCCATTATCTTTCGCATGCTCGCGACCACTGTATTTTTTCGAAGGCGCTTTGAATGTCAAAATTTATCAGCACCGGATAATCGTGTGTTTTCCTAAATTTATATGGTTACCGTATTAAACCTTTTCTCGAAATAGTATTTTTCTTATTTTTCGTATATCGGGAAAGCGAAATTCAAATATGTTTTAAAAATTGTTATTAAATTTTTGGCCTGTTTTTATACATGTTATTTTGATCATTTTGTTTGAAATATCGCATTTGATCATCGCTTTCCTGATATTTAATTCTTTTATTTTAATACGGGGCTTTTCTCAATCTGGGTATTATTTTTTAAATTAGTATTTACAGTTTTTAGCATATTTTTAATTTTTAGAAATATATGTGACTTTGTATTTTTCCGCCTGGGTGGACTAATTTTATTTACTAAATATCTTACACTTGTCCATACGTAAGTATTCTATATAATTTGTCAGACATCAATGAATTATATACAAAATCCAGCCGAACTTTGTATTTACTTTCAAATATTTCTCTTTTATATTGCAAATGCATACATTTTAAGGTTTTTTTTCTTTCTTTTTTTTTTATGGCTAAGGAATATAAGCCCAATTTGCTGTTATTTGCTCTGTGCTTAAACATCTGCTTTAAAAATAATATAAAACCATGACATTTCTGTAAGCAGCCGAATCAAAAATAGAAAATTAAATGTTGTTTAGAAAATCGAAACAAATCGGGGTAAAAAAAAGGGAGAAAAGTGAGATACTAAATAAATGAAATATTTTACTTCGAATAATTTAAATAATAATCCTCGGTTTTTTTTTAAGAAGATAAATATAGAAACCAACGCTCAGTTTCCATAAACAGTATGTGATCAAAAGACGTAGTCGGCACTTAGAGACACAAGCATAGAGAAATGAGGACACATTCATGGAATCAGAAACAATTAAATAGTTGGAAGAGTAGCGGTTGAATGAAATAAAAAGAATGGAGCAGCGGAGGATAACCATTAATTCGGCCGTAAAGATGGAACAAAAGGAAGGAAGGCGAAATGATTCTACAAGGTTAAAATCTGGAAGGATAAAAGAAGCCCCAACCCGGTCGAAAATCAAACATAATACGGGGAAAAACATTATTATGTTCTAGCCCTCAAACCAGGCGCCTGTTTAGCATGCCATCAAACAATTTCCTGATGCAGGATGTTAATGAAATCGGATGTAGGGAAGAATATTTATTAAGAATGGGAATGATGATAAAAGAGTTCCAGGATGGAAAGGTTATACCGCTGAAAAGGAACGTATTGAAAAACTGTAGGAGATTATTAGTGGATTGCTCAGACTGATTCTGAAGGACAACATAGGGTATACCATCAAGACCTAGAGCGGAGCTAGAACATCTGGAAAGAACAGACTTGAATTCATTAATGTTGAAGGGAAAAGTTAAGAAATGAAGAGGAGAATTTTGAGGAAAGAGTATGGAACACACTTAATCGAGGTTATGGACGTAAGGAGGAGCAACCGAGTCAATAAAAGATAACAGGTTGCCCACAAGGATGTTGAGGAATCTGAAGGCTTTAGCCATTTCACAAATATATGAAAAAGAGGTAGTTCTAGAGAAATTACTATCGCAAATTTATTATAATTTACAGTCACTTTTTTAACTGACTGGTTCGTAGCTTGTTTCTTTATTTATTATCTTGAAGTCTGAAGTTTTTTTTAAATTTTAATATTATTGATGCATTTCTCAATCCGTATTTATAATAAGGATCCATTTTTATATATTACAGCTTTATCCAGTTGAATTATACTTTTTTTATTTTCGCTTAACTGTTGAGTTTTACTCCTATCAATTTCTGACATAAATGGTATTTTCGGAGTTCCACATTACTAACAGGATAACTATAAACAGAATGTGCATTAGAAGTCACATCACTTTTCCATGTGTTTCTGTAACGTATATGATGGTTTGTTTTTTAATTTCCAGCATGACAAAATCACTAACAGTAGTAAGCACTTGTACCGTATCTTCATAGTGTTAGTGAATACAGGATACACATTTT
Organism: Icerya purchasi; assembly: GCA_039619475.1. Lineage (NCBI taxonomy): Eukaryota > Metazoa > Arthropoda > Insecta > Hemiptera > Monophlebidae > Icerya > Icerya purchasi. The sequence goes on along the minus strand of CM077116.1, from coordinate 257,008,351 downwards.
TTGAGCTCGACAGTTTTCTCTGTAACACGAATTTATTTATCTAAAGTATTACGAATTTATCTCCTTAGGTAATCAAATATTTTGAAATTTTTATAAAATCGAATTGAAACATGAGTTTGATAATTACCATTAGAGCAATCGTATTTAAATCGAGTAGGAGGGAAAAATAGACTTGTAATATTCCAAAATTCGGTAAATATTTTTACTTTTATTGCCTAGCTCTAGCTTTACATGAAAAGTAATCGTAATAAATACGTGTATTTATTTTCCCTCTGTTTAGTATTAATGATATTTCTTAGTGTGTGACCGCCTCCCTCTTCAGAAACTGCTAATGTATGCTATTATGTTCTTCAACATTACCCTAATAAGAGGAGCAGGTTTTTGTTTTAACCGATAGATTTGTAAACAGTTCCCGCTATACTGTACAATTGTGCCAATATCTATTTGAATTAGTTCAATTTCATCGATTATTTTCTAGTTTAAATTTGACGTAAAAAAGTTAGTGAAGGTTTTAATTAATTTCTATGCCTTTAGATATCGATCGTAGAAGTGATCTTCTTTTTTTATAATTTTAACTTTTTCATTCAGTTCTGACGAACGAGAATTAATCTCTTTACTTTTTTCTGTTTGAATTTTTATAATTAATTATTTATCGCTAGAGAGATTAGTATTAGGCCGCACATTTTAATTGTGTAATTCTTCCGTTGCTATTTGTTATTAACAGCAGAATTAAAGAGAAAAGTCTTATTACTCTTTATATATGTTTGTTTATAAATATACGCCAGATATTGACAGAGATGTATCGATTTTACAATATCAGTAAAATTACTAACTAATGATGCCAGTATATTAACGCGTTTCTCGCTAAAAAAGCAGCGCCGAGTGTTCGCTACCTTTTATTTGTTTTGCAGTAAGCAATAACGCTCTAATTACCGAGGTTTTAAAGTACATTCTTACTACGCGATAAAGCCAAATTGGTTTAAGACGCGATCTCCGGTTCCCCAATAAGCCGAACGTCATGCCAATTCTAACCTTTTTTTTTTCTTGTTTGGGGTTTTCCCTGGGTCTGTCAGCAACGGACGATTATCCATCACCACGTGTAAATAGAAGCAATTAGGAGTTAAAAGAAATGAAATCTGACTTAGAACGCTATACCGAGGATGGAGAACCAATGATAATCAACGTCGATATGTGCCAAACATATGCATCCTGAAAAGAGAAGGAATGGCAATGCCAAGGTAAGAGTAAAATGAGTTAGCTGTCTCATACCATGGCCACATCTGCAATTACAGAGTACCAACGGACAACGGAATCAGACTACAAATAATTGAAGGAAGTAGAAACATGGGATGTTTAAAAAGCAGTTAAAGCCATTAAGCACCAAAGCTATATAAGCCACAGCGCTTAACGTGTCATGAAGAGTTATCCGAAAGTTCAATAACTTTCTCCACTGCTATAAAATAAAGTTTGTAATTCTCAATTATGAATAATAATTATGGCGACGATTGATTGATTCAATAATGATTTTTAACTTTGGAGCTATTTGATTTTTACTGTGACCGTTCATTAAGCACGAGCGACTAACAGAATAAAAAATAGGAAGAAAAATCGTGACACTCTAAATAATATTTGTACGTAGAGTTAGGAGGAATCAGCCAAAAGTAGAGAAATTATTTGCTTGGAAATCTTGAATACGCACAACTTAAAAAAAAAGAAGATATTTGCGTTGCTGAATTCTCCAACGTAACTTGCGATTTCAATTCTTAATGTAATAGTCAACAGATAATAATTATATTTCATAAATGAATAAATATTTCGTCTGTTTTCCCGGAATTTCTTCATTTTCCCTTTTTGCCCTTTAATAAAATTGTATAAACGCAGTATAAGTTCATCGATTTAACAGTAAAAGAATTAAAATATTTAAAATCAGTTCGGAAGATATTGAAATTACCAAAAAACATTTAAATACTAATTAAAACTTTGTAAAATGCAGGATAAACAATTTTATGTTTTAAAATATACATTTTCCGACTAGTAGTTTCGGTTTAAAAAGCTATAGTTGTATTATTAAATTAAATAATATTTTTTCAACTTTAACGTTACGATTACAGTTTAAAAAAATCGAAACTGGTTAGAAAAATTATATTTTATAGCTAATGAAATTGTGCATTTCGCGTTTTTTTTTAAAAATTTGAATTGGTATGTAAATATTGACATAATTATTTTGGTCAGATGACCCAACATATAAACAAGCATTTCTTCCTTATAATGATAATGATAATAATAATGATAATAATAAAATAATAGTAATAATATAGAATAATATACGTAGGGAATTCCAAAAAAAAAAAGTTTATTTGACAGAGTCATATAAATATTATAATCTTTCAATATAATCATTCTCCTCCTCAATAATACGTTTCCAGCGCCAGAGGAGGTTCTGAATACTGACTAGGAGGCCTTTGAAGTTTAGTTCACGAATCCGTCGGGTCATAACACTATTTAAGGTCTCTAAATCCGGAAAACGCATTCTTTGCATCGGCTCTTGAGTTTACAGAACAGGTTATAATCACAAGGAGCCATATCCGGCGAATAGGGTCGATGTGGTAACAATTCCTAGCCGTATTCCGCAAAAATTGCTCGGATTTCATCATTGTCATGAGGGCATGCATTATCATGCAAGATGAGAACGCCGCGATCAAGTAGTGGTGAACGCAATTTTCTGATTTTTAGTACTGACGGCCCACAGGTTTTCGATACCAGTTGTATGACCTATCTCTTCGCAAATTATACGGCGATGTTTATCGATCTGTGTTGCCACTATAGCCATTTTTGTGTAGTCATGCGAAGTTCTTGGACAACCAGTACGAGGCGCATCCTCAACCGACAAACAGCCTTCTTTAAAAATTTTTTCCTAACGAGAAATAATACTGGTACAGTCCATGGTGTTACTGACACACACTTCTTCAAATGCAGAATGAATTTCTGTGGGCGTACGACCACCAATAGTTTCGATTTTCATACACGATCGCTGGTCCAGATTTGTAACGTGACCCGCGAACGGTGTTCCATCATTACAAAAACACGTTTGTACGCACGCACAACTTAATCGAAACCAATTACAGTGCACACTGCCGTGTTGACAGAACTTCATAGTACACATCCCTTCTGTTTTTCCCGCTCTTAAATGCATATGCGTAAGAACGACGTGTGCAATACTTTTGAAATGTCCTACGTAGATTAGTCTTTTACCTGCACTTTTAATAGCCGTTTCAACTCGTTTTTATAGAGAAATTGTATGCGATCAGTAAAGGTGACTAAATGATGAATTGTTTTCCCTAAGGTTGAGATGTAAATTTTACAATTGATGGTGTATAGTGGGGCGTTTCGAATATAATGTAAATATCTGTTCCCGATAGCGAATTTTTTTTGAGAAAAGGGGAAGAGGTAATTTTGACAATGAAGCGAACTTTAAAACACAAAAAGCAATGCCGTTTTATTTTTGTGATCTCATATTTCTCCTACCTGTCATGCAGGTAAGTGGTTTTTGCATTATTTTTAGTAACCTGAAGACATATTTGATAACGTAATGACTTAAAATCTGTCTACATCATCCCCTGCCTTTCAGACATAGCCTAATTACTTTCTCGATCACGGTCCTCGCTTCCTGCTCCTCTTGCTCCCTTCTGTATTCTGAGTGTTTCTTAAGTACTGTAACCTGCTCTTTTCCTTTCTATGAACTCGACCTTAACGCTTTCGCTTTTTAGCTTTTCCCTTCGCTTTCAGTACATTTCATATTTTTCATTTTTCGCTAAATTATATTTTAATCTATATGAGACAGAATAAGCGTGTTTTTTGTGCAGTATACGAACTGCCAAGTCCCAGATGTTCCTTTACGATTCCGAGAAAACGGAACAAAGTTCTCAGCGGAAATCAAAACAGGGGAGGTGCAAGGCAAAGAGCTTTCGGGGAGAATTATCTGGATTCGTATTGCAAGAGGGAATCAAGCCCAGAGGTGAGAAAAGATTTTTTTAAAAAGAAAAATATGGATATAGATTCGGAATAAATTTATAGTTAAACCACAACTTCACTTTTTGCCGAGCTTTTATCTTATACTACTAAATGAGAAATTTTGTATATGTGAAACCGGTTTTCCGGGAACGGCTTTAATGGTTTTCAAGGAATTCAGGAGTTGAGGATTTAGGAATCGACCGGTCAAGTTCTTATTATTTAGAAAATTCGATTAAATTGGAAATTCTTAAAATGATGTACCAATAATTAAAGGAAGGTAATACATTGTGACTTTAGTGCGTCCTAAATTTTTAAACGTTTCTAACGCTATTGCTTGATTTTTCAGTGTGAACAATTTAAAACATTTCGGATAATAGCGAAATTTAACTTCTCACTAAATGTCGCTTTCAGTTCATCTGAAGTGAGCAGGCCATACCAATCGAAGCAAGTTTGAGAATGCGTTTAATATTAACAAATACATATAGTGCGATTGCATGTCTACATTATAATTTTATAGTTTATATTGCACAATATGCAGTATGCGCGAAACAACTAATTATTGCGTACGTATATATTTAGCAAATCTCGTAACGTACATAGTTATTTCTTCTATTACGAAGTAGAATATGACGAAGAAAATACGTTATTGTCAAAGCTGTATGCAAAATAATTAAAGATCTAGTTAACCGGTTCGTTCTTGATTTTTTTTGTTGCGTTTGTTAAGAGGCGTTTTTGTTCATCGTATTTATTCCTTTTTCTATTTCACCTGCCTACCTCATATTGCTGCATTAATAATTTACCTTGGTTTCTATGTTTTTACCTTTTTAAAAACGTTATCATTGTTTAAATAGAATATTTATTTCCCAATTCCGGTTTCGTCGACAATTTTGCAGAGGTCATTTTTGTAATTAGTCAGTCGGTGCGTACAATAATTAGGTTTTTTCTCTTTCTGTCTTTATCGAATGGGGTACAATTATATTCGGCTCTGTAGTCGGCGACCGAAAAACCAACAAATTATAACACAGAGAATAGACCATTATTTTGAGCTACAGGCAATATGAACTCCGTCGTGATATCCTAGTGGCGTGAACTCTTGATCGTTGAGATAGTAGTCAAGAGTTCGGTTCCCAGCGGCGGCCAAAAAGAAATAGACTGATTTCATTTAATGAATAGTTAGTGGCCAAATGGTATTTAAACCAGGCCAGGTTTTAAAAAAAACAAAAAAAAAATAAAATCAATGGAAACTCGAAACAAAAATAAAAAAAAAACAAAACAAATATTATCCGGTCACGCGTTTCATTTACACTCAGGATATATCGGCTAAATATGAATTTAGATTCGCCCGAATTCGATCACGAATATTGCAGCCTCCACTTCGACCTCTGCTTGTACTGTTTTCGAACTTCGCCTGAATCTGCGAAGATCCTGGATCGACTGTTATTAAAGAGAGGTTAATGACGACACCGATGGGCGAACTGAAATGTCACGTTGGAATATTACTGCAGAGTCTCTTACATAGCGGTAAAATTTTGAATCGGGACACGCGTATTTCTGCATCTGCTGCCTAGTTAATTCTTACCTGGACATCTGCACCTTTAGAGTCCTCTGTAGTAATTATTGTTCCTCAACCACCCCTATCAATGCAAGTTTTACCTCAAGGTAGCGTCCTTAGCCCCTTCCTTTACCTCAACCCATAATATACCCTGCTCAGAAGACTGGTTCTTAGTAAGTTTTGAGGATGATTCTGCTGTGCTTGCTATCCAGGAACCTTGTCAAGCTGCCGTCGCCCTCCCGCAGAAAGCAGTTGACTCAATCACCAATTGGGCAAACAGACTGGAAAATTACACTGAATGACAAATTCGTTAGATCTGACTTCACCCTTTGATTCCACCGGTACATCGATAAGTATATTGATGGGCGCCCTGTCTCCCAAGCTGACTCTGCCTGTTACCATGGCCTTCATCTTGATTGCAAGCTCAACTGGCATGAGCACCTTCGACGAAAAAGGCTTCTGTTAGACCTTCAGTTTCGCAAATTATATTGGCTATTGGGTAAAAAGTTTTGCTTAAGCGTCGAAAATAAACGGCATATTTGTACGTCCTTCGTTCGTTCCATGTGGCTGTATAGGGCGCTCCCCTCTGGGGCACAGCCAAACCAGTAAATTTAAACCTCATTGAGGTCTTACAGAACAAAGTAATGCGTTCTATAACCGATGCACCTCGGTATATTAGAAACAACGATCTCAGGAAAGACCTGCAGATTGATTCGGTGGTCTTTGCCATTGAGAATGCGATCACCCGTTATGAGAATCGCCTCCACTGCCATCCTAACATAAAGGCAATTATGCTCTTGGATTAAAATACCTCTAGATGGCTAAATCGAATCCGCTGGATTTAATTAATTATTAATAAGTATTGATTTTAATTAGTTTTTAATTAGTTCCTTTTTCCTCTATTTTACCTAAATAATATTTTGCCGTATTTATTTATTGCCCGTTTTATATTCTTTTGAAATGTTTTGGTAAATGTATCGTACAGTCCTAAAATATACTGCTAAAAATAAAAAAATAAAAAAATAAAATAAAATTAATATTCCGGCCGCCAAATTGTTGTGTATTAAAACTTAACGATCTTAGTCGATTGCTGGGCACTATAAACTGAACTACAACTCTACTTCGTGAAAAGAGGAGTTTACACTAACGTGTACATATCTTGTTATCATATTATAGTTATCTGCCCTGATCGTACATATCAAAGTTCGTGTAGACTTTATAAAGGACTGCTATTAAAAATTGTGAAAGTACTGATAAATAGAAAATTAGCAACATTGTTACCAGCGAATAAGTAGTTTTTGGTGTATTGCCAACATGGACATAACGTAGAGTTAGTGTCTGCTCAACTTTTATTTAATCTTTAAGCCTATAATTTACCAGAACTACAGACAAGTTTTTCATTATGCCCATGATGTCGCCAATGTAATTAAAATTAAACGCGTTAAACTGTCTCTAACCGAGGCAAGATGGAAATTTTTATGTTCTATTAAAATGTACAATTGTTAAGAATAAGAATTAATGTTCATCTCTGTGGACTCTCTGGTCTACACTAAAATAACGGACATAACTTAAGAAATGTTGCACAAAAAATAAAATTTGAACATAACGACGTTCTTAAAAAAATGAATGAATAACAATGCTTATTAAAAATAACCAACAGAAAGCATTGTGTTTAATGAAGCACCATTCCTATTTTACTGATCTCATCAATTGAATTAAGAATCAGAATACAGCAAACTAGTTTGTGTGTATTTGTTGAATTTCCATTGCGGTGAATTTATGTACAACGTTCGCTTTGTACTTATCTCTTGGTTTCATTAGACTCTTTCATTTCTTTCAATCCGTTGCGATCTTTTGTCATATTTACTTTTAGTCTACATACAGGCTATTCTAAACTGGGTTTTAATTTTTCAAAAGTCGCCTTGTCTTGCTTTGATCACTCTAGCAATAATTTTAGGAAAAATACTAATGGTTTTGTTTTTGTAATTGTAGTATATTTGGTAATAGTAGACATTTTTTTTTGTCAAATTTGTATTTGCTAATACTATTTTTATCTTTCTATACATATTTCTTACATGATTAAGGTAGATGAAATTTAATTGTGTTTATTTTTTCTTTGAATTTTATTACTTTTTTAAAATTTTATTTCATGTAAAAGGCGCTGTTTATTCTTTTTTGAATATGTACGTTTTTATTTATTTTTTTATCTTTCTTTTTCCTATTCAGTTTTTTTCCCTAATTAGTAGATTAAAAAAAATATTTCATAATTAGTTATCGGTTAGATGATTTAATTTCAGACCAAAAGAATAAATAATGACGATAATTTATAGAAAATGATTAATTTCAAATGTATGTCCATTTCGAGAATTATCAGAATTCCAAAAATTTTGATTTCTTAAATTTTTCAATTTCTTTTTTATGACACGTCTGATTTATTTTTTCAACTTTTACCGTATTATAAATACATATATTATAGTAGGAAACTAATATTAAAGAAATTAAATGTAAAATGTACCTGTTCTTTGCGGATGTATAAACTATGCTTCTTTATACGTATCACGCCAATTTATTTTAGCGGAACGGAATCTTCAATCGTAAAAAGCGAAATGGGTACTCGTTCGGAACGACTTGTTTTTCGTTTTTCGGCGGTAACTTATTGATTTCTTGTAAGTTGCTACTTAATAGCTGTTAATAGTAGTAGTATTACTTAGTATCGGGAAAGGTTTTTTTTGTCGGTTAGTGTTACGATTAAAAAATAAATATTTTTATCTTAAATGAAGTATGATTAATCGTGACTATACAGTTTAGTGAACTATTTCATAGAAAAAACAATTTTAAATATTTGTGTAATCGATGTACTTACATAATGTATTTTTTATAGGGTAAAAGCAAACTTTAAAGCTTTAATATTCGAGTAATGTGTTAATTGTACATACATATATATGTATATAGGAAGTTACAATCTGTTGGTTTTATCTTTACAGGTCATTTAACTTGTTCATATTTTTTTAATATGGTTATTGAAAAAGATCTTTTGAGGAAAGAATTTTCCCGTTTAAACGGTTAGTAAAAATAAATTTAAACAAATCTGTATCTTGTATACGTATGATTTTTGTGAAAATTGTTGATATTTAAAAGATCATGTTATTTTTATACTTATGTATGTCATTAAACGGTGTTGGAAAATTAAATGAAAACTCGTAGCCTGGTCTAGAAGTTTAATATTTTTTTTGGAATTTTATTCTTTATGTATTCAGTTTTTATAATTTTCTTATATTAACTTAGAATTTTTTAAATAAAATACTATAAAGAATATAACAAAGAAAATTCGTATAAATGAAAAAACGAGAATATTTGATAGTAATTTTCGAAACAGCTAAAAGTGTAATAGGGAAATTTTAGAAACTAATTATTGAAATCTAAAAATGAAAATCGTTAATTTATACTTTATTACGTATTACACCAGCTTTTCTTAATATACGAACGGGAAAAGTAACCTATTACTATATCAAATAATTTTGTTACATTTCACCATATTGCTAGTATAGCTTTTTTACGAAAAACTGACTGAATTTGTTTTAGAAATTGTATAATGTAGCTTTGCAATGTAAACCAAGATACGTCAGCAGTCATATTTATGATCAATTTAATATTTTAAAGGAAGGTTCTATTAAAAAAAAAAAAAGTTTTGAAAGAAATAGGAAAAATTAAAGGTACAGAACATATTAGCACCTCCTGAGGATAAATAATGGGTCTTTATAGATTATTAAACGTGTTACTAAATCAAATACAAATGTTTAAGATACTTAGAGACGCATAAAATCAATGATTAATTAGATGTATTTGAAATATCAAATTTCTTATCCTTCATCTAGCATAATACTGTAGTTTAAGTTGTAATTTTAATTCTCGGTATTTATTCATCTACATATAGACATTTTAATGAAGTAAAAAAGATATTGTACATTCTTTGTTATGTCGGCTGAGAATAATTTTCAGTTGACATTTGTTTGTAGTATTATATTAAAATATGTGAAGCAACTAATATTCACGTGAAGTAAAGTTACACGTTGTGTATGAATGCGAATCACTTTTTATTTTTTTTAATTTTAAACTTTTATATTAGATAATAAATTTTAAATTATTGAACAAAAAGTAAAAAGACTTATTTGAATGGTATTCATTTAGAAGTGGATTAGTACTTTTATGCAGTTGGCATAACTCCTTAACATGTTCCAGCGTCTAATTATAAGGGTTAAAATTATAACTTTACTTACGTTTTTAAGATTTTTAAATAAAATCATTTTCAGTTCGGTATGGGTTAATTTGTAAGTGGTTTAAATTTTAAATATTGCGTACGCTGTATGTTAAACTGATTAAAACTTAAAAATTAAAAGGTCAAAAAGTAATTTCTGTAGTTTAATATTAATGCCCACATTGCGCTTGGTAATTGTTGAATATGGAATTTAAAAAATATAACATTTTTGTCGCGTGATACAATACCGCGTTCTGTGCGCAGCAGTTTCAAGTCTATTCATATGTGATCTGTTCTGAGGATTTCATAAATTCTTCAAGAATTAATGTAATACAAATTCTGCATGATGATATAACTAAAACGTGTATAACCTTAATATTTGTGAAGTGTTTGTTTCAAAATTTCTTGCGAATGTTTAGTTTACTTTTTTATAGGTTATAACTATTTAAAATATTTTTTTTGGTAACAGTAAAGGAATATTTCCGTTTGCTCTATGGGTCTTTTTTCGATCAAGCCAAATTTTCAAACCAGATATCTCGGAATTAGGAACGAGCGGGGCTTGATTTCCTTCCCTAAAAAAAAAAAAAAAAAAACATTGAGGGGTGGGGGGGGGCAGGATCACCAGGATCGGTCAGTTTGTGTGTGAACAACACAGAGTGAAAGTCAGGAGCGTGCCATAAAAGACCCACAGTACAGACGGCAAAGGTATTTCGTAAAGGTAAGTGAATTTAAATTTTATGATTTTTTTTGACTATTTAAATTATTTTCAACTTGTTGAAATGATTTTTATCACATGTATATGTAAGCAAAGTGCAAAGTTGAATAGCTTTTTTTTTTATTTTATTTTTTTTTTTGAATATTTCGCCAACAAATTGTTGGCTTCTTCTGGTTCCCTTATTCAGTAAAAGTACAAATTTATTTTACGGAATGCTGGATCAAGGAGGGATAAATGTATTTATTTTATATTATTTGTAACAAAATAATGTGAAAATTCATCGTTGGGATTTTTTAAAAGAATTAATTTTTACATCGATAAGCATCGTATGAACTTTTGTGGGCAGTACACGAATGACAATTTTTCCTATTTTTTTTTATTATTATTAGTTTTTAGTATTAAATTAGTTTTTTCATATTTTTGTAAAACTTTTTATGATTCAAGTAAAAATTAGGTCAAAGATATTGTTTTCCCGATTTTTTCTTAACCCCAGAAAACGATATTTTCAGTAATCAAAATAATTATAGTTTTTGGAAACGGCGCATTCGCAATATTTTTTTCTAAAAGTACGTATATTCAACTATACAGTCTTGTAAGAATTTTACTTTTACATTAAAATTTGAACGAGACATAATTTTTTTAGAAAAAATTTCCGCGATTTCCTGGGGTATATATTGTTATAAAATTTTTTTATCATTATAAATAGCTAAAAAAGCCATCTGGATCATAAAAAACAATCACAGACAAGTATTCCAGAATTTTTTCAAATTTTTCGGATGTTTTCTTGGAAAAAAATATTGGCAGAGCTTTTTTGACTCAGTATAAACGATGTCTCAAAATTTACAAATACAGACGAAGGGTTAAGCCACCAAGTTTTTTTTTTTTATAATACGAATGACAAGTTGACAGATAATATATGTACATAAAAATAAATTTAAAAGAATCATTTTATCGTTTGAATAACGATACACTGCCACTTTTTTTATACCGCTTTTACAAAAAGCTTGAGTCATTGAGTAAATATTTTATTATATTACTAGAATTTAAATCGATAATTTAAAAAAATTATTAGTTTAATGATACTTTTTGTTGTAATCTAAAAATAAAAAGTGTTAAATTTCAATAAAGATTTTACTGAACTAAGAATGCACGCGAATTTACAATTCACTATTTTTTCATTCGCGAATGTAAAAACAATGAATGTTAAAGGTCCACTACAGATTTAGAATTTTAAATAACGCATAACAATATGAAGGTATTCAAAAATTTTATTTTTCACAATAGGTATGTATATTTTTATTAAAAATTTTTGTTCTATTTCGCGTTTGTGATGCTTGAGTTTTCTTCTTGTTTTAGCCTAATTTCCTTAGCAAAGAAATCGGTCTTTAACATTGAAATTATAGATATTATCCTACTTCGAAGTGTTGTAATTGTAATGTAGATAAAAGAAAGACTACTATATTTGGTATCAGTGATGAAATATGCCCCGCGAAGTATGGGCTCTAAATGCAAACAGTCAAAAAAAAAAAAAATTCTTTTGAAATGTTGAGAAATCCAAGAGAAATCCTGCGGATGAAAAAGGAGATTAGAAATGATAACATCAAATTTTCTAAACAGAGGGAGAGGGAGACAAAATAAATGTTAGAAATCAGATGGTATTCGAAGACACACATGCCTACTTCTTGTTACAAAAGATGTGACTACGGAGACAAATTAATAAAAAATATTTTTTTTTAGGTATTTAATTTATATTAAACAAAATTGGTGATATAAAAACATTAACAATTTAAAATACAAATGATCAGTCACATATTAGTAAATATGTTGCTAACAACCGAATAATCACGAGTTAATTTTTAAATAAGTGATCGATTTTTTTTCCCGAAGTGTGTTTTTAAAAAAATTTTTTATTCGTGATACATTTAACATAGGTATTGCAGCAGTGATCAAATGTTTTTATAATAATAATTACCAACTATCAATTGCTCATTTGTATAGTTGCGTGTACTAGTATCCATTTGCATTTCTCTTATTTATATTAATGTTCTTATTACTAAAATCTGTGGTAAGTGATATCAACACTTTGCCCATTTAAAAGGGTAAATTACATTCATATAGTCTCACATGTACGACAATTAAAATTTCATGTTACTTTTACACTAAAATGTGCAGTGAATTATTCATTCAGGCAGAAACTATGACATAAAATTACAATTATTATATATAACGAACATTATAATACATGCGCGGTGTGGAAATCCTGTTTTTCAACTCTTTTAAACATTATTTTTGACTGTAGAGAAGCAAATAGGTGTATTTTAAAACATATTTTAAATATAAATTGTTAAAACGGATTAAACGTTTACTAGAATAACCGTTTTCCGTAAGTTTCTTAATATATACGATATCTGAATATGCTAAACAGAAAAACTAAACTATTAGTGGCGGAGGGTGTATGTAGGTAACTTTTTTTTTTTGTTGTCAAAATGTATAAAATTCTCTGAATACGATTTTATATTTCGAATAGATAAATCCACGATTAAAAAAAAGTAAGTTGTTTATTTTCATGTATGTATTGCAATCAAGATGAAACAAGAATCGTATGTACAGATTTGTTTTTTGAATTTTCAAATAAAATATGTAATGCGATAATTTCTTTTATTATCTACATGCAAGACTGTGTATGATGAAATGTTCTCCGTTCATTTTAAACATATAAAAAGGTTAAAGTATTGTATCGAAAAGTAAAAATAAAAGATTTTTAATCTAGTTTTTTTTATTATCAATATGTTCATTTTCACTGCAACATACTGAAATTTAACATTGTAATGCAAATAAATTAAATTAATGTAACAAAAATTAGAAATTCTAGCATCATATGACTTGATTATATTCCTACAGTTAATATCTATAGTTGTTTGTTAATAAGTTAATGTTAGTTAAATGATGTCATTAAGGATTATTTTATTAAAACATGCATGTTAATTGTTTAATCATATATTCACGTTACATATGATCTTAAAAATATAACGGTAAAGATATTAACCATTTCATACAAATATCATTGCAGAAGAGGTAGTGTACAAATAGGAGGATCGTAATTGTAGTATGTTCATTACATTGTATATAGTAAAAATAAAATAATCGAAATCGTAGTGAGAGGGAGAGAATTTTAGTGTATCTGAGAAATCTTGTTTACCGGGGGTAAATAGCCCGTAAATGATTGGAGGGTGAAGCGCGCATCTTTGGTGATCGGTTTGATAGTTAAGGGTCGGAAAGGGATGGAGATTAAAAGAAAGGTGTGATCGATATTTTTTTAGAGTTAGTTGGTCTTAAATTAAAACTCAATGTACACCACAATAGTTTCCGCTCATCAAGTAGGTGTTAAGTTTGCAGCGGAAATTAGTGAAAAGGTATTTTTGTCAGTTGAATTACGCGGCCGTCAATAGTCCAAAAAAGTATAATTTCGCTGTTAATGTAAATCTGAAAATACAAACTTGGCATCTGTAGAAAATATCTACCATATAGATATTAGGAAACAAGCACCGAATCATCGCCGATAACAATAATACATACAATTTTGCTTTTATTTTATTTATACATTCATTAACCATTGTATTTGTATATCACAATTTATCTATTATTATTGTTTTCTCAGCAGTCAACGGGTAAAGAAATATCGGTGTCGAGTAGTACTCAATATATAATTTAAAACCTAAAAATTAATTTTTTGAAAATAATAATAATCTCTAAAAAACAATAGTAATTGGGAATAATATAATAATAATAATAAGAATGACAAAGAAATAAATAAATTCACAGTCATCGAAAGTTATCGTGATTGGCATTCCTGAAAGCTTGTACAACTAAATAGTATTTTATGGCGTTATTTTTTTGATTAACAACGCAAGCAAATAATTTGGAAATATTTTTAATCTTGTAATCCACTATGCGTTTTATGTTCATATTTTAATTTTTTGATTTTATAAATGAGCTAGTCAATCTAGTGTCTTCGCCTAAAATGTTAGGAAGAGGAAATAGATAATTAATAATTAAAAAGAAATAAATTAACTAATATCATACTAAATAGAATGTACTTACCTTCAATAAAATTTTCGGGCACAGCCCATCTTCAGCTGGAAAAATAAATAAAACGAACGCAAACGAAATAATTATCACGGAAAAATAAAAATTTTGACGCGAATAATAAAACGTACAGTTCTTAGTCAGAGCATTAAAGTCGCCGCTGAAGATGAATGGTTTCGGTAGTTGGTTTAATAGACGTGAGGGTAAATCAGCTAAGGTAGTACTGTTTTGATGTAGGTATAAGGTGCACAAAGTAATGCTGGTTGGTAGTTTGATTCTGATAGCTATTGCTGGAGGTTAGTATGAAAGTTTAAATTTTCCGCCTATAAGTGTTTTTGTGAGCTATTAGTAAATTTCTTTATCTGTAAGATCTTTTCTAAATGCTGTGTAGCTTTTTAGATGAATATTTCTGTTGGTTTTAATCTTGTTTCTTGTAAAAGTATAGTGTCTGGATCATTTTGAGCGGTTATTATTTCAAGTTCGACTGCTTCTGATTTAATGCTATTTAAATTTTAGCTTATAATTTTAGCCATTTGTGCTGATTTATACTACTCTGGACAAGATGTCCGTTACGTCGGTGATTCTTCTGAAGAGGAAATTGATTTGTCTTCCTGCTGATTAATGATGGTGGTTTTAAGGTACTTTTTCAGTTTAAGTTCTATTCTTAATACCTTTGTAGATTCCCTGTAGCGTACAAAAAGTGCCATCTAAAGTGAAGTAGTGAGCTGTTGGCAGAGTGTTGCTCATGCCACTTGCCATATCTAACAAAAGACATAAGTTGGTGAAGTTAGGAGGATATTCTTTTGCTTGAAATTTAGTTGTAATTGATTTTTCCATATGTTTAAGGATTTGTTTGACTGACGGCTTACGAATATTTTCTGGTTGAAGTGGATTGTTTTGTGCCTCTGTTGACAGTTAATTAATTTGTACAACCGGATCTGCTAATTGATCAGTCAGGAGCTGTTTGGGTTTTTTTGATTTTTTGTGTTGGTGCGGTTGGGTTAGTCGAGTTTGTGTTAAAGATCCAGACAATGAAGACAGAGCGCGTTTTGGTGATGGATCTTTTTTATTTTGTTTTGAGTGCTTGCACATTGGAGGTTTTTCAAAGGTTCAGTGGAGTCATGATCGAGCACAATTGTAATGCGATTTATGTTCTATTGCATTATTCAGCTGTATGGCCGATTTATTTGCAAATGTAGCATCTGAATTAATCGTTTGGCAGGAATATACGATGATTGTCACTTTCATAAGATAGCAGATTCGAGTCTGCTAAGGCAGGCGTCTGATCTGCGAAAACATATATACAACGACGGAAATTTATAATGTGCGTGTAATCATCTTGATTTTCAATACGGAGGTGTAAATTGTGAAGAGACGAAGCAGGTTTTAGGTTTAGTAATGCTAGCTAATCCAATAGCATAGAATTTGGTATACATGGATGAACATTTGAGAAAATAATTTTCTTTGTGTTTGCGACTAATCTTCTGGCTGGTATAAATGTGTTATTTAGATATATTAAAAGAAGCAAAATATATTATTGTCTGTTTAAAAAAACCTTATTTTTCTATTTACCACAACTACGGATAATAAGATTTAGTAAAGTTAATTTGTACTCATTACTTAACGGGATGTATTAATAATTAAATTCTATACAATTATTGATAACATAATGAAACTATAAAATGTAAGCACATATGAAATAAGTTGTATTAAGACTTGAGTAAATGTTACAATAAAGTCAAATGGTAAGTACTATAAAATATTTAATGCATTTTAATTAGAAAAATAATTGTAAATGAAAATTAAACTAACAAATTTAAATGAATAACGTAATAGTGATTTAAAATACTGTAACATTAACATAGTGATGTACTAAGACAGAAGTTTAAATACTGTTTGAATATAAATTTAAAGTGATAAGCATGAATAAGATTCATGAGTGAATATTAATTAACCAGTGAATCATATACAATTAGAAATAAATAAAAACTGTGTAATAAACATGGAAAATATTGTAAATAAATTTTAAATGAGGCATAATAAGGGTTAATGAAATGAAATGTAATCTCGATAGCAAATTTGGGGATGGAGGCAACGGAAGAATATGAGAGAGAATGAAGAATAATAAAAAAAAATGGCCATACCGAAAGACCAAAGGGGTAAGGAAAGATAAAAGTTAGTTATATTTATCGGTCTTATAACGATTAAATTAAGTTAAAGCTCGTAAAATTAAATAAAATTAAGAACAAATTACAACTAAAAATTAAATTATTAAAAAAAAAAAAAATAACGACTTCCAGATTTATTTTTAAAAATTGCACTAAAAAATAAAAAATAAAAATTCAATAAAAATACGCTAAAAAGTAAAAAATAATACGATAAAAAATATATTTCAGAGTGATATACCCCAAGGTGATATTATGGTAATTCTTATACAACATTAACTTTCTGGAGTCGGCATCAAATTCACATTAAAATAATAATTAAAAACTACATTAAATATTCATTAAACTGTCTCTAGATATCGTAATATGAATTTGTTGCCGACCCCAGAAAGTTAATGTATAAGAATTACCCCTTAAGGTGTTTCACTCTGAAATATATTTTTTTACTTTTTAGTGTATTTTTATAATAAATCTGGAAGTCGGTATTTTTTTCATAAAAAAAAAAAATTTTATTTTATAATTTTTAGCATTATAATTGAATTTTTTTCTTGCTAAAAACCGATTTTTTTGTCAGATTATTCTACATATTTTATATTTAAAAAAAAAAAAAAAAATTCACTCAAGCATGATGTTTCATGCGCTGAGGATTCCGTATGTAAGATTATAATTTATGTTTACATAATACTAAATTCGAAACAAAGAAATCTGATTTTTGCGGCATAGAGAAGGAGAGAGATACGTCGTTTTTTGCATTTTTTTAAACTATTCGCTAACATCGAATGTTTGGTTGAAGAAATGAAATACGGTTTCGTTCCTGACAAACAGCTTTCTTTCCAACGATATATCACATGCCCGGAAAAAAAAATATGTTTCAGAAATGTCAAGCTTTCGACGCCTCAGAGGGATTGATTTTAAAGTTGGAAGCCCGGATATTCCAAATTAGAGAAATATACGGGAATGAGCATATTTTTAACCTTGTTCGAATTTTTTTTTTGAAACATAATCCGGGATAGAAAGTAATAATTATAGTATCGAATTTTTAGAAATAAAGGTGATAGTATGCTTATAACGGAATTTAAAAAAATTAAGTAGGTAAGTGTGGCACGAATCAAGTTAAATTAGGGAATGGGAGTATATATTTAATAGGAAGCAACGCAAGAGCGTACAAAGGGGAACATTAGATAATACATTTATGAATAATAACTGCGTATTGTTGTGGTTTATATAAGTTGGTGGGAAATAAATGAAGTACTCTCTCATTCATACAGTGAATAATTACGTTTGTAATTCGAGCTGCTCATGAACTGCTCTCTAATGACAAATTATGACATAGTCGTGGATATAATACGTTCAATAGGAGCTTGCTTCATTCTTTTTACATGAATATATTTTACCGTGAACCCAAATAAACTTGAAACCTTTGTTGCGCAAGCTCTAACCGACACCAATAAATTGAATTAAATTTTGATAAGTATTCGTTTATATGAAAGCGGTTATTTGACACTTACGCTGTATCCATGAATGCAGTATCTTTTAAAATTGGTTTTTTAATATCAAAGTCGTGCGATATATCGTTTTTATTAAATTTAACAACTGTACTGGCGAAAGGTTATTTTGGAGATTTTCTAAGATGATGATACGCGCTAATCTCGCATGGGTCAAGTTCCGTGTCCGTAGCCTGCGCAGTTCTATTTGTTATCTCGGTAATACGTTCATTTTGACTTTAAGGAATATTGTAACGAAGTTCGATTTTTTGCTGCTTTGTTCAAATTATTTAGTTCTATCTCAAGTTTAGAATTTTTGACGCGTAACTGATCATTTTCTTCTTTTAAAAGCTTCATTAAACTTAACGCCGCATTCATTTTTTTTCAGCCTGATTTAGACTACATGATAAAAAGTTATAAATCAGAAATGGAGTTATTTAATATGAAAAATTAATTTCTGAATTTTTCGTTCACAAAAATAAGATAGTAAGAAATAGAATAGAGAAGAATGTAATCAGCAAACTAGCATAAAACAGGAAGGACTGTCTTATTAGGAGAGAAGCTGTGTTGAAAAAAATAAAATAAAATAAATATATATATATATATATATACATATATATTAAAAACAGTAGTATTTAACAACAGATCCGAATAAAGGAAAAGGGCACAGAAAGGTAAATTGAACAATTTTGAAAAGCCGACGAATAATTAAAATTCAACGAAGGGGGAAATTGATAGAACATATCGTATATGTGAGGAATGGAAATGAACAAATTTTTATTTTAAAATAATTCGTAAATAACAGAAATAGAAAGATTAGACAGTTGGACGAATCAAGACCAATCCTGGAACCGGAACATATTACTAAAAAGTAATTTAGTCACTGAACAGAACATCTCTTTAGGAGATTTCGAAAAGATTTCTGCAGGCGTGGAATGAGAGAGATTAAACTGAACGAATTTTTTTTTGTTGCTTTAATTTTTATTTTTTTTCGGGTATTCAAATAAGAACAAAGGAATTCCAAAAGGGGAGAAGAAAACATGAGAATAAAATAGAATATTTAAGGTTACTCATTTCTGTATAAAACAGAATAAATAAGAATAACCGGAAATATATTATTTAATTACAAAAAAGCGGACCAACATGTTTTGTAGACATATTCATTATAATGTGTACATATTATTACGTAGGCTATATAAAGAATAAAAAAATAAATAAAAATAAAAATGTTTAATAAAAGTAGAGCGTGTTGAGAGAGTGATAATGTGAGTAAATGGGAACCAGTTGTCGGCTAAGGGTTATCGGATCTAGATTGATTTCGCCTTTGATAGGTGCGAACGGTGATTTGGCAGCAAATGAACTGATTGGTACATTAGTTATGAGAAAAAAGACGTAGCACGAAATAAAAAACCAGATTGAAAATCGTGGAGGTCGAAAGCCAAGTCGAAAGAAATCGTCAAGTCTTAGAAAAGTATTGATCACTGCTGGTAAGAATACGTGGTGTCAGGAAAACCGAAAGAAGCACGATCCAGCAAGTTCCTAGTTACCAGATCGTCTCGAAATTTTCGGAACTCAGTTTTTTAATTAATAAAGTTCGTAAAAATTGAAGAATATATTAATTCAATTAGCGCATTTTTTATCCACGTTCATCGATAATCCGGACAGAGCGAACAACGTACACCTGCCTGCTAGCAAGGAACACCGACGACCCAGTAACTGCGGCAAAGTGATACGTATAATTGTTATTATACAATGAGCAAAAAAAGTATTTATACATTTGATGAAAGAAGAGAAAATCTGACGTAAAAAATGGATAAAGCACATTTTTAATGTCAATTTAGCGCGCATACAGAGAAAGGAAACATTCTGAACTCATAACAATGAAAATAAAATTAAAAAAAGAAAAATCACAGCCATGGTAAATAAAAACGAAAAAAAAAAAATCCACATGCACACGCAAAATAAGTATTTAAACGTATGAAGCTAATAGATTTTTCCCAGTTGATAGTAACGTATGAATAGAATGATAAGGTACGTGAAATACGTCAGCATGCATTGACACGTCTCATGCATGAACACGTGGCATAACAGTTTAGTCGTATTTGATACGTAAACAATACTTTTTGATGAACTAAACTAAAATGAGCCGAAAGTCAGGAGATGCGTTCGTTGGTCATTTCGAAGTATGCGAAGGGTATATCGGGCGATAGGATTGCAGAAATGTTGGCACGATCCGAAAAATTGTCGTTTCAGGATAATCGTTTCATCATACGAACTACTGCGCGGAATGCAAAGGTAAGTGGAGCACAGATAAGTAGAGAATTGTCGGATAAGTGTGATGTAGAAGTTACAGCACAAACAATTAGAAATCAGCTGAGAAAGGTCGGTTTTAATTGTAGAAGTGCTCGTAATAAACCCTTCATTAGTCTAGCGAACAGAAAGAAACGCCTCGTCTTTGCTCAAAAATATATATTTCAACTGACGAAACGTTCTGGCAACATGTCTTCTTCAGTGATGAATCAAAATTTAATTTATTCGGCCATGATAGCAAACAGAAAGTGTGGCGGAAGCCTAATACGGAACTTGAATAGAAGAATGTAAATACAACAATAAAACACGGAGGCGGAAACGTTATGATCTGAGGGTGTTGTGCGGCAGCAGGAGTAGGGTCGAACGAATTTATTGAGACAACGCGTGAGTGATTGCTTTATAACTGTGGCAGAGTGTTGGAAACTCCTCCGCTGTCTTCTGATCTGAAGATTATTGAAAATGTTTGGGATTACCTGGATAGAAAAATTCGCCAGTGTCCTGTGTCCAACAAACGGAAGCTGAAAGAAAGAATACTTGAGGAATGGAAAAAAAAATCCTAATACTTACCTGCAGAATTTGTTCGTATGGATGCCCCGGAAGTTGGAAGCGGTTATTAGAGCTCGGGATTCTCATGTAAAGTATTAGACAGTACTAAATTTCCATTTTTGAAATCACTTTCATCACATTTTTTAACCGACTTCAAAAAAGGAGGACGTATTCAATTCGACTGTATTTTTAACCGACTTCAAAAAAGGAGGAGGTATTCAATTCGACTGTATTTTTTTTTTTTTTTTTTTTTTTTTTTTTTATGTGTGTTACCACAGAACTTTCTTCTAGATGAACCGATTTTGATGATTCTTCTTTTATTTGAAAGGTGGTGTTTGTCATGTGGTCCCATTTAAATTTGATCAAGGTCTGGCCGATAGTTTTTGAGTTATCCTTAATAATGCGGGAGATTGAAGCTTTTTGGATGCTTTTCATTCATGATTGTTTTCAGCGTCGGATTAGATTTTTGACTTAAAATACTATAAATTTGCCAAATTACCATGGAAATGTAGCTTTTGTTGTTTTTACCGTGGAAATAAATGTTTTAATTTAATTGAATAAAAATGCACTAAAAAGTAAAAAATAAAATGCTTTTTTACAAAAAATAAATACCGACTTCAAGGGTTATTATAAAAATTTAAAAATGCACTAAAAAGTAAAAAATAATTACTCCCGATAAGAAAATATATATATCAGAGTGATATAACACTTAAGTGGTGATATCGTAATTCTTATACAACATTAATTTTTTGGAGTTGGCATCAAATTCATATTAAAAGAATAATTAAAAACTGCATTAAATGTTGATTAAATTGTTCCTAACATGAATTTAATTCCAACTCCAAAAAATTAATGTTGTATAAGAATTACGATATCACCACTTAAGTGTTATATCACTCTGATATATATATTTTCTTATCGGGAGTAATTATTTTTTACTTTTTAGTGCATTTTTAAATTTTTATAATAACCCTTGAAGTCGGTATTTATTTTTTGTAAAAAAGCATTTTATTTTTATTTATTTATTTTTTTTTATGTGTGTTACTTCAGAACTTTCTTCTAAGGGAACCGATTTTGATGATTCTTGTTTTATTTAAAAGGTGGTGCTTCTCACGTGGTCCCATTTAAATTTGATCAAGATCTGACCGGTAGTTTTTGAGTTATCCTTAATAATGTGGGAGATTGAAGCTTTTTGGATGCTTTTCATTCATGATTGTTTTCACCGTCGGGTTAGATTTATTAACTTAAAATACTATAAATTTGTCAAATTACCATGGAAATATAGCTTTTGATGTTTTTACCGTGGAAATGCTGTTCAAAATAAAGAAATTGATTTTTTTTAAGTATAAAGTATGGAGAATGGGGAAAAAAATTGATTTTTAACAAGAAAAAAATTCAAGTATAACGCTAAAAATTGTAAAACAAAATGCTTTTTTACAAAAAAATAAATACCGACCTCAAGGTTTATTATAAAAATTTAAAAATGCATTAAAAAGTAAAAAATAATTACTCCCGATAAAAAATATATATGTCAGAGTGATGATATAACCTTAAGGTGATATCGTAATTCTTATACAACATTAATACTTATTAGAGTTGGCATCAAATTCATATTAAAATAATAATTAAAAACTGCATTAAATGTTCATTAAATTGTTCCTAGATATTGTAATATGAATTTGATGCCAACTCTAATAAGTATTAATGTTGTGTCATAAACGTTTTTTTACTAGATTGCTTAACCTCGGATAAACGTTTGCTTGTTTTTTCCACCAGTGCAGAGGATCTTCGTTTCGTGAAAGAAGTGGCTCATTTAAATATTTGTCTAGTTCCACTATTCCCGCGGCAGTTGGATTTTGTGTCGTATAATGTATTTTTACTTCTTGGTCGAATTCATCCCACAAATCACTTTTCATTCTTTTCTCATTTTTACTTTCGTCTGCCATCATATTTCTGGTGCTATCATGAATAATGCTGTCCATAACTTGAATTGATGTTACCTTTTTAAAAAATCCATACTTCTTAAAACGTGGATCGAGAATAGTAGCCTGACGTGCTAACTCATTGTCTTCAATCGTTTCGAATCTTTTATTTATTTGATCTGTTAATTTTATTTTCAAATTTATAACTTCTTTTGGCTTCGTTTGGTTTTCACAAGATCTCTGAGGAGTATTAACTTGTTTTCTTAATATTTTGATTAATGGAATCACTTTGGAGTGGGTTATATTTTTTTCTGCGCTTATTTCATTGGTGATTTACAAAAATGGTTTCAAAATGGGTAGTACATTCTTAATTATTTTCCAGTCATGAGCAGTCAGTGCAAATTCTAAATCATTTTCTAGAACAGCAAGTGTGGAAATTATTGCATCTTCAGTTCTAAGAAACGGTTCAGCATTTCGAAAGTCGAGTTCCAACGAGTCGCAACATCTATTTTTAATTTTAATGGAGGTAAACTCATCTGCTCTTGAGTTTTTTGTAGTTTTGAAAGGCCGTGCGAACTTCTTCTACAGAATTCTACCACTGACTTCACATTCTTTACAATTGTAGATATTTCTTTTAACACCTCTTGTACAATTAAGTTTAAGGTATGGGCGAAACATGGGAACTGTCGCCAATTACAACACCGTACTGCAGCAACAATATTATTAGCGTCGTCTGTAGTACACCCAGCAATTTTGTGTTCTACATTAAATTTTGTCACTTGTTCAATTAAAAAATTTTGATAAATTTTCTGCTGTGTGTCTTTCCTCAAACTTAATACATCCTAAAAGTACTGAAGAGAGGTCATATTCACAATTTAAAAAATGAGCCGTGATAGCTACAAAACTTTCATTATTTGCCGAAGTCTACGAATATGTTGTCAGAGAAACAGCTTTGTTAAGTTTTAAAATATTTCTTACTTTTTCTAACTCGGACAGGTACATTTGTGGTATTCGCGTGCTTGATAGTGTTTTTCTAGGAGGTATTTGGTAACCAGGATTTAACATTGAGATTAATTTTCTAAATTCAGTGTTATCCACAACAGATATCGGGTGATATTCCTTAACAATCATTCTTACCATCTATACATCAATGCTTTTTGTTTTTTGTGTAGGAAATGGTCGAATTAAAAATTCTTTCATCGTTTGTTGAGACCGTAATTTTATTTGTGAACATCTCGGTATAACAATTCTTTCGACGTTGTCTCGTTCTGGCTGAATTTCTTCATCTATTTCGGAATCGAATATTTCGTGCGATTCTTCCTCAGTTTTAATAAAATTTATTATTGTATTTGTTTTCTTGTTAAATGTCGCTGCAAATTCCCCAACGAACCACACGCAATACTAATATTTTAACTACAATACTTCGCATTTTTATCATTTATTCGCTTGAAATGATCCCACAATATACTCCGCGTGCGCTTAGGCATTTTAATATTTAAATGATTTTCTAAAGTATAGTTAACTGATTATACATTAAACAAGCACGCAACAAATCAAAATTTAACGACTATTTACGCGCTTATTTAATAATACTGTTCATTAAATATATGCACCGGATAACCAAAACGGAAATATGAAATAAAAAGAATAAAATTTACTCGACAAATATTAAATAATGACATCAATGAAAAATAATGGAGTAAAAATAATGAAATTACAATACTAAAAACCTAAAAAGAACACATAGACAACACTATTTGATCTGCTTTACTTAAAGCAACAAGCAACTGTTGTAATCCAACCTCTTGTCTATGTTGCAATGTTGAAATCACCATTTATAATTTCGCCTAATTGCGTATTCGCGCTTCAATACGATCTTATTTGCTAACACTGTGTAATCATTGTGTTCTAAAACCGATTATGTTACAACGTTAACATCGCTGTTTACGTTTCGCCTAACAGCGTATATGCGATTCAATAAATTCGATTCGCTGGCCGTCTTTTTTTTTATTCACGTTTTTGCTGCAAATGACGCGATTTTAAGGAGGTTATATGTACATTTCCGTTTTCGATCCTTTAGAGAGATTTAGTTTTGGTTCAGGCACTAGGCAAAACCTTTGCCGGAATTAGGTCTCAGCGGTATCGGATTAACCGATAAATCAAACAAGTCTGTCCGATTAGTTTTCGCTGTTCGTAGCGCTAATCGTGTCTTCGCAGGCTAACGAATCTTTATCTCTATATCTGTTATTATCGCATAATTTGATCACCACATTTGTTCTTTTTTTTTTTTGAAAAATAAATGCTAAATTGAATCAGAACGTTTTTAGTTTATTTTTCATCCGAAAAGGGATTGATCGGTGCTCCCGTATCCATCTGGGACCACTGCACAACTTTGAAAATACGTTCCATTTAATAGTTCGTTCAAGGACTACATTTACTTGTCTAGTTCCAGAATCTAGTTCCCTTCGAAGAACTAGACCAAAAAAACTAGTTCCTCAAAAGGAACTATATTGCCCATCACTACCAAATGGTGAAACAATTTCCAACACGAGAATTAAAATCACCAAGTAGGTATTCGCAAAATCATGAGACGATCATTAATGCCTATTGGAAGCTCAGGTAGATTTTTCAAAATACTGGTTTTGATAACGATTCCGACACGATGAGTTCTGGGTTGTTTTGACCTTTTTCCTTTCCAGAAGAATGTATATTCATCGGTCATTTCTGATAGCTGCCCCTCTTCTTCGCGTCGAGTTTCACTGAGTACCGCCATGTCAACATTATATTTCTTTAATTCGCGGCCTATGATGGCTGTTCGCCTTTCTGATAAACTGGTATTTGAATCCAGCATGGTTCTAATATTCCAAGTGGCTTCTCTTTTAAGCCTGTGATCTTACGTTTATTTGTAGTTATTTTGCTTTCTTATCGACCGCTCGAGTTAGGCGCCCCCTGGACGGGGTATTCTAGGCAGGTAGTGATAGTAGGCTTTATTTAGCCCATCTTTTCTAAAACCTTTCCCTTGATGTAGCGGAAGTAGTGCGTTCCTGAAGAGGCTGCTTCGCCGCGCATGATTCTGCCGAGTATCAGTTCCACTATGCTGACAAGCGACCAGTCACACATCGCCTTGCGTGCAGAAATTCACCTAGAGGCTTCTAGATAACCAGGCAGCCGTCACCGTCTTTCTATCGCCGCTGGACTTGAGATGTGCACCTTGGTTGTACATCTGCAAACACGTCTGCGAGTATTAAATGATACTAGTTCCAATGGTACGCTGAAGCACAACAATCGGAGCAATCGCAATACAACTAGCCAGAAGGACAGTTGAATTCGGACCGTATGATAAAGTTCATTTTTTAAATATGGTTGCGTATATATTTCATTCACATCGTTGTTTATTTATTTATTTGATGATTTAATGGTTAGTGTTTTAGATGTTATTGCCTGCACAAGTGGGGTTGTTATCCAATTGCCTCCTTCCGCATTTGTCGTCGCTCAACTATGCTTGACTTAACAGGTCCGCTACGAGAAGGCTGCATATAGGAGTTAGGCAGTGAAAATGGTGACACCTATTCTGGCGTCATACCCGTATGAGAGTAGAAAATTACTCACTCCTTTAACCCACTACACGCCTCATATGGTGTTTTCGAGACGACAGAGATGATGGTTACGGGGGTACGACCATTTTAGCTAAGTTTGGAATCAAGTATCAGGTGATTAATCTCGATTTATCAACTAGTAACAATGGTACCAAATCAAATGCAGTCAGCGTTCTTGTAATCAATTTTCCGGTATATTTGTTTCGTACTACTCTTCCCTAAATCATTTCACAGATTGCTTGATATTTTTGGATGCGTTGGAAATAAATAATGTCCCCATTTTGGTGGGCAGAGATTTCAACGCTCTGCGGGGGGCTGGGGTTGTGACCATAACAATGCGAAAGGGGCAGCTGTGCTCAAACTCATCATTAACTCAGATTTGTGCTTATTGAATGATGGTTCCAAGACCAAAACTTGGAAATCCCCTTCATGTTAATAACCCTATTAATTTAACCTTATCCAACATGGATTTTCATATTCAGATACTAGTTGAACTTGTAATTAAATAGTATAACTTCTCTTAAAGACTATAAGTAATTCATGTTGGGAAGGTGATCCGGTCACCTTAAGTCAGTTATATTAAACTCTTATTTTTCTATTCCTCAATCTTTCGATATTAGATCGAAATTGGATTACAGAGCGATTTTTTATGGATCAGCTTCGAAATCCCAGCTTAGGAAGCAATCTTGGCTTAAGATTAATCACGGGAAATATCAGGTCGTCACCTGTTGTCGGTCTTCAAACGGAAACCAAAATTACTCCTCTGCATATTAGAAGAAATTATTTAACCGATAAATTTGTACTTAAGTATTGTAATTATAAATATCCGTAGCTCATAAGCAAGATAATACAGTTATGTAGTAATTGGAGAAAATTGTTTCCCAGAATATTCTGCTCTTGCTCATAAGAACCAGGATGGATTATGGGCACAGTCCAGCTCATTGTGCCATCTTCTCCCTCTAACTATATTAATTTGAGTTATGACCTTAATTTTATTAAATTATACATTAATATTAACCCCTTTAAAATCCAGAATTTGCATTTGCTGCCTGGTAACATTGTGCATTCTGCTTTTCTAGGTCCTGTGAAAGAATTATATACCCTGAATACCGGTTGGTCTTTACCGATGGCGCTAAATTCCGTGGATTTAATGAAGGTGTAGGGGTAGAGTTTATTGTATTGCTTAGTGACGGAGTTAATTTAATTGCTAAATAAAGGGCTAGATCAGGTATTAAGTTTCCATTCATCCCATCCGTCCACACTTTGGTTTAATCTGATGTTATGCTTCTTTTGAGCTATTATTTAGATCCCTTGGTTGATTGGGCTGTTGCTCTTTGTTGGCGTACCCAGAGAGAGAAAAAAAAAAGTCAAATGTATTTAGAAAAAAGTCATTGAATATTTTTTATATCACAGAATGTTACCGTATTTCAAGGAATGCGAAAAATGTGGAGAATTATTAGTTAACAAAAAAACATTATTGTTTCAACATTCCCGATGTGGCAGTTGAAAAATTGTTCGATCTGGAACGTGACTTAAAGGTTATAAAATTCCCTTAGAAATATGATTACTCATTGCAACTGTGTTGTTTGTTCGTTAATCAAAATGTTAACTCCTTAGAGACTTTAATTTATCTCGCAGTGCAGTAACTGAATGGTGATCTGCTTGCGGAATAATTATAGTGCATTATTATAATAATAATTCATATTCTCCGGGCGGTATCAAATTGGAGAGGCTAGAAAATTTTTGTATGTTTATAGATAAAACGATCATAATTTATAGGTACTAGGTATTTTTAACATTACGTCTGTCGTCTAGTAATTTTATGTTTAGTTTGTGATAGAGATTCGAAGACACTGGTTCAACCATTCATTCTAGTTTCCCAAGTATATTTATTTTAAGATTCTTGTTACATTTAGAAATCATTTGTATGGGACCAAATGTTGAGCTTTTGAACGATCGTATTGATCTACTGTCTTGTAGCGCTTTAAAATTTATTATGAAATAGGCATTACGAGTAGATTTTTTTGAGCAATATGTTGCTGAATTCTACTTTGTTTATACAGTTTCCTGATCGGAACGGACGCATATTTTTCATAATCAAGTTTCAAAAATATTTCTAGTATATTAAGGTAATTTGATATTTTTAAATTATATTGAATCAAATGCAATATAAAGTGTTCCGAAATTCATCGATAAAAATTAATTTTACTTGAATTTTAATTTTAATATGTTTGCATCTTTACTTTTCACAGGTGTGTGTTATTTAGATCATGTGGGTTCTGCATTGTATTCAGATTCGCAGATAGAATGTATTTTAAATGATTTAAAACTTAATTTATATGGGAATCCGCATTCATTAAATACAGGAAGTCGACTTGCACATGATACGATAGATCAAGTTAGATTTAGGTAAGGCAATTTTTTATAAAACTACAGTTATGTATATTTATTTAATTACAAATAAGTGCCTTGATGTGTTCTTATAAGTCGAAGGTAATTCGTTATAATTCTCTTATATTTTATTAAAAATTATTATGTTTTAATTGAATTCATGGAAATCTTCTTCGATGTAAATAATGATACAGGGAATTATAAATTGCATTAGTTTGATTGTATGTGTCTTAAAATGGATATATATTAATTCATGTATCTTTGTTATTAGTTTTTGAAAAAGTATTCCCTGTTAAAGCGGTGAATAATGGAATATTAAAATAGTTGTTAAATATACTTTGGATTTTACGTGTTGAGAAAAAAGTTGTCTAAAAATTGTGTTACATTTCGTTTGAAATAAATTTTATGATTCGCAGGATACTAAATCATTTCAATACAAATTCAGATGAATATCACATTATTTTTACGTCTGGGGCGACGGAATCATTAAAATTAGTTACCGAATGGTTTGATTGGAAACAATGTTTGAAATTCGATGACAGTAGTAAACATGGGCCAGGTAAATTATTTTTCCATAAAGTATCCATTACGTATTTTCTATTCTGATTTGAAATTATTTATATGAATTTATTTTTCCGCTATTTATTAATATTTTAAAAAATTCTATGTGAAAACAAACTTTGAAGAAAAAAAGTATATTTTAAAAATTTTAATTTGTGTGAATCTTTAAGCAATTTTTATATATGTACTATTGAAGATGAAGCATATTTATTCCTTTTTTCTATATTAATTTGATAACTTTTTTACATTATCAAAAAATTACAAACACGATATTAGGTGTAGTTAAATTCTACAACTAATCATTTATATTAACTACTGAAACAAACGGTTTTATAGAATTTAATTCCGTCGATTAATTTTTTAAATATGGAATTAGGTTATTATGTAAAGTATGTGTGCGTGTACAATACATATGAACACTTTAAATATCTGCAATGCGTATTAAGTACAAAAATAACGCCGGTTAAATTACTTTTTTTCGTACTATAATCTTTCATTTTTTTCCAAAGTTTTACATCATTTGTTCGCCGAGAAATATATTTTTTGAACTAAGCTTTTGACGACTCAAAAATGCAAAAAAAAAACTGTTAGATATTGTATCTCTCTATCCTACAATAACAATAATTTGTGAAAAAAGACGGTTATCAGAATTCATAATTTTGATTTTATACCTAGCTGGTACTATTCGTATAGTCAGTTGTCTTCTTACCTGTGCGAAATTTCCCGAATTTTTGCTCATTAAGTTATAATTAAATATCGACTGCGATAAATTTCAGCGAACGGTAGTGTAAGTTAATTTAAAGATTTCGGAAAAAATTTGGAGTGGAATATTTAATGTTAATCTACTATTTGTATTTCCTTTAATAAATTATTCATAAAGAGTGAACTCGGATTTTCCGTAAAGTTATGTAAGAGCTAGAGAGTTTTGTTTTGCAAAGACACGTGTAAATTTTAAAAAATTATTTTAAGTAGTATTCCCCGGTACACACAAAGCACTTATAGAAAATTATAATTTATTCGTAATATTAGACGTTTCATTCGATAATATTAATACAAAATGAAACCATTTAATTTTTTCGTTTTGTCGCTTATTATATCGAATTATCGTTATAATAATATCATTCGAGGATTAAATTTATGAATTTAGTTTTAAAAAGGAATAATGTTTCTTTAATAAATTAATGAATTCTGAGAATTTTCTTTTCTTTAATGAATGTCTGATTGATTATAATCGCGCAAAAGAAATCCTTGATTTGCTAAATGACAAATATTATCCCAGTAATGCTTACTAATGAAATTCTACTTTTCATGTTAAATAATTTTCAATAACAGCCGTGTTTAAAATAAATGTATGTTTTAAACAAAGTTGTCCTCGAAAACGATTTAAGATGAGTAACGAACACACTGAAAGTTTCAGACATTTAATTAGTTCTATTTCTTCGGCATTATCGCGTGTACATATACGGATTATATCGAAACGCTTAATAACGATTTTTTTGAAGAGGCTCTAACTTTTATTTTTATCATGATTTTTAACATTTGACGTGAAATTTACAAGATCTACAAACTATCAAAATTCTAACTTTTTGCACCACCTCATTTTAGCAAAAAACTATCACACATATACACATACATAGTTATATACACACCGGAAAAATTTTTAATCCGGATCTTCAAATGAGCCAAAAATTGTCAAATTTTGAAATTACATCTTAAAAAGTTCAAAGTGAAACATCTATTTGAAATAAACAGCTAACATTTATAGTGAATAAGGTTCTCGACATGAAAAATACAAAAAATTAACTGAGTACAGTTCCGTCTTTACCCATAGGCCGACGAAGCCCGTGCTTAGGGCTCCCCTTTCGGTGGTGGGGGGCTTAAGATGGAATAAAAAAAATAAATTATATATATATATATATATACACCTATATTCCCATAGGTCCTACAAGGAGCAAGGGGCCGCGTTGCTGTTCTTTTGCGGTCCACTGAATCACTAGCACATTTTTTTCATTGAATTTGGGGGCCCAGATTTGTAGACTGGCTGCGCAGTTCGGAATATTTAAAAAAATAAAAATAAATTTCAAACATAAAATGTAAATATTTTATTTTAATAAACCAATAATTGTGAAACTGAAACATATTGTCAGTATGAATAAAATTCCATGATATTTTGCATAGTGTTTTTGAGCAATATATTAATGTTTAATTAATAAAGGCATAATTAAAGGGGTTTTTACTACATTAAAAAATACAATAATTTACAATTTTCTTCTGCATTTTTTTAATGTAAATTCAGAAATAATGTTTTCAAAATTTATTCTTTCCGAAATATCTGATCCAATAAATATTACTACTAAACATGTCTTTTATTAGCAGTGTGCTTCTATGCTGATTTTTTAGAAACTTGAGTGCTAAAAAACTTCTTTCCCTATTGAAATTTGTGACCATCATATTTAAAAATATTCGAAAGCATATTTCTATGTTAGGAAAGATAGAAACTATAAATTCATTTTTTATTCGCGTGTACAAGTCCATTATAGATAAATTACTTTTCTTTTCCGATGATTCTAAGTAAAATTAAAAGTGAATATATTTAGATGTTAAAGATTCCGTATCTATATCAATCTCATATTTTTCAGAAAGTTTCATACAATTTTTCTTTATTGTTTCATCTGCCATATCTTGTAAATGCAAAAAAAAGTTAAAATTGTCATGTATGTTATCATATGCTAACTTTCATTTTTAATATTAACGCAAAGGGAATCAACAATGGGATAAAAAATTTCGATTCTAAGTTTATCTATTTCGTTAAAAACGGTATCATCGTTTTTTCCCTCGAATCTTGTTAATTTCAGTCTATCGTTTTTTTCACTACTTGTTATTTCATTTTTTTCAATGAATGTTTTTGTTTCGCTCATATAATCATCGAACTTATTTCTCAAATTATGAAGATATTTTTCTAGAGAATCGAACAAGTTCACAGTTACAGCTAAGTCAGTCTATATTTTCTTTTTGTAAAGTTTTGCTAGTTGAATTTATTTTTAATAATATGTCATCCCAAACAATAGTTTTAAAAAAAAAAAAAAACATTATCAAATTGAGTTAGTTTATTACATAAACCCGAAAACTCAAGTCTAGTTTCACCTGATTGCGATGTATCACTCAAAAGTTGCGAATGAACTTTTAAAATACTGCAATAACATTCACAGTACTAAAAGCGTCACTTCGGGCTGACCATCTGGTATCAGATAATACTTTTATCAGTTTCTCTTTACTATTTTCTTTTCCGAAACATATTCCATAACTTATTTTATACAATAATGTCTTCTTTCTTCTTTTAGAGTTGTTTAATCGTGTGTAAAAGTGTTGCGAGGGTGCCATGTATTTTAGGTTAACATGGTGCTCTTAGTCGCCACGCTGGTAACTTAAAAAGCAAGATGTTGAAACTAGATCAGGCCAATTCTCATGTTAATTGGAAGTTCACACTTGTTTTTTAAACAGACTAAAGCGCCACTATGTTAAAAGATGGCGGAACCTGGAAGGAAAATTCAAAATTTAAAAAAATCTAGTTTCTGTTTGTCAGCAGAAACTAGATTTTTTTAAATTTTGAATTTTCCTTCCTTGCCCTTTGCGAAGTTAGCAGGTTGGCAACTCAGGCCAATGAAACATCACGTGGCTTCCTTTTTGTTTCAGTGGTGATGTACGTCGGTCGTCGTGCTGAAATTTGTATTTTTGCATAAAATCGTTTTCTTTAAGTGAGCCCCCAACCGGCGAGGGTTCTAAGCCTCCTGACTCTTAAAGGCGGCACTGACTGAGTATACATAATGAAATAGAAATAGAAGGTGCGTTTGAAAAAATTAATAAAGGAAATTGGGAAATGAACATGTTAAGGACATTTAACAATAAGTTATATTAGTACTTTTTTAGACTACTAAACTTGATTGTATTTTTTACAAGTTCTTGTTTTTGTGCAGATAATTTATTTAGCGTAGTTTACGCAATCTACGATGATGATATTTTAATTAAAGAGGAAAACAGTTAAACACATAGTATAATGGAATTTCAACTGTTGAAACCGGGTAAATATTTTAACAAAAAAAAAAATTAGAAAATCAACTATCTACAAATTTGATGTCTAATGATAAATATTAAATTAAAAAAAATACGCAGTACGAAAATATTTACATCCCAATTGATGAAATGTTGTTAGATATTCTTACTATATTATGTTAATAAATATTCTGTTTTAGAAACTAGTTTTATAGTTAAATAATTATCGAAACAATGTTGTGTATGAAATTTTTTTTTTCTTTTCTGTGGAAAGTGGATGCCTTGGATGGTGTTATTTGGTTTGACGAATTTAACCCTTTATTACATGCTAGTTTGTTTCTGTTACGATTTTGTAAACGTGCATTGAAACCAATGGAAGTTTCAATTTTTTGTCATTCTACAAATCCATCAAATCTATTACTTATTTCTATAGTTAAATATTTTCCACAAATTGAAGTCGGTTAATTGAATTAACCAAACTACTGCCGGATTAAGTCTTCACGTGGACTTGACCCTTTGATAATAATGACGCTAAGTCAAAATATTTCATGAAAAAGAAGGAATAGTGCAAGACAGGTGGATAGAATATCGAATATTATAATTTAACATATTTAACTTTGTTTTAAGATTATCATTTTATCTCACTTAAATTTTCCGAAATTATACGAAGCTAATTAAAATTATAGCTCTTATTTAAGTTGGGTGTTCACTAATACTTGAACATCTGGAATATGTATCTGATAATATGTTAAATGAATTTCAGTATTTTTAATATAAAACAAATTTATTTTAATTAGTGAAATAAAATAAATTTGTAGTTCTCTTTTTTAGAAAAACATTGGAAAGTCACGGATAATTAAATCATACTTGAAAAGAGTGTTTACAGAAATCACATTGCATTTAATTATAATTATTATTTATTTGAAAATTTTGTGAAGTTGTTTAGAGTGAAATTACAAAGATAGATTACAATATAATCTTCCCTATTCTTTAAAGCACTACCTGTTAATCGGAGGTTATAGTAGGGTTAATGAAACAAAAATTACAATGGCGGCAAGAATGTACTAAAATTATGTTGCGTGACATTTAATTTTTTTTTTTTTTTTCGATACGAAAATTATTGTTGATACCGTGTATATGTTTTTAGAACATATATTAATTTGTGTCGATATTGTTTTTGATGGCAGATTGTTGCTGTAAGATTAAATACGATGGCACTGGCGTTGGGTCATTTGTCTACATGCGAGATAACCATACATCAGTTCTGGGCTTAAGAGAAATTGCTAATTCTAAAGGCATACCGATTCATTGCATAGCTCATAATGAATCATTTCAGATTTTTAACAAGAATCTGCATTGCGGTAATGACTACTGCGAAATGTATTACGGTAATTCGTTGTTCGTGTATTCGGCCCAATGTAATTTTTCCGGAATTAAATATCCACTGGATTGGATTCAGAAAGTACATAGTGGTTATTTAGACAATGTAGTTAACAATTGTTCCGATGTTAATAAACGGTTAGTCTTTCGTTCAAAAATTATAATTTAAAATAGCCGTTCTTTAAATGTTTAATCTGATTATTCTTGGTGGCCTATTTAATTGGGGCTATTTATTTATTTATTGCATTAAACTTATTGTTATATAAACCGTGACTACCTAATTATGAACAACTCTTGGCATTACAACAATAAAAATAACTATAAAGTTTTAGCTAAATGTGTCAAATCAAAAGAAACAGTATATATTAATAATGTTAGTTTACCATATTTAAAATATAAATATCTGAAATTAAGAATTTAGCTTGTAGTGTAGTAGACGATAATCGTGATGGCGTGATAGATAATAATAATTCATTTAAATGCTTTGTTACAGACCTGCCTTCCTATATATACAATTTACGACTTAATCATCATAAAGTCAGATTTTAGGGTTTTTAAATATTGACCAATAATGTTTAATTTAATTTTACGGAATTTATTAAAATAGTGTAACGTTTTGATTTGTTCGTTTTATTTCATTTAATGTTATAGACGTTGGTTCTGTTTGTTAGATGCTGCGACCTATGTATCAACAAATCTGCTCGATTTGTCGACGTACAAACCTGATTTTGTTGCTATTTCCTTTTATAAAATATTCGGTTATCCAACAGGATTAGGAGCAATATTAGTTAAAAATTCTAGCATTTGCGTTTTGAATAAGAAATTTTATGGCGGAGGTACCGTTTTGATCAGTTTGAGTGATTCTTCATTTCATGTTAAACGACCTGTCTTACACGAACGGTAAGTGTTTTTTCGGCTTATCATTCTTCATGATATAAGGCGTGATATTTTTTCGGATATAAATTGCTTAAAGTATTGTTTTTTTATGGCAGCTGCATTGCTCGAATTACCGTGTTTTTGGTTTATTATTTCGAAAAAAAACACGTACGCAAATAGCGGACCGCTGTGTATCATCGTGCGATTCGTCGGCTGATTAAAGCCTGGTTAAAATAAGTAGAATTAGTAGAATACGCTAGCATACTATACCATATTACTTTAATACTATATATACTCTTTTTGGAAGTTTTGTTTACAAGCTTTTTTTTTGAGAAAATTAAATTTTCAAATTTTCATAATAAACACTTGTCATTGGCGAAAAAGTATAAAGAAGATTATATTAAATTTAAATGAAGTTGATAATGTTTCGAAACAAATAAAAGTGGAGAAAAAAAAGGAATGAGTAAAAACTGGATTAAAAAGACATAATGGGAGGGTATCGCAATTGTTGCTAAAAAAAACTCGCTGCAGAGTATTTTGAAAAATTACTTAAAATAATGGTTCTGGAAATAATAAAAGGAAATACAACAAGAAGAATTAAAATTAATTACAACTAAAAACTGTTACAAAATACTGGTTCGCGGACAAAAGCGCACAAGACAAAAGCGCACAGGACAAAAGCGCACATGATAAAAACGCATCGGACAAAAGCGCACATCGATTTGCAGAACAGAAGCTAATTTATTAATTTTTCCGTTCTCGGCAATTGCATCATTTGCGAAAAGGCAAAACTGGACAGTTGCCCCGCAAAGAATTTAAAATTCAAAAAAATTATTGGTAATCAGCGGAAACAAAGTAAAAATAATACAATTTTTTGTATGATTCACTAGTCATTTTTCTGTTTTTTTTTGTTCTTATATGTGTATTTGTTTGTTAATAATCATAGTGTCTATTGACTATGACTGCTAGGAAGTTACCATATATAAAAAATAAAATTTGTATCAATAATGTATTCAGGGGCGTCTCAAGCATCCCAAGTTGTGGGAGTGGTGCATTACCCAAAATACCGATTCATGAATTCATATAATTTAAAAATATTTTTTTTTTATACTGTATAGTTTATATAACAAAATGTTATATGGTGTTTTTTAATGATTTTCTTTAAACTTTTACAATGCGTGTCTTTTATTTTTTACTTCTGCAGTCAAAACTGATTTAGATCGAACTGTGAGGACTAAAAATATTTTAAAAAAAAAATTTTATTAAAAGACATCTCACCTTTTAATGCTAAGCCTATAAGACTTTGTAATAATGCTTTATTTTTTCAAACAGTGAGGGTAACTTTTATTTTACACTGTTGTATACTAACCGTTTCTTTATAAATTGTTTCAACTGGTCTGAATTTTCTTAATAATTTTTGCTTTTAAATTAGTATCGAAAAATCCGCAACTCTTTGTTAACTTAGTAAAAGTTTTCATTATATTTGACACTTCTATATCGTCAACCATTTGTTTGCTTATTTCTTCTTCATCATTTTCATCATTGTTGTTTATTTGACTCTTTGATCGCGGTTTCATTGCTGATTAAAACAACTGTTGTAATATTTTTGTCAACGTTTAATTATTCCTTTGATAATAAATTTCCCGATGATCATTGTAATATTGTGAAAAACTTGAACTCTGTTTTTATTCCGCAATACTTCAAACTTTTGTATTAAGGGAATTTTACTTACTTTCATTTTAATATGATCAGAATAAAATATACATATAAATATAATGATTGAATGATTTAAAACTGAACAGAATTTGCTGTTAATTAAGCGGCTTCTGTTGTATAGTTTTTTAAATTTCTACAAGTCTGTTTTAGTGACCTAAATTGTACGATTCTTGGCTGTTGTTAAGAACTTCACAATTCGACCATAGTTGCAGACAAATACATAAATTAAATATATTTGCACTTCCTTGTTACTAGGTTAATATCTTGATGCAGAGGGACTAAAAACGTACACAAAAAAAATCTAAAATTTATTTCAATAAAATAGTTCGGAAATTTAAATTATGGTGAAGTTGTGAAAGAGTTTCATGTAGAGTTGAGAAAAAAGACGTCAAGAACATTATGTTTGGTTTACTTGTTACTTAAAATAATCAAATTTCGTACTTTCAGCTAAAATTCATCTGCTTTTAAAATTCATTATTTTTAATTTTGCGTAACAAGGTCCGATTATATTTAATTATTATTTCTATTATTTTCGCCGCAATGTTTATATTTTTGTTTTATTTGATAATTGTATGCCAGCGCCTAAATTTAAAAGGTTGCCATATTGTCAGGATAGCGTTGGTATGTATTTTTTTAAGGACAGTGTGGCTGTCGCGGTCGGCACCAAGTAGTTTTTAGTTTTAGAGACGCGTATGTAGCGAATTGGTGTGGGTCATTGTGTGTTTTGTTTGCGGGAGAAAACGTGTCTCCTTTAGGTGTTCGAATATATACAGCGTTGTTATCGATTTATAAATGCGTATATTTGTTGTTTGTAAAAGTTATGTTCTGTTAATTTGCGTGAAAAATTAATAAAGTGTTGAATTTAGTAGATTTGTTTGTTTTTTTTTATTTTCGTCGATCATCTGTTGTGTTTTTTTTTGTGTAAACAATAAATTTGTTAGTTTAAAATTTCGGCTGACAACAGTGACTTTAATTCAAATTCTTTCCAATACTAGAAAACGTTATTTTCAAATGATAAAGTTCTTTATAATACAATGTTAAGACTGAGAATTGTTTTAAAAAATTGAATTCGTATTTTAAAACAAATAAAGATTTTGACAGTAAAACACATGTTTATACCTTTAGTCCGCTTAAAAAAAGTTAATCTTTGATTTTATTTGTTCATTGTTTTTTGCTAAAAGTATCATGCTTAAAATCAAATATTTAATGGAATCATTGAACAGAGAACTCAGTAATAAGTTTGATGTTACACAACTAATTCGAAGTACGGTAAAAATATTTCAAAAAATGAAAAATGATAAACAAATTTCTGCATTGATCAACTCTCTGGTTCTTTTTGTAAAAAATATTCATAATCCCGAACCTGATTTTTCAAATACAAAGTGCGTTGTGCGCTAAAAAGTTGTGATGAAGCCCTGGGGAGACTACATGTGATGTAGATTTTATAACATTCCATTTTAAAAAAACAGAGCTGTTTTTGAAGTCTTTACTTCTTGTATTCATGACGACTTATTTAAAATTCTTTCAATTTTTTAACCTTTTCGAAAAA
Organism: Icerya purchasi; assembly: GCA_039619475.1. Taxonomy (NCBI): domain Eukaryota; kingdom Metazoa; phylum Arthropoda; class Insecta; order Hemiptera; family Monophlebidae; genus Icerya; species Icerya purchasi. Next base: position 256,969,186 of record CM077116.1, on the reverse strand, counting down.
TATTTACAATTCCAGTAAAAAAAATAATTCTTGAATCAAATTAATAATAGATATAATAGATGTAACTTTAAATTTTTGAAGGAACATATAGAACGTTTACATATTGACGTGCAAATGCTTCTCAATTCTTGCGAAGATTTTACAAGTTTTTTAAGTATTTCAAAAATTGCATTTAAATCATAAAATGTACTGCCTTTTGCATTCAAATCTGGTCATTTTATTTTATCATTTTTTTTATTGTCACCGTCTTGTGAGCATTTGAGCGCTGAAATTAATTTCCGATCATTCACATACAACGATAAGCGGAAACCGTTTATTTTCATTAATGTTACTTTTTTCTTGATAAAATGTAGTAAATAAAATAAATACTTATAAAACAGTCAAACTGTAATCAAAGTTAAACTTTAAAAAATAAAAACGAAAATCGAAATTTACTTCGCAATTAATTTCTATTATAAAATATAACATTTGCTTCATTTAATTCAATGCATATTGTCCTTTTCAGGGTCGATCAAAAGTAGAAAGAGTTTTTCAAGTTTAAATAAAATACATACTTTTAAAGTCGGACTCATTAAATTCGGAGATTTTATATTTTAATTAAAGATTTTATAATATGCTTATTGCTGTTTTCAAATTCGGCCCATTTTAAAAATTTTTTATTAATTTCAATAAAATATATATTTTTTTTTTTTTTTTTTTTTTTTAAATAATTTTTCAGATCCCACAAGGCAATTGCCCGTCTGTGGGTTCCCAACATAATTATATCGTTTATTCATTATATACATCTTAAGTCTAATACATCATATTCGTCTTACATATAATTACTTAATTCAACTTAACTTCTATTTTTACTACTCTACGTCTAATTTTAATTCACAACATTTATACCTATCGCACATCATACCACAATATTTACACATAAGCCATAAGTAATGCAGCTAGAACTGAGCATTTTTTTTTTTTTCATTAAATCATTTATAATTCTTTACTCTTTCAATCAATTACCCGTCTTATCGCTGTTCCTTTCCTATGACTATCCATTTCTCATTCTTTGCACCACGCAAACAACCATATTTTTATTCTGTCTTTCCATATATTCAAATTACATTCGTCTCTTAATTCCTTTGGTAAGTTACCCAGTAAATGACTCATAACTTCCTCTTCAACATTATCAATTTTATTATTAATTCAAAATTAAGTACATTAAATCTCATATTTGAATTAAGAGTTTTGTAACGAAAACATCATGATTTTGCCAAATGATTAATGTTTTTTTATCCACCTTAAAGTATTTTGCCCACAAAATTGTATTTCTGCTACAATACTTTTAATTTCTTTTCTTCTATACATCTTTTTCCTACGTTTATGGGCCACTTATTGGCTCCCCGTCAACCACATTCACCACAAAACATAATAATAAATTTCTCCAACAACGAATGGCATTTACAGATAATAATAAAGCAAATAACCGTTTCGTTTAGAATTCTTAGTAAAAATAATTTTAAATTATTAAAATCACAGAAGGTATCGGCCCCTGCTCATTTTAATTAAAAAAATTAAATTCTCCCATATTAGAAATTAAAAATAATGAATTTTAAAAGCAGATGAATTTTAGCTGAAAGTACGAAATTTGATTATTTTAAGTAACAAGTAAACCAAACATAATGTTCTTGACGTCTTTTTTCTCAACTCTACATGAAACTCTTTCACAACTTCACCATAATTTAAATTTCCGAACTATTTTATTGAAATAAATTTTAGATTTTTTTTGTGTACGTTTTTAGTCCCTCTGCATCAAGATATTAACCTAGTAACAAGGAAGTGCAAATATATTTAATTTATGTATTTGTCTGCAACTATGGTCGAATTGTGAAGTTCTTAACAACAGCCAAGAATCGTACAATTTAGGTCACTAAAACAGACTTGTAGAAATTTAAAAAATTATACAATAGAAGCCGCTTAATTAACAGCAAATTCTGTTCAGTTTTAAATCATTCAATCATTATATTTATATATTTTATTCTGATCATATTAAAATGAAAGTAAGTAAAATTCCCTTAATACAAAAGTTTGAAGTATTGCGGAATAAAAACAGAGTTCAAGTTTTTCACAATATTACAATGATCATCGGGAAATTTATTATCAAAGGAATAATTAAACGTTGACAAAAATATTACAACAGTTGTTTTAATCAGCAATGAAACCGCGATCAAAGAGTCAAATAAACAACAATGATGAAAATGATGAAGAAGAAATAAGCAAACAAATGGTTGACGATATAGAAGTGTCAAATATAATGAAAACTTTTACTAAGTTAACAAAGAGTTGCGGATTTTTCGATACTAATTTAAAAGCAAAAATTATTAAGAAAATTCAGACCAGTTGAAACAATTTATAAAGAAACGGTTAGTATACAACAGTGTAAAATAAAAGTTACCCTCACTGTTTGAAAAAGTAAAGCATTATTACAAAGTCTTATAGGCTTAGCATTAAAAGGTGAGATGTCTTTTAATAAAATTTTTTTTTTAAAATATTTTTAGTCCTCACAGTTCGATCTAAATCAGTTTTGACTGCAGAAGTAAAAAATAAAAGACACGCATTGTAAAAGTTTAAAGAAAATCATTAAAAAACACCATATAACATTTTGTTATATAAGCTATACAGTATAAAAAAAAAATATTTTTAAATTATATGAATTCATGAATCGGTATTTTGGGTAATGCACCACTCCCACAACTTGGGATGCTTGAGACGCCCCTGAATACATTATTGATACAAATTTTATTTTTTATATATGGTAACTTCCTAGCAGTCATAGTCAATAGACACTATGATTATTAACAAACAAATACACATATAAGAACAAAAAAAACCAGAAAAATGACTAGTGAATCATACAAAAAATTGTATTATTTTTACTTTGTTTCCGCTGATTACCAATAATTTTTTTGAATTTTAAATTCTTTGCGGGGCAACTGTCCAGTTTTGCCTTTTCGCAAATGATGCAATTGCCGAGAACGGAAAAATTAATAAATTAGCTTCTGTTCTGCAAATCGATTTGCGCTTTTGTCCGTGTGCGCTTTTATCCATGTGCGCTTTTATCCGTGTGCGCTTTTGTCCGTGTACGCTTTTGTCCATGTGCGTTTTTGTCCGTATGCGCTTTTATCCGTGTGCGCTTTTGTCCTGTGCGCTTTTGTCCGATGCGTTTTTATCATGTGCGCTTTTGTCCTGTGCGCTTTTGTCTTGTGCGCTTTTGTCCGGTCACCCAAAATACTACAGCACTTCTTTAGAATTTTAAAGTCCGCAATATCGTAGTTTCTTTCGAAAGCATCTGTGAAACCTTTTATTAATTTTCTTCTTTATAATGAATATTTAAAATACTTCAAATATGTTCGTATGCGGTATATTATTGTATTAATTTACTAGATTCTCTGTCATCTCACTTCATTTTTACAGAAAATTGAATTACAAATGTAAGCCCACTGTTATTTATGTTTATACCGTTTTAAACACATCAAACCGAATTTAACTTGTCAAATTCGATTGTGAAGTCATCGCTAATGGAAGAAATTATTAGTAGAGTAACTACATATATTTTTTATTAAAAATTTTTAAAGTTTAAATGTTTAGTTATGTTTTAGATGTTATTCAGATTACTTTACTTCAACTTGCATTATCATTTTACTTTTTATTATCTTATATTTACATTATTATTATTTATTAGTTTTGTTTGACTTATAAATTACTGAAAAGTGGACAGATTATGTGAAGTTGTTAGAAATTATGAACGTTTTGAGCGTGCGATACGTGTGTGCGTTGCGGAAATTTTTTCAAATTAACGTAATCTGTGCAGAGTGTTTTCAATTTAAAGTCGCGGTGACTGCGTGCAATTAAAACGCACGCACGTATTGGTTTAATTTTCAAGCATGTTTCATTTTCTTCAGCCGCACGCAGATTTAAAATAGTGTCTTTACAATATCTTTTGAGTGATTAATTGCAGTTTTTCGTATTTTTAATTATAATAATGGAGCAATTAATTGTGAAAGTGGAAAAACGATTGATTTTAAAAAATTGATAAATACCCATTTTTATAGCCTTTTATTTAACTCGCTTTGTCATTCTGTCTGTATGTCTATCTGTGGGGAATTTTGGAAACTATTTTTCACCTACTTCCCGATGAATTAAAAAAGTGTCCTTTTGCAGAAATGCTTGTTATAGATGACAATACAATATTATGCAACATCTGGGTTTCCAGCTTTAAAATTAGACCCTCGGGGTGCCGAAAGTCGAAATTTTGGAAAAATTTTTTTTTTTTTCGGGGATGTGATAAATTGTTGGAAAGATCGTTATTTGTCGAGAACAAAACCATATTTTATTAGCTAAAAATTTTGAACAAGGTTGAAAATATGCACATGCACGTATATTTCTTTGGTTTGGAACATCTAGGTTTTCAACTTCAAAATTGGCCTCTCGGGGCTTCCAAAGCTCGAACTTTTAGAAAAATATATTTTTTTTCCCGGGCATATGATATACTTTTGGAAAGAACGCTATTTGCCCGGAGTAAACTCGTATTTCATTTTCTTAACGAAACATTGGAAGTTTACTAAAAGTTTAAAAAAGCATAAAAAATCACGCTGCTAGTTACAAATTTTGAATAAGGTTAAAAAAATGCGCACCCTTATGTACTTCTTTACTTTGGAACATTTGGGTTTCCAACTCTAAAATCGGACCCTTGGGGTGCCAAAAGCTCGAAAGTTTCAAAAAAATATTTTTTCTTTCGGTCATGTGATATATCAATGGAAAGATCGCTATTAGTCAAACATGGTGTGTCATGTGCTGAGGATTATTCTGTATGTATTGTATGAAAAACAAAAGACAATATAATTGAAAGAATGCGATCTATTATTTTGAATAATAAAATGTAACACAAATTTCTATAAATGTCCTATAATCAAGATATTGAATAAAATAAAGCAAAATAAAATACAATTCTAAATTTATTGTTTTTTATTGAAATACATAATAAAAAGTCCAGACTAAAAAATAAATTAAATAAAAAAAAAACTAAGATTTTAATGTTAAGATGCGTATCTGGTAGTCGCACACTAATGAAGTTATTTTGTACTTTTTAGTGCATAAATAAAAGGTTATTTTTAAAAAGTTTTTTTTATTTTTTTTATTCATAAAAATCATTAGGCAATATTTCTAAATTGCTCCGAGGTTGGAACTGGGATATGTTTACCTTTCAATACATCCCAAATGATAATAAAAATTCTTTTTATAATATGTGATATGGCTCACTTAGAAATTTGGTACGAATAGGCCAGTTGTCTGTATGATATATCAGTTTCCAGGAATCTGACGCAAGAATTAAAATTAATACATTATTAAACATGCAATAATTAACAATCTTTCTAATAATTTTGTCAGCAAATAATCGTGTTGTCTAATAATGCAATTATTTACGTCGTTAATTAAAAGTTGCCGATTTTATTCGCCTAATTGTGATCATAAGTCAGTCTTCCTTCTACCGAAATTGGGCGCTTTATGTTTATTTTATGGATAGCGGCATATTTTCATATACCACTTCAACTATATAATTAAATGTTTTTATTGGTGTATTCAAAAAGTGTGTTTGTATTATTTTTAATCTGAAGAAATAAATGGTGATATTCATAAAATATTTCTCTTCATTCAATAAATTTTATTTACTTTCTTCTTTCTTTTTTTTTTTTTTTTTTTTTGAAAACATACGCTAATAATAAATTATTATCACAAATAAGTGATTTTTTAACAGTTTCAATATCTATTAAAATATAAAAATTATGCAATTACAAAATAAAAATACAACAACATAAACGACTATTAAAAAAACGCACACACGCATGCATCATTCATTCTGGACGCTTCCGCATTTGCCGCCCCGCGGTGAGATGATCTTCATATTGCACGCTCAATTTTCGATATGGCCTTACACTTACACATATTTAAAAATAAACTGAAAATATTAAACAATGATTACACTAAATTGAAAAATAATTCACTAATCGAACTCGCTGCAGTGTGAAGTTAAAAAATACATTTCATATTCCACATTTCCAATACCTCGTTGCAATGGATAACGGGTCTAAACTAGGCTTAACACCAACTTATATTTTCCAATAATTTTAGTTAATTTCTCCACTTTTCAGTAATTTATAAGTTAAACAAAACTAATAAATAATAATAATGTAAATTTAAGGAAATAAAAAGTAAAATAACAATGCAAGTTGAAGTAAAGTAATTTGAAAAACATCTAAAACATAACTAAACATTTAAACTTTAAACATTTTCAGTAAAAAAGACGTAAGTATGTGAAATATGCTTTAAAAAACTGGTTCAGCTAGCGATCGAAGCGAAAAACTATTTTTCCTCATTCGACTCTTCCAACTACTTTAACTACTTCTGGCCGCAATGAACATTGCTGTATTTAAATGTATAGTAATCAATTTTTATAATTCAAATTCTACATTCCTCGCTGCAATGGGCAACGAACCTAAATCAGGTTTAGCATCAACGCGGTTTAGACTCACTAACAACAGGTAAAGTACATAGGAGGGAGGATCAATAAGTAAGTTACACTCGCGCGCAATTTTCACCTAAAATAACGTATAACGCCCCACTCCGGATTAAATGAACCCGGTTTTCATTTTCTATCCCCTTGTGAAAGAACGAAACCGGTATCTTGTTTGGTTCGTTTACAGTGTCTATTTGAAATGGAGCGTCGTGCGAATCGGTCGTCCAACGTTGTAAGGCGAAATGTATTGCGGTTTTTGTGGGCAAAAATCATAATCCCACTGAAATTCATCGACAAATATGTGAAGTGTACGGTGATAAAGAAATGTCGAGACCCTCATGATGTCCAAGTGGTGCTGTATGTTCGGGGAAGCACGAGATTATGTGGAAGATGAAGCGCGCAGCGGTCGACTGTCAACTTTGCACACAGATGCAAACGTTAAGCGCGTCGAAACTCTCATTATTTCGGATGATCGTCCATGTGTTCAATCATTTAAAAACAACCCTGGGAGGAGAGCATTTCGCGAACGACGAAGAAGTGAGGAATTCGTCATGAATTGGTTAGCCAAAGTTGGGGACGGATGTTTTTCAAACAAAGCATCGAAAAATTGGTACCACGTTACAACAAGTTCTTGAATATTTTAGGTGAATACGTCGAAAAACAGAGAAAAGACTTTATAGATTTCAAAAATATTAAATATATTTTTTACGATTTTTTGTTTTTTTTTAATCGAAAAGTGTAACTTATTGATCGTCCCTCGTATATGTTGCTCGGAATAATTCCTTAAATGGTTCGTGGATATAATTAAATTATGAAAGTGCAGATATTATAATTTCTTGTTGTTCACGACATCAGTGCTTCCCTATTTGAATTTCATTGTTTAATGTAAGTTGTAATAATGTTCCATACTTTAAAATGGAAAAAAAAGCTTAAGTTATTTAAAAATAAAACTTGACAGTATAAATACTCGTACTCTTCTTTTTAGTTTATACTGATACCGGTGTGAATTTTTATTCATTTGTTTCATAGTTATCATCTGACACTCCATCTAAAATTTTCACTATTACTCCGACCTTTTTACTGTTTGGAATGTATAATTGTGTGTGTATGTGCGCGTTTATGTGTATTTATGAAAAATTAGTAACAATCCTCAAAATATGCAAAATATGCATGTAACGCCCAAAATATGCATTTCTATACATATACTATTAAATTACTGTATTTCTAATCTACAACCCTTGAAACGCCCAGGTGCGAAATATCAAAGCGTTAGTTACAAGCACAAAAAATATGCATTATATGCAAAATCCGAACCCTAATTATAACAAAACTGACTTTTTCTTATTTAAATGATTGAAATTTATTAACTTTGTAACGTAGAAAACAAATGAATTATGCCATCCTTAGTACAATTAATGCAATATTAATGCGTTTATATATTTATAAAAATTACGCTGCTATTGATATAATTTAATTGCAGTAATTATCTAACGTTAATATAAATTTTGCAAAAGGTATAGATTTGTTTATTTATCCAGTTAGTCGCAATTAGGTAATTTCGATTTTTATTCGCTTGTTTAAATTGCGGTTTAATACATATGTGTATATTTTTTTTCTCTTATATGTAATATAAAAAAAGTAAAGTCCCATATATCCTTGGTAAGGTATTATAGATTATAAATTTAAGGTTCACAATGAACTAAGTCCAACGGCACTAATGAGGGTAGGGGGCCAGTTCCTTTCTCTTGGCTGCCTTTACTTTCCCAGATTTCTCTGGTACCCAGTTATTTTAGGATGGGTAAACCTGGGAGAGACTTGGATACGGAACGAAACAAGTATGGAACCTGTAACCTTTGATTTGGTAGCCAAGCATCTTAACCACTAGAGTAGTCATATACAATGTGCATTTTAACAATTGGTAGGCATAAATTGTATGTATTTATCGGTAAAAATGTTATAAAACAGAAAATTTTTCTCAAATATTTAAACGTTTATAGAACGTTTTCATTAAGAACGTTAAAGCATCTGTAATACATGTTTAGTATGAATAATAATTTTAAAACATTTTTAACGACGTGATTTTTGCTTCGTCTACTTCATCTTTATATTGGTTATTTTCTAGTTTACTTACATCATGTATAACATTAGCTGTAATGCGTTTTATGTCACTCTCAACTTTTACATTATCATCTGCTTTACAGATCCGAAGATGGTACCGTTAATTTTTTATCTATTATGTCTCTTCTGCATGGATTTAATACGTTACATCGATTAGCTGGAAATATGAATAATGTGTCGTATCATGTATTTACCTTGGCTAAATACTTGCATGATAATTTGTTGAAGTTACATCACAGTAACGGTTTTCCAGTGGTTAAACTGTATCACGACACTGATTACAGTAACATCAGTACTCAAGGAAATATTGTTAATTTTAATATTTTGCGCAGTGACGGAACTTATTTGGGTTATTTTGAGGTGAGTTTGAACTTGGATTGTATAAAAATTAATATCATGCAGATTTTCCTATTTGTTAGTAATTTGTGTCTACACTATTGATATTTTTTATGGCATTTAAAAACATAAATTGTTATATATTTATGTAAAATGCGTATTTTATATGTAGGTTTTACACTTGGCAAATTTACATGATATCTACATACGAACTGGTTGTTTCTGTAATCCAGGTACTTGCCAGCGTCATATGCAATTAAAAAATGACGCTTTAAAAGCTAATTATGAGGTAATATGGAAAAAAGTTTATTTAATGTTTTTCTTTTTTTCTCATAACATTGTTCTAATTGTTGATTGTATCATTTTAAATGTTTTGTTTATTTATAATTATCTACTTTGTATCTTGACCCAAATTTACTCTTTCTATTACAATAATTAGATTACTTTGATCGAATACGTTATAATCATTTAATTGACCACTACATATTGTCATAAGGTACAAGTAAGAGTCGGTAAATTTTTAAAAACATGGAATGTATTATTGGTAAAAACGAATTAATTGAATTTTACACGTTATTCGTAAAATTTTAGATGTTGCATAGGCTGAAATTTTGAAACTAACCGTAAACACAAATGATGAATGAAAATAAATAAATAATGATCGTTAAGACTATTTCCGCTTACCCACATTCCATCTTATGCATGTGCGGATTAATGCGCATATTTATTAATTGGTCACGTCAATATCACATTATCAGTGTCTTTGATATCAATTGTCGTATGACATTAATGTGAAATAGAAAAAAATAAATAGTGAATTAGCTATTGTCCTTTCCGTGAGGAAAATTGTTCGAATATTAATGAAAATATACCCGTATCATAAGTCGTCGAGATAGCCTAGTTGTTAGAGGACTTGGCTTCCGTTATAGAAGTCTTGAGTTCGATCCTAGACGGCATCAGCAATTATTACACAAAATTAAATAATCGCTTTTAGTCATGTGGAATGCAATGGCAAAGACCATTACGTATACCACCGTATGCGCGGTAGTAGGCAGATAAACATGGGACTGCATTTGTATCGCGATAGGTCAAACAATCACAATATCAGTTACCGGTGTAGTTTGGCGGTCACACTAATACAATTGCCGTGAAAACCTGGAAGTATGTAAAAATACATCTCTCAATTTTCCCGGACAGTACAGGCGATTAGACCAATTATCCCATCAGGGAATGTCTGCATCTAGCAGTGAATTGAAATGGGCATAACGTGATATGTATTATGATGTAAACAAACCGCCATATTCGTCGATATATTTAAAATCTAAATTGCTTAAAATAAAAAGGAAACTAATAAATAAAATAATCTTTAGTTTATTAGAAAAATTAGTATTCATTTATCTAATGGTTTTTGTCGCAATAAATTACGATTTTATAATCAAAGCTATTGAAATAATTTCATATATCTTGATCTTTGTTGTCATTCTTGTTTGTTGTTATTTAAAATTAATTGTAGTGAAATTGTTGTTAGAGATGTATGAAAGAAAAGAACTAAAAAAAATTTTCATTATGATATTTCATAAAATTTTCGTAGTCAGTCGAGATTAATTTTGTTGAAAGTTTTGATTTCTTGTTTTTGTATGTTATACTCACGGGCATTCGTCCAGTCAAAATGTTTTTGTAAGTCATTTTCGTATTTCGTAAACTTTATTTTGTTGAATGTGTTTGATGTGCATTAAGGTGCTTGACCCAGTTATCATAATTTTGTAATTTAAAACGTCCGTTTTGAGTGGGTCTGGGCCCAGAATACCCCCCAGTATAGACGATATATTTTTAAAATCTGAGTTGGTTAAATATTATTTAGCAGCGATCGTGATAACTGTCAAAGTTAAGGAAAATTATAAAAGGCAGTTTAACAAATTTAAAAACACGAATTCGTGTATTGGTATAATCTCGGATAATACCAGCTAAGTAGACTTAATGTGGTTGTTTCAGTTAACTGGTGTAACTTACGGTGGTGCTTTGTGATTTAATGCTTTGGTCTATCTCAGACAACAAAGTATTAACCGTTTTCGGTGTTCGAAAATATGAGTTCTTTAGCGGAGAATATGTTACTGCTGCCGTGGAGAGTGTTTTAACTGCGTGTAGAGTGTTTTAACTGCGTGTAGAGTGATGTTATAGCGTAAATTAAAACATTTTATGTTTCAAGACCATTGACCTTTTTATATAAATATTTCTTAAAAAATATATATATTAAAATTTTCGCAAAATTAAAAAAAAAAAATCTAATCTTAAATGTGTGTGCGTATGTATGTGAGTATGTGCGTGGGTATGTGTGTAGGGATGTGTGGGGTTATGTCGATGACTGTGTGATCGGGTGTTTATCTATGGCCTTGTTTGCATGTCTCTGTCTAACAGTGTTGTGGGTTGGTTCTTTTGCGACTTTCGGCTTTCTGGCAGTTTTCTACACTTGTCTATTACCAGCAATAACTTCGTACGGTGTAACTAAATTTTCTTATCGTTATTTTAATATATACCGGTTAAACACTCGTTTGGATTAGATTCCGGAAGAACTAATTGTACATGGGTAAATGTGACTGTTTGCGTCTGTATGATCTCATTGGCATGTTCTAACGTCGGTGTAATGCGTATTTTACTAATCACGTGGTGGGGTTATCAACTCTTACTTACTATTTTACTCGTTACAGTAGCCTTTATAGGCTTAATTATTTTCCTTTATTTGTTTAAGTCTATATTAATCTCGCATGCAGTTTCTTCAGATTTCAGTGATACTGCCAGTATATTCCAGTTCGAATTCTGTATTTTTGCTGCTGCTCGGATGATTAGAATATTGCTTGTTATATTTCAACTTACCATATAGTATTAATATTTTCTGGTATCAATGAGTTATTTTTTGTAACTCGTAATGCATTAATGTAGTATTGGAAAATAAACAAATTAATTAGCCATTAAGCAAAGATAAGCTATACTGTTATTAATAAAAAAAAAAAAAAAAAATGAGTAAGGTTGTATTAAATTTATTTACATTAAATGTACGCATTTTGAGAAAGCATTTTGAAAAGTTTCTAATTTTCTTAAACGGTGCAACTGAATTCTACGACATTGTAGTTTTAACAGAAATTTGTATCTGTGATGATGAAAATAAACGATATTCCATTCCTGAGTACAAGTCTGTATTTCAGTGCAGGGAAATGAAGCGTTCTGGAGGAATTGCTGTTTTTATAAAGGAATCAATTAAATTTGTTACTGCTGATATAAAAATGTCTTCCGGCAATGTCATTTTTCTAAATATATCCCTATGTAACAATAAATTTTTCACTGTCTGCGGTTTGTATAAATTTTTTGATTCTTCCAGTGAAAAATTTCTGTTTGAATTACAAAATATTTTGAATATGTTATCAGAAACAGCAATAATCACGGGCGATATGAATATTAACACTCTTGACAAAATTTCTAGTGCAAATCACTGTAACTTACATAGCTCTTATGTATTTATTAATGTAATAGACCAATCTACCTATCACCAAGCTCAAGGAGACATTCTAAACAAACATCAAAGCAAACGAAAAAAGTATTGGGCAGTTATAAATAAAACTATTGCAAAATACGTCTATAGATTAAAACAAATAAATATAAATAATAATTTATTATCAGTGGATGGTAATGAGGACATAGTAGCAAATTACTATAATATTTACTTTAAATATTGCGCATGTAACATTGTAAGCAGCGATCATTTCTGTAGCAATACGATAGTGTTGAATAAAATTATTGGGACAGATTATAAAGATTCCTTTGCGTTTACAAAATTTTCTTATGATGATGTAAGGAATGCAGCTTTGTCCATACCGAATAAATCATCATTTGGATTGGATAACATTTCAATTGAACTAGTAAAGGAAAACCTAAACTTTTTTGTACGACTGTTAACGTTTTTATTTAATGAATCTGTTTTTGCGGGAGTGTTTCCTGAAATCCTTAAATTGGGGGTTATTGTACCAATTTATAAAAGTGGTGAAACATCATCTGTTTCTAATTATAGGCCCATATGCATTCTTCCCACTCTATCAAAATTTTTCGAGAAATGTTTTAAAATAAAGATGAATTATTTAACGGTGACTAATTATTTCGTTAAAAACCAATACAGGTTTTTAATAGACCGGGGAACGGATGCTGCTCTATTTGAACATGTGTCTCATATTACAGAAAACTTAGAAGCAGGTAGATACACTGCTGCCATTTATTGTGACATAAAAAAGGCATTTGATACTGTTAATTCTTAAATTCGAAAATGCAGGTTTTCGATGGTTTAAATTAAATAGATTAAAATCTTACTTAGTGGATAGGATATACGTTACTAAAATTAACAATGTATACAGCAATGAGTGAATCAGAACTTCGGGGTGCCGCAAGGAAGCATTTTGGGTCCTTTCCTATTTTTGATTTATATAAATGAATTATGTAATCTGAACGTCCCAGGTAAATTAATAGTATATGCCGATGATACCGTTTTATTAATTAATTCTCGTTATCCAGATATCCTGTAAAATCTTGCTTAATCGGGAATTGATTCTGTAATTGATTGGTTAAACTGTAATAGATTAATTGTAAATTTATCAAAGACTAAATATATGTTGTATAGTTCTCATAATTACTTGTCCAGTGAAAGTATAAATCTCAAAATGGCAAGTAATCTGGAAATTCATAGAGTGTTGGATATTGAATATTTAAGTATAAGATTTGACAGTAAGTTAAGTTGGGTTTTGCACCTGTCATTTTTCGCTGGTAAAATAAGGAAGTTAAATTTTTTATTCTATTATTTATCGCAATATTATTCGCCCTATCATTTACGTAGAATTTACTTTGCGTTATATCAACCAGTCATTTCATATGATATCATTTTTTGGAGGGGTGCTACTAAATGTCATTTAAAACCCTTAAAAACTCTACATGAGGTAGTTCTAAAAATTATAAATCGCGGTATGAAAAGGACTTCACTTATTCCGTTACTGAAGTAAAGTGATATATATAAATTATAATTACTTATGCACGTGATTGCAAATAGGAACAAATTTAAGATTGCTTTTAAATCTGGTTCAACCAGGTCTGCTAAAGATTATTATGCCCAGATTCCTAGATATTATAAATTTCATAAAAGAATTCAAATACAGTACGCTGGAGCTGTTATGTATAATTCGTTACCGGCAGATGTAAAAACTTTACTAAATAATCCCAAACACAGGCGTAAATTATTAACCTTATACTGTTCTAGTACTTTATAAATAAATAGATAAATTGAAATACAAATAAATGGATTTATAAATAGAAAAATAAATAAATAAATAAAAATCGGAAAAATTAACTGTTCCAATACTTACTTTACTTGTTGCGGTATGTGTGGATGTGTTTTTGTGCTTAAAATACTTTCGCGACCTTTGGCATTAATGTACAAATGATGGGATATTATTGTGGCTGAAGGTATGTATGAAATGTAAAATGTAAGAATTCAATGAATGGGTGGTATTTGTGACTGTGCATACTTATTCTTAGTTGATAGATTAAGTGCTTAATGTAAATATACCAAAGAATATTATAATTTTAAGTTTAAAAGTTTATATAAAACCTTATTTTTACTTTTTATAATATCATCTTTTCGTGCGCATCTATTGTACTCTACTGCTCGTGCTTTTTCGTGCATGTGTGGAATTTTATAATAAAAATATTTGATTTGATTTTGAGTTTAGAAGCTTTGGTATTTTGATTTTTCTTCGTTCATAACAAAATCACACTTCAAAACAAAGACACTGCATTAAAAAAGGCTCAATCAAAATTATACCAATTCACATTAAAATGATGCAGAGACACTTAAGTAGTACTATCATGCGTATTAATGTATATATATGTATCATAAAGTTGAATATAAAAACCCAACTGTTTTTAACTTAGATAAGTAACAATCGTTTATATCGTGCGGGGGCAGTAGAACGAGAGTAATTTTCTTCAATCATTAACATTCTAAAATTAATATATCAGATTAAACTTTATATATTTTTATTATTGAATATGTAAATTTGTATTAATATTTTGTGGTTTAATATAAAGTTTTATTTATCATTTGAGGCTGGTCATACTTGTGCTACCAATATAGATTTAATTAATGGCCGCCCAACTGGTTCAATTCGTGTTTCATTTGGTTACATGTCTGATGTTCAAGATGCAGATCGATTAATTAAACTAATTGTAGATTGTTTTGTGTCACAACCTTTGATTATAAAATTTCCGGAAAACTGGCAAAAAAAATCGGCTTTGCTGAGAAAAAAATTTTATTCGATAAAAGATGATTGGGATACATTTGATGAAAAATTACACGGTGATAGTTACATTGAAAATATAGTGCCAAAAATAAATTCATTTGTTATTAAAAAAAGGTAAATATTCATTTTTAACTATTTTGATATGAATCATTTTTTTTTATTGTTATTTGAAAAACGGTTTCATTATATTCCATATTAGTTGGTGTGACAACAAAAATAACTTAGTCCGTTATTATAAATACGTATAATTTGTTTTTGACGTTGTTCTTTATGTAAGTTATATTGTCAATTAATTAAGCCATCTTTCGGTTTAGAGTAAATTAAACTTTATTTATATATTTTGATTGTCATGCCATACTCAGAAATTGGGTTTGGTTGCTGCAGAGTTTCGATATTAGTGCATGTTTATGGAACGGTATTCCTTCTTCCATTGTCTCTCATTTTTCTTTGTTTTTTTTTTATTTTGTTTTGTTTTGTTTTGTTTTGTTTTGTTTTGTTTTGTTTTATGCAGTTAAAATATTTATTGCAGTTAGTTCTGTAGTGTTTTTTTAAGGTTTTAGAAATGTAGTTTCGCCTCTTCTTTTTACCTTTTTTTTACGATGTAGAAAGTAGTGCATTCATATTTATTCTTATTGTTTACTTGAAATCACTATAAATTTAGTTTTCAGTTCTATTTATCTAAAAGCCATATGCTGTTTTGATCAATATTATCACGGATTTTGGTTTTTTTGAACTCTAAAAATTGCCTTTTTGTATGCATTACCAAGTGGTTTATTTATAATTTTTATTTTTGTTGTAGAATCGGTTTATTTTTATATTTTTAAAATTACTTCGGTTACTATTTTTCATGATATGTAAATGTTTGTTTGTATCTTTCATTGTGGAAAGGATAAACAAAACAGATAAGTTGGCGACCGCGGATATGCAAGGTCTGATTAAAAAGTGCTTGAACAAACGCGATTGTGACACAAATAGTACAGGTATGTTGTTCTACGTGGGATGGAGGGTTAAGAACCTTCTTTTTTCCAAGTAACCATGAATGAAACGAGAATCTTATTTTATGTACATTTTATACATAGTTGAGTCAGACGGTTTCGCAGTGAGAAAAACGTTTGGTGGATGTTTCAGTCTAATGAAACAGGTTTATAGCGAATTAGTTGTGCGATCTACCGTCTACTTTTGGTATCAAAAATTCGCCAGCGGCTGAAAATTCATTGGAGATAATGCGAAAACTGGCCGACTATTTACAGGTCGTTCTTCAGAGTAAATTTCTCAAGTTCACTGTTTGTTACGATCAAATAGGGGTCTGAAAATTCGAGAAATTAGTTCTTCTTTCAATGTCAGTGCGGGACCTTTTAAAAAATGTTAACGGAGGATTTGGAAATAGCAAGGGTTTGTGTAAAACTTGCACTGCGTCTGTTAACGGAAGATCAAAAACGCAATCGAACGAAAATATCTTAAAAGCTATTTATGAATATCGAAAATGATCCGTTTTTTCTTAGCAAAATTGTTATTGGGTCGAGACTTGAGCTTACATGGGACCATCCGGAGATAAAAATATAATTGTCATAATGGATTACGCCAAAAAATTCGAGAAACTCAAATAAAAGCTAGAATGAAATGATGGAGAGTGAAAATCACAATAATGTTTTTTGACAACGAAGGACTGGTTCATTACTAGTTTGTATTCCAGAATCGAACGGTAAATACATTATTTTACCGCAATTGTTGCGGTGTTTGCGTAAAAAAATTTGTTTAAACCGGACAAGTGAAAAAATGGTTTGCTTGCTGCATCACGATGATGCTTTGTGTCACACATCTCTTTGATTACCACAATTTTCCTCTGCTCTCTCCTGCTCATTCGATTTAGCTTCGTGGGATTTCTGGTTCTTCACAAGACTACGGCTCATACTGAAAGGAGAACGATTCGATAGTTCTCAGGCGATTCAAGAAATCACCAGGAAACAATGCGCAACACCACTAGAGCGGAGTTCACTCAATATTTCTGAAAATGAACTGAATAACGGAGAAAAACCATTACCACAAAAGAAGAATATTTTGAGCGGTTTAAAAATATTTTAGAGAATGGTCACGCGCGATATTACAATAAAAAGGTATTTGTTTGATCTTTTTACAATCAAAAATATATTTCTTTGATTTTTTTTCATTTATCGAAAAAGTACTTCGCGGTGACCTGGTAAAATTGTTGTGGGAATCACTTCAAGGAGTGGGTTCGTCATTTGCAAATGATGGGGCTTTCATATCTCGCCAAGAGAGAATCTCACTAGATATAACAGGTCGATCACAGTCGCGTTTGTCCAAGGGTTTTTAATTAGTCCTTGCAAGTACATATATCAAAAGAAAACGTAGTGTGCTTTCTATGCACATTTTAAGTGGAAATTATAATTTTAGAATTTTAATTCGTGAGGTATAAGTTTGGGTAATTTTAAATAAGGCTGGATTTTTTTTCTTTTTTTCGTCAAACAGTTATGTCGCATTCTAAAAAGTATTGACGCTATAATATGCAACCCATTTTTGGCGCATTGCTATAGCTCGATGTTTTACTAATACACTAATAAAGATATTGCACGTTTCCATTTTTAATAGTAAAATCAAAACCAATGTTTACTAACAATGAACTTAACATAATACTGTCATATGACATCGAAACAAATATGTATATTTCTATGTATTGAGTATGCGGTATGTGCATGCGTTTTGAGCATTACTTCATGTAGTGAGAAAAATAAAGAAATGTCTAATATAAGCGATGCACATCAATTTATATTTATGTTATTGTTGCGGTTTTATTTTATCACACGTATAATTTTTATGTTTATTAATGAATATTAAAAATATTAAAAAATTAATTCTTCTTGACGATAACTTGTTAATTATATAATTACTATGTTTTTATATGTATTATGAAGAATTAATTAAATAGCAAATAAAGGTAATTAACTACAAAAGTGCATGTATGTGCATATTTTAAATGTTTTGTGGATATTTGTATATTTTATGAATTTTCATTTACTTTTAATAATTGCATATAAAGAAACCCCTCTCCACCTACATAATTATATATTTGAAATTATCAGAAAAATCGAAGTAAATATTACATTAAATTTATAACTTCCTGAAGAAAAAAGCAGCATTGAAAAAAGTTAAAGTACGAGGCTTCACTGTAATTCAGGATAGAATTTATTATAAGTAACAGCGAAAAATTTAGAACTTTAAATTAAATATTAGATGAAAATAAAGTCTCTTACACTCTGTTAGAAGTGGTCGTATTTAAATGTTTAGAGGTTAGTTTAATTTTTAATAATATTCGTGTTTTTTTTTCCGGTTGAAAATAAATTATTTAGTTTTCCTATACATTCGAAACATATAACACTAAATTTATCTTTATTAATATATTGTCTTTTGTATTTTTTGCTAAAGATGGGAAATTTTTGAAAATGTTTTTAGAATATTAATTTTTTCATTTAGTGTTCGATATAGTTTTTATAATTTTATTATTTTATATTGTAAATTTTTGTGTGGTGATTTGGTTTATCTAATTTTCATTGTTATCGTTTTGACATGTGACCCGATCTACTAAAAAGGGACCTATCGTCCGAAAACAAGTTTTTGAGAAAACAGCAGTTAAACAATATGCGCTTGCGCGTTTTTACTCTTTCACTGTTTTTTTTTTATATTTTTTCAAGTTCATGTTCTTTTTTAAAATTAGTTGGAAAAGTAACTATTAAATTTAGAAATCTACGAGTTGTTTCATTGAAAATAGCGTACTTTTTCCTATGAGATCGCCAAAAAAGTGAAAATTGATTTTTTGGACGATAGGTCTCTTCTAGTAGACCGGGTCATATATTATGTATATATATAAATATATAAATAATTTTATTTATATATCTATAATAAAAGAAAATGTTGAATTTTCGTAAATTATTTTTAATATTATTATCGTCATATTGTTGCAAAACAATTTCATTTGGGACCAGTGATATTGGAGAGCCCATTACGGGTCTATTGTGTGTCATCATCATCATCATAGTCGTAGGCTCGTTCCGAGCATCGTGAAATTATGAGTCGTTCTATTGTGTGTATATATTGTTAAATGTAAAATACTTTTGTTTAAAAATAATTTTAACGACATTGATAGTTGATTAACAAATGGAATATGCAACCGTTATTAATTTAATCTGTGTAATATTGTGAAGTTAATTTAAAGATATTTTTGTAAATAAATTATGTATGTCATAAGATGTTTTTTTTTTGTTTTTTTTATCGTTTATTTGAATATTAAGTTTGTTAACCAATTGATGTTTTTTATTAATAGAAAAAGGTACTGCTTAATGATGATAATCATTTACTCAGGTATTTTATTAATATATTATGCAAATGCCTAAGCTGGAGCTCTTCTGTAATTAATAATTAGTTTAATAGTTACATACTATTTATGTATTTTAATTAATGGTATCAATGTTGGTTTAGGTGTTATATTATTTGTGTACTTATATATATTTTGTGTTCTGATCAAGAATTAATGTATTTTCTTTTATTGTTTGTTATATTTTGTAATTCTGAGTTATGACAAATGTGTGTGTGTTGATGTCATTTGTGTTATAAAATTTATATGCATACTTTAAGTTATTATTGATTTAATTTTCAGTCATTTTAATTGAATTGCTTGTCTAATTTTTCAGAACTTCCATAAAAGCACCGTCTACTGGTATGAAATTATCTAAAATATTCTTGTATCCGATTAAATCTTGTGGCTCTTATGAAGTGAATTCAGAGTGGCCATTGTGTGAAACTGGACTGAAGTATGATCGAAAATGGATGATCGTTAATCATGCCGGTACATGTGTATCTCAAAAAAAGCTGACCAATTTATGTTTTGTAAAGCCAATTATTAATCTAACTGATCAAAAATTATATATTACATATGATGGTAATAATAAGCTTCTTAATTTAACTTATAATTTTATTAAAAAATATTTTTTATGGATGTACATCTTTATGCACATTAACTCAATTTTTATTAATAACTCTTTGATTTTACAAAATAAATTTAATAGAGAAATTTCTTAATCATTGATAACACTATTATTTCTTATAAATATCTTTTTGGTTTAGATTTAGAGGAATCTAAAATTGCTGTGCCATTAAATATGGATGTGAATACTTCTTGTTTGAAAAATATTTGTATTAAAGAAAGTAAAGTTTGTGGAGATACTGTACAAGCTGTGGATTGCGGTGATGAAATAGCCTCCTGGCTTTCGGAATATTTTGGAGTTATTGGATTAAGATTAGTCATGGAAAGTTCTGCTGGAAAAAAAGATAAAACGGGTAAATTATTTTTCGTATTAAAAATTTTTTAAGAGAGTAATTTTTTTAAATTTTAGTTCAAAAAGTTGGCCTTTATGGTCATAAAAAAAAAATAAATGTAAATTAAAATATAAACGAGACAAATTTTGTAATTTAAAAAAGTATATGCAGAGGGGGAAATAAACAATGCCTCTTAGAAGCATTAGATTAACGAATCGTAAAGTGTTGGAAATATAAAGTGTCGAGGAAAATAAAAGACTTTTATTTTACTGGAATCGCATGCTGGAAATGTGTAAGTACGATTCATATACGCAATTTAGTTGCAATTGAAAATATGACAAAAAAAAGACATAGCAGCAAATTAGAATAAAAATTATGTAAAAAAATATCGGCCATGTTCGTATAAATGGAGTTAGTTTATAGAAACATATACGCATTTCTGAGACGAATATTTGAGTAATTCTTACACGTCAATTATTTTAAGTCGCGTAAAATTTATTTGTTCTCAAAGTATAAAATATGAGACAATAAATTTTGTTAGTCGACGTATTTTATTTTACTGAAGGGCAGAAAATAAAATAAAATTACACACGTTTTTCGTTCTGTAAATGAAAGCATTCGCCGCTGGAGCTAAAGTTATCTTAAACAGTGACCGTTAGGTTCACGAAAGTGAAGGGAAAGGCAAAGTGGTTAAAAGGAAAACGGGAGTATTTAGTGTTAAGCAGATATAATAAATTGTTGTTAAATGAGAGTTCAGCTGGAGTTATGCTTATTAATTAATGTAGCTTTCTGAAAGTGGAATCAATGTTGAAGTCTTTTGAAATAATTATAAGTTCGTTTATTCTGCGCACAGCACGGTTTGATTTATTTTGATTAGGATGCTTATTTAAAATTAAAGTATTTTTTTTTTTGGCTTGGTTTTAAACACCATTTAGCCACTAACTAATCATTAAATTAATCTTTCAATAAATTAGTCTAATTTTTTTTTTTTTCCCGGCCGTCGCTGGGAAACCAGCCTCTGATCACTATCTTAATAACGAAGGGTTCACGCCACTAGGCTATCGCGACGGCCCTAAATTAGTAATTTATACTGTAGGTGGATGAATATGATATATAAAGCAAGTACATTAGAACCATTGAAAGATTGCATTTTGTAAAGCAGTATTTAATTGTATTTTTTTCTTTCAATCAAAATTGGCGAGTTTTAGCTAATATTCTAGCTCTAATGCGTTTGCTCTTATGCCTGGATTATTATATTTCGCATATTTCTTGTAAATATATGCGCGAATAACTAGAAATGAGTTATTTTAATACACAGAGTTGTGTTTAGTTAAGTACATAGAGGATTCTATGTAAATTATTATAGTATCAAATTAGAATTTTTTTTGTTCTAACGATTTTGGTCTACTTCATATCATCTTCCTACATACCTAGTTCATTTATGTTAATGTCTCATGCGTAAATAACTATAGTGTGGACTACCTGAACCATTATTTTGTTGTTTTTTTCGTTTTCAGGAATAGTATTTAATTTGTACCAATTTCATACAAAAAATTCGGCTTGCTTTCTCTGACTACAGCTATTTTTTTTAACTTGCAGATTTTTATTGTTGTTCTCTGACTATCCGCAACAGCGATCTTATACCTTAGTTTTGGTTTTTCGCGCACCTACACATACTTGCAATTGTCATCTGTTTTTATTAATTTACTTTCTATAAAAATTGATTTTATTTTCTGTGTGGGTATTCAATTGTATGATTTTGGTTTTATATAAATTTATTACTAATCCGAAATGTTGACAGTGGTGTAGCCAAAAAAGGAGGTCAAGGAAAAGCTCCCACTCCCATACCGGTCAGAAAATTTTTGCAATTATTGGTTTATTTTTCATTCGAAAATAAAAAATTTTGAATCTATGAAAGTGAAATTTATTAGCCGGACAAAAATTGTATACTCATCAACTTATGTATTCTGAGTAATTTTTGGCGACTCTTATACTTACGAACGATGAATTGTAATTTCTTCTGTCGATGATCATTAATGAACTATTAGAAGGAAGTCGAAATTAAGAAGCTGATTTTTATTTGTGCTGCAGAACGAAATATTTATGTGCTTGGCTACCAAATCAGAGGAGGTCACGGGTTCGAGACTTGTCTCGTCCCAGATCCAAGTTGTTCTCAAGTTTACCCAGCCTGAATTAATTGGGTGCCAGAGAAATATCGGAAAGTAAAGGCGGCCGAGAGACGACTTAGTACATTGCGAATCTTAACTTCACAATCCCCGATGCCCTGTTAAATGCTATGGGACATACTTTACTTACTATAGGTAAGGGAAATTTAAATCAGAGTAATACAATGAATGAAGAATGCAACGTAAAAGCAAATTTGAATTCGTTAGTATTATAGTCCTTAATTCTTTAGTATCTTTCCGAATTTTTGCATTTATTACTTTATACTTGGACATACCTGTGAACTTACACAGGCTTCTAGCTATCATCAGCTCCAAAATTCCCAACCTCATCTAGGATTTATGTTTCTTGGGTTTGGTAAACTTAATATAGGTTTCTTGTTGTTTTACCATGGTCGATTATCTCCTCCTAAGTTAGATTATTTGATTCGGTAACACATGAGAGCTGCTCTTCGACAACTTAGCTAATGTATTTCTGTAATATATCTTTTTTAAATTTCAGTTTGGTCGAAACATTTTAGTATCAACTACCTGGTTGATGTCGACACCAGGAAATGTTTTCACAGAGTTCAGTACCCTTTTCTATCTTTTAGTCAGAAGAATGTGATCAATTTAGTTTCTCACGACATTATTATTTGCACCGGAAAGCGACTTCCGGGTGTAAATTCACCAGGGATTCTGTTTAAGTACTATGTTTCAGAACGTAACTCTTGTTTCACTTAGAACTGAACGAACCTATCGCCTCCGGGTTTCCAACTCTAAGGCCTTAACTGCCAATAGCGTTACACAATCCACTATGACGTCGAAATCGCCAAGAACAAAGGTGAATTCACCAGCATTACAACGCGCAATAAATCCTCTAGTTCAATATAAAATGTGTCAATTGTTTGATCATCCTGATCGCTGGTTAGAGCATACGCTTGTTTATGTTCATTTTGCTATACGACGTTTTGATTCTATTTCATTTTTTTTTTTTTTTTTTTTTTTATATTAGCGTAAGTTTAATGTAGTTGAAACGTCGTTTTAGATTTATTTAATTTACATTTGTGTTATATTTTAAATGTGAATACATACTTTAAGAGTGTTGTATTTATAATTTAATATTTAAGAAAAGATACAGTTGTATTATTTATTTCATAGAGTTTAGATCTTTCAGAACTTATAACTGTTAATAGAAACAAAAAATAAAAAAAGTTGTAACGAATAATATGACATGTAAGAAATGATCCTAAAACGAAAAAATAGCTTTTTGGGAAGAAAAGAAACTAAATTTCACGTTCCAGTTATTAAGACATTCTTTTTTATTATTAAGTAAATTTAAAAACGTAACAAAAAAAGTAATGAATCACAACTTATTAGCTGGTATAAGAAATATCTGTTGATTTTTATTTTTTGATTTCATGTTTTAATAAAGTAAACGTGAATTTCGGATTTTTCATTTTCCAGAGGTGAAGTCATTCTCAAATGTGGCACAAATTTTGTTGTTAAACGAAGCCAGTATTAATTGGTTTGCGAAAAAATTAGAAGATTATTCTTCAAATCTTTCACCGGTGCGTATTAGTTTATTCGGCGAAACTATTAATATTTTTTTTTTTAAATTTCCATTTCATCGGTTTTAGTATATCGGGCGTCATTTGATTATATTTTTTAAGCTGTTTTTATTCTTTTGGAAGCTAGAGTAAGTTGTAGTAATAAAAAATTAGTTACTAGATACCGGTTTTAAATTAGTGTAATTAAAGATAGTTGAAACATGTCGTTTACTATAACGGGGTATATCAGCAGTTATGACTTTGGAAAAGTGTACTGAAAAACAAATTGTTAAAAGTCGTGCGAACAAACTAAGTTCGTTTCAAAATTATCCCATCGTTACGCAGTTGCATAATTTATCTAAATTTAGTAATTTAAATATCGGTTGTTTGTTTATTTACATGATTTATATAATTCTGCATTACGGATTTCCAGGAAATTCAATGATTATAAATATTTTTGAAAATAGACATTTATATAAGTAGCGAATTGCCAAAAACTATATCATTGGTATTTCATCCATTTTTATCTATTTACTCGTATACGATGTAATTTATACTTGTAGTATCCATGAAGTGTGAAAGCGTTAACGAGCATAAAATCCAGGATCTAGTTTTTGCAAAAATTTTTTGGCAGTCTTTTTTCGATGTTATTTTATGGATGTGTGAAGTTTTATATTTTTTATAAATTAAGGAGAAATTAATTAAATATTTTTTTACAGTTAAAGTTTTCATTCACAAAATAACTTAATTTTTAGTTAGAGTGCTTTGAAGTAGGCGAAGTTTGTCAAATTTCTAGGATATGATCCATATTCTGTTAGTTTTATTTATATAATAAAATTCATTGAAAATAAATCGTTTTAATTTTTTAACAATTCGCCTATTATTTTCGTCATATTCGATGACATTGTACTGTAATTATTTACACGCATGTTGTGTGCAATCTTTTAGGACAATTTAATGCAACGATTTCGAAGTAATTTCGTAATTTCGGGTGATGCGGAACCATCAGCTGAACAGTTTTGGACGGAAGTTACCATTGGTTCTGTTCGATTCAAAGTAAGACAATCTGTTTAGAACTAGCTGTTACCCACGGCTTCGTCCGTGCATTAATATATCCGTTTAAATCTATACTTGGATATTAATAAAAAAAAATTTTGTTTTATGTGAAATTATATTGTTTATTTATTTTACGTGTCATATACAGCAACTTAGTCTAGAGACATGGCAAGGAATTACAAAATTACGAAAATTGAAAACAAGAAAAAAAAAGAAAATAAAGAGAAATTAACAAAGATTAACAAAATTATAACAGCTCTTTAACAAATTAGAAGATTTTAGAAATTGAAATAATCGATTAAGCACGATTTCTTGGATGGTATTCCACATTGTTTCCGACACTGGTCGAAGACTGGACATTTAATCAGTAGGTGTTTGACAGTTAACTGACAATCACATGTCTGGCACTGGGGGCCTGGTTCTTTATTTAATAGATATGCGTGTATAAGGCGAGTGTGCTCAAGTCACAGTCTGCATAATATTACCTCCTGTTTTCAGCTTTCTTGGCTTGAGGAAAGCCATGGATTCGTGGACGATTTGATGGAGTGTAATTTATTTTCTATAGGTAAATTTTGCCAATCGTTGTTCCAGATGTTGTTAAAATGACATTTAAGCTGATTTTTAAAGTCGGTAAACGGTACCGTTACGTTTGAAGTTGACGCACGTTCGTTAATCGTTTTAACGGAGTTTTCCGCATTTTTAAAGCTCTGTATGCTGCACTGGGCTCGGTTGCACCATGGTGGCATAGGAGATATCGGGTCCCGGACCAGTACTGGAATTTTTCTCTCTTTGAGAAACATGTTTATTACCGTCCGACAAAAAATGGTCTTCACCTTTCACGTTTAGTACTTAACAAAAAGTTTTGCTCAACTAAACAGCACACACAGCCATCATTTTGAAGGGGTCGAATTATTCACACGGTAATCTCCCATAATTACACATTTAAGAGAACATCTTCACTCATATCTTATGACCTCTCCGTCTTGAACACTTTATTAAAATGAATTTATTAGCACAACAGCAAACTACAGTAGTTGAGTAAGGATTTCAAATTTCAGTATAAATAATATTACCGGTAGTTACTGTTTTCGATATTTAAATCAAAAAATGCGATCCCCGCAGGTTGTGCGAAATTGCTTCAATTCCTTTTTGAATCACGTAATTGTTAACTTCCAAGTCGAATTTCGCGCTATATTTAGTCTTATATTGGACATCTTCTACCAACCCAAGTAACTGTCATCGAACTCCTTTTTTTTTTTTTTTTTTTTTTTTTCGGGTGCTGTCTATCGAGCGCCATTATTTACACGCTCGCGTTTTTGGGTGCGAGTCTTTTAGATGCATCGTTCTTCAGATGTTGACGATCCCAGCACTTTTATTTAGGGCCCTTTAATCTGCCACCTTCAAACTTCATTGGCTGAACGTTATGCTGGTGAGAAGTATGAATTTTCATTAAAATGCTTCTAAAGCACTATAAAACATTTTTTTATCACTATAAGTAAAGATACTTGATGATCCGTAACTTTTTCTGATGATCCGAATTTGAAAAAATAACAGACGTTATCGGAAAATATATATTAAAAATTAATCACCGACATCTTTCGGAAACAAAGTCTCATAATAATATAAATACTCTTATTTTGTGCGCTACACGGATGAATGCAAAAATGCAATTGAAACTGATTATAAATGTTTGATTTATCGTTATACCAGTGCAGTTCCCAAGTACATGTGTGTCTGTGCATTGATAATCACGTGCATGTGATGGTTGGCGTGCAGTTTTCCACTGTTCTTTACTCAGCTATTAACAATCGTTTATTTTTAAATAATTTTTACTTTCCTAGCCAAATCTTAAACTCATGTCCCTCATTTGGTAGTCCCATCGTTACAGCAACTTGATTATCGAACGACACTTTATAAATTAGTTTCATAGAAAAAAATGTTAATAACTGTTTTGCAGGCTAAATATAATGTATTTAATTTTAGTTTGAAAATAAATTTTAAACGCTTCAAATAATTTTATCGGTAAAATTACCTCGATAAAAACCGACCAAAATTAAAAACATATATATATATATATATATATATATAATTTCAAAAGCAATGTAGAAATGTAACAAAGTTATTATAAATGCGAGTATTCTATTGCGAGTTAATTCGAAATTATATTTGTCCGTATAGTGTGAATATAGTGTATAAATCGGGTTGTTGACATTTTTATTATAGTTTTATTTAAAATGTTTTGTTAAGTTAAAGTTCTTTAAAATAAATGTTAGCAGAAACCTTTTAAGTATTAACTTGGAAATAAATCTCAGGCAAAATATATAATTGAGGGTTTAAATTTATTCTAGTAAAAATATCAAAAAAAATTACGTTATTTTTATTCTGTCGCAACCATTATTTATCTCACATATTCCTTTAAATACAGGTTGAAGAGCCTTGTTTTCGTTGTCAAATCATATGCATCGATCAGTTTACCGGCGAAAAGAACAAAGAAGTGTTAACGACGTTATCGTCTGCTTTAAATGGGAAGATCACATTTGGTGTTTATATGAGTACTTTTTCGGATCAAAAAGACAAAAATGGCGTTATTACTGTGAGGCCTGGAGACACGGTAATCGTCAATTAAACAGGTGAAAAAATTTACTTCATATATCAAATACGCATTTTTCCTGCGTTTAGAATTCCGTGTACATGTAAACGAAATTCTAAGAGATGATTCAGGAACACGGAAAAAACCAAATATAATTTATTAACTCCTCTGGGACGACTTAACTTGCAAACTTTAAATTATATGCCAAACTCACAATTGAAATGCTTTTTAAGGTGGCGTTTAACTTTGGGACAACCATTCACCCTTGACTCTAACAGTTGCCAATAGTGTTAAAAATACATAATTTGGAGTTTGAAGTAATTTAAAAAATCACTTAAGAATTCATAACTTTTCTCTTTCGGATACCCATTAAACGTGAAATTTCAAATTTCAAATTAAATCAGATTTTTACTAAAGTCAATTACTTATCATTAAAAATAAATATTTTCAGTAGCCGACTGATTCAACTCCCTTCACTTGCAAAATACATCCCCCCCCCCAAAAAAAAGAAAAAGAAGATATAAATATATATATATATATATATTGTTTTATAGAAAAAAATGTATGTTTTTGTAAATGGCAGATCAGTTATAGAAAGTGAAAACAACAATATTACAACTTCAAAAATCAGATTCTCGAGGTTTTTGGGGATTTCTAAAATATTTCCGAAAATGTTCTACATCAATAGAAAACTTACTATTTGGAAATAAAGAAATTATATTTAAATTCCTTTACGAATTTTTCAAAGAGTATGAAAAGTTCATGTAAAATAAACAGTCCCATTGATAGCGTGTGTATTATACTTTAAAAATTTAAAGAAATCTATAGAGATTAGTATAGAGGTTTATTATTTCCGATAATACAAATTCAGAATTTATTTTGAATTTAGAAATTTTAATAAATTTAAATTATAGTGTAATTCTTATCCGAACATAAGAAATTGCTTGATTGACCTTGTTTTTTTCACCTCTGTGGTAAGTTGTTAAAACGAATCGTCGAATAATTTAGTCTCCCGTGCAAATTTCGACATCTTTTATTTTCATTCTAAAATAATTTCTCAATTTCTGTTAAGTGCGTATATAGGTAAGCATTGGTAATGCTAATCTGTTACAGAAATTAATAAATTAAATTTTTTAAAACTTTGTTGCCTAATTTCTGTCCTTTATATTACTTCAGCTGATAATGTTTTGCTTTCTGGAATACTTTGCTGTGGTTGTTGAAATGCGTAAAACATTAAATTTAGTATTTTGCAATAAAAAAGTAATATAATTCATTATGCAAATTGTTTTATTATTACCCTTTTGATCGGTCAAATTTTTCATATTCATTTTTTAACTAAGTATAATAAAGAGCTGAAATAAACTATGTATCCTTGTTACGATTTTCTATTATTTTTCATTCATCTTTTAAATATATATTGTACCGTTTTTGTTAAATATCGTTATTTTAGATTAATGATTTTCGGCCTGAAAGTTTATTTATACATGGTTTTCATTGATATTTTATCTATTTGTATTTGTTTATTAAGCTATAAGTAATCTCCATTTTGTTTTAAAAGGTTATAATAAGCTAAGCAAAAAATACTTTTCCGTTCAAGTTACTGTAAATTGAAAAAAAAAGAACATTATAAATTTTAATATATATGTGTGTAACGGAAATCAGTCTGTTGTTTTATCCATTGTTTTATTTTTTAATTCTTAGGATACATTTCAAGTTTTGTATGTAACGAGAAAATTAACTATAATAATAGCTTTTTACGCCCTTACGTTTTCTTTACACTTCCAGGTTCGCCATTATAAGTAATCACGATAGTACATTTTCAAATTATGCCTTGTGTTATTTTTGTCGGTTGAATTATCATCATTATAGATAGTATTTTCACATCAGTATGAAGAAAATAAAGTCATTGTCACGTTTAGTATTATAAAAAGTATTGTTTTAGAAATACTAAACCCGGGACAGTTATTTTTGGGTATCTATCTGATGTTGCTACGACAATGAAGTGTATGTGTATTTGATATATTATACTGTTTCATAATGTTGCAAGTCGCTAATTTCATTTCACCTTACAATTTTTGTAAGATATTTTTATTTTAGTAAATAATGTTAAAATTTTGTTCCTTTTCTTTTCTTTCATTAGTTTTATTTGTTTTAATAGATAATTTTAATTAAACAATGTTTATTTTTTTTTTTTTTTAATGGAATTTACCTTTTTTATATTTATAGCTTTAAATTTCTTTTCTTTTTTTGTAGAATTATAGCTATTAATAATTATTCTTCCAGTTAATTATGTCCTTTTTTCTTCTTGTTTTTTAGTTTACGACTTAGGCCGGTTTAAATATATGTTTTAATTTGATATCAGTGCAGTTTAAAAATTTTAATGTTGTATAAGTTTGTTTTAAGTTATTTACGTAGCTAATTATTTACAGTTAGCTCAGTTATTGTTTTTTAAATGTTTATTTCCGGTGACAAATAAAATGCTTTTACTAAAATATTTAAACAGATATGCAAATAATTTAATTTTTTTAATTTACTGTTTTCTTTTTTTTAAATATATTTGTATGTATATGTATAAATATATATATATATATATATATATATATATATATATATATATATAATAAGGGGTTATGCAGCTCTGCGACGCTTTTTAATCGCGCTCATCTGCTTCGTTCGCTAATGTCTCAGCAGTTGTTTACAGGTAAGTTGTAAAAAATAAAATTTATCACAAAGCTTTATGAAATGCAATATATACATATATATGTGTGTGCGTGCACGTGTTTGGACGTGTGTATACAAAAATGTATAATGTATTTAGAAAAAAAATTATCTTTTCATACGATTTGTAAGTTTGCAATGTCAAGATGTTGCTCGTACTTTTTCGAAAGTAAATAGCTTTGCTACAAGTTTTATTTCTTTAAAGTTATTATTGATCTGTTATGATTTACGCATAAGTGAAAATAATAGATTCCTTATTACTTTTAAGATTTTCATCTCATAAACTCTTGCTAATTCCGTATTTGTGGACGAATTATTGTTTTAATATTGGGTTGTAAGCTACTTAATATAAACTCTTCACTGATCACGTTCGTAGTGGAGGAAGGTTGTTTTATTTCGTCTTTATTGTTTTATTTTTTTATTTATTTTTTTGATAAAATGAAATAAAACTATATTGAAGGAATATAGACTACAATATTTTTAATAATCAGTTGATTTGGATAAGCCTTCATTTTGATCTTTTTACAAAAAAATATGTTTTGCGTTTCTTTCGTTTTTTTACATTTGTTGTACGCGTGTAGACTGATTTTAATAATTTTTGTTCATTCAAAAGTGTACCATTCGGCTGTGATACTGTGTAAGTACACCGTTAAATCTCGATATAAACACATATACACTTAGCAGTCATCGAAAAATGTTAAAAAAATGTGGTCCCTTTAGATATTGTAATATAACGGGCTTGATTAGTTTAAAATATTATCAATTTACCAAAGAAAAGTAATTTTAAAAAATTGAAGTATTATAGTGATAATTGTCATAGAACAATATAGATTCGAATAAAGAAAACGAATTTACGCTGTTTCCAATTTTGTTACTTTTAAAAAAAATTGATTTTTAGCAAGGTAGAGAATTTAAATATTATGCAAAAAATTGTGAAATAATATGTTTAAAAAAAAAAAAACAAAACATATCGACAAAATTTACTACAAAAATTTAATAGAAATACGTTGAAAAGTAGAAAATAACTATTCAATAAAAAATAATATATTTCTGAGTGGTATAGCTTAAGATGATATTATGATAATTCTTACGTAACATTAAATTTTTGAAGTCGTCACCAAATTCAAATTGCAGTAATAATTGAAAATCGCATTAAATATTTATTAAATTGCTTTTAGGTATTGTAATTTTAATTTGGCGAAATACTCCAAAAATTTAATGTTGTATAAAAGTTATCATATCACCTTAAGCTATATCACTTTGAAAAATATAAGTATTATTTTTTATCCGAATAATTATTTTTTACTTTTTAATGCATTCTTATTAAATTTTTATCTTAAATCTTGAAGTCGCTATTTTTTTCCCCGAAAAACAAACATTTTATTAAGTAATCCGCGTATAACGAGTCTAATGTAAAAATTCAGTACAACCGCAATAACTACTATTAATTTATATTTTTGATGGTTGCTATATTTGTCAGCATAGAAAAGTAAATCGTTTTCCCCCGTTACCAGCTCTATTTGTTTCATATATCGTAAAATCTAGTACACTGCTAACATTAGGTTTTATTTTTACTCGGTACGCAGTACGTAAATCATTTTAAATTTAAAACGCGTGAATGTGCACGTTCAGTATTTTTTTTTTTTTTAATGTAGAGGCTGAACATGCGATCGTGATATTAAAAAAAAAAAAATCCCTTTGATTCTGGTAAATTTTCTTACGCCTACACTATGACCTGTTTATTAAATAAATTACGCAATTCTCGAAAGAAGGAAATGAACGAAAATGTCGCGTAACACGAATTTTTATGGTTCGAAACTGTACATGTAGAAAATTTCCTTTCCCATGCTTAATATCGTCATTTACACGACGTAGTTCCACCATTAAGAGCATTTTAACGTTTTAATTCACCTAGTAATTATGTACAATTCAAATACTACTCATCCTCTCATTATAAAATGTACAGAACTGCCGGACTAATAATTATGAAATTTGGTTGGTTGTTATTTGTTAGGATGTAGGTGCGCGCTCAGAAGAAGTTGCGACTTTCCTGATAGTAGCCTCAAAAAGAAGGAAGATTTTATGCAAAACAGACGAACTTAATTTTTGAACAAACTCGGAAGAGCCACAGAGGTGCAAAAGTGATTTGCGAATATTTTTTTTGCACTGTTTTTATAGGTTGAACAAGGAAAGCAAAGGAGAGTGGATTCGTTAGATGGCTTAATAAATTTTTTATTATTAATGTAATAATATTTTAGCAATATTTTAGTCTTTGAAACGGATTATATTAAAAAATTTATCGACTACGATGCACGAAAATCTTTCCTAACTGAGCTAGTGATTAAGTTCAACAGAATAAATTGTAATTATTGGTCGGAAAAGATATCTTTTTTATTTAGAAATTAAATTCTAGTTAATAATATAGGACCTAAGAACAGCAGAGATGACGAGGAATAATCGTAACTAAAAAATTATCGTTTTTTATGGTCAAAACATGTTGAAGAACGTGAGTTTTTATGCGAAAGTTCTACTATACCTTATACTGCTCGATAGATTTTATCTTCAAAAATAAGTATTAAAAACCAAACCGTAAAATATATCTACTCTCACAAATAACTAAATTAAACGAGTGATTAAAAAATAAAAATAAAGTTTATAAAGGTTTATTTCGAAGAAAAGGAAATAATGTTAACTGATAAAACACGATAAGTAAACGAATGGATAAAGAAAGAAAAATATTACGAAAAATTAAAAGAAATATTAGAATCTTATAAAATAAAATAATTCGACCAAATAATTACGGGCGAATATAAAAATGGGTGAATATGAAAAATAACAGATAAACATATTCAGTAATAAATCGCCAAGAA
Organism: Icerya purchasi; assembly: GCA_039619475.1. Taxonomy (NCBI): domain Eukaryota; kingdom Metazoa; phylum Arthropoda; class Insecta; order Hemiptera; family Monophlebidae; genus Icerya; species Icerya purchasi. Next base: position 256,935,570 of record CM077116.1, on the reverse strand, counting down.
AGAATAGCAAAACGCGGAACAACTTTTACAGTAAATGAACGAATTAACGGGAAGGTATCCGATGTAGTGACGATGAAGCGAATACAGTAAATCCATTGTAGTATGTAAATATATTATATGTATATGTTAATGACGTCAGTTTTATGTCGGAGTCTGATGAAAAAACCATTAAGGAAGAAATGTATTTCCATATTTCATGGCTAAATGGCGGATACGTCGAATCAGTTTAGAGAGCATCAGTAAAAATTAATTGTTATAAAAACTCGGATAGCTCGAGACTAATCTTCTTCTTCATACGCCGTCTCCGCTACGAAGGTTGGCGATCCACATGGCTATTGTAATTTTGGATACAACGGATTCGAGACTAATGTAAATACGTAAATAACAAATAACCCGCGCGATATTGATTCCAGTTCTCCATTTAAGTTCTCGTCTTCTATGTAAAGCATGCTGAGAGTAAGTGCGTTTTGTAGATCTCATTACAATCGGCAATGATTCCAACTATAAGGGGGATGATAAAAAATGCTAAATTCAATTCTGGCAAAAAAAACTGAATTCCCTGTCCTGACGAAAAATTATTTTTGATAAATTTAGAGTAGTGAAAGTACCGAAAAATGACGACTAGTAGTAACAGCAAATCAAAGAATAAATATAAATAATCTTTAAGTGTTTATAAGATAGTTTTTGATTTTAAAATACAATGTGATGTTTGGTATTGTAATAAGACTAGATATAATACATACATACATACATACATATGTATATATAGTAAAATAAGTCCCATACCCTTAATAGGGCGTGGGGATTGTGAAGTTAAGGTTCACAATGTATTAAGCTTAACGGCACTAATAAGAGTAGGGAGGCCAGTTCCTTTTTTTCAGCCGCCTTTACTTTCCGAGATTTCTATGGTACTCAATTATTCCAGGCTGGGTAAACCTGGAAGCGACTTGGATACGAAACAAGACAAGTCTCGAACCCGTGACCTTTCATTTGGTAGCCAAGCACCTTAACCACTGGGCTAATGTGCTGTCTCTCTCTCTCTCTCTCTCTCTCTATATATATATATATATATATATATATATATATATATATATATATAATGGAATCGTCTCACCCCATGTAGGGGTATTGTGACCATGATCTGTCACCCGGTTGATCAGACTGCGCTAACAATTCCGATACCTTGCGATGTATATACAATCCTGAAAGGTACGACCAGCAGCTTTGCACACTGCGTCCGACCATCTAGTCGGTGCACGACCTCGACTTCTTCTTTCGTTAACCTTTCCTTGGATGAGCAACGTTTCCAGATTCTCCGCTCTGATCACATGACCAAAATACCGCAGTATCCCGCAGAGCACCACAGATGATATCCTCTTCGGGTTATCAATCTCATTTAGTATGGAGACATTGGTTCTCCTAGCTGTCCATGGGACACGTAGCATACGCCTCCAACATCACATTTCGAGTGCGTCTATACGTTTTTTGCCTACGCTGGTCATCGACCAAGTCTCCGCACCATATAAAAACACTGAGAAGACGAGGGAGTTCACTAGCCCGAATCTTTACACATTTACTAACAGGGGCGGAGTCATCCCAAATTCTTTTTAAACGGCTCATTGCGTTGCGTGTAATCTGTTTTCTCTGGCGTATCTCACTTTTACATCCGCCGCTGTTTTCCACTATAGAGCCTAAATATGTAAAGCGGATTACTACTTCAATACCCTCAATTTCACGTATTGTTGGGCAGTCATTCTCTAGACGGTTGACGATCATTATTTTGGTTTTGGCTTTGTTAACTTGGAGGCCATTTTCTGCACTGATTTTTACCAGTCGATCTAGAATATATGACATTTTCTCTCCGTTTATATTCACGCGCTTTTTCAGTAAGTAATCTAAGATTGAGAATATCTGTTCTCTTGTTCCCGTTCCTTTTGTAAAACTAGCCTGCTCTGGCGGAATCTGAGTGTACATCAGAGAATACAAACAATTGTATATATATATATTAATTACAACGTAATTCTTAGGCTACCCCCCATTCGAAAAAATGTCCCAATTTTATGTAACGCTAAATGTCCCAGAAAAATGTCCTAATTTTATGTAACGTTTGTTATATTTTGTAGGATTTTTGTTATTGTTATTTAAAAAATGTCACAATTTTATGTCATGAAATATGTAACGAAAAAATGTCTTAATTTTATATAACGGAAGTTAAATGTTAGAATAGGATTTTTGTGGTTATGTTATTTTTTGTGTGTGTTGATGCCAGTAAGAATTACGTTGTAAATTTTGATCATTTTATACAAAGTGTAGAAGAGAAAAAGACAGAAATGAAAGCAAGAGGGGTCAAGGGGCACAGCCCCTTGCGAGGCCAAAATGGCCGAGTTATATATACGAGTATATATAAGCACAGTGCATAATGAAAATCATTTTTTAACATAAAACTGATTATTTCATTGTTTGCTATTATTCTGAAATAATTTTATTTCTTTCGAAATGTAAATGTAACTAATTGAGAGCTTCCGTCTATTGAGTTATTAACCGCACAAGAGAATTAATTTTAAACGAATGTAAAAATTAATGTTTATATTTTTTACCATGCTGTTTATCTGCCGTTTTACAGACCATGTACTGCATCCTAGGCCAGAGGCACGTGTTTTGGATGGGGTTTAGATTTGTGAAAACAAGTTAGTTGTTTTGAGGAATGTTAGAAGGTTTTGGATGCTACTTTAGGATAGATGATGAGAGAAAGACCAAGGATATTTCTGTAGTGAAGGTTATGAGTGCGTATTGAACAGAGATATGGGTAAGTTACAAGTTGAACATATTGGGATGGATTGATGATTGTGAGTAATTTTAGCGTGGCCTAGGCGCAAATAGGCAACTATGACCAGGTTTTCCGTTTACGTCGTGTGTTGAACTTCGTTGGTACTGCCGGCCATTATGCTTTGATCGCTGATTGTTTTATGAATTTCTTCAGATAGCGTTGGAAGAGGAATGGCTGAATACAAGCATCTTCTTTAGATGCATTATCAGCGAGAGAATTTCCGTCGATATTGATACGAGTCGGCATCCACGCGAATACGATTTGGAAGTTGTTTGAAGATAGAACGAGCACTATTTTTTTTTTTTTTAGCAATAGGATGTTGACTCTAGAGCTATGAGTGTGGTTTATACAGTGAAGAGCGTTAATGGAAACAGTGTATAGGAGAGTAAGGAGAAAACATGTCATTACGTAATATATGCGGAATGGTAGAGAATTGCATAAATACGCTGTAAAATGCCGAAAGTATCTACGTTCGATATCGTTCAAAGTCGGGCTCAGGGAATAAAACGAAAACATATTTGTAGGGGCGGTGGTGTGATTGTGTATAGTTGTTCCACATAAAAATCGGATTATATTAAAAGTTATCGAATTGGCACTGTTTATTTTTTGATATTAATCGATTAGTTTAGTTTTCAGTCAATATATCGATCTGCTAACGTAAAGAACAGCGCGAAATTTTCTGATCTTCTTTGATCATTTCTCCAGTCTTTTTCTTCTTAAATTGTTTTAAAAAAAAATTCTTTGTTTCCTTTTTTTTTATAAAAAATTACATTAACGTGTCTATAATTATGTAGATTTATATTGAATTTTTATTTAAAAATACTAAAAATAATATCGCATTTGAAAAGGTAGCGGTATTATTTTTAATATTTTTTTAAATTTAATAAATCCCGAGAATGCCCTATTCTGTACACATATTTATATACTTAAACGTTTTATTATTGCAAAAACTTCTCGAATGAGTCTTTTATCTTATTTTTTTCTTATATACATTTGGAAGCAATTTATTACGCTTGTTAAATTTGTATTTTTGTTCCTTATGTGTAGCAGGTTTTTTACGAGTATATGGGTCTTCACCGTATGGAATGTTGCAAAATTACGGCAAGCTACGCAAGTACTGATCAAAAGGTTCTGTTTAAAAATTTTCTTCTCTCATTCACGCGTTTTTTTTAAAAAATAAGATGTTCGATTGTTTCATCGTTTTTATCCTCATCCGGGCTACAAGTGACTTTCTATTATTTTAAATTTAACCGGCTAGAAGAAGGGTGCACGTACCATCGTGCTTATTAATGCATGATAGGGCATCCCTTAATATCTTGTTCGGCTATAAACGAGCCAGTGTATAAAAGTAAACTGAACGGAACACGTTTAATCCATCGACGGATACGTTCCGAGTAATAATTTATTCTTTGTTCGCCGAGTAGAAACATTAACCAGAGTAAGAATTTCGTTAATCTAATTTATTGCGTGCAAACTGTTGGAAAACTTCTGAATTTCAATTACCGTACATGATGTAGTTTGCGTGTGTGCTCGGAAACGTTCTCTCAGTTCCTAGCGGCTGCCCTCTTTGTTTTCTTTCGTTTTCTTTGTCGCCCGTCCCTCCGTTAAGTATTCACTGATAATAACTAGCTGTCATAAAGAAATATCGCCACCCGGGCTCTGTTCCGTACCATTTACGAGCAACTGCGCGCAGTTGTTTGTATTTGTTTTACGGTACGTGAGTTGAATAATTGTGCAGGGATGGTGAACCGGATCGGATTCGGGTGATATAATAGAGCGTGAGCCGGCGCTGGAGGTGGAAAGGGGCGCGTGAAGATTGTAATCTGTTGAAGATTAATTATTACGTTAAAAGATATTATACCTTTCAGCATCGACTAGTTCGCTTGTCATTTATTTAATACGAAATTTCGCCACGTCGTCGCTCATTTGTTTTTACTGGCGTACCAGTGGCAGAAAATAATTGAATAGAAAAAATGCTTGGTACTTTTTTCGTTTGGTACGCGAAATACTTGGCGCACGCGAATAAGCGATAAATCAGCGATACTATTAGCCTATCGCGTCGCATTAACAATTGACCGTGTCTAAATTTTCCGTCCGAGAAAAAGATCAAAATCAATATTTGCCGATGGCGCGAATAGAAGTTTCCCGATGTTACGTGTGACCAGAATGACCAGAAGTCTCTCTCCTTTCGAGCAGTATTATGATTTATGTTATTTCTGATTGTAAGGCGTCTATTTTCGATCGGATAGTTTTGTACGGGAAATTAAGTAAAATTCTGTTAATGGAATTTCTCTTAAAACAGTTCCGGTTTAACAAATGGCGAATATAAGAAATAAATAACGCAAAAAATTATTTGCACTGAAACTGCTATACTTCTGCGAGGCGTATTAGATGTTAAAAGAATGACGTAGAAACGTGTATTAGTTGCAATTAAAGTACGAGTACAATCCGCAATTATTAGTGATGTGTAAGGTAACGAGGAACGTAACTAGAAACTAGTTCCAGCTCTATAATAGTTCGTTCCGCTCCCATCGATAACGCAACTGATTTTGAACTACGGTAAATTCTTAATATGTTTTTGAAAAAACTTTAAATACTATTTTTTCTGAACCTCTTCGCCGTATGCAATCGTTAGATATAACTTCTTTTTTTTTTTTTTTGCAGTTAATTTTAAAATCGTTTTTATGTCGCCATTCGGGATTGTTAGCGTTATATATTGAATACAAGATTGAACGGAGCAACTACCTCGCAAAACAGAGGGGGGGGGGGAGCTAATGATATATTTCCACGTTTTGAAATTCATTTTATGAAGATGCAAGATCTTTTTACACCTCGACGAATAATAATAGGTCAACTGTTCTACTTTATAGTTCAATACCATCAGAAACCTTCTTCTTTTCCTGCCGATTACTGATGGAAATACGTCAACTATCCGATAACGATGTTTATTGATAGTTCCGAAGTGTGCTCAATGTGAAAGTCGTTCTTTTTACATCATTAAATGGAGATAATTTGTAATGAACAAGAATAAAGATCGTAAAGAGAATATAAAGAACTATTTACGCTCGCACGAGTTTAAAATTTTAGCAGTGTCGTGAATTCGTAGCCATAGCTGAAACATCAACCGTTTGCTTGAATTTCGTGTCGCCAAAGTTTAAAATAATGGCATTATGTAAAATTTAGATAAATAATGATGAAATGTAAGGGCTACAATGCCAACGAACATTAATTGTTTTTGAAAAACGTGCCTTGTAATATTTATATATTAAGTGTATTTGAATAGCATGATTATAATGTGCTGCGAAAGTTTATCCTCTGGATCACTCAACGAATTCTACTGAAAAGACCCATTTGCTCATGCGAGGCATAAACAGATATTTATGAATAAGTCGAAAAGGAAAATATTTTCCGCTAGTGTGTCTCAAAGATTAGAAGCAAAATCACATTAATCTTATACATCGATGCCTCCTTTAATATACAACTGCTGATAAACATCACAATGTATTGTTTTATGTGTTTATCTTCATATTTTCAGTTTTTAGTTTCAACTGTTTTCTTTTCCCATGCCGGCCCCTCTTTTACTTCCTTACGTCCTAAGACCACAAAAATAGAACGTTTTTGAAATGTTTATTTACGCTTTATGCAAATTAGTGTGAGGTTGTGAAGCAACTTTTGAACAAGAAGCACGTTTAGCATTTACTATTATTAAAGAAATAGGGGCCGATTTTCTGAACTATCTATTTTTATTACACTTTGGTGAATATTGCAAAGAATATTAAATAATATTTATATGTAAAATTTGTAACTGCGAATCAATTTAACTCCGACAAGTACTTTTTGCGATATAAATATATACTGAATTACAGAATTTTGAAAAATCGCATTCTTCGAGATATTTTTTTTTTTTTTTTCGTTACAAAAGTTATCATCCAATTTTAACGAAATTACTTATTAATATTTTTAAGCGTGCCACCACTAGGCTTTGCTCTTAGTGCAACCTTATTTATAATATACATTAATGACGTAGCCGATAGCAAGTTACCATAACCGCCCGGCTGGTTATCGACGATCTTAACATTTCCTTATCGTCCAAGTTTCCTCCTATTGGTCAAAAAATACTTCAGAAAACTATTAACTAAATACAGAGTTGGCTCGAAAATGGCGGTCTAGCCATCTTGGCGAGTAAATCTGTATACGTTGATTTTTGTAGGGGGCGCCGTTCCTCTCTCGGTCTGTCCTTAAATCTAAACAACCTTCCTTTTCCTCAAAAAGCCACTGTCAAATTCCTCAGGTTATCCTTCGATTCCAGGCTAACTTAGAAGTTTCATATTGCTGAGGACGGATGCCAGGTGTAGTTTTCGGCCAGCAAATCACTTTTGAAATACCTTGATTCTGTACATCATTCTGCATTGAGAACCATTTTGGGGGGCGTATCGAACCTCTCCAGCTGCTAACAAGTGTGTTCTATCCGGTTTCTGCTTTCTTACTTCCGAAAATATTTCACACTGCGAAATACGTATCACCGCTCTAAGTACACACAAAACGTTCCTCTACAGTTGGATCACTACATTCTTGAACCAGCTTTCTCAAGTGATCTATTACCCAGAACTACCGACCGCCCTGCGAAGATTTGGCATCACGTCTACATAAAGGACATTACTCACTCCTAATGTCCTTATTCCTCCTTGGATCACTTTCCAGATAAATATCGACCCATCGCTGAAACAAAATCCAGACGCAATAAGCCCCTTCTACACAGTGGAGTTGGCAGTTAGGATAATTAACAAATATTTGGACCACCCAGTTTACTACACTGATGGAGCTACGGAGGCAGGACCACTGCCGGCAACCTGCGCATTCGAGGTCACGACTTTTCACGCGAAGCTAGACTCAACGATGCCCGTTCCACATTGGATGCAGAACTACATGCAATTACATACTCCCTCTATCACATCGTCATAACTCACGCTAAAGCCAATAATTTCCTCCTAGTTACTGATGCCCTACAATCTTTAAACACGATTAAAAGCCAAAAATACAACAACCCGCTATCACTAAAATTATATCATTACTTATATCAACTGTATCAAATGGACAGTCACGCGTCGCTGCTGCGGGTTCCCGGGCACATCGGGGTGCCTGGTAATGAGAGGGTCGATGGAGCAGTACGTTCTGCCTTCTTCTCGCCAATGCCGAAGGACGCGGAGTTACCGTCATCAATGCCAGATGAATTCTTAAAGGTGTCTGAAAACCTGGTGAAAAACTGAATGAGCAGCCTCTACGACATTCTTAAAAATCATTAAGCACGCAGTTGAACCATGGTGGCCACCGGAAGGAACATCCTGTTACAAAGATTCCCAACCGATTGCGAATCGGCCATATCGCTATCTCCCTCGGCTATCTGTTCCGTATGTAGCCACACAAGTGTACCGACAGTTCCGCGCATACTGCTTATCTGTGCTTTACTGCGTTACGAAAACAACTTGGCCTAGCAAAAAGCATAGAGGAGATCCTCTCAAAGGCTGCAACTTTCATCATCAGGATTATTGCCTTCGTTAGAACGAGCGGTTTGATAACCAAGCATATTTAAATTACCCCCATGTATGTGCTATAATGACCGTAGTAGTTACACAAAGAGATACGATGAGAAAGGGGGAAAGCTACATTGTGTTATTTCTATGTTCTTTTGTCAATTTTTTGATATCTTTAAAGGGAATAACTTGTTTTTCGTATTTTTGCGGGAGAAGCTGAAGTTCGATTTTTATAAAACACTTTTTATTTTTACATTTTTCAAATTAGATGGGTCTTTCTTCTTCTTCGAAAAAAAAAAAAATGTACACTTTTTTCATAACGCGACTGTACTAAAAGTTTTTTTCTAAGCAAACTGTTATCCGTAGTGCCTATATATGTATATTTGTTGCTAATTATTACGTGTTTGATACGCGGTTGAGTTGTCGTGTTATTTGAAACGTAAAAATTAAAACTTTTAGTTTTCGCTTCAATGCCTCGTAGTTTTGTTTGAAGTTTAGGTCTGTGCAGTTGAGTGAAAATTTTTATTTCGAAATTTACTTCAGTACTATTATGTACATATATAAGAGAAGATTGGAAAAAATAACGATTTTTCGGTTATTGATGAATAGCTAATAAAAAGTAATTAATGAAACTGTTTTTTGCAGTTAATAATTGTAAGGTTTAGGCCAGCAGTGTAAATAAACTTGGAAGAATAATCGAGGAGTATTATGAAACAGCCAGTGTGGGATATTAAAGATAAGATTTTAAATTCGGGTCTTTATTAAAAGTGATTGTATATACGCTTACACGGATATTATATTTAATATTCTATAACAGAAAAAAGGTGGTCATAATGAATGGGTTTGATAATCTTAGGAAGAAAATAACATTGCAACGGAAAAGAAAAAAATGCAAACGTAATTCAATTCTTGAAGAAAATTCGTATCAGCTGTTATATTTTCGAATTAGTGATCATGTTAAATGTAACACTTGAAAAAACGGATTTGCACTGATAAAAAAGTTCGGATTTTTTCAATTAATCGAATTGATTAAGGACGAACAAAAATGTAATTCTATCTTTAAATAAAGAATTTCCCAGCAGCCTGATTTATTTGTATGATGAATTCTTCGACTTTTGCAGAAAAACTCCTAGCAACGGTCTTGTATTCGTTTGTAAATCTACAGTGAATATCATTAGGCTATCGGTAAAATTTGAAATAATATTGAACTAAACACACTGTACTACTTAATTTATACTATTTCTGCCACTGTTATAGTCATCGATAATATAGTTGTATTTTTCCTGTAACCTGGTGGTTAAGGCACTTGGCTACCGAATTAGAGGCGTCATAGGTTATCGAGACTTGTCTCGTTACGGATCAAAATAGCTCCCAGGTTTACCCAACCTGAAATAATTAAATACCAGAGAAATCTGGGAAAGTAAAAGCGGCCGCGAGAAAGAAACTGACCCCAGTATTCTCATCAGATCCATTAGGCTTAGTACATTATGAATTTTAACCTCACAATTCATAATATCTTATCGAGCATATGTAGGACTTACTTTATTTTACTTTCCTGTAAATAATATATTCCACTTTGTTAGGATTTTTTAATTTTGTTATAAGACGGGAACCCGTCTAAATCTCAATTTATTATTTTACAATTATATTACCTGATGATTTTTTTTTCTTTTTTTGAATATATTTTTACTTAGAATGGAATTCCTTTTCGTTGCTTACGTAGCTATTATTTACTGTAAATTTGGAAATCAAGAATAAATGTTGGAGTACCGCACAGTTTGGTGGAATTGTCAAGTTTTGCTGATTACCTAGTCACCGCGGTATTCTTTTTAATGATAGTGTTGACGCAGTAGCCAAAAGCGCTTTAGTATATCTGGAGGTCGGTTCCCATATATTCCATCTACCGACTTTTAGAGATTCTTGTCCCAGTATAGGTATAGCATGTAGAGTTATTCAACCATCTTTGCCCTCTTTCATTCGAAAGATATCATGAGTTTAAAAATGTATTAGAAAAAAGTCGAGTGGTTGCCGCTCACTCCGCTCAGCTAGCTAGGCAGCATCATAATATGCGATGTAGGCGTCACTGTGGTACGGGAGGGGAGTTAATGTCAATAAATAAAGTGCCGCTCGGCTCCCTACGCAGCGGTCGTGTGCACCCATTTTTTTATATTTTTTTCTGTAAGTACTGCCTGATAATAAATATATATATTGTACATTTAAATATGGAAACAGCTTAGTGACTTAGTAGTTCTTATAATTTTTCAATTACATTTTTATATAGGTAATTCCTGTTCAACAGTTAAGCAAATAATTTAGTACAAAGGCAGTTAAAATTTTTTTTTATCATTTTAAAATGTCCAAAAGATCAAGATCTCAACTTTCTAGAAATAATTCCCAGGCGAGGGCATCAAAAATACGTTGTAATGGAATAATCTTTATCAGAAACTGAAAATCGTCTTGCAAGTCAGAAAGAATACGCGTCGCAATCGCGTGCCAGAGAGTCGAGTATCGAGCATTCCCAGCGGCTTGCTGAACATAATTTGAGAATCTCTCAAGTCCGCGCGAGAGAGTCGAGTACGGAGCGTTTGTAGCGGCTTGAAGAGCAAAATATTAGAAATATACAAGCTCGCACTAGGGAATCGAGCTCTGAGCGTTTCCAACGCCTTCGAGATCAGAGAGAAAGACAACAGACGTCAACCGTTAGAGTTTGTAATCGAGTTTTAGCTCACAATAACAGATCGGCTTTCAGATACGATCCACAGACTGATTATGCTCAACAGTCTTCCGTCCAAATCGGAGCTATGAATAAAATCTGCACTAAGTGTTTTGCCAAAAAATGGGCCAATGAATCTAATGGTATATGCTATGTTTCTGGAAAAGTTTGTCTCCCCAATATTCAGGAGCCGCCACAGCCAATGAAAAATCTTTTGATAAATAATCATTTACTGATTTTCTTACACAGTCATGAACTGAATTCCGTGCTGGTGTAATTTAACAAATAAAGTAATTTTTTAGAATTATAATTCACGCGAGCAACGCCGCGGGCACAGCTAGTTCTTTATATATATATATATATATATATATATATATGTATTATCTAACTTCTACTTATTCATAGAATTTGGTCAGTGGCCAAATGATTTTTTGCTAGGCCAAAAAAAAACAACAAAAAAACAGCGATGACAGATGATTTGTTTGCTTTCTTTGGAGGTGAATTAAAAAGAAGTATAAAGATATATTATTAGGGATGATACCACTTTTAAGATTAATTAGTCCATTTAAAAAAAAAAAGAAAAAAAAGGATATTCTTCCTTGTCTAGTTGTAAAATTTTTCCTTCTGGATCTGTCAATGATTTGGTGTGCATTAATGTAGAATCAATATCGATACCGTTAAATTTTTCAGCAAATTTCGACTGTTAGGGTTTTCAATAAATTTTCGGAATCGTGACTGGTTAGATTTTAAGTAAATTTGGTTAGAAATTTTTTGGTAACGGATGTGAAAAAAGTGTAATTTGTTTAATAAATATTAATATACGACCAAACGGATTATAGGCAGGTCGGGAAAAAAAAAGGAGCAACAGAAAATTAAATATAATATCAAAAACGCGTCCTGATGTCGAATTTTTTTTTTTTTTAAAAAAAAAGGGTTCCCTTTAAAAAAACAAAAAAATTGTCGGTGGTTGTTGTGTGTGAAAATGGTGCGTGTAATTAGGAAATTATCGGTGTGAAGACTGCTGATGATGCTAATTTATTTTAAAATCGTATTTGCCAGCGTGTAAAACAATTTTCATTATTTTAATGAAAATAATCTAAAATAATTGTTTAGCAGTGTTGTGATACGCGTGTATTAGATTCATCATAATTGACTTGTTTATTGTCTTTTATAACATAAAAGATAGCAAGATTTGTACTAATAAAACTGTTATATTTGTGTTTCTTTGTTGAGAAGTAAATGATAAAACGATTTGCAGTTTTTAGGATTCTGTACACATATAATGTACGGAATCCTATTAAGATGGTTCAAAAGCGACAAAAATATCAAATAAAAATTAATAACTCACGAACGGTTTGATTTATAAACTTCAAAATTGCATCGTAAATTATAATTAAAATTCCCTTTAAGATAATCTATGAATTCAAACTAACCGATTACCCTGGGTGCCAAAAAAAACCAAAAAACCATCGATTAATGTAATATGGAATATAAAACGACCCCAAAAATCACTTAAAAATTCATAACTCATCACCAGATAAATCTATAAAAGGGAAATTCAAAATATAAAATGAAACATAGAAGCTCTTTCATAAAAGCAAAAAATTACGATTAAAAAATTATGTAGCTCACCTTCGGGCTCAAAAACGGCAAAAAATCATGCTCAATAGCTCGAGTAAAAAAGTGGAGAAAACCAAAATATATCTCAAACTTATGCACAAAGAACCGCTTTATAGGAAAACTATAGCCGAGCTTACAACTTTATATTTAAGCTCTTGGGGCGTCAAAAGCTCCAAAGATTTGAAAAAAATATTTTTTTTCCCCGAGCGTGTGATATGTCATTGGAAAGATTTTGCGGAGAACGAATTCGTTTTTCATTTCCTCAAAGAAACTTTCGAAGTTAACAAAAAGTTCAAAAAAGCGCAAAAGTTAAAAATTTTGATCAAAGTTAAAAATATGTGAATTCCCGTGTATTACTATAGTTCGGAACATCCTGGTTTTCAGCTTTAAAATTAGGCCCTCGGAGAGCCAAGAACATTTTTGAAAAATACATTTTTTTATCCTGGTATCGGAGTAATATGTTGGTGGAAAGATCACTTTTTGTCGGGAACAAAATTGTATTTCATTTCCTTAATGAAACTTTCAAAGTTGGCGAAAAGTTCATAAAAGCTAAAAAAATTATGTATCTCTCTCTATTTGCAGCGCGTAAAATCTGATTTATTTGTTTTGAATTTAGTATTATGTAAATGTAAATTATAGTTATGTCTCAGCATACGGAATCTTCAGCGCATGAAACATCATGCATGACGGAACTTGTTTTTGCTAATTATAGACTTTTGAATATCGTAGTTCGTTTATTCTCTTTTCATACGATGTAAAGAATGGTCGATTTTCGATTATAGCCTAACGGAGGCATTCGATTGTAGGGTTCCTGTTAATGAGATGAACTTTTTTGCCAGACTCTGATCTGTTTAAAATTTTTCGATCTTCCGGTTCGGCGTAATTTTCACTATTCGATGAGTGTGTAAAGTTTAAAGTAGACAAATAAGTGTGTAAAGTTCAATGTTATCCAATATCATTACAGCTTATTTGTAGTAATACTTTTCGTGATTTTGATACGTAACGTATTCGTACGAACAAGCGAATTAGTAGAAAGTAGTAAAAAATAAACGAAAAAAACCAACGATAAATCGCTTGTAAACTGCCAGCTTAAATAGGGGCTTCAATTAAATGAAAAGAATTGCTCGGTCGATAAGCGAATAATCTAAACGCAGTTACTTCATGCTCGGCTGAAGTATTGTAAGACTTCACTTGGATTATATATTTTTTTTATATACTTCCCCATTTATTCAGGCATTTTTCCCTTACGCTATCGTAAAAATTCTTTTACACATGTTTTCCCCCTTAGGCGAATTCAGTTCATTAATCTTCTTTAATAAAATCGAATTGACGTAAATATCAAATATGCAGGTTGTCTGGACTACCGTTTATTGTAAGCCTCGAAATTTTCTATTTCGCAGAATCATCTCTATTTGGTTCGGACAATCGGAGAACCATATTCCACCAAGATGAAAATAAACAAATTATTTTATCTATAAAATGACTTTGTCTTCGTTTTTCGGTGTGCTTGATTCAAAAATTTGTCGTCCACAATCGCAAGTTTTTCTTTGACATTTGAGAACTTTAAAAATTTACGAAAAATTAATTATTACGTTCTAATTACGATATTTTGCAGAATGTGTATATTTTTCATGAAAAATATGACCGCTTATTTAAAATATTTTCGCTCACGATAGCGACAATTTCGTCACTAAATTCCGCGATCTGTGTGGTAAGCGCTACTCTGATTCTGACTTTTCGTCGCTGTTAAGTCGCGCTTTTGTGCAAGTTTACCTACATGATATTTCTTTAAACTAAACACGCACCAGCCATACTTTCATCTTTAGGGAAAAGTATCGCAGGAGAGCAAAACATGTTCGATTCTTTCAGTAAAGTCAAAAATTTTACAAATTTGAAAAAAAGAAATACGGATCACAAAATTGCGTACCTGTTTTTAATGATGTAATTTCAATAAAGATTAAATTATGCGTTTTTGGCGTCTAAAAATGCCATTTCCACGGTTTTACTTGTCCTTTGAAGTATCGTCTATATCGAGAAAACTAGCCTAGAAATGTTTAATTTCTCGAAATTTCTTTTTTAATTGAACAACTTTTAATTTCGATTCGTGACCATCTCGTTTTCTTACTTTTCCTTTCGAGCTCGTCAACAAAGGGCCATCTAAAAACAATCTGAAAGGGAAAGGAGTGTTTTTTTTTTAAATTTTTTGGGCTTGTCAACCGGGGGGACCTTTACCTAGAAACAATTAGAAAAGAAAGGAGCCGATTATACCTCGATACGGTCAGATATTGTTAGAAGGAAGGAACAAATAATAGGAACAATCTGTGGAGAGGGGGAAGATAGGACATAAGAGGCGCAATTGGAGTAGGAAGATCAGTTCGCATCAAACTGAGGTAGATAGCAGAACACTCAGCAGAAAGAGATGAACACTCAAAGAACACATGGTCCGCATCGCAAACATGCTCTTCATTTGAGTGGAGAGGACAATACGGAGAAGAAACTAATAAAAAACGAAAACGGGAAGAAGATAATAGACTATGACTTAAGAACGCAGACGAATAATGGAGACAACAACAGAACGACAAAGTGAAGGAAACAAAGAGAACCACGGATTGGCAGGAAGACTAGGTTGAATAGATAAAAAGAACAATTGTTAAAGAAAGAGAAATCGTACATATCCGATCGAAACCTAAGATGAAAACCTTTGCACAGCGGAAGGAGATCAGACGATAGGACTTTTTTAAAGAAGAAGTGAGAAGAGGTAGCAACCCGAGCCAAGGAGTCCGCCGGTTCATTACTGAAGATGTCCGAGGGATAGGAGTTGATTACATTTGAATTGGCATTGGGAAGGGCAAAACCGGAGAAACGTTACAGGAGAACGGGACTGAGAATTGTAGATTTCAAAGGAATGCGTTGGTAATTCGGAACCAGAAATAGTTCGGCGAAAAAAGCGCTCAAAAAAGAAATGATTAGCGTGATAAACGTTTTCCGTTACTCCGGTGAAGAAAAAGAGCAAAACGAGATACATAGAAGATGGTTAAAACTTGGACGATTAATAAAGACGATAAGCAGAAAATGAAAAGGAATATTAGAAGGAAGAATACACGCTGGACGAACAGATAAAAGGAACGATTATTAGAAAAGGAGAAATATCGGAGACGATCGGAACTTAAAGTGCTGCTTTCACATAAGAACAACAGAGATTAGAACTCGGAATTTTTTATTTTTCTTCCAAGGGGAAATAGCAACTGGAAGAATCAACTAGATCGTTATCCATGATAACGGCGTTTTTAGGAATTCTCAACAAATCGAAGAATGAATGAGGATAAAAGAGTGTAATATTGACGCAACATTGAAAATAAGAGCAGACTCTGGTGGATTCCTAAATAACCGAATAATTGAATAATAGAACATGGCCAATGTAAAGCAGGAAGTTGTAAACTGAAACATTGTGTAAACTATTAAAATGCGAAAGGATAAAAAGGAAGCTGTACCGTACACGGTTCCATCGATTACCGGTGAACGGGTTATACAAGAGGAAAGACCGCATTCTAAATGTAGATACGTCAATGTACGAGTTTGAGGACACCGGCTGGATTAGCCGTAAAAATTTGTACCTGACTAATTTCACAAGAGTACTCATTTTGAAAACGACATAAACCGGTGATAATCTTAAATATTTCATTTTTATCCGAAATTAAAATTCGACAGAATAAAAAGAGAAAAAGTTGTATTTGACTTAATCGATCTTTAATGTTCTTCGAGAAGAATTTGCACAGAAGTAATCGATAAAAATTTACCTTTTCAGGGAATTCAATTTCTATGGTAAATCGTATTAGTGGTAGTAAATAAGGTAAAACTA
Source organism: Icerya purchasi (assembly GCA_039619475.1). Taxonomy (NCBI): domain Eukaryota; kingdom Metazoa; phylum Arthropoda; class Insecta; order Hemiptera; family Monophlebidae; genus Icerya; species Icerya purchasi. Next base: position 256,919,020 of record CM077116.1, on the reverse strand, counting down.
TTGACAGCCTAATAGTCATAACTGCCGTTATCAGACGATATATGAACACACTGCTGATGAATAGATGCTGATAGTAAGCTATGGTCATTACGATTTTTGCAACCATGCTGTAGCGGACAGTTATGACCAACTGTGGCCGTAGCAGTGTGATTTAGACGTACTGTAGTGGGCAGTGATGATAAACTGCGGCCATTATGGTACAAGCTTACCATACTATAGTGGGCGGCAGTAGATAAAAAACCGTGGCCATGATGGTGTGCGTAGATGAACAAGAATTCGATCTAAAGCTTAGCTCTTTGGAATTCGGCAGTGTGATTTGACTTACGGTTTAATTATTAAATAACTCGTAGCGAAATATGTGTGTATTTATGCGCTAAAAACTGACTGTAATAAAATTTAAGTTTATCAAATTGTAACCGTCCGATGGAGCGAAAGCACTTTCTATCGTATGTATAACAACGTATCAACTCAGTAATTATCCGGTTCTTCGTTTTCAATGCGAATACGCGTTCATAATGTTCTATCGAATAATAAACATCGAATTTTTAACTGGCTTATTCATCGGTAGTTTTCGGTCTTAAATCAGCGTTCTTTTTCATTTGTTCATTTACGCTTTACCGTCTTCTTTTTTTTTTAACATCGGCGCTGTTTCCTAGTTGGACGAGAAAAAGTTGCTAACTGCGTCGTCGTGGCTGTTTCGCTTCTGAATTTATCGTTACACTAAAAACAGAAAATCCGGTATACTACATATTTTAGTAGAAATAATAATTTTCGTGCGATCGGAATTTTAAACTCTATCGATGCCGGATAATATGTTTGCTTGATTCTCGAAAAACTTAAGACTTTTTATTTATTTCTCTTACCCTGGGCGCGCCAGCGGCTTCGACCCAACAACATGATAAATCAAGAGATAGAACTAAATAGCCAGGCGGTCAGAAACGGAACTCACAAAGGACAGCAGTAGCAGAACAACTGAAGGTAATGGGATAGAAAGGATGTTAAAAGGAGTAGGAATACCCAAAGCTAAAAGTTGGGCGTAAAGAAGGGACGGAGCGTTCGTTAAGGAGTGCAGAATATTCGAAAACGATAACAACTTCTAATAATTACATCATCTGGTTTTTTGAGAAGAACCGACATTTGATCCACATTTCTTAAAACTTTTTCGTCATGTTTTTTTTTTTTTTCCGGTTCATGAGTAACATTGAAAGGTTTAAATTTGTTGTAGTCAAGAACACGAAGAACTGCCCTTTTTCGAAATCACTCCGATAGAATATGAACCGTACCAAATCAGAAAAAACCAAAAAATCCAGAAAAACGTATAAATTTTTTCTACTGCATTAAAAAGCATAGAATTACAATTATGTTTTTAAGTTTAACGTAATAATTACTGATTATTGCTGTGCAAATCGTAAGTACGTCGATGTGGCGAAATTGTCTCACAAAATTTAGAACCATCCGCAGCCTAAAAGTATGTCCGTGTTTAAAAAAAAAAGTGAAACACCTGTTAATGTTAAATATATGCGTTCTCAATTTCTACGAGCTATGCGGCGAATTTTCGTCTTTTTTTTTCGAAATAAACGCCTACTCAGAACTGGAAAACTGAATTTTTAAAATTCCCTCGGCCGAACACGCCGTTTCAATTTCAACATTTGAGAAACTCATTAATTCTTTTGCTTTTCTAACAATCCCAACTCCGACGAATTACACGTTAGAATTATCCTTTTTCGTTTTCTAAGCTCAGCTTTTAATGTTAACGCGTTCGGCGTAAAATATCCAGGCCCGCACTACATTGCGATGGCGCTTTTATCTCGCTTTTAAAAAGCTTTTTAATCTCGCAAAAGACTGCCTAATATTTTTTACGCCTTTCAATTCTTCCCCCTCTGCAAGAAGAAGAACTTTTTCATCCTTACTCCTACAAAAAAGTTACCCTTCCTTTCATTTCCTTGGCTTCCTGCTTAATTTTAAATAAATTCAGCACTAATCTGGTTTTATTTACCCATTTCTCTATTAAATTTATTCCACCTTGCGCCAAACTTTCCTTCTATGCGCCGTTCTAATCTCTCTGCGATTTGCCGCTTGCGTTTTGGGCATAGTTTGCTCACTTCCTCATTATTCCGTTATTCTCTCGTGCCTTCTCCGTATTGTCCATTGCACCCTCCCGGCGATCAATGTATTTCTGATCCCGATCATATAATGTTCAGTTGCTGGTCGCTTTCAACTGAACAAGCTTCTTTTTATTCCTTCCTCTTACAAACCGCTATTCCCGCTCCATACTGTGCTTCATTCATTCTCTCCCTTCCTTCTCCTTCGGTTATTCTAGCTCTTGATTCCTTTCTGTCGGCTATCTCTGATCGTGTAAGGATCTGAGTCTCTCTTTTCTCTCTGTTCCGCTGTTCTTGGGCCAATGTCCATGTTGACGAACCCATTTAAAAAAAAAAAACTTGTAAAATATATGGGTCGCGTGCATTTACTAGTAGTACCGTATCATCTGCATAAACCAAAAGTTTACCGATAGGTTTTAATAGACACAGATCATTTATAAATATTAAAAATAGAATTAGGCCTAAAATACTTCCTTGGCGAACTCCAATATTCTGTATCTGTTCGGAACTATATACATGATTTATTTTAGTAACATATCGTCTGTCAAGTAGATAAGACTTTTTTTTTTTTTTTTTATTTATTTATTTATTTTTTACATATAAAGCTTTAATGTGGTTAGCGGTGGAAACCATTCAATTAAGTTTTTGGTTTCCTCCCCTCCACATTGTACTATCCTTAATCTTATCTTAACGTATTATAATAATAATATAAATTGATATTGTATTTTCTGTATTGCAATTCTTTTTGGCCAAATTATTGAATATATTTATTTTTTCCATCACCGATTCTCCACAGTCCTCCGCGATCTCCATATTTAAAATATTACGTCCATTCAGGATGTACACTGTCCGGCTGATTGTATCTAATGCAATTTTCCGTTTCTGCTATCTTAAATCTTTTAAGATATATTTTGAAATTCCCATGGCCTGATATAAATTGTACAGTGAAGAAATTTGGCGTATAATAATTGTTGTTTAATCTCTGCTTGAATGTTGGGAAAAAACCTTTCGTTATTCCACTATTATTCGTCCACACCGCTTCAAACTTCTCCACATATTTTTCTATGAAAATTTTTTTGAATTGTCTGTCTGTTATTATTTTATTTTCTACTCTATATTTTTGTTTATACATGTGATTTTTTCGAAAGTTTGTTCTACCTTTAATTCATTTTTAATTGCAAACACTGTGATATGTTTTTCTATTTCTAAGTATAAAGGTAATATTCCAGCTATGACTAATGCATTTGTATAATTTATTGTTTTGTAAGCTTTGATTAGTTTGATTGTTATGGTTCTATGTACGCTTGCTAAAAATTTTTGAAATTTATTGAACTTTAGCATATCCTTCTAAATAATCCTACTATATAATAGATTAGATAATATCACTATTTTGTATAATATTATTCCTTTTTTGTAATTCATCTGATTGTTATTGTTAAACAGCTTTGTGAATATATTAATATATTTCGTATTTTTTTCATTTATGTACTTGCAGTGATCGTAAAATTTAAGGTTTTTATCTATCAGTACTCCAAGGTATTTTACTTGGTCCTTTACTGTGATCTGTAGTCCGTATTTATTTAAGTTCATGTTGATTTTTCTGCGGTTGAATATTATCAAATTTTTTTTGCTCATACTGATCTTTAGATCATATATTTCTAGTAACTCTTTTATATTCTTATACACTGTTGCTATTTTGTTTTCTAACTTTTCTGTATTTCTATCTGCTACTATAATTGCTAAATCATCTACAAATGGAAGGTCTTCCAGGGCCTTCCGCAAGGTTCTTGCCTTAGCCCTACTTTATTTAATCTATATGTTTCCAAAATTGGTTTTCTCTCCTTAAAATCCAAATCTTTATTTTTTGCAGATGATATCCTTGTTTACTCCTCTTCCCGTAATCTTCTAGTTGCCAATGAGGAACTAAACAGCTCCTTAAGTACTCTAGAAGAGGCCCTTTCTAACATTCATCTCTTCATTTCCGCTCCTAAATCAGCAGCTGTAGTCTTCACCCTTCGGCCTTACAACCCGGGCTCATTTGAGATAAATCTAAAAAAACATTCCATTCCAATAGTCAGTTTCGTTATCTGGGTATCATTTTATCCCCTCGTCTGTCTTTCCATGAACATATCAGCCATTTATATGCTTCCTCGCTTAAAGTCTTAAACCTTCTTAAAGCTCTCTCACTTAAGAGATGGGGAGGTGATCCTTCTGTGTTAATAATATTGTATAAATCTCTCATACGCTCTAGATTGGATTATTGCAGTTTCTTATATGGCAACGCTTCCAAATCCGTTCTCTACAAATTAGATCGTCTCCAAAACAGTTGCCTTCGGCTTCGTCTCGGAGCTCTGAGGTCATCTCCTATCCCAGCCATTCTATCTGAATCCAATATCTGTCCTCTGTTCATCCGAAGATCTTATTTGGGTTATCGCTTTCTCATCAAACGTTTTTCCACTTTCTCGTCAAATATCAGTACCTCTTATTCTTTTATCCTTCGTCACTGGCGTTTTTCCTCCAATAAAATTCCTATACTATCTCATATATCGTTTCGCCTTTCTAAATTTTCCCCTTTTGTAATTCCTCATCACAAGCTTCCATTTTTTTCTTACGTCTGTTTCAAATTGTTAAAGCCACCAAATATCATCTTCACGCCATGCTTCCTTAAATCCTCTCCCTCTCATATCGTCAGTATGGAATTTAATAATACAATAAATTCTCTATTCCGTGATCACTCTTTAATTTTTACTGACGGATCGAAGAGCCCGAGCGGAGCCCCGGCGGCATTCTTGTGCCCTCAGTTCTTTCATTCTCAGTCCTTTAGACTTCCGTTCTTTTGTTCTGTCTTTACTGCGGAATCTGTTGCCATTCTACAGGCCATTATTTATATTTCTTCTTCTGCAAGTCCGTCCAAATTCCTTATTGTTTCTGATTTTTTAAGTGTTCTTCTAGCGCTATCTCCACCTTCCCTTTCTCCTTCCACTAATGCTATTATCCTTTCTATTCGTTCTCTTCTTCATGATCTATCCTCATCGACGTCTACCCAGATTGACTTTCTTTGGATTCCGGGACATTCAGGCATTGATGGAAATGTAGCCGTCGACCTCCTTGCTAAAGCTGCGGTTTCCAATGCGAATTTTATTAGTAGGGTTCCAGCACACAATATTCTTCTTCCAACTAAATCCTGCCATCTTAGACTTCGGTATTCTGTTTATGTATCTCTTTTTGCTAATCCCAATTTCTTTTTATCTCTTGATTAATCCTGTTCCTCCTCCTCGTCCTTGGTTCTATGAGTTTCCCAGTTTGCGTCGGTCCATAATTACTAAATTATCTCGCTTCCGTTTCTCGCATAGTCTCCTTCCTTCTTCTCTAAATCGCTTTTCCTTGGCTGCGTCTCCTTTTTGTTCATTGGATCCTCAAGGTTCCCAGTATGTTTGTGATGCGAATCACGTGCTCTTCGAGTGCTCCGGTTTTCTCTCGCGAGCGTGAGTTACTTTATTATTATCTTTTAAAGCTTGGTCTTCCTGCTCCTTTCAACACCTCTTATGTTCTTTCTCTACCTATTCTCTCAGTTGTTTCTGTCCTAGCCTTGATTCCATTGTCGACAAAATAAAAATATAATTTCTATTCTATTTCATACTCTGGTAGTAAACCCAAGGGGGGTAATTAAAGAAAAAAGAAACAGCTCATGATTCACACTATCAAATGGTTTTTTTTCAAATCAAAATATACAGCTGCTGTGGGCCTCCCAACTTCTAGGTTATCCGTAATGTAAGAGATATGCTCAAACAATGCCAAATCCGTACCACATTCAGGTAAAAACCCAAATTGATTTTTACTAGAAAAATTTAACTCAAATAAATAATTTAACATTTTTATCTTCATACACTTTTCAAATATTTTGTAAATTGTTGAGAGTAGGCAGATCGGATTGTAGTTTTCGGTAAGCTCTTTACTGCCACTTTTAAAGATTGGAACAATAACTCCGAGCTTCAGAATATCCGGAAAAATACCTGATAGAACGGAATTATTGAATAGGTATGCTATAATGGTTTTACGAAAAAAGATAAATTTTCTTTTACAATCTCAATGGATATTTTATCTTTTCCGTAAAGAGAAAATTGCACGTTTTATGTCTTCATAAGTAAATTCAATAAAACCAAACGATTTTGTAAACCCTTGCCCGATCAGCTTATCTATATCTTCATCATTTATATTCTGACTTACGCCAACGCAATCTTTGTTGAAGTACATATTAAAGCAATTTGTAACCAACTTTTCATTCCCTAAAGCCGGCAATACATTGTTGTTCACTAATATCTGTTTTAAATTAATTGATTTTTTACCAATAATTGTATTTATAATATTCCAAATTTTTTTCTGATTTGTTGTACTCCTACTCAGCAACCTATTATAATACCTCGAATTTAGCTTTCCCCGCCTCTTGTTGTATATTTTTAGAAATAGTATTAAATTTTATTTTTAGTAGGCTTGGTAAATTCCCTTTTTTTCCGAGGATAGTTTTAGAATAATTCCAGTTACCCATGGATTTCTTTTTTTAGATTTTTCGACTAATGGGAGAGATTTCAACTTTACATTTCTCAACAATATCGGTCAGATTTGCCAAAAACCACTCGAATTTTTCATTTACTGATGCATGAGAAGTATAAATAAAATCTATGTTCCGGCTTAATATTTTTTTATGAAAAGTATTCTTATCGAAAAAGTAATTGACACAACGCAGAGGAGGAGACATAAATTCTGAAAGCAAAATAGTTGTATCCAATCCCTTATGATCCAAAAACGTAATATCAACAAGATGATTTTAGCGGTTTGGTTTTGTTATACATACATACCTCTTATTAACAAATGATCTAAACAGGACTCATATACAACTTGCCCCCTACAATAAGGGTAGCCTGATTAACGACATTAACAACCCACGGCTATACTAATCAGATTACAGTAATCGGTGCTGGCTGCAGCATCAAATACATTTATATTCACGTCGCCTGTAATTACTGCCAACTCTTCAGACAAATTTAAAACATATTCAAACTCCTCTAGGAACCTAGCGTGCTGTGCATCACAAAATTTATAGATACCGCAAATTGAAAAATATCTTTTATTCCTAAGTTGTACTTTTAGAAAGACGTAATTTCCCGTTGTAAACTTAACATCAGCTGTTGTATAGTTAATACTATCTTTAATATAAGTCATAACCCAACCAGATCGTTTAACACCTCTACATTGCCACGCTGATGATTTATATCCCGGGTATATTATATCTTAACGTCGCGATAGCCTGGTTGCTAGAGCCGCTTGACTTCCGTTACGGAGGTCACGGGTTCGATCCCGGGCGACCACAGAACTTTATTACGAAGAATTAAAATTAAAAATATTCGCTAATAATCACGTGGAAGGCAATGGCAAACCACCACGTATAATATGTGCGTTAGGTCGTGTACTGTAGCAGACACACACGGGACAGCATTTTTCTTCTATATCGATAAATCAAACGATTACTAATCAGTTCCGAATGTAGTCTTGTGTGTGTACACCTGCGTTGCTATAATAATTGCCTAGTACACTATGCCTGTGTCTGTACAGCTAAGATGTACGAATAGGTAGTCGTCGAAGCTCAGATTCCTCATCAGAAATCCAAATTTCTGTTAATATAATAATATTATAACATAAATTTCTCTCCTCCGAGTAAACTATAAGTTCATCATAATGTTTTCTAAGGCTTCGTATATTTAGGGTAAATAAACTAAAATTTTCTATATTCATCATTGAGAAAGGGAAAAATCAATTAACACATGAACGGAAACAGTCGGAAAAAGAAAAGAAGGATGAAATGTAATACAGAAAGAAAGAGGTCCTCCAATAATGGGAATTTGCATAAATACATAATACTTATGTACCGTATAAATATGAATAGATTATTTATATTAACGAGAAATAAAGTTATTTTAGATTTACTCTACGATAAACCGTGCCGGAAAAATATATAATTGCAGCTTACAAATATATCATAAATTTCTGAAATAACGCTGAATAAAAATAAAAAATACAAAATTAGAAAATCAAAATTAGAAAGTTCATTAGTAACTAGCATGCAGGTTGTAGAAGCTGTAGATCCGAAATTTCTGAATCATCTTATGAAGATTTCCTACATTATAAGCGTACGAAATGCTAAAAAATAAATTATCCTATTTAAAGGTACAATTGTCAGATCTGTACATAAACGAAGAATGTTTATTTATTTATTTAGTTAAGCTCGAAAGTTCATTAATGTAACCTACATATATGAAATATTAAAATCTAACAAATTAAAAATTATTAGCCCTAAAAATGGGCCTAGCCTCAAGAGCTACTCTTTTAAAATGCGTACGAGCAAGCGTTAATTTTATGTCACCCAACTTAATTTTCTGTCTTTTCCTTCGGTGTATTTTATAAATTATACAATATCCGTTATTTCTGGGATAGTCCATTTTCCAATTTTTTTTTTCAATATACTCGTATGTACTTGTCCACTCTCACTTTTCTAGTGCCTTAATCTGTAATAACCAAAGATTGACTTCCTACTTTATATTCTGTCTTACATTAACGTCTCGGTTTCAAAGATTGGAATATGTAAAAGAAGTCAGCAAGAGATGCATATGTTTATTTAAAATTGGAATTTTTTTTAATCCATTATTTTTTTATTTTCGAAATATACGTATTTCCATTTACAGTGCTAATGAAATTCTATTTCTTTACCTGTCCGACTGCATAATGGTATGACGTCCAAAAATAAACAATTTCTAACGTAATTTCTTGGTTTTTACTCCATTTGCTACTATCATTTTAGTTGCCTTCTTTTCTTGGATTAATACTTTTGTTTTCCAAATGTTTATTAGCCAGGCAACTTCTCCGTGCGCTTTTCCTTTTCAATTAAATACCTGCATTCCGTTGTATTTTTTGCTACCGGGGTAACATAATCCTTAAATTACTCACCGAAGGACGTACGGAGAAAATAAATGTAATTCAAAGTTACAATGGTAAGAGTATCGAAATAAAAATAATAAAACCATAAATGTAATAAAATCGTAATCCGGATAAATAAAATACCGAAGCGGAGTTTAACGGGTCATATATTTAAAGTTGGGAGTAAAAAAAGTAGACTATAATTAGAGAGAAAAAAAAAGAGAAAATAACAAAAGAAAAGGATGGTAGCGAACTAGTGAGAAAGATGATACGGTTAGGATGTTGGGAGATATAGATGCTACAGGAGAGCAGCGAACGACCGGTTTGCGGCTACAGCTCTAAAGAGGATAGACACAATTTCAGAATGGTTAAAGTGTGCTGCTCGGATGCCAAAGCGGATGTGTCGTTACATATTTTCCGACCCCAACTACGAAAGTGACCTTTATTGTTGCCGTTATTAATTATAAATTTTATTTTAAAATTACCGAGTAAAAATTTGAAAAAAAAAAAAAACCAACCAATTCCTGTTTAAATTAAAACCGTTTTTACACGCCTCTCTGGAGAAAAAAAAAAAAATCCGGAAAATTTATTTAGAAGCGCTTCTTAATCTTGCGAAATTTTCAACAAACGTGACGCACAGATTAGACAGTGACGAATAAAATCATTCGATACCACCCTACATTCCGTTTGGTCGAACAGAGTTTGTTCAACCGACCCTTTGAATGAAAATGTGACGTCATATATCGGATGGAGGTCTATACAATACCGGAAAGTGTTCACCGCTATTTAGAACTAATACCCTCGGCGAAGTCGTATTTTCATTCGGAATGAGTAATGCCATCAAATTGCTCAGTTCCGTAATTATTCCGAATGAACGGGGTTATTTCAGCATCGCTTGGTGAACCACAGTTGGGCAAAAATTAAAATTTGGGAACTCAGAAGTTTCGAATAATTATTTTTCATATGCGCATGTCAAATTAAAAAATAATTTTCTTAACAACAAGCGTTTAGCAAGAGTTTTGGCTGTATTTTAACAAAAAATTTAATTGAAAAATTTTCATTGTTACTATAAGCATTTCATTTTATCCTGTTTTATAAAAAAAAAAGAAAGAAAAAAAGTACCCTTTAAAATAACAGAGGCCGTAAAAAATACCTTCTTTTTCAAACAATATCCTAATAATGTTGGACCATTAATGTGCTTTCATTATTATATTACAGATCGAATTCGGAGTAAGTTCACGACAAGCGTGTGTAGGAAATCAAAAAAAAAATTGCAATTTAAGAAATTCTTTTATCCTACAATTTCGCTAGTTACCACAATCCGAATGATTTATATTGATTCTTGGAAGAAACTAATTACTTTTAATGAGACTAAATTTAGTGTAATATTTTTCCCTCGAAAGAGAATTTTTAATTAAATAATCCGAGGCAATCCATTTCGATTGATACACGGTCCCGCGAGAGATTTACATGAAAACGATTTTTCTTCGAAAGGTAATGAAAATGCTAATGCAAAATTCACTTCTAGTTCTGCACGCACATTGCACGTCTTCTTCCAATGATAGCGCCTTAATTTCTTCAATCAAATACGTAGTCTTTTATTGATCGACGTGTACTCGTGATATACTACAGTGGGAGTTGATAATGAATAAAGAAATAAGCGGTAATGTTAAAAATCTGTACTTATGAGATGGTCGGCAAAGTTCTGTGCATATAAATTCGAAATTCAATCTTAAATATTTAGTAAAACATATTCTTATATTTTTTTCATACGAAAAGGGTTTTTTAAATATTTTCAGCAAACCGTTTTTCTTTGTTTATTTTTTTTATTTTTTCAGTTTTTGCAAAACGTTCGTCAAGCAAATTTGAATTTGTTGTTTTATCGAAAAGGTTCAGTCAAGCAACGAAAGAAATTTTGTTCAACTTGTGTTTAATGTCTGACGAAAAAAGAAAAAAAAAAAAAACATCTGTTAAATATTACTCAGCAAACAATAGTAGCGCAATACTACGCATACATTAGTTTTCCAAAAAAAAAAGTACCAACTTCAAAATTAATTTTAAAAATTTAAACAAGGATGTACTAAAAAATTAAAGGTAATTACTCGATAAAAGATAATTCAGAGTGATATGTTTAAAGAGAGGGAATATTATGATTATTCTTAAATAATATTAATACTTACCAAAGTCGAGACATTAAATTCAAATTGCAACAATTAAAAACCCCTGTTAAATCAGTATAATAATACACTCATTTTATGTAAACCGAGTAATAAAAATATCAGACAAATATTTAATAGGGGTTTTTAATTGCTGCAATTTGCGATTTTCTTGCCGACTCTAGTTAATGTTAAAAAACTTCCACGGCCGATATAATTAGAAAAATAATTTACGCTAGAGTTACTACGTTTACAAAATTTAATCCAAAAACTTAAAATTTAATCTAAAAACTCTACGTTTCGGAAAGTTTACACTTACCATTATCCGGATCAGTTTCTGTTTCTAACGGTGGTAAGTGCTTAGCTTTCCGAAACGTAGAGTTTTTAGATTGAGTTTTGTAACATCGCGTTTATCGTAAAAATTTTTTTCCGAAGTATTAATGTTCTTTAAACTCTAAAATTTATTAGTTTTTATCGAATAATTATTTTTCATCTTTTTAAAATTTCCAAAGAAAGTTTTAGAGCCGGATATTTTTTTTTTTAAGTATATATATATATATATATATATATATATATATCACAGTTTTTATTTTGAGCGATATATTACGAATAGAGCAATTATGCCGCTACCTCCGGTGCACTGTGAAATCGGATATTAGTATTCAAACGTAATATTTCCGTCAGTAATGAACTTGTAAATTGTGCTAAGGGAGTTTCAAATTCGTTATCTTTGTTCGAACCTACATTTGAATAAACTAACGTTGGATAATACTTCAAATCGCGTTCATAAAATTTCGTAGTTTCATATTTTTCACCGCATTCTGATGACAATTTTTTGCCAACCTTTGTTTGACTAAATATTAAATAAAAACGATATTACTCTAAGGAGACTCTTCTTTTTAACTTTTTCTTTTAATGACCGCTCATTCAGCGCTGATACGCACGGATACTCATATATGATGGTACCGCCGCTGACCGGTATTTCAATAAAGGATATTACTGGGGTCAGGCCGCATGATCAAAAGTTATGCCCAGTAATGTTAAGATTCCGTTATTGATTACGTAAAAAAAAATCATTTTCTTTATTCTAATCTATATTTATCCAGTGTTAATTAACACCGATAGCTTTTTTTTTTTTTTTTTTTTTTTTTTTTAATTACCTCCGTTCTTCGCTTCTTGAGCTTTAAAATATTAATCCCAAAATTTTATGCAAAAAAAAACAAAACAAAAAACAAACCAATTGCCGATTAAAAAAAATATTTTTAGCTGCTATTTGTGGGCTTTTTTGAAAAACTTTTAACTAATTTTTGTTTGGTTATATTAAAAATTAATTTTATTTATACCTTACGTTTCCATTATAAATGTCCGGAAACTATTGTCAATAATGTTAACACACCATATACCCGTTGGCTTAGAGACAATGTAGGCGTATAAAGGGGGGTTTATTAGTTTTCCGAGAAGTGTCTGTTAGACCATAAGTTCACTCAGCGAGAGGAATTTTTTGACAGTTAATTACATACTGACCTGTATAATAAATAAAACTCGTCATTTTTCTCGGTAAAAAACTGCGAATTTTCATCTCACTCGCTATATCGATAACAGCAGGTTTTTCTTTTCCGAAGATGTATTGCATTCGCCTAAAAAAGCCTAGAACAAATGAATGATTCACTATGATGATAATACCGACCCTCGTGTTGCTAATTCTGTCAGCATGTTCCTTGTGGATCACAATATTGAAGTAGTGATGGGAGTCTCGATTTCTCGGCGCGCAACTGTTGGCTTTTGCCAAATTTGATAAAAGAATTACGCGAATGCCGGTTTTTGAATTTAAAACGATTTTTTCAACCATACTATACTCCTGAGGCTGAATTCCGAAAAATAATACTCGAGAAATGAGTACCTCGAAAAGGGCTAAGAAAGTGAGTGTCCAATGAAAATTAATTTTTACCAAAAAAATATACTTTTCCATTTATTACAGGGGTCGTCAGCGTCTTCAAAAAATGACTCTAGCTAAACGAATATTCTGCCAATCGAGGTGCGCGACGTTGCATAGCTAATAAATCCCATTTCATACGCTTACATAGTTTCTCAGCCAATTTCATACGCTAACGCTAGTTTCTGGACAAGCTATGTAATATTGATGTTTTAAATCAATCGCCAATATATATTCGTAATTATTCTACATAGATTAGGTTTTTTTTTTTTTTCCACATTAACAATAACCACTCAGTAAATAATCAGCGACATTTATTGTTACTCATATGAGACCACAGTTGAACAAATAAATCATTAGAATCAGTCTAAACAATCAAAAGTAATGCGGAAGCGAACATAAAAAAGAAAAAGATTCAAAACAAAAAATTATACGTGACGGATATTATAACATTCTCTTTTTTTTTTAAATCGGCAATAAATAGTAAAAAATGCCACTTTCGTTTGCTAACGAAAGTATTGAAACTAAATGACGAAGAAATCGGATATTTTCCGGCCCACGGACGTTGTTAGAATTTTGATTTGGAGTACAGCAAAATTTGACATTTCACCCCGTCGAGAAATTCAGCGTAAGGGGGAAGAGGGTCAAAAAAATTTTTCAGAAAATAGAATTTTTTTTTGTATACACCTAAATAATGGTTAATAGAACTGTAGAGGAAGACACTATATAAACTTATGAAATTAACAGAAATTCGTCAATAATTTTTTATTTTTTTTTTTCGGTTATAACCGTCATAATATTTTTATGATATTTATATCATTAAGCGTATTCATGATATTTAAACAGGTGAAATCAGTTGCCGACAATTTCGGAAAATCAATGATGATAAGGCCGTTAGTAGAATTTATTTTTGAGTTCCGTTAATGAAATAACTCTCTTGTTAAAGGGAGCCGAGGTGTTTCTACCGGTAGCAGCATGTTCGTGTCATCAAAGGATAAGCTTTTGGAAAAAACAGGTAAGGATTTTAATGGACGTCTTTGTTTCTTTCGTAAAAATGTAGGTGAATCTATTTGTGCCCTGTTTATCGTCTTTTGTAATGATCTTTCACTGTGTTACGCGCTTCCCACACCTAATGGAACAATTAAAAGTTCATATACTCGCGGAGAATAAACGGAATGGTTCTCGATATTTAACAAATAGTTTTGTTGTGACAGTCGGTTTTAGTGAAAATTTTATCGCAATTCTCAGAGGAAACGAGACAAAATTTTCAAAGGGTATTTTTAAAAATCGGCGTATTTATGATAGTTACGCTTAAAAATGAAAAAAAATGGGGAAAATTATAGTTTTTATTTGCAAAATTTATGCAGGCGCGAATAATATTATAATAACGTAAATGAATTTATTAAATTTGTACACTTACCGTTGTAAACATTATTAGCTGTACCGCGTATTGTTCAAACGAATAGAGATTGTGTCGGATTTACTTAATATGTACGTGTAATGCAACTGTCGAAATAATTTTGTGATAAACGTATAAAATGTAAAATGACGTAAAAACACCGACTTCATGAAAAGTACATTATTCCGAATTAAAGAAAAAAAGCAATTACACCGACATATTCCGGAGCACTACTCCGTATTTGATAAGGACAAATTAGAAAAATTGAAAATACGATAAATTTTACGAATAAACACGGAGCGATCATTAGGTAGTTGTTTTTATGGGAAACGTTTAAAAAGACGCGGTAAAAAATATCCTCGCTGACGTAAATTCGAATATAAAAATATTTACTAATAATAGGCGCATTAGGGGCGAGGAGGATATCTTTTAAAATGTAAATTAGATATACTTATATAAACGATGGTCGGAAATAAATGAAAATCTCCAGAAATGTGGCTGTTCTTACAGCGTGTAAGTGATTATGAAATACGACAAAACAATAAATAAATAAAGTAAATGATTAAAAAATTATGCATAATTATTGAAAGTTGTAATTATCTATAAAGTTTCACCGTTGGAGAGAATGAAAAAATAACAATGATAAAAACAATAGTTTCATCACAGTTCTGAAATCTAGGAGAACAGTTTCGGATGTGTGCTGCTGGAGATTTTTAAATGCCGATCGAGTCAGTCCAACCGGCGCTGACTGATACTACGGTTAAATCATTGCTGTGTCGAGTCAGTCTCGCCGAACGACTTACGTTACTTTGTTCGTTGTGTATGCGTGCATTACTTCGCTTTCCACGTCCTTTTCACTACCCTTTATTTAGATTGTCGTAATCGCCGAGAACATTTTCAATTTGCACATTTTCTCGAATACGGACGCGATGTCGGAAAATCTCGATAATTCCGTTTTTCATACAACGAAAAAAACGGTCATACTAAAAATTCTCGGCACTTGAAAACAGTGTGTGTGCTATATCGTTTAGCATCGGACGGAGAAGTCATTCTGGTTTTCGCAGAATTCGTCGTCTACCGTCTCTCTAGCTGATTTTGTAAAATATCATTAGGCGATATTGTTAAAAATGAGCTCGCACTCAATTCTTTGCCTGTTTTTATTATTTTATTCGGTCATCGGCCGTCATATGGAGTACTCAGTCAGCCTGATTAACATGTAAGTGTATCGAATTGCTACTAATAATGCGAATGAAAAGGTTTTTTACGATTTTTAAATTGCATTGTTCGGCGCGCGAGATCGCTAAAATGATAATTAGGTATTTGTCTTTTAATTCGAACTATACTAATTTTTGTTTTAAGCGATCTTTGTTTTTTTTTTTTTTTAAAAAAAAAAACACATTCGGTAAATTTTAAAATGACTATCATTTTATTCAGATTTTTTAAAAAAAATTTTATGAAATTAGGCGTGCGAATTATAGAACGTTGTTGCACTTGTACTTTTTCCATAATGTTCTGCGGCGTTAAGATTCGCTGAATAAAACTGTAAACATTTTCACGAACAAAAAAATTAAACTGTGCGCACTATTCCGAACATGTGTGTGTGTGTGTGTGTATATAATCGGTTTGGTGAAATCCGTATTTCGAAATTCGAGGTCTTTCAGGTTACCACTGAAATTATCGTTAAATATTTAAAATTCTTATTCTATATTAATGCGAAGTTGCAAAGTCTTAAATTTGTTCCAACAACGACTTCAAAAAAGAAAAAAAAAAGTAGAAAAAGAAGACACGATTCATTGTTTTTTTTTTTTTCTCTTAAAAACGAATACACAATTACTTTAAATTTACTTTCACGAGTATTTCCGATCATTTTTCTCATCTGTATATTATAAGGAAAGTCGGTGTACTTTAAAAAATTAATTCCAAACGTAGAGTTCCCATTAAATTGTTTCATTAATTTCGGCGTTCCGGTCTTCTATATAACAATAATAATCCATAGAAAAGTAGACTGAATCGTTCGCGAAAAAATCTTGGATCATTAAAAAGGTTTTTGTATTTTAATGGTTAAACTTCTTTTGCAATTCTGCTCTTCTCACCGCATGAAAAAAAAAAACAATCTTTTACTTGAAAATTATTCCAGTTTCAAAAACCGGTCTGGTGCGAACGTCAAAATTGGTTGTTTTTCGTTTGTTTTTTAAAAAGGTAAATACGAACGTGATTAAGGATTTTTAATTTTATACGAATTTATAATTTTTATTCCCTTTTTTTAACGGAATAAATCAGATTAGTGGACTTTAAAGCTTATTTTGAAGTTTATGAAATCTTAATAATAAACATTTAATGTCCTTTAAACAAAAAAACCGAAATTAAAAATAAAATTACGCGGAACTACAAAAAGATAAATACAATACGGGACTTCATAAATATTGAATCGTCAGATCTAGATTACATTTTTTGCCCGAGTTTAATGCTAGAAAATTTCTCTAATCGATCTTGAAGTATACTATTTTTAATTTTTTATACAAAGTGGTAGAAGTTTGTTGGTTTTTTTGTTTTTTTTTTTTTTATTTTAAAGCTAGGGAACGTTAGCTTAATTTGACGTTATCGTACTGAATTCAACCTGTTTAAAAAATAATACAAACGAATAACACATTTATGTAAACCACTAAACGAAAACGAGAAGCAAAAAAACAAAAAACCCTGTACAGGAAGTGAAAACTAAATAAATACAACTACTTTTGAATAATTTAAATAATAATACACCCGATATTTTTTAACAAGATGAATATGTCAATTCACATAATGCGGTAATTAATGTCATAAAAGATGGTAGAATGCCTGCAGACATTATCTGTTACGTATTTTCTCTGCGCTCCGTGTTTTCCACAATTATGACGTCATCACGATAGTTCACAGAAATATAGCGATCTCGTTGGTATTGTTATTCTCCTCAAAATTTAGCTTAATTATTGTATGCCTTACCCGAAAATTTCCGTATCATTCGGCATTTCTGCCGATATATTGCAAAACCGCGGCTTGTGTATAACCGCTTCGTGAAATGTTACTTCGTAAATAGCTTTTCGCCTTTTTTTTCCTCTATGAAAAATTATACTTGAAATTTTGCAAAATTACTCTTAAAATTTATTTCAAAAAAACTCTTCGACACGAGCAAATGTGAATTTCATGTATTTTTTATTATTATTTTTTTCTTTTAATAAAATATTTCGAATAATTTATACTCGAGTTTGCGTTTTAGATTTAAAAAAAAAAAAGTTATTTTTTTGATTATTAAAATATCAATTTGCTTCCGGGCAAATTTGTTGACTGGCATACTCTATTAGCAAGCAAACGATATCGAAGTTCTAAGTAACACGAAATATATATGTACATATACGACATGCAAACTTCTTTGTTTTATATTATTAGTATGAATGCGAGGACGCATTCGTTAAGTTTTCATCAATTTTTAATACTCGTAATAATGAAAATTAAGAACGGAAATAAACTGAGATTAATGCGTAATAGGGATAATGTTAAAACTAAGCAAAAAATAAGAAATAAAAAAATATTGCGTACTCGTATGAGCGTCGAAAAAGAAATTAAAAATTTTAAGAAAAGGTGTATATTAATTTATTCGATTATAATTCTTTTTATTTTTCTTAACTCTCAGACATGATTAAATTCGTTGGCAGCGTCATAAAAAGTGTGTTAAGATACGCCGGTTTGTGAAAAATTTAGAAAAGCGGCATTTTGTCGATCGCGCAGGCTCGTAAAAAGTGTGATTATGAGTTCTCTCTGTAGCTCCTTTGCTAAGGAGTGGCTATCGGAACATTTTTTCTTCTTTTCCATCTTTAGAATCCCACTCTCGGTGTACTACTATGCTGGACCATCGGGTATTCGAAAAAAAATGTTGCAGTCCAGCGTTGGATGGTAAATTGCTAAACCAGTTTCTAAAATTAGCTGTCAATTATTGAAAGAGTTACGCGTCTCTTCATGAGCAAAGAGATTCGCACAAACATTTACATTTAGCTGCGGCGAATTGGATTTTAAAAAGTCACAAAATTTTTGAAGAGTCCAGACGATATTTTCCTTTTTCTGTATGATCTGAGGATCGAAAATATTGCTAGCGAAATAAATTCGGGATCTTTGATGTAGCGGCGATTATCTGATCAGATGGATTGTCTCGAATGCTTTTTAAACGAATAGGCTAATGGATTCATTAGTAGAGTTATATCTTTGTGGCGCGAATTTTGCGACATTTGGAATTTTTGTAGATTTCACCTCATCTATGACAGCTAGAGCGACCTTTACTTCAACAGTCTACAGTGGAACTGAATCGCTTGGATATACGACGAATTTCCGGAAAAAGACAAAAAATGCCTCGGTCAACTGTAAAAGGTGTGAGAAAACGAACTGTGTTCGTAGAGGAAAACAGTGACCATTATTGAGGATAGCAACACGCAGTGTTTAGTAATTTCGATATTACTACGAAACTCTCCCAGGTTTACCCAGTCTGAAATAATTGGGTACTAGAGAAATCTGAGAAACCAAAGACGGATCCCATGAGAAAGCAACTGGCCGCAGTATTCTCATCAGATATCCATTAGAACCTTAAGTACCATTATGGAAAACTTAACTTCACAATCCATGATACCTTATCAAGGATATCCATGGGACTTGCTTTACTTACCTTTTATTCGGAGAAATTACATAAAAAAAGTACTGCAGCCCATTTAGCAGATTGTTAAGAAAATAATTTGCTGATTATTTTTTAATATATTTTTCCGGAATTTTTAAAATTTTAAGTTAGCGTTACATAAATTGACATCGCAAAAACAGGTAAAACTATCCATCATTAAGCTCTTGCCCACTCACCTCAATATTTAATTGTCTATTGTAAATTTTAAAGCGAAATTTTGGAAGGGTACAAAGAAAATAATTAAAATAAAAGCCTATACAAAACTTTAAGAAAAGATTAAGAAAAGGATGCGAGTATAGTTTTTATATGGAACAGGTTTTTTGTGGCCTTTCCTTTTCACATTAAAGACTTCTCCCCAGACTTACTCGTTTTGCAATATACGTATATGTGTATGTATACAAATATTTTTAGAAGTGGGCGTAATTTAGAATATAATACAGTCGACTACCGTGGCGTGGTTGGAGACTGGAGAAGTACACTATGTTTCTTTAAACAATTTGCAGATATGATTACTTTCTGGATATCGGCCACCAATTTATCTTTAGATGTAATTCGGATAGCCTTTTTTTTTCTTTACGTTGTTCATATTACTTCCATTACTGAAATAAAAAATGGCACAATCCTAACATTACTCATAGCCTGTAGTCGTTGGACCCGTACGGCTAGTTGCACGTATTTATTTATTTCTCTGGAATATACCTTGTTAAGAATAGATGTTTATTTTTCTTATTAACTAAAACAATATCCGGTCTGTTTGCTATGACTGTTTCATCGGTTTTGATTTGCATGTTCCAGTATATATTATGCAATTCATTTTCGGCAATATCATCGGTGGTTTATATTTATAATATGGTTCATTGTCATTTTTATTGTCACGTAACTTATATATACATATATATATCTTTATACATAATTTTACTGGCATTATTAAATGTATGTGTATATTGTGTCTGTGTCGTGCTGCAAGTATATGATCAATGGTTTCCATTAAATTTTCTTCAGTTTTCTTTTTCTTTAATATTTTTCTTTAATATTTTTCTTTAATATTTTCTTTCTGCAGGCACGTGTTTCCCGTACACTATCTTGTAATGTGGATACATTTTACCAACTGTTAGCCATTCGTGAGTCATCGATAGAGTCTTTATTTATAGGGTCCAATATCTACCACGCATGCTTTTCTCTTTAAGGTATTACATGTTTCCCAGTTGTTAACTAATATCTGTGTTTCGTCTATTTTGCCCGTACTTGCCGCCGGCATTAATGAATATATCATCTTATATATATTTTGTTTTGATGCTTTCGTGTATACCAATATTTTCCTAATGCGAGTAATTATTTATGTAAATTACTAAGACATATTATTCTCCTTGCTTCTTTCATTCGAGGGAAGGTTAGAGACACATTCTACAAGATCTTATGGGTGATACATTCGATAATGCGTTAAATAAATTCTTATTTTACGTTTCAGCTTTTCTAGCTCAGTACTACTTCATTTGACAACTCCAAATTAATATATGGAATCGAATTTGGAATACATCTATCAAATTTTGTTTCATCATTTTATGTTGTACACCATGTTTTTCAAGCACTTCTAAATACTTATAGTATTTGTATCTGGTTCGATTTGTTCTAACTGTGTTGTATCCAGTAGTGCCATTGTAAACATAGTCTTCCCTTTTTTACAGTATGTATTATGTCTCATTTTTCTATTCCAAATTCCATATTAGTATCTTTTAGTATAGAGCTTATAATTTCTAATAGTGAACTTAGTTGTCTGCTATATAAGTCCTTCATATAAAAGAAGTGGTTTAAAACCTATAATCTGATTTATTCCGTTGCCGTATTATGATCTTTTATTTAATATTGAGAATATCAGATTCATAGTCATTTCAAACCCTAGTAGACTAAATGCGTCTTCTTGAAATATTCCGCAATGTATATTGCTATTACATTCGTTATTATGTCACCGTGAGAAATGCACAGACGTCTGTTCTATATCTTCATACATCTTTTAAGTATTATAGATTGATGACTACTGGTTTACAAGCTCTTCTTTCAGCCAATTAGTGGAATCTTTCCCTTTAATCAATGTACGCAATACTTAAATTTCTTCAGTTTTTTTGCGAGCTTGCTGATATTATATTGAATCAACAAAATTATTCGTTCTTTACACCCCATTGCTCCTTTTTGTATACTTTTTTGCTCCTAATATATTCACTAATTATACCTACCCCCGGATTACTGTATACTTTATTAGTTATTATTGATATGAATATTTTATATATCGTTAGCAATTAGGTGATTGGGGTCTATACTTTACCGGATCTTTTGCGTGCTAATCATTTTTCAGTTAAAAGTAAACTATTGCAACCATGAAGAATTGTAGTTTCTTCCCATATGCTGTGTTATTAAATACTTCAGCCATATTATACTGTATATTGCAGTAAACTTTTTATACCAGAAATTATATATTTTGTCCAATTCTGGCTATTTTCAATTACTATTTTCTGTATTAGTTGTAATTCTTTAATTGTAAGTATTATCCTACTCCGTATTATTTATAGTTTTGCAACTGGAAATTTCAGTTTTTAGCTTTAGCTACCGTTTTTATTATGCCTTTTTTCTTTGACTCCGTAGCAACTTCCAATATTGTTCAATTTTGTTCTTATCTGGTAACGTCTGCTTACTTGTGCTGTTCCTTTTTTTTAATAAGATTTCTGTAGAATATTTTTTCGTTTTCGGCTAATTCTTTATTTTGTACGTTGTTACATTCGTATGACGCTGTATATCTTTTTAGTCTTCCCGCATAATTTTGTAATTTCTGGATTTTAATCGTTAAGATTCCGATGATTAATTCATTATATGTTTGAATATGGTCTGATTTCAGAATTTCGTTTTTTTTTATGTCTTTATGTATTTTTTGTACTTCTTTCATAACTTTATTACTTCTGTTGGTATTGTGTATGTATCATATTATGTTAATATATCAACCAATTTTTTCAATTGTTTTACTACATTTTGTAATCTTATTTTTCACGCAGAATCTCTACATTTTATTGATATATATTATATATATATATATATATATATATATATATATATATATATATATATATATATATATACCTTTTGGTTTTTATCCACTTAATATTAATACCGTTTGCGTTGCACTGTACTTATATCTATGCAGTTCTTCTAACATATTAACATCTTGTCAGCATCACTTATGACTATATTCACCATTCTGAAAAAAAACTTTCCTTCATTTATCGAGGTTGCTCCAGTCTTCTTTTTGTTCTTTGGTTTGTATATTTGGAATCGTCGTATCTTTCTTCGGAATTTACTTCTATCCGTGATTTCCTCTTCTATTATTTCCATTTCTGTAATGTGGTCTTTCACTTCTCGAATCCAGTTAATTCTTGTGTTTGGATTTTTATCAAAACAGTCAAATATCTTCTTTGTTAGTCTATTTTCGTCCATTCTTTTTAAATGACCATATAGCTTTACTCTTCTTTTCCGCATGGCATCTCCCATTCTTTCAATATTTCTGTACACTTCCTTATTGCTCCTTAGCTTCCAAATTCCATTTTCCTGTTTAGGTCCTAGTATTTTTCTATTTTTTTCTATTTCTTGTATTTGTTTAGTCATATTCAAATCATTGCGAAGCATATAAACTTTCTGGTTTGACGCGCCCAAAGAAAAAAAGAAAAAAAACAAAAACTTTCTGGTTTTATGACTGTGTTTTAGTGTCTAATTTTTGCCTTGATTGATAGTGAACTATGATTTTTGTTAACTGGATTGTACTTTACGTTTTTCTTGCTCTGATTTTCATTTGCTTTCTTGTCTAGGCCAGTTGGTTACATTATTTCTCGCAGGTATTTGAATTTAAGCGTTTTTTGGTATTTTGCCATATTTAGTTTCTAGCAGATTTAGTGATTATACTACGTCAGTCATGTATTGTTCTGTTTTATCAAATGAAATTTGTAGACCTATTTTTTCAGCCACTTCTTATCATCACCATTATCATTATCATTATTTGCCGTGAAATTATTAAAATTTGTAAAATTATTTTTAGTATTAGTACTCTATTCGTTAGGTCGGTTTGCGAAACCTGCGGATCTTTGTTAGTGAAATATTTTTTTTTCCAAGTCTTTGTGGTTTGGAAGGTTATTTCAGCGTATAGACTCGAATGTGATTAAACACATTTTAATTTTCGTTTTATTTAACTTTTTTAATTCAATGCGGGCACTTCCAGACAGGAAAAAATATTCCCGTATATTGCGATTAAATTTCAAATTTTAGAGAGGTGTAAAAAGTATTTAGTAGTCAGTAGTGAAGTGGATTTAAAAGTATCACTTTTTTTCCATATCGTGTTAAGGTGAATATTACTGACTTGCATCATCATAGAGATAGTGTAAGTCAAGTAAACGTTATATCAGTTTCCTTCAAGTTTTTAAATTTATTGCGGAATACCTTATTATAAGGGAAATTACATGCCGGAGAGGTTAGTGTAGTAAATTTCTAATATATTTTCGCGATGTTTATGTTCAGCTCTTGAAAAGGTAATTTTGCATTCTTTTTAAAATTTTCGAAGACTTAAAAATTGAAACTATTTCAAATTATTATAAACCATTATTACTCGGAGCGCTTTTGAAATTTGAATAGTTACCATAGCCTAGATACACTTGTATCGAGAGTATGCAGTAATGAGGTTGCATATTTCCCGGAAAATAGACTAAATCGTAATAGCGGATTATATAAAGCAATTCGAATTTCCAGCTGTCACGCGGATGGAATTTATTGTCCTAAATTTAAAAGCGTCACCATTATAACCGACCATAAAATCGATTTTTTTTTTTCGATTTCTTTTTTGTACTACTAGCGTTTTCGATGAGATCTCGCGATAATCTGGTCCCACAAATTAAGGATTAGAACGAACATTATTAGCCAACTAAACGTGCATGCGCACATAAATAATTTATAGCGCGCGTAATTACGCTAATCTGATAATAGCTAGAGCATAGGAATTTCGCTGAAATCTTCGAATGTCTGTGTTTTCTTCAGTGTGCACTATCGCTGCTTTAGTTTTGGCGCCGTTAAAGAAATAAAATGTTCCAAATGGTATTTTTATTTAAATGTAACATTTTGCGTAAATCATTTCATTGCATGAACTAATTAATTCATATAAAAAAGTAATTTGTAAATCACACAATTAGTTTTTGTTGTATTTTTCGCCGTTTTAATTTACTATTATTACTTTTCTTCTTACTTAAACAAGACGGGGTAAATTTAAGTGTTTTTATCATTAATTGCGAGGCCGGTTTAATTAAGTTTATCCTATTAAATTTGTATTATAATACGTAATATTATTATATTTGCTCTTAATATAAGTGTGGAAAGATGTTTTGTTTCTGTCGTAAATTGATTAAATATATTCAACATTTTTTTTGCAATTGATTCATCAACATTTCTTTGAAAAAAGGTATTGCTATAATTGCATCGAAATATGTTCAATACTATTTTCAGAATTATATTTTACACAATTGCTTGTTTCGGATATTTTAAACCTTCGTGGATAAACTTTAATGTTCCGTAATAAATTGAACTTGAAAAAAAAATTTTTTTTTTGATTCGTCCTACCTACCCGTTAACTATTGTTTACACCGGTTTCCGAGAAAACAGAAAATAGTTTTGTTTATTGAGAAGTTTATTTTTTCCTTTTTTTTTTATTCTTTTTACCCGACTCCCGCCATTGGCCAGTTTTCTCAATCTTTGCCTTCGCACTACATCGAAATCTTCCGTACTAACCTGATGGCTCGCTGTTTCTATAGATTTTCCCGCTATTCGTTTGTAGTTCTAACTTGTCTAAGAAATAAACTACGAAAAGTACCAGAGTTATATGAATCGAAAAAAAAATTCCAAAACTCTTAATTCAAAAATAATGATTTGTCGTACACTATGCCAGTTGCATCTAAACTACGAGCAATATTTTAAGATAAATCTAGTTTTTTTTTTTTTTTTTAGTTTAAATCATAAAGATTAATTACGAAATAAATGTTTAGCGATATTTTCTTTATTCATTCATCCAAGTCTCGATCCGTTAATACAATTATTATAATTTAGATATAAAATATTAAAAAACTAATTATTTACCTTCCCCAAAACCTGATTCATTCGAGAGCTATTCTTTCAAAACGTCCGTGACCAAACATTAATCTTAGATCGTCTTTCTAACTTAATCCGCTGTGTTGTGTATTTTATATATTATCCGATATCCGTTATCTCTGAGGTGGTCCGTCTTTCATTTTTTCAACATATTTTATGTCTAGTTCACTTCCACTTTACCGCAGTTGTTCCGGTTTTATTTAAGCTTGATTACTTTCGGTGCGTCTTATTTTTTCAATACCTAAACTTTATGTTTTGCCTTATTTTAATTCTTATGCCGGTACCAGAGACTGGCATATATCTAAGAGTTAGCATGATATGCAACTACGAATTCTCATATGGAAAGAAATTGTTGACAAAAAAATAGTGTAATACGCAAGCTACAGGTTTTTTTAAAAAGATGGGGGTAAAAAACATACAAATATAGAATGAAGAATGGCAAAGTATAAAACATTAATAATATCAAAGACGTAGAATTAAACAATAAAGTTTGAAAAGCAAACGGTTAGACTTTTTTTTAAAATGCTTAATTAAAAAATATAACAAAATATACAGTTATTACTGTCAAAGAAGCGGCTTATAAATAATTAAGCATTCATTGCGAATTGACTTCTATTTTAATATCATCATATATAACATCGATTTTATTATGTTATTACATATTTATCGAATTATTACTGTACTAATTTATCGAGTCGCATAAAGATTGCGCACATGTTATTTACTTAGGATTCTATTGACCAGGCGGAGCTTATTAACACGTTTTCCGAAAAAAGCAAAAAAAAAACAACAACATCGAGTTGAACACTTGTTACTTCTCTGTTCGTGGTTGTTGCCTACCGGGTTTTGTAGGCGAATCTCCGATGCAATTGCCTGAATGAGTCTGAGATCGGCGTGAACGACTTTTAAAACAAGAGAATGGAAGCGACTATTTCAGCTCAAATAGAAGCACTCTGTCGGAGTAGGATCGAATTCTTTTCTCGTCATCGAATGGATGGGGTTGTAGTAGATGCCTACACAAGGGTGGTAGGTGCTACATATTACCTTTGCCGATTTCTTTCGAAAAAGTAACTTAAAACGATCGGCCATGAAAGGCGCTTGCAGGAGGGTCAGTGCGAGTCCGCCGTACTCGGCAGCTCGGTTTTGTATGAAGAAATAATAAGAACGGTCGTTTGATAAATGGCTCGACTTCTTCCGCCAGCGTTGTAAAATAAATGTAGCGCGATCCGTTCTATTCTGCGCGGCACGTAACGTTGTCGGCAGCGGATTAGCGTAACGCGTTTTAGACGGATGGAAGTTCAGTGGAGCGCATTATGTGCAGCCTGGACCAAATCCGATGGAATGCCGGATCGGATCAGCGGCCCCGAGTATAAATTAAATCCGCGTGCTGCCTCTCCGTTACCGAAATGAAATCGCATAAATCAAGACACCCTTTGCATTTCGTATTTCGTTCTCTCTCGCTGGGAAAATTAGTCTTCATCTTGGCCAGCAGTTTCGCTTCCACGATTTTTCTCGTACCCCATTCGAGAAGCGCCTAATGATGCCCCGCCGAACAAACGTCATCTTTTTTCTTTCCGTGTTAACGTTTCACTTTTCGCTTGTTATAAAATTTCCAAATAGGCTATGTTTACTTCTTATTATCATTCCACTTTATTGTCGCAGATGCGCCTCTGTTAACCTGCTCGCTTTATACTTCACGTTTCGTAAACTCTGATCCTCTTCGAATGATGACAAAAAAACCAATCCAAAAGAACCGGCTAAAAAATGTTATTGATATAAGGAGGTTAACGACTATTGCGCGAAAACGTCATTTTCCGATTGCACGTGTTGTCAAGCGAATGAGCAACCAGCGGCGATTAGATCTTTTACCTATCGACTCCTGCGTTCTTACGCAGGTGAACAAAGATCGTACGAATTTTACGATCTTTCTTCGAAATGTGTTTCCTTTGCGATCCCGTTTCAGCTAGATCTGCCGCTTCATGCTGCAGATTTTACAGCGATAAAGTCGATTGATTAATCGTTAGCAATATATTTATTAAACTAATTACGTAGATATGAGAATGCTCAATATATATTATGATAAACGGAAAACATAAAATCTAAATAATAAAAAAACACTAACCGGTTTCCAACCGTATGTCGTTCACGATCACAGTGTAATATTAACGGGAAACAGCCCAAGATTGGACGAACTCCCAAACAAATGAATAAAATAAAATTTTTAAAAAAACGAGTCCTTTTATTTATCGCTAACTGTTACCTACCGACTTCGTCCGCATATTAATACTTCTTTAAATCTATATAAAAAAAAAAAAAAAAACACAAAAAAACAGTACCTCTGTACCTCCTAAGCAGAAGTACACTGATCAATATGTCTTTCGGACGGCGCGTAAAACAATTTTGTTTTAATAAAAACAAGAACTAAAAATGATGATTGCAAACTGAACGTTTACTATAGTTAAAAATTACCGTAAAATTTCGTGACATCTGTTGTTCTAAACTGAACCCAGCCATAAGAGACATATTCATGTCAAAAAAATGTTATTTTATCTGCAACTTATATTTACAATAGTAAATGTTAATATTTGAATTATTCTTTTGTCCATATTTTAGCCTCTCTTTCATTCCCACCTCATTCTGACCCCCATAATTACACCGAAAACTTATACGTTCCATGGGAATTAATCTATCTATTGGCAAAGATTGTAATAATATCGGTTTGGTAGTTCTTAGAATTAGCGCTCGCAAGCAAAAAAAAAAAAAAAACAGACGCGAAAGATGACTTTTGCTGACTGTTGTCTGTGGCTTCGCCCGCCGATATGTTAAATCTTTAATTTTTTTCTCCGCACAGTGAACGCTATAAATTTTTATTAAAGATTTGATTCTATTCAGTTTCTCTTTTCTTTTTTTTTTCGGCAACGTAAAGAGTACTCAGTGGCGAATTCACGGGAGGATAGGGGACATTCCCCCACAAAGAACTAAAACCTCGATGTGAAAATTTATTACAACAAAGAAACCTAATTTATACTATAAAAGTTTAGTATAAATGTTATACCCGTGGATTTAAATAGAACTATTATTTAATACTGTTTTCTAGTAAAACTTACGTTTTTATTCTACTATTTTAAAAGCAAACTGTCATTTTGGTCTTTTACCTTTATTATTTATTTTTAATTTCTATTTTGTAATTTTAATTAAAAATAGTTCAATGAGAAATATATATGTATATATTTTTTACTTGCTCAAGAACAAAGAATTCAGATCGGATTACTGAGAAAAATAAAAAAGAAGTAAAATCTAATAAAAATACTATCGTTCGATTCTCTTTCTAGTAATTTACTATTCAAATTCTGAACTACCATTTTAGCTATGATTTTATTATTTCGTTTTATTTTTCACCTAAAAAAAAAGTTAACTTAAAAAATTGTAATAATTATGTATTTTTAAGGAACATTTTTAAATTTCTAAAGAGGTGGTCGCTTTTTGATTTTCTTTATGAAACACAAGGAGTATTTCTCAAATCTACTGTCTACCGTATAAGATATTACGTAATTATATAATTTCCCACCCCGAACTGTCTCTCTGGATCCCCCTCCCGGATAGTACTAATGTAATAATTGAAACAAACTTTCAGCATAGTCTGTAACAGCATAGTTGGCGAAGATTTAAGATTTGAATGTAAATAATATTATTGAAACTACTGTTGCAGATTTTTTAATAATTTCTTCGTAATTTAAATTTCTAAAATATTCTAATGAAATCGTAATTTTCTTAGTACAACATTATTAATATAAAAATGAGTGATATTTTCAAATAGAAAATTATTTATAAGGTTTTACTTAGTATACTTATGATTATGCAGTAATTCAGTCCTATGTCTATGTTATAAAGATGTTGCTCCACAGTTTTTTCTCATTATTATTGAAGTCAGTTATTATTTTTAAAAGTCCCATTGCTTTTACAGTCATCTGCTTTTTTATTTCTCCTTCGCTTTCCCACTATTTCCTTATATATATAAACTGTCCATCTACTTACCGATCTGTTATCTTAAGCTTAACTGTAAATAATTTTAATCTTTTTTTCTCGTTTTCGGAACATATTTATGCAAAGATTCTTTCCTTCTAGATTCCCGGCCACTCTATGACTGATGTCTGCTGAAAAAAATAACTTCCCCAAGTCACTAAAAATTTATAAGTTATACACTAAAACCTTTGCCTCAGGAATCAGTCTGTCCATTGGGGAAAACAATAATTCCTGAGATCAGCGCGCACAGACATACAGACGTGTGAAATACGGGTATTTATTTACGTGCGGAAAAATTAGTTACGGCAGTTTTTAATAATGAACTATAATATCGAACTGAAGAAATATTTAAAAAGCGGTAAAAAACAAAAAAATCGATAATTTTTCTCAAATGGTGATTAATAAAAAAATGCTAATTTCGTACTCGTACGTTTAACGTTTCGCGATTTTATGGTACATGTCGGGGGCTATATTTTTTTAAATCATCATTCGAATAAAATTAGCGATTTTTAATTTTCAGAATTACGATTTTTCTAAAAAATATTCATTTTAGCTCAGTCGTAATTTATTTATTATTAAAAATTGATTTTTTTTTTTCTTTTTTCTTAAATAAATATTAAGTAAAACCTTATTCTTTCCTTTTATGGTTTAATCTTTTCTGCTTGTATTTCTCTTTAAACATAACGCTATCTATAATTGAACGAGCAGCATACAGTGAGCTACTTTTATCGAACGCCATCTATCGGTATAAATTGCCATCTTGACCCACAGAATCATTATAAAAAAGATGATACGGAAAAAAACAGAATTCTACTTGCGAAAATCGGAAAACTACGTATTCTCTCGTATCGTCGCGGTAATCGATAAAAAAAGATGGCTAATGGTTACATTTTCATTGGCCAATTACTGATTTTTTGACACATACTCGGCGAGGTTTATGAAAGCTTTCGAAAAAACCGAAACGTGTTCAAAAAAGCTATATGAAATTTCATTGGAACACAGAATTTTTTCAGAAGTTCGGATATTTTTTTTAAATCGTTTCGGACGTAATTTTCTTATTCAGACACACTTGGAAACGGATCGAAAAATGTACATTATGATGATAATTAAGTTTGTTTAAATGCCCGTCAATTGTCTTTGTCTCGTAAAAGTGCTTATTTTCGCGATAAAAGCATTTCCGCGATTAGTTCATATTTATTATTTCAGCTTAAACGGCATATAAACCGAACAATGATATTGAGGTATTTATATTATTTACTTGAACCTTTGACCCATTAATTTAAATTAATATAGTTTATTTATAAAAAATAGTAAATTAAATCTAATATTAAAACTGAATAGGTCTCCCTCTCAACGTGGTTCATTTAATACGGTCTTAATCCAGTCGTTTAAAATGCTTATATTCGAGCATTTACATCAGTGGTTTTTAACCTTTAAGTGGTGAGGGACCATTTGACAAAATTTCTGTCTGCCATGGATCACTTACTGTTTGAAGGTAATTGACAGTAAATGTAAATAAATAACGGGTTGTTCTATCTATCTATAAATAAGACACGCATAAAATTGTTCAAAGCCAACAGTATTTTAATTTTTTTTACGAAAATTTTACAGAATAGAGGCAAATATATTATTTTAATGCGATTTCTGTGACTGCATACTTTTTACTAACTTCTGAATCCTTGGTTTAGTGCTACTCAAAGCCAAGGACATGTCAGCACTGGCATCCAACCGATTTCGGTGCTTGCTTTTAATTATCAAAAGCTCTGAGAACCCCTACTCGCATAGGTATGTCGATGATAACAAAGTTCGGTAACGTACAGCAATTTCTTGAATCTTTGGGAAAGAAATTTCCTTTTGGCTCCAAAAATTTTCAAAATTAATTTCTGTCACGAATATATCTTTCAAGTTACTATTGTGTTGCATATCAATCACTTCTTCTTGAATTTCATCAGGCACCTCAGAAACGTTGATCACTTTCCGAACCCGTTCGTCCTCACAGTAGTCAGGAAAATAGCGACTGAATTTACTTTTTAAATTTTTCAAATAAAGTATCATGTTCTTTTGTATTTCTCCTTTAATCTCAGCACGCTGCCTGTCAATAATTCGATTCAGCGTATCAAACGCAGAAAAATTTTTTCTTCCAACCTTGTCGATCTATAGCTCGATTTTAGTGATAAATTCACTAATTTTATCTTCATATGCAAATTTATTGCTTGCGCCTTGCAACTTCAAATTTCATGACTCTTGCAGTTGAAGGTTCAATTTATTTAGTTGCGTGAAAAAATCAACCAAATAAGCAAAACAAATTTGAAATTTGGACTCGCAGAACTGATCCAGCAACTCTTTGTTCTCCCTGTTAGTTAATAATATTTATACTTCCTCTTTCACTTCGTACAATCCCGACAGCATATTTCCTTTGGAAAGCCGACACACTTCCGTATGGAAAAGCCGAGTTTCGTGTTCACAAGTTCATATCAGAGCACAATTGTTTGAAGAGACGAGTATTAAGTGCATTCTTTTTAATGAAGTGAACTACTTTTATAGCTTTAATATTTTTAGGATTTCTTCCAGGGACCACCAGTGGTCCGCGGACCATCGGTTAAGAACCACTGATTTACATCATCTTCCTAAAATCCTAGGCATTACGAATATTTCACAGGCCGACCAAGCGATCGCAGTCGTACTTTAATCTAAAGGTCAAAAAGTCCTACACATTTAATTACCATTCAGCTCCGAAATATGTTTCAATCTACCATTGCACAGGAATTTCGAAATTCCTTACATCAATTTCATGCTAAGGATGAAATTTTTTTCGGTAAAGTGTAGCACAATTTATAAGTCTAGACTTAATTAAAATGCACGTATAATAATGACCATATAATTCTTACTTTGGAGGTAATAAAAAATATTGTAACGAAATCGGTAATATTTTCGCGCTACGCTTATAAGTTATTCCGTTTTGCTCAGAACTACATGATCGGTTAAACCTGACTCTTCAACTAGTATGAAGGGTCCAAGAGATCTCTTCTTACGAAAGTTTGAAGGACTGATATGGATGTGTAAGAAGATGTTGATATCTTAAGCAGATGGGTCTCCGTGACAGAAATATAACAATAAATGGTATGCAGTCGAGAACCATGTACATAAGAACTCCTAGCAGATATGGGAACTATGATCCTAAGATAATACTGCAATGCAATATTTACATATAACCAATAAAAATGCGACGAGTTATGCTTGTGATTGCTTAAAGTCTGTCACCAAATAGAAATATCTCGGCTTAACAATATATTAAGCATTGGCGTGAAAATAAGACAAACTATTCCAGCGTTGTATAGATTAAAGCTTACTTTACCCCTTATAAAATTGTACGGTTGTTTTTTAATTCCGCAATTATGGCCGGAATCGTGTGCGGAATACTAGTGTGGAGAGAAGCAAAAGATGGCGAACTAAAGAAAATAAGCAAATTGCAGCGAAGATGTCTAAAGCTAATTTTGCTCCACTGGGAGGAATAGGTAAAAATGACTCTACTTGGTGGAGGGAAAACAAGGATTTGTCTCCAAAAATTATGTATTTCTATTAGAGGCTTTACGAATACAGAATGCGTAAAATACATCTGCCTAGCATAACTAAGAAACGGACAATAAGGAATTTATAAAGATCCGTATTTCATCTGGTCCACAGGAATAAATAATAAAATTGAAAATGTTGGTGAGTTGATACTTACGAAATTAATAGAAGTCATACCTTCTGACATACATGAGGAAAAGAAGATAGGACTGTGAAAGGGTAAAGTTAAAACGTGGTTAATGGAAAGGTATAGAATGTAGGCTAAATACGTCTCGGTATTAAGTAATGTAATTGTATATATTCGCTCGGTTTGTTATATCCTTTTTTTTTTTTTGTAGCAATTAAATAATTATCTTTTTTAGTTTATACTTTTGTTTGTAAAGCAATAATTCACCCCTACATGAATGAGTCTTTTGGATGTTGTGTTATGATAGTGTTTTACGCTCTAATGCTATAGTTTAAAAATATTTGGGTAATATTGGTTTTTAATAATAAACGTTGATAAGCGTGTCGTATATATATATATATCTTTATATATGTAATTCTAGGACACCTGTGTATGTCACTGAACTCCTCCTAAACGGCTTAATCGATTTCGATGAAATTTTTTGTGGGTGTTTGAGAGGGTCCATGTATGGTTTAGATCTACAATTAGAGCAGGTAGGCCTCTCCCAACCCGCCCAATTTCATCAATGATTTCTGTCTACTTTTATAACTCAAGAACGGCTGGACCGATTTTTACGATCTTTGATTTGTTGGATTTGTCTCCGCCCCGAATAGCAAATGCGGAATTTAAAAAAAAATTTGCTTTTTTTTTATGTTTTTGACCCAAAAGAGGGGTTTAAATAATTGTTTAATTGTAATTTTTGGATTTTATGAAAGGGCTTCTGTGTTTTGTTTTATATTTTGATTTTCCGTTTTACTGGGTTATCTGGTGATGAGTTATGAATTATTTAAGGGTGATTTTTGAGGTCGTTCTAAATTCCATATTATATATTCTAGACGGTTTCTTGTCGCCTAGAGTAATCGCTCAACTTAAAGTTGTAAATTGTCATTGATAGAAGTTTAATTGTAATTTATGATCCAATTCTGATAAGTCAAACCGTTTCCGAGCTATTGTATAATTGAATATTTTTGTCATTTCTGAAACATCTTATTGGGATTATTCCGTACATTATATTATGTTTTCGAAATCCTAAATATCGGTATAAATTTACTTTAAGAAATTAAATTACTTTAGGATTACGTTTTTTCGTGTATAGTCCATCATCAGCTAACAGCATAGAGTACACACTCTATTAAAAAGTATATAAATTGTTGAGTGTGTATTCTGTGTTGTTAGCTGATGATATAGCACGAAAAAACATGTTTCCAAAGTAATTTACTTTAATTTTTTAAAGTAAATTTATACTAATTTTTGTTATTAAGGAGAATTTATTTATTTTGTATACATATAGAACAACGGATTGACTGATTTCGATGATTTTTTTTTTGTTCGTCTCGGCCTGGAGAGTTCGGATTAAGTTATGCCAATTCGACCCCCCCCCTCCCCGCCTATTTTTTCTGTTACTACTATCATGAATTACCATTCACAGTAGAACATTTGATTGAACTTTGTACTACTCTTATTACTGTCACCATTGGGCAGTTTGTGAGCGCTTCACTTTGAAGTTAAATATAATTTTTTTAGGTTTTTCGATGTATTAATTACTAATGAACGCAATAGAATAATCCAAACTGGGAAAGAGTAAGTGTAATTTCTGTCGGGTGATGTAAGAAATAAGAAAATATTGTATTTATTTCAACCTAAAACGCAAAAACATAAATATCATAAGCATAAAAATGTAAATATATTGGTCCTTAGAATTAAACAATACCATCCTACATATATAAATGTTTCTCACACGGTCAATTGTACGTAGCATGTTCACGTGTCGGCAAACCATCCGCTTTGTTCGTTCTCGCAGCTGACAGCAAAACGAAAAATATCGCATATCA
The DNA here is from genome assembly GCA_039619475.1 of Icerya purchasi. Lineage (NCBI taxonomy): Eukaryota > Metazoa > Arthropoda > Insecta > Hemiptera > Monophlebidae > Icerya > Icerya purchasi. Next base: position 256,884,009 of record CM077116.1, on the reverse strand, counting down.
CAAGGTGCTTCGATGAAGGGAATCGGCCCGAGTGTAACCCATTCAGCAAATAATTTAACAGAAAGTAGTGCAACAATGCTAGGCAAATCATTTCGATTCGCTTCAATAAAGCAAATGCCTTGCTGCCACGCGTCATTAAAATACTTTTCAATGTAATTAAAATACTTTTCATTTTGATTTCTGTACATTTATTGAACTTAATTAAAAACGGAATTTAATTCAGCTAATAAGTTAACACAACATTTATTGTTTTTGAAGTGGTACGAAGTTCGCCTGGTCAGCTCGTATATATATATTCTTTGCCCCTCATCATAAGGCACCTTCTGGATTTCTATAATTCTTACAGAAGAGTAGATTTCAATTGACTATGTCATTCTTGAATATATATCTAGTAGTTCTGGTCATACGGCCAGGTAGTAAAGTAAATTGAAAAAGAGATAAATGGGCTACTACTTCTGTAACAGTAGAGATTAACTTGACTAAAGAGAGAAGTTTCAAGCTTGCCAGTAGAAATCCGAGAAGTCGATGAGAAGAAAAATGCATAACGTATAAGAGCCGGTTGCCCGTCAGTGTCGAGTAGTAATGAATTCCGATTTGATGACCCCACTACGCGCTACAGGTACTTCTACGAGTCACTAAGAGTGAATTGAGAAGCATACACACACATACAACGTATACTGGTAATTAGACAGGCAAGTAGTTTTTTACTAAGGCCGAGCGACCAGCGCGTTGTACACTGTACACTTACACAGTTTTCACTGTAAAAATGTGACAATGGTACCGCTACTTTGTCGTAGCTGTTTAGCGATTTATTTTGCCGATTATGAAAATAAATAAATACTGTACTTGCAGATATATTTGTTGAAAAAAATCGACGGCGTACTACGGGAGCTCTGAAAAGAACTGTTTCAAAAACTTCGAAGGAAAATGAGAAACTAACGACGAAAAGAGGAAAACGAAATAAAGGAAAATGCGAATGAAATAGAAAGGGAATAACCGAGAAATACGCGAAATTCTTTTTCAGAAAACAAAAAATACATCAACCGAACGAGAATACTCCTAACGAACTTTACTAGTATAAACGCAATAAAAGTAAAGTAAAGTAGGTTCCATACCCTTGACAGGGCGTTGGGATTGTGAAGTTAAAGTTCATAATGTACTAAACCCAACGGCACTAATGAGAGTAGGGGGGGGGGGGGGGGGAGTTCCTTAGCCTACAAAAATAAATCACATGCTTCGAGCAAAAAAAATACAACGAATTATTTAAAGTTCTCGATGGAACTTTTCCTTAACAATCAATATTAAAAAATTAATAAATATAAAAATAAAAATATTTAATTACGACGATTGTACGCGCGAGATCTTAGTAGTAGTAGAGTGACTACGTTTGATGGAAAGCGATAAGAAAGCGGCAGTGTGGCGAACCAAGGAAATTAGATTAGCAATTTAGAAAAGTTGATTAATGTGAGCAGACGTATTCACTTTTAAACAGATTTCTTAATGTGACTTTAATTCTCTTCTAAATGATTTAATTCAATTTTCTTTTATTATAAGACGAAGGTGCTATATAAATTTCACTTTATAGTTTTAAAGTTGTGTTACTTAATAATATTTTTTATCATTTGTTTTATTATTTGAATTCATTCTGTGTTATTCTGTTGTACGTATTAATTATTTCCATTGTTAAAATTTAAATATCAGTTTTCTTTTACATAGATATAATTTCTTATTTTTTAAAATTAAAGGAAAAAAAGGCTTAATTTGTATTTTTTTTGTATAGTAGGCGTGCGATTGTACACCGAGTTAATGAAGAAACTCAGCATGTAACTAATGAATGAGTTTTGTCCATTCACAGGCCAAATTGGAACGTGTTCAGGGATGCAGCCGTACTAGTGTGGGTTTTACCTGTGTCTAAGTGAAAGCACGATTGGAATATATTCAGGGATCTAGTTGAATCAGTGGGATTTACTTGTTTAAAGGGACAATTTATCTAATTGTAAGTGCAAAGCGGATTGGAATTGTATGTTCAGGAATGTAGCCGAATGGGCGGGATTTGTCCGTTCAAGGTAGCAGCATATCTAGGTGTGGATACAATTGGAACATGTTTAGAGGTATAGCTTAATGAGTAGGTTTTACCCGTTAATTTAGGGATGTAGCTGAATAAATCGAGTTTTCCCGTTTGAGGAAGCTGTATATCCGGGTGTAGACACGATTGGAACATATTTAGGGCTCGGCGTGTTTTGGAGTAAATAGAACCTATATGCAAAATACTGCACTCTCGGATATTATATGTTTATATATTTCACCTTCAATTTCTAACAGGTGGCGCTGCTGTTGAAATTTTCTGTTTTTGTAACCTCAGGCTCATGCATATCGTTTAATGCGCGTATATATTAGCATGCAAAATGCAGTGACAGATTTCTTCAATCGCATTTTTAAAAACACTAAAAAGCTATCACATTCTAAACAAATTCGGTCAAGTATAACATTTCATGCGCTGTGGATTTCGCATGTTAAGTTAAATATAAAGAAAATGAAATGCAATTTTGTTCCCGGCAAAAAACGATCTTTCCACCAACATAGCACATGCCCGGAAAATTTTTTTTTTTTTTTTTAAATTTCCAGCTTTTGGCGCCCCGAGGGTCCAAATTCAAAGTTGAAACCCCGGATGCTACAAACTAGAGAAATATACGGGGATGCGCACATCTTTAACCTTGTTTAAAATTTTTAACTATAATACTGACAGCGCTGGGCATGTCCTTCTTGGCGCTTATTTGAACTTTCCAGCAACTCCAAAAGTTTCGTTAAAGAAATGAAATTCTATTTCGTTCTTGACAAATAGTGATCTTTCTACCGATATATCACATGCCCGGAAAAAAAATTCAAAAATTAACACACATTTTTGAACTTTTCGCCAACCTTGAAAGTTTCATTAAAGAAATGAAGTACAGTTTCGTTCTCGACAACTAACGATATCACATGCCCGGAAATACAAAAAAATTAAAAAATTTCGAGCTTGCGGCGCTCCGAGGGTTTAATTTTAAAATTGGAAATCCGGATACGGGATGCGCATATTTTTAATCTTGTTCAAAATTTTTAACTATAGTACAGACGGCGCTAAGGAGTGAGAGGTCTAAACGTCGTTTTTCGCGCTTTTTTGAACTTTCCGTCAACTTCGATCGTTAAAAAAATTAAATACGGGTTCGTTCTTGACAAATATCGGTCTTTCAAACGATATATCAAACGCTCGAAAAAAAAAAATATTTTTTTTAGAACATTCGAGCTTTGCGCGCCCCGATAGTCTAAATACAAAGTTGTAAGCTCGGCTATTATTTTCTTATAAAACGGTCCTTTGTGCATAAGTTTGAGATACGCTTTGGTTTTTTCTACTTTTTTACTCAAGCTATTACTCGCGTGATCATAATTTTTTTGCTGTTGTTTGTGCCCAAAGGGGATGTCCATTTAATTTTTTAACCATCATTTTTTGCTTTTATGAAAGAGCTTATATTTGAATTTCAACTTTATAGGTTTATCTGATGATGAATCATGAATTTTTTAAGGGTGATTTTTGAGGTCGTTTTAAATTCCATTTTATATATTCTTGGCGGCTACTTGAGTTTTTTACGCAAAGGATAGTAGTCTATTTTGAAGTTACAAATATAGTTTAAAAGAGAATTTTACTTGTAATTTATAATCCAATTTTGAAGTTCATAAGTCAAACCATTCATGAGTTATTGATGTTGATTTGATATTTTTGTCGTTTCTGAACCATTTTATTAGGATTCCGTACATTACACATATTTAGTAGAATATTTATCTTCATTCTGGCACACAAAGGATGCCGCCACCGCTAATCGTATTTTAAATTTAAAAAAAAAAAAAACATTTTCCCCCTCCAGCCTCTAAGGTACCGTTTTTGTCTTTGTTTTTTGTACATTTTTTGTTTAACATTCACTTTCCTTTGTATTTTGCCGCCATTATTAATTGTAGTTTTAATATTTACTTCTGAAATCATTTTTATATTTATAGTTATAAGTACTCGTAATTTCTCAGTTTTTTCAATTTTTAATGTTTAAATTTGTATCAGACCACTGCTCGCGCCGTATTGCGCATATGTGGTTTCACCTGTACATATTCCAAATATATATTTGATATTTGATTTGATTTGATGCGTACCGAATCCTAATAAAATAAAGAGCAATAAAAATGCAAGTGAATGAAAATAATTGAAAATTATAGTAAAAGTAAACTATAAGATAAAATTCGGACACGAAGAAACGAGATTAATTTCAGTTTCTCAGCCTAGTTTTAGTATGAAACTCGGAACTCATGTATCAACAAATTATCCATGTTTTTAATCTTCCTGTGCAACTGTAAATGAATTTGATTTCAAACAAGACCCAAAGTCTATTATATACAAATTTCACAAACCTTCAAAGAACACCGCGCACATATTTTTACACAGACGTGTTACCCAATTAAGTATGCATACAGTGAGTCAAATTAATACTGGAACATCGTATTTAAAAATAAGTGTTGAAACAAAAACGAAAAAAAGCATTTTTTGACCCGTTTTTTTTTTTTTTTTGAATGCTCAACTAACCCTCCAAAAACAATAACTGGAAAAGTGGTCACGCAGGGAAAAAATACGTAAAAAGATTAATACTGGAACTTCCGGATGACGTATATTTCCCCCTAGGGTAAGTATTGCAAGAAACGTAACGCTTATGCGATGCTAGAGCTACTCGCGAGTAACGTAACAGTTCGATTTAGGCGTATAGATTTGAATTACAAGTGAGCAAAAAACATCAGTAACTAATAATTGATCGAAAAATCATTTGATACCGGGCAATTGGTCATTTTTTTTCGAACTGTTTGCTGAGTAAGAATATATCATCTGTACTGAAACTAGCTAGGAATATTGCAACATTATTCGATGATATGAATAAGAAGATATGGTAGATTATATGCGGGAGGTTGACAAAAAATTTAAGGATAAGTGCGCTAAAGTTAGTTTGAAATAAAAATGTTTGCTAAATTTTCAACTCATCAAAAACCGGATATAATTCGCGAACTGTTTGCCGAAAATTAATTAATAAGATTAATAAAAAAAAAGACCTCTTCTTTATTTATATTTAAATGGAAGAAGCGATTATTTTTTAGTTTTAGAAAAAAAAAAATGGTTCAAGAAAGATTTTTTTTTTATTGTGTTGACATATATTGATTTTAAAACACCGTGTTTCGATATTAATGTGGCTCACTACGAGTATGTAGTATATTTCAGCTCTCAATGTTACAGTGAAGTACCAATTATCCGAAAATCGCTTATCCGAAATGGATGTTTTAACATATTTTAATTATTTTTAATACATATTTAAGGTATTTAAGATTTTTAATATGTACGTACGTAATTACATACTATATACGTACCGTAGGCCTACATGGTACTACATTCGAGTTTTTATTTTTCATTACAACATATTACATTACTGTAGTTTATTAAATTTCGCAATTTTCGATGTTTTTCTTTTATATGTTAAATACGCATAATATTTCTATAAATACATGTAATGCTTCTATAACGATTATCGATTATTCGAAAAAATCCTTTTTCCGAAATTGTCAATCCCCGATTATTTCGGATAATCGGTACTTCACTGTAATTGTAAATAACAATGAATAAATTTAATAAACGTTTTCTGATTCGAGAGTAAATATTTAAATTATTTAAATCGACGGTATATTTTTGGTAAACCGATTTATCCTCACAATGTTTATCGTCTTCGACAATTTAGAAAAGATTTATATAGTAGGTTTAATTACTTTTCAAAGTATTTTTATTTTTTTTAGCGTGCTTATTGCTAAAAAGATATCATCGGCTTACGCAATAAATCTAATAATAATAGTATAAACGTACTCGTTCTAGTGACAAAACTGCCATTGACAATAAAAGTTTTTATATGGAAGAGAAAAAGGATTTATTTAATTGTGATCAGCTGCCGGGTTTATCGTCGGGTCAACAGAAGCACTGTTACTTGTATCAGGACCACATGGAATTCGTGAGCGGAGGAATTAAAACGGCTCTGTCAGAATGCAAGTGGCAATTCCGCCATCATCGATGGAACTGTACCGCGCTGGAGGAGGATAAGTTTTTCCTCGGACCTCATTTTCATATAAGTACGTATACCTACGCGTTTTTCTTATAATTCCGACAACCTAGTAAGTACTTTACAGTTTCAACTACAAAACATGCCCGTGTGTGTCCGTTTATTTGTATAATTTAAACATTTATAAAAAAAAAATATTCTCTTTGAATTACTCATACTCTTATATATATATGTTTACTTTCTCGGTAATTTTAATGCGTGTCAAAAAATCTGGTATTCTTTAAGAAATATATTTTACGCACTTGGATGATTCGTAGTAAAGCTTATTTAATAAATACGAGAAATTATACAAAAAAATTCGGACCAATATATATATATATATATATATATATATATATATAAAACTCCGCTCTTCGTACCTCTTAAAGGGCTCCGCCCCTTGACCCCGTCTGAGGACACCACCGGACCACCAGCTCTATCATTTTTACACTTTGTATAGAACGAGAAAAATTGACAGCGTCAAGCAGTCAATTTTGTCGATACTTTATCTACTTAGATGTATATATATATATATAACATGTAACGTTTTGGGACAAATTTTCGTGACAGGGCGTTGGGCTAAGAATTACGTTGTCATTTCCTAGCAATCCATTTTGTCGATGCTTTGTCTTCCTACATATACAATATATGAGTGTATGTACCGTTTCGGGATTATCATTAATATATGATGATGATGAAGATAATATCCCCTCGATTCCGAGTATGGATCGCCGTATTTTATTGATCAGTCCTTAAATGGCTTATCAAGTGAATTCTGACACCACAGATCTTTCCACAAATGTTGCAGACAAAAATGATGGCTGTGCTCAAATGAGAGACTTTTTGAGCTGTGTTTTTTTTTTTTACAGCGTTTGCAATAATATTATCATTTAAGCCTTGAAGACCGTTTACTACGAGAGATTTCCAATTATTTCTTTCCGCCGCTATGTCTTCCAATTTTAAAGTATCCAAACTACACATTCTTTTAATATTCCTCGCAGATGTTCTCTAAATCGCAATCTTCACCGACCAAGAGGTCTAGTTCCGCTTACTAATTGACCATACAGAAGAATTTTTGGGAGCCTGGAACGCTACATTCTGAAAATGTGTCAATCGTAAGCAATTTCGGTAAAGTAAAAATCGAATTAAACTGCAATTCGCTCGGTGTAACATTTTAAGATTTGAAGAAATCATCGGACGCGTAGTAAACTTCTAAGTGTACGCTGCTGGAAGTTTTCTAGGAACTATGTATGCCTCTTATATAGAGTTCAAGTCTCTGAACCGTATAGAAGTGTAAGTAAAACAATAGCTTTGTATACTAAAAATTTAGTCTTCAGAAACAGGTGCTTGTTCCAGAAAACTTTTTTATTCAGTCGGAATACTGCACTAGAAGCTGCTTGAATTCTGCTTCGTATTTCATTGTCTAAACCGGAATTACGTACGATGCAACCGAGATATCTAAACTGATGAACCACATTAAGTCTTTTGCCGTTTATTCTGAATGCTAGATTATTATCGATATTGCCTCCGGTTGGCTGAATAATTTTGTTTACTGAAAGACCGAACAGCTCATGGATGTTTAAAGCTTGTTGCAGATTCTCCGGACTGCACGCTAATATTGCACAATCGTCCGCGTATTGAAGATCGAAAATCGGTGTCGACCGCGTCTTTGTTGAAGCGCGCAGTCTCTGCAAGTTGAAGAGACCACCATCATATCTACTTATAACTGAGACATCTACCGAACGGAGTCTCTGTTTCAGTATAACAAATATGTATGCCATATAAGTCGAAAAAAGCAACGGAGCCAGTACGCAACCTTGCCTAACTCCAGAATTCACTTGAAACGATTCGGAGAGTTTTCCTTCATGCAATATTCGGCAAAAAGTATTCTCGCGTAAAAGAGATAGCAGTCGAAGAAATTTTCTTGGACATCCAAGTTTTTGCATACATGCCATTAGAAATTGCCAGTTGACTGTGTCGAAGGCTTTATTGACATCTATGAAAGCGATACATAGATTTTTCCTTTGCTCGGCAGCTTTTTCCTATAGTTGTCGCAGTGAGAACACCATGTCCATGGTACTTCGACCGGAGCGGAAACCACATTGTGTTTCAGGAAGTAACTTTTCAGCGAACGATGGTAAACGATTCAGCAAAATTCTTGCTAAAGCTTTGCCGATAGCGGGTAAAAGGGAAATTCCGCTGTAATTCTTTCAGTTGTTTTTATCACCTTTTTATCTATACTATATTGGGACCAGCAAGCAATTTTTAAAATCAGATGGGATGTATTATTCTTTCCGGATGACAGAAAATAATAGTTGTAAAATTATGACTAGATTTTTTTGATTCAGCTTCAATATATCTGGCGGGATATTATCAAGGCCTGCTGTTGAACCGCTTTCGAGACAAGCCAGTGCAGCTTCGACGTCTTCAAATTTTTATTCTAATTCTTTTAACTTTGGAGCATCTGGTATGCGTTCAATAACTGAGTAGTCAACTATTGAGGGAATGTTTAATAATTCGTGAAAATAATGCTTCCATCTGTCTGATATATTCTTACTATCTGTAATTAAGGCGCCATTATTATCTCGAAGCAGTGTTTTCGGACGGGCATACAGTTCGAATACGTATTTGACTGAATTAAAGAATTTTTTATAATCACCAGGGATAATCCTGAATTTCCGAAGCTTTATTTTCCGATCAAGCATGTTTTTAAATGCGCATTTCTTTATTTTACAGAACTTTTCCCTTTTTTGCTTATTGGGGAAGTATCATTTTGCCAGACTATGAATGTTTGCCGTTTTAGAAGAATTTTCTCGCCTCTCGCAGTACTGTTGTGGGTAAACCAATCTTGTCTGTTGCGTTTTGTAAATCCGAGGAATTTATTGCATGTTATGCGCAACATGTTCTTGATCGTAATCCAAAGTCTATCAATCTTTTATCATGGCAATTTTTAGGAAACTCTGATTCTGCCTTCTGAAGAATGTCTTCATTAATTACCTTGCCTAGATATTGAGCAATTTCATCTTGAGTACTTTTTTACTTTAGCTTATCTGTATTATACCTTGCTGAAATAAACTGAGGCGGATGAAAAGCAGCTTTTTTCCTTTGAACAACCCGAATACGAATTAAAGATCTAAGTAACCTATGATCAGTATCACACTCAACACCTCGCACTGCACGGGTAATGTGCACCTCACTTCTGAAAGTACGTCGGCATATAATGTAATCTAAGGTGTGCCAATGCCTAGATCTTGGGTGCATCCAAGTCCCTTTATAAATGTCGCGCAAGGTAAAATGAGTATTAGTTATAATTAAGTTTTGCTTTTCACAGAATTCAAGCAAGCGTAGACTATTGCTATTGGATCCTCCTCAGGCCGTGTTTACCTATCACATGTGGCCAGATGGTGGTATCATTTCCAACGCGTGCACTAAAATCTTCACAAATTCATAAGTAATTGGCGACTCTAGTACAGAGCAGAAAAACTTATAAAACAAAAGACATTTTACGAAACACGTTTTGTTTTCTTTTTCTTTCAATGAACAACGCAATAGGTCCGCGTACAAAGGAAACTCGCGAATATACAGGAAATAGTATGAAACGAATTCGTAATTAAATCTGAAATTTCCACGGATAATGATAGCAGGCAAATTAAAAACTACTGCTGTTCGCAATAGTTTAAATGGCAGGAACAGACGCATGGGCTGAAAAGAGTACTGACAGCTTCGATTGCGATGTAATAAAAGATCGATCTTTTGACAAAAAATATACTTCAAGCCGACACTGCCATTTTTGCTTAGAGTTGATTCGCTTATATTAAACCGGTTCATTTTTTAACGTTCGTTTGACTCTATGAGGCAGATTCCGTTTCACTAGTACGTGTTTCTAACTTGAAGTCGATTCTACAATGTAGTCGGAGTCGCCTATCTCTAAAACAAGGCGGAAGTACTTTTTGCTTTTAATGTTTAAAAAAAACTTGTGCAGTCGTATTTTTTCCCCCAATAATTTCAAATGTTTACTTCGAGACGTAAAAATTAATAAATATGCGCATTTTAAAATTTACCGCTTGCCCCTCCTGTTAGAACTGTATGACAAACATAATACTTCTTTTAATAAGATAGTTTAATTTCGAATATTATTATTATTATTATTATTATTATTATTATTATTATTATTATTAATACTATTATTTATTTTTCCATCTTAAATTATCGTGGAGGGTGACAAGCAATTTTGAAAGTAACGAATTAAAAATCTTGTAATCAACTGCTTACCTATTTCCAGCACCCATGTTGATTTGAAATTTTTGCAAACCTAATCATGTCCGATGGTAATTCAATATCCTCAAAGGTTCGGCTGAACTTTCGAATTAGTATTGAAAAAAAAAAAAAAAAATTTGTTTAGAATCCTAGGCTACATTACCGAAAATAATAAAAAAAAAAATTGTATATATCTATGTAAACACATAGATCTCACTGAGTTGTAATATTAGAAATAGTGCCAATTGCCGCCAACGTGGGAAACATTCTATCCAAATTGAAGAGGTGTCTAAAAAGTAACACTTACTTTAAAGGGCTTTTATAAAAAGCTAAAATTATTCGAAACAGCTTCAAATAAAATAACTACACTTAAATCCCAGTAATAGGAGACATATTCAGATGGTTAATTAAAAAAAAAAAAAAAGAGAGAAATTCTCCAAATTTTTCTACATCCAAAATATGTTTCATTTAATGAATTGCAACATCGGATAGACGGATGAAAACGATCGGGTAATCTTTTTTTATGCTTCACAATTATTATATATGTGTAACCGCGGATATGTGTGCTGGCAATAACACGTGCGCATATGTTTCGGCAGAACTGTATTAACTAACCGAAATGTGTAACTGCTTAACGAGAATTTTTCTCCAACTGCGTGTCGCCGCATAATAGATACACCTAGTTTTAGTGAAAATTACAGTTTCGCTGTTTATTAACATTTTTCCACGCTCCTTATTCGTTTCGCCATGAACTAAATGTTATTCCGAAAGACGAACTTTGTGTTTGCTATTGCCCGTATTGAAGATTTTAGATTTAATTTAATTAATTTATTAAAGTCCGAAGACTATATTAATAAACATTTCGAAGATTTATTTATTTATTTTTTTTTTTTTTGAGCGACTCAACCGTATCCATAATAACTGGACGGTAGTGAAAATTTTGAAAGTGGTAATATGCGACAGCCGGATATCCTGTCTGAACGAGATGACCAATTACGCTACGTTAGCCGGTTTACTCTGGTCAGTCCTTATTGGCGAGCGATGTTATATATAAATTTTAATGTCCCTTCAACCCGCCAAACGTATCTTTCGCAGTTAAATTTCGTTCGAATTTGCATCAAAACACGTGTTCTGAGAAATTCTAAAGCTTAGAAAAAAAACGTTTACCAAAACATCAAAAAAGTCTGCAGCACGCAAACACATTTCGGATGAAGAAAAAACAACATTTTAATTTTTTTTTTTTTTCATCCCCCCTTTGAGCACACCAGCTAAGGACCTACAGCCAGAAACAACAAGAAAGAAAAGAGCCGCAAGTTAAATTTTGATTCGGTCAGATATGGACAATATAAAGGAACTAATGAATGAAATAATGGATGGTGAGGGGAAGGACAAAATATAAGATGCACAATAAAGAGTAGAATACAAAATAAAACGTTCGACAGAAAAGAATGTACATTCAAATAGGATGTGAAGGGCGTTGCAAACCGCCGCTTCATTAAGGTAGAGGGGACAATTTGGACAGGAAACAAGGGAATAGCGAAAACGAGAGGAAGGGAGAGCAGAATTGCTAAAACGCAAGCGAATCATAGAAATGACAACAGAACGGAGAAAACTCCAAGAACACCAGGTATTCGAAGGAAGATTAGGTTGCACGGACAGATAAAAGATTTCATCGTTACGAAAGGAGGAGGGGTAAATTTTTAACCAAAGTTTGAGGTGAAACTTTGTACTTAGGGAATTCAGGTTAGGGGATGGAACTTTTTTAAAAAAGTAACGACAATATGCAGCAACCCGAGCCAAATTACCTTTAATGCTCATGTGGCTGGGTACCGACAACAAATCAACACAGATGGAGTAGCGAGAAGAAAAAAAACCGGATAAAACAGCGTATGTGAAAAATGATGAAATCGAAAGTGTTATCAGGAAAAGGAGAACTGATTGCTTGAAGAGCACTCGTGGAGTCTGAAATAACCAAATAATTAGAAAACAGACGACTGGAGGAAATGAAGATAATAGAGCGTAGGCTGGTCATTATTTCGTTTATAAAGGTAGAACAGAAAGAAGGAAGACGAAATGATTCAGGTAAGTTAAAATCCAGAAGGATAAAAGAAGCTCTAACGCCATGAGGTCCCCTGGTTACATGCAATGGAAATTGCGAATTGATAATGCTGTAGAATTCCTGTTGAATTATGCTCGAGGAAGGGATTTGGAAAGAGAGATTAAAAAAAAAAAAAAAAAACTTCGGGAGAATGGCAGAGATCGGCAAAGCTAAAGGTGAAAAAAGGGAGATTATAACTTGAGATCGTGTAAGACCAAAAGAAACTAAGGTGAAGAGAAATAAAAGCTAAAACAGGTATTTTCCTAGGCGGAAAAACCCAGTTCTTATAAATTGAGAGATAGAAATGAATAAGAGTATAGGACGTGAGTGGAAGACGTTTGGTGAAGAAAATGATAAGCTAAATAAAATCTACGAAAAAGCAGGGGTGGTGTGTTAGACTCTGCGAGAATTGCTGGAATTGGAGTAGATTTAAGAGCACCAAGACAAAGCGGAAGACGCGAATTTTGGATAATGTCCAATTTAGAAAGACGGGATTTAGAGGCACAGCCATAGATAAAAGAGCAGTAATCAAATTTGGAACGGACAATGGCTTTATACAAGGAGATCGGGATGTAAGGATCACCACCCCATTTCGTTGAGGACAGAGCTTTCAGCCGGTTTATCCTTTTGATAGCAGAAGAGGAAAAATAATCAATATGTTTAAAGAATGTCAGCCGACTATTGAGGAAAACTCCAAGATAGCAGAAACAGTTAGCGTGAGGAAGAGCTATATTGTTTACGGATTTCTCAAATTTTAAGTTTATATGAACAGTTTTAGTGTAACTGCGGTGAACATAACGCGTAATAATAAAAAAAAATGTCCAAAAACAAAAGCAATGCCGAACTAACTTATTTCGAAGAATTTAGATTTATAAAAAATAGAAATCTTCTCAAAAATTGAAAAAAAGTAAGACGTATAAAGTATTTTCTATAAACGGCCGTTTTCCTCATTTACCAAAAATCTATATACACATATACTTTTTTGGGGGGGGGGCACATAATTAACCTCTAGTGTAAGTGGAATTCTATGTAAGTTGCAATGCGCGGTGGCAGCGGGATCCGAACCAAGTCCTACTTGAACACCACTGCCTAACCAATTAGGCCGCGGTAGCTGGTCTTATCAAAAATCTACCATTATTATTGTACATCATCTCAATTTTGTTTCGATTAGACCATAATAAAAATTAGCCTACTGATAATCCGATACATATCGGGCAGTTCTGAATCATTGGAATTTGTTTCGAAGACCGCAAAAATTGCCCTAATTCAATGGAAAATAAACGAAAAATAAGTTACTGCCGCATATATATTTATTGATTAATTTTACTTGTCTAATTTAAATAATAATACGTATAATTAATAAAATTAGCTGTGCAATAAAAATAATCGGCTAACTTAATAAAAGAGCGCTTACATAGTTCGTCATAATATGCAGAAATTAACAAAAATTAAACTTTTCCGTTTATCTCATATTCCGCTGACTTAGCAGAATTCTAATTCAAACATATCTTCCCGTAAAAACCTTTTAATATCGAAATATCAGCGGCTGTCGCATCATTTTCTTCCAATTCAAGGCATCGTCATGATCTATGGTGCGAATTGATTGTGAAGATGCGCGCATTTCACTGTCGTCTTCGTACCGATCTAGCAGCATATTATCAATTACCCCTCGATCAATTGTCAATTGATGATCTTTATCTTCAATTCCGGTCAGTCATTCATTTACATGATCAGTCAGTTTTCTTTTTGAGTCGACTTGTTTGCTCTATTCGCCTAATCTTAACATGTATATCATTTACTTCGGCAAACTAAAGTCACTGCTTTCGATGCTAGTTAGGATTTTTTTTGCACTAAGTCTTCGCTCGCATGAACGTAACCGAGGAGATGAGTAAACCACGAATTTTTTAGAGAACACGCCATATTCTTTTTACAAGAATACTTTCATCAAGATCAAACGAGCTTCACAAGGATTTCCTCGTCAATTAGGCTAAGAGTGTCGGATTATCGAGAGTCTAGTATAAAAACAAAATATATCTTAGGCCGACTGTAAAACCTTTCTAGACGAAAAACTTATGCATCCGGCCATGACTTTTTTAAATGATATTGTCGCACACTCCGTATCTCATTCATTAACGGTAGTAGAAAAATCCGTACTATTTGTTGAATGAAATAAAATGAAAATAATTTTGTTTACTTACTATATTTAAAAGCGCTGTTTGTGTAGACATTTTTAAACGTATCTCTATCCGACATTTTGTGACATCTATTCAACTCACGATTATAAACTTCACAATCCGAGTGTCTCTTTCTTCGTCCACTTAATCTGTCGACTGCCGGTGCATCGGCCATCATGCGTTTAATAAATATACGAATGACTAAAATAGGAACAAATTACAAAGTAAAATTTATGGCGAAAGATACAAAAACAAAATATCCTCTAACTATGAATTAACACTTGTTAGCGAATTTACTATTGTACCGTCCTCAAGATAATGTAGCCCAACCAGTTCTCTACTGAAAATGCATATTTCGTATAAATTAACAAAGTGCAGCATCATTTGAAGTTTGCTGCAATTACACGGGATTCCGATAGTTGACATTTGTTCATTAAGCAATTACAGCGGCCCTAAGACTCGATTTAGATTGTACCACTTTTATCTCTGTTCAGATCAAATCCCGACACTGTGATCGCCGGCTTTTAAATATTAATCGTTTTCCAGAATCTATTTATTCCGCAGTTCCCTCCAGCTGGTAGCTGTTCATGTTCGTCGGCCGTCATCTATGCTAGAGTTTCCTAAACCGACGTGTAGGCAGTATGTATTCGATAAATTTTGTCACGCGTGAGACTCATTGGTGTCATATTTAGATCATTTTCTCGTTTTGTTCTTCCCTATGGATTAACGATGGAAATATTTTTACACAAGGGTTGTGATTTAAGCGGATCGCCAACTGTTCGCAGAGTAATTTAGTTGCATATCGATTTTCTTTGCGTGCTCACTAGCCAGCCAAACTGGACAGCAATGTTCTCCAGCTGAATACACTGATACCGATGTAGCTGTGCTGAGGAGTTCTGTTTTCGCAACCTACATATACTATTTCTGCAAGACGAGCGGTAAGGTTCATTCTTATCTTCATTTTTTCAGCAGTTTTCTCCAAGCTTCCTTTGCATGTGAGTCTTCGGTCACGGACGACAGATATTTTGGCGTTGAATTGAAAGGCACGTTATCTTGACGTTTATTTCCTTTGAAAGTTAAAATAGAAAACCGAGATTTCTGAAATGTTCTTTGTAGGTATATGTTTACACCGTATCCGAAGTCTTCCCTCTGAACGGCAAGCGCTGTATCATCTGCATACTGGAATATCTCAGCTTGCAGGAAGGTTATGGACGTTCAAATAAAGGTAGTCCAAGTACAGAACCGTGTTAAGCCGTTATTTATGTTTCGCCATCGTTCGTTACCTGTGCATACCAGAAGTTTTCTAGTTTCCGGCACATTGCCAAGTAGCGACACGATTTTATGACAGACTATTACATGGACTACTTTGAAAAGCAAGTCTTACAATTAGTGTTTTATGAGGCTGATAAAAACTGCGACTGTCTGCAGGCATTTCTGGAAGCCAGTTTCGATGAGTGTTGTTAGAGCTACGACCTGACCGGACAACATAATCTCCCCGAAAACAAAATCCAGCTTGAAATTGCCTTTTTTTCAATTATTATTTCTTCGATCACGTTCAAGTAGCTGCATACTATATACTAAGGAGGAATATATTGATAATCTGTAGTGTGTCTGTTCCTTCCTTGCCGGGCTTTTTAATAGCATGAAAATTAGCAAACAGTTTTAGTATGCTAATCCAAAATTTTTAATAAATTCTGGACGTATGTTATCTAGTCCTTTCGCGGGTTTTGGTTTTTTAATTAATCTGACGTTGCAGTTATCATTTCCGACATTTCAGTCGGAGCTGATAATACATCGCCAATTCTGTAGTTCGATTTTCGTTTTTCTTAGCTTTCATTTCATTTCTATATTGGCCTTTGTTTCTCGACTTTTGCTTATCTTTAGGAGTCTTTCCGCTGATTTATCCGGTTTTATTACTAACATCCGTTCTGTGTTAAGTTGTCTCAGCAACTGCTCCGCTTTCCTGCTCGAATGCGTGGAATCTAGGTCCTGAACTGTATCTACCCATTTCTTCCACCTCATCCTCCTAGTTCCATGGGCTCACTTGCGACTTCTAGATAGCTTGTTTCTTCGAATTTATGGTATAAGTCTAGACATAATAGCACGTTCCTACCTGGAACATAATTTTTTCTAAAACCTCTTTTTGAATATTATTTTTAGCACAATGGATAACTGTTTTTCTAAACTAGCCCTACCTCTGGTTAGATTTTTCTCCTGGTCTAGATCAACTGTAAATTTTTCCCAGCCAGTTCTAATGAAATTTCATCTTGGTTTTGTTTATTGACCTAACACTTCCTTGACTCGTTATCACTAAAATCGGTACATGTTGATTGTTCCGGAATCCTGATTCAATCTGTGAATTGTTATTATTATTATATATATATTTATTTAATGACGCTCGACTACTGTGGTCATTTGCGTCCACGATGCAGAATGGAAATTATAATAACAATTCAAAAATAACTATTATTACATATTAATATGTCTTAATTATATTAAATTGAATACATTTGAAATCTTTAAAAAATGTATTAATTTCTGCATTATATCCTATCTGTCCTGTAATACTTCTTCTATGCTTAGACCAGCTATTGACGCCTCGTTCCTTTGTCGATCGAATTGTTGGCACTCTGTGATTATATGTCCTATCGTTGTAGCAAAGAGCTGGCAGAAAGGACACGACGCTTGCGTTTCTCCATTGATCAGTGGGCCGTGCGTTAGCCTAGTGTTACCGATTCGTATCCTCGCTAGAGCAACTTCCTCTAGTCTATTTGTACGGTACGATGTTGTCCAGGTTCCGATTTGAGGTTTGATCTGACGTAGCTTATTGCCGCTTAGCCTCGCCCAGTGCTCTTGGTTAGCTAGTTCTAACGAATCTCTTATGTGATCTGTAATTGCTATTAAATATTTATCTCTGGCAGTTTTGACTTTTTGCCATGGCGGACTCGGTAGATTAGGCAAGTTCAGTGTTATGGGAGCTAGATTGAGCTGGCGAATAAGATTCTTGCACCGTAGACCAAATGCTTCGTTGTTTTTGGAGTACAGTTTTTCTAGATTTGAGTGAAAAGTTTTGTAGTAATTAGGATGAGTCTTGTTCATGCTGAGTTTAAAATAATACTTGAGTGCTAGCATAGTATGAAGGTTTTTTAAACTTTACTATGTTGCTTTCGATGTGTAAGCTTATAACCGAGCTTGTGCAGAAGGCTCCAAGACATATGCGTAGTGCTTGGTTTTGTATAATGTCTAATTTTCTGATGACTTTACGCGTTGCCGCACCGTATATTATAGCGCCGTATTCTATTATTGATCGCACGTGCATGCCATACAACCGCAGTAGTGTTCGCCTGTCTGAGCCCCAGGATTTGTGGTGCAGTGTCTTTAGTAGTTTGAGTGCGTTCATACATCTTGTTTTTATATGCTCTACGTGATGCTTCCAGCTGAGCTTTTTGTCGAATATTAGTGAATTGTATTATATATATATATATATATATATATATATATATATATATATATCCCTTGCTGGTTTTTGATTACAAAGACCTTCAGTATATTCTACCTTGCCGAGTGGGACGTCCTAGGTCTTTAGCGTTACATGCTAAAATAAAGTCGTTTACTTCCATCCATTCAAATGTTTTACGTCCATTTTCAATGCTGCTTCACGAAATCGCCGTGCCACTGTGTGATAATCGTGAGGGAAGTAAAGGTTTGGGGCCATTTTACGATTCCGCTCGCTGCAAGTTAAAGTCGTGCGATAATTCTGTTATTATTTGTAACGTAAAATTCTTAGTCGACTTATGACAGGCTGTAGTATTCTCGTAATCAGTTTATTTCTACTTACTTAGACAGCCGGGAAGCGGCATTTGCAAAAGCGATTATTTCTGCCGGCATAGTGTACAGCATATCGAAGGCGTGCAAAGAAGGTCAACTGATGACTTGCGGTTGTTCGAAGGAAAACAGACCGAACAGTTTGCAAAAGGATTGGCTGTGGGGCGGATGTTCGGATAATACGAAATACGCATACAGGTAATATGAATTTTAGAAATGTTTTTTACTGCTCGTAAAATACGCGCTGCGGTAATTTATTTAAGATCATCTAATGGCTTTGATTTATTTAAAATTACATTTTTCACAGATTGCAAAAACACAGAACTAACAAGATAATCTAGAGGATTAGAAATAATGTCATCATCGATTATATTTAAAACGTAAACGCCTAGCATACCGAAATCAAGTTTTAATAAACGACCGCCGCGTGGTGGTTTTCCGCATATAGACTGATTTAGCAAAAAATTGTGAGCGCAAAATATCATACTTAGTCAGATCAATACGTCAGGAATTAGCAATTAAAACAGCGTTAATTAACCAAGTTCTGTGATCCGTACTATAAATATCGTACGAAATTCTAGAAAGTGAAGGATATCGGTGCTAGGATAGAGCAGTCTTAACTGAGACGGCATAATAGACCAGATATAATTTTTATAAATAATAAGCGAAAATACGAGGTTTAATTGTAGCCGTCGAAGTATCATATAATAACGATGCAGGAAATATAAAAATATAAAAATAATAATATTAGGCAAACACGAAATTCCGACAGAAGAAATGAAAGATACGATAATGGCTCTAGCAAAGGCAGTAAAAAGTTTAACGGAAAATTTGAATAGAACAGATTCACGTCGACCGTACGAAAATCAGTTTTATTAAATACGGCAACGTAAGTTCGAAAATTCTTTACCCCATAAAGCGAAAAGTATTTTAACGCTGCGCCGGTAATGGTAGTACCAGCAAAAGCTCAGAACCGTTGCAAATAATAATAATAAATGAAAACATGGTGAAAGTTTTCGCTTTCCGTAATCTATAACAAGTAATTAACTAAATAATCGCTAATTAATAGCTACGCAGAAGGCAATGACTGATATGCGTACCATCACATGCGCGATACTTAGTATGCAGATAGATATATTTCGGACTCTGCATTTGTGTAAATCGAACGTTTGCAATCAATTCCAAGTATAGTCTTGCGTCTACACTTGCTTTGTATAATTGCCATAAACACTATATCGGTACAACTAAAAAATGTACAAACAAGTAGTTACGACGCTCGGATCAAGCAATGTAAATTAGGATGAATCGCAAAATTCCGTACGTGTTTTAAAAAACAATTTCAATTTTAAAACAAAGTAAAAATTCAATTTACAGTTAACAAATCTAGGGTTGGAACACGTGAAATAAGAATGAGTATTGAAAATTTCAAGAAAAAGGAAAACAGCCTCAAATTATTTTAATAGTAAAAAAAACAAACAACTATATGTATAAATATAAAAACTATATATATTATAAAAACATTTTTTTATAATTTCATTAGAGATGATGAGAGGGTTGTTAACTTTTTAATTAGTGTTAACAAATATACATACATGTGAACAACTAGGAAACGAGTAAAGGGTCTAGCCGGTTAAGGGGGGTAAAAGTGCCTTTGAACCAAACTTTATAAAATTGTGATTTTCGGTTTTTTTACGATATCTCAGCCATTTTTCGATTGATTTTAAAAATTCTTGTTGAAAGTTAAAGATAGTGGAAAGTTCTATAACAGTGATTTTTTTTTTTCAGATTTTTAAATGCCAAAATTGAATTTTTAGAAACGTTCAAACTTTTAAAAAGTCTTAAAAAATTAAAAAAAAATTCAGTAACGACGAAAAAAAGTATAAATATTCGTAAGATCTATCAAATTTGTTGTTGTTAGTTGAATTTCAAGAGATTTTTCAACCAAAAATGTAAGATTTTATTTAATTTTTAACTTATTCTACTTATTCCACCGGTTCCAAAAATTTGAAAAAATTCAGGAAAACTTATTATCTTCAAATACGTAACATGTATCTACTCCGTTGTTATTAGTTGAACTTCAAGAGGGTTTTCAGCCAAAAACACATGATTCTATTTAATTTTTGAACCTCTCCAACCACTTTTAAAAATCTGAAAAAATTTCTGTAGATAGTTTACACTAAAATACATGTTATATATTTTTTTCGTTGATACTGATTTTTTTTAAAATTTTTTAAGACATTTTAAAAATTTTGAGCGTTTCTAAAAATTTGAATTTAGCATTTAAAAATCTGAAAAAAAAGCCACTGTTATAGAACTTTCCATTATCTTTCACCTCCAACAAGAATTTTTAAAATCATGAGATAACGTAAAAAAAAAACTGAAAATCACAAAATGGTAACTACAGCAGCCCCCTGTGGAACTAGAGGTCTGAAACTTTCAGCATCAACTACTTCTTTCGTACCCTAGATGTATATATTTTTTTTATAAAGTTTGGTTCAAAGGCACTTTTACCCCCTTAACCGGCTAGACCCTTTATTGCCGACAGAAGCAAAACTATAGATTCTGTTCACTTTGATTTGTTATTTTTGTGTTTCTGACGTTTTGAAAAATTCTGTCTAATACAGCGATAACCGTTATATAATTTTTTTCGATTTATTTTTAAATCGTGTGCTAGTGTAATAAATGTCATTTTCCCTTACTTAATGTTTAAGTTTTTATTATTTTTAAATATACCACGTACAAATTCGTAATTTCAAACAACTTCGTTTAATTTCTCTACTAAACAAAACCAATAAAAATATTAATATAAATTAAAGCGCGATAAAAATAAAAATTCTCAATAAAAAATACAGCAAAATATGTGGGAGGAGATAAAAAATTACTCGCCTAGCGATCTGACGAGGAATTATTTTTTCTCCACCGACTCTATTTCGACACTAGCTCCAATGGGCAGCCTTCTATTCAAACGAGCGGTAATCGTATTTCAGAATTACGCTTACACATTCTGCATTGCACACTTCAAACGGGCAATGTGTGGCTTAGTGTCGTGGGAAATTTACAGATAATCAAATAATTCCAATTTTCTAATTATAATTGCCGCGTCTTTATCTCAAATTCTTTTACGCATTATTACGAATTACTCGTTAAATTATCGAGTCGAATCTTCTTCTTTATGTGCCAAACTCTATTATAATAGTGTAGGTGATCATAGTGGCAGTTATTGCAGCCTTTTTCTTGCAAGTTTTGCATAAGTTCCTGGAGTGAGGTGGTATTGGTCCACTCGTTCATATTCATGATCCAACCGGTTCGACGCCTTCTGCACTTTTTCTTCCTTCAATTTTCCTTTGAATTATAAGTTGTAGAATTTTCTACTGCTGTCCTCTGAGTATCAGTCCAAAATACTCTATTTTCCTCGGATATTCGTTCAATGTTCTTTTTGACTTCACCATATTTTTAGGACTCTTTGGTTTGAAAGTTTTAATAGTCCGTGAGATCGTAACTATTCTTCTGTGCAGCCGTATTTCTGTTGCTTCGTACCGGTCAACTTGTCGTTTATTGAGTGCGGTTGCTTCTATACCATATAACAAAACCGGGTAAATATAACACTGGGGACCAGACGTTGTCCTATGCTTAAGTTCAAGGCTCTATCACATACTGTGTAGGTTCTTCGTGCTGTTAATCGGGCTTGGCCACATCTAATTTTAACTCTACGTTATCCAGATTTAGCTTTATGGTATACAGCCGAAATATTTAAATTTATCCACTATCTCCACCATTTCATTGCTAACTGTGACTGAAAACTGGTAAATTTTTTGTTTGATAACACTACCATCCGCTTAATAATGTGTGTAAATTGTATGTCTTCCCAACCGAGTTAAGTTTGTTAATCAAGTAAATCGTCCGTTAAAATGACAGCATCGTGTCATCATACCGAATATTATTGATGATTCTTCCATTAATCTTAATTCTATATTATCGAATAGCTTTTCTAAAACGGTCAATAAACGTTTGACAACAATTTAAATCCTACAAAGCCACTTCAAAATCCCACTCACTTCGATTAATAATCGGTTTCGTTAATTAAAACATCGGCCTGTTCGTTTTTCGTTCATTTGACAGGCAACCGGTTTTCATTTTATTATTCACCCTTTTGCGACAGATTTTTTCCTATCGTTGGAATTAATTAGCTATAATAATTGGTCGTATTTTCCCGACTTAGAAAAGCGCGTAATTTTAACTCTTATTCTATTCACGGAGAAGAAAAACGGGAGGGGGAGGGGGAAGAAATAAGAGAAAACGGAAGAGCTAAGTGTATTTTAATCGGGATAGGTTCGTTTACGAGGCGACAGCCGTCTACCGAATTATGCGTGATTTTAAGCGAAACGCGCACCGGCTAGTCCATAAAATCGACATGGAGAAAATTCCGACTTTGAGGTGGTCTAATCTTTTAATCGGATAGGTAGAGCGACCGATAATATAAAGGAATACAGAGACAAGATGACAAAACGGATAAAGTCGTTCAGTCCTACGGCAATATTTATTAATTTGAGTCCACTTCCCGCGCCTACCCGTTCACACACACATACTCACCTGCACAAACGTCTGCCGTTCTATTCGTCTAATTCGGGCACGTTGCCATCACGTACGCACTCGCTATTAACTCGTTAATTGCTACCGCGAGTTCCGTATTCAGGTAAACGAGAAAACGAATAAAAATTCAACGTGTACGGTACTCGAGTTGATCGTCGTTCGGTCCGATGTATCGCTTACCGATTTCCGACTGCTGTACAGACACGATTATTTAGTCGCGGTCTCTTCACTTTTATTCCTTTATTTCCTTCTCTTTTTCTTTCTCTTTTTCCTTCTCTTTTCCCTTTTTTTTCAGTTGCTCTTACAAACTGAATTATTCAAGCGAGTTCTTCCACCGGCTAGAGAAAGCTACTAAAAATTCCTTCCATTTTAATTTACGCCTTCTTCCCTGATTAATTACCGTACACTAATTACGATTCTGCCGATATTTTTCAGAAATCGCCTCGCTGATGAATTTTGTCTGATTTTCGAATCTCTTTTTAAAGCAGTTTTGGCAATATCTGCTTCGAGCGCGCTTGCATAGTTGTAGCTGATCCGTCATGCAAGGCAGCGCGAACGGCAGCTGCCCGGGGGGTTCGACTAGGCTGAGAGCATCTCATCCGGCCGAAAAATAAACATCCATTATTGCCTCCATCTCGTCAAAATGGATGCGATTAATATTCTTACTTCATTAACGCTATGTTGTTCTCACGGAATTAGTATGATCCGCACCGTACATCAGTCAAGAAACTAGTTAGCCTGGTACGTTCACAGGATTTACCCTTGGAATAATCTTTAGAACGAGAATCCGCCAGTTTATTAAAATTTTCGATTTTCGAAATTTATGTAATATTTAAACCCGTGTTGTGTGTGACGCGTAAAAGTAAATATACATCATCGCGGAACATGATGTCTTCATCTAATTTTAATTACGGTAGTAAATAAATTTTTGATTTTTTACACCGCGCTACGTAAACAAAAGGTTTTGTTTATTTTCCAACAACAATCGGAAAACTACAATCATAATTTAAACATCGGTCGTCTCCCCTTTAAAATTGCTTATTTCGTAGAATTTTCTCTTAACATATGACCAATAATGTGGCCTTCTGAAATATCAAGTTATATACACGTACGTATTACATATATTAAAATATTAATAAATATATTAACTTGCCCTATGTGTGATAATATTGTTATTTTTTGGATCAGCCTTTGTCAATTAGCCAGTTTAATATTTCAATTATCCGTATATTTGTGATAATTGTTTATTTATTTGGCATTTTTTGTCTGTTGCCATTTTGTTTTTTTTTATGAGGTTGATTTTTATAAGTTTACGCAGTAATCGAGACGGATATTTTGCCACTGTCTGATTTACGGTCGCTTGAAGAGCGTGCCACTCTGGAAATATCTCTTTCCGGAGTTCGTTTCTGAGCAAACAATTTACATTGCCACACTACTATGCTCCTCAATCTACAATTACTGCAGCAGTTTTCATCTGTAACCTCGATTGTGACAAAGAGTGTAATAGTAACCTGTAATGCCCTATTCTCGGCCTAATTGTAGTCGCTGAATAATTTCTTTCGAAGTTAACGATCACTTTTAATCATGGAACATCGTGGGTAGCTTCTTGTCCTTTGGCATAACTTTTCCCTTTATGACAACTACGTTCTTGAAACTTTTCGTGAATACTCAGTTTTTCACAACCGGAACAAAATCTCTACGATTTTGCTTCAGATTAATATTGTTCTACTTATTCCGGTTCGTTCGATCTTATCTGCTCCTTCGTTTCCTGCAGCGCAGCAGTACAACGGCACCCATCATTTTAGAGTGATTTGGGTACCAGCTAGCCGTGATTTGAATATGTTTTTGTCTTTTTATCAGAGATTCTGTCTTTGTCATTTTCCTACTGTCTGCCTAAGGCGGTTTAAATAAAAGCACGAGAGAATTTGATAATATTGGTATTGTTTTTGCAGAAAGTCTTTTTCTACAACGAACATTTCTGTCGTGTATAAAGATCCAGTGTATGTGAAATAGAAAATTCCGGGTACAAGTTTCGAAATGGTAGAATGCTGCTGTAAATCTGTTTTGTAACAGAAAATTCCACTAATCCGCTGACATAGAAAGCTCGGTAATTATTAAATCGGGAATAGTTGTTGTATCACGAAAAAAGTGTGATTAATTTTGATGTGGATTGCACAGAGATGCCTAAAAATCCATCCCATATGGTACCGGTTTTATATCATTGTATGTATATTCTTATTTCGAGTATTATTAAAACCTATAATAAATGCGAGACGAATGATTGTGAACTATCACAAATTGTAATTCAAGAGACGAGCTAGTGCAGGTGTAATTGTTATAAATAGATGTTATCGTTGTTTTTTAACATATAAAATTTATTACAGAGTAATTTGAAAAATATTTAACTGTAAGTTCATATCATTCAGCATTACAATATTGCGATATTGCGGAGGTGTAGATTTCATAAGGCCTGTAGAAAAGCGTAAAGCTTTATTGTTGTTATCGGTAATTTTGTTATTTTCGATTTATTTAAATTTAATACCGAGCTAGCATATATTCTATATGACTGTATATTATTGACTTACTGACTGTTAGCAGTGAGGATGGGTTTGCACCCCACCTAATGTCTGCAAAGAGCTCTCGGTACATTGAGCTTTTCCTTAAATTTTTCGATTATTATAATTCCTCTCTGCAAGATAGTTTGGCACCTATATCGCGATTCTAAGGTATTTGAATGCATTTTTAAATACTATAGACTTTTTATTTATTCCGGTATGACATCATATTTTTCCTTGTAACTACATTCTTTAAATTTTGTCCCAATTTGAATATTTAACTTATTTAAATTAATTTATTATTGCCAGACAAACTGTTTCGCCTATTTATTAATTTCCACATATCTGGGGTGATCTCCATAATTCTTTTTAAACAACGCTACTCGTTTTTACAACATTGACAATAGTACAAGCTGCACTAGCACCCCAAATTAGTGAAAAATTCAAGTTATCGTAATTAAAACTCGCTATATAATATTTTTATTCGGTTGTTCATTCGAATGCATTTAACAGAATTCTAAAATTTATCCTTATAAGATAGATAAATAATAAGATCGGTTCAGCATTTTTTAAGTGTATTTCGAGACGATGTATGTATATATAGGCTCATACGTGAATATAACACACATATAAATATATCAATACCAATATTAATAATAACAACTTTGTCGTTCATACGCTGGGGTAATAAGGAAATGCTGTATAATGTTGTTACGTTGTTTAAAAATTACTTTTGTGTGTTACGAATACTCTAAAAACCCTATGGCAGAGGAAATGACAGCAAACATCACAAATGAATAAGCTTCGCGTAGTCAAGCCGTCAATATCACCGTGGAACATATCACTTCCAAATCGAAGAGATGACGTAATCATCACCAGACTTCGATTGGGTCACACAGGCCTCACCCACGAATACTTACTAAATGGAACCGAGGATCCTCAGTGTGCCATGTGCAGTGTTTCCCTCACCATTTAATCATCACCGAATGCCCTTCATATTCCTTTGAAAATAAATTTTTCAACCTACCTTCTTCTCTTCCCCTTATCCTTAAAGACAATTCCTCTTCATTATCCAGTTTAATCCTTTTCCTTCATAAGTGCGGACTCTACTCACTGATCTAATCCTCCTTCTCCTCCCGTGTCTCTAGCCATAGTTGCTGCACATGGCACTGTAAAATCTAATTTAATAATAATAATAATAATAATAATAAATACTCTAACAAAAACTGTTACACCAAACGTAAATTATCACTTTTTTTTAATATGACGTTATCAATTTTACCTTTTTTTTTTTTTGAAAAAAAAAAAAAACTTTTATAAATATCATAATGAATATCTATCATTAGGGATTCAGGAGTTTTCCGGCAGCGAAATTCAGAGGATTGAGTTATATATAATATATATGTAATATATAGACAGACACAAAATCTCGCTTTTGACTGCATTGAACAAATAAACAGCTGACTTTTGGAAGGTAAAATTTTTCGAGCTTAAGCTTCTAAAAAATAAATTTACTTCGATTTCTTCAATAGTTCTTAATAAATCGCTACTAGCAAATAAAACGCTAAATTAAGTAATCTACCGACTGTAAAAATTTGATATTCGTGTATAGAACTTATTTTGGCATTTTATTCGATATTAGCTAGCTGTGATTGCGCAAATACGTTATTGCGAAGGTTCTTTTTTTTTTTTTAAAATAAAAAATTAACTGATATTATTAACAGTTGCAGTAAGGAACTGCGTAAATGCATGTATCTTGTCTAAGAAATATTTTCCCCGACCTGACGCCTAATACTGTGATCCCACCATGGACTCCTTTGAATATTAACGTTCATTTTGCTTTGATAAAATATAATAAACCCCTGCATACGACTATCGTTCAATTAACAGCAGCGACAATTCAAAAATATCCTGACCAGTTAATTTTCTCCGCGGATGCCGCCAAAACCACCCTAGAAGATATTTCATCCCAACTACCTGTTGAAGCCTACGATGTGATTCGAAACATACGACTGGAATTGGAGTTGTTAGATATTGGGCGTTGAAAAATATATAGAGTACTTTTCTATTTGGAATATTTTCTTTCTGCAGAGCCTTCATCACAGAAAGCCTTGCTGGTATCCGAACGGCTTTATCAACAATGTCTAATCCTCTCACCAAACACCCTTTAGCAATCCGAACGCAGCGGGTTTTATATGAATTTGTTAAGGGGGAGTGTCCCATTTTCTTTTTATGGGCACCCAGCCATGCTGGGATACTGGAAATAATTGAGTCGATACATTCGCCCCCGAGCAGCATTATACTGCCCCTTGCTTAATAATTCCCCTCCTCCGCCTTATCTATCAAACATAATTTTTAATAATCTCACGTCCTTGTGGAAATCTGATCGGTCCTCGTGCTGGACCTTCTTAAGGCTAATCAACCACCCTCAATTGAACCATGGTGGCCAAGACATTTAGAGATTTCTGTGCCTATAGCCGTCTGCGCACAGGTCACACATCCTTGTCCCATAATTTTATTTTTCAGAAAGTCCCACTCCTTATTTCTATTTTGCTTAGATGTTGTTGTCCCTTTAACTCCCCACATACTGTGTGACCGTCCAGCACTCTCACTCCATCGGATCTCTTCTATAAATAACAAAGCAGTTGCTAACATTCTTGAGAATAACCCCCAGTGCAATTTCATCTGCGACACAGTTTACCAGAATTAATGGATTAGGCAGTTATCTATAAGTACAAACCGCACATCGTCGTACTCTAATAGCCACAACAATTAAAACAGGGTGTTGCGTTTACAAAAAAAAAAAAAAAAAAAAAAAAACATCCAAACTTTTCATTTAAAATTATATAACGGGGAAAAAAAGAAACATATTTTTTTTTTGTATTCAAAAATTAACCAATTAAAATTGATCTTTATATGAATAACGTCGTTCTTAACGAGAAAATTATGTTTCATTTTGAAATAACGCTGGTGCCTACGTCCTTACGAATTATCATAATTTGAAATTTTTTAAAAACTTAGTCAGCTTGAGACTCTTCCTCAGGATGATTCGTTTTTTCTCATGTTTAATACATAACTTGTAAATTTGTTCAGCAATTGGAAAACTAGGCAGCTGATTAAAATTAGTTTCGTAACAATACTGTTAGTCCAGCTATAATTATCGAGAGAATTCGTATAAAAATTGTGTAAGGTTTTTAGAAATTTTAACCAGTTAGCGCTTAAAGTATGTAATAAGGAACGATACTTTTTTATAAAATTGGTAAAATTTATGTATTTTAATTTGTATAGGTTTGCGGAAGGTTTAGTCGACGTTAAGGAAAAAGAAAAAAGCTTAAAACGAACAAGTAGAGAACGAGCAAGAAGTCTGGCTAATTTACATAATAACGAGGCTGGTCGACGAGTAAGTGAAAATCTACTTTTATATTGCGCGTTGAGTGTAAATTTTCTTACGTAAATCATCTTAACTAAAATTCCCAAACTGGTATTGCAAGTTATAAAAGGGTCCTTTCAAAATCCTCCATAGTAAACAATTTGATAAAACAGTAAATATACATACATAAAATACATACATATATATATATATACATAAAATACATAAAATACATATATATATATAGTTTGCTTTATTGTACAGTAATATAGCAACGGACTGACATAAATAAAGATAAAAGCTGTCTAAAATAGAAAATGCTTTCTAATGCGAAATAACGAAAATTCGGTATGCCCGGGAGGAGTGGGTTCACAAATGGCTTTTTATCTCTGTCCATTTAAGTATAGAAAGTTTGAATGACTTTTTTTATTTTTTGTTCAGGGTCTCTATTACGATGATGGCGTATTTCTTTCATTTCATAGACGAATAGAAAATTTTAAATTTGTAAACAGATAATGTCGTAACTGAACTAGTAACTATTACAGTATAATAGAACCGAACGCAATTTAACGTGTAATACTTACACAAAAGCACCAAAATTTTAAATCTGGCTCAGGCTGACCACGTTCACTCAGTCTTCTTTTAGATGCGTTATTGCTGAAATACTTTTTCGTGATTACTATAAAGAAACGAGTTATCGCAGGAGGGATGAATCGAAAAAAAATTTCATTTTATGAAGAATAGAGAACTTTTTTTTTTAAATTAAATTATATATTATTGGTTTGCTCATTTGGATATTTATTATAAAAGTACTCTCATTTACTGAGAAACACTTTAAATTATACGAAAAATTCTCTGTTTTGTATGAGCCTATTTTCTTACGAATTCACCAAAATTTTTTAAAATGGCGACTAAAGAAGATCATGCGATGATTGTATACTTACGTTGATATCGATAATTAATATTTAAAACTTTAACGCAGTGCGCTATTTGCACGTCATAATAAAATATAATTGATCTTTCAATGAAAAAATATAAATCAGATCAAAGCGGTTGGAAAATGAAATGTAGGCAACAGTGAGAATTGCGCGAAAAAAACATATAACACATTTATGCAAAAAAATAAAAAAGTTTGCAAATTATAAAACGTGACTGAAAAAATGATTCATCTTTAATATCATTTTTCGCGAAATTACTCGCCTAATTAGTTATCGCAGTTCACGTTCCTTTCCTGATAATTTTTCGATATTTATTATAGTAGCAGTACTGAAATTCTTTAATGAGCTCAAAAAAAAACGTATCTGGAAATTCATTTAATTCCGTTCTTCAATTTATTGCATTTTATGAGTTCACGAGAAAACAGGTTAACCCAGCGATTTTCGATATTTCCCATGCACGACGGCCGGATTCACGCTTAAACGAAACATCGATGCCTAATACCGTACGGTGACTATCAAAATGTTCAATGAAAATAATTCAATGGAAAACCAGCACGATAGTTTATAGTGAAAGAATCGTAATCTTTTATTATCGTTGCCGGATAAGTTAAACTTTTTTTCGGATTCCGTACATTTCAGAAACGACAAAAATATCAAATAAAAATTAGGTGTAAACTTCAAAATTACAATTAAAATTCTCTTTAAAACCATATCTGTCACTTCAAGCTAGAAAAAACCGCAAAAAACCGTCAAGAATATATAAAATAGAATTTAAGCTCAAAAATCATCTTTAAAAAATTCATAATTCATCACCAGATAACCTTTTAAAAGTGAAATTCCGAATATAAAACAAAACGCAGAAGCTCTATCATAAAATCAAAAAATTAAGCTTAAAAATTATTTATTCTCTCCTCCCTCTTTGGGACAAAAACAGCAAAAAAGAATAATGTTTATGTAAGCAGAGTAAAAGTATCTCAAATACAAAAGTACTGATTTATAGGAAATCAATAGTACACAGCTTGCAGCTTTGCAGTCCAGGCTTTCGGGGCGCCGAAAATTCGAAAGTTTTGAAAATTTTTCTGCGGGCATATCGTTGAAAAGATCGCTATTTGTCAAAGTGAAGCCGTGTTTCATTTTCTTAAAGATATTTTCAAAGTTGGCGAAAAGTTCAAAAAACGCGAATAACGACGTGTGCTCTCCCCCACCCCCTTGTACCATAAAAAAGTCAGATTTCTTCGTTTTGAATTTTGTATTATATAAATGTAAATTATAGTTATCTTTACTCAACGTATGAACATCATGCTTGACTGAACCTGTTTTCTGTTAAAAATAAATAAACGAATAAGATAAAAAAGTATAAAAATAAACAGCTCATCGAGCGATTTTTCGTTGAATTTATTAGGAAAACGGAAGATCTTCCAAGAGTGAGTTTTTGCAAGCTCCGTTTCAAGAGGCATTAAATTGATCGCAAGAACCGATTTGTCTTGTGAAACTTATCACATAATTCTGTCCGTTGCAGCAAAGTCTGATCTCTACGATGACGAAATTATAAAACAGATTTTCACCGTGCATAAAACTATTTCAAAATAAATCAAACCACCTGAGGTATAATCTAATCTTCAGATTTTGCGTATGGTTTGCATCCGACTTCAATAGTCTTTTTTTTTTTTTTTTAAGATTAGCACAGTTTTTATTGTCAGGGATTCTTAGGTAAGGAAGTTATTTTAGCGTTAGTGCGAACTATTTTTGTTTTATCGCGAGTGTTTAAGGATATTTTATTTTTTTTATATACTGTTTGCGTTCGATTTATTTTTTTACCGACTTCAAAAAAGGAGGAGATATTCAATTCGACTGTACTTTTATTTATTTATTTTTTTTATGTGTGTTACCTCAAAACTTTCTTCTAGGTGAACTGATTTTGATGATTTTTCTTTTATTTAAAAGGTGGTGCTTATCATGTGGTCCCATTTAAATTTGATCAAGATCTGATCGGTAGCTTTTGAGTTATCCTTAATAATGTGGGAGTTGAAGCTTTTTGGATGCTTTTCATTCATGATTGGTTTCACCGTCAAGTTAGATTTATTGACTTAAAATACTGTAAATTTGCCAAATTACCATGAAAATGTAGCTTTTGATGTTTCTACCGTGCAAATGCAGTTCAAAATAAAGAAATCGATTTTTTTTTAAGTATAAAGTATGGAGAATAATGTGAAAAAAAAATTGATTTTTAACAAGAAAAAAATTCAAGCACAACGCTAAAAATTGTAAAATAAAATGCTTTTTTTACAAAAAATAAATACCGATACTTGAAGGTTTATTATAAAAAATTTAAAAATGCACTAAAAAGTAAAAAATAATTACTCCCGATAAAAAATATATATCAGAGTGATGATATAACTTAAGGTGATATCGTAATTCTTATACAACATTAATACCTTAATCAGAGTCGGCATCAAATTCATATTAAAATAATAATTAAAAACTGCATTAAACGTTCATTAAATTGTTTCTAGATATTGTAATATGAATTTCATGCCGACTCTGATTAAGGTATTAATGTTGTATAAGAATTACGATATCACCCTTAAGGTATTATATCACACTTTGATATATATTTTTTATCGGGAGTAATTATTTTTTACTTTTTAGTGTGTTTTTATTAAATTTTTGAAGTAGTAAATTTTAAAGTCGGTATTTTTTTAAAAAAGAAAATAATTATTTCACAATTTCTAGTGCAACCATTTTCTAGTTATAATATGGGTGGACCAACGTAAAATGCTGCAACTTTGTGTACTGTATAAATAGTTAATCGCGCTATAGGAATTTCAGGTTCATTACGTTTATTCGAATCTACATTTACGTGTTCCTAATATACTTTGTCACCAGCGTTCATCACACTTTTAATAAAACTTTTTGCGCATTCAAATTTTCATTCTAATAAAAACGTTTTGGCTAATTTTTGTCTAACTATTATTATTATTATTATTATCAAGTAAAGAAAAAGTATCTTTAAGGAGATTCTTTTTTTCAACGTTTATTTTATGATTACTAAAAATTAGCATTCACCAATACTTATCGATATACTCATATGAGATTACCACTGACAATACTAGTAAACAACGGGTATCATTGAAGTTAGTTCAGATAATCAAAATTTTGTGCGCAGTAATGATACGCGTTATATTTCCATTAGCGAGATGAGCTTGTAATTCGGTTTCTTTATTCGAATTTATATTTATTCGAGGGTAATCGAACATTGATAACACATTATAAGTTTTTTATCTGGCTGTTAGTTTTTCAATTTATGTTCGCGCGGGTAAATAACGCCAATAAGACCTCGATATTTTCAACAGCGCCTGTGGTGCAAACCTAATCATAATTTACTTGATCGTTGAAGAAGAATACTTGTGAAGTTACGAACAAAGCCGAATTAATTGAACGATTTATTACTGAAGAAAAATGATGAAGTGCGTTTTTCACGCGGAGGAAAAATAGAATGCTGAAAATATTGTTCTAATTCTCTTTGTAGTAGTTTATATCGTTGTCCGATGCAGCAGAAATAACCTACATTACGGCTGATAAAGTATTTAGTAAGTTTGTCTTTTGCCCTTCTTTTTAAACTTTAATTCTAACGATGTTCAAATTACTTCAATTTTGTCTGTACGTATTTTGTAATTATTGAACGAATGGTAAAATAGTACGGCAATTACTAGTGATGAATAGGTCCGGCAGGAGAAACATATCCGACAGCGGAGTTGATGATGTAACTGCGACTACAGTTAGTTGGAGACACGTATCGGCAACTCCATCCCGGCAAATACAGACTGAATCGATGAACGTTATGCGGTATAGAGAAGCTAAAATTTAGAGACCTTGAACAGAGAAGAATAGACTGCACTTTATAGGGGATGAATATCTGAGCGGAAATGAGCCAGATCAGCTAAAAAAATGAAAACTGATAACATTCGGATAATTAGAAAGAAATATTTTCTACGTACACAACTCTTTGCATGATTATACTCCTGTGCATTTTACAATTTTCTTCTCTCCTTTTAACACACGTAATCTTAACACCGCTAAAAGTGCAAACTATTTCCAATTTTTGCGTGTACCGCATACGTAAATATCGAATGATCCATGTGAGTCCAATATTATGGATACGTGTTCGAGATGTAGTTCTCGAACCTACGATTCAGTTCCGGATCGATGTCCGAACAAATAACGATCTTACCCCGATCACTGATACGGACTGAACACGTCCCAGCTGTAGTGTATTTGCCATTGTCTGAAGCACTTAAACATAGCCGCTGCAAACGGGAAAAAGATTTTTAAGTAAAATTCAAGCGCGATAGAGAATCATGAATCTTGAGACAGACTCGGAAACTGTTTCGTAATCTTTCCAAGGTTAGGGAAGAACAACAATTCGCAGTGATGGGAATTTGAGTTGAAAATTTTTGGCAAACATTTAAAAAATTTATAAACACACAGTACCACTGATATTGGTCTCAGTGCTATGTTTTTATTATTCATTTTCTTCGTTTTTTTTTCTTTTTAGTCAGTGGTATAGTGACTCTCTAAACCAAAGGCAAGAGAGTTCTAATTGGAGGTGATGACCTACCAAAGATTTTTTCAGTCGTCACTTTTAGAAAATTTCGAAATACAGTTTTAATCAAAATCTTAAATCAGTTTGACTTTCAGTTGACTTTGGAAGAAATTTCCACTTCGGCCAGAGAGTTTACCAGATATAATATCTGATGACAACTCGAAAGCCGACTAATTTTGATCACTTTGTCCTTTTTTTAACACATTATACAAAAAAAAAAAAAAAAAAAAAAAAAAAACTATGTTTTTAAGTTTGTATTATTTTTTTTCGGTAAATAATTTAAGTAATACGAATGTTATAGTATAGTCTATAGATTTAAATAAAATCAATAATTGTAATAGACTTTTACAAAGTTTTGCCCAAGGCTTTGTGCTTCCTTTGAATAAAGCTTTTAGAGTCTAACATTTTTGACTAACTTCTTTTTTGGTTTTTTTTTTTTCTTTTATACGCTTTTTTAATTTCCATTTTCAGAATACCGTAAAAACAAAAAACGCAACCGTTAAACAGTATACCTAATTTTTTACACGTTAAATTTTCGATTGAAAAAAAAAAAAAATTAAAAAAGCGAAAGAATTAAATATTATAAATTATATTTAACTAGTAGGCGAGTAAGATAAACGTTGAAATGTGCACTTAATGTTTGACGAAAGATTACTGACTGGTGTTGAGGCTAGGTTACACGTAAAACATGCTGCTACGCACGGGCGATATTTTTACATGTTTGCATAGGATAAAACTGGAAATGGAAGCTCGATGTGCGGACTTTTATTCTCCGAGAAACATCTCCATCGTAATCTAATTGTCGAAGGTAAATATTTCAACTTGCTATTTCTGTTTCTTTTCGAAATGGAATTTCGAAAAGTAGGCTTTTTCCTCGGCCGAATGTTGCATATGTTAAACGCAGAGTACACTTCACAAAACCGGAGACTAGTGGCATTACGATAAGAGACCAGTTCGTGTTTACCGTTTGCCGGTGTAATGCGGTTGTTTTAATTTAGAAATGATCGGTAGTTTATGTATTCCAACTTGATTTATTATTCGGATGATATTGACAAGACAAATATAATAAGTAAATGAAATAAGAAAATAAGTTCGTCTTAAGATCCATTCGTCGCATTAAGATTTCGTATCTGATCGAATTCCACAAAGGACTTTCTCTGCATTTTTAAATTTATTTATGCGTCAAAACAATCCTTTTATTTAGTTTCAAAGTACCGTTATGCTGAATAGTTTTTAAATGCCATAAATTATTTATCACCGAAACGGTAAGTGTAGAGTATAGATAATATAATTTTTTATGTGCTCTGTATTCCCCCCCCCCCCCCCATTCTAATACAAGTTATTGCATTATATTAAAAAAAGAAGAAAAAGCAAAGCTAGGTAG
This sequence comes from Icerya purchasi, assembly GCA_039619475.1. Taxonomy (NCBI): domain Eukaryota; kingdom Metazoa; phylum Arthropoda; class Insecta; order Hemiptera; family Monophlebidae; genus Icerya; species Icerya purchasi. The sequence goes on along the minus strand of CM077116.1, from coordinate 256,848,069 downwards.
GTAAAATTTATTTGATTGAGAAATATGATACCATCCGAAAATCCAATGTCAAGATGTATCTGTCTAACTAATATGTATACATACGTACATATAATAGATATTCTGTCTACATGTACTATAAAGATATCATGTTGCCGGTGTAATCTATAATCAGTTATGATTTATCTTATTTTAAATTTAACTTTAAAATAAGAAAAAAATAAATGAAAAATGAAAAACAACGTATTTGTACGATATAAACAGGTGCCGTGCATTTCCGTTTGAACTTGAATAATGAAACAATAAAAAAAAAAAAATCGAATGCATTACTCCCGTAACAATATAAAACGGATGAAGCGAAAAGACCACAATGATGCAGCAGTAGATGAAAAAAATGTATGCATAAAATAAATTACAGACAGAAAACTAGCCTATAAACATGGTTGATTGTAGTGTTAAGTTTATATTTGGTTTTCAAAAGACCAACACGCTCGGCATTTAGAAATTTTTTTCTGGTGCAGTGATGGAAGTGTATAAACCTAAGGCTGGAATCATAATATTAGTGATTTCGGGCCGATTATCATTGCTTTTAATAATTTCTTTCGGCTTAGTTTCACTATATCGAGAGAAAAAATCAACTGTAATATAAGCTCTGGTAAAAATTGAACGTTACCAAAATTAAGTGAATGTATTACGCAATAAAAATATAAAACATGTATTAACATAATCGCGAGTATTATGTAAAATAAATAATTTTGCAGGAATAATTTTATAAAAAGAAAAAAAAAAAAAAAAATAATAATAATAATAATAAAGTGTGTATCGAATTGTCATGTTCACCATGATTAGTTTTACAGACGTCAGTACAATAATTGAACGTTTCGATGAAATTTTCTAAAACGGTGGCTTTCGGTCGCGTTTATGTCGGCGTAATGTTGTATTTGACACGTCTTGGATGGTAGCTGTTGACAAAAAACTTTGCTCCTCAAACATCCTGTAGAGAAATAGGTTTTTTAAACGTGCCAAATTTCATGAACGAGCGGCCAATTTCTATTTCTTGAAATTAAGCGTTCACCGAATCTAACTCAATATTTGAACATGTTGTATGGCGTGTCGTATTCTTCGAAGCAGGCATTCTCTATGTCAATACGATTAAGTTAGGAAAGAAAAAAGTCGATTGTCGCAGCATACCACAAAATTCACGGTAATCTCATTTTCATCATTTTCGAAGAAGTAAGGACCGGTGATTCCTTTGGAGACCACTGTGCACTGCAAACAGTCGTCTCTGGGATTTTCCGTTGTTCCATTCGCGCGAAATGCGCCTTCTTGCTCAAGATGATTTCCAATGAAAAAGTGTCATCTATTGTACGATGTTCAGTGAGCTCATCAGAGAACGTGCAACGCTTAAAATAGTCAGTTGGCTTGAGTTCTTGAGTCAGTTGAATTTTATGAGTGTGAAAACTCAAGTGCTTGTGCATAGTACAGCGTAAACTGAAGGATAAAATTCCCGATTCTTGCGATCGACGAGTTATGGTGATTTAGGATTGTTTTTCACACTTTCTTTCTCGGTAGCGATATTTTCCGGTGGTGTGCGAAACCACTAATTGATGGTCACACTTAGATTACTAATCGAACAAGTCGACTGGAATTTACATATCAAACGACCGACTGTGATCTCATTTGGATGAATGTGACGACCGAAATAATCGCGGAGTGCGCCAAAGGTATTTTTTATTTTTACACCACTTTTATAGTGCTCTTGACTTTCGTGCTTCAGTAAAATAGGACGAAATAAAGATAAATGGGAAACAACACATAAATGACAAGGTTTCATTGACCATTCTTTACTGCGTCTCTATTAGTATGGACCGTAAATTTTATAAATATTTCACTATATAATACATATATATATATATATAAAGTGTACTCAGTCAGTGTTTTTTAGTTTCTTGTTTTTATCTTTTGTAATTTTAATAATATTAGTTTAGAAACGTACATCAGTGAAAAGAATATTTAATTTTCAACAACAGGGTTATCATTTTTCGGATTACTACTCGCGTCTTTTATCAGTGTTTCGGAAATGTTGGTGTACATTCTATCAAAGCAGTATCCGAAATTTTTCATTCAAAAAGCCCGCGTAAAATATTATTCATTTTTTTTTCGTTAAAAATGTGCAATATAAGCGTGATGGTTAACCGGTTCGTTTACATTTACCATTATTGCCGAGTGTGTCTTGCGATTTTCATAGTGAATAAAAATATTAAGCGCGAAGAATTTGCATGAAATTTTGTCCGGTCAACGGAATTTCGCGTGCCGAATCTCAAAAAGATCTATGGCGCATCAGTTTTACTCGAAGCGCAAGCGTGTGCGTCACACGAACGATTTTAAGAAGATCGAGAAGTTTGTGAAGATTTCCTTTGCTGTAGTATGTAAAAAAATTGGCAAAGCGAAAAACATCGTGATGAAAGAAAAATTGTCACGCAAACCCCATTCGTACCACTTTTATCGATAATTTGAATATAAAACGCGTCACTAAAAGAAACTCGAATTACGCCAAAGACATGCGTAATCAGTCTAGCTGCGATCCTACATTCACGAAACACATTGTTACCGATGAGAGTTATTTAAACAAGTCAATAGGTTTCCGAATGGGAAAGGAAAAATTATCGAAGACCAAAACAACCACGTTAAAGTCGCTCTAAAGTCAAGATAATGGGTGACTGTTTTTTTTCTTTTCGATTTCCGCGCTATTCTGAATTCAAAAATCTCGCCGGAGAGAAAAACAGTCGACAAAGAGTACTACTTGAGCGACGATAAGCGTTTATGTGAAAAAAATCTGTTGCAAACAAGTCGAAATATGGGGGGAACAATTTTAACGGATCATCATCCGAATGATGATGCACCTCGATAATGTATCGCACACAAGGCGATTATTGCGACGAAAATTTTGGCGAAAAATTCAACGAATGTTCTTGATCAGGTTTTCTGTATCCATCTGACACTCAGCAGACCTTTTTCCCGAAATTCAAATTAATACTTTGCGAAAGTGGTTTCGACTCGATTAAATCCACGAAAGAAAATTCGCTAAAAAAGCTAGTTCCAGAAAATATCGAAAAAAATTTTGTGTTTCGATGATTGGGTTAATAATAGGCGTATATTACTTCAAACGGAACCCAATTTGACACGGGGTTTATTTTATGGAAATATAGACAATGGTAAAGCTAGAAATTATTTTCCGGTATTTCAAATGGCCAGAAATGCATTTATGAAATTAAAAAACACCCCTTGCGATAGGGAGTTGAGCCTAAGGATCAAGACTAATATATTACAGTGTTACGTATGGTCAGTGCTGCTGTATGGAAGCGAGACATGGACCATAAAGGAAAATATAAGGAAGCGAATATCATCATTCGAGATGTGGTGCTAGAGAAGAATGTGAAAAATACCGTGGACGAAGAAGTTGAAAAATGAAAAAGTATTGGAACTAATGGGAACTGACGGAATATTAATGACAATAGTAAAAAGAAGGAAGATAAAATTTTTTGGACACTTCATGAGAGGTGAAAAATACAAATTACTGCAGACAATAATAGTGGGCATGATAGAAGGCAGAAGAAAGACCCTCTTGGCTAGATAACATCAAAAGATGGACCGGAATTAAGAGAACAGAAGATTTAGTCAGAATAGAAAAAGATCGTAATCAATTTCAGCAAATAATCCAATCCATACAAGATGATTAAGCAATACCGGAATCGGGTGGCACGAGAAGAGAGAGATGGAATGGGCAACAGAAAATCAAAGGCAAGAATAACGCTAACGCACACAAATTTATCACTTCACCGATAATAGTTATACTTTCCGACCTTACTAAACGACTACCTTACGGCGTACCTATTATCAAGCGGCTTCGTTTAAAGAGCGCGCAGTCCATTTTCTCCGATATTTTACGTCTCAATTGCTTGTGTTTTTTGAACTTCGTTCGTATAAATTCTTTTCTTTGAAATCATTTTCGTTTTTATTGTTTTTCAGCAAAGCCGTTTATACAATGACGATGTTTATTGTTTGTGTTTTTTTCGTTCCGATTTCAGCGTCATCGTCATAGTAATAAATTAATATTATCGCCTATTTATTACCGTAAATATTTTTTTGTATCTCTTAATACGTCGTCTGCATTTTATTATATCTTAAATTAAATTTTCCGCAGTAAAACGGGGAAAATCAATTATAACAACATTGAAGACGGTGAATAATAATCTGGTCGTTATAACACACCGGTTCGTTGTTAAATTCAATATCACGTAAAGTATTATAATTCAAAATTTACTTTTACTAAACAGTTCTCTACTGTTACGAAGCTAGCGTGAAATTTAACTTTTGACTGGTTAAACAAATAATCATTAATTTACGACCGTAGCTACATATATATTTTTCACTAAATTTAAAAATACACATATTAATAGTTTTCATCTATACGTAAAAGTAGAATGATGAAAAAAAATTGAAACGCGCAAGAATAAAAAGGACAAAAACCGACGCGGTTACGTAGAAATGGCATTAATTTTTTCTTACTTTCCAAGAAATTCGTAATTTTTGACACTTTTCGAGTTGAATAATGATCATAATAGTTTCTCAAAAAATATTAATGGGGTAATATGATCGTATCGTATTGTCTATCACCGATTAAGTATTCGTTAGTTGTTTAAAGCATTTATAATGAAATAATACTTCAAATAACAAAAAAGGAAAAACAGTGTACTTCATAGACTTTTTCGAAGGAACTTTTGTTTCAGTACCACCTTAATTATCCTTAAAAGAAATTATCCTTAAAAGAAATTATCCTTAAAAGAAATTATCCTTAAAAGATATATCCTTAAAAGAAAAATGGAAAATTTTATTAAAATGGTAAAATGTGAAACAAATTTGAATTGCCCTGTAGATTTTAATCAATGTTGAAACAAAAAAATCATTTCCCACGGTAACAGTAGAAGACAAAGAATGTAACGCCTATATATATACACACATATATATATATATATATATATATATTGTATAAATTTTATTTTTGCATAAAAAAATAAAAAAACCATCAAGGAACGATCTTTTTTGTTAAATTCATCCGCGAAAAAACTTTTAAATATTTATCTGGAAAACAAAATTTTAATCGTAGTAAGCGTTATAACCGATATACAGTTTTATATGATCTTCTATACACGTCGCTATAACCGATTTTCACTGTATTTCACTAGACGACGTTTCAAGTTGAAAACGAAATTTATACAATTAACATAAAATTTACACCTTTTTTTTTTTTCTTCTATAAACGCAGGCAGTATCGAAAATTGCACGTGTTTCTTGTAAATGTCACGGTGTATCCGGGTCGTGCAGTTTAATAACTTGTTGGCAACAATTACCGACCATGAGAGAAATAGGTAAGTTCGTTGGAATTTTTACAAAATTATTTTTAACTTTCGTCTCGGGTTTAACGTCATTTACCCCTTATTGTTAGAATATACCCAAACGAAAACATCATCCCCCCCTAGACCGGAACAATATCGAACTGTTTCCTCGTATTATGTTACCAATCTGCAATACTCTAAGTACTTTTCTTCCTGAACCGAAATAATTGAAAATGCAAAAAAAGAGGGGAAAGAATTAAAAATATTATCGACTTTTAAACGATTTTCTAATTTAAATTTTTTAACGGTAAAACATGATTAAGATAAACTCTCTTAAATTTTTGCCAACTAAACGCTTAAAACAGTGTAAGCTGGAAAAAAAAAATGAAACATTTATACACGATGTGCTTTAGAAATACGGAAAAATCCATTGTCTTTAATATTTTCCCCTTTAGTTTTTCTTCCTTAAAGATTCACGCGTCAGGCTAAATCGAAGAATATCATCTCGTTAAGACGTTTAAACCGAAATTTAAAGCAAGTTCTGTCTTCTTACGGTGAAATTTTCAAAATTCAACGACATAAACGGCCAAAAAAGAATAATAATAACACAATGAAGAAATTCGAGGAAACTGACAGCGTTCGTGATAACAGAGGAAAGTTGGTGCTAAGCGAACATACCGAAGAAGATCGAACAGGCACGAGATGCATCATCCGAGTCACGCGTCTCGTATTAGCCTTACTCGTTTGGCACAGGACTGGTCGCTATCGCCCACTTACCGTATTCTTACCGGAAGCATATCTCGTTGCTTAGCTCTTTCATCAATTTCTGTAGAAAAACGAAACATTCGGTACGTACCTGGGCGCGCACTATGACGATCTTCGATTCATTTAGTATTTAGTGACGGAAGCGTATTTTTAATTAAACGGTCACGTCGACAAACAAAATTGTCGCATTTGGAGCGCGGAAAATCCGCTAAATTTGACATAACACGCAATAGACGGCACATCGAGTGTTTGAGCAGTTGTCGGTCCAATCTTTATCGACAGTACTGTTACAGCTGCGTTCGTATCGAGAGTTGTTAAAGAACGAAGTTTTTCCTGTTACGTAGTCAATGTGGAATTTTACTAATAAGACCAGTCAGAGCCTCAAAACGCTGTCCTTCTTGCACGAACATTTCACAAGTTAGGTGTCATCTCCAGTCGCTTTCCTGATGCATTCAAACCTTCTCGGCTACTTGCTCTGAGACTATGTAAAGGACCGCTGCTACATTAACCGATTACGATCGACCGAATTAAAAGAAGAAATCTCGCGCCGCCTCCTCGACAGCATCGACGGTTGGAATGTCGGAGCTTTGCGTTAGGAATTTTTTGACTTGCTTACGGCGCGTAATTGAAAATGTTATTTGATAAGGAATGTAAAAAAAGAATAATAATAAATTGGTTCATTTTCGTACCGGTTATTTACGTTTTTCGCGTAAGTGCTTTTTCTGAATTGAAAAAGGTGTAGAGTTGAAAGAGGGACCACCTCTTGAAGGAAAACCAATCCTCATGAGGTGCAATTGTCGTCATACGTAATCGGAATTCATAATTTTAAGTAAATGAAAATTACTAAACTGAAACACAATGAAAAAAAGCCTATCCCCAACATATATGGAATATTTCCTTAACCAAATTAAAATATACTTTTTACCACATGCGATTTTAGACATAAATAATACATCGAAGTTGCCATTTTTTCGTCTTATACACCCTGTCAAGAAAGTATCGGGAATTGTTAAATAAAACGAACAATTTTTAATTTTCATCCAAATTTATTTTGTCACCTTCAAAATAACATCCATTCGAAGCGATGCACATATGCCAACGCTTTTTCCACTCGGCAAAGCACTTCTGATAGGCGGTTTCCGGGATGGCCTTTAGCTCTCGCGTCGCATTCGTCTTGATGTCATCAATCGATTCGAAGCGCATTCCCCGTAGCGGAAATTTGAGTTTTGAGAATAGGAAGAAGTCGCAGGGTGCTAAATCTGGTGAATACGGCGGTTGTTCGATGATATTTACCGAGTGTTTGGCCAAAAACTCATTCACAATTATGGCTTTGTGAGACGGCGCATTATCGTGATGGAGAATCCAAGAATTGTCGACCCACAAATCGTTACGTTTACGACGGATAGCCTCTCTCAAACGTCTCAAAACACTTAAGTAAAACTCTTTGGTGACTGTCTGTCCGGCTGGCACATATTCATAGTGTACCACGCCTCGAATATCGAAGAAAACAATCAACATGCTCTTCACTTTCGATCGGCTTTGGCGAGGTTTTTTCGGCTTTGGCGAGGTTTTTTCGGCTTTGGCGCGCCAATTGGCCGCCATTCGGACGATTGCTGGTTCGTAAGCGTGTCGTACTCGTACACCCATGTCTCGTCACCAGTAATTATCTTTTCCAAGAAGGTAGGATCCAAATTGGCTCGATCCAGCATGTCTGCAGCTACCTGTTCTCGGTACTTTTTTTGAAAGAAATTCAGGTCTTTCGGAACAAGCCGAGCCGCAACGCGTTGCATACCCAATTTTTCGTGCACAATCGTACGTACGCTCTCGTGTGACATGCCCAATCCATGAGCCATCTCTCTCAAGCTCACATGACAATTTTCAGCAACGATTTCCTTGATTTTATCGACGTTATCATCGGTCACACTCGTTGAAGGCCGTCCAGAGCGAGGCATGTCTTCGACCGTCTCCCGACCATCCTTGAACGCTCTGTACCACTCGTAAACCCGCGTTTTTGATAAAGCAGATTCACCAAAAGCCTTCTGTAACATTTTCAGTGTATCGGCACAAGAAATTTCGTTCGAAACACAGAATTTAACACAAGTACGTTGTTCAATATTTTCACTCATTGTAAAACTTCGACAAAACCTTCAAGGTCGACTGATTTTAACAGCTGCTGTAAACACACTGGTTGACAGATCGCGCTAAAAATAGGCATCATAATACAAAACAGTTGTACCAACCTGGAAAAAAAAAATTATCTGCCTAGCTATTACCCGGGAGATTTAAATTGACAATTCCCGATACTTTCTTGACAGGGTGTATTTTCTAAAGAAAATTTTATACAATTGCATGACCGAGTATATCTCTCAATTATTATTTCATTGATAGTGTAACAACTTCGTATACTAGTAATGTTTAAATTGTATACGATTTTTCAGTCACAGATTGACACTATACATCACTTATTCGTAAATAGACCAAATAATGATAACCAGAACGATGTGTTATTTAAATGCGCGATAGACGTATCGACATGTTTCTCAGCAAAAGAGTTACATATTCGCCGTGTATTTGTATTATGTGACTCTTTTGCCGCTAAGCATGTCGGCCCGGGTTTTTGCTCGCATCTGAATAATGCCATTCTGGCTATATTTGGCCTACCTATTATAAAATGTATACAAAAATGTGTAATCACGTTATTTATTATAACTTAAACAGTTTTAATTATGTATCTTAGTGTGAATAAAGACGAGTATGCTTATTTCCTTTGCTTTTTTTCCGAATAATAAAAATGGGCTAGTGTTAACAAACGTAAGAATTATTAATAGCGACAGTTTGTGCGCGCCTTTTATTCAATTTTTTTTACGGATGATCGGTAAAATTTTTTGAATAAACCTTAGTGAAATTTGAATAACTCGCGGAATCGACGAATTAATCTCCAAAAAAAAAAAAAAAACATTATCGCATAGATTTTAAAAAGGAAAAAATTTCAAAATCTCCTTCTCGTGATCGCTTAATTTTATTATCATATTTCTAATTGGTTTCTTCCGTCAGGTGTATTTCTCTGCTTTCGGTCGCTGGTTAGTACGGCTGATAATTTATTGCGAGTTTACACTAGCATCGGAGGCAACCGAAAAACAACGCATTCTCTTCCCGTTACTAGTGAAAAGTCTATAATTTCCGATCGCGGAGATTTTGGAACTGGTTTCTCTTTCAACAGTCGGCTACTAATAGATCTTTATGCGCCGCAACATGGTAGTTTTCATAAACGAACGCGGCTGGCCCGGGCCGGCCTAAAGAACTGCTCTACAGCCGGTATAGACGGCCTAAAGATTAATGATGGCCCGGAAAAAAGAGAAGCTGTAATTTCCTCTTCGCCTATCCACCGGCGAGATACTAAATACCTTATCACTATGACCATAAAAACCGCCTTCAGCTTAATTTATTGTGGCAGCCTACCCCCTCCGTTTCATAAAAATTAACTAATTTCCTATTCGTTCGGCTATTTGTAGTTACGCTATGCGCTGTTACTATTATTATTATTATTATTATTTTATTTATTTTTTCATCTTTTTTCTTTCAGGTGACTATTTGAAAGCCAAGTACGACAGCGCTACCAAGGTAAAGATAAACCGAAGGGGCCGTCTGCAAATCAAGCATCCAACGTTTTCCGTTCCGACCGTCAATGATTTAGTATACGTGGACGAATCGCCTAATTATTGTTTGATGAATTCCACAACTGGTTCTCTGGGTATTATTATAGCGAGAGCACTTCATTATAATATGTGCACTAATAATTAATTAATTTTCGTGCGTTGTAGAAAGCTAAGTGTTCAGTCGGTTGCAGATTCAGCGTACTTTGTTGAACAAGTACGGAAAAATCCGTTGCAGGAAAAAAAACAGTAGAGTCCACCTAATTTCTTATAGCAGCGCCGTCCATTCGTCAGCCGTGAATTACAAATTTACAATTTTACACTTTCTAAATTAAATTGCCGCGAAAATGATGTGCGGTGCTTCGTTATTTATTTCAATTTGTCGGTAATGCAAAAAGAGTTTCGATAAAAAACTGGAATGGCTCGTGGTCGTAGTCTATCAATATTAAACACCCGTCTTTTTTTTTTTTGCCTATTTAGTCATGTACGAAAACATTTCCACTTTGAGTGTTTTTTTTTTTGTTTTTTCTTTTGCCTAACGGAATTTACTGGTATCGTTATTATTTCTAGAAAATTAGCGTGGCGGATGAATTTTCTCTTCTCCATGATTTATCCTCATTGACGTCTGCCCAGATTGACTTTTTTTGGGTTCGCGGACATTCAGGCGTTGATGAAAATGTAGCCGTCGACCTTCTTGCTAAAGCTGCTGCTTTCAATGGAAATTTTATTAGTATGGTTCTTCTACCAGACAATGTTCTTTTTCCAATTAAATTTCCCGGTTTGCGTCGGTCCATAATTACTAAATTTCTTGCACAGTCTCCTTCCTTTTTCTCTAAATCGCTTTTGCTACATCTCCCTTTTGTCCTTTCGATCCTGAAGGTTTCTATTATGTTTGTGACGCGCATCACGTGTTCTTCGTGGTTTATCTCGGGAGTGTGAGTTACTTTATGCTCAACTTTTAAAGCTTGATCTTCCTTTCAACGCCTCCTATATTCTTTCTCTGCCTATTCTCTCAGTTGTTCCTGTTCTAGAAGTGTTTCTTGATTCGATTGCCGATAAGATAAAAGTATAATTTCTACTTTGTTTCATAAATCTCTTCTATTTTGCCAGCCTAATGCTCTCTGGTAGTAAACCCAAAGAAAAAAAGAAAAAAAAAAAATTAAAAAAAATTAGCGTAGCGGATGAATTACAGCGCGGTAGAGTATGCAGTGGGTAAAAGAGTATTTGCACACCACCAAAAATGGAGCTGTATGAATGTAATCAGATGCAAGGGATTAATAGAACATGTTGCAGGTATATTACAATGAAAGTTGCGAGACAAACGAAAGGTGTCCATTTCAACAAAAGCATAATACATCCTTCCTGGGGTAACAACAAAAAGCTAAAAGCTTACGGGCAGAAAAGGTATTTGCACACTATAAGAAAAAAAAGGTGCTACAGACTTCCGTGTAAGAATTAATGTTTAATGCTAGCGGAAGCAATGGGAAATCTATTCTGCCGGTCGGGCCGTGATCTCTGGTGCATTTTCATTCCACGCAGCTTGCAGTGTGCGCCAGAGGGTAGGCTCGTTCGAAATTTTGGGTTCATGAACTTTCAACGGAATACCACGAGTTTTCAACTGGATTCAAATCCGCAGATTCAGTTGGAGTATACAATCTCCGCGGAGCATTTAACCAGAGCTATTCGCTGGTCAACAATGCAGTATGTTTTGCATCATTGGCTTGTTGAAAACGGAAGGTCTGCGCTCTAGGTTTAATTTAGTTCGCAGATAACGGTGTAACATACTTCCCTGGTCTCGATAAACGCCAGGTTTTTCACAACCACTTGATGAGCCGTAAAGCCCCACACCATGAAACTTCACACTATATTTAATTGTAAGACTTTACATTCTGTGGAGTAAGTTCGGTATTCCGTTTTCGCCACGCGTATTTTTTCCTGTCAAACGACCCAAACAAGTTAGATCTATTCTCATCCAAAAATATCGCGGATTTCCAAAACTATATTGGATGATTTACATACTGCTTCGCGAATTGGAGGCATTTAATGCGATTCCTTTATACGGTTTGTTTCGAGGAGTTCGCCTATGAATTTTGGCAGCGTGTAAGATATTTCGTACCGTTTTACGGATGAACTACAGCTTACTTGACACTCTGTTGCAACTTGTCTGGCTTACTTTATTACAGCCAATTGTGAAGAGGGATTTATGCGATGAAATTCCGTTTATTTTTTTCGTTTGTTAGCTTTTGCGGTCTGCCTTTGCACGGCTTGTTTTCAATCTTTCTCGGCTCCTGCGATACCTTTTAATAACATATCGCACTCCGGAAAACGGAAATTTCGTCCTGTTTGCAGTTTTTCGATAACTTGTCCCACTTTCATAATATATCGTCATAGTGCGATACTCGACTTTTGAGCGTCGGCAGCTATCTGTGTTCGTACATTTCAGCTGTACTGACATAGGCACAGTGTTCTGGGAAATCGTTATATGTAACGCTAGGGATACACACGCAAGACTACATTGGGAACTGATTAAGTAATCGTTTGATTTATACGAATGCAGTCCCACCTATGTGTCTGCTATATATATATATATATATGTGTAGTAACTAGCGCGTATACGATGGTGTACGCGGTGGTTTGGCATTGCCTTCCATATGAATCTATTAGCGAGTTCGCACACGCGTTTTAAACGGTGTTTCTTTTGTTTTCGGCGCCATCGTGCATCTGTTTGCGCTTGCAATTGGTTGACGACATTTACAACGCATTTTGGCAACATCGTTTCTTCTTTCGATGCACGTTTTTCATGATGTCTCACTTGCATTATCTGGTGACTGACTGAGTCACACTGTCGGCGTGCAAATACTTTTAACATCGTGTATGTAGAGGCATCTCTTTTCATCAAGAATGACGTTGATGTCGGTTTTTGTTGAAACATGTACCTTCGTTCGTCTTCGACGTTCATTGCGATTTACCGACAATGTGTTTCTGTATATTCTTGCGTCTGATTACACCCTTATACAGTAGCTTTCGGTCGCTGCAAATACCTTTTTTTTAATCGCTGAATATTCTTCACAATGAGAGTGATTATTAGCAAGTTTAAAGCTTCATCTAAACGATACAACGTTTCACGCAATTTGTGATGCAGCAGAATCTAGTTTTGATTCCCCCCCCCCCTCTCCCACTTGTCCAACGATGCAATTAGTAGTCTCAACTATTTCTTGTTTAGGCTAATGTGTTTCGGTATATAATAGCTTCTTACATTTAAAAATTTAGTTTACACTTAAAGAATCTATGTAAAAAAGTTTCTTCTTTTATATCGATATTGAAACGAATCCTTCTTTTCCGGATTCTGGGTTAATGGGGATTTCTCTTTTTTCCGCGATGTTCCCTTTGAGTCCCTAATCCGAAACTTGGAAAATAAGGAGTCCCTGACTTATTGGCCGACCCGTAGAAGAAGTAAAGGATGAGCATGAGGCTTTTCTTTGAATTTAAACAAAAAAAAAAAAAAAACGCGAAAAAACTCTTTTATAACCTATAGTAATTTATAACAAATATAATTATAACAAACAAATTTAAGAATAAAATGAAGGCTTAGAAACGTTTTCGAGTATAACCCTAATCACCGCGCGAACGCGGTACTCCTCCCGGAGACTTATCACCCAGACACGGGGCGAGTGTTATTAATATCAGCGTACACGCAAATTATAATAGCAAACGGGTATATTTCAATCGGAATGCAAAGTGACTAGCATCCGATAGAGTAAAATCACGTAAACATTCAGAAAAAACACAAAAACCACAACGAATCGTAAAACTTCGATTAAAACTTACGTCGTTAACGACGGTATGGCGAATAGAAAAACAAAATTGTCCATAAAAACACAGCCACAGCTACTATAAACGATTGAGAAAACCGACGACCGATATTACCCTGCGGACAGCGACTAGATAAACGGAAAAAGCGACATACAACGTTGATTCGCGTACAAAACACTAACTAAACACGACTTTATCCAACTTAACAAACTAACGCTATATTACCGAAATCCTTATCAATTAGTGCAACAGGCTAGATTGTACACATAGACACACACATTTAAACACTATTTCTTCTTTTCTCGAGGGTTCACACCGCTGCCAGTAAGGCTACCCTGCTGTCGCAGACCGCATACACCAGGACCCTTACACAACCCCTAACACTATACGTGCCGTCGAAAAATTCGGCAAAATCGGAAATTACAAAGTCGACCATGGAAACGTCCCATTCTCCGCTGACAATGAATAATGTGATGATGCCGAGAGATCGAAAATGAATAATTTTAGCCGGGGAATAATTTCTAGCTCGACATCATCGCTAGATAAATACCGAGTCTCCGTATCAATATAAAATTTTTAAGATATATCAGATTTTCTCAGGATTTTATAACGTGTAAGCTCGTGACTACGAGGCAATTAAAGGACTAGTTAATTAAAAGTTTCGGTAGAGTACGATTCGAATATGTACACAGTAGTAACAAAATATACTAGTGTAACTTAGAGGCGTGCCAAATGTTGTATGAGGAATGTCCCTCCTGCCGAGTGACTTTTTCAACCAGCGTGTGTAGGAAATTTCAAAATATAAATTTAGTAATCACAGTTTTGGATTCAGTTGTTCCGACTTCGAACGAAATTTCCGTTTCGGCCAAAAGATTTACTAAACATAATATATAAGGTCAACGGTAATTTTAATTTAAAATTTTTCCCTTTTAATAAACCATGTAAAAAAAAGTTTGGCAAAGAATTTAAGTAATACGAATGTATCGTATCGAGTAGTCGAAAAATCGAAAGATAAAAATCAATAACTATAATCGAGATGAAGTATCTATGTGTCGAAAGAATGTATTGAAAATTATAAATTCATTTTCAAGGGATTTATCAAACGATCCAATTAAAAAAAAAATAAACAACCATTTTATTGACTGGAGATTTTAGACAAATTTCGACGGTTGTTCCACGACGCGCAACACTCTCTACTTTGACTGAAATTTATGCAGTCAGTCCGAATCGAATTAATTCATTTCATTATGTTAGTTTAATGCGAAACATGAGAGCTAGACCAAATGAAATAAAATTTATTCAATTTTCAGACAAACTTGAGAATGGTGAGTTAAGAAATTATCCTAAGTCAGGTGAGGATATTATAGAATTGCTGCAGCAAATTATTCGAAATATCGATAACATAATTGATGGACATTTATGGTAATACTAGCTGAATCTATATAGTCCGAAGGAATTCTTAAAGCAATTATTTTAGTACCAAAAAATGATGATTGTGGTTTAATTAATGACGATATACTTAATCGTTTACCGGGAGGAGAAAAAATTTACTGTAGTTTTGATAGAATTACATCTCATCAAAATGATTTAAAAGTGGATGATCCACTTATTGGATTTTTAAATTCATAGAATGTTAGCGGAATACCGCTTCATAAATTAAAGTTAAAAATTAATTCTATAATTTGTAACCTAAATATTGCACAAGCTTTAATTAATGGAACACGAATGAGAGTGAAATACTTGGCATCGCAATTTGATTAACTGTGAAGTATTAACGAGAACTGCTGTAAATAAAAAAAAATGTTGATTCCAATAGTTAATTAAACATGTTCTAGGACAATACTTCCATTTCAATTTCAAAGAACTCAGTTTCCAGTGCTATGACTATAAACAAATCATAAAGTCAAACTTTTGATAAAATTGGTATGTTATTGAGACGTCCAGTGTTTTCGCATGTTGCTGCAAGTAGAGTTCGTTCATTTGATAGTATGAAATTTTATATTTCTGATGATAATGGTCAAGGCAACTTACTCAATAATAATAGAACTTTTACAAAGAACACATTGTTTATGGAGAAGTTTTACGTAAAAATTTAAATTTAAAATTAAAATTTATTTTTTAATTGCTTAATCATTTCATTCATTTATTTTTAGAATAGCATAGACAAATCAAAATTGGAATTAATTATTTTTCAATGAGTCAATTTTTGTATTATTAATAAATAATTTAAGTACTTTAAATTTAAATTTTGTTTCATATCAATAAATGAGGATTTTTAAATTGTGATTTACTGTTATTTTATTGAATTTATTTTTTATTTAATTATAATGATACTGAACTGTTTTGTATTGTAAGAACACATAAAAGCGTATATGTTCTCAGATATACAATGAAGGAATGTATAAAAGCAGAAAAAAATTTATTTTGGAAATATGCAAATTCATATATACGTTTTCCTCAAATTTTTAATAATAATTATGGTCGAATTTCGACCACTGGGCGGACACTAATGGTGATAATATAACAATAAACATGATTATTATTATTTACATTATTACTAGCTGTACCTGGCCGTTGCCGTGGTTCAATCTTGTTATCTGGCTAAATTGAAAAGAAAGAAAAGAGAAAGCCCGCGTTTTTAATATTTTTAATTTCACAGTGCTTGCGGGTAGAGAGAATATTTCTTATTGTTCCATTGCTTGCGCAGATACAGAGATTGTCTGATCTCTAGAACACGCGACATATAATTGTCCATGTGAGAAGCAATTCCTGTATTTAAACCCGCATAATTTTAAAGATTAGCCCTGTGGGCTTTGTTAATGGTGATTGCATGAATCGAACTGGAGGTTGCAATCTCTTAAATTGAAGTGGCATATTTGTTGGAATCGTCGGAATGCAAGGAATCGATGGCATGTTCACCTTTGAATGGTCCCCCGTCAAGATTGTCGCTTTTATGACGTTGCTCAGTAATTTTTTTATTGCAAGACGCGTGCCGTTGCAAAACTTTGGCTTGTTGATATTTCGCGGCATGATAATTAACAACTTCGATTTTCAATTGCAGTACGCACAGTAGAATCCCTGGCAGGTCGAGTGAATTTAAAAATTCTGTTGGACGATTAACCGCTTCATCTGCTTCTACAACAGTGTCGACGGACTTGTATGTGATGGTCTCGCTTTGAATGTTAGGCTGAATAATATTGTTAAGTTCGTAAACGTCATTGTTTTTAGGGCGGCAAGAATAGCTCGTTCGTTCATTCTGCCAGTCGTAATTCTTATAATTGCTTTGAATATTGGGAAATACTTGTTTGACCTATTCTACTTTTGACATCGCTAAATTTCAAAAATTATGAGATAATGAAATACGTCCAGAAGTCGGATCAACCGTTACCTTTCCGTTACCATTTTCCAGCAAATAATGTGAGAATATCTCAGCTGATCGATCATTTTGCAGCTAGTTATTTTGTAGTTAATTTCAACGCCTTTACTTGTTGTCACAAAGTAGAGCATTTCGGGTGAGCATTTATTTCGTCCGCTGGTGTCGATCGAGGAATTACAGATAATGTTTGCCTGAAATCACCTGCAAGCAATATTAATGTGTTCCCAAATGGTCCGGTGTTTCCACGCAAATCTTACAATGATCGATCAAGAGCTTCCCGCGATTTTTCGTGTACTATTGTACATTCATATTCTAAGCAATAAGTTTGCATTTCTACATCGGAAATGTTGCACCTGGGAGTTTCAACGGATTGCATGTTCAATGGAAATTTCAAAGTTCTTCCGTCCGGTAGCTATGTCGCAGCTATTCCAGACGACGCAAGAGCCACGATCTAATTAGGAACGTGTTTTATCAGTTCCTCCTGGTGCATCCAAGAAGAAGTTTTTTCCAGCCCTGTTATTGACAATTTGCATTATTTGCCCATAAATACCATTTGCTTAAGCGTTAGCTTAGGAATATTTGCACGTGCGACAAAAGATCACCTGTGTCGTAATTTTGTTCACGACGCAATTCGACATCGAACTAAAAGCAGCATATAATCCGTTCGGTGATGGCATTCGCAATTTCGAAGGACAAATCCTCAATCATTATCAACATTTTGTTGTATATTTCTGCTGTGAAATCTATATTCGTATTTGAATTTTCTTTTCGTATTTGGCGGACAATATCTTCTCAGCCGTGTACGATTTATATTTCTCCCGTAACTCCGTTCAAGATGGAGGAGATCAAGCGGTCAATGTGATTGCAAACAATGCATGAATTTGATTCGGATGTGACGTGTTGCACACGTCATTAATGCATACATTCCAGTGTCAATCGTTTTTCAATAAATTGAGAGCTTGACATGCACTGGGAAAAGTGGCATGTGTAACACCCTGGACAGTCGGTAGCTGATGAAAAGAGCATTGTTTGTCACGAGCAATGTTTAGGGTGCTTCCACACCTAAAGCTATTATTAATATGTTATGGAAATACTTTTGCACACAAGGAGGATGAAAAATACCTAGCAAAATCGCGCAAAGGTGTGCGAGAGCTAACATGTTAGCTGTAGGTGTGGAAGCACCATTAGTATAGCGTATGTTACGTTTATATTCAACAGATAGCGCTGTAATAGGCCAAATGGACATATTAACTAAAAATAATCCCACTCTAATATCATCTTTAAGTGTGTTATCGGCAGGTAAAAACGATATAAAAGCATGCGCGTATTCAGATGCAACGTTGTGTTAAAATTTAATAATTTGTGAAGAATTTTCGGAGATTTAAGATTTCGAACAAACGAACATTTACATTTTTATTTATATAGATTACAAATTACGGTTTTTTATAGCCTTTTATTTAACTCGCTTTGTCAGGTTTGTCCGGATGTCTGTCTGTCTATCTGCGGGGAATCTTGCGAACGATTTTTCACCTACTTCTCGATTAATTAAAAAAGTGTCCTTTTGCAGAAATGCTTGTTATAGATAATAATACAATATTATACAACATCTGGGCTTCCAACTTTAAAATTAGACCCTCGGGGCGCCGAAAGCTCAACATTTTGGAAAAAATATTTTTTTTTTCGGGCATGTGATATACTGTTGGAAAGAGCGCTATTTGTCGGGAGCAAACTCGTATTTCATTTTTTGAACGAAACATTGGAGGTTTACTAAAAGTTTAAAAAAGTCCAAAAAGGACGTGTAGCCCCCGCTTGTGGCTCAGCTTTATAGCTAAAAATTTTGAACAAGGTTAAAAAAATGCGCATTCTTGTGTATTTCTTTACTTTGGAACATTTTGGTTTCAAACTTTAAAACCGGACCCTTGGGGCACCGAAAGCTCGGAAGTTTCAAACAAATATTTTTTTTCGGCCATGTGTAATATTAATGGGAAGATCGCTATTAGTTAAACATTATGTTTCATCTGTTGAGGATTCCGTACGTATTGTATGAAAAACAAAAGACAATATAATGAAAGAATGTGATCCATTATTTAATAAAAATTTCTGTATATGTCCTATAATCAAGATATTGAATAAAATAAAGCAAAATAAAATACAATTCTAAATTTATTGTTTTTTATTAAAATACATAGTAAAAAGTCTAGACTAAAAATTAATAAAAAAAATCATTTTTTTTTTAAAAATAGCCTTTTATTTATGCACTAAAAAGAAGTACAGAATAACTTTATTAGTGTGCAACTACCAGATACGCGTATCTTAACATTAAAATCCGAAACTACGAAATATTCTGAAAAATAAAAGCGGGGGCCGCAGATTAATAATTTCGTAGTTTCAGATTTTAATGTTAAGATACGCGTATCTGGTAGTCGCACACTAATAAAGTTATTCTGTACTTCTTTTTAGTGCATAAATAAAAGGCTATTTTTAAAAAAAAAAATATATTTTTTTTATTTAAGACTTTAAAAGCCCTTTTGGTAATTACAAACTGTTATTGTATTATCCCTTTAATTTCTCAATTTATCATACGAGTCACATACACACACACATATATATATATATATACATATTCCGTAAGTATAATACAAATTCCAAATATAGTTCCGGAATTTGTGCCTCGAAAGAATAAATATGTTGGTTTAGATCTTAAGCTTGCGAATCTATACGTTTATTTAATGTTGCTTTTAGTTTGACCGAATTTTGCTTATAATTTAAATAAAATCGAATACTTCTCAGGTACTCAAAACAGACTTTGCAATAAAAGTTCCGATGGACCGGATAATTGCAATGCCATGTGCTGCGGTAGGGGTTTCATTACAATCAGCAGCACCGTAAGAGAACGATGTAACTGTAAATTTCATTGGTGTTGTAACGTCGAATGCGAAGTTTGTATAAAGACTAATCAAATATTCGTTTGTAAATAACAGGCTATAAATAAGCACACAAACACAGTGGCCTAGTTAGAGGGGTTGTCACGAGGGCTTTCCGATACTTTAATAAAAATAATTATCCAAAAAAAAAAAACTTTTTTGTAATGTACTTTTTTTTGTAATGTACTTTTTTTCGTAATAATATGAATAAAATTATCAACTATTCTAATAATGAATAATTGTAGAACACTTTATGAAGTGCTATTGAAAAAAATATTGTCTGAGCAGATTTTTATTTCGAAGTTTCATTAAGAGCGAAATAAATAGAAATTTTGAAAACGCGTTAAAATTCTAGCGGGAAAAAGGTATTTTTTCAATTTTTTATTTACCTATTTAGCAAATGAAACAACTTCCGTTTTCTGTTAACTTAAATTTTCAGTTTTTATCTAAATAAATTTAATACGGAATCGAAAAATTCCGGCAAATTGAAAAAGCCCAGTCTCCCTTTGCGGTTTTAGCTGCGCCACTGAATAAGTGCGTATATAATTTTAAGCTACAAGTGTAATTTTGTTATATGTTATTTTTACCGTCCGTAGCGCAAACTTGACGATACAGCAGATGGGCTCATTTTTAAACTTTATAACATTTTTCATTGTTAAATTTTCGCTCTTTTCTTTTATGTTAACATCGGCATTCGTTTAGTTTTAATACTTTTTTTTTTTTTTTTTCAGCGTGAAGCATGCGTTAATATCGAATGTGCACTTAGAAATTACATATTTTTAACATTGTAATTTATTTCCGCAATCGGTAAATTATTATCACTATTAAAAAAGTGCGATAATATAACAATTTTTATTGTCGTTAATAGTGTACCTACTTTTGGAGAAAAGTATGTTGGGAGTTTTGATTTTGTTATAGGAATAAATCGTTAAGACCCTCGACATTTCACAGCGATAATCGAGCTTGCGTGCTCCTTGCAAATGACCATCAAATTTTGATATTAAGCTTTTAAAAAATTGTCTGAAGAATTTCAATTCTACTTTTATTACTTTCAAAATGCTGTACGTTCCTAAAAATTTGTCAAAAATGATAAATTTCTATTTGCTTTTATCACAATATTCGTGTAACCAATACTGAATTTTTTTTTAAAAAAAAAAAATTTCTTTCAATAATTATGGCACAGTCCATCGAAAAAGACGATTTGCTAATCTTCTAACTCGACAACATTCTAAAAAGGCCCTTGAAACTGTTGTAAAAATGACTTTTACGCTTATCATGATTATAATAATCGCTAACGCGTTCGGTGCCCAACGTGTATGTTTTGTACGAAAAATAAATGTTTTTTTCCCTTTCTTTTTACTTTATTTTAATTTATCTCGTATATATTTAAAAATTAAGCCGAGTAAGATTTTTACGGTATAACCGATTAAAAAATTATCAATAATATAGCGAGTAGTAACTGACAAATTAAATATTTCTTATATTTTTAATCGTTTTATTTACATTAAAATAGTATCATACGTCTAAAGATGTTATCTATGCGTATAAAATATAAACATATGGAAGATACTAATTAATAACACCGACTTCTCGTTCGTTCAGAGGAAAATATAAAATACATTAGGTTAACAATCTGTGGAATATCTTTTCTTAGTGTGGATGGTTTTTCAACGCTATACTTTTGGCCACTTAGATAACTTACTTTTTTTTCTGAATAATTATTTGTGCAATATTTAAAACATTTAATTGCGGACACTTAATAGTGACCTAATTTTAAACAAGCACAATTAAGATTCGAACTCTAAAAAGAGTAGTTTACTTGTACTTCAGTCTTTCCTTTTCAATAAAACTCAATTTCTCTACTCAGAAAAAAAATAAAAAAGGCGCCTAGCGTTCTCCAGTTCGTGATAATTACACATTATCGTAAAAGATCAACACATTCGCAACAGAAGAATAAAAGATATACTTGCGTAATAAATTGTTTGTCAGTCAAATTTCCCAATATGCTAATAAAATTAAATTTAACACAGGAACATGTTCGGTAATAAATTAAATTAAATCTCGAAAATAGCTGCTGATTCAATCTTAATATTAAACATGCTGCATCCTTCTTGACATGTTTGTAGTGCTTTTTCATACAGTGTGTAAAAATAGAATTTGCCATATGTGTAGACTTTTGGTTTTTCGGTCTTCTTTCAATGTTCGTTGCTGAAATTTTATAACTTTGGCCTGAACTAATCGGTTATTTGACTCGATTAATTCTGTATATTCGTAACATTTTTTGAAACTGAACGGCCATTTGCTCAATCTATTCCAGCACTGTATAAACATTTGAATTGGATCTCGTGGTAAAAGGTATTACCACTGTGTGTATTGGCTGCGTCATTGATGGTGAATATTTTGCAATGTCAGCCACTTTATTATTATACTTGGGTCGTTTCCTCCAGGGTTTTTTTCTGCTGTTAAACCTATTGTTAAGTCACAGGTGGAATCTGGGATGTTGCGCATCCACAATCATCTGATCAGTGCACCATTTTTCCAGTCAACTGAACCAAGCCCAGCAATCGCTTCACCTTTGCTAATATCTGTGACGGACTACCATAAAAAGTGTATAATGCTAGTAATCTATTAATTTTCTGCTCCTGTAGTGTATTGCAAGTACTCTGTTTCAAATTTTAGTAAACTTCTCCAGAGTATCTCCAGTCGTATTATATATGCTGCTATTACTAGTATATTACGGGGTAATGCTGCATATAATTCTACCATTTTTCCATTGTCATGTTTAACACTATTTGCTATTAAGATTGTATTCATCAAATAGAACTATATACATAGGAGACATAAATATAAACACTAAATTACAAAATGGAATATTAAAAAAATATATAAATATAATGGCAGGTATGGGATACGAAATCCAAATAAAGGGCTTCACTAGAGAAGAGTGGAGCAATAACACATATACGTAAACAAAAATTTATCACATACATAAAAAACTAAAAAAAAAACATTAAATTTAAACGTAATAATACCGCGGTAAAAGTAGCGGACCACAATATAATCCAGTGTAAAGTTACATTATACACGGATGTGGCAAATGAGGGTAAAAGACTAGAAAACAAAAACACATTAATAGAAGGTAAATTAATAAATAAATTATTACAAGGTAAATTGGAACGATAAAAGAACAGATGGGGCAGAAGCAATATATGAAGATATAAAAGAAAAATTTACAAAACTATATAAAGCATGTGCAGAGGTAGAAGGTAAAAAAAAGGCAAAAAACGGATAGAAATAAAGAGTTGGATGACTCAAGAAATACTAAAAATGATAGAACAAAGAGACAAACTGTACTTAAAATATAAAAAAAAAAAAACAACATAGAACATAAAAAAGAGAAAAGAATATTAAGAAACAAAATAAACAGAGAATGCAGAATATACGTGGAAAAAGATAAATTTATAGAACCAGGCTTTAGGCAAACAAATATAGGGATAGTAGGTAAGACAAAGTTATGGTTTAAAAACTATTTACAAAACACGAAAACAGTAGTTTGTATATTAGATGAACAAAGTGAAGAAATAGAAAGAAATTGTGCCACAAGGTAGTAATTTGTCCCCACTATTATTTATCATATATATATATATATATATATATATATATATATATATATATGTATATATAAATGGACTATATAAAATATTAAAATACTGCGAGTTATTTGCTTTTGCAGACGGCATAGCCATAATGATTACACACAAAGACATTAAGATAGTAGAATCACAGATTCAATAGGACTTAATAACAATAAGTAAATCGATACATAACAACGATTTAAGAATTAACATAACAAAAACTAAAATAATGTACTTAAAAGAAACAAAAGAAAGTTCAGAGTTGAAAATTATAATGCATTCAAATGAATGCGCACATTATATGGGAAAAGAAAATAAATTTAATAAAAAATCTTTCAACATCCTGTTTATTAATTAATAAATTACTATATTTTAAATAAAATAAATGTAAAAAAATTAATTGTGAAATTATTGAAAGGGTGCAAAGTTATAAGTATTTAGAAGCTACAGTAGACGAACATTTAGGATGGGATAGACATATAGATTATGTAGCAAAAAAGATTAGAACTGTAATACTGGAGTTGTATACATTGAGAAAATATGTAAGTAACAAAACATTAAAAATAATATTATAATATGTACTGACAGAATCACATTTAAGATATGGAATTCAAGCATGGGAAACAACCAGGAAAACTTATACAGATAAAGTAAATCGATTACAAATGCGTAAGTCTAATATTAAAAAAAAAAAGAGCGTAGAAGTTCAGATATGAGTTATTAAAAAAAGAAAATTTATTAAATGTAAGAGATTTGTACTTAACTATAAAAATCTGGGACCGTTAAAAAATATGTAAAAATACAAAGATAGAAAAAAGAGCTGAAATAAGAAAAAACTTAAGGAAAAAACAGAGCTATAAACTTCTACACTTTTTTTGGGGGGGGGGGTCTCACTTTGGATACTACCGATGAGGCAAGTATATTTTGTATGATTCATTACATGTAGGTATATGACAACACAAATTAATGTGCCCCATCCAGTTAAGTTTATTAGGTCACATTAATTCTATTTTACAAAGTGTAAAGGTTAGTATAATTCTTAAAAGTAAATAGTGTCTTGAATATTACTATTAAGTATAATTCTTAACCATAAATACTGTCTTAATGTAAATGAATATTATTTTTAACTTCTTGTATTGTAAAGTGATTGAAATGGTTGAAATTATCTGTTACCAGTTGTTCTGTAGTACCTTCAATAACTGTATTACTGCTATTGCAGCCTTCTAAAATATGATACACGCTGTCCTGAAAATTGTATCTAACACAATTTTCTGAACCCACAATTCCATACTTGTACAAGTACACTTTAAATATTCCACGCCCAATTATGAAGTGTACATTAAAAAAATTTGGGATAAAAACTTTATTCTATATTGCAAGACATTAAATTATATAAGCAGCAGGGGCGGCTCGTCCTAGGGGGCTCAAGGGCGCGAGCCTCCCTGTGTGTTTTCAAAAAATGCATAATATTTAATTACTTAATGAAAAAAAAAATCATAAAATAATTTTTTTTGCAAGAGTGCATTTTAAAAATAATTGTAAAATACGCATTTTGCGCGATTTGTTAAACGAACAGCTGAAACATCCGATAACAGTTATCGGGTTCATGCTTACTGCGCTGGAACTGTACGATCTACTCGTAGTGTAATGTACCGTCAAGGTCGTTAACAGCTGATTTTTTGGTCACATGATATTAGCAACCAATAATATAGTAAGTGGACTCAGAATATTTGATCCTCCAAACCGTATATAAAATGCGAAAAACGAATAAAGCCGAAGTTTTCCGAGCGTAACTTAAAGGCGTCTGTAGGCTCTCAAAAAATGATCCCTCGTCAATTTTACACATGATTATAACCGGTTTTAACAATGCATCCGCGTCGCGCGTCGCGTCGTCAGTTTACCCAATGTAGCACACTGTTTTAATTTGCTGTTTTTTTTTTGTTCTATTTTTATCCTTGTTTCTCTTTTTTAAATAATACATTTTGCGATATAGATTTTGTTACTTTTGAATGTAAGCACTGCTTTTTGCCGATACTTGTTTTACAGTGATTTTTCAAACGTTTAATATTTTTAATTTATCTAATTAAACGTTTAAATTTAATTATAATTAACGTTAATTTTTAAAAAATGATAGATAATAAATTTAGTAATATTTTAAAAGGAAATTTTAAAATGCTTCCATCATCAAAAAAAGTTAGAATTAAGAAACTAGGGAGGCCTACACCGATATTATATTTGAACTAGCATTTTTTAAATTAAATTTATAACAAATTCAAATGAATTTGTGGATGTGAGGTAATTAATCGCTTGTTCTGTTTTCCTTGTGAAACTTTTCTTTAAAGATGAAACCGACATGGCATGGGCACGATTAGGATTTAATGATTTAAAACATTTAAATTAAAAAGCAAAAAAGCACGAACTATCAGCTCGTCACATGAATTGTTGTATGGAACTAGATTTAATGGGTTCTGTAAATATTGCTCTTAAATTAAATTCTGCTTATAGGTTAAACGTAATGAAACATAATGAAGAAGTCTCTAAAAATAAAAAGATTAATTAGCTGCATAAAGTTTTGTCGTAAGCTATAACTGGCTCTAAGAAGACATGATAAATCAGAAGATTCTCAAAATCGTGGAGTTTTCAGGGAATTAATTGACTTTTCATCAGAATTAGATATCATTTTAAAAGAACACTTAAATACTGCCACCATTTTCAAAGGTACGTCTAAGATAATACAAAATGACATCCTAGAAAGTATATTGGAAGTGTGTCAAGAAGAAACTAAAAAAGAGATTAAGGAAAATGAATTTTTAGCCATTCAGTGCGACGAAACCACAGATGTATCAAATCAGTGTCAAATGGTAATAATACTAAGATAGTTACATAATGAAAATATACATGAACGGTTTTGGAGTTTTTTAAGAGTAACTGATAGGTCAGCTGATGGTTTAACGTAATGCATAGGAACTGAATTAGATAAATTAATTGAAGACTCACCTTTTAAGCTTAGTGCTCGAACTTACGATGGAGCAAATGTAATGAGCGGTTCTAGAAATGGTGTACAGGCGAAAATAAAACAAAAATATAAATACGCTCATTTTATTCATTGTTATGCGCACTAGTTGAATTTAATTATGCAAAAAGCAACGAGCCAGGATTCCAAAATTAGAATCTTTTTTTCAAATTTGTCCGCTATAGCGCAAGCTTTTTTTCAAATTCTGCTCATAGATGTGATGTACTGCAAGAAATTGTAAACCGGAAATTACCTAGAACGGTCACTACAGGTTGGAATTATAATATGCGCACAGTGAATATTGTTTTTGAAAATCGAGAAAAATTAATAGAATATTTCGAAGAACTGGAAGAAAAATGTAATAAAAATATTACATTCAAGGAAGCGTTTAGTTTACGAAGAACCTTAGAAAACCTGGATTTTATATTTTGGCTTACCTTATTCCATAAAATTATGCCACATGTAGATTTTTTTTTTAGGCACGTCTACAGTGAAACTTACTCAACCCAAAGAATTATATATTATACAAGGAAAAGATTAGAAAATATTATTTAATAAATTTCAATCTAGATACAAAATGTATTCAACAGATTATCGTCTTTTTTAAATTAAATCAGAACTTGAATGAATTAAACCAGTTTTATTTACTTACACTTTTTAAATTATTGTAATTTTATATTAGAGCCCCCCCGATTTTCTTGACACGAGCCGCCACTGATAAGCAGAAATCGTATATTTGCTGTCTACTAACACTCGATATCACAAAAGCTTTCGCCAGCTTAAACTTAAATAGACTCGTAAAACTATTGTATAACTTGCGAGTGCCGGGCAATCTACTGGATATAATAATAGATTATTTCAGCAATAGATTTACATATATAAATATCGGTAATTATACAGATAAATATCTTGTGGTAACAGGAATATTGCAAGGCTCAGTGTTAGGACCTTACCTATGGAATATCGTTTTTTCCAGAATGTCTATAGTTCAGTATTTCCTGAAAATGTTAAAGTAATAACCTATGTTGATGATAATGCAGTGGTAATTGTGGCAAAAACGCAACCATAACTTGAACATAAAATTGCAAGAGTTTATAGTGCAATAGAAACATTTCTAGCAGATTTCAATTAACGTCTCAAAATCTAATTATATATATGATTCTACAGAACAGAACGTATATTTGGCTAAGTACAGTAATACAGTATTTATAAACAAAATGCGTACCAGCTCGAAAGAGACTTAACCGCATTACATTAGAGTGATAAAATAGAATATTTACGTATTGTTAACAAAAATATAAACACTATACAAAAAAATACAAAGGGCAAAAAAAGTATAACAAAAAACCCAAAATAATCAAAAATTACAACCAATTGTTACCATTGAAAACATTACTTAACAGCCTAGAGCTATCACTAACTAACTAAATTGTGTTTAATCCGACGATGCTTATATTTAACGTACATCCGGGTTAGTTGCTCGGAATTATAATCGCCTATATTCCTGATAAGCAATATGCTATGGTAGGAACAGCCATGAAAGAATTTTTTTGCTGTATTAATTATAAAATCTTTTACAAAAGGCAATTGTAACCAGTCATGCATATTATCTATTTTAGTCCAGCGGGGAACGTTTAAAATACACCGGAATAATAAATTGAATAATAGTGCCTTAAATATAGATCACTATGGATTAGATATTAAACATGTTATTCAACTTAAATATAAAATTTACAACACAGGTAATCGTTTTTTGTATGTGCAATCAAGCTAACGCTTGAGCAAAAAGGTATTTACAATCAAATAATGCGAACTGCCAATGACACACAACAAACCGCTTGAGGCTCTTGATCAATCATTGCAAGATATGCATAGAAATATCAGGCCATTTGGAAACATATTATATTACAGGCAAACATTACTTGTAATTCCTCAATTGATAACAGTAGACAAAATAAATGCTTACTTGAAATATTCTACTTTGTGGTGAAATGTAAAGACATTGAAATTAACTACAAATATGTGTTTATGATTGATCAGCTAAGATATTCTTCTATCAGTCTGGAAATTGGGACCTCAGGATAAATTTCATTACCTCATAACTTTTACAATTTAGTGACGTCAAAAGAAGAATCGGTTGAAAAAGTATTTCTCAATATTTCAACAAATTACAGTTGACTCGCAATAATCCGACAGTTACGGGACCGATTATCAAAAATGTCGGATTACCAAAGGTTGATTTTTAAAACTGAATTTTGACTTCTAAGACAAGAGAATTTAAGTTTTCATGGAAATTGATGATTTTAGGCCATGAAGTTATAAAAAAAACAACTCAATTAGGCATAGTTTTACACAAATGAATACTTATGAATATAATACAAATTTATTATTTACATCTTAAAAAAATAAAATTACAGTATAATACAATGTAAAATATAATTTTATGTCTCAAAATAAAAATAGTATATGTATTTACGGCTTAAAAAAATCTGTAATAGTTTTTTGTTTCTTCTTATGTAAAGAGTCTGTCATGGATTTTTCTTGTATATTTTTTAACATTAAAATGTTCCCGTAGTCGAGTTCCCTCTCCTCACACCAGCGTATCAAAGTGCTTGCAGCCGACATAACTTTATCGCAAGTGATGGTGCATTTCTCCTCCATGGCCTCCTCAATCGGGTCGCCGCCTACAACTTGAGCCGTAACCTCCTGGATTATCTCCTCTT
This sequence comes from Icerya purchasi, assembly GCA_039619475.1. NCBI lineage: Eukaryota > Metazoa > Arthropoda > Insecta > Hemiptera > Monophlebidae > Icerya > Icerya purchasi. Next base: position 256,818,792 of record CM077116.1, on the reverse strand, counting down.
CGGTTAGTTCAGAACCAAGGTTATCATCCAATACTCATCTTCTCAATTCTTTTGCATATTATTGCGGAATGTTAATTTCGTCACAAAGTTCAAGCGCAGCCTCGGTAACATTGTAATTATCTTCAGATTTGTTATTTCTGTCGTCTTTCTTTGGAAGAAGTGGGTTTTCTGGCCAAACATTTTCCCAAAATTTTATTAGAGTTGAAGACTTGACTTGACGCCAAGCAAATGCTGCATTTACAATGGGGTCCTTGATGTTAAATTTTTTAAAGATTGATGTGATGTTTGCTTCAGGTTGGCTGACAATATCTATCAGTAGGCGCTTCTTGTAATGCGCTTTCAAAGTTTTTATAACATTTTGATCCATCGGCTGAATCAGTGCAGTCGTATTTTTAGGCAAATACAAAGCATCTATGTAACCATCAATCGTCTTAACTCTCAATTCTTCCTTGTCTGGGTGTCCTGGAGCATTATCTAACAACAAAAGGGATTTCAATGGTAGATTTTTTCCTTTTAAGTGTTCTTTGACTTCTTGTACAAAATGGTTGGAAAACCAGTCTAAAAAACTTCCTTGGTGACCCACGCTTGACTTTGGTTTTTGTACATAACTGGGAGAGATTCGATTTTTATGTTTTTAAATGCCCTTGGGGACTTGGATTTACCCACTGCTAAGAGTTTCAACATATGGCTTCCAGCGGCATTTGCGCACACCATTAACATGATACGCTCTTTTTGAGGTTTCCTTCTTGAAACTCTTTTTTCTTCCTCCATTACAAACGTTTTTGTTGGGAGTTGCCGCCAATTTAAGCCTCTTTCATCGGCATTGTATAGTTGTTCAGGCGTAAGGCCTGGTTCGGCGATTTTGGTTTTTAAATCTTGAATGAATTCAGAAACTTCAGTCTCGTCGGCTGATAGTTTTTCTCAACTCATCTGCAAGAAACGAATGCCATGCCGCTTCTTAAAGTTTTTGAACCGACCATCGCTAGCACGAAAATTGTCTTTGTTGGTTATTTCTCGATAAAAAAAACTGGGCTTTCTGTTTTAAAATATCTCCCGAAATAGGGACATGTCTGCTCCATTGTTATCTAAACCAAGCGTACAAGGCTTCCACAACTTGAGGGTTTTCACTTATGCGAAGAGTTTTTCTCTTAGAGTCATCTTCTATAGTTTTTATAAATTTTTCTATTTTACCCCTATTCTTTACTATGCCGTAAATGGTAGATCGCCCAATCTCAAAAACTCTAGAAATGAAAGTTGGAGTTTCACCACAGTCATACCTTTTAATAATTTTCCATTTATCAGTGAAAGTTAAAGTTTTATGCTTACGTTTTACAAGTCCACTTGTGCTCGTTATCACACTTTAACACTTTACAACACAAAAATTAAAACTGAACAATTAAAGTAGCAGCGTTCAAATACAGTAACAACATTAAAGGAGCACGTTCAATAGCACAGTGGAACTGGCGGGAGTCACGTGTAGACGGGAAAAGCAGCCTGTAGCGACAAGTGGGTGCCTGTTTTTGTCTGGAGCAAGCACAGTGACGCCAGCCGACGCGACGTCGGACTACCGAGCGTGTCGGACTGTCAAATGTTGGATTATCGCGAGTCAACTGTATAGGGATCACAACTGGTTGAGTAAATGACCTGTTCTAGCCGCCCAGAACAAACATGCCTATGAATTTAACACTATTATTTAGTCTGATAATCAAAGCGAGGCCATCATATACAAATCTATCAACACTAGGATTTGAAAGCCATATTTAAATTTCTATAAGCTAAAAGCCTAAAGCTTAAGCTATAATCAAAATTTAAACAGCTGAAAGACGAAAGCTTAAGATGTATTTTTAAAAAAGCTAAATTAAGCTTTATAATCGGCTTACGCTTTTTTTGGTCTATTTGACATCACTGTGCATATATTTGTCAAATTTATTGGCTGAAATGCCTAGTTTTTCTAGACTATCATTAATAAAATAAACATACAGCATTGTCAAATAGATTAAATTTTCATTCAACTTTTCAAGCCCTAATACTATCTCTACAAATAAAAATTTATTGAGGAATCAAAACATTTTTGATATCAATGTTTTACAAATTTAAAATTTCTTGATTTTATATTTTTGACAGAATTATTTGCATAATAAATTGTTTTTAAAAACTTTTATTTTTCTGTGTAAAGAAAAAAGTAGAAGTTTCAATAGTAATGCTTAATAGTTTGATGCATAGTAATTAGTTAATGATTTTAATTAACTTCTATTAAAATTCATTGTGTAAGCTGAAAGCCAAAAGCTTAAGCTGTGTTTTTCAGGGACATAAGCTGTATTAATTTTAAGCCATATTATTATTTAGCTTTCAAGCTCTGGTCAACACTGTTGTAGAAGGACGTGGGGTGGTTAATTATCCAACAGAATTTTTGAATTTACTCAATCTGCTGGGGATTCCATTACATATATTTCAATTGAAAATCGGGGAACCTATTATTATTTTATGAAATATCAATTAGCCAAAGCCTTGCAACAGCACACAGCTTCCAGTAAAAAAATTAATCAGCAATGTCATGGAAACAACAATCTTGACAGGATAATGCAAAAGTGAAGATACCCTTATTTCATCTATTCCTATGATTTCAATGGGCATTTTAATTTAAAAAATTGCAATTACCAATTCCATTGGGGTTTGCAATTACAATCAACAAAGCTCAGGACCAATCTTTAGAATTGTGCAGTTAAGATCTAGACACAAATTGCTCCTCACATGGGCAATTATATGTTGCATGTCTTAGAGTTGGAAAACCAGATAATATCTATATCTTCACAAACAATGAAACAACAAAAAATATTTTATATCTACAAGCATTGTGAAATTAAACATATTAAAAACATGAGTTTTTTCTTTTCTTTTTTTGAAATTTAACAAGATTGAGCCACAGAAATGTGTGACTAGGTACAGCTGGTATATATGTAAATATATACAAGTATATATATATATATAGTAACTAGACAACCAAGCTTTGCTTGGTATTTTTTTTTTGTAAAATCATGTTTTTTCAGAAAATATACTTAGATATGAATCACATATTTCTTAACTTTATTTTAATCTTATACATACTCATAGAACATGAAATATTTTAAAACCAATTTATGAACACATTTATGAATTTAAAACCCCTTCCCATGCAACTTTGCTTTTCTATACTGAATACAACAAAAATGTAGAGTTCATTCGAATTCACTTTCCAGATGACTCAAAAATGTTTTCAATGACTGCACACGTTGATTGTTATGAATATATTTCTATATGTTTTTTATTAGAAAAGTTGTACTTTAGGTATATAGGGTCGTCTGCTTTATCTGTCGGTTTATTCGTTATAAAAACAAACAAAAAAGCGTCTTGTAATTTTACCTGTGATCAGTTGTTTTCCAAACAATTTGAAAAAATTTCCGACTAAATCACTACAAAATATAATAAGGATACACTGCATTTCACTTTCATAAACAAATATATAAACACACAAAACATTTAACATCAGCATATAAATAGGCAAAGTCCTCATTTGTTTATTAACCAATTTTCATTTTCTTTTTTTGTTTGGTAGCTATTAAAAAGCAGTTGTTTTTTTTCTTATTTTAATATAAAATTAATAAAAAAAAAAAAATAATAAAAAATGAACTATTTGTTACAACATTTTTGATTTCTTCATGTTTATTTTTTGTTATATATATTCTTATTGCATGTGTAGTGCATGATTTTCAAACCGCCATTATGTGACCTCCCGCTGATCAGCTGAGAGCCAAGACCAATGCCTTATTTCTGCCTATTTGTTCCTCACTGTTTCTAGGTATCTGGAGTTACCTGCTCGCCTGTTCTGCCTACCATATGTTCTATTGCTTTGCCCTACCAGCATTGATGCCATCGACCCATACATAAAGCCACTACCAGAGCTGATAATCAACGACGTTTAGAAATCAAAAAATAATACTAAAGGCAGAACAAATTATTAGATCGTTGTTGAACCCCCCCGTGGACACGGTCTTGCCGCCACCAACCCTGATTTGTATCATACTGAAAACATTAAAATTCATTTAAAACTCGCAAAACCAATTTTGCCATGGATTAAACCTTGCCAGATCAATTTATCAGCTCAAAATACACCTAGTGTGCAAATTTCATCAAAATCATTGTAGCCGTTTCCGAGATATGCAAAATATATATATGTATATACAAGAATTGCTCGTTTAAAGATATTAGATTAGATTTACACACACACACTTGTATATATATTATATATATATGTGTGTGTGTGTGCGTGTGTGGGCGCGTGCGTGTGTGTTTATGTGATATATCATAATTTTGTGTAAAATGATTTGGCTGGATAAATTTTTGGAATGCCTCTAGTCATAAAACATATATGTTAAAAAAATTGAGACTTTAACTGTAATTCTTAATAGTTTGATGTGTAATAAACAGAATGTAATGATTTCAATTAGCTTCTATTAAAATTAATTTCGTAAGCCAAAAGCTGAAAGCTTATGCCGTATTTCAAATTTCAACAGCTAAAACCCGAAAGACTAAGCTGTATTTTTTAAGGATGTAAGTCGCATTAAGTTTAAGCTGTATTATTAAGGCTTTCTAGCCCTGATTAAACCTGTGTACATCTCGCGCAACGTTGCGCATTGTAGTCACTCAAAACAATTAATAATAATAATAATAATAATAATAATAATAATAATACAGATTATTTGATTGATTTGACTTTACAAATAAATATATTTCTATGTGAAATATTTTTAATTAATATATCTTTTGATCTGCCTTACTTTATTTCATTGAAATATCAGTTTTATCATTTTAGCTATTTACTGGTATATATATATATATATATAAATGTATATATCATAAATAATTATTTTCCAATAGTATCTAATTTATTTTTTGAATAGAATTTACTAAATGAAAAAATATGAACTATGCTCTGCGATATTTATAGTCTGTAAACATAAATTATTTTTAAAACTGCCACCAGATGTCGCTATAATCGAGATGGTGGTGAAATATTGTTCGATTAACAACACTGTAAAATAATTTTAGTTTCATTCGATTGGTTAGATAAGATTTTGCTAATTGTTGTACGGTTACCCTTGACTTGTTATATGGAAAGGGAAGTGGAATGATCGATATCTATCATTCAGTGAAGTATTTGATAAGAAACTTGTTTGAAGGTTTGTGTTAAGTTGGACATTTTATAAAAAATGACCTCAACCAAGTCGAATTTATTGACCTTGTCTGAAAGTGACATACTGAGTTCATTACCTACAAGCGATCTACTTTTTAACCGGTATAGGAGCAGTGTTAAGTTTGTTAACTGTTAGTATATATTTTACTCATGTAATGTGTAACCGATGTCTGTTAAATGCACTTTATAAAGTGTCGGAAAAATTATAGTCGGTTTCAGTTTTATAAACGTACGCCCTCATTATCGCGTTGTAGCAAAGTAAGTAATTTAATTTGTTTCATTTAGATTTTTGTTCGCATAAAAACTAGCCAAGGAAGTGTTTGCATTACGCAAAATATTTACCTTTTTTTTTTTTTTTTTGGGAATGTAATATAAAAATATATCTTACTCGGTTACACATTTTGATTATCATTGGTTTGAGTATTCTTTTGTTCTGATTTTAATGTGTTAGAAAAGGGAAATTTTAAATGTTTAATCGAGATACGATAAAAAAAATTGGTTTTGTTATGAACTTATTTTTACCGATAACCGATTATGGACAGAATGCTTTAAACAAAACGTAAAATATCTATTAATGTCGGCACTAATTTGAAATTCATCATTTGGAAAACACTAAAAAAATTAAAAAGTGACATTACTTCCACAAAAGTAACTTGAATAAATGGGGATTAGTTGATTTTAGAGTTTGTAACGGTGAACGTATATTTTAACACCCTTTGAGAATGATACTAATTGAATGTTTTAAAAAATAGTTTAGCTCGAATAGTGAAACAATAAAAAGTCAACCGATACTTAAAAAATAACTGATTTTAGATTGCGTGGTACGTTTTTTGAAAATACCTTATATTAAATATTTTTATGAAATTATAGTTATTCCGCATGTAAAATAAATACAATTATTAATACGAATTAAAATTTAAAAAAATATCTTGCTAACTTTAAACGGTAAAGTCCACAGTTTTAGTATCCTATGTATACTAAAAAATTACGGTAAAATAAAATGTCTTAAAAGTAATATAAAATTTCGCATAATTGGTCATAGTGTTTTTGATAAAAAATGTTTAGAAATAAGAGATTTCAATAGGTAATGCAATGGTAAGATATAAATATGTGTAAATCTTTTAGGAACAGCATGGCAGATAAAAATAAGAAATTATCTCGTTGGTATTTTGGCGGCTTAGGATCTGCTGGAGCAGCATGTTGTACTCATCCATTAGATTTGTTAAAGGTGAGATTTAGTTTATCAGGTAATTATTATTCAATGGTGTACGTATTAGAAAGGTTATTTTTTAATTGTTTACTTTGAATGTTGTGTGCAGGTACAATTACAAACTCAGCAAGAAGGAAAACTCTCAGTTGTTAGTTTGACGGCCAAAATTGTTAAAAATGAAGGAGTATTAGCTTTGTATAATGGTTTATCTGCTTCTCTGTGTCGTCAGTTGACTTATTCCACTGTAAGATTCGGTATCTACGAAGTGAGTATAAATTTTTAATTTCTTGTTAATTTTATCTAAAAACTACAGGGTAGAACAAAAATTTATTTGAAAATTACATTATTTTTAATACATAAATTGTGAAGTGACTTTCAGCTCTTGATACACATGATTACTATGATATAGTACGTCTATCCTTGTCGATAGAAGGCGAATATTAATTTTACTGAATGTAATATTGAGGGAAATTTTTAAATTTTGCGTTGTTATTAATGTTATATACGTCTGTGTGCAATTGTAGGCACTTTATATATTTTTTTGCTAGTGTATAATAAATCTTTCAATATTGAAATTGTGTTTTCCCGTTGTTTTTTCCTCTAGATATTTGTACATTTTATTAGAGTTTTTGATAATTTGCTTTTACATGTACACTGACTGTCATATAGGAAAATAAATTTTACAACGAAATTACTTATGCCTAATCGTATTTCCATTAGGTTGGTAAGCAAACAATGGCAGCGCCTGGAGAAAATGTATCGTTTCTTAAGAGGGTTCTTTTAGCTTCAGTGGCAGGTGCAGCGGGTGGTTTTATTGGCACTCCTGCAGATATGGTTAATGTTCGTATGCAGAATGACATAAAATTGCCGCCAAATGAGAGGAGGAAGTAAGTTATTTTTTTCAAAGCTTAGTAGAAATTTTTATCTTTCACAAAATTCAGTAATATTTTTATACAACTATTGAAAAATTAAATTGTATATTTTTTTGTGTTCTGAAACTGCATACGTCGCGATTTAATATATAGGGCAACTATTACATAATTTTCATAAAATACAAAAAAATTATTGATATATATTTACTAAATTTAAAAAGAAAAATTGCTTGTAATTTAATCCGTACGAAATCTTGAATTTCGTATAGTAACAATCGTTAGTTTTGGAATATTTAGTAGGTGATAATCACATATAAAATAATGAATAAAATATATTTAAATGTACAAAAAGTATTTTACAAAAACTAAACTGTTTTTAAAAATCTACTTAAACGTAAAAATACGGAAGGGAAATGTATTTAGGGTCACTGTAATGTATTGCAAAATGCTGTCATGTGTGACACTTCAAAATTAATTCTTCCGTATATGGGTTTAATTGTAAATATTATTTTAGTCTGTGCCAATTTAAATACATTTCTTTTGATTACTTTTCACTTTTTAAAACAGACTTTGAAATTGGTTTAATTTTTTCAGAGTTATTTGTTTAAGTGTGGCTTTTACGTTTTGTTAATTTACGGTTTGCGTGTTTTTATTTGTGAAATTATTTCTCTTGATTTCATTTTTGGAATATGCAATATAAATAGTGTTCTTTCATTTACATACCAAAATACTAACATGTGCGTATGTATGTGGCGTTAATATTTATTCATCATCAAGGTTTTTTAAAATTACCGTAATGTTTACATAAACTTGCTAAACATATTTTATATATATATGTATCTTTTAGCTATAAACATGCTATTGATGGTTTATATCGTGTTTGGCGAGAAGAGGGATTTACAAGATTATTTTCTGGAGCTACAACTGCTACTTCAAGAGCTGTTTTTATGACTATTGGGCAACTGTCTTTTTATGATCAAGTAAAAATTTTTCTGTTGTCAACTGGTATATTTCAAGATAATCCTACCACTCATTTCTTATCTAGTCTGGCTGCGGTAAGTAAATTGTGCTAGTAATGCAATATTTTTCTGGCTAAGGTTATCATTATCGAAAAATATTATTCGTTGCGGTAAAATAGAAGTTGTTTATTTAGTATATTATAGAATAATTTACAAAATTAGGAAATTAAATTTTCATATAAGGAGTGTGTAATGGTTTGATACAGCCTAATTAAATAACTGGGGTCATAAAATAAACAAATCAGTGACATAAAAAATGGATTTATATACTGTTTTAGTGTAAAAATATCTAGCTAACTATATATTAAAGTGGTACAAAACATTGCGGACATAAATATGGAGCAACAGATATAATGATATTAGCAAAAGGATAGTATTGTAAAAGAAACTGTGTTCGGTGAAGACAATATTGTTAGTAGAAAAAATTGAGTGATATAGTGGATTTTTTGAAAGGAAAAATAAGATTTTACTATATATGATGCAGTAGTGAAAAGATGGGTCACAATGGAAAAGTTATGAAACGAAAAAATTCACTGTAGTTATATTAAAAATAATTTTTTAAATAAATAATGCGCAGGAATTAAAATAGTCTTAGACTTTTTAATTATTCATTAAAATTTTATTTTAAAACTGAAAACTTTATATAGAAAATGTTTTATTTTTTGTTGATCTTCCTAATATGAATATTTATTTTTATATTACCGGTTACTGTAGTTCAAGTTTGTTTTAACTTTTTATTGTAAAGTACTTTAACTTCCGTTTTTTAAATTTCATTCATTTTAATAGCTTGTTACATTCGATGTTTAAAAAGAGGCGATAAAATAATAATAATAATAATAATAAAACATATATATAGTACGTATCATAAAAAATAACGAGTACACAAAAATTGAAGAAACACCATAATTAAAATTTTATGATTGTAACATTTGTATATTAAACATCGTGGGCACCCTAATCAATTCTTCTTTTCGCAAATAAGAATTGCGCAAATTTGGTCTTAACTCGGCATTACACATAACTCAGTGGTCGGGCTGAGAAAATAAATGATTGTAAAAAATATATTTTATGCAAAATGTTATCGAATAAATGGAATGCCGGGATTATATTTTATAATGCTTGGCAGCGGAGTGTGCACTTTTTTATACATTTCTACTTTTTACATCATAGTCTACAACTCTGTAATTAAATGTATTTTGTAAAAGGATTATATTTTATTAAACTTGAAAAATATATTTCTTTGTTTACATTCATTTATTTGCGTTAAGTAACGATTTACCTGACATTAATATTATTCCGGGTTGTTCTTCATATCAATTTAAATGCGGTGGCGAGAAGAGAAAAATTGATGAAATAGCGTCTGTGACAAATGATAAAATCGGAAGAACGATTAGGAAGCGATATCAAATCTCTCAAAGGGCACCCATGAAGTGAAAAATTATTAAATAATTGGAAAATAGACAATTAGAGGAAATAGAAACAGTGGAACGTAGGATAGCCACCAACCCGGTTATAAAGATGGAATGGAAAGAAGGAAGGTGAAATGATTCCAAAAAGTTAAAATATGGAAGGACAAAAAAAAAGACCCAATACTATCAGGGCCCCTGGAAACATCAGTGAAAATAGTTATATGTGAGGGAAATTGGGAATTGATAGTGCTGTAAAAATCCTGTTTAACTACTGTTTGGGGAAAGGATTTGGACAGTGAAGATAGAGTAACTTGGCACGGCATCGACCTCTACCAAAAGGAGTTTGCGACTACTGTTTCGTATATTTAAAAAAAAAAAGTACGAGGGTGGTTCAAATATGAATGCGAATTTTTCTCCAGAAGGGGAAGGGATGCGCTTTGAAGGTCGCGACTAGAACTGGTGATACTAGACTGGACTACCGACAGTTTGATTTCGTCGCGATCGGTCTATTCACGCGCGTGCAGTGCGATGAGCGAGAAAGAGGTTTCGGTTTCAATTGCGCAACGCATTGCGATTCGCTTTTTAGTCAAAGAAAATGTTAAAACCGCGGAAATTTCGGCCCGTTTGAAAAAACAATTCGGTGATGACACCCTTTCGACGTTACAAGTGTATCGATGGGCGAAAACCTTCGCGGAGGGGCTTGAGGCGGTTGAGAACGAACCGCATGATCGTCGACCATGATCCAGCATCATCCCAGAAAACATTTGGCGCGTCGAACAGATTATTTTGGAGGACAGACGGGTGACTGTGCGGGATATGTCGGAAGAAATAGGCATCAGTGTAGGTTAATCCACGAACACCTTCAATGTAGCAAAATAACCACGCTATGGGTTCCCAAACTGCTGAAATTTAGAACAGAAGTTCTCGCGCCAAGAGGTTTGCCAGCGCTTGCTGGCTCATTACGAGGCCGAAGGCGATAGTTTTTTAACTCGAATCTTCACCACGGACGAGATATGGGTATACTACTACACGCTCGAGAGCAAGATCGCGTCTACGGAGTGGCAGAAGGAGGATGAGCGCGCGCCAGTGAAAGTGAAGACTACGAGGTCTGCGGGGAAAGTGATGTGTACGGTGTTCTTCGACAATCGATTTTCTTCGTACCCAGCGTACTATCAACGCCGCTTATTACTCTAACCTCCTGAAAACGTACGTGAAGTCGGCATATCGCTCCAAAAGATGAGACATTCCGGCGCGAACTGCGTTCTTCAAGACAGTGCTCGCCCCCATACCATGCGGCTGACGCTCGACACCGTGGCCGAACTTGGCTGGGAACCACTTGAACATCCCCCTACAGCCCAGATTTATCATCCTGTGATTTTCACGTGTTTCGACCCCTCAAAGAGGCACTTGGAAGGCAATGTTTTGAGAGCAACGATGATGTCGAAGCCGTCGTGCGTAATTGGTTTTGAGAGCGCCCGGCGGAATTTTAGGAAATGGACATCAAAAAACTTCCGGAGAGGTGGTCGAAATGTGTAGCATGTGAAGGGGGCTATCTAGAAAATCTGTGAATTTTTGTAAGTTTTTCCGATAATAAATAAATTTTTTATGAACAAATTCGCATTCATATTTGAAACAACCCTCGTATTTCTCAAAGTTTTCAATATTTTCGCTATTGTGATTTATGCATATATTAACAGTTATTACAGTTAAACTTTTTCATTTCGATTTCAATAATGTTTACAAGTTTACATACGTACAATTTTTAAGTGATGTAACGAAAAGAGGGCTTGAATAAAAGCGAGCATATATGTCAAACAGGGTAGAGCGGAAAGTCGAAATAGACAGTGTGTTGAAGGTAATATCTGTAAGTAGTTATAAGAGAAGCAAATGAATAAGTAAATTCAAAAATTTTTTGATATCCTGACTAACAAACGTGACTAATTTGTATGAAATTAGGTGTTACGATTATTGTCAATGATCGTGAAAATGTTCAAACGTCTTCTATATCGTTTTTGAAATAATATTACTCAATAAATTGCGCTATTATTTATGCTGTTGTAATTTAAATTTTAATACAATTGCTCATTAGGAAAATTTCGTTTGCTTATTGACGCGTAAACTGTAACTAAAAGAACGTCATTGGAAATAACGCAATAAATGTTTAACGCTGGGTAACGTATGATTGCACTAAATTTGCGTTAATCGCTGTGTCGTTTGTCATTTTACTTTTATTCCCTCTTAACAGCTTATACACTGTTAACCTTCCTGTTGCTGATGACTGTTATTGGCCGATATTAAATACTAATAAGCTCTGTTTTTGTTTTTGTTTGTTTGTTTTTTTTTTAATTTCATTAAATTTTATCAATTAATGAAAATATAATGTGTGATTACGTAAGTAAAATGTAACATATCCTTTATTTAAAAAAAAATTTAAAAAATATACCGGTTTGAGTATTTGTATGATGAATGAATAATATTCTAAAGAAAAGAGCATTCGTCTTGAATATAAGTTAACGCTAAAACTACGACTATCTAGTGCTGTACAGGTATACTTTATAGTGGTTCTACATGCAACACCCATATATATATATATATATACATATATATGACCACAGTTTAGACTATTCGTAATAGTTTGTTATCACGATACAAGCGTAGTTTAATTATGAACGCGTGTGTTTGTTCACAGTGAACCATACACATATGAGTAGTGGGTTTCCATTAATTTCTTTGTTGTTCTTCTTCTTTTTGGTGCCATACTCGTTAGCGAGTGTGGGCGATCACTAGTCTGCCATCAAATTTTATGCTGTCTTGCGTCTGTAGGTAATTGTTGCAGGCAAGACGTGTTGGTCTAGCTTTTAATGTTTTGCAGCCAATCTGTTCTTCTAAGACTTCTCTTCGCTTCTATCTGTCCTTGTAGTATCATTTGAAGGATTTCGTAATTATTGCCTCTTATGATATGGCTGAAATACGCTACTTTCCTCTTTATAATCCATTCTTTTTTTCAGAACATTTTTATTTGAAACCTTGGCCGCCCAGGGTATCTCCAGCATTTTCCGATAAAGCCACATTTTCACAGCTTCGTATCGATCAATTTGTTTCATGTTTAAAGTCAACGGTTCCACGCCGTACAACAAAATGGAGTGAATATAACATCTAACAATATTTTGTCTTATACTGAGACTGAGTGAGCGATCACACAATTAGGTCTTCATGAAATGCCGTTTTAGCATAATTACACATCGCTTTAACTTCATTATCTAAGTCCAAATTGTTCGTGATATAACATCCAAGATATTTGTATCTATTAACTTCTTCCATGTTTTCGTTATTTATGATAATGGTAAGATCTATGGGTTGTTGTTTACCAACAATCATCCATTTAGTTTTCTTAGTATTTATATGTAATTTGTAAGATATCCCGATGCTATCAAACTCCTGAAGTAAACGTAAAGGTCTTGATGGCTATCTGCTAAGATGACCGTGTCATCCGCATATCGAATATTGTTGATAATTTTGCCATTAATTTTGGTTCCGTATGGTCGATCTGCTATTGTGTTCGTTTGACTACTTGTTCGGCATATAGGAGCGGTGATAGTATACATCCTTGCCGTACTCCGCGCTTAATATCGAAATTTATACTATGTTCATTTCTGTTTAATCTGAGTTCAGCTTTCTGATTCCAGTATAAATTTCTTATTGTTATCAAATCATTGTTATCTAAGTGTATGTCCTTTAGAATTTCCATCAACTTGTCATGTTGGACGTTACTGAACGCCTTTTCATAATCAATGAAACAGATGAAAGTGTTTTTATTCATCTCCTTACATTTCTGTAAAGTTGCTAATAGTGTCATTAATACTTCTCTAGTTCCTTGTCCTGAACGAAAACCAAATTGTGTCGTCGACAGTCAGTAGCTACTTACTCGTACATTTTTTTCTAATCCTGTGATAAATAATTCGTAAAAATATCTTCAGTAAATGGTTCATAAAAATGATTGTTCTGTAGTTACCGCATTCTTTTGGATACTGTTTTTTAGGAATCAGAAGAAATAAAGATTTTAACCATTCCGAAGGGATCCCGCCGGATGTGTAAGTGTTATTGAAGAGAACCATTAGGCTCTTTATATGGTCTTCTTCCAGTAAACCAACCAAATCTCCTGGTATGCGATCTGGTTCAGTTGCTTTCCTTGGTTGTATTAGCTTGATTGTTCGTTTTACCTTTCACTCTAAAATTGAAGGGCCATTATCGATAGGGTGATGTTGGTGAGAGATATCACCTCGATCGTCATGAAAGAGCCTATTTAGATACCGTTCTCAAATTGCTTTATTAGTTTCTTTATTCGCAATAGAAATTCCTTGTTTATCTATTAATCTTGTAATACTTTACTTAATCATTCCAGCTGTTATAGCCTTAATTTGGTTATGCATTTTAAATGAAGCATGTTTTTCCATCAAACGTTTTATTTCATTGCATTTTTCCTCCATCCGTGCATTCTTTGCATCTTTAACATTTTTTTTTTTTTATTTTTCGCGCCTTTAGCCTTATATGTTTTTCGTTCATTCATGAAATTTATTATTTCAACTGTCATCCAAGGTTTCTTTGGATAATACATTACACGGTGGGTGTTTTTGGCATATTTGTATAGTCCGATTAAATTCCGGTAATTGTAATTGTACAGTTAAATCATTTCTTTTATGTTCCTTTAATTGTGTGTTGAGTTCGCTTGATACTTTTTCTCTAATTTTTTTTTATCTTAACGTAAATATGTATATATCTATTATTGCTTTGTTCATCTGGTATTTCCTTCTTATTTTCTCAAATCTTAACATGAATTTTGCGACCAGTAGGACATGGTCTGAATTGATGTCCGCTTCAGGGTAGGTTGAAACTTTCTTAACCGCATTTCTGAATCAATGGTTGATTAGAACATAAACAATTTGATTTCTTATCAGATTTATTCCGTTATCATTAGGAGCTTTCCATGTGTACCAGTTATAACCAAGTTATTCTGTTTACAGAAATCAAACAACTTGTCTCCCCTTGTATTATCTTCACCTAATCCGTACGATCTTACTGAGCTACCCCGTCTGCCACAACCTATCTTGGTGTTAAAGTCTCCCATTACTATCAAAATATCTTGTTTATGCAGTTTGGATTTTCTGAATAAAATCGTATAGTTCATCCATTAATTCGTCATACTTAGGTTCTGCTGCGACAATTATCTCAACGCTAATTCTTGGTCTGTGGTTTTGATCTTGATCTCCATATCCCGAGTAATAAAACGTTCCTTCTTCCATTTGACAAATTCCTTTTCCAGGCCATCTATGTTCACAAATTCCCAATATATCCACTTTCATCTTTTTCATCTCCAGGAGAACATTGCGAAGTTTTCCTGCTGCATACAGACTTTTGACATTCCATGTGTCAATGTTTAGACTAGAGACTTTACTAGGAACTCCATATTCTATAATACGTGTTTGCTCACCTGCAGAATTCCACACTGACGAGGGCATGGGGGAGTCTGCTGTTGTTAATGCAGCGAAGACCTTAACGGTATTTATTAGAAGGAACACCCTCGGTAAATGAACCTTCCTCCGTTTTCCTGTTAGCGCTATATTGTGAGTTCCGATTTAGCTTTCCTGATAAGCGTCAAGCCCGCCGAAAAGGAAATTACCACCCTGCACCACATGGACGTACGAAACGCACGTGGTTGTTGTTTCGTTTCTGTGCCAGTGTGACTAGCACCATGTGACGGTCGAGTGACTACTTACTAGAGAAGATGACTCTAATTACAATAACCTGTGTCCCGCGAGACAATTTCTTTGTTATTATTAAAATTATGTATATTTTTAATAATTTCTACTTTCTATCACCGAAGATTGAATTCGGAACGCCGATTTGATAATCGGAATGTTCTGTATTGCTATTGCAAAAAGACAATCTGTCATTTTACTATAATTCCGAATCGATATAATATACTATTTGATGTTCTCATTTTACTAAATATTGTCCGATAAAATGTGAACTCTGATGGAAATATTTTGCGGGTGGAATTGCGGTTAATTAATTTTTTTAAAAATTTTGTTTTGCTCAGTTTTATTGCTTTCAGTTAAAATATGAATGATTCATATTGTGTGCTGGTTGACTGCATTTTTTCATATGCTCGAATCAATAAAAGTTTGTTCGGCGAAGCTAAAACTGATATACTACCGACTTTGAGAAACAATTTGGTGTAGAATTGAAGTTGTTTTTAGGTAATGTAAATAATTTGTAAGTGATTGAGCGATGCATGACACCCGCACTATTATACCACGATGCATGTCTCCTATATTTATGTTTAACGTTAACAGTTTTCACTTATTGAAATATTGCATGAAGATTTGTAATTAATGACAGTGGTATATCAGTTTTAGCTCCATATAATATGAATTTTTACTGTTTGCTTACGATATTCTGCAGTGCAGCATTACTTCTGGGTGTTTTAAATAATATTTATGCTTTTAAATTAACTTCTTTAAAAATTGAAGTTAAATTTTAAAGACATCAAAATTACATGTAATCCTATTGTTTATATGAAAAAAAAAAAAGAATATGAAATGATTGTACACAAATTTAATTTCGAACTTTAAATTGCAACAGTATCAAGTACAGTAAAATTATGACAAAATGAATGAAGGTAATTGTCCAAAGTATTACGTTAATTTTCGTGTATATCTAAGGCATAAGTTGAGATTTTTTAATTATTTGAACAATTAAATGTTTGTATAAATGTTTATTTTAAACATTAGCGGTTATTTATTACGTTAAATTCATCTTTAGTAAAAGAACTTTTTTCAAGTTGACAATGATAGACTGATTTTTACTTATTTTAAACTGTTTTCGATTAACACAATTAATTATTATTTTTGGCTTATCAAAGCGGTTTTCGGATGTTTAATTCCGATTGTCTTAATAATTCCTCCTTTATTATTAACATTTTAAAATATCTCTTATTTATCTGTATGGAATTTAAATTTTACTTATAGATCTG
This sequence comes from Icerya purchasi, assembly GCA_039619475.1. Lineage (NCBI taxonomy): Eukaryota > Metazoa > Arthropoda > Insecta > Hemiptera > Monophlebidae > Icerya > Icerya purchasi. Next base: position 256,802,019 of record CM077116.1, on the reverse strand, counting down.
ATATTGTAAACGAATTTATGTATGTACTGAAATACTATAATGACCGTTTAGGTATAATTGTTAATTTATCGAAGCCTATTTATTATTTTTATTGCTCTAAAAAGTAGTAATAAAACTGTAACGTTTATTTTGTTTGTTAAAATTATTTTAATTACTTTATTATTTAGCTTTAACAAAAAATACGGACATTGACTATCTGATCAGGTTAGGCACTTTTTGATTGCAAGTATATTCCATCGGAAAAATGAATAACTTGCTTATTAAAATTTCAAAGAACGTAAAATTGTTTTACTTTTACAACTGTTTATTAAATTACTGTGATAGGAAATTAGTTTTGCCATATTAATAATTTATAATCGTATATATTGCTCTCTATTTATAATAAAATATTTGTATTATTACTAATAGATATTTTTTTTTTTAAATATATATATATATATATATATATATATATATATATATATATATATATATATAACAGGTGTACAAGTATGAAATGCGGAATTGAGAAATCAGATGACGTGCCAATGTAGCATAATAAAAATTTTGAGACATATGAGGCATTTTGTTGCGCCATCAACACGTGTCAAACGCGCATTAATGATAAATTGAAGCAGTGTGTGCATAGTATTGTTTTGCTGCGTTCAATGTGTCGAAATTTGTATCAAATAAGGAGCATTCGCGGACAGCATTCATTTTTTGCTTTCATTTGAAAAAAAACTGTTGCTCAATCATACCGATTGCTTCATGAAGCTTATGGTGAACATGCTTTATCGCAAGGTAAGTGTGAGCGATGGTTTCGGTGTTTCAAAAGTGGTAATTTCGATGTTACCGACAAAGAACACGGACAACTGCCAAAAAGGTACGAAAGCGCAGAATTGCAAGCATTGCTGAATGAGGACGATGTGAAAACACCGAAACAATACGCAGAGCAATGAAGCGTTAGTCAGCAAGCTGTTTCCAATTGCCTTCGGGAGATGGGAAATATTCAGAAGGTGGACAGATGGGTACCACATAAGTTTGGTCCAAGAGGCAGATGGAGAAGCGCAAAAACACACATTTGAAATTTTGCCCCAACGATTCGAACAGAAAATTGTTTTTCGATCGTATTGCTAGTGGGGATGAAAAGTGGATTCATTTTCAGAATCTCAAGCGGAAAGGATCATGGGTAGACCTAGGCGCACTATCTACATTGACTGCAAGACGGAATTGCTTTAGCGGAAAGACGATGCTCTGTGTTTAGTGGGACTAGATGGATGTAGTCTATTATAAACCGTTAAAGCCTGGTAAAACGGTTAATACCAAACATCGATTTAAGCCGTTTGCTGCTCAAAAAAAGACCAAAATATCAACTAAGGCAACAAAGGGTAATTTTTCTTCATGACAATGTATTCCCTCGTATACAGCAAAATTGGTTCGTGACACGTTGGAAGCATTCAGCTGGGAAGTGCTAACCCATGCGGCTTACTCATCACATTTGGCTTCTTCCGACTATCACTTGTTTGCATCGTTAGGTCGTGCACTTGCTGAGCAGTCCTTTGGTTTGTACGAAGACGCGAAAAAATGGCTCAATGAATGGTTCGCAGCAAAAGCGGAAGATTTTTACTGGCGTGGTATTTAAAAATTGCCCGAAAGGTGGAAAAAAAATGTTTAACTAACGACGGGGCATACTTCTAGTAAACCACTTTTTATCATTCTTCTGAAATTAATATTTTTTTTTTTTGGAAAAAAGATCTGCATTTCATACTCGTACACCTGATATATATATATATATATATGTATAGAGGAATGCATGGATGGATATGGAGGGAGACCGAAATTTTTGTTATTTTTACAGTTCAAAATAATAATACCAGACTGTTGATTTATTAAATTGAAAAAAAAAAAAAAGAAAAATGTTTCATTAATATTTAATAATACTTGGTGTTTTTATTTTATAGGGCGCAGTAGCCACTACACTGACCCAACCATTGGATGTACTGAAAACTAGAGCGATGAATGCAAAACCAGGACAATTTTCGGTATTATCATTCGTTACTTGTTTCGTTTTGTAGCAAACAATTATTATTTTGGTCTACACACATACACGTTTAATCTTTTTTTGAAGACAAGTGGAATTGAATATTATAGTAATTACCGTTAAAAAAGGTACTGCGTGTATGCTAAGAATAAGGTAACAAAAAAAGAAAGAAAACCCGAGAAATTATATAATGTACGGGAAAAATTAATAGATATAGATTAATAAATACAAATGAAGTTTTAAACGAAATAAAGGAGTATTACGATGTGAAATGTTCAATAAAGTTAGATCGAGGATGATGAAACTTACGGTAACGCTGTATAGACATAAAGTCGAGAAAAAAAAAAAAAACGGTAAGATACTTTATTTGGACGACCTCTGTACTCTTTTTTTATATTATTTCGAAATATGAACATCAAGGCTGAAAAAACATAAGGAATTGGGCCCATTTGAAATGTGTTAACGGAAGAGAATGTTGAAAATTCGGTAGGTAGTAAAACGATCAAAAGAGAAAGTATCGAAAAAGATAAATGAGCGAAAGGTTGAGAACATTGTGTATTAAAGGTCATAATTTGTTGAAACTAGTTTTAGAAGAGATTTGAAAGATTACGATGCTAAGATTATTTGACTGAGAAAAGGCAGTACAGAAAATTAAAATTGCGCGTGAAAAGCGAATAGTAGAGAGTTGAGATCCATTTTTCATGTCAAAGGTGGTATATATATGGATTTTGTAAGCAATATGAGTTGAGTTAGATTTTAAAATTTGGTAATGCATTTACGTTAGCGTGATTTCAACAAATAATTTGCGTAATTTTACCGGAAATTTGTATATACAAAGGCCACTCTCGGAAACTACTGTCAGTAATTTTTTTTTTTTCGAATGGTAACACTGAGTACGAGGCAAACGCTGAGTGGAACAAGTAGACTCGGGTTTTAATAGTTATGAAGATAACTGCGGTAAAAGATGTGTAGTGTAGTTTTCGTGAAACGTGTTTTGCGGTTTCGCCTGCCAAGTTTTTTAAATATTTTCGAAAATAACTGCCGATGTGCTTCCTATTACGTTAGTGCGTTGAAAATATTGTGTTCGCACGTCCAAAAGAAGCGTCCAAGTTTCGTGTACAATTAGTGTCCACCACGCTAAATTGTGAGTGATTTCCTAGAGAAATATAACAGTACTGTCATGTCCAACCCCTCATATTCCCCCTGGGCCGTGCTATGCGTGATTTCTCGTTACTTCCTGTCTTGAAAAATCAACTCTAAGTACGTCGTCTTTCTGAGAAATATCGCAGTTGTAAAGAATCTCAAAGGACTTAGGGAATACTTCTTCCAGACAATGTTCCGAAGTGGTAGATGCGGTGCAATCTTCTATTGAAGATAAATAACGTTACTTTGAAAGTATGTAAACTTATTTTTCCAATAAATTTATGTTTTGATTTTTCTAAATTTTACTGACGGTAGTTTCTGACTGACTGTTGTATGTATATTTTTTTCCTTGCCGAATGGATTATTGATGTCTGCGAGTATGATACTTTACCAGTAAAAAGATATTAATAAAACAGTTCAATAAAAATATAAATTAAAAATGGAAATTTTTGGGGATCTCAAAACTTGAATTTTATTTATATATATATATATATATATATATGTATGCATGTATGTATATAACCTATCTAGCTCTTTTATACACTAATTAAGAAGATTAAAATTTGAAAATTAAAGATTGCTCTGGGAATGATCCATTCGGTAGTTTCAGTTTTAGGTGTATAGTAATGTGAAATTTTGCTAGACTAATTTTTAAATTTGAATAATCTTTCTAATTTTGAAGTTTTTAAATTTGTCGGATGTTTAAAAATTTTAATTTCGATTTTCTTTGACTTGTTATAAAATACGAAATAAATCGATGGACGTGTTCAGAAAATTTTTGTAGCTCATTTTTCGTTTTCAGCACGATTCAGGTTTTTATATTGTATTGTATTATTTCTTAATTTAATTTACTTTATTTTTCATTGCGACTATGAATAACGAATATCAAAATTTTCAAAAAAAAAAAAAAAAAAAAATACGAAACATGGTAGAATAGTCTAATTGTATAGGATGGTTTTATTTAGTGTTGCATGTTAAAATTTCATTCTCATTTTAATTTTGCTACAGAAACACTTTGTTAATGTGGGTTATATATTTTTTACGTTTTTATATTTTTATATTATTGATTTTTTTTTTTTTTTTTTTCAGGGGTTGACAGACATAATAGTATACACTGCTAAATTAGGGCCGGCCGGATTTTTTAAGGTAAATTATGTTAAAATACTTACCGTAATTTTCACGCGATATTAATATTTTTCATCATAGTAGTAAGTAGAGAAAATTATTTTAAACTGTTGGCCGGGTAATAAGTACATATTTACTCTCGATGATATCGACATGTTGAGTATATTTGTATGTAATTTTTCGAATTTATGTTCAAAATAAATGAGAATTATCCCAATATACTTTATTAATGCGACGGAATTAATTAGCAATAAATACAGTGGCTCATGTTAGAGTAACACTGCTCTTAATTTCGATTGCCTTTAAGGTACTTAAAATAAAATATTTCGTCAGTTCACGTTAGCGAAGATTTAGAAATGATCGGATTCTATATTATAATATTATTTTCTCCGCATTTAACAGCCTGTAAATCTTGCAGCGCTAAATCAGCTGCGAATGAAACTTACCAATCATTTCATAACGACCTCCTGTCGGAAAGATGCTTTACATTTATCAATGACGCGTTAGTTTTGCATCCATATTGTTTGCGAGAAATCTCTTCTGGCTTAGAGACACTATTTTTCTCTTGAGATTAATTGTCTAACTTACTAGTATATAACTAAGAAACCGTTATTTGAGTATAGTAGTTTTATTGTTTTATATGGTACATAATTTGGGTAATTACAACGGTTAAATTTTAAAAGAGACAACTTCATATGCTACGAACTTCTTTCCCCTTTCCTCCGGCATTCTAGCTGTCATTTCGTATTTTACTCGAAAATTGCGGGCAGCATAATGGAATTTTGGATTGTTCCGGGAATTCGACTTTGGGAATTGTTTCATTACTTTGCGAATTAGCGTCAATCAGTTCCTGCTCCCTTTCGGCAATTAAATTTTTTTTTTTTTATTTTGAAATTTTCTTTCTTCTCTGTCAAAATGTTCACCTCTTATCAATTTACTCATTTGTAATCGACCAGTTTCATCATGTAAAGCAACTTTTCTTTAATATTTCACGAATTTCTATTTAGAAAATTTAAAGTTCATCCGCAGAGAACCAGTTATTGTTCTTTACCAAGGGCGATTTCCAAATAATATGTACGTACGAGGGTGGTTCAAATATAAACCGGAATTTCGTCATAAAAATTTTTATTTTATACTTACAGTGCTTATATTTTTTACAATTTTTCGAGATAACCCCCCTCGCGCGCTACGCACTTTTTCCACCTCTCCGGCAATTTTTTTATTCCTTTTTCGTAAAAATCTCGCGGCTTGTCACATAGCCATTTGCGCACGAACGATTCCAGCTCATCGTTGCTGTCGAAACGTTGTCCACCAAGTGCTTCTTTCAACGGGCCAAAAAAATAATAATCACAAGGCGGCGACAAATCTGGACTGTAAGGAGGATGTTCAAGTGTTTCCCAGCCCAATTCGGCCAATGTCTCCATCGTGAGCCGAGCGGTATGTGGCCTGGCGTTGTCTTGAAGCAGTATCGCACTACGGATCGGAATTTCGCGCCTTTTTGTTCGATAGGCCGGTTTGACTATGTTTTTTAGGAGGTTACTGTAATACTGCGCCGTCACAGTACGTTGTTCAGTTAGGAAATCGACTGCGATCACTCCCTTCATGTCCCAAAACACGGTACACAACACCTTCCCAGCTGACTGTGTAACTGTTCAAAATTCAGAAGTCTTGGCACCCATCTGGCTTCAATTTTGCGATAACCTAGCCGATCATGAATTATTGTCTCAATACTACCTATGCTGATGCCCAATTCGTCGGTCATATCGCGTACACGGACGCGTCGGTCAGCCAAAATGAGTTGTTCGATGGCTTTGACGTGTTCATCTGTAATGCTGGTTTTTGGGCGCCGCGCATGTGCTATGTTTGACGCCACTTCACGTCCTTTTCGAAACGCGGAACACCACTCGTACACTTGAGTTTTGGAGAGACACTCATCGCCGAACTGTTCGCGTAATTTTCGGTAAATTTCCACGGATTTTACGTCGTCTTTGACTAAAAAACGAATAATGGTGCGTTGCGCAACAGACACTGGTACTTCTTTTTCACTCATGGCTCTAATTACACTAAAAAGTGAGCTTACGCGGTTCTAATTGCTCTACATAACAAACCGGTCTAACTGCCAGTGCAACCACTTTTTCCACAATAAATTTTTCGCGCGTTTATTTAAAAATTCCGGTTTATATTTGAACCACCCTAGTATATAATTTTTTTAAAATTTAAAAACACTTCCTTTTCAAATATCTCCCATAAAAACTTTTTCACGGGGAAAAAATAATAAAAATCTTCGTTTTCGTTTAATTTGTGGGTATCTTGTAATATTTATTATCAATAGAATTTCCGTTTTTTTTTAACTTTTTTTTTTCTGCACTCTCTTTAATCGTCATCAGCTACTGCATTAAGTTATATTAATAAAACGATTATTTGCGTTTTTCGATGACGTACATTGTGTCCTGATTTATCATTATCGATTGTCTGCACTGGCGATTTCTCGGTATTTTGCCTCTTATATTTCCTTCCGATTTAAGCGTTATTCTTTCTCCGTATAGATTATTATATTTATCCTTCCATCTCGACTATTCCTCTTTCGTGCATTAAATTCTCTTCAGTTCGGTTTTGAATGTCTTTTATCTCACGCTCTATTCACTTTTCACTTTCATCGCTTTTAAAAATTATTTGTTTTATCTGCTCATAGTATTTCTAAATCTCTAACCATGGGTGTTTATTTAATTTTTAATGGGGTTTCCTTATTATTTCAAAGACTTCTGCCCGTTAAATATTTTCCCAAGATCTATGTCTAAGCGAAATATTTTGTAATTCTTTTTTTTTTTTTTTTTTTTTTTCGAGGTTCGTCCATACTACTTGTGTTTGCGATTGTATCGCTGTGTTCACGAATAATGCAGACGTTGAATAACGCCACAAGTTGAGTTAAGTGCTACACGCAAGCCGCTGGCTGGTACACCGATGGAGTTGAATGACAAGCTGGGGAATAATGTGCGTTGCGCGACGAATCTACCATTCGGGTTTTTTCGTAGGTTTTTTTTACCCCTTAAATTGTATATGCTGTGTGTAACTACTATGGTCATTACAGCATACACAGGCAGGGGGAGATAATTTAAATATGCTGAGTTAAGCCGCTCATTCTAATGAAGGCAATAACCCTGGTGATGACAATTGCCTCATTTGAAAGGATGCGCTCTATATTTCGCAATAGGCCAAGTTGTTTTCGTAATACCGTAAACTTTTGACAGGTAATCCTTATGTGAAAAACTGTAGGTACGCTTGTCTGACCGCACAAGGGGCACATAATTATGTTAGTGGGTCGCCGGAAAAGTTTGGTTCAAGAGGACAATGCTTCAACTTTAAGGGGAGGTTTCGTGTGTGACTGAAATGATGGTACATATTTTGCAGTATGAAATATTTTCGGAGGTAGGAAAGCGGAGAGCATCCGGATAGAACGCATATGCTGGCAGCTGGAGACGTTCGATGCACTACCAAAATGGTTCTCAATGCGGAGTGATGTACAAGATCAAGGAATTTCAATAGTACACCTGGCTCCCGTAGTGGATTTTCGATAAGATCGGCGATCTATAGATGTTAAAGAGGAATTTAGGATTAATATTACATCTGGAGCTAGCCAGATATTTCGATATGGGGATGGAATTGGTGTAGCTATGTTTTATGTTAGTAATATGAGGTTTTCAAGTAAGCGTAGAATCAAATACTAATCCGAGAAATTTGACAGTGGCTTTCTGGGGAAGAGGAAGGTTGTTTAGATTTAGGGACACACTGGGAGAGGAACGGGGCCCCTTGTAAAAATCAGCATATACGGATTTACTCACCGAGATGGCTAGACCCTTGTTTTTAAAACAACTCTGTATTTTATCGATGGTTTTCTGGAGTATTTTTTGAGCGATAGGAGGAAAATTTGACGATAAGGAGACGTTAAGATCATCGATAAACAGCCGGACGGTTATAGGCGGCGAGATGCAATCGGCTACGTCATTGATGTATATTATGAATAAGGTTGCACTCAGAGCAGAGCCTTGTGGCATGCCATTCTCAGTTGGAATGAGTGCTGATAATGATGTATCGATCATAACCCGGATCGTTCGGTTGCTTAAAAAGCTAGCGATATATTTGCCCGTTTGGCCATTTATTTCAGCTGCTTTGAGCTTTAGCAATAATCTAGGCCGCCGTATGCGATCGAACGCTTTTTCTAAATCGAAAAAGACAGCATATGTATGTTGATGGCAGTGGGAGCTAGTTACTATTTGCCGTTACAGAGTTATTAAGTGATCGCCGGTCGATCTCGCTTTACGCTCTCCGGCTTGAATAGGAGAAAGGATATTGTTTTGTTCAAGGACGCTGAGGAGACGCCTGTTTATCTTTTTTTTCTATTACTTTGGATAATACGTTTAAAAGGGAAATTGGACGATAGCTTTAAATTTCAGACAATTGCTTTACTAAGCAATATTACTGTTGACTCAGACAACTACAATTTTTTTCTTTTTTACCGATGCATGTCTCTATGCTACTATTATTTATACATAGCGTACATTAACTGCATTTTTTAGACCTGTTCTTGTCTTTCCTTTTTTTTTTTTTTTTTTTTTTTTTTATAGTTTTTAAGGGCATCACTTGGAAACTCGCATTGCCATATTCATCTAGTTTATATTTGAAAATATTTGAAAGTACGGCTACAAATACTACAAGTAAATAGACGGATCCCCATATGCTCGAACCTGTTGAGCAACTCAAGTAGTGTGAATGATGATTGAAGAAGTACAAGCGCAAGTATGAGTAGTACGGACGAAGTTTTTGAAGTTCTTTTTCTGTCTGTAACAAGACTTCTTTTTTATGTAATAATAAACGCTAATGATCGTAATAATTTTTTTATTTTCTTTAGGGTTACGTTCCAGCATTTGTACGATTAGCTCCTCAAACTATTTTAACTTTTGTGTTCATGGAACAACTGAGAATAAATTTCGGATTCTATCCTCCAGAAAAATAATTTATTATCCGTATGAGTTACGGAATAATTGACTGCAGTATTAGGACACCTTTTTACTGACAGTTTATTGTTACCTTGTATTTATCGTTTTTTATGTTACTGCCACTCAAGCGTAAAAAACGAACAGATTAACACTTAAAAATCATAAAATTTGGTCTTTTATGAAACTTTTTGTTCCTTTTTCTTTTCTTTTCTTTTTTCTTTTTAAATGCAAGAATAGACAAGTCTAATCGACTATACTTTGATGGAGTTCTCTATTACACATTATTTTAAAAAATTATGGATCTTAAAATTATATGTAATTTTAGTCGCCAGTCATAAAAGAATTATACGGTAGTCCGTTTAGTTCATTTTCTGTTATTTATAAAATTGCGAAATGTGGAAAATTATTCATTCATTAAGTTACCGCTAAAAGCGTTTAACGTGGTGATGCTATTTCCAAAAAGTAATTTAAGCGCTCGGCTGAAATTCTTTTCGCCGGTTGCGAATAAATTTAAGCTGTGCGCGCCTCTTCATAATAACAGGCTTTTTGCAACCAAAAACTAAACATTATGCGTAAATTCAATGAAAATGATACTCTTGATATCTTTAACATGACAAAAATTAATAAGCATTCAGTTTCTTCTATTAAAATGGTTCCTATTATACTTTATATTATATTTAATTTGCTAGTTTTGGAGAGAACAAAAAGAGTCTGTATGGCGAAGGAAAGAGTTAAAAATGATCTTGTCTGCTTCTGACACTTTTAATTAACATGTGTTTAAAATCGTTAAAATTCAGCGAAAATTATGATGTTCAAAGAGTTAAATGGATTAATAGAACGATTTATTTATTTATTCTGGTCTTCTTGCATAAAAATACAAATTTTACATTGTTCTACTTTAAAATTTAATTTCGAACAAAAATTTGTAATTCATACTTATTTTCGGTTACCATTTAATTATATTGTTCAATTATTTTATTTTACTTTTGAATTAATTTGTGTATTTAATTGTTTTTATTTTCGATTGAAATTTAACATTCCTGTAATTACTTATGTGAATTTAAATTAAGAAATGCGTGCAATTTATTTATAGCGGATAGCAAAAATTGTATTTTTGGTAATTACCGCTAGTCAGTGTGGTAAAATTATTTGCTTTATTACTTAAATATTGCCATTTGTTTTGTTTTGTTTTTTTTTTAAACTGACTTATTTCATATTGACTTCGGAATAATGAAAGTACAATATTAACCTGCATGCGGATTTAATTATGCCGCGAATTTTCATTTTTTTAATATTTGATTAATGTAGTATAATTTTTTGGACATAAAATTATTTGTCACATTATTGAAATATTTATTTTTCGTTTTGTTTCGATTAATAAAATTTACACTGTGCTAGAAGTAACAAAGTATAAGGATAATTATTCTATTATAATTCTACAACTAATTATCAGTATTGGAATTGTTTTGTTTTTTTTTTGTTGAAATAAAGCTAGAAAATAATGGTAATTTCCGCGCTTTAAAGAATTGGAAATATTTTTAATTTTAAATATTTATCGTGCAATATTTTGAATCATTCCGAAGTTTCATTTATGTATGCTGTAAGCTTAAAAACTAATACGTTCCAGACGATGTACAAATTTAATTTTTATTTATGCAATTTTTCTTTATGTGATATTTTAAAGAAATATAATTTAAGAAAGAAAAATAAAATAAAATAAAACGATTTTTGTGTCGTCATTATTTTTGTAGAAAGTGTTGTATTTTTTACTTTTTTTCCTATATCGCGTACTATAATTTTCCGTCGTGGAAGTGGTTTGTATGATTGTGTAGGCTTCGAGTTCAGAGAGTGTAGAATATATACGTGAGCAGTGAACTTTAGAATATCCTCTCTTGGTATAACGGTAATGAAAAAAATAAGCAGACCCAGATTAAGTGTGACAGCAAGTCGGAAAGCCTTGGTAGTGTCAGCAGAAGTTCACTAATTAGAAATCGATTCCTAAAGAGAGCTTGACATTTGTTGTTGTATCGGAAAATTACCGTTTATTTTTATTTTTTTCCGTTTCGATAGTCTTCTATCAATTATAAAACCTTATATTATTTAATGTAATCATAAAAACACAAGCTTAATTTGTTTACATTAATTCACGTACAGCAATTTCTTTTTCAGAAATTTAATTGTTTAAAATGATAAAATGATTTTTAAGCTGTTTAATGAAAACTCGTGTCGAAAAATCCTCTTTCTGTGTCGGTTAATGTGATTTTTAACAGAAAAAAAAAAATATAACGAAAAGTGTTATAAAAATCTTATTGTTTATTAATACTTTTCTAGGCAAAAAGTGTAAATTAAGTTGAAAAAAGAGAGCAGTATAATAATGAAGAAAATAAAGTTTTAGAAGACTACTGCATGAAGGGAATTAAAAAAGATATCGCTATGATTATCATGAGGAGTAAATGAAATTTATCAACATGTACACCACGAGTAATGGCAGTAATTGGGACTTTTAATTTTCAATTAATATGCTATTTTTTAAAAAGTTTTACCAATACTTTATTTAAGAGAACGAATATCTGATTTAAAAGTATTTTATTATCTAAAATGTAATCACTTTCTTCGTTCGAAATCTTTAGAAAACTTCTTTTTAGACATTTAAGTTGTCGGTTACTTCCTTATTATTTTTTTGTAAATGTACGGGATATAATATTCTCAGAAATGTGCCATTGTTCGGGAATATTACTAGTTTATAGAATCTGGTTAAACATGAAAGTAATTCAGCGATTGATTCTGTAAAAAATTTTAATGTAACGTTTTCCATTTCATCTGAACCTGCCATTGTGAGAATTTTGAATTTTTTCGAGATTTTTAATACTTTATCGTTTTCCGTTTGAGTTAATTATTCTCTCATCTAGGTTGAGAACAGTGACTTAACTAATTTCTTCCTAAATTAAAATTTTTTCCTATTACTGCAATTTGCTTCTAATTTTTCCGGTAGAGACTTTTTTTGCAGTAACATTTTCATGGAGAATAATAAATATATTTATTGCCAGTAAATCTGTGGAGTATGTGTTAAAAAGAATAAAATTTAGTTGCGCTCAGAAAGACTTAAAATTATCTCAGGTTAACCAATTAATCTAGTCAATAACATGAAATACTTAGGGGTCATAATCAAGTCAAATCAAATATTTTTATTATAAAATTCCACACGTGCGCAATAAAGCGCGAGCAGTGGAGTACAATAGATGCATACGAGAAGATAAGATTATAAAAAGTAAAAAGAAGATTTTATATAAACTTTTGAACTTAAAATTATAATATTCTTAGCTATATTTATAGCAAGCACTTAATCTATCAACTAAGAATAAGTATGCACAGCCACATATCATTCATTGAATCTTCACATTTTAAATTTCATCCATACATTCAACCACCATAATATCCCATCATATCTACATTCATGCCAAAGGTCGCGAAAGTATTTTAAGCACACACACACACCTCCATACATACTGCAACAAGTAAAGTAAGTATTGGAATAGTTATTTTTTCCCATTTCTATTTATTTATTTATTTTTTGTTATTTCTTTTTTATATTTTTTTCTACTTATAAATCCATTTATTTGTATTCCAATTTATTTATTTATTTATAAAGTACAAGAACATAAGTATAAGGTCAATAATTTACGCCTGTGTTTGGGATTATTTAGTAAAGTTTTTACATTTGCCGCCGGTGGTGTGTGGAAAAATGAGGTGCAAAAATGGTTGAAGGAATGGTGCAAAGACTGAAGATCCAAGTCTCGTCCTTTATCTCATTACTATTTGATGGTTCTTTTCTGTTTATGGTTTTGTTAGTTTTTGACTTTGTCGTGTCCTTCCTGGATTTTAGGCTCTCACTGATCATGCTTTATTTCGATTATAAATATTAAGCTGTCTGCATATATTGGTATTCAGATGCGTATTACGCGGCATTTTTGTTTTATTTGCATACATATACATGTTATTACTTTAATATAAATAATGCTAAGTTTATTATTATTGTTAGTTTCGAAATAAGTTAAGTTAGTTTTAATTTGTTGTACTATATACCTATTATAATAAACGTTGATAAGAGTGTTGGGCACTCACACAACGGGCATATTTGCCCTGTGAGACCCACAATTTATTCTTTAAAAAAAAAAAAAAAAAAAAAAAAAAAGAGAGTTATACATAACAGCTCCATTCTTGTATGAAATTTATAATATCTAGGAATCTGGGCGTAATAATCTTTAGCAGACCTAGTTGAACCAGATTTAAAAACAATCTTAAATTTGCTCCTATTTGCAATCATGTATAAAAGTAATTGTAATTTATATATATCACTTAACTTCAGTAACGGAATAAGTGAAGTATTTTTCATACCGCGATTTATAACACAGCTCAATGCACATTTTGGTGCCTGCTGTTTTTGAACTGTCTCTAAGATATTCCAACTCGATATAATGTTACTAAATTTCTTTTTATCAAAGAAGTAATACGGACCTTCAAGAGATAATTAGAGAGAGTAAATTCAGCCTCCAAGCCCATACGATCAGAAAATGGGATATCAATGATATTTTGTTTAAACTTTACAGATGTATTTTTATCATGCATACCACTTATCAGAATATGGTCTAAGCAAAAAACATATTTTACTTGAGCTCGGTGATAGATAGGTTGGTCTATTACATTAATAAATCCATAAGTGCTATATAAGTTGCAGTAATTTGCACTAGAAATTTTGTTAAGAGTTAATATTCATATAGCACGTGATTATTACTGTTTCTGCTGATATATTCAGAATATTTTGTAATTCAAATGATTACAAGTTAAATTTAGAAGCCTTAAGTACTAAATATAACAAAATGTATAATAAGCTACGCATTTTACTACCAAATAATCATGGACTTCGTTACAAAGAACGTATGATCCTTTATAAAGGACTAATTAAATCAATCTATGGTTATGGTTGTTGTACCTATATAAACAAAAAAATACTCCAAAAAGTTAACAGACAACAAAGAAAATATAACATTCATTTAGCATCCCTGTATAGAACTTCTCCTTCCTCAGCCGTCTTCGTAATGGCTAATACCCCGCCCCCCTTGGATCACTTCCTTATCAACCGGGCTGTAGTCTCAGAATATAGGATTACTAAAAATTTTTAATTTGTTACATCTTCCAATAATACCCTTACCCAATTAGGGGACTTACCTTCCCTCAAAAAATTAAAAGACTGCATAAATGATATAATCATCAATGAATGACAAAGTCGCTGGTATCATTGTGACACTGGCCACAAAACTTATACATTCTTCCCCAACATTAGAAATAGAATTCAGCTCAAAAACTTAAACATAACATATTTTAATTCTCAAGTACTTTCTGGCTATGGAAACTTTGGCGAATACTTGCAAAGGTTCAAACTCACCGACTCCCCAAGTTGCCCACTCTATAGATCAACTTCACCTGATAACTTCCAGCACCTGATCTTTGATTGCACCAACTTTGACAGACTACGAACTCTTCATAATATCAATTCTAACACTTCGCTTATAATTAATAATAAAAATGCTCAGAATCTGTTTCAATACTTCCACTCAGCAATAAAAATCAAACTAACTATAAAAGCAAGTGATTAGCCTCTAAGTATCTTTAGTTTATACTTACTTAATTCTAATTCTAATTGTTATTCCATCACTATAGTTTCACTGCTGTTTTATGAAATTTGTATTTACATACACATACATATATATATATATATGCGCGCGCGCACACACACACACACACACACACACACACACACACATATATATATATATATATATATATATATATATATATATATATATATATATTATTTT
This sequence comes from Icerya purchasi, assembly GCA_039619475.1. NCBI lineage: Eukaryota > Metazoa > Arthropoda > Insecta > Hemiptera > Monophlebidae > Icerya > Icerya purchasi. Next base: position 256,786,861 of record CM077116.1, on the reverse strand, counting down.
ATTTAATTTATTAAGTTAATTAATGTTAATATAATGTAATGGTGACTATGTACCAACATCACTATTACATTCTCTCACAATCTATGTATAATACAAAAAGAAAAATCTGTGTTTATTGCTAAGTACCCACCACACATGCACACAAAGATTTTGTAATTAACATATATTTTCATAAGTACACTATAACCGATTATACACAGATTATATCAAATATGCTTGCCCACTGGTTATATCCAGAATGGGAAAAAGAAAAAAAAAAAAACATAACTGAAATTATACATGTACATATTGTGTCGTGCAATATCTACACCTACGTCTTAATTGATTTTTGTATTTATCGATTTTTATTTTATTTATTTTTTTATATGGTGTCTATTTTGGTTTGCATGAACCTGTTTTTCTTCCATTCATTTCTTGTGTATCCTTCCAAATTGTTTTTTTAACCTATTTCTGCCATCATTTTTTTTTTTATTTTTTTTATTTATTTATTTGGTGAATAATAACATAAATACATAGTAATTGAAACATAGCCATGAGTATCTCAGTTGAATGAACACCTCATGGATTGGAAACAATAAAAAGAAAATGAAAGACAAAAATTAACCAATATAAAAATTAAAATAAAATTATACATTAAATGAAAAATCTTCAACATCCGAATATTTGGAAGCCATGATAAAATTCGCCGCGTGCAGGAATTTTGATAAATTATCGTTGTTTAATGGAAAACAATTTACGTCTTTAAACAAGAATTTCCATTTGGCGCACTCATTAACGATATGGGTGACAGTTTCAGGAGCATCTCCACAGGAACACAAATTGGTGTCTGCTAGATGGAAACGGTGCAGATAACTTTGAAATCTACCATGTCCAGTAATAAATTGCGTCACATACGTATTAATATTATTAATTTTGATTGGATTGGTTTTAACCTCGGGGACGAAACTAAATGTTAATCTTCCAGTTGAGCTATTGTTCCAGCTATTTTGCATTTCAATAAATCTATTGTTTAGATCCAACTCCAAATTGAGATTATTTGACCCTTTGAAATACAACATTTTATGCTGCAATACGGAATGCAGTGGCAATTGTCCTGCTATTGTTCGCAACGCATCACCGGAAGTAGTTCTATGCGCGCGGAGAATAAACAAAAGGAATTTCCTTTGGGATTTAACTAGTACTTCCTGAATGCTTTTACGCTTTAAAGCCTCTTCAAACATAAATACGCAGTACGTGAATAATGGAACAACTAGCATATTATAAATTATTAAACGGTGTTTAGTGCTCATCCCATACGTGCGTCCAGACACGGAGTGCAATTTATTTAGAACCGTTGTAGCTTTACTGGACAAATTTTTGAAATGTTGATTAAAACTGTAGCGACAGTCTAATGTAATACCAAGATATTTCAGTGATTCGACGATATTAATTTTAAAGTTCGGTATAGAGAGATGTAGCGAATTGTAGTAGTCCCTTTTTCGTTTCCTGTGCATGATTAATAAATTAGTCTTGTTTTCGTCCAACTGTAGAAGATGTTTTTCCATATAGGTTAAAATATTGTTGATTGTAATCTTGAAGTATTTACAAATGGAGGGACGATGGTTAGAAGTGACCGCGAATGCTAGATCATCTGCATAGAAATATCTGGTTACTGCCGACGGGAACTCCATCAACGATAAGTCTGAAATATACAAATTCCAAAAAATCGGGCCCAAAATTGATCCTTGCGAGCATCCGCGAGTAACATTTCGAAAATATGTTTGATGTTCGTAAATAAATTTAATAGTTCTGGAATCTAAGTATTGTCTTAAAATTGAGATTATTCTATAATCGAGCCTGAGTGCTCTAATTTTGTGGAATAAGACTGGCCACGAACAGTTATCAAAGGCGCCTTTAATATCTAACGTCAGCAGGCCGATCGCAGTCTTTTTACTTAACACACGCTCAATCTGCTTAGATAATTCGCCAAAAAGCGTTGCCGTGGAACGGGACTTAGTAAATCCAAATTGCCGATCATCGTGAGGTAAAACCGGCAGTATACGATTCAACAAAACATATTCAAACACCTTGGCTAAAGTGCTTAACAAGACAATCGGTCTGTACGAAGATGGAAGACTAGGACTACGTCCGAGTTTTAGCACAAAAACTGTCCTTCCTGCTCGCCAGGCTTCCGGGAAGACTCCGAATCTCAACAGAGCGATGAATAAGCTCTGAAGTAAATTAGGATAGTGGAAATTCAAGATCTTCAAACATTTATTCGTCAGCTGGTCTAAGCCAGGAGCTTTATTTTTAGTCCGGCGAAGAATATCCTTAATTTCCGCTTTGGAAATAAATAGTTCGCTGTTAAAACTAAAGCCGCTAAGGTTAAATCTCTGGAATTCTTGCAACTTGTATGAGAAGGTTTCGTCCCCATTTGTGTTTGAGTTTATTTGATAAAAATGATCAAGAAGGGCCTTTATCTTTGAATCCTTATCGAAAATTTTTTGATTATTCTGGTCTAAAAAATACGAAGGAATCTGTAACTGGCGTTTATTTTTGAAAATAGTCTTGTAAGGAAGGCCCCATAGTTTCGAATCGGAACAAAATTTTTCCCAATTTTTGGTTTTCGCGTTTCGCATTTCTTTATTAAAAAATTTTCGTACCAAATTCATAACCAGGCGCGCATTGTGATCATTAGCTCCCCGCTTGTGTGAGCGTTGAACCCGTTTGCGCAATTTCCTTAGAATTATTCGTAAAATCTCTAAATTAATATTCCACCACGAATTCCTATTTCATTGAATCGTTTCAGTGCTGCTACTAATAATATCATGAAGTGTGTTACGGAAATTTTCTAAAATTATTTTCAGTTGGTGGGAATCATTAGCAGTTTTAAAATCGTAGTTTAAGTGCGAATGTTCTACAACAATTTTATTAAATTTCTTATAATTTATAATGCGATGCGTTAAGCTATTAATAATATTCATTTTTACTGATAATTTAAACTGAATCGGACTGTGATCTGAATAAATTGTTTTATTATCTACCTTCCAGTCACTGATTACGTTAGGTCGACCGTGGATCAAAGTCAAGTCAATAACGCTGAAACCAATGGCGTTAGAAAAAGTAATTTCATCTCGTTCATTGGCGACAAAAAGATTATTACTAAGAATAAATTGTTCAAAAATGTTAGATCTTCTCGAGTGAAAAGCCTGACTGTCCCAGATCTTATTTCGGACATTAAAGTCACCGCATAAGATAATCGATTTCTTCTGGTGGAAAGTAATAAATTGCGATAACAAATCTAAGAAGTTAGTTAGATCTTGTGAAGGCGGAAAGTAACAGGAGATAATAAAAATTTCTTCCAATTGAACTGCCACGATATATTCGCAACGTTCGAAGAATTCTACCTCTTTAAATGGTAATGCTGAGTTAACTAAAATTGACACGAACTGCTTTGTAGTTTGAGTATAAGCATTGGTAATATCTGGGATTACCTTTTGAATAAGATACGGTTCTGAGATACACACAATATCTTTGTTATCCTTCAATAAATCGAAGTGTAGCAAATTATTACCAGCACGTGAATGATGTAGGTTTAATTGCATTACAGAGAGGAAATCGAAATTACTATTCTCCATAACAAGTGTTGTTATCTAAAATTGAATGAATTCTTTTCGCAGTTTCGCATTTGTAAAGCTGGTAATACTTATGGCCCAGACTGAAGTTCGTTTTTCTTTCTACATTTGAAAAGTGACAGTTTGGACAATGTCCACGATCAATGATTTCCTTAATTTTACCTCTTTCTTCATTATCCAGTTTGCAATGCCGAGCTCTATGCCCGAAGCCTCCACATGAATAACATTGGGTAATATCAATATGTTTGTAGACCCGACATAAGCGCCATTCTACAGGAACAAATCCATCTTTAATTAGATAATTGTATACATCCGGTGATACCTGAACAATCGCTTCCAAGTAAGTATTTTCTTTCCTTTGCTTCTTGATAATTTTGACGTAAGCGTTCCGATCGATTGAGAGGTTAGTATACTGATGAATTGAAGTAAGAATTTCGTTTTTGACTTGGTCAGAATCATAAGAACGAAAGGAAAAAGGTAACCCTGTTATTTTAATGTAAGGCATTCTTTTTGCCGGTTCTGAAAAGGTAAATGTATCTTTATCAGCAAAATTATTCAAGCGGTTTATAATTGTTTCCTTGTCTTCGTTAGTGGTTTTTATCATCAAACTATCCTTTTTACGTGTGAAAATAGGCATGTCTTTAAGATCCTTAGGCTTGATAGCTTGTTTAAATACCTTTTCTACTAATTCAGAAGAGGTTTTACTACCCGGAGCGATATTATTCAGTTTATCTAATTTCTTAGAATCATCGGAAATGGAGATTTTAATAGTTTTGTCCAGTTTCGATTTCTGAATTGAAGTAATATTTTTTTTTGGTATCATTTTTAGTTATTTGCGAATAACTCGGTTTATTTTTTGTTTCGAATCTTTTTAAAGCGGGATAAATTGTTTCATGAATTACTTTAGTAATTTCATTCATGTCTATGCTCGAACTAACTTGGGTTGACGTCTTCAGCTAACGCTGTGTTAATTTCTGACACAAGGTCCGTAATCGTTTTCTTAATTCCATCATATTTTGTGCCTTTAGCTCCAAGTTTAGGTCTTAAGTCTACCAAAAAAGGTAAAATAGTGGAACCTAATAGCTGTCGGATAGCCATTGAAACCCGTATCCTAGCCAGTTACGATAGAAGTCCGATAGTTTAACATTTCCTAACTGGTAACACCGTTAAGTACAACAGCTAAAAATTCGATTCTATTCGGAGGTGATTAGTGTAACGAAAATCGAAGATAAATAAATAAGACAGACTAACCAGAGACAATTGTAATCGGATTCTTATCAGCGAGCGAGTGATAACGCGTGATGCACAACTAGACACTTTATTCACGTAGAAACAGTCTCCTTTCTGCCATCATGTTCGTGTGTTTTGTTACTATTGAGTTGTATTTTTCAGTATTTATATTTATGAGAATTGTTTTTAACTATTTTTTATCAATCGTTTTTATCTCTTTTATGTATTCCTTTATCTTTCCTGGTGGTAATGTATAACGTCCATAGAAATTGTTTTTCTTCATACCAAGTTATTCCGATTATTACAGTCTTCGTATTTTTCATACTTTTGCTTCTAATTTAAGTTACATTTTTTTTTTTTTGTCTCGATTTGTATATGTCACAATCCCGTACCTCTTCTACATCTAAATTGTTACATTTCTCATAACCTTCTAAATTATATAAATTTATTTAATTTAATTTTATATTTATCTCTTAACAAAATTAGTGTGTTGTATTCTTTGCCTTTAGTATCTCTACTTTCTCCCAATTTTTTGTTATTAATCTAATGTTTATGTATATTATGTTCAATTTTCTATGTATTTTTTACTTTTTTTTCTGTTTGCTTCATTATCTGATGACTTATTATTTCTAAACTTATCTTATTCATATTTTTTTTCAATCCTTCATTTGGCTACTTTTTTTCTTTTATCTATCTGTTCTTAATCAGTTAATTATAATGAACCAAAACCTAAACGAGAAATTAACTACAATTTTATACGATAACTTACATTGCGATATAAATATAATAACTTAAATGTAACTTAGAAATCCATGAGGAGCGATATTGAAATATAACTACACGGTCTATCTGTTTCTCCTGCCCCCTCCGTCTTTTTTCTTTCCGTACTTCCTATTCATCTATTTCTCTTCTTTCCGTTTTTCTGTGATTCCTTGTTCCTTCATTTGTTTACTATCTATTTTATTCATTTTTTCGTGTACTCTTTTACTTTTATCTTATCTTCTTTCCTTTCATTTCCCCTGACCTACCCTCGCTATTTCCACTTCGCCGTTGTACTTCCCGCAACCAACTACCACCGTACCAGTAAACCACACTCACTCCCGCGATCATACCTACATATATTTTCTCTCGCGGCCGATATATAACTTACTTATTATTTTCCTAATTTTTCTGTAACACGCCTGTATGAAACACCATATTACGTTCATATTTCCCACACTGACACACATATGCTCCTTCAGTTTCGTCTTGCCCATTCTAATCTTATTGGCATAACCTATGACTAATCTGTATAATTAAATTAATATTTATAACTTATTGTTTCTGTTATTTTAACGTATATATAATAAATAAATGACGCTAATCTGATACAATTAATTTTTATTTATATAACCCAACGCGTTTTGAAGTCAGTATAATTTTCGTATTCTGTATTTCAGTTTATTGGGAGGACTAAGCCTTCCTAGTAAAATTTTTTTCATTTGTAGGGCTGAGGAGAACTTAAGTTAACTCCGTGATATGCCCGTATTTTACATTTCAAATAAGTTTTATGATCCGGAATTATTTTAATGGAGATTGCTGTGATCAACGTGTTCATTAATTTTTGCAATTTGAAGTAACTGTATATTGCTCGAATTAGTGTCAATTAGAGCAATATTTAAAATGTGAATGTTAACTTCGGATAATCAAAAAATTGTATTTGTAACTTTTTTCTTCCTGCTTTTATGTTGCCTACCCTCGTTATGAGTGGAGCGAGATCGGTATGTAAGTTTTTGTATAATCTTACTGACCGAGAAATTGGGAACGTTTGGACCGGGAAAAGCGAGAATTTAAAAATTATATTCGAATAACGGCATATTTCCGATCCATGAAGGCAATCTATCATTGCTTAGGCACGAACTTTCTAAATCTACTTGGTGTTCTTACGTACATCACTTTTGATTTTTTGGCATTTATTAATAATTTTTTATCGTGTACCCATCTGCAAACCATATTCAAGTCCTCCTGAAGCAGCTTTCTGCTACTATTTCTACGTCTTGGTGTTCAATTACCAGAGCAATATCATCAGCATATGCGTAAAGTTTGGCGTTCATAATACAATTGTGAATGGAGTTGATGTAAATTAGAAACAGTAACGGCGCTAATATACTTGTCCTACTCCATTACTCCATATTTCGTTTTCCCCATATCACACTATATTCATTACCAATTTTCACTAAACATTCCCTTTCATGTAAATAACATCTAAACCGATTAAATTACTCTAAATTAACCTTATAGTTAAATTCATGACTGAGAAAGTATTTTTTCTACCTCTTCTTGCATGTCGTAAAAGTGACTGAAAGAGAATATTGGAGATAATATAATGGGTGATAACGTTTTTATTTTACCAAGACAGCGATACCTGGAAAAAATGAAAAATTACGGCATTATTATTAACAAAAATTTTTCGCTATGCAATGTAAAGCGTTAACTTTGAGCAGAAATGGTAAGAATCTATAGGTTTAAAAAAGTCGAAAAATAATCCGACAAATGCCAAATTGTGGAACGTACAATGTCAAAACTATAGCAAAAGTTTGAAAATTTAAAGAGAAAATGGATAAAAATTGCATTAGCATAATGGGAGCAAGCGAAGTAAGATCGAAAAGATAGATGACAATGATGAGTTTTAAGCGTATTCCTGAAGTAAAGAAAAAGGAAGAAATTGAAAGATGATCTTCATTAGAAGAAATCATTAGGTAAATAAGAAAACAGGAGTATTTGAGAGACAGAGCGGTTGGAATAAAATTAGCTAGTAAAGAGGGCGATTTGCGTATGTAGCAGATTGAATGTCACAACATCAAGCTGTACTGCAACGAAAAAGTAGAAGAATTATACGAAAAGAAAGCCGTGACAGTAATGGGAAATCGCGAAATACACCTGCGAACAGAAAAAAAAGTAAGGAATGACAGTGAGCCTTCGAGAACTAGGAAACTGAGAAATGAAAGGTTTTCTCGCATGAAACACAACAAGGTAATAGAAATGAAAATATCAGAAATGGGTTGCAATTTACCATCGGGAAAAGGATGGAATGGTATGAAAAATTGAAAACAGTATTCTAATATTTATTTATTTATTCAATTTTACGATAAAAAAAATTCAACGATTGCTTTTTCTTTTGAATTTTTTTAACGTTTCTTTCAGTGGTCATTTGTCTAGAAAGCGCGCATGAGTTGGACATACGTGCGATTCGATCGGTAAATGTCGACGGCCCCCCGTGATATGCACGTGTGACGATTATCATTGGCGGTGTCCAGACTACCTCAGCATCTGATAGTTCGGATATTCATATTTCGGTCGTAGCCATTCGAGACGGAAAAGTTAACTTCAGTCGATTTTTATACCGTCTTCTATATCATTGTGTTTGTTATTCCCTGCGGTTAGCAGACTTCACCGTGATGATACTGCAAAGACAAATACGAGGCATGTAAAATTTGGTAGGAAGAAGTAGTTCGACAACCGTATTCGAAAAAATCGTTATTCCCCTTCTTTCCATCTGAGAGTAATGTCTTATTCATTTTAATTAAAACAAGAAAGTGAAATTTAGCGTTTCCACTCAAAGCCGCATTAGTTTTGGCCAGCGAACGAAATAAAATAAAATTCCTCACGTTTTTCGTAGTCCGTTCATACTGTCGGAAATGTAAAAGTAACGATCTGTCATAAATTTTTAATATTTTAATCGGCCGAAAAATGCATTTCGTCTGTATTATTCGTTTAATTTTACTCGATTTCGGGTCTTATTATGAGCGACATTCGTAAAGGTCAGCACTAGCGGTTGCCGTAATTTAAATTAGGCTTCGATGTACCGATAGGAGAACGAAAAGAAGGAGAGAAAGACCCTCTTCTGTTCGGTTTACGAAAAGGCTGCCTGAAGTGAGGTGCTGACCAATGGACGAACCAAACAATTCCCCGACGACTCCTCTGGCTTGAACCGCTTCTTAAGGTATTTAGTCGAAAAAGAAGTAAGGAACGGAAAACGGAAGAGGCTCGTGTGCCGTAGCTGCGCTGGAGGTCGACTCGGCTGCTTCTGTCGGCTGTCTCTTAGCAGAGAATGAAAACCACCAACGCCGGTGACAGTGCTTCCACCGCTAGCTCGCTGTCGTATGCATCGACCGTGCAAAAAGTACAACGTAACAAAATTACTGAAGAAAAATTAACGGTTAGTTGCTATCGCTTGATCTTTCCACAATCGATTTGAACGATTCGATAAATACACTTATGCTAAGTTAATTTTACTGCACATCGCTGATCGAACGGCTAAGCGGTATAGGTCTTATTATATTAAAAAAATCGTAACTGGAAATAATAATAATGAATATTTCGATTTGAAAAAATTGAACTAATTAAACGAATGAAATTCAAATTCTCTGTTAATCCCATCGATGCTGACTTGCTTCGCTGCGGAATCAAAAAATTTAGTTTGTAAACAAGGATAAATACAAAAAAAAAAAAAATGAAGAGATTAATGTTTCGGTGAAGAGATTAAATGTGGTGGTAATCTGTGAGAGCGATATAAAAATTAGGCGTTAGAAAAAATGGCGCTGTAATTAATTGTGAGAGATTAGTTGTTTAGAATTGTAGGCACTTATTACTTCATGTGGGAAGTCGTTCAATTGTTGGATTATTTTTAAAAGCCCCGGTAACAACTGCATTAGTTTATCTGGAAAATGGTAATTTGTTTACTTGTCTTTGTAAAGAGTTGTTTAGATATTTATGTGCTTTAGCAGAATATTCTCTGCGATATAACTTAGCTGCAGGCCTCGTTGAATACTATAAAAATAAAATTTTTGAATTACCGCTTTTTTTTGAAAATTTATTTTTCTCTTGTGAAAATTTGAGCACTTTTCTTAATTTCGGTTTTACGCACCTTTGCGCAGACATTTTTTCTGACCCATCTGCTCTTCTTCGAATTAGTTCGTGTCGTACACGTGTGTATTCACTTTATGGTTTTTTGTTTAGCTTCATTTACGAATAGAGTTGGCTAGCTATTACATCGGTTCTTTTATTGCAATATTGTAATTTCGGAACTATCTCTGCAGCGATACTCGTTCACGCTTACGCAATCATCGTCGTGCCGAAATAATTTTTTTACGCCCATCTGTTGTATTCCTAATAAGTTTTTGCGAATTTTCGGTAAATTTTATCGTGTTCGAATCAGCGGGTAAACATTTAGAACTGTGACAAATAAACTCTTATTTGCCTACAGTTGTACATCATTTTCTTGAGAAGGCTGCTTTTAGCCGTTTCCGTCGAGAAACGATAAAAGAGGGATAATGTTTAATTCGATTTTAAATGGAAATCGAATATCGCGTGTGTGAAAGAATTAATAATCGCAATAAAGAGCCGAGAAGGGAGCGGCACAGGATATGGGAAATATAGGCAACAGTAGGAAGCCCAGGTTTTATCATAAATGTAAATATGGAGGAAGAACAGAAATGATTAGAATAGCGGACAATTGCATCATTTGGAGGAAGCAGCGGAGAGGGTTATAGGAAATGTAAACACTAAGAAAAAGACGACAGTGAAAAGAAGATAATAAAATATTATTAAGACGCGGGTGAATGTTAAAGACAACAGCAGAATGATCAAGAGAAGATTAAGAACCAAGGATTAGATTAAGTTGAATGGAAAGATAAAACATTAGGAACCAAAGGATTGGATTAAGTTGAATGGAAAGATAAAACATTAGGAACCAAGGGATTAGATTAAGTTGAATGGGAAGATAAAACATTAGGAACCACGAGATTAGATGAAGTTGAATGGAAAGAGTTTCTTCTTAAAAGGCAGGAATCGCGATGCCCGCTTAAAGTATAGAATAAAATTTTTTAAATAGTTTAATTTTCCTAAAACAGGAACGAGACTGAGTAAACAACCTGTGGCAGTAGCTATTTCGTTACCGTCGGGGTTTCTGGAAACTCACAGAAAATCAACGCGAGCAGTGGAAGGAAAGATTACTAATGAGCGATTGATAAAATCGCGGGCGAGCAAAGAAAGAAATAATAACCCCGAAGAACACTCACGAAGTTGTAGAAAATTAAATAATAGTGACTAGAGGGGAAATGTAAATGTATCGGAACGTAGAATCGCCATTCATTTGTAAAGATAGAAGAAAAAAAGACCACGATGGAAATCTCGAAGAATAATGCAAGCTCTAACCCCACCAGGCCTCCTCAAACTATTAGTAGAAATGGGTCATACGAAAGAGAGAAAAAAGGAATTGATAGTACTTTGAAATTTTTGTTTAATAACAGTTTTGGGAGGAAAACATAGAAGAGTTAAAAAGAAAAAAATATTTTGAAATTGAAGTAGTTTTTTTTTCTTCTTCTGCACCTGCCAACAATAAACGATTACCGAACAAACCATAAAAAATATGCATCCAAAGAAAGGAGACTTGGGGCACAGAATTGCAAAGGAAAAGAGTACATGGCAACCAAAATAGAAATATGTTAAAGAAAACTACATGAAGAAAGATTTTACCTGGAGCAGAGACTCGAGAAAAACGAATGGATAAAATAAGATAATATAGAAGAAAAGGTGAAAAAATGTTTCAAAGTGGAAAGAAGAAAGAGAAACAAAGGTGGTGGGTTTTACAGCTGTAAGGATCGATCAAGTAGATTGCGAGGTTTTCCTGATTAGAAGCTAGCACTGCTACAACTTTAGACGGATAGACAAAATTAAAAATAGTTCAGTACTGGAACTATATACTACGTCCCGTAATGAATAGTAAGCAGTTGCGTAAAAGCTTCCAAAGCTGATTATCAATACACTGCAAAAGCAGAGCGTAAAGTATATAAAAACTACCGAAGAGAGAATTTGAAGACAAAAGTGAAAAATATTATTGAAGAAAGTTCTGCAACACGAAGGAAGGGAAAAGCTGAAATGAGGTTTTCTTATGAGCAAAGTATTACTTTTTGGAAGTGGAAAGGTAAGACAGGATAAAAAAGTCTGTTAGAAACAAGCGGTAGACGTTCAGAAAGTAAATGATAGCCTAAATCAGATCCTCGAATTGAAAAGGAGGCTAATGGATTGAACGAGAAGGTTGCTGGAATATAGTAGGGAATTTGAAAACATCGAGACAAAGTCATAGGCAACAATTTTATATTTAATTTAGAAAGAAGAGATTTGAAGTCACAATTATCGTAAGGAAATGACGAGTAATCAAATTTGGAGCGGATAATGAATATACACAAGAAGATAATATAAAGATCGTCTTAATAGGTTTAGTATTTTTTAATAGTGCAACAAGAAAGGTGGTTAACGTGTTCCAAAAAGGTTAAACAAATGGAAGAACGCGAGAGATCTGTATACGATTTAAGGATAAGTCAGCTGACGCGGGATTATAAGAACGAAAAGTTAGAATCAATGCAAGAGTAGTTAGAAATCGAAAGGTGAATGGCGGAGAAAGAAATGCTTGATTAGGGGAGAAATTATTTGCCGGTTACTGCAATGTCGTGAGAAGAAAAAAAAAACAGAATATCACCGACAAAGAATAAAGAAAGGAAGTTTGTAGAAAGAGATGGTTTCTTTATACAGTCACTTGATCAGCCATACCAGATGTGCTTGCACGACCATATCCATTAATATCAATCATGAAAGCTTTCTTATAATCGACGAAACAGAGCACAATCTAAGATTGAGGATCTGTTCTCTTGTTTCCCTCCCTTTTGTAAAACCAGCCTGCTCGGGCGGAATCTGAGTATACATCAAGGAATACAAGTAATCATATGCAGTTTTGATCATCACTTTGCTTATATGAGATATCAATGAGATAGTCCGATAGTTTTCACAGTACTCGGGTGATCCTTTTTTATTCGGAGTAATATAGGTCGTCTGACACCATTTCTCAGGCCACTCCCCCGAAAACCAAACAGCGTTACAGATACGGTAAATTATATTTTTAATTTGTAACTCGCAGCTTGAAGACTTCAGCGGGAATAGCCTTATTTATTTTCAGATATGCAATAGCATTCGCAATCTCCTCCAGCAAAATTTCTGGTTCTGGTTCAGCAATATTATTAAGTGCGATGTTTCATTGTCATCCTTGGCATTCTATAATTTGACGTAGTACTCTCTTCGGAGCAAGTCCTAACTATTTGGTTTTTATCACGAACTATCTAATTCCTCATTTTAAATTGTCCTGCTACTAGACATATTTTTTTGAAGACGAATCGTGTTTCATTTTTCTCAACGTGCAATTGAACCTCCTAGCAAACAGATGATAGATGGTAATTTTTATCTCTGCGACTTAATTTATTAATTATCCGACTCAAGTGTTTTCTCCTCTCTTCATAGTGATCGCAACAATGAGGCAAAATCCGCGTTTTTCTTTTCTCCCAATTCAAAAGGTGGGATGAATATATTTAAATATAAATCTAAACAATATTGAAATTTAAATTAACAAAAAAATCAACAAAATTATATACTTAAATTAAAACCAGGATATAATGTAACTACTTAAAACTAATTCTTGAAGCTATATTTAAACGTACATATACATATATTGTATTTTTTACATATATATTTTTATATTTTTTCCATTTTTCATTTATTTCGTATTATATTTTTATTATAATTTTTTTTTATATAGCATATATTATATTCAATTATAATAGTGAATGCAAAAATATTTACGTTATTTGTTCTTTGTTTCACTTCCATGTAACGAAATTCGCAAAAAAAATTAAAATTATCATTAACCAGTGTGGTTGATGTATAACTTATTTGTTGCCTTTTATGATTGCATCCATTATATATATATATATATATATATATATATATATATATGTATATATGAGTTACATTATCATTTCATTACAAGTAATGCACAGATTGTCATACGATGTTTTAAACCTAAATAAATAATCTTTTTATGTAAGATTTTATCAAAGATTTGTACAGCGGTGGTTTCCTTTTGCCTTTCGCTGGTTTTCTGTCAGGGTTGTGTCCCTTAGCCGATAAGACCCGGTTTTAAGGCGCTGAATAGTCGCCTGCTTGTTCTAGGTTGATATTCACAAATCTGACTGGGGTACATTGTCAAGAACGAGTTGCTGATAGTCTGCAGTTGTTACGCAGTGGTTAGCTTAACAGTATTTATCATTAGGTTCATATCGGCAAGTGTTTTCCTATCAGTTGTGTATTTTGTGAGTTCCGATTTAGCTTTGCTAATCAGCGCTAAGCCCGCCGAAATAGAAAATTACCACCCTACACGACGTTTGTTTTGTTTCTTCGGCAATGGGACTAGCACCATGTGGCGGTCGAGTAACAATTTATTAGAGAAGGTGACTCTAGTTACAACAACCTGTGCCACAGCACTGATGAGGGCATCAAAATGAAGGAGTAAAAATCAACAATATACGATACGCCGACAATACGGTACTCATTGTGGGAAGTTTACGAGATCTTAAAGCACTTCTTCAAAGAGTTGAAAATTTCATTGAACGCGAGAAAGACTGAAATAATGGTTGTTTCTCAGAGAGAAGAAACAATTCCAACTGTTGCTATTCGCGGGGGAGTAATGGAGAGCGTACAAAAATTTAAGTATCTCGATACTCAAATGAACAATAAGGCAACACACTGATGACGAACTTAGATGCAGAATCGAACAAGGAAGAAAGGTCTTCAATAAGATGAGAAGAACACTTACAACACACGATCTAAATTTAAAACTGCGAATAAGGATTCTTAAGTGCTACGTGTGGACTAAATTGTTATTTGGATACGAATGCTGGACTTTAAAGAAAAGCAATATGAATTTCTTGGAAGCTTTCGAAATGTGGTGCTATTGGAGGATCCTAAGGGTCCCATGGATAGTAAAGAAGACGAATCAGGAAGTGATGATGGGAAATAAGGATATGGAACTTTTTTAGCAAAGATTTCTGATCGGATTAAAATATAATCGACTTCTTTACTTACTATTTGTTTCTCGATGAAGGTCCTTGGTTGATGAGCCCAAGAAAAAAAATAGAATGTTTATGGTAAAATATTTATATTCCATCTATACGTTGCTTATTTCAATACAAGACTCTGGACGAAGCACCGACTTTCCTGAGACCTCTTTTTATGAACCGTTTTAGCACCCCAACCCCCTCAAATTGAGTTAAAACTAGGTAATACAAATGCACACTATACTTAGATAGACTCTCGAGTAAGAATGCAAGAAGTTTAATATATAGAAAGGAATTTATTTATTTCAATACCCAGTAAAAATAAAATCGAAGTTACATTGTCTTCCTCGATCACCACCTTAGTCTGAACAAAAACAAAAAAAGTGCGGGTGAAATTTTGGATCACGTAATCCGCGAAATAATGAGGGAAAAATACTATATAAAAACGCATATTCTTTTTCTGGACATTCACCAATTTTCATAACCAAGGAAATATACAACGCAAAGACAAATTCTTCGTCAAATAACCAAAAAAATTAATAAAAAACGATTCATTGTCTTGACAAACATCGTGGCAATCGTCCGTGTGATCAACTTCATGATGAAACGACAATTACAACGATTAATTAATAAGCAGCACATGCCTAGAACCGATCGAATGTTCTCGCAAACGCTTCACCGTAAGATATCTATTTTAGTTTAAAGTCAGTGTGACACAGATTTAAGATTAGTCACGTTCTTTATAGAAATTTATAATTTTAAATCGATTTCATTTTATAAATTTTTTATAAAATAAACACACTGCCTGATTTTGGCGGGATTTTTACAAATCTTCGCTTAGCTCGCGCTGCCGGCTGTAACGCCCGATGCGCAGAGGTTGTGTCACGAAAAATTTGTGGTTGCGTTGTATATTTCCTTGATTATGAAAATTGTTTAATGTCCAGAGAAAAGAATATACATTTTTACACGGTGTTTTTTTTCTCATTATTTCACGAATTACGTGATCCAAGATTTCACCCGTATTTTTTAGCATGGAACATTCTTTAGCCGTGATCTAACCTCCCGAAAACGTTACGCGGGAGTATTACGTAGGAAGGGAGGCGAAAGTAGCGCGCTTATAATAAGAATACCACTGTAGTAGGACAAACGGGTTTATAGTGGGTCAACGTATATATTTAGATATATATATTTAGATATATATGTATATTTATGTATATGTATATTTATGTATATGTATATACATATATATATATATAAAGATATAGATATATATATATATGCAGATATGGGACTATGTTTTTATAAATATATATCATTATACCGGAGCAGAAAAAATGTGACGAGGTTCAATGTTAATTTTTGATATGTGGGTAGATCGTTAAGTTTTTGATGATTGTACAAATAGGATAAATGAAAGAAAAGAAAAAAGCGCTACCTGATTTAGATATTGTTCAACTATTTGCAAAGACTAATAATTATCAGAAAATTCATGACATTTAGAAAAAGATTATTTAAATTTAAATGAACGGTTATATAACATTGTTTCTGCTTCAGCCGTACATCATATAAATGGAATTAAATAATAAATGATATGATCAGTACTAAAATGACGGTGATGTTCGGATTACAGCTTAAAACAAATCTCGCTCTATCAACTACTCGTGGTGGATCGTGCGTTGATACAGTCTTCGCTCGTTAAAATCAAAAAGGATCGATTCGAAAAATTATATTAGTTAATTTTAGTTATCATAAACCGGGTACTGTCCATTACTTCTGACGACCACGTAGAACAAACAGAAAAATTATTATCTCATTCGTAATTTCTCAACAAAACAACAGCAGTTACAAAGGCAGCATTTAGCAAATTAGGCTAAAGCATGTTCCATGTTTCATAATTGTAGCCGTAGGCTTTAAGTAAAGACGCGCGAAACGACGAGTTTTTTATTTTTGTTCCGCGGCGGGTAACCAAATGTCTTGTCTGTATGGCACTGCCCCGAGAGGAGTCTTCTGAGGTGTAAAAAAATTTGATCGCATATTTTTTTTATTCTTTTTTATTCACTCGGCGACGAGAATTGATGTTTTCGATTTTAGTATAGGTATATTATTTTGTCAAATTTAAGTAAAGTGTATAAACAAGTCATTTTATTAAAATTACAAAAATTTGAAACAGATAACAAAATCTTACACAAATACCAATTCGGATCAATCAAAAATAGATAAACAGAACAAGCCGTTTTTAAAGTCATTCATGCACTGCAGTGATCGAAGATAATGGTTTTATAGTAACTATCTTAGTTTTTTTTTTTTTTTTTTTTTTTCTTTTTTTTTCCACTGTACCAGTCGAGGGACCACAAACAGCGCCAATATTAATTTTAATATATGTATTATGATGATAGAAATGTGACCAATCCAAAGCCCTCCAGTGAGGGGTTTGGCTTATAATAGTTCACTACAACTTATAAAAAGGGGATACAAAGTCTAGAGAAGAACGAAAAGCGACATAAGCAATACAGCACAATTTTGACCATATGGCCCTTAGGATATAAAAAGCGAATGGGATGGATTTTAAGAGAAAACAACATGAGATTAGTACAGCAGCGTGTACAATGTAATATTTAGAGCACAATCGTCATGATAACAGTGCTATTTAGTGTATTTCATAAAAGCTCGGCACGCATTTAGTGTGCAAGAGTGCGAGCACCACAACAATCGCCTTATGGAACGTTATCCATACGTAGCAAGTCTACTTCTTATGATATCTGACAAAAACTCGAACACCATGGCAATCACTATGTTAAGAGTGACCTATACATGTCCAGTTTATTGTAGAACGTTATCCATACGTAGCAAGTCTACTTCTTATGATATCTGACAAAAACTCGAACACCATGGCAATCACTATGTTAAGAGTGACCCATACATGTCAAGTTTATTGTAGAACGTTATCCATACGTAGCAAGTCTACTTCTTATGATATCTGATAAAAACTCGAACACCATGGCAATCACTAAGTTAAGAGTGACCCATACATGTCATGTTTATTTGGGTCAGATGACCTGGACCCCATAGTAACCGTTGCTGTTTGGTCGGACAACAGAGTCCGGTGAAGTAAATACTTGATAAAAGTTTCGAGTCATAATAACTGATGCTAACGTATTTAAAACTAAATGCACTTAAGTTATGGGATTACCCGGAAGAGTATTTATAAACATGCTACTAACTTTAGGATTGGGATGTAGATTTAGATTTTCAAAAAATTTGCTGTACTGTTGAGTATGAACTGATTTAACAAAAGGAACATGCAGATCTCGATGGAGAGTTAGGTTTGAAACATATTTTCGTGCTGCTGCAATCCCTCGGAGGATAATGGACTGCTGACTCTGAATACGAGCAAGGTTGCTTCTACTTGTATTTCCATATAGTTCTAGGCCATACCTCCACACCGGAGCTATAATCATCAAGTAGATAGATCTTTTTAACCTTATACTTAATTTAGATTTATTGCCTATCAGCGAGGATAGCTTTTTAGTGTGTGCGATTAGCTTTCTCCGTATTTATGCAACGTGGAAGCGCCACGTAAGGCGACGGTCAAGGTACATGCCTAGATACTTGACTGTGTCTACCTGTTTGAGCTCTACATTGTTTATTTGTAATTTAGGGCATGTAACGTATCTGTTCGTGAAGGTTATGTGCTGACATTTTTCCTCACTAAATTTAATTCCCCATTTTTTGGCCCAGATCATTATCCTGTTTAAATGGTCCTGAACTGCATTATTCGCATATGTACAATTAGTATCTGAGGACAGTATTGCTATATCATCAGCAAATGTGGCCAGAATTGTCTGATTTGATACAGGAAGGTCAGCCGTGTAGATGGAGTATAGAATCGGGCCAAGGAGGCTACCCTGCGGAACAGAGGCCGATACCATACCTTCCGTAGACATTGAACCATTGACATTTACTATAAATGACCTATTTAATAGATAGGACTGAAAAAATAAATATAAGTCCGGTGGTAGTATTTGTTTGAGTTTATATAAAAGCCCAGTATGCCAAACCCGGTCAAACGCCTGGGCGACGTCCAGAAAGACCGCAGAGCATACCTCTCCCTTTTCAAGCACTGATGATATGTCATCCACTAGTCTATGGCACTGTTGTATGGTAGAATACTGTGTTCGAAAACCAAATTGATGTACTGGTATCAATTTTTTATTTTCAATTACCGGAATTATTCTTTGTAGGATTAATTTCTCGAAAACTTTTGAGAGAGTATTTAGCAAACTGATTGGTCTATAGGATGACAGGAGAGACAACGGTTTCAAGGGTTTTGGTATCATAATTATTTTAGATTTTTTCCATGATTTCGGATAGTGACCTATTCGTAGGATGGCATTAAATATAAAACAGAGAAGAGTGGCAGATTTTTTGGGCAGGTGAATTAGAATTTCTCCCGTTACTCCATCGAGTCCAGGAGATTTCCTTAGAGGAGCTTTTTTGAGACATTTGTATACCTCATTTGGAGAGAATGGTCTGGTGGGAAGGCTAAGCTGTAGTGGTTGCTCTAGATAACGTTGTATAACGTTAATATGTTCTGAATCAATGTTTCCGTGAGGCATGAACGTAGCCTCTAAATACGAAGCGAATGCGTCTGCTTTCTGTTTATCTGTTCTAGCCCAACTACTGTCTTGCATCCGAATGTTGTGAGTCTCTGAAGATTGCCGCAGTATTCTTTTGGTTGCCTTCCATAAAGATCCATTCTTTGTATCTAGAGTTTCCAAGTAACTACTGTATGTTTTTTCTTTATATCTCTTAATTTCTTCTCTTAGCTTGTAACGGAGATTGTTGTATGTAGCTTTTAATGCCGGATAGCGGTTCTGTTGCCATCTTCTCCTTGCTGCCCGAGTAGCTTTTATTAACTTCCTGATTTCCGCTGGAACATATTTATTTTGGTTACTATGTACTGTTTTATATGTGGTAGAACTTCTACATGTTGTCTGTATTAAATTCGTTATATCATCTACCGCTGCTTCGATGTCGTCCTTGGTTTTTAAACTGATCTTCAGGTCAGTACCATTTTCCATTGCAGTTGCAAAATATTCCCAATCCGTCGAGTAATTATGCAGTTTATGCTGCGTGGGCTTGACTATGGGGTTAATATCCAGGATTTAAATAATCGGAACATGGTCAGAAGAGAGATCGACTACTGTCTCGCATTTTTTATGATACCTTTGTAGGCCTCGTATAATAAAGAAATCTAGGATATCAGGTGCTCGATTTGCATGTTCCGGCCAATAAGTGGGGGACGTGGGAGAGAGAACGGACAGCGAATTATTACGCAGTGTTTTATCTAGTATCCGCCCTGCTTTATTTGTGATCCTTGATCCCCAAGTTCGACTTTTAGCGTTATAGTCTCCCCCACACATAAAACTTTTTCCAAGATTTCTAAATATAGCACTAAATTCACTATCTGGAATATGGAGACCAGGATGACGATAAATGGCAGCTATTGTTATAAAATCTTTGTCAGTTCGAATGTTAACCGCAACTAGCTGATACGCATATGAACCATGAGATAGACGCATATGCTGTATATATGACTTTTTTACCAAGATCATTGAACCGCCATGCGCGGTTCCATCTGGATGATTTGCTGTATATGTTACATATCCCGGCATTTTAAAGCTGCTTGAATGAATTAAATGAGTTTCGCATATTAGTGCGACATCGATCACATTTTGGTTCAAAAATATTTCAAGTTCGTTTTTTCTTTGTGTAATTCCATTGGCATTCCACAACATTATTACGAATGATCGTTAAGTTATAAAACTGGGATTATTTGCCATTTAAGGGAGAAGTCGATCTATAACTTTGGTTAACAAAGAGATTAACGGATTTATTAGGGATTTAAATTCGGTTAAGAATGATGTTAATAATTCAGAGATATTATTATTCTCCTTACTATCTATGCATTCTTTATTGTTATTATTATTATTATTATTATTACTATTATTATTATTGTTATTATCACTGATATTATACGATTTATCATATGTACTTCTATTATTAGAGTTGTTTATATTATGGGAAAAAGATTTAACTTTGTTAGCATAAGTTTCAGTGTTATTCCGTGTCGATGAAAAATCTGTTCTAGGTTGCGGCGATATATTATAACCAGTTAATTCTGGTTGATATTTTTTACTAGTTTTGTTGTAATATTGTATTTGTTGTTTATAGATCAGGCATCCCCTATAATTCGCGGGGTGATTGCCTTCACACAAAGCACATTTTGCAGGGTCTTCCGAATTTTTAGTGCATTTATTTGTCTCATGCCTACCTGCGCACTTGACACATCGATTCGGTAAGTTACAATAGTTCGCTGTATGGCCGAATAATTGACAGCGCTTACACTGCTTTAAACCAAAGTCTTTTCGTGGTTCTTCAAAGCTAACCACAGTATTTAAGAGTCTATTTATTTTAAAGATTTCTTCATTCTTATGTGAAGATTTTAGGTCAACGAAGAACATTGGGAGAGGTTGTTTTGTTTTATGTTTTAGTATATTAATGATTCTAATAACATCAAAACTTTTTTCCTCTATAGCGTTTTTTATGTCATTAAGGTCAGTGGTCCAGTGAAGATTCTTTAGTACAACCCTAAAAGGTTTATCTTCCGCTAACGAATAAGTGTAAAAAAAATATTTATTGTTAGTTAATGATTTAATAACATTCCGATAGCTAGATGAATTAGCCGGGTTAATAGTAACACCGGTTAAAGTCGACTTTAAAGAAAAGTCAATGTCGGGTACGCCTAATAAAAACCTCCTAAATGCATTGAAGTCATTTATATTTTTGACCATGATTGGTGGAGGTTTCGTGAACGGTTTATTTGGTTTATCACTATTTAAATGTTTCATATTATTATTTACAGTACCAGAATCATCATTAGAACTAGTATTGTCTAGCTGCATCATGTTCTTATCAACATTACTACAATTATCGGATTCGTCATTATCATCTTCTACTGTGAGAAATTGAAAAATGTTCCGTTTTGTGTTGACAACCGGCGGCGTATCAGAGGAACTAGTCGATTTATTTTGTGGCCGCTTGCGTTTCGAAGGAACAATATTCCATCGTTGGTCGTTTTTATTAAGCGACATGTGTATCGGAGAAACACTGTTATCTACATTTTTATATGCAGAGGCTTCAGGCAGGTCTAGAGGAATGACATTAGCAGCGGTAGCCTGATTGTTATCATTAATATTACTAGTGTCTGTATTAGTACCAGGGTTAGCAATAATACTAGCAATAGCAGTACTAGTAGAGTCTGTGGTAGTAGTAGCGGTAATGACTGAGGAGTGAGAAGACGAGCTCGCTATAGATGAGCTGCTGTTCGAGGCATTCGTATTAAGTTTAATAACGGGCGGTTTTAAGACAGAGACAGCAGATTTATTCGAACGGCTCTGTTGAGCCGCGGTCTGGCTCATTTTAGTGATAAGACAATTTTACTGTTATCACGATACGCACGGTACAGTGCGACCGCACGTATTCGAGCTGCACTGTACACGAGGTACCGCTGACAAATCCAAACAGAATAACATACGCTACACACACGCACTCTCTCAGAAATACTATGTCAGAATTAAGTAAACGCGTTATCTTTCGCAAATGAATAGATAATATTACAAAATATAGAACGCTCTTACCCAATTGGAACAAGAATAAACGCGAAGAAGCACGACATCGTCTAACTTGTTACAAATGAACGATCATCTTAGTTTTAGATATTACAAAAGCTTATGATAGTGTTAATTTAAATAAATTATTAGAATTAGTGGAGAAATTGAAATCAGGGGTAAAAATTTACTTCATATATTAAATGTTTTTTTTTTTTAGTAATAGAAAAGCGTATGTCAAAGTTAATAAAAATACGGTAATTAAAAAACTCGCAAATGGACTATGTTTCTATAGAATGCATAAATTTATAAAATAAATTTCCCTAATACTGTGATTATTATTAGTTATGTTGATCTTATAGTAATTATAGCGGATAAATCCAAATTATATTTAGAAAATAAAGTAGCGAAATTTTTTTTTTGAATGATATATGTTCCAATTCTCCCCCAGAAAATAATTCAATTTAAATAACTTATTAATTAGTTTTGTTAATGCGTCTTTATATTCATTGTGAAACTTTTTAAAAACATATTGGTTATATTATCTATTTCTTTAGCCGTATTGTTTTTTTTTATTAATTATTTAATCAATGTCTTCTTTGTTTATTGAATGTTTAAGTTGAGTATATTTATATTTTGGTGTAGGTAAATATGTTGTTTGTTACATACAGAGAGTGTTACTTAGAATTTTGTGGGTTTTTGCTGATTCGATATATATATAGAACATCTTACAAAATAAAAAGATTCCTCTAAGTCTCAAAATTGAAAATGTTTAATCATTGCATACAACCAGTGATGGCCTATGGATATGAAATATGGAACACCGCAGAAACAATGGAAGAAAGACTAAGAGTATCACAGAGGAGGATTGAAACAAGAATGATTGGCTTAACTCTGAAGGATAAAAAAGAACATATATGGACCAGGGAAACTACAGGAATAAAAGATGTAGTACAAACGATGAAAGAATCAAAATGGAAATGGTCATCTGGCAAAACTCTTCGGAAATACAGTGACAATGTGGGTACCAAATGGAACACGTAAAAAAGGCAGACCACTAACACGTTCGGTGGATGATATAAATAAGTTTCAAAGGGACCGAACGAGCAAAAAGGCTCAAAAGAAAAAAATAGAAAGAACTTCGAGAGAGCTACATCAAAAAGTGGACTGAAAATAGTTGAAGAAGAAGAAGAATACGGCTTGGGAGCAGACTAGTTTTATTAGAAAGATTATATTAAAGGTTCAAAAAGATTTATGGTGGATTATGGTTGTATGTTCTATGGTTTTGTTTCTCCTGCTTGTTTTAAAAAAATTTGAAGAGATATAGAATTTTAGATGCTCTTTCATCATTTATCTTGAAATACACTGCAGTCATAGTTAAACAATTTTAGAACATAAAAGAATGAAGTTACATCACAAGTATAGCCTAGCTCGTATCCTCCTCTTCTGTATTTTAACTTCCCGTATAGCAATAATCTCATTGATCAACAATATAAACATAAATATGTTTAATCACTTGATTCAAATTAAAAAATACACCATTCCATAATTAATTTACATTTTATTAATAACATTCAAATATTGTACGTTGGTTTTATGAATCTAAGATAAATGGAATACAAAAATATGTTGGAGCCGCCTTTACCTAATATTACCCTACAAAAGTTCAAGCTCGCTCTTAAGGCAACTGTTTCCATCGTCGAGCTCATCGTTATTGACAAGGCATGTGCTTATATATGTGATGTCTTAAATTATCATTAAAAGTTTCTAATATGTAGCGACAGCTTAAACTCCGCATTTTCTTTGCAACACTTTAAGTGTAGGTACCATGCCAAATGCTGCAGCTAGGTAACAACAACTTTATAGTTAAACTTTACCAGATCCTCAGTCATTGCGGGAAGAGGTCGTTGATACCGCGGCTAAGGAGGCGGGAGTGGATGATATACTCATTCATAGCTTGTACAGATTTAACATTTAAATCTAAAGGTGATATAAATAATGATTGGCTTAAGTTAAAATTCGAGTGCCGTGCAGAGAGACTTTACAACACGATACAGTCGATAACTTTAAATAAGCCACGGTTTTACAATATTTCAGCTGAAGTACTTGGTTGCGTGACACACGTAGGTTCATTACCACCGTATGCAGACTGAAGGTTCGTCACACACGAATAAAGTTAAACTTCGTGGAGAATAGCAGTTTTAATGATTGCGGCTCACATATACTGATGAACTACCGTACGGGTGTTAATTACTGTTATTTAATTGCAGAAAAGCCGAAACACATAGAAATCTGATGTGAGACTTATGTCTGAAAATATATTACTCGTACTTTATGATATTGAGTATGTTTTGTGCTGCGGAGACTGACTGATTATTGTTCTTTTATTTTTCTTTTCTTCCATGCATTTATTAAAATGTAGTACTTGCCTTTTAGTATTTTTTAAGTAGGTGTTTAGATGCAATCTGGGGCGATTCCAGGCTATTGTTCGCCAGCCCAAAAAAAAAAAATCTTATTTAAATTTTTTGTATTTAATATATTTTATAATCATTTTGGCTCATAGAAGGTTTGTAATGTATTGTAACTGAATGTAGATTTCAACAGTGATGAAGGTAATCATTGAAAAAAAAAGAAAAAAAAAACAGGGGGAGGAGTTCGTTATTGCAGATCGTACGAATTTAGCTTATTAAGATTTAAAAATAAAATTGTAGAAGTGATATTAGATAAATATTTAACTATACTATTTAGACTGAGAATATGCCAGTTTTTATTAATGGATATACCTTTATAATTAGGTAACCGTAAGAGTACGACCATGTCAGATCGACGAAGCAGAAAGATGCGTTTTTGTCCTCGATGATAAGGTAATAATTTTATCAGTACGATAAATTTTAAATTTAAAACATACACAGTCTGTTCGCAGTATGCTTCGACGGTTAGTCACTAAATGATTGTTGAAAATGATTTCACATTCAATCAAGCTAAACAGGATATTTTGTGTTGAAGTAGATCTAACATCTAAGTACAGGTATGTGCTCCTGAAATCTTACAGATACCCAACCAATATGTAATCTTCCATTACTTGGAAGCTTTTTAAACTGATCCGGTTTCAATCGGACGTAAATTTTTACCCTTTTTTCAAATGTTGTTACTCGCGTTGAGACCGGTGCTGAATCTGTTAATCTTATAATTTCTTCCTCTACGTCATTTTTGCTAATACTTTCATCGCCGTATAGTACGATCGTTGGATCAAAATTTTTATTTTCCGTGATTTTGACATTACTGAATTCTTTCTTTATGGAATCTTTCAAAATATTTGAATCATCTTTGGTTTTTGTTACTACCGTTATAGTTCCCGATCTGACTTGTAAGCGTTCAACCTCAACATTTAGTAAGCTCGGTTTCACCTTATCGGTCAGCTGCTTTTTAAAGACTTCTACATCACCTTCCGGTTTAACATATAAGTAACTGAACTTTTGCTTTTCGATCTCGTTCGACTTACGATCTTTTTTATTTTCTTTAACCACTGAAGACCAAGTTTTTCCTTCACTCGGAGCATGGGCTTTTGACACTCTAACGGAATCTCTTACTGTTTTAATTATATCATTTTCTTTAATATTTAATATCTCATCTACGATATTAATTTTATTATGCGATTCATCTAACTGAATTACTATTTCATTCACTGCTTCGGTAATTTTCTCTCTTTTTTTCCTTTTGTTGCCGTGTTATTATTTAAGTCTCTTATTTTATCTATTTCTTTTTTGATCTTCTCTAAAAACCTACGTAGTTCTTTTAAATCGTCGCTCATAATGAGCGCTACTATCACGTCGAAAAATAAAATTAGAGTTAAAATACGACTAATATATAATTATACGTATAGATAGACAGTTGATAACAAAGCAATAATAGTTACCGACTTTGCAAACAGGAATTATCGAGAGTACACGATATACGGCGTTAATTCCCGATTACGAGACATTAGCAGTTCGAATTAGTGTAACTCTACTACCAACGGAAATATCCGATTTCTTAACAGAAAACAAAACGCAGCACGAGTAAACTTTATGTGTTGAAGTAGATAATTCGGCAAATAGTGTAGACTATACTTTCACTGCAACAGACAGAAAAAGGAGGTCATTATGTTACCTATTCGCTGAAAGTGGGACTCCGTTTCTTTGGAATTCCTAGATACAATTTCTTTCGATTATTTTGTATTTTGTTCAATAAGTCCCTGATCATTTCGAGATGATAATTATGCGCGGTAAGAATTCCGATGAAAAAAATACAAACCGAACAAACCGTTAACGTTAGTTCCAGTCCAAATAGCTATTCCGGGAATTTTCTGGATCGTCGCAAAACATACGTGGCTGTTAATATTGAAAATTAACAGCTTTACACAGGTCGGATAGCAATTTTTGAACTTTATTTTTCAGCACTGTAGTACGTTGAGCTGAAGAGGCATGCGTGGATTGCACGGTTTTTATAAAACGTTTGTTTGTAAACATGGATCTAACATGATTAAGAGAATGCACGTTTTACCGAACGTTGACTAGTCCCATGGAAACATAGTCCAGTAGTCCATACTTTCCGAAGAGCCCCGTTAATTCGATCTGCGAACTGGATTCAACAAAAGCAACAATTAAACTATATTTGAGAAAAAGCTACTTAATTTTATGATATTTAAAATTATCTTTTACGATCTTTTCTGTTTATTTTTTGTTGAATTATTAAATTTTCTTGGCCGCTTCGCTAGTATAATATGTCCAAAGTATTGGATCACTTGTTTTTTTGACAATTGGCGGTAAGCGGTGTTATTTTTTTACTTTTAATATCTCTTGACAGATTTATTCGTTCTTTTTTGCTGTTTTTGGATGCGAGGCAATCTACGATAACAGGCAGTTTCGAACGTCTCTGTCTGCTTCGCTCAGATAGTATT
This sequence comes from Icerya purchasi, assembly GCA_039619475.1. NCBI lineage: Eukaryota > Metazoa > Arthropoda > Insecta > Hemiptera > Monophlebidae > Icerya > Icerya purchasi. The sequence continues at coordinate 256,759,485 of CM077116.1, read as the reverse complement.
TATAGTCCATGATTCTGTTCCATATGTTGCTATTGGATTAATCTCAATTTCGAATCTTCACATATATATAAGAGATGATTTTCTTATATCCGAGAGTGGATTTAACCTGATGGTCGCACTTTTAGCGATTGTAGTTCTTTTTATCTCTATTCCCGAGTTACCTTTGTCGGATATATTGATTTGTGGATCACTTTACGTTTTTATATTTTTCAATAATCGTAAGACGACATTTTGATTGACTTATTTTTAACCCAGTCTTTGAACTGCACTGTTATGCACAGTTCATTCTAACATGTTTGTCTCGTGAGTTGAAAATGTCTATATCATCTGTCTATCTGAGGTCTGATATTTTTTCGTCGCCTACGGTAACGCTATCACCAAGTTATCGATTGCTTTTCACATAATTTATTCCCTATATAGGTAAAATAGTATAGATAACCGGATGTATCTCTATCTACCGGTATCTTAAACTTCTTTAATGTTGTGTCTTCAGTGTGTATGTTAGTTTTTATTTAGTATTTGATTGTACCACCGCCTTTAGAAATAAATTTCGCAGATATGTTTTGATGCGTAAATGATTGTAACATTTTGCACTCGTGACGTTCATTAAGTTCATATTTTTTAAAAAGATCTCTTTTTTGTAGAGGTATACAAAACCGAATTTATATTCAACCGATCGCTCGAATTAGCCATATCTTATTAGATAATTTCTGTATTATTTCAGTGAGTTCCATATTTTCCATTTGGTTGATCATTTCTGTCACTGCATCGTCTAAATCAGGAGCTTTGTTGTCAGCTAGTTTCGACCGTGACTGTTTCAACCTCGCATTTTCCGCGCTTGTTAACCAATTTCATCCGCTGTTTTTGTAACATATTCATCTGACCCATTCGAGGTATTGTCGCCATCTCTGTTCAGAACTCAGTTAATTTCTGACAGCATTACCGAATTTCGAAGTAGATGCTCCATATTAGCATGCTTGGGTCACAGATAGTGTGTATTTCGGCAGATACTTTGCTAGCCATATTCTACATATTTGAATGTTTTGATCATATTTACTGATAAAGGAGTTAAGAGTCGGTCGTTTATTCTCCGGTAATTATTCATTGTTACATCGCAAAGTCGTAACGCAGATTTTTTTCTGTTTTTTTTGTTTTTTTTGCCTGTATCTTGTAGAAGACCAAATTTTGTCACATTATTCGGTTGGATTGTTACTTAAACGTAAACGAGTCATTGTTCAATGTTTAAATTTCGTTTTCCGCTACTAAACAAAAGAAAAGCTCGTCAAAAGGTTAGCTTTTATTTCGTGTAATATTCGGCAAAAGGAGACATTCATATTAAAAATCATCCCGAATATTAAATGAAAAATTTAACTTGACTACTTTGGAAACGGGTTCAATTTACGAGAAAAACTACAGAACAAATGATGATCGCAATTAAACTTTTAAAAGGATAATGAAGCGTTTAAAATTTTACAAATAATCCTAATTAAAAAATTTTATTTGAAAGTGGTCGTATCAAAGTGCGATCTACAAACCGACAGAATTTGAACATTACTCCTGAACAAATACTCAGCTTTATATATACAACGTCAAAAGTAGCATCGTTTTAGGTTGACCTATCGTTATTATCACTCAAAAATAGTTTCCTAAAAATTGTAAAATATAATTCTTAAAAAATAAAAAATGCCGATTTCAAGAGTTACCCTAAAAATTTAATAACGATGCGTTAAAAAATAAAACAATTTCAGTCAAGCATAATGTTTCATGCGCTGAGGATTCCGTATGTCAAGTTAACAATAATTATAAATCTTATATAATACTTATGATTTTTCGTGCCGCAAAGAAGTAGAGATAGGTAATTTTTTGTGACTTTTTGAAATTGTTACTAACTTCAAAAATTTAGTTAAGAAAATGAAATGCGGATTTGTTCCTGACAAACATTGATCTTTCAATCGATCTATCACATGCCTGGGAAATGGGAAAAGAAATACTTTTTTTCGAAAATTTCGAGCTTTCGGTACCCCGAGGGCCTAATTTTAAAGTTAGGAACCCGGAGATTCTAAATTAGATAATTATACGGGGATGCGTATACTTTTTATCTTATTTAAAATTTTTAGCTATAATATTCGCGACGCTAGGGGGGGGGGAGACACGTCATTTTTTGCGCTTTTTTGAATTTTTCGGCAACTTTGAAAGTTTCGTTAGGGAAATGAAATACGGTTTCGTTCTCGACAAATAGCGATCTTTCCAACGATGCCCGGAAAAAAAAATTATTTTTTTTCAAAACGTTCGAGCTTTCGGCGCTCCAGGAGCCAAAATATCGTTGTAAGCTCGGCTACATTTTTCTTATAAAGTGGTAGTCCTTTATGCGTATGTTTGAGATACGTTTTGGTTTTCTCTACTTTTTTTACTCGAGCTATTATTTACGTGAACATAATCTTTTTTTGCTGTTTTTGAAAAGAGGCTGTCTATATGATTTTTTAACCGAAATTTTTTACTTTCATGAAAGAGCTTCTACGTTTTATTTTATATTTTGAATTTCACTTTTAAGGTTTATCATCTGGTGATGAGTTATGAATTTTTAAGTGATTTTTGAGATCGCTTTATATTCCATATTACATATTCTTGACGGCTTTTTGAGATTTTTGCCGCCCAGGATAATCGGTTAGCTTGATGTTACAGATAGGGTTTTAAAGAGAATTCTAATTGTAATTTATGATCCGATTTTGAAGAGTTTATAAGTCAACCGTTCGTGAATTATTGCATATTTTAATTGAATATTTTTGTCGTTTCCGAACCATCTGATTAAGATTCATAATGAAATATACATAAGAGGATATTATGATTACTCTCGAACAACATTAATATACATTCAAGTCGGTACCAAATTCAAATTGCAACAATAATTGAAACCACATTAAATATTTCTTACCGTTCTAGTACTTGGCCTATAGAAAACGAGCGATGTGTTATTATATTGATTCAATATGTTTTCTTTTTCAGATTTAATTCGTATTTCGTGCCGACTATAATAAGTATTAATGTTGTTTAAGAATAATCATTATATATTCCTTTACGAAAATTATTGTTTTATCGAGAGTAATTATTTTTCATTAATTAGTTCGTATTTATTAAATTTTTAGAGCATATTTTAAAGTTGGTACTTTCTTTTTTTAAATCACTTTTTACAGAATGTTGGTTATTGACTTTATAATATCTGCAAAATGATAAATTATAATTCTCTATTAACAAAATGAAAAAAATTATTTATAAACAAAAAAAACACCACATTATTATTATTTGCGGATGATCGTTTTTCCTGTCAGTAAAGAACGAATAAAAATTCTTCAGCCTAGATTATTCGAAATTGATCATTACAATGCAGATTTTAAAAATTAACGTTATTATTAATGAGTTATCCGGTAGAAATCAGTATTACATTTTTTTTTTTTTTATCGTAAAACTGACACAACTTGTAAAGAAATAAGAGGTTCCAATATAATGATCGGACATTTAAAATTATACTCATCTAAATCTGAAGGCAAGTAAAAAGTCGGTTGCTCAAGAACGATAAAAATGAATGTAAACAAAGTACAGCTTTTTCAAAGGCTCGGTATAAAATTGAAGATAAATGAAATTCCGGGAAAAAACAGTTTATCCGGAATCTTGACGATTTCCTTCAGTCTGACAGGTTTCCACCCTGGCCGAACAGAATTGCTATTTTTTTTTATGTATCATGATTCTTTCCAACTAAAATTTTTTTTATTTTTTATCGAGCTGTTTGGCTCACTTTTACGTCTTTATTGTATCGATTTGCACTATTTTGTACGCACTACAATGTGCACGCAAAAGCGTAACTTAAAAACGTTTGGTACATACAATTTATATACCGATGTACGAAAGAAAGTGATGGTGTATATATGTATATGGTGGTATGTAATTGGCTTCTACACGGTTATTAACAACTATTTCTTTTCTAATAATTGTACTGCTAGACTGGAGAATCTGATTTAGTAATCCGATTATTTTGGCAACTCGGCTATTGCAATGTTTTTTTTTTTTTGCTCTATTTTAAAATAATACTTTGGGATCTTATAAGGCATGATTAATTGCCTGTCAGTAGATAACCACACTCCTATTATTGTAAATTTCTAAATATTACATTTAATTACAATCTTACATATGTGTACAACATTTAAGGTTGTAGCTTAGTCGTAAAATCTGCTTAGTAAGTAGGAAATCTGCATTTTGGGACACGGACGCATCAAGAGCCAGTATTTAGTTACATAACCACACTTCCTTTTACTATAGACTCTCCAATAAGAATTAACCACTATACATGTAGTAAACGTTACATAGGTAAAATACTTGCGAGTTAATTTAAAGAGCAAAAAGGGGGCGTTGGAACAAGAAAGAAACGAAAATGAAAAGTTGGGAGTAAGCAGTGATTTTAAATCTAAAGAGAAATGAAACAGCAAGAATTGGGGAAAAAATTAAATGAAGGAAAAGTTACCAATTAAACGGGAAGGGAAATAGAGAAAGAAGTATGATTCCTTTCCAGAGACACGGTAAGTGAGCAGACTATGAGTAGGGAAATTATTAGGATATTACTTATCGACAACTGTAGAATGATCCGCCGATTTTAATTGAAGGAGATCTTTCGAAGCGAATGAGAAAAGGGAACATGCGAATATAAGTAATGATGAATTGACGGAAATTTACGAAAGCAAGAAAAACATAGAAATAGAAAGAGTGACAGGGCAATGGTGGAAAAACGAAGAGGAAACATTGTAAAGTTGCAAATCATTTACATTACGAATAAAGATGAAGCACCGACTTTTGAGAGACTTTTGGATTTATCTAAATCGGAAGGGAGCTGGTCAGCTAGAATGAGGGAGAAATTTAACATGTAGGAAGAATTTGGAATAACTTGCAGTAGTCGGGAGCGAAAGAAGCGATTTACTAAAGGAAAAGTCAAAAATGAGAACAAGGCGCAAATAAAAGTTAAGGAGTGAAACGCTGGCTGTTAGGGATGAGACAGATTTGGATGTAGAAGATTAGAGAAGTTTAGGAGCAGAATAAAAACGTTCACATTTGTGAATGATTTAGGTCTTTATCGTTTCGATGTCAACAGTTCAGGCTCAACGATTCCTTGTTACGTTTCGGCTCATAGCGTGTCAGCCTCATTACGTTTTGGGTTTTGCGACTTCCGGCCTCTATTTCGAAATAGATTTAATTTAACGTTAGATAATTTTTTAAGCGACATCAAGAAAAGCATTAAAAATGCTAATTTATATTGTAAGAAAATTATTTACGGATTTCGCGGGTATTTTTTTTTTTTTTTTTTTTAATTTACCGATTGTTTTACGACATAATATTAATTGAAAAAAAAAAAAAAAAAAAATGAAAATTCACTAGTACTATTACTAAATGTACTTCAAATTGAGGGTAAAATGTAGCGAGGTCAAAACTTAATGACGATGAAAAGTTGAAATCAGCTGACACTTTTAACGATAATATGGCAGAAATTCGCATCTTGGACAAGCTATACGATCTCTTAAATTAACCGGGAGTTTCACTGACCGAGAATTTATTTACAGAACATTAAACAGGGGAAATGTATAAAAGTATTTGTAAATAATTAATTTTTATTTATAATTTCGCTATAAATGATGGTCAAGTTTTAAAGATGAAGCAAAAAAATCGGCGGCGTAAATGACGATTTGCCAGTGGCGAATTGAGCAAATAACGAGAATAAAAAGGAATAACCCGAAAGATCAATTGTAGGCCTAATTATTTTCCAAAAAGCCTTTTTTATCGTTATTAAATCATTGGATTTCTCTCGTGCGATTTTACGATAAAATCGCATTTTGTCCAAAATGTTTTTTTGAACCAGCTCTTTACATTAAGATTTGCAAATGAAATAAGTGTGATAATCATTAAGGTGTATTCGGTTACCGTGCTGATTTAAACTGAACGATAAGTAAAAATTGCTTTATTTAAAAGAAAAGAAAAGAAAAGAAAATACGGACGAAGTGACCATTTTTTAATGCGTCTGCTTGGTTAAATTTTGCTGGGAAAAAGACGATTTCTGTAGTTTTGCGGTGAATCGCCCTTTTCTGAATTTTCCATCGTTAACGTTAAAAGTTGTATACATAACTGTGACGCATGTATTACTCTTAAACACGAAAGCGTCAAGATATTATTCGTACCGACGCATAAAGTTTGACCTCATTTCGCAGTTAGCTTTACTTCGATTTACATAATTACATAGTCATAGTGTGAACGAAGATTACTAGTTAGGCCCGATAGTAGCCGAAAATAGTTCAAAATAGCGAACATTTTCGTTTCAGACGTCTGTGACCTACATAGGATGTTTCTAACAGGTTAACCTTTTCGTTCGTGCATCGCGAATGCATCGAACAATAAAGTCTCTAAAAGTGTAGTATAGTTCTCGTAATTAAACGCTGAAATCCGTCTAAAGAAACGCCGGGAAAAAAGAACGTTAAATAACTTGTCGCGATTTCGATTTTATAAGCGAGATTTGACTGATAAGTTTTTAATTCATTTTTCGAAAAAATTTGACCTACAAAAATTGTTCGTTTACAAAAAACCATTTCATAAAATAAACCCCGTGCAGTGAATTACCGTTTGTAAATTTTTAAGCTTTTTTTTTTTTTTTCTTTTTTCATTTTGTGCGTAATCCCCCAAAATAATCACCAAGTAAAAGAGCTCAAAAAGATGCCTAAGAATTCCATCTCGGTCTATAGACTCTACTGAAAAAGTAAACAATAACAAGATCTATCTTAAATCTTGTTGGTAACATTGTTTTAATCTGCATCACCGGTAAATGTGTCGAATAAGTCCGATCCAGTTTGTTTGAATGATATTCCAGTTTTCGTGGTGTATACTCGTGGGCGAACAGATGAGTTATTTCAAGCGCGTACCCCAAAACATCCTGGATATTGATCATGTGATCACTCTCACATTGCACAGTATTTAACGCACGCTGAAGAACTGTTTGAACTGCCATTTCCGTATATAACAATAATGTTCAAACCCGATGCGCTCGTGCGAAGTTAAATTCTGTAAGTCCAGACTGATCTGATAATGCATTTATGTATCAATATTTTGGGCAACTACAAGATAGTTGTAAACGGCGATCGATCAGCCGGTACAGATGTGAATATTTGAAATTTAGATTTTTTAGCGCGTTTCTTTCCGGTAACAGTTTTGTCAATGCGAATATCAAGATATATTTGATTGTATCACGTTGGGCTAATATTTTTTCGTGCATGCAGATCCAAGCGGACAATTGTGTCTCCTCGTAGCGATTATAATTCATATTGAATTTCGCTCGCCCGCTTTTATTATTTGTCAATCGTTTTTGAAGCAGTAATATGTTCCACGATAAGATATTTTGGCGTAAGACTTTCTCAGAAGCCGGTTGACTATAGGGAAATGATTCGGTAGAATATTTTTTCATTTCCGCGCACGTTGAGATCTCGTTTTAATTGCTTCGTAAACGAATTACCTGACCTAAAACGATAATTAGGATTTCATCAATATTGGTTTCAATTGTTTTAATAGAAGTTTTTCTCGAATAATTTCAGTAAGATTTGAAGAAGACTGATGTACGGGGTTATTTCATTTGGAAATTTTTCAGGTTCCAGAACCATGACAGTTGTTGCGATTTCTATTTGTGACAGGAGATTGTGAGTCTACGAGTAAATAATATACAGAAGTTCTATTTAAATCTTTTTTTTTTTTTTTTTTTTTTCTGGACGTTTGTGAAATAGATTCCTTTTGGACTAGATTGTGTCCAGATATTTTTCTTGGGTTACTCTTTATTTTTTGATAACACGTTTTACCTCATCAGCGTGATTCCTGCAGATGATGTATGTGCACGAAGAACCACTAAGAAATTTCTTGATGCTATTCTTAAAGTCAGCATTTGAGTTCGTAGCATTAGATAGAATATGCCTGATCGATGTTTCGCAAAGGTAGTAATTTTCTCCGCATCGCTTCTTGTCCAACTGTCATCATTTGCTTAAATCTTCAGGTGGGTTTATGAGATTCTTTACACGATTTTATAGCTTAAACAATATTCCATATCTGCGGAAGATGCTAAGTTAAAAAATCCTGTAGGGTTCATTTTTCAGTATCAATCATTTATCTAAAAGTTTTACAGACTTTGTCGAGTTTTGTTTCTTTATCTTCTAGAAACAACTATTATTTTGCCCTTGTTTTTTTTTTTTTTTAATCAGAGTTTTGTTCTAGCATTGCTTTCATTAGTTTTCAATTTTAGATTTAAATTTATATGATCATTTTAACTGACGTAGGCTTCTCAGAAGAGTCTTTTGTGTTACATAAAGATGTAGTGTACAAGCGTTTATTTGATAACAAGCGGGCAGCATTTTAGATAGAATTTTATTGCACAATATACATATATATATATATATATATATACATATAAATATAAAATATACTCGGTCATTTTGGCTTCGCAAGGGGCTATGCCCGTTGACCTCTCTTGCTTTCATTTCTGTCTCTTTCTCTTCTGTATAAAATTATCAAAATTTACAACGTAATTCTTACTGGCATCAATACAAAAAAAATAACATAATCACAAAAATCCTACCCTAACATTTAACTTTCATTATATAAAATTAAGACATTTTTTTGTTACATTTTTCGTTACATCAAATTGTGACATTTTTTAAATAACAATCACAAAAATCCTATAAAATATGACAAACTTACATAGAATTGAGACATTTTTTCTAATGAGGGGTAGCCTAAGAATTACGTTGTAATTAATAAACTGTACAAAAGCGAAACAGTCGTTAATATTAATGACTATGCAAAACAAAGTGTATTAGAGGAACCTACTTTTTTAGAAATAGAAATAGAGGAAGTGATCAAGGGCTTAAAAATGAACAAAACACCTGGTCCGGATGGAATAACGAACGAACATATTAAATTAGCGGGTAAAAGAATGATAGAATTACTTAATGTTCTGTTTAATTTAGTTTTAAAGAATAGAAAAATCCCTAAATCATGGAAACAAGCAGAGATTATCTTAATATACAAGAAAGGAAAAAAAGATAAAATAGAAAACTATCGCCCAATAAGTTTAAGCGCCACGGTGTCTAAAATATTTTCTAAGGTTGTAGCTAATAGGTTGAAACAAATACTAAATTTTGAACAATCTATAGAACAGGCTGGGTTTCGAAATGGATTCTCAACCATCGACCACTTACATGTGATAAATCAACTTTTAGAAAAATGTAAGGAATATAAAATAGGGATAAATTTAGCATTCATAGACTATAAAAAAGCGTTCGACTCGTTAGAGCACAAATATTTAGACAGAGCATTAAAAAATCAAGGAGTGTCCGGAAATTACAGGGAACTTATAAGGGATATGTACACGGATATGAAGGCAAGAATAGTAACAGACATAAAAGGCGAATATTTTAATATAGGAAAAGGGGTAAAACAGGGAGACCCATTATCTCCTTTATTATTTAACACTGCTTTAGAGGAAGTTTTTCGAGAGTTGGACTGGGAGGAGAAAGGTATAAGCATAAATGGGATAAAGTTAAATAATCTTAGATTCGCAGATGACGTAGTGATTATGTCCGACGATATAAACGAACTACAGAACATGCTAAATGATTTAAACAAGGCGGGAAAAAAGGCTGGCTTAATTATAAATTTAGATAAAACAAAAATACCATCTACAGACGAAAATAAAACAAGAATTACAATAGACAACACAGAAATCGAAAAGGCAGAGAGTATTATTTATTTAGGACAACTAATATCTCTAAAAAATAAAACAAAAAAAGAAGTAGAGCGTAGAATCGCACTCACTTGGAGAAAATACTGGTCACTGAAACATATTTTTAAGGGACCTTACAGAAATGAACTAAAAAGGGAAATTCTAAACGCTTGCGTCCTGCCTACCTTAACATATGGAGGTCAGACATGGACAATAACAAATAATATCATGAATAAAATTGAAATATGTCAGAACGCATTAGAGAGATCTATGATTGGAGTTAAATTAAGAGACAAAATAAACTCAAAAAAAATCAAAAAGCGAATTAAAAGTTAAAGACAATTTTACATGGGCAATAAGAAGGAAAATATGGGACTGGGCAGGACATATTGCAAGAATGGATTCCACAAGATGGACTAAAAAAATAAAAGATTGGACGATATACGCAAAGAGAAAAAGAGGAAGACCGGAAAACAGGTGGGAAGATAGTTTCGCTAAAATGTTAAAACACAAACAATACCATCAGGTGGCTTATGACAGACTAGAGTGGGCTCGGTTGAGGGAGGCCTTTGCTCGTTTTCAGGGCTAAATTAAATTATATAATAGTTTATTTACTTCAATGTATATTGTGTAACGTTATATCATAAGGCTAATAAAAAAAAAAAAAAAAAAAAAATATATATATATATATATATATATTAATTACAACGTCTCTTTATCTTTTCTCAGTTAATTATATATTTTTTTTTTTTATTATTTTTTTTTCTTGCATTGGGTTTTTATATGAATTGTTATTGTGTTTTTTGCCTTGTTTTGTTTAGATTTTGAATTATGCGTTGTGATGTTATTTTTAGTGGAAAATTATATTACGTTTGTTTTTACTTTGTTTTGTGACACATTTGTTAGTTAAGCGGTTAATTGTGTATGATCGATTGTAACTTTATTACAAATAAACGTTGTAACTGTGATGAGAACTTACAGACGGGTGGTTGCCTTGTGGGTTCTCCATATGTTATTTAAAAAAAAAAAAACTAGTTTGTAACATGAACAGAGTACAGTTACATAGCTCTTAATGTATAGGTATATCAATTGGCACAAGCGTGTATAAATACCCACAAGCTGCATACATACATATATATGTATACATATTATTATCAGCTTTTGAGTGTCAGCAACTACCTATTCCTACATTTCAGTTGTACAGACATATAGGAATAGTGTACTAGGCAATTGTTTATATGCAGTATCACTGCGTACACAAGCAAGACTACATTCGGAACTGATGGTAAATGTTTGATTTATCGATATATGCAGATGGAGTCCTCCGTGTGTGTCTGCTGCGTACTAAATAGCGTGCTTATGATGGAATATGCGATGGTTTTCCATTACCTTACACAAGAAATAGCAAGTATTTAATTTAATTTCTCGTAATAATTTCTGTCATCGCCCTGAATTGAACACGAAACTTCTATAATGGTAGCCAAGCTCTCTAGCAACTGGGCGATCGCGATGGCATTGTATATATATGTATATTTATTTATATATATATATATATATATATATATATATATATGTACATATATCACATATAGAAATAAATTTAGTTGTCCAGCTTATAGGCCTTTTTACGCTTAAGGCGCCTTAAATAATTATCAGGAAATACAGTTCTAGGGCCTCTAAGTTGGGATGCCTGTGAAGTCGATTTTCATGCGTTTCATAATGTCATCCTTCGATGGAATTTTTAAATGCGAATGTATATCTTTGTTGAGTTGGTACTAGAAAGTTCCATGTAAAATTATTTCTTCTAAATCGTAAAACTAATTTTATCGAAATTTATTCTGTACGAATTCTCTGCTTTATGAATCAGTACTGGCGTTTTAAAATCACTGAAAAACAAGAAATAATCGTTACTGTTCTCGAAATTTACAGCAATAAGGAGTCACTTTTAAGCTCATAATTAGGTAGGGGATTTTTTTCACGTTTAGTTTCTAAAATAATTCTCAATAATTGTTTTTTTTATTGATTTAATTTATATAAAGCTTCGAGAAACAAATGAGCGTTGCAACCTTTTTTTCAGTGATCAATTTTAGTACCCTATGCTTTAATTTTATGGTAATGTTTGTTGTCTCTTCACTTATAATTTTTTAAACGGACATTCTTTTAATGAAACGTGTAATTTCCGTTTATAATCGATCACAAAGATTTGTGTACGAATAAACTGCAGTAGTAATTTTAATGTCGAAGGACAATTTAAACACTTTTAAAAATTGAATATATTCGTAATATAATTTCTACCTTGCGATTGATGATATTTGAACGTTTCTTCGCCAAAATATGTTTTATTTATAATATTAATCGCAGGATAAATATTACACCAGAGTAAAAAGGTTTTGCAAATATCAGATTGCAAGTTATAATTAATACAAAAATTATTTTTATTATTTTGAAACATTTTAAGATCTGATTGTTTTTGAAACATTAAATGTGTTCTCGGTGTGGAACATTTATTTTCAAAATGTGACGAAATTACATTTCTATCCGGTTATACAGTTTTTTAAGATATTATATATTAATGATTACGTCATTTTTAGTCAGGGTACAATACATTTTTTGTCTCACAATTATCTCCCGTTAACTTATGTAAGATAATAAAGGTTAAATGCTGTGTTGTACAATTGCTAGAATTTTTCTTTAATATAAAAGACTGATAAAAATAACATAGTCAATTAAAAACAATTTTTTCTGAAAGAAATTTAGAAAAAAAAGATTGTGGTCAAAGGGGCTTGCTCTTTATAAGACCTGAAGGCCAGAATTTATATATATACATACATATATATATATAAACTCGCAAGGGGCTGTGTCCCTTGACCCCTCTTGCTTTTATTTATGTCTCTTTCTCTTCTATACTTCGTATAAAATGATCAAAAATTACAACATGATTCTTACTGGCATCAACACAAAAAGAAAAACAAAACATAATCATAAAAATCCTATCCTAACATTTAACTTTCATTACATAAAATTAAGATATTGTTTCATTACATTTTTCGTTACATAAAATTGTGACATTTTTTAAATAACAATAACAAAAATCCTATAAAATATAACAAACGTTACATAAAATTGGGATATTCTGCGTTATATAAAATTGGGACATTTTTTGGGGACATTTTTTCGAATGGGGGGTAGCCTAAGAATTACGTTGTAATTAATAATGAAGTTATATATTATTTCGCATCTTTTTCAGTTACATGAAGTAATTTAAAAAATCGATTACACGCAGTGTTTTTTAGAAAAAATATAACTTGAATATTCTGTTTTATTAAATTATTTTCCCCCCTTGTAGTTCATCCTTAAGAACACGTTTCAGAAGTATTAGATAGCAATTGTTAATACAATTTCGGAATAATTTCGATTTTAACAACTCCCGTTGAGAATAATCAGATGGAAATATGAAGGAGTTCATTGTGATCTCATTACGAGCAAATAACAAAAAGTTTTTAAGAGAAATACATAAAAACGGTAATGTAAAATTTCTCCTTTTAACTTATTTCGACTGTTTATTGTAAATCACATGAGTAGTGTATAAATGTGACAGCTGGGGCGTCTGACGTCACCAACCCCTATTTGTGCCCCGGTGCTCAAAATTCACCCCAATTTGTCCCCCGGTGCTCAAAATTCACCCCAATTTGTCCCCCGGTGCTCAAAATTCACCCCAATTTGTGTCCAGCTGCTCAAAACTCACCCCAATTTCTGTCTTGGAGCCCAAAGTTACCCCAAGTTTCCCCCCAGTTCCTCCTAGTTCCCCACAATTTTCCTGGACGGTTGCTGAAATTTCACCCCAAATTCTCATTAGGGTGCTAAAAATTAACCCCATTTTCTCTTTTAGAGCCCAAAGTTACCCCAATTTATGTCCATGCGATCAAATTTAACCCAAGTCCCCCCCCCCCCAAATTTTCCTGGACAGTTCCGCTAATTCGATCCCTAATTCCCATCAAGGTAGACAAAATCCACCCCAATTAGCGTACAGGTGCTGAAAGTTCACCCCAATTTGTATCCATATGGTTAAAATTCATCCAAGTTTCCCCAAAATTTCTTCAAATTTTTCCGATGCCCCGTTCATACTGTTATCTATAAATGCGCTCGCACCGTTTCCAGGCATATAAGCCTTAGCAGTGTACTCGCTTTCCCATACCCGCGCCTTCGATCATCATGTGTATGTATTATACATGACTCTGCGTGTAATATATGTAGCATACTTTTTAATTTTCATTTTTCGAGGTTGGGAGGGGTAAAATTTTGCCGGAGTGATAAAAACGTTTGAATCTCAACACTTAGAACCCAAAATTTAATGGAATTTTCCGAGTCGTGCTCCGTTCCAGCATTTTTTTTTTCAAAAAATTTTATTTTTAAAGAAAATATTCGATTGTTCAATCACTCGAATGAGAGCGGGCGAGTGTGCTGCTACGGGATGTATTATGTAAGCGCGAGCGCGGCTGTAATGGTAATATTTAAATGTTCCAACAACTAGTTGAAACTGTCACCAGGTGAGGTGAATTCCAGTCGTTTGTTCGAAATTAACCAGCCGATCATCTATGCTCACTCTCACACGCCACCGATAGAAACCTGTTCGCGATCGCTACACGTTCACACGCATGTACACACCTACACACAAACACACATATCTTCATCTCCCCTTGACGACGTCTTTCAAACGCCTCTATAACCAAAGGAATGTGGTTTTTCATATACCTTTTTAAGCATCATGCCGAAAACCTCTGAATTCAAGCCGAATTGAGCAGTCTTATTTCACTCATTCTAAAGAAGGTTAATTTACAACGTCTATCTCTCTGAAATCAATGACGAATTTAACTCATCTATGCACATCTAAAATCAAGTCGAATTGAGCAGTCTTATTTCACTCATTCTAAAGAGGGTCAATTTACATCATCTAACTCTCTGAAATCAATGACGAATTTAACTCATCTATGCGCATCTAAAATCAAGCCGAATTGAGCAGTCTTATTTCATTCATTCTGAAGGGGGTTAATTTACAAGGTGCATGCACCTTTTTAGGTATCATAGTGAAAGAGGCTCACGCTGAAACCGGTTTTTAGGTAAGTTTTAGCCCCTCCCATTTCTGCTCACAGCGCTGTTTATAATCGAGGTAGGTACCTGCAAACCTGAAGAACTCGCATTTGTAGTTTGCTCTTCACTGTGTTCAGTTTGTTTTTTACTGTTCAAGTGTTTTTAAAGTGATTTTTAAATTTTGTTAAAGTTTTACACAGCCGTTATCATTCAACAGATTTTTTAAAACCAGTAAGCATTTTATTTACATCTCTTTTTTAATTAAAATTATTTTTTTAATTTTACAAGTTGATCGCTATTTTTTCACAATGTCTTCTCAATCTGCATCTCGATCAAATATTGCGCCGGATGCCGAAAGACCTATGGCAGTCCTGTTTCATATTGAAAATATATCGAAGCGGTACAAAAATAGGATTGCGACGTACAGGGTCATAAATGATAATGCGCGGATTGTAGATATCAATAAATTTTTGGAAAAAATTAAATCAACTGTAATTGATACAGTGTCAGGATCGATCGGGAAAGGATTAAAATGTAGCCTCGTGTTACATTGCATGTTTAAACGAATAACAGCAGTTACCAAAACAAAACATACAGTTCCAACATATTTTCCGTCAAATTGTAAATTACTTGTTGAAGGAGATGATTTTAACAAGTGGTACAAAGATTCAGTTGCCGAAATGAAGGATCTGATCGACAGATTCGAGTACGTGCAGGGATCGGGATGGACGATTAAGAAAATTGTGTACCTCGAACTGAGGATTAATAAAGTGAACGTTCTCGCACGCGCGTCCTCATATATTCCGTTACCGAAGGCAATCGCTGCTCGAAAAGCAGTTATAAATGTTAAAAATACCGATGCGTTCTGCTTCAAATATTCAATGTTAGCAAAATTTGTGTCTCAGAATCCTGAGCGTGTGTATAAGTATAAAAATAAACCAGAACTGGATGCGAAATATGATTGGAGTGGAATTTCGTTCCCCGCAAGTCTTGATGATGTGCAAAAATTTGAAAAGATCAATCCAAACTCCTCAATTAATGTGTATGCGTTGGACGAAAAGAACTTTGTTTATCCAATTCGTATCTGTAAGGAAGATAAGCAGGATCATACAGATCTCCTTTTAATTCAAGACGGGAACAAGAAACATTATTGTTTCATCAAGGATTTGGAGAAGCTTGTGCGTCATCAAATCACCAAGAACCGCGACCGTTTACACATTTGCAGGAGATGCTTGTGGCACGTCGACAATCCACAGAAGCTCCAGGAACACGAAAAAGATTGCAGGGAATATTCTCCAGTTGCAATTGAGATGCCTGTGGAGGGGAAAAATATTCTACAACATGATAAATACCGTCAACAGCAATGGGTCCCCTTCATTGTGTACGCAGATTTCGAGTGTGTACTGGAGCCTGTAGTAGATGATGTTGGAGATGATGAAGAGAATGATGACTCAGAAGATGAAGATGACCGCATCACCCGCCGTGTACAGAGCGATCAAGCACGCAAGAACACTATAAAAGTTCATAAGCACGTGCCTATGAGTTTTTCATATAAAATTGTATCTCGCGTTGGTGATAATGTTCTTCCTCCATCATTAAGATCTCAAAGACTATATCGCGATCGTGACGCTGCTAAAGTGTTTGTGGAAAAACTTGTAAATGATGCAAAATTAATTTACGAAATTTACAAAAACAATAAACCAATTGTGATGAGTGCTGCAGATAAATTAGCTTTCGATAGTGCTACTGTTTGTTACATTTGCACAAAACAGTTAAATGATGGTGATAAAGTTAGGGACCATAATCATCTAACTGGTGAATATTGTGGTGCCGCACATAGTAAATGCAATCTTGAGTCACGCTTGCCTAATTTTTTGCCAGTATTTATTCATAACCTATCAGGCTATGATAGTCATATAATAGTTCGTGAACTGGCATATGACACACTCGACATAAACGTGCTTGCAAACACGGAAGAGAGATATAAAGGAATCTCAAAACAGATCATACCTGCAAAGTTCCAGCTTAGATTTGTCGACTCCTTTAGCTTCATGGCATCAAGCTTGGAGAAGCTGGCGAGCTACCTTCCAGATGACGCTTTCCATCATACAATTGCTAACATTCGTGATCCGTCTTTACTCCCCCTTTTTCGTCGAAAGGGGTATTTCCCATATGAATACTGCACAGACTTTGCCAAACTTGCTGAAGAATCGTTACCTCCAAGATCGGCATTTTACAGTTCTCTAACAAAGTCAACCATCGATGAGACTGCTTATCAACATGCGCAGACAGTATGGGATGCCCTTCAAGTCAAGAATTTGGGGGAGTATTCGGACGAATATTTAAGGACTGACGTCCTCCTTCTGGCGGACATCTTTGAAAATTTCCGTACTGTTTGCTACAAAATTTATGGTTTAGACCCCGCATGGTCGTACACAGTTCCTGGTTTCACATTTGTAGCAATGTTGAAATTAACTGGAGTCAAACTGGAACTTTTGACCGACTACGACATGTACCTCTTTTTCGAAAAAGGTATACGTGGTGGTCTCACGCAATGTGTTAAACGTTATTGTGAAGCGCGCAATAAATATTTAGTTAATAATAATAATAATAACGCTATTACGTCGTCGTCCTCGTCCTCGCCTTCTTCTTCCTCATCGTTGGAAGAAGATAGTAATTTTATTATTTATCTCGATGCCAATAATTTGTATGGTCATGCCATGTGTGAGCCACTTCCAATAGGTGGCTTTAAGTGGATGACCGAAAATCAAATACAGCAACTTGATGTTTTAAATTATGATGAAAGTGGGACAGAGGGTTGTGTACTCGAGGTAGATTTGGAGTATCCCTCCAGTCTACATCATTTACATAACGATTATCCTCTATGCCCTGAACATCGTAATGTCTCTAAAAAAGGGTCAATCAAAAAACTGGTTGCAACACTATATAATAAGTCGAATTACGTTATTCATATAAAATATTTGAAATTAGCATTAAATTTAGGATTAAGATTAACTAAAATACATCGCGGTGTATGCTTCAACCAATCGCCTTGGTTGAAGGAATATATAGAATTAAATACTCAGTACCGTCAATTAGCAAATAATGACTTTGAAAAGAACCTTTACAAGATCATGAACAATGCAATATATGGAAAATCGCTTCAAAACCAACGCAATTTATTAGATTTAAAACTCGTTTCGGATAAAGTTAAGTTCACTAAACTCGTGGCAAACCCTAGGTTTAAGAATCGTACTATATTTCGCGAGCGTCCATTCTTATGTGCTGTTCATCGTAGCGCAAAACGTATTTTATTTAATAAGCCTATTTATGTTGGGATGTCGATCCTTGACATTAGTAAGCATACTATGTATGACTTTCACTATAATAAGATGCTAAAAATGTACAGTATAAATAATTTAACTTTATTATATACAGACACAGACAGTCTCATTTATGATATAAGAACTGACGATTTATATTTAGATATTAAGAATAATTTAAGTTTTTTTGACACGTCTGATTACCCCTCAGATCATCCGTGCTATTCTGTTAGTAATAAGAAAGTCTTGGGAAAGTACAAAGACGAAATGAATTCTATTCCAGTAGAAGCTTTCGTCGGGCTAAGATCCAAGGCATATAGTATTAAGGTTTCAAATAGTAATAAGGCGATAACTAAATGTAAGGGCGTGCCTTACAATGTAACAAAAAATGAAATATCATTTAATGACTATAAAAATTGTATATTTACTAATAATAATATCACTAGCACTAATTATCGTACTGCGAATATGATACAAAGTTATGGACATGAATTATACACGATACGTACAACAAAGCTAGCCATTAATGGGCTAGACGATAAACGTGTCGTGTTACATGATAATATACATACTGTGGCCTTAGGCCACATAGATTTAGCTAATATTATTGCTCGCACTGGTAATGAAGAAGATACAAATGAATCTGAACCAGTTGCAAAACGTATACGGTTAGAATAATAAGGTGTTGTATGTTTTTCTATATATTTTGTACATATTTGATTTTCCCTCATTCATTCATTGTACATATTTCATTTATTTTCTCATCATTCTCATTCGTGTTTGTGTAGTCATCATTCTCGTTCTCATTGTCATTTTTTATCTGTATGTTTTTTTATGTTATTGACGTCATTGTAGTCATCATCATTGCCATCGTTGTTCTCGTTACTGACATTCTTTTTATGTATTTTTTCAATATATTACACTTTTTCATTCATTATTCAGTTTATTTGTGTTTATTTCAATTTATTATTTAACAATACATTTTGCAAGCATGATGTTGAAGATTACAAAGAAGTATGAAAAAAAGCAAACAATATATATGAAAAAATAATATATTTCTGGTTTCTATAAATTTACAAACATTGCATGATAAAAGTCAAAAGAAACTTATTAACTAAATAATATCAAAAAAAATTTTTACAAAGAAAGAATTAATCATCTGGAAACAGTTTAAAAACAACTTCGCATTTTCCACAATCGCAAACAACATTTTCATCAAAAAATGTATCTTTAGTTTCAGGAAACATTTCTCGTATAAAATCAGTAAAAGATTTACGTCCGCATTGTTTACAATCTTTAATTAATGTTGGACGCACTGTACTAAGAGGTAGCGAATCTGGTATATCATAACTATGATGTTTAAAACATGGTAAATATTTTTTAATATTTTCATTATTCTTCACCATTTCAGGCAGTTTATCGTATAATTCGTAAATTTTATCAGGACATTCAGCAATTAATATCTCAGCAGTAGCTTTCTGCAACATTTCATGTATAGAATACTTCAATCCAGATAAAACTGGTCTAACATTCATATCGAACCATTTCATCATTACATGAACATTTTGTAATGAACATGCATTTGTTCTTCCATCAGTGTGCGCATCACATTTTACAGCACTCGATATAGCATGATACATATTGTTTAAATTTCTTAAATTCGGCATACCATATCGTGTTTCTATATTAATTATTTCATAATTTGAAAGCGATGATTCCATAATCTTTTCCCATATATTTTCGACTTTTGCGTCTCCTTTAACGTAAATTTTTAAAGGTTGATATCTAATTAAAACATTTTCCAAATCAATCGATATATTTCTATAATCTGAATCTCCAGCATTCCAGGGAATAGAATGGTAATTTCGTGTAAGCCACCAATTTGTACGTCTTTTACTATTTGATAATATATCCCAATCGAACGGTGGTTTATAAATTTGATGAAATTGTATTTCACCATTCAAACTTATAATCGCTAGTTCTTTAATTATGTAGACATCATCATTATTTTTAAAACATTGAAAATCAATTATAACTTCATATATATTATTATTCATCGTTATATTCAGTAGTAACAATTACAACAGCAAAAACAAACTTTTTATAAAAAACTTTATTACTTCAAAATAGAAATGTGAAAACGCGTCAAATTAGTGTTAACACAAACACAACACAACAAATACTAAATTGAAAATTGAGTTTCTTTTATATTTATAATTCCAGCACATTATAACTGGTTGATTTATCATGTATAATAAGAGCGTAACATGACGTGTTTGAAGGTACATTATTAAGCGTCTTAAAATCAATTCTAATCTGCAGCGGACTACCATCATTTAAGAGCTGATTTTGAAAGTTGCATGGTATGATGAAAAGGGGATATTTAGTAAGAAAATCTTCTACGCTAACAGCGGGATGTGGCGGTTCTTTTCCATAATACATTGTCTGAAAATGGGCATATAACAAGTATAGGTTTCCAAATCTTTTTCGATCGAAATCTAAATTCATTACTTCGTAAGGATATCTTGTTGAATTTATGTAGGCGCAAATTTCAGTTACATTCAAATGGTCAAATGTAGAACTATCTTTGGTTAAATTATTTTGCTTATTTGTTTGAAATCCAATAATAATGAAGCGCGGACGTTCAACAGTTGATGTTGATTTAATTACCCAACTGTGCTCTGAAACAGTATGCAGAGCAGGTTGATGAGAAAGAGACCATGCTCTAAATTGAATAGGCGCGTGCTTTATCTTCTTTATTCTGTTGAGCAAAGATATTTTCGCTCGATCGCTCAATTTAACAAACGGTAGTTGCCATGCAATTGTTTGAAATGTTACATTAACTGGCTTATCATCTGTTGCGGTAAAGGCATTTTTGTCACTGTTGGCACGGATGAGAACAATTTCTTGACTTGCATGTACGATAGCACGTCTATAGTCTTCTGCAAACCCAAATATGTATCGTAAAGGAATAATAAATTGAAATTCTAACATCAATTTGGCTCCGGTACCTGATGATGTTGAGGGGGTTGAGGTATCAGCAATTTCTCGTGTAAATACTTTTAATTCTTCCGAATTTAGAGCACACGTACTGTAGTTGTAATCTGATTTGATATCTTCTGAGCATAATAATCTACGCATGAGAGTTGTAATTCCAGGGTTTCGTACACATTCTATAGTATTTCCATTAATTTCATATCGTAATTCAGAGAATAAAAATAGCGGACCATTCATTGAAAAATTAAAAAAATAATTTTAATTAAAAAAGAGACGTAAATAAAATGCTTACTGGTTTTAAAAAATCTGTTGAATGATAACGGCTGTGTAAAACTTTAACAAAATTTAAAAATCACTTTAAAAACACTTGAACAGTAAAAAACAAACTGAACACAGTGAAGAGCAAACTACAAATGCGAGTTCTTCAGGTTTGCAGGTACCTACCTCGATTATAAACAGCGCTGTGAGCAGAAATGGGAGGGGCTAAAACTTACCTAAAAACCGGTTTCAGCGTGAGCCTCTTTCACTATGATACCTAAAAAGGTGCATGCACCTTGTAAATTAACCCCCTTCAGAATGAATGAAATAAGACTGCTCAATTCGGCTTGATTTTAGATGCGCATAGATGAGTTAAATTCGTCATTGATTTCAGAGAGTTAGATGATGTAAATTGACCCTCTTTAGAATGAGTGAAATAAGACTGCTCAATTCGACTTGATTTTAGATGTGCATAGATGAGTTAAATTCGTCATTGATTTCAGAGAGATAGACGTTGTAAATTAACCCTCTTTAGAATGAGTGAAATAAGACTGCTCAATTCGGCTTGAATTCAGAGGTTTTCGGCATGATGCTTAAAAAGGTATATGAAAAACCACATTCCTTTGGTTATAGAGGCGTTTGAAAGACGTCGTCAAGGGGAGATGAAGATATGTGTGTTTGTGTGTAGGTGTGTACATGTGTGTGAACGTGTAGCGATCGCGAACAGGTTTCTATCGGTGGCGTGTGAGAGTGAGCATAGATGATCGGCTGGTTAATTTCGAACAAACGACTGGAATTCACCTCACCTGGTGACAGTTTCAACTAGTTGTTGGAACATTTAAATATTACCATTACAGCCGCGCTCGCGCTTACATAATACATCCCGTAGCAGCACACTCGCCCGCTCTCATTCGAGTGATTGAACAATCGAATATTTTCTTTAAAAATAAAATTTTTTGAAAAAAAAAATGCTGGAACGGAGCACGACTCGGAAAATTCCATTAAATTTTGGGTTCTAAGTGTTGAGATTCAAACGTTTTTATCACTCCGGCAAAATTTTACCCCTCCCAACCTCGAAAAATGAAAATTAAAAAGTATGCTACATATATTACACGCAGAGTCATGTATAATACATACACATGATGATCGAAGGCGCGGGTATGGGAAAGCGAGTACACTGCTAAGGCTTATATGCCTGGAAACGGTGCGAGCGCATTTATAGATAACAGTATGAACGGGGCATCGGAAAAATTTGAAGAAATTTCATCTGTTTGTAAGATATCGCTTCAGATTCTGCAGGATCGTGATATATCGTACTAACATTTAGTATTCGTTTTCCTTTAAAATTATAATTTCCACTCGAATCCAATTCGACAGTAGCACCCTCGCCAATTCCACCATCAGGTATATATTTTCCATTCTTATGAAGCGGCATAACTAAACGTTTACTAATAATCTATTATCAATCCAAGAATTATCTGAACTCGGGAATCCTAACCACTTAACCAACGATTTTCTACCTTTACGTTGAATAACACGTTCTACCAAGTATACGTCAGGGTAAGATGTTTTTTGTAACTCTTCAGCATAAAAAGTACCAACTATCGGTTTACCAGTTCTATCTTTTAACGTATACGTCATAGGAAAAGTAGAATTCACTGTATTTATAGTAAATAATTCACCAGTCCAGTTTGGAGTATAGCCTTTCTCTAATAATGTTTTAACTTTACTAATACGAACTACGTCACCAGCTTTAAAAATTTTTGATTTGCTTGGGGGAGAGAATCGTTCAACATCTTTACTACATTCTCTTGCAATATTTTCTGCAACTTCTCTTTCAACGATCTTATTTACATCAGCAGGTGCAAATTTTATCGTACGGTGTATTTTCGTATTATATTTTCGGGTAAGCTCGGGCAAAACATGTAACCATCGTTTATTACGATTAGCGGTAAATTCTTTCCATATCCAATTCTTTATTGTTCGATTAAAACGTTCTACAATACTCGCTTTAAGTGGTGAATGGCTGCTGTACAAATTAATATTATTTCGATTTAAAACGGCCCGTACTTGAGGATTATAAAACTCTGTACCCTGATCTGTTTGCAAATGATTAGGAGCTTCAACACCTCTTTCACTTAAAATTTTCTCTAACGCTTTAGCAATTATCGAGCCACTCTTTTTCTTTATAGGAATGGTCCACGCATATTTAGAAAACGCATTTATTACAGTTAAAATAAATTTATATCCTCGATTAAATCGTGTGTATTGCGACAAATCGATCAAATCAGCTTGCCATAAATCGTTTAATCCGAAAAGTTGTACACATCGCGTCGGGTAACGTTTTCGCGCAGGTTTATGAAGTTCATCTGCTATACTACGTTGTAAGGATTTTGATGTAGATGTTTGTTTCGTACGCATATTTTTTTTTTTCAATACTACTAATCAATAAGGTAACTGAATATATCCTTCTTCAGCCAACTCTTCCTCGATCGCTAAAATTTCGTTGTCTACACCTGTATTACCACTTTGTTTAGATGCGTGTAATAACTGTAATCGTTCAACCAATTCATTCGGATCGTTCCAATACTCAATTCGCGGTCTTTTAAGACTTATTCCAGCAACACGAGAAGTTTTACAGATAGTTATATATTTTTCATAACCTTTTCCGCTACGTACTTCAGATTGAAATAACGGGCGTATTATTTTCCTATATTTCTGATTGGGAAGACCTTTCAACGCACCATTACCACGCAAATGAGCCCCTGTAAATTCTAGTAATTGTTTATATATCTGTAAATCATCACTAGTATAATCAATTTCATCTACTTTCGACTCAAATAGCAAATTCATTACTCCTGTAGTGTATGGGAATTTAGCACGATTAACTCCTTTTCCTAAATATATTTCTCCACGATCTTTGTTCCACGAAATTGTTGTTGTACCCAACATATACTCATCTGCAATAGGATTATACTTTATTCCAAAAATTATATCTTTAGGTATAGGATCATCTCCATCAATAGGAAAAGAACCCATTTCACTTAGATTAAACTGTTCATTTTCAATTTCTTCATCTATATCTTTCTTTGGAGTACTATGTTCTAGTTTTCGCTTTGTAACCAAAGATCTAAATATTTCATCATCATCTTTTTTCATTCCCTTTGGTTTTTGTATTGCTTCTCGAATCTCTGACAATGGTTTTGTAATAGGTTCAAACATTACAGCTGAAGTATTTGTAATAGATTTAGACACATTCTTTATCGCATTATATTTATTCATTATATCTGTGCGTATCTTTTCCAATTCAGTTTTAAGTTGTAATTCATCCTCGATATTTCTTTTAACGCTATTCATCGACATCTTTTTCGTCTTCAATCTCTATAAACTCGTCAAAACCACGACGAAACCGTCCTTTATATAGTTCACTCTCCTTATCAATCACTAAAAATCCGTGTTTATTCTTCCAACACGTTTTACAAAGTTTCTTGAAAGTCTTATACGAACACATACCATTAACATGTTCATCATATATATGTCGTATATTTATATCATCTTGAGCAAAGACAAGTATGAAATTGGCATTATCACGTATCATATGTTTAGGAATCATTACATATGTTTGACACAAATAGAAACAGTCTACGTTTTTATGACGACCCATCGAAAAGTATTGTTTTACAACAGGCTGATCTCTGCACGTTGGTATATCGTCAAATATAAATACAGAATTCTGATTAATCGCGTCAGGTGTTATTAAATTTACATCATCGACAAATGTTTGATAATCAATCTCGGGTGTGGACTTGTATATCGTATCTAACAATTTATATTTAGGTTGATATAAAGAAGTACTATATATGTAGACATTTTCATAACGCAGTCCATTCGGGTGTGTTAATAGCGTAAATAAAGAATTTGTCTTTCCACAACCGCTCGGTCCAATAATTAAACATCTTATATTATTTGGAAACAACGATCCATGTTTATATCGTTCTAACTTATCACTACCTTCTACTAGTGTTAGCACATTACTTATAGGTAATATAGTTGATTGCTTTACAATTTTTATTATAGCTTATATATTCACTTAATATTCACCATCAACACAGACTAAAAAAGTATAAATACACCTATATATAGCGTTAAAACTCGCAGAGTCGTGTGATAAAAAGTATATATATAGAAAATTATTTCTGAATATGGCGAGAAAACAACGAAAAGTTAACGTGTTAAGAAAGAAAATAAAACGTGGTCGAGGTCTTGGAACTGTGTTGGGAAAACGTTAAGTAAATGTCTCGGGTCTTACAGATTCTCTTATTAAACGACTGTATGATAGTCTGTTGAGAATATTAAGTGGAACCTCCAGCAGCGGGTGGGCGAATACAAAAAAAATCATGTTGATGCATTAGATCAAGCGTTCAAAGATGTGACTTTTAAATCCCAATAATCAAATGGAGATCACGATTGCAGTCCTACAACGTTCAATAGCTGCGGCGATTGCTAAGCTGTATGTGTGCATTGCTGAAGTGGAAGGATTGAAAGCATAAATAATGATGGTTATCACTAGCAACGATCGAAATATTAAAGAGTTGTAAGAAAGAACCTAACAAAGATGATGAAAGAATGATGAAAATTGTGAGAAAGGTGGTAAAAACACTGGAAAAAATGGCATTAAATAGCAAAAATTGACTGAAACGGTGTAAAAGTATTAAAATGTAGGAAAAACGAAGAGAAATGTTGGAAAATTGGTTATAATTAGTCAAAAGTGATGAAAACGTTTACCACATGTCAATGTCACTGCTTTTACATCTAAAATATTGCAAAGGTAAAACTCAATGTCTAAGTTGTGAGGGTAATATGATTATTCTTTGTTAACCTCTTTATCATGCACATATCAAACATAACAAAATATATATTTTTACCTCTCTCATTCTATAATGCAGAAAGCTACTGCTGAGATATTAATTGCTGAATGTCCTGATAAAATTTACGAATTATACGATAAACTGCCTGAAATGGTGAAGAATAATGAAAATATTAAAAAATATTTACCATGTTTTAAACATCATAGTTATGATATACCAGATTCGCTACCTCTTAGTACAGTGCGTCCAACATTAATTAAAGATTGTAAACAATGCGGACGTAAATCTTTTACTGATTTTATACGAGAAATGTTTCCTGAAACTAAAGATACATTTTTTGATGAAAATGTTGTTTGCGATTGTGGAAAATGCGAAGTTGTTTTTAAACTGTTTCCAGATGATTAATTCTTTCTTTGTAAAAATTTTTTTTGATATTATTTAGTTAATAAGTTTCTTTTGACTTTTATCATGCAATGTTTGTAAATTTATAGAAACCAGAAATATATTATTTTTTCATATATATTGTTTGCTTTTTTTCATACTTCTTTGTAATCTTCAACATCATGCTTGCAAAATGTATTGTTAAATAATAAATTGAAATAAACACAAATAAACTGAATAATGAATGAAAAAGTGTAATATATTGAAAAAATACATAAAAAGAATGTCAGTAACGAGAACAATGATGGCAATGATGATGACTACAATGACGTCAATAACATAAAAAAACATACAGATAAAAAATGACAATGAGAACGAGAATGATGACTACACAAACACGAATGAGAATGATGAGAAAATAAATGAAATATGTACAATGAATGAATGAGGGAAAATCAAATATGTACAAAATATATAGAAAAACATACAACACCTTATTATTCTAACCGTATACGTTTTGCAACTGGTTCAGATTCATTTGTATCTTCTTCATTACCAGTGCGAGCAATAATATTAGCTAAATCTATGTGGCCTAAGGCCACAGTATGTATATTATCATGTAACACGACACGTTTATCGTCTAGCCCATTAATGGCTAGCTTTGTTGTACGTATCGTGTATAATTCATGTCCATAACTTTGTATCATATTCGCAGTACGATAATTAGTGCTAGTGATATTATTATTAGTAAATATACAATTTTTATAGTCATTAAATGATATTTCATTTTTTGTTACATTGTAAGGCACGCCCTTACATTTAGTTATCGCCTTATTACTATTTGAAACCTTAATACTATATGCCTTGGATCTTAGCCCGACGAAAGCTTCTACTGGAATAGAATTCATTTCGTCTTTGTACTTTCCCAAGACTTTCTTATTACTAACAGAATAGCACGGATGATCTGAGGGGTAATCAGACGTGTCAAAAAAACTTAAATTATTCTTAATATCTAAATATAAATCGTCAGTTCTTATATCATAAATGAGACTGTCTGTGTCTGTATATAATAAAGTTAAATTATTTATACTGTACATTTTTAGCATCTTATTATAGTGAAAGTCATACATAGTATGCTTACTAATGTCAAGGATCGACATCCCAACATAAATAGGCTTATTAAATAAAATACGTTTTGCGCTACGATGAACAGCACATAAGAATGGACGCTCGCGAAATATAGTACGATTCTTAAACCTAGGGTTTGCCACGAGTTTAGTGAACTTAACTTTATCCGAAACGAGTTTTAAATCTAATAAATTGCGTTGGTTTTGAAGCGATTTTCCATATATTGCATTGTTCATGATCTTGTAAAGGTTCTTTTCAAAGTCATTATTTGCTAATTGACGGTACTGAGTATTTAATTCTATATATTCCTTCAACCAAGGCGATTGGTTGAAGCATACACCGCGATGTATTTTAGTTAATCTTAATCCTAAATTTAATGCTAATTTCAAATATTTTATATGAATAACGTAATTCGACTTATTATATAGTGTTGCAACCAGTTTTTTGATTGACCCTTTTTTAGAGACATTACGATGTTCAGGGCATAGAGGATAATCGTTATGTAAATGATGTAGACTGGAGGGATACTCCAAATCTACCTCGAGTACACAACCCTCTGTCCCACTTTCATCATAATTTAAAACATCAAGTTGCTGTATTTGATTTTCGGTCATCCACTTAAAGCCACCTATTGGAAGTGGCTCACACATGGCATGACCATACAAATTATTGGCATCGAGATAAATAATAAAATTACTATCTTCTTCCAACGATGAGGAAGAAGAAGGCGAGGACGAGGACGACGACGTAATAGCGTTATTATTATTATTATTAACTAAATATTTATTGCGCGCTTCACAATAACGTTTAACACATTGCGTGAGACCACCACGTATACCTTTTTCGAAAAAGAGGTACATGTCGTAGTCGGTCAAAAGTTCCAGTTTGACTCCAGTTAATTTCAACATTGCTACAAATGTGAAACCAGGAACTGTGTACGACCATGCGGGGTCTAAACCATAAATTTTGTAGCAAACAGTACGGAAATTTTCAAAGATGTCCGCCAGAAGGAGGACGTCAGTCCTTAAATATTCGTCCGAATACTCCCCCAAATTCTTGACTTGAAGGGCATCCCATACTGTCTGCGCATGTTGATAAGCAGTCTCATCGATGGTTGACTTTGTTAGAGAACTGTAAAATGCCGATCTTGGAGGTAACGATTCTTCAGCAAGTTTGGCAAAGTCTGTGCAGTATTCATATGGGAAATACCCCTTTCGACGAAAAAGGGGGAGTAAAGACGGATCACGAATGTTAGCAATTGTATGATGGAAAGCGTCATCTGGAAGGTAGCTCGCCAGCTTCTCCAAGCTTGATGCCATGAAGCTAAAGGAGTCGACAAATCTAAGCTGGAACTTTGCAGGTATGATCTGTTTTGAGATTCCTTTATATCTCTCTTCCGTGTTTGCAAGCACGTTTATGTCGAGTGTGTCATATGCCAGTTCACGAACTATTATATGACTATCATAGCCTGATAGGTTATGAATAAATACTGGCAAAAAATTAGGCAAGCGTGACTCAAGATTGCATTTACTATGTGCGGCACCACAATATTCACCAGTTAGATGATTATGGTCCCTAACTTTATCACCATCATTTAACTGTTTTGTGCAAATGTAACAAACAGTAGCACTATCGAAAGCTAATTTATCTGCAGCACTCATCACAATTGGTTTATTGTTTTTGTAAATTTCGTAAATTAATTTTGCATCATTTACAAGTTTTTCCACAAACACTTTAGCAGCGTCACGATCGCGATATAGTCTTTGAGATCTTAATGATGGAGGAAGAACATTATCACCAACGCGAGATACAATTTTATATGAAAAACTCATAGGCACGTGCTTATGAACTTTTATAGTGTTCTTGCGTGCTTGATCGCTCTGTACACGGCGGGTGATGCGGTCATCTTCATCTTCTGAGTCATCATTCTCTTCATCATCTCCAACATCATCTACTACAGGCTCCAGTACACACTCGAAATCTGCGTACACAATGAAGGGGACCCATTGCTGTTGACGGTATTTATCATGTTGTAGAATATTTTTCCCCTCCACAGGCATCTCAATTGCAACTGGAGAATATTCCCTGCAATCTTTTTCGTGTTCCTGGAGCTTCTATGGATTGTCGACGTGCCACAAGCATCTCCTGCAAATGTGTAAACGGTCGCGGTTCTTGGTGATTTGATGACGCACAAGCTTCTCCAAATCCTTGATGAAACAATAATGTTTCTTGTTCCCGTCTTGAATTAAAAGGAGATCTGTATGATCCTGCTTATCTTCCTTACAGATACGAATTGGATAAACAAAGTTCTTTTCGTCCAACGCATACACATTAATTGAGGAGTTTGGATTGATCTTTTCAAATTTTTGCACATCATCAAGACTTGCGGGGAACGAAATTCCACTCCAATCATATTTCGCATCCAGTTCTGGTTTATTTTTATACTTATACACACGCTCAGGATTCTGAGACACAAATTTTGCTAACATTGAATATTTGAAGCAGAACGCATCGGTATTTTTAACATTTATAACTGCTTTTCGAGCAGCGATTGCCTTCGGTAACGGAATATATGAGGACGCGCGTGCGAGAACGTTCACTTTATTAATCCTCAGTTCGAGGTACACAATTTTCTTAATCGTCCATCCCGATCCCTGCACGTACTCGAATCTGTCGATCAGATCCTTCATTTCGGCAACTGAATCTTTGTACCACTTGTTAAAATCATCTCCTTCAACAAGTAATTTACAATTTGACGGAAAATATGTTGGAACTGTATGTTTTGTTTTGGTAACTGCTGTTATTCGTTTAAACATGCAATGTAACACGAGGCTACATTTTAATCCTTTCCCGATCGATCCTGACACTGTATCAATTACAGTTGATTTAATTTTTTCCAAAAATTTATTGATATCTACAATCCGCGCATTATCATTTATGACCCTGTACGTCGCAATCCTATTTTTGTACCGCTTCGATATATTTTCAATATGAAACAGGACTGCCATAGGTCTTTCGGCATCCGGCGCAATATTTGATCGAGATGCAGATTGAGAAGACATTGTGAAAAAATAGCGATCAACTTGTAAAATTAAAAAAATAATTTTAATTAAAAAAGAGATGTAAATAAAATGCTTACTGGTTTTAAAAAATCTGTTGAATGATAACGGCTGTGTAAAACTTTAACAAAATTTAAAAATCACTTTAAAAACACTTGAACAGTAAAAAACAAACTGAACACAGTGAAGAGCAAACTACAAATGCGAGTTCTTCAGGTTTGCAGGTACCTACCTCGATTATAAACAGCGCTGTGAGCAGAAATGGGAGGGGCTAAAACTTACCTAAAAACCGGTTTCAGCGTGAGCCTCTTTCACTATGATACCTAAAAAGGTGCATGCACCTTGTAAATTAACCCCCTTCAGAATGAATGAAATAAGACTGCTCAATTCGGCTTGATTTTAGATGCGCATAGATGAGTTAAATTCGTCATTGATTTCAGAGAGTTAGATGATGTAAATTGACCCTCTTTAGAATGAGTGAAATAAGACTGCTCAATTCGACTTGATTTTAGATGTGCATAGATGAGTTAAATTCGTCATTGATTTCAGAGAGATAGACGTTGTAAATTAACCCTCTTTAGAATGAGTGAAATAAGACTGCTCAATTCGGCTTGAATTCAGAGGTTTTCGGCATGATGCTTAAAAAGGTATATGAAAAACCACATTCCTTTGGTTATAGAGGCGTTTGAAAGACGTCGTCAAGGGGAGATGAAGATATGTGTGTTTGTGTGTAGGTGTGTACATGCGTGTGAACGTGTAGCGATCGCAAACAGGTTTCTATCGGTGGCGTGTGAGAGTGAGCATAGATGATCGGCTGGTTAATTTCGAACAAACGACTGGAATTCACCTCACCTGGTGACAGTTTCAACTAGTTGTTGGAACATTTAAATATTACCATTACAGCCGCGCTCGCGCTTACATAATACATCCCGTAGCAGCACACTCGCCCGCTCTCATTCGAGTGATTGAACAATCGAATATTTTCTTTAAAAATAAAATTTTTTGAAAAAAAAAATGCTGGAACGGAGCACGACTCGGAAAATTCCATTAAATTTTGGGTTCTAAGTGTTGAGATTCAAACGTTTTTATCACTCCGGCAAAATTTTACCCCTCCCAACCTCGAAAAATGAAAATTAAAAAGTATGCTACATATATTACACGCAGAGTCATGTATAATACATACACATGATGATCGAAGGCGCGGGTATGGGAAAGCGAGTACACTGCTAAGGCTTATATGCCTGGAAACGGTGCGAGCGCATTTATAGATAACAGTATGAACGGGGCATCGGAAAAATTTGAAGAAATTTTGGGGAAACTTGGATGAATTTTAACCATATGGATACAAATTGGGGTGAACTTTCAGCACCTGTACGCTAATTGGGGTGGATTTTGTCTACCTTGATGGGAATTAGGGATTGAATTAGCGGAACTGTCCAGGAAAATTTGGGGGGGGGGGGACTTGGGTTAAATTTGATCGCATGGACATAAATTGGGGTAACTTTGGGCTCTAAAAGAGAAAATGGGGTTAATTTTTAGCACCCTGATGAGAATTTGGGGTGAAATTTTAGCAACCGTCCAGGAAAATTGTGGGGAACTAGGAGGAACTGGGGGGAAACTTGGGGTAACTTTGGGCTCCAAGACAGAAATTGGGGTGAGTTTTGAGCAGCTGGACACAAATTGGGGTGAATTTTGAGCACCGGGGGACAAATTGGGGTGAATTTTGAGCACCGGGGCACAAATAGGGGTTGGTGACGTCAGACGCCCCAGCTGTCACATTTATACACTACTCACATGTAATACTTTTCCACAATGTAGACCTAGTTGAATTAAATGGTAGAATTTAGGGATAAGAAATGTTTAAGATAACTTTTTTGAAATCATATGCATACATAGTATTCTAAAGCTAAGTTTTATCGGTGAATCGGGAAAATACGGGACATAAAGTTTGCCCAAAATGGTAAACTAGCTCTAAAAAAAATGTAAATGGAGCAGAGCAGTCGTCAGAATAAAATACTCGCAGCAGTTGAGATAATACTTTCAATTTCACAATAATATATTTCCGTAAAAATGATATGTAAGAGGAAGTTTATAGAGCGGAGAAATATATTGAACGTTAATTCGGTAAGTAGGCTGAGATATAGCGTGACTAAAATGAAGAAATAAAAGACCGGCGTCATTTTCCATATGAAATAAGAGTAATATTGAGGTCGAAATTGCTAAATTAAACCGTGCTGTTGCTAGGTGAAAATAGTTTTTAATTTCGCGCAGGGTCGGTAATATTAGAAGAAAAAAAAAACAACCGAAGCCCTTTAAATGTATTACGAAATGATTTATTGTAAATACTTCTACTTTTTGTTTTACTCCTTTTTTGTTGTTTTTTTTTGGCCTGAACGTAAATAGTTCTTGTGGTCGCTTAAACTACCTTGGTGTAAAGATAACAAAATGTTAAATATCATTAATAATATTACAAAATTTATAATGAACCAAAATTCCTTAAAATAAATAACAGAAAGAAACGTTTTAGGCAAAGAGCTGCGTTCCAATGAATAAACGAATCAGCAGCAACTCATTAAGTATTCATACCCGAATTTAAATATTATTTAAAATTTTAAAATTTAATTTATTTTCTAATTTAAATTTATTTTATAAATTTTTGACGGCGCTGTGTTTGTATTGCAATTTGTATTTTCTTTCGTTATTTTATCGTCTTTTTGATAATATATATGTATAGCGAAAATAACGAAAGGAGGAAATTGGAACGTTATTTAATACAAGGTGAAATTAAAGGAAGACCCAAAAAGCGGAAAATAAAGACGGCAATAAAGAATTTAGTGGGAGAAGGACGAGAAGACGAATATTGGATAACAACAATAATAAACGACATTGTTGCAATATTCTGCTATTTTTGTTAAGTGCACTTCTGGCAAATTCCCCCTCCCTCCACTTGCTAACAAAAATTCATTTAAATTTACTGATTATTTAAAGTAACTGTAAAACTGAAAAATATGATAAAAGTACACTGAATTGTCTGTTTTATATGAGAACGGTAAATAAATTTAAATTATGCATTTATTACTTACTTGATATGTGTCGTCACGATAACTTAGTTGCTGGAGCGCTTTGCTTCCATTACGAAACTTTTGAGTTCGGTCCCAGAAAACGATAGAAATTATTACAAAAATTCAATTAAATAATCGCTAATTGTCACGTGGCAAACGCGCCATCCATCATAGTTAGTATACAGCAGACACACGAAGGACTGCATTCGTAGCGTGATAACAAACGGTTACGGTCGTCTCTAAGTGTAGTCTTGCATGCATACTCATGCTGCATATAACAATTGCCACGAGCGCATATCTGTATTGCTAGAATATACTCGTACAGGTAGGTAGTCGCGATGCCCGGAATCGAACAATATTACCTAAGGGAGAGAGAGATAGAAAGAGACATGACATGTAAGGAAAAGATAAATTAATGGTATACGCGTTCCTATCTTCTTTCAGTATGGCTTGTAAATTCGTTTAGTTCTTTTTCAGATGAGATTATCTACAAACCGTTTGAACTGCCTTCTCATATGGTTGCTCTGTTAAACGTCTTTATTCGTTTCAGTGTAGAAAACGATCGCTGAACGAAAGTAGTGCTGGATGGAATTATTAGTGTGGATAATTTGTGGATTTCTAAAAATACATGGTGCATTTCACCTAAAGTAAAGTTTGTAATGTAAATGAAAATAGTTCAATGAGAAATATATATATTTTTTTTACTTACCCTCGCGTATAAAGAATTCGGATCGGATTACTAATAAAAATAAAAAAGAAGTTAAGTCTAATAAAAACACTATCTTTCTTCCTATTTCTAAACTACCATTTTAGCTAGAATTTTATAATTTCGTTTCATTTTTCACCTAAAAATAAAACTAAATTTAAATTAAATTGTAATAATTATGTATTTTTAAAACATTTTTAAATTTCTATAAAGGCCGTTATTTGATTATCTTTATGAAACAAGGGGTATTTCTCAAATCTACTGCCTACCGTAGAATATTTTACGTAATTATGTACCCCCCCATGCCCGTACCCGTCCACCCCATGTTTTCCTGGATTCGCCCCTGCAAATACTGCCGACAAACGTTTCAGTATTTTTCGGTTTCTTTGCACTTTAGAATTATATTCAGTACTTTTTGCTAATTTAATGAATAATCGATGCGATTTTGTTTTTCAAATTCAATTAACACAAGACTAGATGTTAAATGGGAATCACTGTGGAAATGCGTAGCCACTGTTAATAAATATTAACTTGATGTTTATTAATTTTTCATATATTTTTTACGTAATTCCGTTCGTTTATTGCTTAATTTAGTTTATATCACAGTTAGATTGCTAGTTGTAAAGTTACAAAATTTGAGAAACGCCGGAAATTGACGAGTTTCGATGCGTTACTCGCAGATCTCCTAACTGTTAACATGTTATTCAACTTCGTCATTCGTTCGTTTCGTATGTCGCTTCGAAAATATCGAGTATTTCATCGTATTTCGCTAATAAACAATTTATTAATTGACCAGTGGTACATTGTGTTACACATCGTTCGAAAAGACATTTTGGTCCTCAGGAATATAAACGAATTAATATCGGAACAGCCACAGTTCTGATAACGTTAAGTTGTTAAGCCTATTACGAACCCATTGTGGTTTAATATCTTTAGAAAGTAATAAGCAGATCCAACAGTATAACTGATTGTTAATAGCACAACCTGTTAACCATAATGTTTCATTATAATTAGATTCCTGAAAAGTTCTGTTGTATGTGCATATTTTGTCTCGCACAACTTGTGAAGTAAAGCTAAAAAGGGCTCACAGTTTTCCTTGTTCAATGATGTGTTTCTTTCTTCAAAAAGTCGACTTTTTACTTTGTTAGTTTTTTACAAATCGCTCCAATTCTATTTTCCCTTGGTCTTTCTCGGAATATCTAGATACCCTAAAGGATTTCCTGGTAATTTGGGTTTTAAGAGCAATGATACGGTGAATTCCTTAGCCCGTTCTTCCGTTTCCAGAAGCAAATTTTTGGGTACATTTGTAGACCATAATATTGTTCTTCTTTTCTCAGTCGCTTATTTCAAATTATGGCTCAATTTTTATTCTTCTTCATTTTCAAATCTTGCTTTCTTTTACTTCTCTATTCAGCCATCTCTTCCTCCTCGTCCATGTGGTTCCTTAACTTCCCCTCTCTTAAACGCTCTACAATCTCTGCTGTTTGTCGCCTTCGCTTTAACCATAATCTCCTTCCTGCATCACTTTTTCCGGTTTTCATCAGCATCTACTCCATTATGTCCTGTTCACCTTCTTTCATCTTATCTTATCTTATATATTTAAAGAGCCTTGCTCTTGTCGTTGCCGTACGCTACATAGCGCGTTGCCTCAACCTATTCGTACATTTAGCTGTACCGATATAGGTTGTGTACCAGGCAATTGTAATATGCAACGCAGGTGTATACACGCAAGACTACATTCGGAACTGATTGAAGCCGCTTGTTATCGCGCTACAAGTGCAGTCTGTTCGGTGTGGGTCTGCTGTGTATTGACCTAGCGCGCATATGATGTTGTACGTGGTGGTTTGCCATTGCCTTCCACGTGACTATTAGCGATTATTTATTTTTATTTAATTCTTGTAATAAGCTTTCATATGCTGATCATATTTTATTTGGATGTGTGGCCTTTTCTGCTGAGCAATCGTCCTTCCGTTCTTTGCTGTTCAAAACCTGATATCTCTACTATCCTTAAGAATGCTGTTTGTATTCTTTCATTTCCTCTGCTTCAGTTATTCCTGCACTTGAAGTATTTTTATCCTCTGTCCTTACATGCACAAGAATATAAATTTATTTTTTTCTCCTTTCCGTTTCTTGGACTAATGTCCTCGCTGACAAACCCATAAAAGAAAAACATCTAGAGTATATGCTACTGTATCGTTGAAGCGTGTATTGTACGTATGTTAATCTTATTGAAAAGATGTTTCATAACAACTGTCACAACGGACAACGTGTAAAAATACATATAACTTTTTCGTTTAAATTCTATTTTTGTCTTCCATTCTATAGATTGTGTAATTAAACGAGCTTTTTACGGCTGTAAAGAGTTAATGTAGTCAATGTATTAGCCGATAATCGGGCATTTCTTCTTTTCATTTTTTTCGCCATAAACAATTGCTAATTGTAATTTAATCCATTTAAAGTATAAAATCAAACAGTGTTCTCCTTAAAATTACTGTGCAATACTTTATTACTGATTTTAGACTATCGTACTGGAAGAAGAAGATAAATCGAATGATATCTTGAGGCAAGGGCGTTACAACGAAAAACACTATGTTTTTGATGTCGTCTTCAGAGAAGATGCGTTACAGGTAGGACGACACAGATTTGTATATAATGTTTTTCTTTTTTCTGTCTTCGTTTGTAACATTTTTTTATAATCAAAATTGTATTATTTCAACTCTGATTGTTTGGTTAGTTAACACAATCATTCATTACTGGATGACGGTCGTGAAAAATGAAAGTTTTATATTTCTTATTATTTTTACCGATTTCAAAAAAAAAAAAAAAATAGAATATTCTGTAAAAGTAAAAGAATGTTAGATTATCCGGACTGTAAAAGACATCAAGCTGTTACTCGACAATATATACTGAAATGCAAGTCCCAGAGCTGAAAAAAATGTATTGCTTCGTTAGATAGAAGCAGCCCGGTGAATATTGTTTTGGGCATCACTTAGAAAAAAGTTGGAAATTTAAAAAAAAAATGCATATTATTTTTCTTCCTTTTTAATTGGATGAATAATTTTGTCGATCGAATAGCAGTTGCTTATGTTCTTAATGCGCAGCAAATAACGTTCGAGTCTTCTATATCATCTTCCCCCTACTCCTATAATGATATTACAAATATATTTTAACCACATCTTCAAATCATATTATATGTCTAGTGATTGAATTTAAGACTATTGCTGTCAGAAAACCTAATAAATCTCTAATTTGCCCCTGAAAATCATTTAAAAGGGTCCATCCCTGATGATAAATAACGGTTTAGCTCTAGAGTCATTGCATCTTAGAAAATTCGAATTTTACTATTTTTTCAGAAAAATATGTTAAAATGTTTTTTTTTATTTTAGAGTTATTATCTTAGTAAATTAAATAATATTTCTACAAATGGAATCGATATTCCCTTGCTTATGGAATATAAGTATTTATGGTTCGTGTTAAATTCAAAACTCACTTGGAGGACCATACTGATTATATTAACATAAACTCTCAGAAACGAAATCAGCAGCCTCTAAACTCAGATGGAAGTTGAACATATTGGGATGGGAAATACGTTATTCTGCTTCAACCACCAAACGTAGGAAGGACTTTTTCTTAGGACAGGGACAGTAATAAACGAGTTCCACGAAGGAGATATAACACCTTTAGAAAAAAAGGAGTTAAATATATTAAGAAGAATTTGGGGAGATTGATGAAATAAATTCTTGAGGACAATAAGGGTATACCATCAAATCCTAGAATGAGGCTGAATGATTTCTCAAGAATGGATTTTAATTTATTAATATTGAAGACGGCAATAAGGAATAAGTAAAATCTTCCGGAAACGGACAAGAATATAATTCGCCAACGTTAGGAATGTTAATAGGAACGATGGCATCGATAAAAGATAGCAGGCTATTCACAAAGATGTTAGAGATATAGAAGAACATTCAGAATATGGTAATTTAAACGTTTTGGTCAGTTTCTAAATCTCTTCCATTGGCCTGAGTTAGAAAGTTATGGATCAGACGAAGTGTTCTAAAGGTAGCGCGACTATGATTCAGTGCAGCATAATGTTTCTCAAAGATTAGAATTTAACTTCGTTTCAATATAATGGCCGATGACGTTGTTTTCTACTATAAGTCCCGAAAAAGAAAAACAAATTTTCAACAAAAAAACTTTTAAACTTTTTAAACCCTATCTGTAAAGAAACGTCCGGTTATGAGCAGAGAATAAAACCATTTGAATATCTTTACATTGCAAATGGCGGAAGAATGCGTTGAAAGCACGAAGACAATACTATATTTCGTTTACAAAACGGTAGCATAGATGACTATAATAAAATGTTTCAGATGACCTGTTATTTATACAATGTTTTTATGAAGAGTGCTGTGGTATATAAAGTGTTTCGTTTCGAACGGATCGATATGAACACTATTTTGTGCACTGATAATAAATTATAATTAATCTGATTTTACTGTTCCAACAATGTAAATTCCGTTTTTCGGTCGAAATTTCAGCACGTGTGGAATTGGGACCCCCTGTAAGTGTCTTAGTGTGTGCGTGTCCGGCGACAACCAGGTAGTGTCTGTCAGTAACATGAGTCGTCAGAATTAGTAAGAAATCTATAAGCATACAAAAACCAATTGCCGCATGTATGACTGATGATTACTTGAGAAGGGCCTGACCGATAACTTAAGAAGGGCCTGACCGATTTGGCTGATTGTTTTTTTGTTGTGTTTGTAATTGTCAGGACAAGGTTTGTGTAAAACAAATTTTGGGAAAATCCACCAGAAAAGTCGGAAAGTTGCGATGCAACTAGTAATGCAGAAACACACACCGGACGAATAAAAAGAAAAATAATTTTTATAAAATTTTAAATAAAGTAATTACTATGGTAAATAATAAACCTCAGATAACATTTTATTAATTTCTGGCGTGAGTAAATATATCACGTTTTCACTTTTTGCGTTACTGAAATCATCAAACTTCCATGACATGATCGCGCTCCTAGCCTAACTGCCGTACTCATTGCGGGGAGTTGAAAAACGGTAGTATTCTCTATTCTTTTTTACAGAGAGTGCAACGGAATTTTTAATGTCTGCTACCGGGAATGTTATTTATGCTCAAATTTGAAATTTTTACTCAACTACTGTAGTTTGCTGTTGTAGTATTAATTTTAATAAAAAGCTCGAGACAGAGTGGTTGAAAGATTTCTCTTAAATGTTAGTTATGGGAGATCACCGTGTTCGAAATGATGGCTGTGAATTCTGTTTAGTTGAGCGAAACATTTTTTGTTAGATCACGACAGACAAGTTACAGAAAGATCGATAATCTTCAGCTAAACGTGAATCGTGAAGATCATTTTTTTTTATTGGACAGTGATAAACATGTTCCTAAAAAGAGAAAGAATCCTTAAATAAATGTAATTTCAGATAAAACAAAAATTTTTTTACGAATTTCCAAGTACAGATTTAAACGGATATTAATACACAGACGAAAAATACTTTCAAAAAATTTCTCCTAAACCACGTGCCTAATTATTCGTAAAAAGTATATACTTACACGAATGCTCGCGTTGACGTATTTTCTGCTCTACGGCAAAACCGCCGAAAAATCTTACTTATCCTTTGAAGAGGTAAAGCGGTAGCCTAGTGGTTAAGGTGATTAGCTAACAGAAGTTGCTCTTAGGTTTACCAAACTTCTGAAATAATTGGATGCCAGAGAAATCTGGATTCCGGTTCCACAAGTACCTCTCCCACGGCTGTAGGTGCTCTAGTGTCGGGCGCCGAACGATCGAGACGGTTTCGGGAGCGTCGCAGAGCTGTCGATTCTGCAAGTACCCCTCCCTTCGTACTGCAGTCTACGAATTTCCATGGTAAGCGCGGCGACATTAACCGAATGCTAATTGGATCAAGCGTCGGCAGTCCGTCAGGCTTTTTGGGGGATATCGAAATCCGTTTGAGCGTGAGAGCGTTGGAATTTTATTGGCGAAGCCGTGGGTAACAGCTAGTAGTGTATAAAAAAATTATGTTCTGCGAACTCATAATGCACACGCATGTTGGAACATTTTATACTTTTAGGTGTGTCTATAGTGGGTTTAAATCTAATATGGGGATATATGATTTTACTTTCGGCCCATGGAGTTACGATACACTTCCAAAGTGGTCCGCAAGATCATTTGGGTTGGCCACCTCTGGTATAAATGTTTGTGTGTGCGTGCGTGTGTATGCGCAATAAATCGGTTAGCTTGTTGCACTAATTGATAATTATTTCGATAATTTACCGACAGTTCTGTTAAGTTTATGTCGAGATGATTTGGCCAGATAAATGGGTCGCTGATTTTCGTTTATGTGTTACCGTTTGATTAACCAGTTAACGCAAGGCCTCGCGTTTTTTTGCTTTTTTTTCTAATCGCCGTCATATAGCCATTGAAACGAATTCTTTGTGTTCTAATCATTTTTATCTCATTTTTGTTATTTTTACCGGCCGGGTACGCCCGTATGCATCCGCATTTGTTGTTTTCGTAAATATTTGTAGTATCGGTGGAATATGCGCGGTTTTCGTAAATTTTTCGTTAATTTATTGAACATGTGCGATATTTCCGTGCGGGAGAGAAGTTTTATTTGCGTTTTTCTTCCGTGGTACGAAGGAGGTGGTATAGAAAACCAAATGTTTAGTTCGCTCGAAGGATGACACCGTAATTGTCACTGGCACCCGTAACAGGAAAAATAAAAGAAACATGAAATCTGCAGGAACTCGGGTCGATTGAGTCAAGACGAAATCCGTAACATTAGCTCCCCGGAACGGGAATTCAATCAAGTTCATTTCGATCGACCTGCGGAACAAGGAACCTTAAATTCGTAACAGTATAAATAAGCATCAGTCAATACATAGTAGGCGTACAATGTGCAACGCTCAATTAATTTGTATTCGTAGTAATGTGATTTTAATAAAAAAAAAAATGATCAGTTTCATTAATTTTTTGTGTATAAATATGGTTACAAATTGTCATTCAAAGTAATGTGTGTAATGTTTTAAGATATTTCATTTTAATTGTTTCATAATCATGAGCGTACTGTATTACGTAAAAAAATAAAACTAGATTAAAATGGGTATTAAGTTTATACGAGTATTTATACATATAATCATTATTTTGTAGCTTAATAAATGATTCTAGTTAAATGACAAAATGTTTCATGTGGAACAGAGCTAATATAGTGTAATCACCTTAATGCTATACATTTTTCTTGGTTAAAAAAACTTTATTTTATTTTTTTTTGTTTTAATGAATCTGAAAATTCTAGCATTTAAGAAAAATCACATATACTACTTTCCGTTTCTCGGAGGGTTTTCTAAGCCTAACCTGTAATAAAAAGCTGTCTGTAAACTTGTGGAAGAAACTAATAAAAACGCTGATTCTGCCAATTTTCTTGTGTGCGGTCGAAACGTGGGCGATCAAAGCAGTGGATAAACGCCGCATTGGTGCGTTTGAAATGTGGATTTGGCGACGAATTATAGCGCGGACGGAAAGAAAAACAAATCTTTCAATACGAGCTGAAGTGGATGAACCGGAAGAATTGCTCAGATTATATGGAAGACGGGTTCATCAATTTTTCGGACATATCGTAAAACGCACAGGTGAAAATCTAGAGAAAACATGCTGTTCGGCAAAGCCCCCGGTACACGAGAAAGGGACAGAGTACCGCCGCGTTGGACTGACAGCTTACGAAGTCAATTTGGTCAGGTAGCAACAGCGATTAACACAGCTCAAGACCGGAAACAGTGAAGAGAGCTCGCAGGTCATGACGGTCAGAACTGACTGGAACCGAATGATGATGATCCTTTTGAAGCGAATTTCTTCAAATTGACGTTTGCCATATTTTCACTATTTAGAAAATATTTATTAAATTTTTAAAATAAATTTTTAAATCAGTAATTTTTTTAAAACAATTTTATTTTATTTTAATCAGAAATTCAAACGTGATGCCGTAGAAGTATTTCTAAAATTCAAAAAATCCAGTAATTGAATTAAGTACGCGTTTAAATTAATATTAATAAATACAAAATCTATCTTTACGCTGCCTATAAAAATATCAACTTTGGCACACCAGACATGGTAAAGGACATAAGAGAACTACCACCATGTCATACAACCTTTCAAGAAACCATAGCAGACTTAAACCAACGCGAAAAAATGGACTCGTCCTTAACCAAACATATCAGAAAGGTGACTCGCTCAACTTGGCAAAAAGAGTGGAATCGAATCTCCCCAATCAAAAACAAACTACGTCGCATCAAAAACGAAATTGCCGACTGGGAAACCAACTATTGGCCAAAAAGACAGGACGAAACAGTTATTTCGAGACTAAGAATAGGACACTGCTCATTTATTCACAAGTACATCCTCGACAAGGAGCCGGCGCCCAAGACTTTCTCGGTAGACCACCTCTTCACATGCAAAAAGTGGGAAACACAGCAAGCAGCCTGCGACATGGTAGGAAAACGTATACCAGAACTCCTTTACAACGACAGATCAAATTGTGAAAATGTATTAACATACCTAAAAAATGTAAATATGTATAATAGTATCTAGATAAGTTAACTGTTAAGATGTAATATATTCGTCGCAAATGGCTTCATTGTCGAGCGACAATAAATAAATATATTTAAAAAAAAAACGTCAATAATGTAGACAGAAAAACCGAAAATACGTAGACTGTGGCAAAGAAGGTGAGACTAAATTTCGTATAGACAGCCAGCGCTACTTATCAATACTTATCGACTGGAAAATATACTAGAATGAATATTTGGCTCATTACCGATCGATCGAGCGCTTGATAAGCTCAGTTTGTTGAAAACGAACTACTGTATGGCTGTGTAAAAGTAAGTATTTATTCGCGAGCCTCTTCAAGATTTTTAATATCAGGAAAAAAGTTAATGAAACATATCACTTTTTCAAAACATGTCTCTTCTCACATATTGCCATTTAGTGGAATGTTTCTGAGAATTCATCCTCAGGTATTGTCACGAAAAACACAAAAACACCTGCGTCGCTGTGATAACTTTTTTGTCAGTTGTGAAATAAAAATTTTGAAAAACATGTTTAATTACTTTCTGATAATAATTTATCATAAAAATCGATATATTTCAATAATTTTTTTCCGTTAGTAAAAATCTTGGAGGAGCTCGCATAAGTATTTACTTTTACACGGCCATACAGTAGTTCGTTTTCAACAAACTGAGCTTATCAAGCGCTCGATCGATCGGTAATGAACCAAATATTCATTCTAGTATATTTTCAAGTCGATAAGTATTGATAAGTAGCGCTGGCTGTCTGTATGAAATTTAGTTTCACCTTCTTTGCCACAGCTCATGTATAATAAATTATAAAATTAAATTAAACGA
This sequence comes from Icerya purchasi, assembly GCA_039619475.1. NCBI lineage: Eukaryota > Metazoa > Arthropoda > Insecta > Hemiptera > Monophlebidae > Icerya > Icerya purchasi. The sequence continues at coordinate 256,715,405 of CM077116.1, read as the reverse complement.
TCAACTGAACAAGCGATTAGGAATTTTCCTTTTTGTGTTTCTACATTATTCACGTTTAAAATGAAAGCATTATTTTTTTTTCTCGTTTTGTTCACTTATCACATTTCGTTGTTCACTCTTATTACTTACAAACAGGATAACAAATCACATTGGCAAGTAAATCGGAATTAATAATTGTGAATTATCAATGTTTGAAGTCGATTATAATGTGTAGGATACTTCACTTCGTAAGTTTGAGTTGCTGTAACAAATGTGATTTCTTGAAAAAAATAAATTATTACCTATGAGATATAGAGTCCGGCTGTTTGGAAAATTAAAAAGAAAAAAGGTACTAAAAGTCGAAAGATTTATTTGGGAACTGTAGCAAAAGCAACTCCAGAGGAGTAATGTTAAACGGTTTAATTAGTAAATGTAATTTGTAGGTGATCGCACCAAGCGAACCCACGTATCGGTCAATTTGCCGAACACAGTTGTTATTTTCAACAAAAAAACTTTTAAACTTTTTAAACCCTATCTGTAAAATGATACCGGATCTAAGCTCCGATCACCTACCAATGATAGCCTGCTTATCTTTTTACAACCTCTCGCAAAAGAGGAAAAACACTTTTTCTAAATAATAAATATACGGATTGGAGTGAGTTCACTAAACAAATGAATCGTGCTACAAATCTGAATAGCAGATTAAACTCACTGGTAGATTTTGATGAAGCGGAATCTGTCTTAGTTAATAATATTCATGAAGCTTGTAGAATAGCTGTAAGCATCGAATAAAATGGAAAATTATATCAAGGTTCCTTTAGAAATAAGACAACAAATTCAACGAACAAGAAATACTCGTACTAAACGGCAGCGAAATAGAATTCCATTTAATAAAGAGTCTTTTTCCATTCTGTTTGTTAAACATAGAAATATAATAAGTTAATAATAACTGATATAATAAACAATTATAACAAGCAATATAAAAATAAAATAAATTTCTTACTTAGTAACGTTTTCGGACATAACCCGTCATCAGATAAACACAATTCGCTAGGTGTGATCAGAGACAAAATCTAAATCACACTGAGGTCAACTAGGGAATAAAATGGTTTATATATAGGTTTTAAAATAACAATTATAGAGTCAATGGTCATAACTATTAAAACAGATGTAAAGTACATAAACTATAATATATAATATTTAAGAAATTTAATGATCAATTTAAATAATAATATAAATATAAAAATAAATAACATATTTTAAAATTTTATATTAAAAAGCGGGTTATTGTTATTTAGGATTTGGTCGTTTAATATATTACTTTTATGTTTATTTATGTAGTAATTTTCAACTATGTTCATGGCACATTACCTTTGTTATATTTAGCTAAGACTTTTGTAAAACATATTACTATAGTTATTTCAAACAAAATACAAATATAAAAAACAAATTTTAAAATATATGAATAGTACATAATTAATTAGAATCGTGTTCGGGCATAGCCCATTATCAGCTAAAAATGGATAATATCAATAACACCGCATAAAGTGTGTGGTCCGAACAAACTTTAAAAACACGCTGAAGTCAATACAAAGTACTCCTATAACTGAAAGTAATAGTTTGTATAAAGAAATTTCACAGATAGGCGGCAAGTTGTTTACATATATCAAAGGCAGGGAGAAGTTTACAGTATTAAAGGTGGTAGATTATTTAAAAGATAAATAACGAACTTTAACGGACGAGTTAAGAAAATAATACGAACGATATAAAATATAGAGACTTCTGGTTGACGTAAATTTTCTTCATTCTTAAAATGCTATCTCCATGTCGTTATTTTGTTTAGAAACTTACTGACTCATTTATCAGATATTATGTAATGTCAGCGGTATTTGCTTTGAATTGGTCATTTCATTTTAAGTCGAAGTGTAAATTTAAAAAAAACAATCAATTGTTATTAATAAAAAATTAAGTAAATCAACGCGAACTGTGTAATTATACCCTTCCCTTGGTGTTTCCTTCGAATTTCATTATTGAAAATACCGAAAATTATCACTCGTGTTAGTAAATCAGCCTCAAAATAAATAATAAAAAAAGATTAATACGCTTTTGTATTTCATAATCGATGAGCAAGATTTAAAATTCTAGATGTTGAAAATTGTTTAGTCAGAGATATCAGTCATACTAAACGGATGAATATAATAAAACTACAGAGGTAAAATACTTAATAATCTGTAAATTTAATTAATTTACGGTTAACAAAAAAAGTTATGTACTATCTCGTAAAAATAATACGAATATGCTAAGGTATAAATATTAATTTTACGCTAATAAAATCCTATGAATTAATAAGAACACTATAAAATGACGTATCGCCGAAAACCAAAAACATAATTGAATGGTCTCGGTATCGAAATATTATATAAGCTCTTTCACATACCGGAAAAATAGTTAGAGCTTTTGAATGTCCTTTCAATTTCGATATTCTTGTTGACAGCCCGTTATGTTTTATTGATTTTGTTGCTGCTGCTTACGTTTTTAACTTTGATAAATTATAATTTATTCCCTTTCCACAAAATTCTTCTCCTTATTTCCTAACTTTTGCCTTCAGCATTAATAAATTAAGGTCTGTTCCTTCAAAATTTTCCAGTCCCACTCTAGGCCTCGACGGTGTACCTTATCTTGTGGTTGTTCTTTGGTTGATCCATCCTTAAATAATACGCCTCTTCCTGACATTAATTACTCCTGTTACCTTGGAGTTTTTTTTACTGGCATTTTCTGAACATATTGAATATCTGTTCTTTTCTACTCTTGCTGAAAGCTCTATCCCTAACCAAACGAATTGGTGATCGTTACATTCTACGAGTACTTTCTTGCATAAATCCGTTAACTGTTTATTACCTTCTATACTTACTCCTCTACTCTTATTCATCGCTACGTTTCTATTTAGAAGAACTCGCGTACTAAGAAAATCCCTGTTTTATCTTTTATTTCTCTTCATCTTAGTCCATTTTAGCCTTATTATGCCATCTCATGTGATAATCTTCCACGTTTTTTCTTCAACTTTGCCAATTTCTGTCATTCTCTTTAAAAAATCCTTTCTTCAAGCAGTAATTAAACAGGAATTCTGCAGCACTAGTAACTCCCAATTTCTCTCGCGTTTAACCATTTTCGCTGATGGCTCCAGGGGGCCTAATTGTGTTGGAATTTCTTTTTATCGAAATCATTTCATCTTCCTTCTTTCTGTGTTGCCATCGGTAATGCGTATTCAGTATTTATACATTTTTTTTTTTTTATCTAGCCTCTGTTTAATATTCCTATATTAAGCTGTTATTGTCGACATATTACTTATTTTGATGGTATTATTATCGTTAAATTGAATTTTTATACTGAGGCTCTGAGTTTTTGGGGGGAAAAAAAATTGCGCCAGTTATCGCGGTGGCGAACGACATGTGCGCGGGATCGGACTATAGGTGGGGGAGCGAACGGGGCTTAGGTTAGTTTTCGGCTTTAAATAAAAATTTTCGGTTAATTTTTAATCGGTTCAAATTATCGGAAATGCGGGGGAACAGAGGGGGAATTTGGAGGAACCATGGGGTGAATTTTCAGCGTCCGAACATGAAATTGGGTTACTTATAAAATACTTTGGCTAGTTCCTGCACTCTGCACGCGGTTCTGTGACTGTGGCGTCACACCTTCCAGGTTGCCCATTTTCTCACTACTTCCATCGTCTTTGAGAATCGAGTGATCTGAAATATTACGTTATTTTTCGGTGACGATTCAAATTTATGAAAACCATAAGTAATGGTTGTTTCGTTACTCTCTTTGAGGTATTATTCGGGATCTGGAAGAGTAGCTACAGGGGGGGAGCGTGAGTCGTGAGAGTTATTAAAAAGTATTGCAGCGAATGTGTATATGTGTGCGATCATTCAATCGACTAATAGGCACATAGAGAGACCTTTGTGGTAATTAATTCGGCATTTTACCGTTAATTTTGTAGTTAATCTCTAGACGTTTTTGCGAGCATATACGCGGTCGTCGATGATCATCGAGTTACTGTTTGATAGTCTAGTCTACGCAACGCCGTGTATTGTGTTCAGTTTTCTTACCGTCATTCGAAAACCGCTGCCGTGATACACGTATCTGGTCACCGTTTATGTGAAATCGATAAAAACCGTTTTATTCGTGTCTTTTGAAATTCCCTGTAAAAGTCTCTTGTCTAGTCGCATCGTAAAATTTGGTTCTAGTCCGGGAAATATACATATATGTGTTAGCTGTGATTTTATTCAGCGTTTCTTTCAATTGAATACGTGGTCCGCGACCCCGTGCGATCGCCGGTGCAAGGAGTTTTTCCTTCTTTCGCCGTGGGAAGGAATAAGTGTTGTTAACATCGAATAAAAGCCTGGCGTTTTGCCGAACAAGTCATTCGAGGTGTAACACCGGAATTATCACTGGAGCCCGTTTGTATGTAAAAAAGGAAAAGAGTAGAAAAAAAAAAAAAACAAAGAAAAATAAAATAACCAGATTTCCATCCAACCTCGGTCCGAGAAGATCAAGATCGAGTGGAATCCCTGAAATTCGTATTGAGTCGAAATTCGTAACAACCTTATCGCGAAAAGTGGTTAGATTGTAAATTGAAGGATTTAATTTATTCCGACATATGCAATGCAGTTAAATAAAAAATTATTTCCGCATCGAGGTGCCACGTTATTTCGGCAAAATTATTTACAGCTACACGGAAAGACTACATAGGGCGCATGTATTTAGCTGTAGAAAGAGCGGTAACGTATTTCTCATAATAAAGATAATGAAAATTATAAAGATAACAATAAACATTAAATACTGTCTATTTATTGTTTAGACTCATTGTTAAATTTATTTTTGTCGTAAACATTAAATAGTCATAAATGAATATTCGGAAAATTTTTCGTGGATATCCACCATCTTTAGTGTATTCGAAAAGAAAAATGGAAAATATTTTATTAAAGATAAATATAGTACGTATTCTAAGAATTCGAACAGGATCTAAATTGTCGCCTATATTCAGCTAAAAAAAGTGAACCAAGCAAACATCCGTAAAGATAAACGCAAATGATCTGATTTTGTAAGGGTTCTAAATCTATTGAATTAAAACATGTGAACGCAATAGTGTGTACAAATAAAAATATTAATTAAATGACTAACGGGAATGAACAGTATTAGTGAAAATAAATTTAGTACATATCGTGTTTTTCTCTGGAGAAATTCGCATAGAACAAAAACTAAAGGAACAGTAGTTAGTACCGGTAATGGCAAAGTGTGTGTGATCCGAGACTAAATCGTATCATGATGTCGTTTCGAATCGAAGAAAATGCTATGATTAATCGGCTAAAAGAGGAACGCTCAAAAGCAGGATTTAAAACTAAAACAGCAGAAACTTAAAAGGATATAGGTAAGTTCGCCTATTCGCGCCGAATAGTAATGATATTGGAGGAACCCGTTGGTCAGTCTGTTTCTGAGGCTGCATTAGCGCGAAAGCACAAAAAAGTTTCGCTAAATCTTGAGGAAGTTTTCAACCGATGTGCACTTTACATGTATAAATGGTACACATTAAGCCGAGTTAAACATGTATAAATGAAAGCAGAATGGAAAGGATTATATCTGGAATGACTAAGAGATCACAAGCTGAAAAATGTAAAGAGGAAATAAAGGAACACGTGAAATATGCCAATTAAGCAACAGGAAAAAGCAGTTCCGATCGATGTCTTGTTTAAAGAAAATCGAAGTGAAATGAAAAATGAACGTTAGGCCATCGAAAAGGCAGATATGGGCGGCAGGATACAAGCGGTAGTCTGAAACAGGCTTCTTGAAGAAGAAGTTATTAGTTGTATTCTATCTGCGTATACGTATGCATAAATGATAATCTGCCGCCATCATTAAAATTCTTGTTTTGTGACGATAACTGTATTGCTACCGAATACGTGGTAATTAGGAAGACGTTAACCGCGACGTCCCTCCGATGTGACTAGGAGTGAATGTCTTGGCTTTGTAGAATTTCACATGTAAATTCCACTATTTTTGTTTTTTGATCTATTACCACTTTTGCGAAATGTTTGGGACTTCCCACCATTCTCATTTTTCGTAAAAGTTCACTCGAATCGCTATCATTCGTGAATCGGTCTTGAATTTCACCATACCAACGAGACACCGAGGAATTTTGCGCAGAGTTGTTTGCGAGGGAATAAAGTACGTGCGGCATTTTCAAAAACATTCGTAATAAAAATTTAGAATTTAGTGCCTACCAATTTTAAAATAATTCACAATTTGAAAAAATTTTAGTTGCCTTTTTCTTTTTCTCTTCTGTTATTATTATTATTATTATTATTATTAGTTTAAAAATTGTAAAGATTTTTCATTTTCATTATTACACTTTTTATTTCAAATACCCATCGCTCGCGCAAATATGCGCATAGATGGGAAATGTAAGGTAATAGTAATAATAAGCGTTATTTGATTTGATTATTATTATTATTATTATTATTATACGGTAACATGCCTTTTATATTTGCAGAAAACGGTGTACGAACTGACAACAAAAAGTCTGGTAAAAGATACGTTATCCGGATACAATGGAACAGTTTTCGCATACGGCGCCACCGGTTCTGGGAAAACGTACACCATGATCGGAAAAAGTGCTAAAGCTCAACCTGGAATTATGGTACAAGCCGTGAATGACCTGTTTACTTTGATCGGTTCTCGGTCCGGACAATTTAAGGTAGAGGCCATGTGAAGATGTTATTCTGTATCTACGTACCGTTTAAGATATATGTGTTCCGGTACTCTGTACAAAAATACGAATATTTAGCGGAATCATAAGAGAACGAGGGAAAAAAACCCGAATAAATTGTGTATTGAAGCGGATTTAGCCTGTTAAAGGTCGATTTAGAATCGGATATTTAAAAGGGTCAAAGGAAAAGAAAAATGTCGTAGATGTTTTTTAAAGGAGCGAAAAATAAATCGCTATAGGAATTGAAGGTTATTAAATCGACCACTGTGCAGCCGGAAGACAAGGATGAAGAGCACGGAAATTAAAAAGTATCGATTTGCGACGCTAACAATATTAAAAACTTGTAAAGGATTTCGCTGCCAAGTTTAACTTGTAAATCGCATTAAAAAAAAAAAAAAAAAATGGTAAAAACCAGTGTTAACACTAATTGGTTGCAAACAAAAGAAAGCAATCGAACTTGCGCTCTTCTTTCCATTTTGAAAATATTTATTTCTAATAAGTTTATTGTTACATTACAATATTCGTGTCTCATCAACCAATTTATATCGTTAAATTTAAACGAGATAAATTATCGGATTTTGAAAATCAATATCTCCGTCTACAAAGCTATAAACAAGAGAAGTTTGCGGAAATTATGCTGTTCGAGGTAGTTCGGAGCAAGCGATTAAGATACTAATGCCTGCGAAAAATAGTGTAAAGGTATAGAGTATCCGGTAGTAAATACTTTTTTTTAAACCTATATAAAAAAGAAAGCGCTATGGTTTATTTTTTATTGCGAATTTCGATTCCCATTTTCATATTCTTCACGACGATTGTTTGCAATTCCAAGACGTCCACTGTGGGAGATATTTTAGGTTACGTTATAATGACGAGCGTACGTAAAATTATTTTTAACGATTTTTCTGCCATATTTTCTTTAAAACGATAGATTTTGTGAAAATTAAATTAGCCACTGCCTAATTGGTAATTTCCTTTACTGTCACAACCCGGTGCTGGTATTATTTAAATAAATTTCAACCTGCGCGTTCGAATAATTTATCGCCTATTAGTACGTACAGTTTTCGGGTACGTTGAAAAGACCAAATTGATTTTCGACACATTTTCCGACCGCATGTTAATTTTTATATTGCATCAATTATACTTTCTGTTGTATTTTTTTTTTTTTAATCTATCAAATGGAATACAAAAAAAAAAAAAAAAGTCGGTTCTTAATGAAATTAAATTTTCCCTAGGTAAATTCAAAATCGTATGTCTGTTTTGGAAAATAGTAAGCGTAATAAATTGATACATAATCCTTTCAGTCTGGTCTAAAAATTTCTGTTTTCGTTCATTTTATTATTATTATTATTGTACCTACTACTTGCCATTTCGCTTTGTATAAATTTATTTTATCTATATTATTTTTATTTTCTTTTTTTTTTCTTTTCTCTATTCTTTTTTTTGTATTTTCATCATATTTTGGATTTATTGTAATTCTTCACTTTCACTTCCACTATTCGCGTTACGTAGCACACTTGTGACTTTTATAATAATAATAATAATAATAATAATAATAATAATAATAATAATAATAGTAAAGATTTGATTTAATTTGATTTGATTATTATTCGGAAAGTTCCTGTAAGAAGTTAGTATTAAAAGTTTGTAGCGTAGTTCGATTAAAACGTTCAAATAAACTTGAAAGAAGCGCCGTGAATATTTGTTTTGTTTAGAATTTTCATTTTTTGTATCTGAGAAACAAGTACCCCTGTATAATAATAATAATAATTTCGGTTAAATAATATTCTTAGATTACTATTTCGTATTTGGAAATTTACAACGAAAACATCCGTGATTTGCTGAATCCACAATCGGGGTTTCTAGAGATTAGGGAGGATCCGAATCAAGACTTTCCAAACGTGCATGTTGCCGGATTAAGTGAAGTTGTTGCCACTTCCACCGAACAGGTAACAACGAATTCCACTGAATTTTAATCGTAATTACAATTCGCCATTAATTCTTGCTTATTATATTTATCCAGCAAGAGAGAAAGTGAGAAAGAGAGACGACGAGTGAAAAAGAAAATTTCATTTCATTTCTGTGTTGTCGATCTAGGTGCTGGAATTGCTGGAAAGGGGAAATCAGGAACGAACGATAGAATCGACAGCTGTGAATTCGTGTTCGTCACGCAGTCATGCCATGCTCAGTATCACGGTAAAACGAATGTCCCAACTGCGTAGTTACGCCGGAATGAAGACAAGAATTCGTCAAGGGAAGCTGTTCATGGTTGATCTTGCCGGTTCGGAACGAGCCAGCCAAACAAAGGTTGTGTTAAATTTTTTTTTTTTTTTCATTTTTATTTTTTCAGTACCAATTGTGTGATTGCCTTCTGTAGTTTCAAAGTAATAGAATTATATTGTTTTCCTGTTTTAGATTCGTCATGTCTGAATTTTTCTATATTGAAGAGTAGGATTTTTTTTTTTTTATTTCTATGGGGAACATTTTAAATGCACGTTTTGTCGACAGTCGATGAGCAAAAAATTACAAATACTTCCTTTTTTCTGTGTTTTTTTGGTTATAAAAAATTTCTTTCGATGATGGGAACTATCGATGCACTTGTATTTTTGCAAATGCTAATATAGGAATACTAGAAATGATGAAGGGTGAAAAAATTTTGAAGCGAAACGGCCCAAAAATTAATGTAAAAGCGAATTGCGATTAACGGAGTTACAGCGCTGTCGCTGTTTTTTTTTCATTCTTTGTTTGTCCCTTATCCATTTAATTTTGCTGACCAATTTTTTTTTTTTTTTTTTGCTTTTTTGGGCATGTCGGCTAAGACGTCTATCTAATCCAAAGGTATGACAGCATTAATGATTATATAGGAAAAATATTAGAAATGGAGCATATGAATGAAGCTAACAAAGGAATAACCGAGGAAGAAGGAAAAGAAGGGATGCTGTGAGCCCTTAGGGAGGCTAAGACGCAAAAGACCAGAATACAGTATCGTGCCTTCTGAATGAATGAACGGAGATTCAAGCAAAATGTGATTCGCTAATGTGAAGTTTAGTTTTGGCGAATCAAACGGATAAAAAAAGGAGACTGGGTAATGGAGAAACGGAAGACCGAGGCAGAAAGCAGGCTGTGATTTAATCAAAGTCTAATTATAGATGAGATAGTTGACTGTCTCATGTTGTGGAAATCTTGAAACCAAGGGAACAGAGAAGGAATGGGCGGTATGGCTAAATAAAAGGAAACAGGATTAGAAAATGAAGATCCTACTACTCTTCATTTGCGATGAATTTGTTATATAACTGTTACGCGACCGTGGCTTTGTTCACATCGTGATAGCTGTCCAGCTTTTTCTATATTACTCGCAGCATCTCTGTCGAGTCTTTCCTTTTATTTTCCGCAGCGGCATTAAACATCATTTTACATGTATATCCCCTTTCATAGTGGGTCCCAGGCAATTAACTTTCCTCTGCTCAATTGCGGTCAATAGTTCTTTCATCTTTCGTAATCGTCTTAACTAGTTATTCTCTGAATCTAATTTTCAGATGGCGTCTATAGACTCGCAATTCACGTTATTCGATCTTCTTACATTACTTCGCGATTTTTCCTTTCTCAAAATTTATTTTGATTCCCATTTCATCAGCACATCTATGTGAACGTAAATTAATCTTTGTAAGCCTTCTTGCGAACTAGCACTACGGTAGCGGTATCATCTGCAAATCTAATATTATTCAATACTATCAATTCCCTCTGCTGGTTCTACAGTTTATTCAAATTTGTGTTTTGAATAAAAATATCGAAAAACATCACGACAAGATACAACCCTATTTTACCCCCCGATTGATTTTTATATCTCCTGTAACTCATCAATTCTTAACCTTCCGCCGATAAATTTTTGATATTGTTTACACACCTATTGACTTTCTAGTTTCTTGATGCCTACTATGAAAAAGGTTGGACTTACTGCAGCCTGCGGGACACGCCGTTCACGAGTATGTGACTATCGGAGAGGGTGTTGCCAATGCGGACTGCAAATTCTCTTTGTTGAAGGAAATTTGACATGAAGTGAATCATATTATCTTTTATGTTGCGCGAATGTAGAGTGGAGAGAATTTTTTCTCTTAATATTTGTATCGAAAGCTTTCCTGATATCAAAAAATATAGCCAGGAGATGATTTTCGCTTCATATTGATCTTGCTATTAATGTGGACTAGCTGGTGGAGTGTAGATCTGCTTGGTCTGATACCGCACTATATATTGGAAAGTTTGCCGTCATGTTTTAGGAACCATAATAGTTGTTTATTTACGATTCTTTCAAATATTTTGCAGAGGTTTGATGTTAGGAAAATTGGTCTGTAACCGTCGGTCTGTAACGGATTTTTCTCTGGTTTAAGGAAGGGTATTACGGTTGCTTTCCTCCATATGGTGGGAGAAGAGCGCGAATTCCATATCGTGTTGAACATTTTCAATAAAAATAAAATCACATTGTCGGGGGCACTTAGTAAATTTTTTTTTTTTAACATGTGTATTGCGTTCGAGGATCCCGCCAAGCGTAAGGCTTGTCGGCAGGGTCCTAAAAATTACACATATCTTCATTCTTTATTTTATAAATATCATACAAAGTTACTTGAAATTATTACTCGTATAATGGAAAGGTGAATACAGTTATCGATAAAACTCTTATAACCTTAATTCATTTAAGTACTCTGTAGCTTGTGCATGAAAATTGTCGGGCCCCAGAGCCGAGATTTTTGAAGAGTTGATGATGGCGTTCTTGAGTTCGTGAAGAGTGATGTCTTGATTGAAGGGTTGCGCGCAGGATTCATTAAATAGGATATTGATGTTTCGGGATCGAGGACTGATTGTGATGTTCGATATGTTGCTCAAGTGATCGCTTTTTAACAGCTTCTGCTCTATAAATTATCTCAAATTTACCAACATTAGACAGAGACAGAGAATTTCTTAACGTATAAAAATCAAACTCGTACAAGTGCAGAAGAGAATGACGGCCTATTCTGGTCGGTTGTTATTCAAAAAAATGATCACGGTTGGTTTCACTTTTCAATAAGCCGTCACGAACGTTGGGATTATATTTGAAACAGAAAATTTCTTCATATGTAAAGAAAAATTAAAATGTGTAAGCAAAGAATGTTCGCGGGTATTTTCGACTCGTATCTTTGTTGAAAAATATCAGCAAAAAAAGGATATTCGAACTTACCCTCGTCAACTGTTAAAGTGACTAAAACTGCAAAAGTATCCATTAACATACTGTTTGATTGGTTTTTCATTCGCAGAATAGGGGAAAACGTTTACAAGAAGGAGCTCACATCAACAGATCGTTGCTAGCACTAGGTAATTGCATTAACGCGTTAAGCGGTGGAACTAATCCGCGGTATATAAACTACCGAGATAGTAAACTCACCAGATTACTACGAGAACCACTAAGCGGCAACTGTAGAACCGTCATGATTGCGCATATTAGTCCATGTAACAGTCATCGTGAAGAGACTAGGAATACTTTGCTCTACGCTTCCAGAGCCACCGGAATATCAAATAAGGTATCTTGTTCTTTAACACTGGCAGATGAGGTTAAGATTTTTACGTTAATTAATATTTTTTTTCCCACAAGCTATAAAAAAAAAAACCGTAACTATTTTAAGAAATAATAATTACAAATTTTAACTCTCCACCAAAAGATTGGGATTTATAGTGATTAAGACATTTTATAATTAAATTTGATTCCAGTTCGCATCAGTTATTTAAATCAAAATTGTTACGAAAAAGGTTGTTATAGCACCATTTTTATTTTTTTCCGAGGATTACACAGTAGTGCAATTGTTAACTTCATGTAAATATTAGAGGATTTTCATTGAAGTTAAGACTTTTGAAAAATCTATGATATTACGGTATACGAAAATTCATGTAAAGAGTCCGATTAGAAACATATTCGGGCGCTGAAGTTAATGTACGAAGAATCATAGATTGTTGTCTTTGAATTGGTAGTAGGTTACACGCATTCGTATTTCTGTACTTGTGCCATGGTTGAATCGTGGAATCTCGAAAACCAAAACATTAATTTACCATATTCTAATATGAAATAAATCCTTTTTAATAATAGTTTTCCGAAGACTTCTGATAGAATACTAAGTCAGCTAATTGGCTAATAAAGATACAATGAAATTAGAGATTTATTTTTGCTTTAGGATCATTAAATTTACTGTTTCCGGCTTTTTCGGATAATATCCATTCCAGAGAATAGAGTTAAAGTATAATAGCAGCTTTCGAAGGTAGAGTCGTGAAAGAATTTCGCCGGTTAATCCGCTTTTGGATATTTGTTACAGGGTGTTGATTTTAAATAGTTTGATACTTTCATGGATTGGCAGGAAGTTACAATTACATGCTAGGAAGAATTTAACGTAACTAGTGTCTGCTATATTTTTGTATAATCGTGTGTATCATCTTTTCTAGGTGAAATCATCTGTTTTAGCACATTTGTTACTGTCCATTTTTTTAAAGTTATGCATTTCCATAATAGTAGCGCTACTATATGTCTCCTTAATCCTTAGGTAGGTATCATTGCCACAATATGTTCCTTTTGTTTTGCTTTCCTCCTTTAATTAGGTTGGTTGATAGTATTAACTATTTTATTTTTGCGAAATATTTGGTTTTATATTCCACTTTTTCTTTCGTCTTTCATCATCTTATTTCTACCTTCCTTTTCAAAACATGTCGGTGTTACTTGCTGCCTCCAACTAGCTGGGTTGATAACGTACCATAACCTTTATGCAGCGATTTATCCAGGAACGCCCACTTTCCTCGTTAGGGTTGTTACAATTACAATAGTCATGGCACTATCTTAAAGAATTTTATCCTTCAGAATTGAATTGTCATTCCAATGTGATTTCTTTATTTATTCTGATTTTTGCCTTAAATTGCTCTTTTTTGTTCCTGACGACTGTTTTTTAGCTTTTAAAAAAGTTGAATTTTTCTTCTTGCGATCAGGTCTGTAAGGCTGCTTTTGACTTGAGTTTGTCCATCTTCTAATCATTTCGCTTTTATCTAACTCTCAACAACTTTTTCACTCATAAATGTGCCAGAGCCAGATTTATTTTAAAAAAGGTTTAAAAAATGACATGGAAAAGCTTTTATTCTCCTTTTCCACAGTCCTATTTCCCAAATTTGGGGAAATAACCATGGCTTTTAAATCCCTTTTATCTCAGTATCTTTTAGCTATGAATCTCTTTTATTCACTGTACTCGTATAGCATAGCGGACGTGCGAAATTAATTTTTTAGTTTCCAGTTAATCGTGTCGCTCATAGATTTGCTTTAAAAAGCACTTGTTATAAATTAGTCTGAATTAGTCTGGTAGCGGATTCAACAATAATGGATGCCATTTGTCTTCATGTTTGAAATTTGTTGTTTTATATATCCCATTATTGTGATTAGATTTTAATGGTTTAATTTTCATTTAACAAATTAAATATCGAAGTGTTTTATAAAGGCATTAATTTTAAAATTAAAAAAGGAATATATCTTAGTAACGTTCAGAGAATGTATTAATTTTAAAAATATCGGTCACCTGGAAACTTTCTTATTTAAACGGTATTCCCACTTTGTACAATGCTTCGTTCATTTTCTCCCTTCCTTCTTGTGTTATCCAAGCTCATGATTCGTTTTTGTCGGCCATCTTCGGTCGTACAAAAAGATCTGAGTCTCTTTTCCCTCTTTTCACAGTTCTTCGGCCAACGTCCATGTCACAAAAAAAAAAAAAAAAAAAAAATCGGTAATAAAGAACATTTTTTTTTTTTTTTAATTTTAAAATAAGTTTGTGGGTCTCAAGTATGTCAGTTGTGTGATTGCCCGGCCCTCATATTATCCTTTATTCAGGTTGTACACGTTACAAATTTATACATGCTTATTATATACATCGAAATTATATAAACCTTAATTAATATATGTCTTAGTAAATGTATATATAGATATAAAGGAAAAAAAAACCATACACATACATGCATTCACTCGAAATAGTCATATATACATATATATATAATGATAGCATTCGCAAACAATATCTTCTTTATGAATTACGAACAGTAAATTAAACGATAAAGGAACGACACAAAAACAACAACATAGAATAAGTACATAATCAGTAGCTGCATGATTGAACTGTCTAGGTGTGAAGAATTGGAACGTAATTTGTTTTTATTCTTTGCACCATTCCTTCAGCCATTTCACCACCTCCTTTTTCCACACACCAATACTGTTTTATTTTATAATATGATTGGGGATTATTCTCATTAATTTAATTAAATTTAAAAAAGTATTTCCAAAATTCTACGTACGACTTAACTGAATAGATTTCCGGTTGTATAATGAGTGAAGTATTTTCATATTTTCCTCTTATATTTTATACCGCGTAGAAACTCGTATTCTTGCAATTTAGTTGTACCATAGATATTGGATTAACAATTAGACAGTGTTTATAGAAAATAATTAAAATTTTATAATCAAAATGTGTTTTTAAAAATATATGAATAAAATTATCGATTATATAAAGCTTTGCGGAGCTTCGAATCGGATAGACGAACAGAACTTACGAACGAATTACTTTGAAAAAAACTATGCGCGATACTTAACGGTTACATTTTTAAAGAAATAAAACTGATTTATAAGTCGATTTTTATTTCACAAATTTTATTAAATTTCTGCGGACTACCGGTGATATAAAAATGCAATATACATCCGGCTCTTCAGTTGTTACGGCCAGTAAATGGGAGTCATGAGAAATGTAATTTTGTCAGTGAATTAAGGTTTATTGCATCGGCGAATTTTTTTACTAAGTTTTCTTGTTATTCTCAAAGCCCACAGAACATTTTTGGAATTAAGATCATTTCCGTCTATGAATTTATTTTCTAATATTACGAAAATGTTACCTTATTGTTCGTTAGATCATATTAAGAAACCCGGATGATGATATTCTGCGGCAACAGTTAAATAAATATTAATATTAACTGAAATTAACCGCGTATATACTATGTGACGGTTGTTATTGATAGGAGTTTTTTTTGTTTTCAAAGACAAATAACATATTTCATATCTGAGTATTCTGGAACTTTCATCATAAATGCGTTTCAATTATAATCGCGATGTCAGCACGGAAATAATTTCGATTTATTCTTTATTTTTACAATTAATACTTTATAGTCATTACGGAAGCATTTTGAATGATTTTATTAATTTTCAATGACATATTTCTATCGATAGTTTTATATTGTACTTGAAGATTACAAATTTAAATTCAATCCAGAATTTCTGCACCATCATTATCAGTCATTTTAAATTCCCGATTTTTGTAAGTATTATTAATAGCTGATTTACATCAGACAAAGAAGTAAAATAAAGTAATTATTGAGCGATTGTCAAACTTCTTTTGATGCAAACTGTTTGTAATATCGTTCCTCTTTTCATATTGATGTGAAACTTCTTCGTGTGAAATGATTTTCTCAGTTCACATAAAATAAGTGTGTATAAGTGATTTTTTTAAATCGATTCGATCAGTTAATTATCCAGTACGTATCATAATGCGATAAATCGGGGGTTAAACAAACGCGGTTTTGAAAAAATCGCTATTTTCAGCATTTTATAGTAAGTAATCTTTGATTTGAAATAATGAACCGTCGTTTCGACTAATCATGTATTTATTAAAAATCGAACGCATACAATTTTATTTAACTTTATAATCAAAATAATAAAATGTATTACTAAAACTAAACAAAGTACAATAATGATAAATATGTATGGATAAATTATTTCATTTTTATTCTATGTTATTTTCTGTAAGTAATATTTTTGGTAATTTCTAATAATAATTAAAGAGTTTTCATTCTATAACCGTAATAATTAATTGAAACTATGTTCGAGTTGTTAACAAAATTTGAAAACAAAATGTATAATAAAATATGCGCATGCGCCAGCTAAATTCATTTTCTCTTGGCTGCAAAACAAATTAGCAGTTTTCTGATCTCAAAGGAATAATTTGTCTGTTTGGATCGCTGCCTATTTGGTTTTTTCTATAGAATCGTAATAATAATAATGCGTTTTTCTTTAGTATTTTATTTTTACCTTTTGCAGTTAATTTTTTTACATTTTGAATCGTGTTCCTTTTTTTTTTTTTCTCTCTCTGTTTATATAGAGTTTTTACGAACTTTTTCATATGAAATTTATAAAAATCTTAATAATGAATGATTCAGTGTAATTTATCATCGTGGTAATAAGCCATTTTATTTAGAACATTTTGCAACCCATTGCATTTTATTACGACTATGACTTTAGCTAAGTGACAAAAGGAGGTATACGAGGTAAAGCATGAAATGCTTTTGAACCGGGGGGTTGGGAAAAATGTTTCGTAAACATTTTCACCGTGAAAAAACTCTTATTGTATAAAATTACGGGGTGAGCGGTAGCTGGGGCAATACATTCGCAACTATCTGAGCGACCGATGGATTCAAATGCGAATTGGCTCATCGATTTCGAGCAAAGTTCCAATACAGAATGAATGGGCTACCTCAAGGTTCCGCCTTAATTTTATTCTCTACGTAAACGATATTGTTGACTGCATCAGGCCCCCAGTGAATGCTCGCCTATATATATAGATTATCTGAACATATCCGTAGTATCTAATATCCCTTCCTTGGCTCAGTCTATCCTGCAAAACACCATTAATAGATTGCAGCAATGGTCAGGAAACAATGGACTAGATTTCTCCCCTCAGAAGTGTCTCAATATGTTGTATTCCATAGAGGTCGCTTCGTGCAGAATCCGCCTTCACTACAACTGAACGGTAACACAATTCCTTATAAAACAATAGCAACTTTCCATGTCATCTTGACGGACGTCAAACTGACTTGGAAACCCTTTACATATGATTCAAAAGCTAAATCCCTTCAATCTTTAAGGGTGATCAAGTTCCTGCCAAATCCTAAGTTTAACGTTCAACCAAGGTTTCTTCTAAATATTTACAAAGCAGAGGTTCTCAACAAAATCAATTATGGGAGTCAGGTATACCCGCCAGCGAGCGGCTCCCTATTAAAAACACTTGATATGATACTTTACGTCCATCGTACGTCCCCAGCAAAAATTCTATGTTCGTTAGCTAGTGCCCCACCCTTATCTCATAGCAGAAAATTCTTCACTTACCGCGATATGCTTTCATGGACTGCGGAGAATTACAGTGACATAATTATAGAGCCTGACTTTCCCAAAGATAATCTACCTGAAGTCAGTGCAATTTTGTCGCAAAATAACATAAAAAGCCTAACTCCCCACCCAGAATGGACTATTCAAACCTACTTTCTTTCCGGTCTTCTTTTCAGGTAGAAACTACATTTTTGAAAGCATACACACTGGTGGATCCAAAACTATCAAGTCCAAGATTGCTCCAGCTGCATGCGCTTTCGAAATAGACGGAATCACCGAGTGCATACGGTTGAAAAACGTTGTATCGATTGCGGAAGCCGAGATATATGCTGTGTTGTTTTGTCTTCAGGCATATTCAGTACAGAGACCCCAACCGAATCGTGCTGGTGAATGATTCCTTGCAGTCCATACGTCCTTTGCAGTCAGATCACCCTGAATTACCAATGGTCCTAAAAGTTCTGTTTATCTTATACCAGTTGAACCGAAAAGGATGTTGAATGGTTTTTTTATGGACCAAAAATCATGCCAGAATTCCCGGGAATGAGCCGGTGGAGCTGATCGTTCAGTCATCCATGATGTGACCGATACTGCTTCTTGCTTATAGGGTCCATTACCTCTAAGAAGTTTCGTGTCGGATGCAGTCTTCGCGCAGTGGAATCGTGACTGGATGTTCTCAATCCACCTTTCTCAGAGAATTAACACCTACTACGACGGAGCCATGGTGGCCTCCAGTCGGAACGGAACGCAGAGTATGTCTCAAAAAAAATGTCGCAATTTTATATAACGTTTGTTATATTTTAATTTTTACCCATTTCCAAAACGTTCGTCGCGTATGTTGTTTTTTTTTTTTATGTTTGTTCGCGCATAACTCATATTTATATAGATCGATTTTACTGATTCTTTGTTCGCTTCTCACGTTTGCGTTCGGTGGTGGTTTTCGTTTTTGGAAACATAATGTATACACTTCTTATTACTGTGCAGGTTAATGAATAAGAAGTTCCACCTGAGGAAGAAGTATGTAAAGGACTATATTGCTAATTTAATAATATCACGGAAAATCAAAAAAAAAAATGTATTATTTGTATTTCTTGTAATATGTTAAGTTATTTCGGTAGTTTAATAAACTTTATTTATCTTTTATGATATGAAATTGAGACATTTTTTCGTCACAAAATCTAATGGGGGCCGGCCTAAGAATTACGTTGTAAATTTTGATTATTTTATACAAAGTATAGAAGAGAAAGAGCCTTAAATGTAAGCAAGAGGGGTCAAGAGACATAGCCCCTTGCGAGGCCAAAATGGCCGAATTTTGTATGTATATACATGTACATGCAGGGTTTTCTGAGACTAATTAAGGAAATTTGTTTTACGCTATAAAACTCGTCAAAATGAACAAAAAAGTCCTGAGGGAAAAATCATTTGGGCGAACAATTAATTAGTCAATAATTTATTCAATTATTTAATTTAAATGAAAAAATATTTCTTTTTCTAAATCAATATTGTGTAAAATAAAAATAAAATAAATATTGAAAAGAAGTAACATACGCGTATTAAATGTAGTCGTAAATTCATAGTTAACAATGATTTGTCAATGGTCTAGAGCAAATGATCAGTAGTACGTTAACCATTTTGCTGTACCACCAACTCAGCTCTTTGCGTAACATTGTTTACTGCAGAAATTCTAGTGTTGCGGTTATCTGCTGTATGCAGTTGCCTTGTGTGTTGGTTGCCGTACGATATATACTTTTTCCTTAATATAACCTTACATGAAAAAATCCAGAAGAGTTATATCGGGAAGATACCTTGTTGGCTATTCAATCGGTCATCCGGCAGTCTGGGAACAGTTCATCCAAACTCCTTCTTACAACTCTTGCTGGTGCTCCATCGTGTTGAAACAGCATATCTAGTCTAGTTTTCAGAATAATATCCTCTAACATACAAGGTTAATTGTTTTAAAGAAACTCAAGATTACATCGAGGAATATGTTTCTGTTTCTTTGAAGAAAACCGTCGCGCGAAATAAAAAGGTTTTTAATTAGCACAGGTTATTTAACGTAATTTTGTGGGAAGCGGTTTTACTTGCGGTAAGTTGAAGCTAATCTCTGAAATTCATTACACGTTCATAATGCGCCTATGTGGTGAAGTAACAGATATTTTTTTTTTTTTTGGGTGCTGTGTACTGCTACTCAAAGGCACCAGATATTAAGATATAGTGTTTTCCTGATTTCATGGGGATCATCGGATAAGACGGAGGATAGGGTGTAGTCGGAAAGGATATGCTCTATTGTTAGAGGACCTTGAGTGCTTGTGCGTTAGTGTTGTATGGCCGATGCGCAGTCTTGTTAAAACAACGTCGTCACGTCTTGATGCCATGATGATATTTCAAGGCGCAGTAGTAGGCTTGACTCTTCTCAGCTTATTTTCAAGCGACAATTCCTCAGGAACGGCCCCTATTGTAGCTGAAACTGGGTTTTTGTAACTTTGTAAAGATTCTTCCTTGGGACTGCAACCGATAATAATGTGGATTTCCCTATTGCTTGTTTCGCAGCTAAGTCGGCTTTGGTGTTTCCACTTATCTTTGAATGTTCTGGTAGCCAACATATTACTATGTCCATAGTCGAGCTAATACCCAAGTAGTGTATCTGTTGGACAATCGGGGTTTCAGGATAACATGCTATTCATTAATCGCATTGACGGATTGTAATGAGTCTGTAAATACGATAATACGATCGTAGTTCTGATCTATCGCGGATTCGATGGCTAATTTGATCGCAATTAATTGGGCCGACATTACCGATAGTTCCACTGGAAGCGCATAGCTGGTGATATTCTGTTGATGTACAACACATCCAGTGCCTTCGATGTTTTTTGCCGCATCCGTGTAATACTTTTCATGAGCATTGTATTCTTTCAATGCGTTCATATATGACAAGAGTATGTCAGATTTTGTACTGTTGGTCAACACTACGTTACACCGTATTTCTGAATTATGTGTTGGCGGAAGAGCGGAGATTCTTTTATGAAGGATATTATTCGGTACGTTACGATTTTTGGTGTCAACATATGCGCGCTTGTTTAGAGGTTCTGCTAAATGACTAGAACAGTGCGAGACTTCAGGTGCCAGTAGAACATCAAGGATATTATTTGTACTTCTTAGGTAAATTAAAAATTTCATCGCTAAATCGTTGGCTTCGCATAATATGCTGCTTATTGTACTAGTGCGAAATGCACCGATTGCCATTCTAATGGCGGTGCGGTCTATCGAGTCTAACGAGCACAGTGTCGATTTGCAAGCTGGGCCGTAAATGGGTGCTGCGTAGTCTAGGCGAGGTCTAATAATAGTACGATATATTTTGAATAGTGTGTGTCTGTCTGAACCGAATGTTGTGCGGGATAGTTTCTTCAACAGGCTTAAGTTTTTTAAGCAGGACTGTTTTAATTGATTTACATGTTGTTTCCATGATAAGGTTTGATGAAACAACAAGCTGAGTGAATTTATGCAATACTACCAATGTGTGTACACTTTTTATGAGTTTAATGATTCCTTTTTTGAAAATTTCGAACGACACAATTTAAAACGCATTGTCATGGTAACGTTATAGCGGCACGCTAGAAGAATTTTTTATCCGAATTTTTTATATCGGGACCATTCCGTCCAACTATTACAGTTTGACAGTTCTTTCATTATCCGAATAATAATAATAATACATAATAATAATACATAATAATAATAATAATAATAATAATAATAATACTAATAGGCAATCATTTTTCGCTGTATAACAGTGTGCCTTTCTACTGACCGCACACCAGAATTTTATAATGTGAAAGAACGATAAGTTTTGTTGCCCGGTCAGTAAAATTATCTCTATTCCAATTAGTTTTAACGGTTGCTGATATATCTTATCGATTATTGAAATAACGTGCAGAAATTTTAAAACTTGTGCGAGCTTCAAAATATAAAAATCACACGCGTTTGCAGAGGGTGATATGCTACAGTCAACACTGGTTTCACGTGACTGAAATATGTCAACAGACTCGAAGAGGGTTATTTCGATTAATTTGTAAACGGTAAGTAATCTTCTTTTTCCTTTTTTTTGTTGCCTAAATCAGAGAAGAATTGGCGGGTCATCGAAGAGTTTTTTTTGCATATTCCAATTCCGTTCCAGTGAAACGTAATAATATCACAATTGTTGTTTCCATATAATTTTGTGAATAAGTTCACAAATACAAAATATATTTATATAATTAAACTATAAAAATAACCGGACTACTTTCGAATATCACAGATCCATTTCCGAATTAAAAAATCCGCCATCAAATATAATAAATAATTCATTTTAGCTAATTTATTTTATTATTATCGACTTTTCATTTGTAATATTGATTTTTTTACAGTTTGTTTACGTTTAGCTTACGTTACATTAGGTTCCAAAATGTTATTGTTGCTATGATTACGCAACTGAGATATCTGAAACTGGTCGGCTATTTATACGATTTAATTATATAAATATATTTTGTATTTTTAACAGTATACAGCGTGTACTTACTGATATTACAATAACATTACAGTTGGACTATTATACTTTCTTTTGTAGAAGACGTAAATACGACGGTCTTTTTGGGGTTTTTTTTCGAATTAATTACAATCCGCTAGCATATAGCTAAATAAATAACTTGTAAATTCCTTCATTGAATTCGAAAATGAAAACGAGCTCTCCGATCTTTTTTTCTTTTTCTTGTAATATTATGAAATGGCAACCATTTGCCTTGCGTTGCCTTTAGGTTAACTTCGGTAGAAACGGTTTTAAAAACCTTCCTGTGTCTTTCACTGATTTCTATTTTGAAAAAAAAACAAAAACGGATGATTCACTGTTGCATCGCACTGCAGCATAACTTGCGTACTGATGTCTTTTAACGAAAATTCTGTAATTTGTTCTGTAAGTATGCAATATATGTATGCATGGATACAGTAATCTTCTTCTTTAGTCCATGCAAAATAATCTGCGTTCGATGTTTAATTATGTTTTTCTTTTTCAATTTTCCGATACATTTTCATGTTGTTTTTTTTTTTAAATTATCCCCTTATTATCATTCAAATAATACCTCAAATTACAAAACCTTGATAAATAGCGAATTAAAAATGTATAAACTCTTGCAGATGGAGATCGTTTGACTTATGGGTTTTCCGTATCCTCTCTACATTACGAAACATACTTAAGAAAAAAAGCTAGGAAAAAACGGAAAAAAATCGCACGCTAAGAAACCGTACTTCTAGTTAGATTATAATTATTCAACATTATATTCCGTTATTTTTCTTTAGTATGTTAGTTATACTTTTTATGGTCTTCCAAATAGTATTATTTTTATTCTTGAACCAATTGTAGTTTCCTCCTGCCCTCCCATGTTTTGTTCAGTTCTTATGTGCTCCGATTTTGAAAACAATATAGAAAAGTATGGTGAATCTGTTTCGATATTGCATTCTCTGCATTTTTATGATCATTTGTTATGCCCATTTTTTTTTTTTTTTAGATACTCAGCGAAATTGCCATGTCCCGATAGAGAAATTGGGTTAGAAAGAAATCTGGACTGATCAGATTATTCTTCAGTCTATCTTCGATTCTGGGTAATAATCCATACGTTTGTCTTCTGTCTTTTTTTTTTTTTTTTTAAATTATTTTTATCTCGTTAATCATTTCCAACTGTACGGCGTACGAAGATGTATAGGAAACCCCGTTCCATATGCAGATGTTATATTTAAGATGATTTTTCTTTGTTCTATTTTAATTTTCTTTTTTTTTTTTCCCCTTTTACGGAGATGTTAGGAAAATAAATCAAGGAACCATATTTGAGCAAAGAATTTTCCTATTCACAAATTTTAAACCAACGCTTCCGTTGTATAGACCTACTAGTTGCGTGTAATATGTTTTGATTTTATCCATGATATAATCAACATGTTCACTGAAATTGAAATTTTCACCTATGTATATACCGAAATATTTCATTTTTCCTTGCTAAAATTCAAAAGATTTATTATTCAGTTTTAATTCTTTTTCTATTCTATTTTTAATTTTATGTTTTTTATGTTTCCTAGTTATTAATAATTACTTTTTTTCCGGATTTAAATGTAACCCATGATTAATGAGTTCGTTGTTAATACTGCTTAATTTTTTGATTTATTTAAGGAATGTCCTCTATATTATGTATTCCCGAAATCAGTAAAATGTCATCCGCATAACTCATAAGATTTACATTTTTATAATGTCCCGTGTTTTTATGTATGTGTTTGCCATTGCAATATTGAAAAGCGTGGGTGCTAGAATGGATCTTTCGATAAACTATTTTTCATTATCCTTATTTTGGAAAATAATTTCTCTGCTTTTTAAGAAGTTTCTTATTATTTCAATTAAGTTTGAATCAAACTTATTCAGTTGTGTAGGCAGTCTATAATTTTTTTACAACTTTATGTTATCAAAGGCATCACCGATATCAAAACTTATTAATATTATGTATGATTTCCGTACATTTCAAAACAGCTTTTTCCGTCAGTTTGTTCCTTATATATCCATATTGTTGTTCGCTCAGTATTACGTTATTATCCAGTACCTCATCAATTTTATGTTTTATTACTTTTTTTTCATAAATCTTTCCGATGTTAGTAAAGTTATCGGTCTGTAAGCTTTTGGTGATGTTTAGCAGGATGATTTTCCCATATTTCCGGAAATGTGCAAATGTTTAAATACGAACTGACCGTAGTAGGTATTAATGTAACATGTTTGTTTAAAATGTTTATCATTATTGGCCTTTTTGTTATTGCGTATTTTAATTATTTTCGTAATAGTTAATTCAGCTACTTTGCCTAATTTATGATTTCGTATTGCTTGTCCTGATTCCATTAACCACTTTAGGAAAAAGCGCATTACTTATTAATTCAAATTTCTCTTTTTCATCTGTAATTTCATATTACACTTTTCTGTTTTCTTCTTTCTTCTGTCCAGATGTTTCATCAGGTGTTCTTTGGCTTGCTTTTTTATGTTCGTAACTAGTAAAAGAGTTGTCTACTCTTGCTCCGCCAAAGATCGATTTAGTGTAGATTCTATTTTACTACAGCCATTTTTCGCTAAACCTTTTTTCACTTCTTTTGGTTATTATCTGTTGCTTCTTTCATGTACGCTCAAATATTAATGCTGTAATTCTACCGCTATCCTTATTCCGATTAAATGTCTCACCAAAAATTCGGCTCCATCTCGATGGCCTTTTCTTTGTCTTTTTATACGTCATTCCTTCTATTCTGAAATACTAATCGGTCTTCCTTATAATTGTCTTCTCTTTTCGGCTTCTTCCGTATCTTTTAATATTATTGAGAATATATACGTTCCGTTGCGCGGAGCCCTTTCGATTGAGACTTCTATGTGCACCAGTTTCCGTTCAAATTGGAATACTGTTTTCAATATAAATACACAATCTTTGGTCAATTTATATACGCTAGTTTCATTCTTCTTGAATACTTTCTTACTCGTTTCCGTGGGTTTTATTTTCATTAAATATTTCAAAGTTTCTTCGATTTTTTTTGGTTTCTGATGTTTCTTCGGTACATCGTTAAGGTTTGTTAAACGTCGTGGGGCTATTTGACCTAGAGTTCAGCTTTGTCGGTTGTTTCTTTTAAAATATCGATTGATTGCGGTGCCTTGATTTCTTTTCCAGAAATTTCATCCGCGAAACCGAGATAATTCACTCCTATTCTCTTGATTCTAGTCTTGAGAAATACGATTTTTTACTTAAAAGTTTTATTGCACTACGAAAGTACAGAACAATCCGACTGATAAACAATCTAGCGAGCCGTCCAATTTGATTAATCAAATAGATGACAATACTGTTTCGCCGATTCATATATCACTAAATAAAACTGAACAGAAATCGAATATGTTTTTCCTAAACGAAGTCGATAATATAATATAGCAGCCAGTTCTTCTGCACACCGCCAGTCCTGAAAACCGGACGTAACATATTTAAGTTTCTTACTGTGGAAGGCAATGCCGGTGACACGGCGACAGCAATAATACAGTGCTAGTGAATAAGCTCCAGTAGTGCTCCTAACAAAGAGAATAATAAAACAACATAACTGAGTAGTAACGGTCTAAACAATTTTTATTAACAATCCTCTCCCAATAATGATAAAAAGTATATTTAATTTTACAATATTTAGAAAAAATTCTTATTGAGTATACTTGATGCCGACTTTACCTTGTAATCTACATCATCAGGAGTTATTAATCAGGCAAATCCGTTTAAACTGGTAAGTTCCTTTTCTGAACTTATTTATTGATAAACCCCGTTCAGATTTGCAGTGAAGATGGAATGCAAATGGAATAATGCCGAGAAAAAATTAATCAAAATCTTTATAGATGTTGCCATGCAAATAATGCCAGAATACCCGGATATGTAATATACGCGGAAAATCACCTTTCCACGATTATGTTCAAAATTTCTTACACACACAATGCAAAACCTTCTCCAATAATATATGTGCATATCAAATAGTGGCTGTGGACATACTTTCAGGTAAAAATCTCCTATCACTGGCAGCGCCATTTATTGCCATCCTGGGTTTTATATTCCAGAAATAGAATTTAACACCATCTTCAGGAGGCTAGGAAATCATTTTATCTGTGAAGGGGATTATAATGTGAAAAAAATCAAGCTTCGGACTCAAGAATAAATAACAAAAAACCAAGACATATATTGAATAACGTCATACAATCTGATTTACTTTCTATGCTCTTGCCTATACTTCTGACTGGAACATTTTAATAGATTATCAGCTATGTATGGACTTCTTTATGCCGAAGGGGTTACACATATATATTATAAGTTGTGCCATATTAAAAACGACCTCTCATCTGATCACATATTGGTAATAGCTATTCTAGATAGCTTTCGATTGTGTATAACATGGAAAATTGATGGAAATTTTAGAGGGTATCCCTATAGACAAGAAGGACCTGCACATAATAAGTCAGCTGTACTGGAAGCAAACGGATGAGATACGAATCGAAAGCGTTACATCAGAGCATATATAAATTAATAAAAAAGGAGTTCGAAAGCGATACTGTCTTCTTTGCTTTTCAATTTATATGCAGAAGCACAATATTCAGAGAAGCGCTTGATGAGGATGACGGGATGATCAAGGTAATGGAGTCACAATTAATAATATACGATACGCAGATGACTGTCTGATTATAGCTGATGGTCAGGAGGAACTACAAAAAATAATGAACAAACTTATAGACTATAGCAAAGATTGAGGACTCACTATCAACAGCTCTAAAACAAAAGTAATAGTGTTCTCTAAGAAGCCTGTACAATGCGTAATAGAAGCAGACGGGACAAAACTAGAACAGGTCAAATCAATTAGATACACCTGGGGGGTACCTTTCTCGACGATAGCTGCAGCTATAAGAAAGAAATCCGATCGCGAACAGAGCAATCAAGAGCAGTGCTCATAAAAATAAAGAACCTGCTCAGCAGAAGGGAATTAAGTCTTGGATTACGAATTCTGCAGTGCTACGTTTTCTCGGTCTTACTGTACGGCAACGAGAGTTGGACGTTAGATGCTTTATCAGAAAGAAGTATACAGGCCTTTGAATTATATTCGTATATGCGTATGCTGAAAATTTCGTGAATCTTAGAAGTTACTAATAAAGAAGTCCTCAAAAGAATCAATAAACGCCCGTAATTATTAAATTTGATTAAGGAAACTAAACTACGTTGTCTAGGCCACATCATGAGAGGCCAAAAACATGAGATTTTACGTCTCATTATAGAAGGAACGCTTTTGGACAAAAGATTAAAAGGGCGCCCACAAAATTCGTGGACAAAGGATTTTCATCGTTGGTTCCGCTGTTCGCTCATTGAAATGTTCAAATCGGTCATGTCTAGAAAAAACATTGCCGTGTTGATCGCCAACCTTCGTAACGGAGACGGCGGATGAAGAAGAAGAAGCATAGACAGTATAGACTACATAATTGAACAATCGATTAGAGTTATTTGGCCTCTTTTATTGAAAATAATATTAACCTGAATATTAAACTACAACGTGGAAATAACCTTGAAACGCTGTCAACAACCTAACAGAATTAACACAAACTATATGCACTAACTCTAACATAAAATAAACCAGAATAACTTTGTATGTAGAGAAATTAGGGGACTTATTAAATCTACGAGAGCAATAAGAAGAAAGTAGCAATCGAATCATCGTAAACTAAAAGAAGAGATAAGGAATAATTATCAGAATAATATCCTTAAACAGTACTTGGATTCCTTAAGCACACAAGACAATTCATTATGGTTGGCAGCTAAAAAATCATTCACTAACAATGATAACAGTATAATATCAAATTTATAAATAGGAGTTAAGCTGAAGATCAAAAAAGCAAACACATTTGTAGCTCATTTAAAGACAATATTCACTGTTCATAGCAATAATAACGAGACTCGCACAAGTTATATTAAGCAGTATGTGGAGCAACCGTTACAGCTTCATTTTACTACTAGGGCTTTTCCCCCAAAGGAAGTACACAAAAAAATAAGCGGTAAGGAATTATCTAATTTACCTACAAAATCGGCAATCTTGATGTGTCATATATTCAATGCTATACTAAGATCAGGTTATTTTCCGCAATTCTGGAAAAAATCTCTAATTTTAACGATTCCAAAACCAAATAAGCCTCAGGTTTCTCTATCTTCTTACAGACCAATTTGCATTTTTGCTCACTATCTAAAGTATTAGAAAAACTACTCTTAAAAGGGTTGTGCCCTATATTAACTGCTAGTAATGCAGTTCCCCGTCATCAATTTAGATTTAGAGCTAGGCATTCTACAATACAACAGTATCACAATTTGATGGATATAATTTTTACGGCATTAGAAACGCAGAAGGTATGCTGGGTAGTTTTCCTAGACGTATCTCAAGCGTTTGATCGGATTTTGGCATGCTAGGTTGTTGTATAAACCCATTCAGTTGTTGCCTACTAATTTATATTTATTTTTTCTATCCTATTTATCAGGCCGGACTTTTATTGTAAAAACTAATCGCACAAAATCCAGTGACAGGAGACATAGCCTGCGTTCCTCAGCGAAGTTAGGCCGATCTTGTATTCGATCTTCATCATTGATCTACCTACTTTGCCAACGATATAGCTCGCTTCTGATGTTAATCCCATTCATGCAAACCTCGCTGTTCGGCAACATATAAACAGAATTCAGATACGAGTGAATAACTGGAAAATTAAATTTAGTCAAAATGTTACTTTTACTAGTAGATTCATTATATATCGTCCCAGGTACAAACAAATAACACTGAAATTAAGCAATCGGATTCAATGAGGTACTTTTTGAATCGGCGATCACCTGTCGCGTTCATGTTGCTCAAAATTGTCAAAAAATGGCTACACGTGTTAGACTGCTGTACCCCCTATTGGAGAAAAACTTAACCCTCAGTCTTGATTTAAAAATATCTATTTATCAAACCATCATCGCATCAATTTGGAGGTATGGTTTGGAGTTATACGAGAATACGTGTAGGGGTAGCTAACCTACTAAAACTTTAAAAAAAAAAAAAACAGTAAAATTACAGCGGTCCCAAAATATGTTTCAAACATAATCCTACATTACAATTTATATATAAAGGTGTCCATATTGGACAGTGCGGAAGGTTCTTTGAGAAATTAGGTACAAATCTAAATCCTTAAATTAATGAAATATACATTAGAACACTGCCTGCTAACCCTAAATGGGAATTAAAATGGAGAAAATAGTGCCGTGACGCTCTTTCAATAATACATATATAACATTAGTAATTTTTGGTCATGCATAATACATTTATCTAAACGCATATTATATCCCTCTAATACTATCGGTAGGAGTTTATGGGTCATTCTTAACTGTATCGGTTGCTATTCTGTTCTTGCTGTTTACATATTATACCTTACGACAATAATTTTTATCTAATTATGCTCTCGAGTTTTTCCTTAACGGTTTTAGCATGGTTGCACGGACTATACTTAACTGTATCGATTGCCAAGTTATATTTACAGATAATCACTTTCTCCAATAACACTGAGTTTTCCTAAATAGTCTTGGGAAGGGTTTTATGGCCCATGATTAACTGTATCGGTTGTCATGGCACTCTTGCTAATATATATACTCGTATATACAATATTATGATAATCTGTTGGGTTTTTCTTAATTATTTTTAGCAGAGCTTCACGAGCCATACTCAGCTGTATCGATTGTCATGGTGTTGTTGCTTTATTATATATTACATGAGATAATCACCGTGTAGTTATTAACATTCTTGAATCTTCCTAAATAGATTTTGGCAAGGTTTCTTGGGCCGTACTTGACTGTATCGATTGCTGTAGCAGTCTTGTTGCTTTATGTGATCAACTAACATCACCGAAGAGATGAGGGATGGGTTATCCCCTAGGCTATTATGATATATTCCTAGGTTATTAATATATAACTAACATGCGGTTGAGGACACGAGTACTGTTTATGGTTTTTACCGGCACAGTGAAAAATAAAAAGGTTAAATTCATTTTTACGGATTTTTTTTTGTTGCGTGTTTTCTTTCTTCGGTTCATTCCCTATTTTTAATTTTACCAATTTAATTTAAAATGTTTTATATTTTTTTAAAAATTTAAATTTTAAATTGTTTTACGATCGTTTACCCTATATTTTTGAAATGTTTGCTCTTTTTCACTCCAGATTTATTTTTTGGTCGAAATTTTAGTTGGTTAATTTTTGCTCCTATTCGTAGTTTGTGTGAACTCTAACACACTCTACGAATATGAGCAAAAATGAACCAACTGAAATTTTGTCCAAAAATGAACTACTTTAGCTCATCTAGGCGCTTACCCAATTACACGTTTCGTTGACAAATACAATAATAAATAAATAACTAAAAAAAGGTACTAAATTGTCGCTCTGTTCTATAATGTCGCAGGTGGAACGTAACGTGATGGACGTATCGTATCACGTGTCTCAGTACAGATCGATAATATCAGAGTTGCGGAATGAAATTTTGCGACTGAACGCGAAAGTAGAAAAAGAATGTCCTGGCGGCCGATCAACAGAAAATGCTCAAGAAAATTTCGCGAAGGCGGAAGCGCAAAAAATGAGAGAACAAATTGTAACTGTATTCCGGGAGCAAATGAATCTTCGGTAATTTTAAATGTTTTTCTCGTGGAGTCGCAAATAGTCGTCTCAGAAATTAATTTGATACGCTAACTGAACTATTGAGGTTTTCCTTTTGATTATATCAGAAATCTTTATGCTGTTTTTATTATTGTATTATTAAAAGCAAAATTTATAATCAGGCCGAATTCGCCGTTGAAAAGATTTTTCTTTACTGTTAAACACGAATTGAATTTGATACGGTTCCTTAACGAAAATAATCTCGCATTCAACCGGATGTAATTTCGTATTCGCCCCTCATTTTTTAAAATCCCGATAAACGGTGATTCTGTGAGCTTTTCCAAAAAATAATTATACTTGAAGACTTACAACTACTTCTACAATCTGCCAGTCCGTGTTTTTTAACTGTACCACTTGCTACAGAAAAAAAAATACACACTCACACACACCCTCCCCACATATATATATATATATATATATATATATATATATATATATGTGTGTATGTATATATAATGTCTGATTTATTAAGGGAAAAGTGAAACGCTCTGAGGTCCGCATAGCGGTCAGACTGGTCTATTTAGTAAATCATTTTTTTGAAATAGGGACACGGAAAAGCAGTTGTATGGTTATGTTAAAATTATGTATCGAAAACACAAAGAGGATTGTTATGAACTTAGAGTGTACCGACAGAGAAGCCATTGAGAGCTGTAGGGCACCGAAATAAATAACTTTTTTGTTACCCAGCATGCCACGAACAGAAAATAAGTTGATTTGAAAAGAGCAAGAAAATATAAAGTTGGAAATGGTAAAGCGGATGTGAAGGAAAATCAAGGAATAAAGGTTATTTATAATACACTAGTATAATTAGAGAGGTTTTTATTAAAGTTGGAGAAAAAGGAGGAAGTATATTAAACATCTTGCAGAATAGTAAAGAGTTGAGCAGAAAAAAAAAAAAATAGAAGGGATTAAAGGAACTTTCAAGGGTGAAGAAATTACAAAGGGTTCCCCAACTTCTCGAGGTACTTTTGAGCTATCTGTGAATACATGAATGTGAGAATGGAATAAGGAATTAATTGTATTATTAAATTAATTCCTAATAACTGAATGGGGAAAAGATTTAACATTAGAAAGTAAAGTAAATAATGCCGGAGAAGACGAAACTATTTATAGAAATTGTAAGAGACGTAAGGAACTTTTTCGATGCTATAAATGTGGAGAAAATTAATATTAAGACTATGAAAAATAGGGAATATTACAGGATTTTTTTAGAAATGAATCGCCATTTAAAATGTATGTAAATGAATAAATTCGGAAGCAGAAAGGAAAGCGTTTTATTATAAAGCTGTACCTAAAGGAAGATATACGTATTCATGAAGAAAAAACCCATGATTCAGCATGAATTGTAGAGTTCGGGGTAGTCTTTGGAGCTAGAATAATGGAAATATATTAGAATTCACCTCTCTAAGAAGTTAGGTGCGAATCACGTGCTCTTAAAGTGCTCCGGTTTATCTCGCGAGCGTGAGTTACTTTATTATCATCTTTTAAAGCTTCGTCTTCCTGCTCCTTTCAACGCCTCTTATGTTCTTTTTCTACCTATTCTCTCTGTTGTTCCTGTCCTAGGAGTGTTCCTTGATTCCATTGTCGACAGAATAAAAATATAATTTCTATTCTATTCCATGTATCTATTTCTTTTTGATGGGCTAATGCTCTTTGGTAGCAAACCCAAGGGGTGTAAAAAAAAAAAAAGAAAAGTTAGGAAGAAACACCTGAGAAGATTGAGTCTTTTAAAGAGTAAAAGTGCGCAGATAATTGACGTGTTCAGAAAAGGTAATACGAGTATTTAAATTTACACCCAAGTAGCAAAAATAAGTAAATTATCATTAAGGGATACAGAAATAAGATACAAGTTAAAGATATGATTATTTAAAAGAGATTTGTGTAGGATGATTACTGAATTCGTTAATTACAGTTGCTATATTATAGGAAGAAAAATATAAAAGAATATGGATCAATATAAAATAAGAAAGAGGAGTTCTATTTTAAAAAGGTTACGTTGGAAGTACAAATATTAAAGAGAGTGGAACTTAAACATAAACACAATTAATCACAAAAAAACTGCCTTGAAGAAAATAAAGATGGTGCGCATAGAAAATTTTGCGATTTTGGAACAGACGAATAATATTTTATGTTAGAATGCGAATAAATGGAAACTGTCGAATCTACGATGAACATTGATAAAAGCAGCTACTGCAAAACTTTTATTTATGAATGATTTATATGTACATATCGGGTAGGAAAAGACTAATGCAACTCAAAAGACCGCGGCCGGAACGAAAACCGAACATACTGTTATGGAGTAGTTCAAGCTACAAAGTAAAACGTCTGTTTATTATGCTCACAATAAGTTTTCAAAGACACGGAGCAAACGAAATGGTTCGAATAGAGGAGAAGTTCTCTTTACGGATCGGGATAATAATGAAGCGGTTCCATGGAAAAGGATAAAATCCAGTGGACAGAAATAGGTGAAAATATGGAGGATTTTCAGTGATAAGTTAAAAAGGTTTTTGGGAACAAATTGCAATATGCAGTCTATACTGAGGGAGGAATTGTTCGAATTACTTAAGGATCATCGAAATTGATTTATAGTGAGGTAATTCGGAAATGAATAATGTAATTTTATAGGAAATTAGATTTGTATTTCAAAGTTGCGAATACGACAAGGGATAACAGAATCTGTAAAGAGGGTTGAATGCGTGAAAGGGGAACCAGCTCTTTTTTCATTAATTTCCAGCGGACTTTTATCTTTTTGTTTTTTCATGTAAAAGAAAATTGGTCAGGGAAAGAGCGACGGAAATAAAATTTCTAAAAGTAAGCACAGACTATAATCTTAAGAAGCTTTACAGTTACTGTTCCATTGTAGCAATAAAACAATATGAGGTTTATCACTCGGTAATGGATAGGATAGCAAGAATGAATGCGATGGACTGGCAGAGATACAATTAATGAAGGCATTGTAGCTTAGAAATGGATAAATCAATAGAGAAACGAAAATTTTGCAAAATTGGTTTTATTAAGATTCCAATCAGAAGATCAAAGTGGTTTTAGCTTGGAATAAAAAAAGGAATGGTCTTTCAGTATTATACTAAAATGCTTATGATAGCTTGAAAGAGAAAAATATGAATTCAAATCGGCTTCAATTATGTGCAGTTATGGAAGGTAATCAAAGAAGGAAGAGATGAGAAAATAGCAAAGGTTGGAAGTAGAGGAGTTGTGAAGGGAAATCAAATGAAAAATTTGAACGTGATTAACAAAAATTAATATACGAATTAAGTTAAGGCAAGAAGAGCCGTAAATAGTAATGAAATCGTGACAGGCAAAAGGGATATTATCTTTAATTAGAATTCCAGATCTGCCGTAATCGTCGGCTTCATCGGGTCTAATTAAAAGGAAACCTTTAATATTGAATGTGAAAGTACTTTTTTAACCACATTTCAGAAAGAAAGTCTCTGAAAGAGCAGAAGACTGCGATGGTTTGATTACAGAATTTTTAAATTTTGTGAAACAATCATTAAAGGAAGAGGATATTATGTTTCAAATATACCTAATGAGAGAGAGAGAGTAGGATTCAAACAGAAGAAGAAAAAGTATATTCAGGAGTAGAAAAGAAACAAAGACAGAAAGAAAGGAAAAAAAGTGGAAATATATAAGTATAAAATACAAAGCAACATCATCTAAATATAAAAGGAAGGAGATAAAAAAAAAACAATCTATGCATTTAAAATTTTGGGTGTTTTTTTTCGGCAGTTAGCCAGCAGTTCTTATTTAACCGATTTAGATAATTTTTTATTAAACAAATATTTAAAACCGGCAGATCAGCCATAAATATATGAAAATTAAAAAAATAAAAATAAACCCTTCGTTATCCCCCCCCCCCTGATCATTCCTGTGATTTTATCATACTCCGCATACGCTCACTTATTCACGTTCTTTCTTCCCTTCATTCAATTCAAACTGATTTGCTGTGGGTTCTTAGCCATTCAGGCATCTGCGGTAATGAAGCGGCGAACTCCTTGGCTCGGGTTGCTGCCTATTCTCACTTCTTCTTCAAAAAAGTCCCTTCGTCCAATCTCCTTCCGTTGTGCAAAGGTTTTCATCTTAGGTTTTGGTCGTATGTGTACGTTTCCTCTTTCTCTAACAATTGTTCTTTCTATCTGTCTGTCCAACCTAGTCTTCCTGCCAATCCGTGGTTCTCTTTGTTTCCTTCACTTCGTCGTTCTGTTGTTGTCTCCGTTATTCGTCTGCGCCCTTAAGCAATACTTTATTATCTTCCTCCCGTTTTCATTCTTCGTTGGTTGCCTCTCCATATTGTCCTCTCCACTCAAACGAAGAGCATGTGTGCGATGCGGACCATGTGTTCTTTGAGTGTTCATCTCTTTCTGCTGATTGCTCTGCTTTCTACATCAGTTTGCTAAGACTTGGTCTTTATGTCCTATCTTTTCCCTCTCCACAGATTGTTCCTATTATCTGTTCCTTTCTTCTAACAATATCTGACCGTATCAAGATATAATTGATTCCTTCCTATTCTAATTGTTTCTGGGTAAAAATCCCCGGTTGACCCCTCCCCTCCCCCGGGGGGGATACCACCTTCTTACGGTAGTTGCGTGCATCAAGGTGTAGTCATCAGTTATTCTGACGTAGCGTAAAGAAGGACCATTCAAGCCAGACAGGTCTTAACAGAGGTGCAGATCAAAGTGAATCCTAACCTTAATTCCGGAAGCGTTGGATCTCCATTACCGATTAATGTTTGATCCACGGGTAGGGACGACTGTCTTAATAATATCTAGCCGAAATCATGCATATCGATTTCTTTTCATACTTAGCGAAATCATCTTCAAGACCTTTGGGTATAAGCGTTCATTAGTTGTAACAGTTTCTATAGATACCCGAATACTGGTCAGCACTTAATAATATAATAATAATAATAATAACAATAATAACAATCAAATCAAAATTTATTATTATTATTATTGTACAATATCCACTTATGCGCCAAATTTAAACGAGCGATGGAGCAAAAAATCAATAAAAACAAATAAATAAATAAATAAAAGCTATGAAACACGAAACTGAAATTAACAATAAAAATATTTCGGAGAATCAAATAAAAAAATAAATAAATAAATAAAAATATCGCAAATTAAAATTAAATACAAGGGAAAATAAACTTCGATTTTATTTAATTTTATCTTACAATTAAAATAGTGTACGAATAATACTTTAATTAAAATTTAATTATGAATATTAATCGTATGATAATTAAGTAAAATTAAAACTGCAACAAAATCAAACATATATATGAAATAAAATAAAATAAAATAAAAAGACATCTTTAACGTTTTAGCGGTAGCGTAAAGTAAAATAAAATAACTACAATGCGTTTGCAAATAAACGATTTCAAATGCCAACACCTAATATAAACATGCTTCCAAATTACTTACTTCTTTTTTTTCGTATATCTTGTCGTTGGCACATGCTTACAATTTTTACGGGTTTTTATCAGATTAAATTATCAATAAAATATTCACAACTATATAAATTTACAAAGTTACTTCGTGATCACCAGATATAACACAACTTTTGGTAACAATAATCTATAATAAAACTTATATCAATAATGTTAATATTATATTAAAGCAATAAAGTAACAATGAATTAATATTTTAATTAATAATAATAATAATAATGTGAAATGCTTCTTTGAAGTATAAAGAAAATGATTTATGTAAAATAATTTTCCACTACCCGACAGTTAAATATTTTAATTTATATATACCTAATATGTAATATACTTTTTTAAAAAGTATTTTTCTACGTATTTTTGCAATATTAATGAACATATAAGTGCTCTGAAATACAATTTCACTGTGCTTTTTGAATCACCGCATTGCTTTTTTTTGTTTTTTAATATAAATAAGAATCAATGGATTTTTTTTTAACAGTTATTTATTCCGTAGAGTTATAATTCAGTATGAAGAAGGCTTGTGAGGTGGTCCATAATGGGCGCGAGTTGGAATCCGCACGTATTTTCTTTTATTCGATCGAAAGCTGCCCTTAATGAACTGGTTACTTCTGCAAATAAGGACGCTAGTGAATTTCAAAATACAAATGAGATATTGTCAGCTGGTTTAATTTTTTTAAATTTCACTTTTATTGCTTAGTAGAGGTAGATTTTTCGGGCGGTGATACGAATGCCAAAGCAGTTTTGGCAGCGTAAAATAGGGTGATTAAAACGTGATGGACATAAAGACGAGAGATGACCGAAATGTCAACAATGTAGACAAGATCTGCATTGTAAGAAATCACTTGTATCTCGTTATTCTTTTTATCTCTCTCTCTCTCTCTATTTTGGTCTGGTTGACATCGCGCACCTTCAGGAAAATATCTTTCGAAAAACCTGTACGTAACATACTCATCGCATACTTCATTTCTTCAACTGACTTAAAATTTCCTATTTAAATCTATAAGATACTTATTAATCAATAACTAAAAACTTTCGAATGGCCGTGGTGAAAGTTACGGTGTAGATTTCAATTTTTTGTTCTCCGCTTGTGAGTAAAATTTTGAAAAATTAAAAATATGGTCGAAATAAGAAAATAGTTTTTAGAAAATAAACGAATTCACGGGGTAACGAGCACTTTTCGTGTATGTACTTAAAACTTCGGCCATAATTGCGAGGGTATTCGATGTATAAATTTCCTGTTTCCGCTAAAACCAGCGACATGCTGGAAAAACAAACACTCTTAAGTCGGGTTACGGAGGGTTATCTAGTTACTAGGCTAAAAAGAAAAACGAAAAAAATAAAAGTCTCGTTCGAACGTTAGACAGGCGATGGATGTTGAGCAGCCATTTCGAAATTTATTCGTTTATTGCGTGCTCGAAACGCAATAGTCGTGTACACGATAAAACCTTTTAACGAGTATTCAAATGAGATTCAGTAGGTAAAAGAATTTTGAGCCCGACGAACGTGATCTCTAATTGTTTGTTGGTTACAGAATTACGTTTACGGAGCGATAAAATTGTTCGACGAAACACAACTGTGAATATTACGCTTGGAAACTGATGAAACATTTTACCAACAAGAAAGGTGGTGAGCAGGCATATTCAAAATTTATGAGTGGCGAGTCTTATCGACGAATGTGAGCATCGGAAAACTATTTTTACGTCACTGCAGCTTTCGTAAAGTGTAATACCCGCGAAGAAGAAAAAAGAGAGAAGCTACGTCTTAAAATATTAGGTACCTTCCGTTTCGGTTAAGTTCTTAATCTTTTTCGAGCATGCGGGAACTTGTGTAATTTTCAAATGACCATCCGGGTAACTTTTTGTTTATCGGTTAAATTTAAAAATTGATTATTAAATAATCACGGAAGTATACGCGCGTTTTAAATTAATAGAAGACGACTGATGGATATTGATAGCCACCTGTTATCTCTCGGTATTGAAGCTGAGAGACAGCATCAGCTTATCAGCCAATGGGAGGCGAGAAATGGTAGAACGTTATCCATGAAACGCAGTTTGACTGGCCGCAGACGTTCCAAGTCGGACAGTGCAGCTCCGAGTAACATGGATTATGAAAAAGGTAATTTTATACTGTAATTAGCGTTTCAGTAGCTGATTAACTGAAACATAGCCAAAATATGCGTTGTCGGCAATTTTATATATTTTCCCGCGTTAAAACTACAGCCTCAGACATTGCATTAAAAACTTGTTGTCATCACGTATCATACAGATTAATAACCTGCGGATTTTGTACGTATCGTTTTCTCTTCTTTCTCCGTGTTTTCTCTCACAATATATAATACAAAAATTGACCGAGCAGTTGTCCTGAAATACAAAAAACTTCATATTTTTAAAATAATTTTATCTAACCAAATGTTTATATTCGACGTGTCGCTTAGGTGTATGATAAAAAATGTTAACGTAATAAAAATTAAAAAAAAAACGCATTTGAGCATGATTCGAAATGTTAACGCAAAATAAAATACCCCCCGAGTTTTCAGATGTTGCATATCAGATCCGACGAAGTGTGCATGTGACTTTTTCGTCGATAAAAGTAAAATCACAGTTTTCCTATCTATCGTAAAATTTGCCAAATATTTGCACAATGCTGAAAACCAACATTTTCCTCGTTGAACATGACACACCTCGATAGTTTCGTGATTCTGTGGAAGATGTAAAAGGTTGTTGTAATTTTTTAATAATCCATTACATGCACAAGAGGAGCTATAATAGAACGGAATAAACGAAAACCTATCAAAATTAATATAAATTTTTCGAAATTCGTGTACTTAAGAGAGAGAGAGAAATTCTATCAACGAAAAATCTTTAAAATGATCTTCCTTCTTTTTTTTTTTTTTTTTTTTTTTTTGAATTATCTACTCGCGTTGACACAAGACTACTTTCCGTTGTCGGATCTGTAGCAATTAAAAGGTTTTTTTCGATTTTTTTGCTTAAAACGCGATAAGAATTAGACGACTGGATCGAAGAAGATTACTTTAATACAAATCAAGCGCGGGCCGAACTCAATTACATCGAAAGAGAACAGGAAAAGTACATTGGCATTCGTTCGAAGACTATAAAGGAATTGGACGAACTGCGACAAAAAGCTGTCGTGATCGAAAACGTAAGTTGAAGCTATGATTTTATTCGCGTTTAACGATGACTCGAAATCGATTTTCAAAGTCGAATTCGTGCAATAAAAACTAATTTAACGTTTTACAGATGTTAAGGTAAATTTGTAAAATTACAGACGTAACCGAAACTTTGGCATTTTACGCGTTGTCAAATTTATCGCCCTAGAACAATATCGAACTAGGGTTTTGTACATCGCATTCTGCTGGTTCGGAAATGTTCTTAGAATGTTCTCGCACCTGTTGCATATTAACAAAAATTTAATAATAAAAGAAAGTCGAAAAAAAGATCGAAAAATTGCTTCATTAGTTCAGAATATGTTGAGGGTAGCTTTTGAAAGATTAATCGCTTAAAATAGGGGTCGGCAAATAAGCAGCTCTTTTAGTGTGCATTTATGGTTCTCGTCAATTCCACTTTCAGCTCCACTACGCATCTACGCCAGAAGTAATGTATGCTAGCATCCCGATCATCCTTTCGTCTTTTCGGCTGAAGCGAACCGGGTTGCACAACAA
The DNA here is from genome assembly GCA_039619475.1 of Icerya purchasi. Lineage (NCBI taxonomy): Eukaryota > Metazoa > Arthropoda > Insecta > Hemiptera > Monophlebidae > Icerya > Icerya purchasi. The sequence goes on along the minus strand of CM077116.1, from coordinate 256,675,073 downwards.
AGGCTCGGAGCAGAAACGAGTAAGGAAGAATTACAATGAAATACGACTCGCAAAGAAATTAACCTTCCATGCGAATTAACAATTATGGATGATTTCCTCGGTAACCGCTTATTCCAATGTAAACTTTTAATAATTTAAATAACCGTAAAGTTCAGTTATACTGTTATGTATTTTATTACACGAACAAATTAAGTATTCACAATTAAATAAAATACATGAAGTTATTTATATTAGATTTTCGTTAAAACATAAAATAATAAAATGGAATTAAATTCACAATATATACAAAATAGTTCGACCGGTTTCGTCATGAATATGTGTCTAAAATAGACGAAACCGGTCGAACTATTTTGTATATATTGTGAATTTAATTCCATTTTATTATTTTATGTTTTAACGAAAATCTAATATAAATAACGTCACGTATTTTATGTTATTGTGAATATTTAATTTGTTCGTGTAATAAAATACAGAACAGTGTAGAGCTGTACTTTAAGGTTATTTAAATTTTTAAAAAGTTTACATTCGAATTAACAATGTCTTTTACGAATGAAGTTAGAAGCGTTAATCACGATGATAACTTATAATCGTATATTAAATGGACATCAAGCATTTAACACATCGTAAAGTTTCCAGAAGTGAAGCTAACCGTTCCGATTAATAAACACATTTCAATGTTCACCGCGTGTTTGATTATTTAGAGGTTGTCTTGTTTTATGGGTAATACGCTAAAGTACGGCATTAGGGAAGTTGGATTTTAAATTTACAAAATGTCGATTTTATCTCATTTCTTTTTTTGTCATAAAAACTGCTGTGAAAATTTAGCTCCCTGAAAAATCTCAAATTCAGTTTTTATATATTTAATATTTGATACTTTTCTTTGCCAGAAATTTTGCCACTTCCGGTTTAAGATTTTTAAAAATAGCACTCTCATCTGTGTGAGCTTTACATACTTTTTCAGATTATTCTAAAACAAGCTGTTTTATGAATCCATTTATAAACATTTTTTCCTTTTTTTTTTTAATATTATCGCTGCAGGTTTCAAAAAATTCAAAAAACTAACACAAGCGATCTTTCAATGGTAATTTATAGAACACAAATCTCTGCCGTTTTATGGTTTCTGATGTTAGGGTCTTTAATTTAAGGCGTTTACGTTACTGAGAGATATTCAAGCTGAAATTCAGTTCAAACTAAAACGACTGCGCAGATTTTACTGTTCTTCGACATTTCGGTTAAAAAATAAAAAAGCCCTAAAACGATGAACGTATTCAGTGAATGAAGCAAATTTCCATAAAAGTACTTGAGGCAGAACTAAACACTTCCAGCTTCAAAAATAAAAGCTGCAATCAGAATAATGACTGATAATTCTAATGAATTGGCGGAAGGATCTCTTTGTACCGTTTTAACTGTAGTTATAGACCAAGGTAGAAATAATCATTTCAAAAGATGTTAATTTTAGAAATAGCATTAATGGAGCTCTCGTTTTACGTTTATTTTTGCATAAAGTGCACAATGCCGAATAATACAGGCTGGGTACAAATTTTAACATTAAAATCTAAACAATATTTTCGTGCTATAGACAGATTAACCTTTTTTTTTTTTATTTTCTCTCTTCCGATGCAGGAGTTGCCTTTACACTTGGACTCGGACACGGAAAAAGAACTGCTCTCTCTGCTGTGCAGAGTACATGAACTGGAAGCGGATAAAATTGCGTTGCAAGGTGAAAGACTAATCGAAGCTCATGAGATGCGTCGTCGAGGTGAACTGCTAACCAAGTTCTGTAAGCAACAGCAATTATCAGATTCGATAATAACGAAGCAAAAACAGCTGATCGAAGGTATGATATCTATTTAAACAAAAACTTTAAATAACCGAATTCGACCGTTTGAAATTAACAATATACATGTGTATATATATACAGATACATATATAAACATATATATATATATATATATATATATATATATATATATATGTATATATTGAAACAATTACCGTTTGGTATTCGAGCCCTCGGAGGTGCTAACCACGAGATCTCTTCAAACTCGTGAATTTTATTTTATTTATTATTATGATTATTATGATTATTATTAATATTACTATTATTATTAGTAGTAGTAGTATAAAGTCGAAATGATCAGTTTGATTTTTTATTTATGTATTTACCAATACTCTATCAATACCCTACACAAATCTTTCGTTACCGGTCGACCGCTGAAAAGCAATTGTTGATTATAATTATTTATATGACAACGAAAAACAACAATTATAATATATAATAAAAAAAATAATTTTTTTTTAAAAATAGGCTTTTTTATGCATTAAAAAGTATAAAATAACTCTATTAGTGTGCGACTACCAGATACGCATCTTAACATTAAAATTTCAAAATACAAAATATTCTGAAAAATAAAAGCGAATATTCGGTGTGTGTGGTATTGTGATACACAAAAATGGAACTACATTAAATTATGATTGTAGTTTTGCCTTAGGATATATTGTAATATTAATGTTTAATTATTAATCTGCGGCCCCCCCTTTGTTTTTCAGAATATTTTCTCGTTTCAGATTTTAATACTAAGGTGCGTATCTGGCAGTCGCAAACTAATAAAGTTATTTTGTACTTTTTGGTGCATAAAAAAATGCCCATTTTTTAAAAAAATATGGATTTTTTAAATTTTTTTATTTTTTAGTCTGGTCTTTTTACTACGTATTTCAATAAAAAACAATAAATTTAGAATTGTATTTTATTTTACTTTATTTTATTCAATATCTTGGTTATAGGACATTTACAGAAATTTGTGTTACATTTTATGATTCAATAATGGATCGCATTCTTTCAATTATATTGTCTTTTGTTTTTCATACAATACATACAGAATAATCCTCAGCACATGAAACACCATGTTTGACTAATAGCGATCTTTCCATTGATATATCACATGACCGAAAGAAAAAATATTTTTTTGAAACTTTCGAGCTTTTGGCACCCCAAGGGTCCGATTTTAGAGTTGGAAACCCAAATGTTCCAAAGTAAAGAAGTACATAAGGATGCGCATTTTATTAACCTTGTTCAAAATTTGTAACTAGCAGGGGCTACACGTGGTTTTTTGTGGTTTTTTAAACTTTTAGTAAACTTCCAATGTTTCGTTATGAAAATGAAATTTCTTTCCAACAGTATATGCCCAGAAAGAAAAATATTTTTTTCCAAATTTTCGAGCTTTCAGCGCCCTGAGGGTATAATTTTAAGGCTAGAAACCCAGATGTTGCATAATATTGTATTGCCATCTGTAACAAGCATTTCTGCAAAAGGACACTTTTTTAATTCATCGGGAAGTAGGTGAAAAATCGGTCGAAAGATCCCCCCCCCAGACAGACAGAACGTCAAAGCGAGTTAAATAAAAGCCTATGAAAATAAAATGGTACGCAACATTGTTGTCGGCGCTCAAATCTGATGGCGGCAGGATACGGTGAACGTCCTTGCTCTTACGATGTCCAGGACCTCGATTGCGAAAATGATACTTTTTACATTTTAATTTTAACCTCTGCGACCAACCCGAACGATACTTTAACGATTACCGATTTTCGATCAATCGCGCCGTAAATTTATACTAGACAATAACTTTCGAAAAACGTTAACTTATACTGATATGAAAACAATTTCCGAAGCAGGACAAAAACAAGCGATTGTTACGAACGGCGAATCTGCTTCTTCTACTAATGACAGGAACTGCTTCAAAAATGAGAGATTTCTTGCTCGAAGGTAAAAACACGACTAATCAGGAGTAATTGAACCAAGGCTAAGGCGCTATTAATAACTGATTAAAAATCTTCTTTCGATCTCTGGTCATTTCTTTTTTCCTTTCCACCCCATAACCGCTGGCCTTTATCGAATCAAGTACACGCTTCTTCTTGCGGTGATTGATGATTGGCTACCCTGACCGACAACAGGATCACACATACGCACGCATTTACTCTCGCACCACTTTTTCGATACTTCGTATTTTTTTTTATTTCATTATTTTATTATTTTTGAATTTTACCTTTAAACCATGTAATGGACACATTACAATACACATATATATATATATATATATATATATATATATATGCAGGGGCGGATCCAGAGAGGCATTTTGGGGAAGGAAGTTTTTTTTTGATTAGAGCTGTATTTCAATAGCGCTTTTTTTTACAATACGAGTTTGCGTACGAAGGCGCCGAGCCAAGCACCGCCGTTTAATTTTTTTTTTATATCGTGGTTTGAGAAATTTAATGCTACATGATCTGGTGAATTATACACTGTGTACTTATTTAATAGACAATAATATTTTTATTATTATTTTTTTTTTCTGAAAGACGTGTGTGATTGATTTCGGTTTGATTTATCATTTAAGTTAGATTGTCTTGTCCGAGTGTTAATATTGAAAATTATATATGTGTTAATGAATAGATTTTAATTGTAATGTTTTTTATTTAATTGAGTAATGTAAATTACCGTAGGTTGTTATTTTTGCCAGTAAATTTTGGTTTTAAAACTAAGAACGCGAATTTTTGAAATTTAGTTGCCAAAGTTGAATTTCTCAAATTGAGGTTTTCTATGTTGAAGTGTCTGATGTCGTCATACTTACTGCAGTGAAAGATTACATGATTGAAGTTTTCAATTTCCCCACAGTCACATTTGTCATTTTCAGTAATTTTGTATTTTTTTAAGTAGGCTCCGAAGTGTCCGTAGTCAGTGAGGAGTTGGGTAGTGTAAAAGTCGTGTTAACTGTAAGCCTGTTCTAATATTTAGGATTAGCCTGTGGGTATGCCGACCTGCTGTATCTCTTTCCCAGGAGTTCTGTCATAAGAACATGAAATAATTTTTAATGTGTCTTTTGAGTTGTTTTAGTGACATTTTTATATGTAAGTCCTGATGGATTAGCATGTAGGGACTGTTCTGAAGATGATTTATTGGAGGTAGAAAGTTAATTATTTGGTAGACATGACTGTTAATGTATTCAAAATTTTTATGATTTTTTACGGTAAAAATGATTGATCTATAGTTAATTTTTAAGTCTAGTGGAAGGACTTCCGTAAGAGTATTAACGGCGCTGTGAAAAATTGTTCTATAAGCTCTACAGGCGTTTATTAAGTATTTACGTTGTGACGAGTAAATTTTTTGCTTTAGGGTTTTCTTTTTTAGGTGTTGGAAAATTTTAATTATTTGATTTATTATTATTATTATTTTCATTGTCGTTATTATTATTATTATTTATCATGAACGAGATTCGTTTTTAAAGTATATTTTATGAACACATTTATCTTTCCGGAATGGCCGACTGCTAAAAACACAATTAATTATGATACGGATATAATGATAAAGAAAAACGATTAATTAAAATAATGTAAATTGTACGTAACACTGCTAGGATTGCGGGTTTTCTGGTGGTCCTCGATGACAGGCGGGTGTACGTGAAAAGTTATGTCCTGGATCCTCGATGAGCGCGGAGAGGAGACGCGGTATTCGAAAGTCAATATATACAAAAATTTAACAACCTTTATTAGTCACGATGCCGAATTCTGAGGCGATCATCAGGCTCTAATACCTTGTTGGATCGTACTTCTCCGGTTGCGAAATGATTTCGTTCCGTTCACGAACGCAACAGCCAGTACTTTTCTACGACTGAACGAAGCTTCCTGACCGAACTGGAGGCTAACCAGAAACCAATTTCTAGACTGGAAGCTAATCAGAGACCAATTTCTAGAATGGAGGCTAACCAGAGACCGACTCCTTTTTCAAAATGATTTTTACAATTCCGTATCTCTTCTGGACTACCTCCTCCGTGACTAATGTACCAATCAGTGCCTTTGATGAATAATCATTTCGCGTATCCATTAACGGCAACATCGATCTTTACAATAATCTACAGCCAGCAAATGGTTCCCGTTCACACATACTAGCACTCTCACACCCCGCTTGATTTTTGCTACCTTTCAATTATTAACGTAATTACTATATTTTAATTTTTATCGCATTTTAATTTGGCATTACTTCTGTAATGTACACACATTACAATATTAAAGATTAGTGAGTCTTAAGCAATATTATTTGCAATGAAATCGTGTTATGTCATCGCACTGCATAAGAAAACATAGTTCATTTTAATGTTCACGAAGTTTATTTTAATTAAGGCGCGCAAAAAACACAATGTAAAAGACAAATATTCGCTATTTTATCTGTGCCTCCGATAGATACTGATAGAGAAAAGGAGCAAGCCTGAACTAAAAAAAGTGGTACAATTATATCTAATTAAAGTGGCCGCATTATTACGAGAATTGAATTCGTTATGTTAACGTGGCGGAAGAAATGGTGTTAAATAATTGTTGGACGATGTAAAGGTTTAACCAGAGGACTTCCTAATATTTTTTTATGGGCATATTTAATGTAAGTACGACAGGATGGGTATTCTTACAAAGAAAAACCAATAAAACAACAACATATAAAATCATTGTAAAGCAGATTCATACTGCTTCGAACATTATTTTACATCAGCATTCAGAGTTTGACACACTGTGCGCGGGCAGATCCTTTAATATGAAGATTTAGGTTAGTTGCTTGCATTTATTGTACGGATAAATTAACATCGAAAAAAACTTTTTTCCTTTTCCTCTTTTGTTAATGTACGTAAATATATTGCAGAGAAAAAAATTCAGATTCCATCCGACTTACGCGAATTGTACAAAATATATCAGCGAGAGACACAATTCGTTTATTATAACGGAGATACTGCTACCGATGATACTAAAGCGACATTACCGATCCAGAAGCAGTGAGTAAATTTATTAACTTAATTTTTACGTAGGTAAATAGAAATAATTTATAGAGCGCGGCGAAGAACTTAATTAAAACGAATAGCCGTTAAAATGAAAATTATTAAATGTGACAAAGAAAGAGGCACGAGATCGTCACAAAGAACATGTTAAACCGACACACAAAGTGCGCTATCGATAGATTCATCGGCCGGAACGAATGATTGCAATTTTTTGGATTTCATTCTGCAGTGACGGTCAAAGAATTTATAAATGATAAATAATGGTCGCGCTGTATTCAAATAGTGGCAGAAAAGGTTTTTTTTTAAAATGAATTTCTTAATGAATAAACTTAAATAAAACATTCCCACTACACATAGATGTATTTTCTCGGTTATGTATATTAAGTACGTTTTAATACTGTGCATTTTAAATGTTTCAGTTATATCTTCGACATCAGAATAGACCACTGCGAATATTATTATTATAAAGTTTCTCACCCAGTTATAATTTTATTGATTTCCTCTGGAAAATGAAATTACGATACAAAAAAACGTAATTAGGCCTTTTCCTTCATTACCAGTTGTATGCATTAAGACGCGTGAAAATCCATTTAATATTTACAAAATCTCGACTACATATATATACATCTATAAATGAAAAAGTCATTTTTAGCCCAACTCCCATCACCTTTTTTGCTAGGAAATGAACACGTTTCTGTCACGGACATTTGTCACGAAAAAATTTTTTCTGTCGCGAAAATTTGTCCCAAAATGTGATGTGTTAAATAAAAATTGATTTCTTTTTGTCACACATTCTAAAAGAATGACGTCAATTTTCCGCGATCTATACGAAGTACAGAAGTGATAGAGCTGGGGTTCGGGAGTGTCATCAGTCAAAGTTGTGGGGTGGATCCCCTTGCAAGGCACGAAGAGCCGCGTTATATATATATATTTTTTTTTTTTATTTTTTTTTTTTTATTTTATTTTATGGGCACGACCCAACACAAAAAATTAGAAGAATAGAAAGACATATGGAGTGACAGGTTATATCAAAAAACGATTAGAGACAGAAGAAATGAAGGCGGCTAACAAAGGAACAACGGAAGGAGATGGAAAAGCGAGAATGTAGAGGGCACTGTAAGGGGTAGGGAGGCCAAGACTAAGCAAATTGGAATAAAAGATCGCGCGTTCTGAGGAAATAAAGAAACATTCGAATAGAACGTGGTTTGCGTCACAGGTGACATTTAGGATAGGAGGATGAAAGGGACACAAAGGAGATTGAACAAGAGCTAAACGGAATCGAGAAGCTGAGAGCGGACTATGATTAAAACGAAGGCGAATAAGGAAGCGAACTGTAAAGGAACATTAATGGAACACATTTGATGTAGAAGAGAAGGTAAATGAATTTTATCGAAAGCGGAGGTACCATCAATGAAAGTAGATATAGTATATTCTTTGCAAATAAGGGATTTGTATACGTCAGATAGAAACAACGATAAACAGTCCGCCGTTCCCAATCCCGTACAGAAGCCGAACATGTTAATGGGAAGAATATTGTTGAATTCCAACCACCAAACTAGGCGTCTATTAAGCATTTGTTCAAATAATTTTCTAAAACACTAATCTAAAGAAATAGGCCGAAGGAATTAGGGTTCTTTTTCGGAATAGGGATAACTATAAAGGAGTTCCAAATTGGTAGCGTGGTACAGGTATGCAAGAAGGAGTTGTAAATAGAAAACAAGGTATTCAGTGCGGAGATTGATAAGCTCTCGATAACCAGGAAAGGAATGCCGTCCATTCCCGGACTAGAGGAGAAGGAATTATTTAAAGAAGAATGAAGTTCATTGATGTTAAAATCGGAAGACAGAAGGTGCGTAGAGGATGTAGGTGGAAACACCGGAGGGTATATTAGCTCCAAGGATGGAGCATATAAGGGAGCAATTGAGTCCAGAAAAGAGAGATGAGCTTCTCCGAAGGAAGGTTGTAATAGGAGGAACGTTCGGACCGTGGGGACTGAAAAGCTTTCGCCATTTTCCAAAGATCAGAGATGGAAGTGGATCTAGAGAATGATGAACAGAGTTTTTTCCACGCGTTCTTTTTGCACTTCTTGAGAACAAATACTTGTCTCTTCCATTTTCGAATGTATATACTTAAAAAGAAAAGCCTAATGCTCGCCGTCCACTAAAAGTCGCAAGTTATCCGCGGTATATTTGTTTTTTTTTCGTTTCGTCATCTTTTCATGTTTTGTTGTCTTTTTACGTATCTTTTCAGTCCCATTTTCTCTAATCGATAACGATCAAAAAGGCGGGTGCGTAATATATATATAATAAAATAATTAAATAATAGTAGTCAAGAAAAATTTTAATTTTAAAGTATGGAATCGATCATACGAGGAAGGTGATAACAATTTTAAATCACGTGATTTTTTTTTTGTTAAAAAAACTACTTTCTAAAAATGTTAGTACAGTTAATTCAGATATAAAACTTTCGAATGGTTCATTTGAAAAATGTTAGAAAAATTCCGCACTTGTAAAGTACACTAATTTTGCGATTCTGCAAAAAAAAATAATTTCTAAGAACGCAAGAAAAAATCCATCAGGACTTAATGTGTATCCAAAAAGAGAGACCAGTGCCGGTAAGACCATTGTCCTTTTTTGGAATTTCGGGAACAGAACGTCGTATAAAGTTTTAATTTTTGCATTCGAAATAATAATAATTTGCAAAAAAAAAAAAAGATTTCAGCATTTTTTTACCGAAAATAATCATGTAAAACCTCCTGTTGATGGTTTGCGAATTCATTTTCAATTACCACGTGTTATGCTCGAAGAAAACATTTAGTTTTGAAAAAAATTCATCTTTTTGTAATTCTTTTCGTTGATTATTGTTAAAAAAATAAAACAACAAAAAAGTATTAGGTCAACGTTAATGAACTTATCCGGTAAATAGAGCACCGAAGTTATTACTAGAAAAAAGAAAGAAATGGCAAAGCGGCATCGAATTCGTAGATTTTCATTTAGGTGATAATCCTTTTAGAGTTAAATGCGGATTTCTGCGTTTGTAAATCACCAGTGGCGGCACACTAAAAGTCGGAAAAATTATAAGGGGCCGGTAAAGATGATAAAAAATATGAAAAAGTATAGTCGCTGCAGATGTATGAGAAACTCCTGAAATGATATAAAAGATAGGCGAAATTCCTTCAACGACGAAAGAACAATCTAACGCAGCAGGTGAACAATAAAACTCCGACAAACTATGCGAAAGAAAGGAAATGTAGTTGGGAAATCATAGTTGAAAACAAAAAGATACCCGCAGAACGAATCAATTTGAAGAAAATAAATAATAAAACTACCGGTGCTAACACGGAAGTAAAACAAAAGCAAGAATAAAAATATGTTACAATTGTTTATGGAATGAAAAAAATTACTTAAATTTTGTAATGCGAAATTATCAAAAAGTCAAAAAAATTTAATCCAAGAAAAACGAAAAATGCGCATTGTGTATACTCGGATTCGACAGCAGCAAAAACTCCACAATTTCTGTTTTAGTTAATGGAAATCTACATGTATTTGAAAACCGTAAAATTTGGAAAAATAATTTTTTTTTCCATTTATTTCCTTTTTTTTTTATTAATCATTAATAGTATTTTCAAAATAGTACAAAAATAGGCACGCCATTAAATAATATTGCATGCTACAGAGAGAGAGAGAAAGAATTTAGTTGCGAATACGTAGCTGTTATCCTTTTCTATCGCCTTCGATTATGACTCTTTTTAAAAGTTACACAACGATGTTAACGTTTCTCTTCTACTGATCATAGTTGAACTGGAAGAATTCTATGTAAGAGTTCATCGGTTATATTTTTTTTGTATGTTTTCTATCGTCCGGAAATGATGACTCTTTAAATTTTAATTTCACTGTGGAAAGAAAATGCATTGCGCGCGGAGCATCTATGTTCTTTTCGACAGAAATTATCGAATTGAAAAGTCAATTGTCTGAACTGTTTTCCCGAATCGCTGAACTCGCGTTTTCCAATAAGTACATTTTTATAAATGTAAATAATCGAAAATGACTATTAACATGCGCAGTTACTAATGTTATATTTTTTATATTACTCGAACGATATTCACAATTCACAAAAAATATATAACATTATTTATATTGTACTTAAAATTTTTCAAAACGCATTAAAAATGAACGACTCTAATATATATATATATATATATATAGAAAACACAATAACTACAATAAAATAGTCCAACCGGTTTCGTCACTTGTGCGACATATACATAGGTACATTTTTGTAAAAAGCGTAATTTTGCTCCGGAGATAATCTCCTTTCGAACATTGCTGCGCGGACATTTAAAAAAATCAGTTTTCTCCGTTTGATCTTCCAGAATAATGTCCGTTTTCAGCCGTTTTGGAAAGCCTTGTATCTCTTAAAAACCATCGTTCTCGATAGAGTAGCAAGTCCATAAGCTTAGGGAAAAAAAGCAAACATATTGCTCGGGGGGTAGATCTGTTGCGTTTTGCACTGAATTTAACAGAGTCGTAACCCGCATCGCCAATGTAACGAGATTATCAGCAACAGCAGAATCGCCAAAACGGTTTAACCAATTCGAAACAAGTATTACGACGTACGATCACTGTGCGCTGATGGTGCGACACCGTCAGTTCCTTTGCGGGAACATCAGTAACCTACTTTTTCGGAAAAACGCACATTTTAGAACAGACTTATTTTATTCGATGGCTGTGAATTTCTCCGTTAACATTCCAACAATTGCCACATGTTCTACCTTCGGAAAAACCAGATTATTTAGAAGGCGCACGACGCTGTCAAAACTAACTAATATACATAACAGTTAAAAATATAGTTGCCCCTACCCCGTTCTCGGTCGTAATATGAGCGTGTCAGTAGAACATCGAAACCGATCCCGTTTGCAAATTAAAATTTGTTCAAGTCTCTCGATTCTCTGTTATGTGTATTTAAATGAGTGCAAGATCGAGTACGGCTGCACTTTTCAATCAGGCATTGCCCTGAGAACAATGCTGTGTAATGTGTACAACATCACGCATAGTTATAATAAAACAAACAAAAAAATGTAAAAGCTGTAAAATAAAAAATAAAATAAAGCAATGCAAAAATTAATTAGAACGTGTTGAGAGTGTTTATGAGTAAATGAGAGCCGGTTGCTGGCTGGGGGTTGTTGCATCGAGATTGATTTTGCCTTTGACGGATGCGCGCGGTGATCGATGGGCAAAGGAACGGATCTTCATCAGCGGCGAGAGGGGGATCGTTCGAAGTAAAAACGGAAGAGACAAAAAAATCCGGAAGGAAGGTAGTCAGTATTGATCGAATCTTCAGCAGTCAGTCTTCGTCAAATGTTGGCCAAATCCTCATCTATTCGTCAATTCGCGAAACAGGCCAACCTATTATACAGAGAATCATTCCGTTCGTTAACCGAAACAATATCGATCCACGAAGGTCCTAGCAACCCGACCGTTCTGAAATTCGCTTCTTTTTCGTTGTTGTAATCAATAACATTTTAGTCAGCCTTAAATGATTTTACTATCGATAGTCGCGTCCCCTCCCCGCACTTATCAGGAATCTATGCTGAACCATCAACGTACTCCCGTCTGCCAACAAAGAAACAACGACCATCCAGCAACCGCAACAGAGTGATACTCGTACGTACAATTTTTATCTATTTCGTTAATCGCCGTTGCTATTTTCGTATATATATATATATAATTATATTTTAATAATTGTGTTTTTAGCAGTCGGCCGTTTAAGAAAGATGGGTGTAGGCATGTAATCAAAAAATACATTGTTTAAAATAAAACCTAAAAATTAATTTAATAATAATAAATTAAATCCACGAGTGCCGAAAACCTCGCGTGGTTGGCATCCCTGAAAGCTATCAAATCAAGCATATAACATAATGTTTGATGTACGAATAAAATTCGGTTAGCTTGATTGATAATTCGAAATTTCAATAAGGGCTTGAATTACAAATGAAAAAGTACTTGTTCACTTTGCAGATTATCCAGTAAAACGAGGCCAGAAACGTCGACAAATGTTAAAGACAAACAGGATTTCCCGAAAATAAAAGAAAATATTAATACGCAACGGAAGTAAGTATGCCACCTTTCAATTTCAAAGTAGTTCCGTGAAATTCGTGCCGGATCCGATAAAATTTTATTATTTTCATTTTTTGCGTCAGATTTTTTTCTTTAAAGATCTCTCTTTTATTCCCGATGGCAAGTTTTTAGAACCAGCAGCGCAATTATCTTTTGCACGTTCTTTTTCGACCAATCACGGGTCCGCTCTAACATTACAAGCAGGAAGCTTTTTAATCGGGTGCTAATGAGTGAAGGAAAATGGTATGAAAAAAATTAAAACGTAATAGGGATTCGGAAATCTTTAAACGTCCGATCAATGTAAATTCAAAATTCAATGTTTACCTAAACGAAATTAATTCAATTCTTTTTTGATACTTTTTTGTTTAATTTTTTAACATTTTTCACTCTATAAGTGAAAAATAAATTACGGAGAATACTTGTACACCACTACTTTTTTAAACGGAAAAAGAAAAATATAGAATTGAAGCGGAAGCTTATACAGTAATTCGATATACAAAGAACAGAAAGAGGACTGTTTCGTTTTTTTTTGCGATGTTAATTTTTCATCGAACTATTCGGGGCAGTTTGTTTCGAATGAATAAAATCGATTTTTTTTTTTTTTTATTTCGCAATCTTACAAAATTTACGATGGTACCGTTTCATTCCGCTGTCGACAAATAAAAATTAGCTCATAGATACTATCGACCGTGAATAGACTTATTTTTGCTCTCGGTGACTTGTTGGTGCAATTGAAACTGTGACACCGACCTTTTTGATTTTATCATACCGAGATCACTTCTAAATTTTCGATCGACGAGAAAAGGGATTTTTCGCCGCATTGCTTTTCATAGCTCCAACATAACGGAATGCATCGAATATCTCACACACGAAATTAGAAAAATACGGGAGAAATTGCATTTTAAATGTACTATAACCAAATTACACCGTTCAAAAACTAATCAAAATAGGACAGAAAGGAAATAAAAACTAGACTTTAATAGTCCCCAATGGGAAACGTTGTTTTTTAATTTGCTTTGAAGTTTAACGGCGATTTAGTTGTCGCTATCAAAAAATAGGACTTCTCTCATTATAATATGCAGTTTTTTCCCCCTATGTACGAAAAATAATATATCGTGTTTTCCATTAAGGGCGTCGAACTTTCAAATTAAATAAAATAAGCCGCGTATAAGATATCGTAACGGTTTTTGTATTTGAAAGACATTCGAATATATTATGCATGGAGAACATAGGCAAATTTGCGACAGGTCCAATTTTCGATAATCCTATAGCGGCTTCGGTATCCTTGATGGTATTAGTTGCGTTAACTTTTAAGGTACAGCCAACGAATGCTCGACACTACCTACGATTGCTTACCTTCAGGTTCTAGTTGAATTTTGTACGAGTGCAGAATGCTCATGAAAAATTCGCCAAGCTCAAATCTGTGAAAGCCTATGTTTTTGGGTGCGACGAACGATTGTGACCGTCTTCAGTTATTCTACACCCTCGTTCACCACTGCATGTGTTTTCTGTGGAACTCACGTTTCTCGCGTACGGCTGATGTCTCTGATGGTTTATCGAACCGACTGATTCAAATTCGTTCACGAATGGTCGACTCTACTCGACCGGACGACTGTGTGCGCCGTAAAAATCACTTAACGTACAGAGCATAGTTCGAACTGAGCACTTTTTGATGGTAAAGTTTAATAATGCGCACGCATTATTCAACGCGGTAACTTTCCGTGATGATCAATTACGGTAACCTCGAAACTTAATATCAACGAGGCCAAGGGCGTCACCAGCCGATGAGCCGGGAGAGGGGGGGGGGGGCAAGATGATAGAAAGAGGATACGAATTATAGGAAAAATAAAATTTATACGTTGTAAAGGCTTAATATTTTATTAAACAAGAATAAAATCTTAATTAAAACATAATTTCCGTGGGTTTCTGGCAAATTGTCCATGATTACGTGCTTATTAATACTCATAATGGCCAGTTGATTAAAAAGTTTCAAGGCCCCTGGGGGGGGGGGGGCAGTTGCCCCCTGTTGGCGACGCCTATGAACGTGACCGCTATACATTTTCAATGTTCCAGTTGAGAAACAGAACAGTATCGGCAAGCAGCAATTCAATCCGGTTTTGGTAAATGACAATTGTAGTAAGTTTTCCTGTTGATTATTCGATTTCACTATGCCGAATTCTGAATTCCAAGTTCTTCTTGCACGCGGTTACACGAATATTTACGTGATCGGTATACCTTGTCCGCAAGCTTTAATAGTTTATCGTTATTTATTGCGATGACGCGTGACCCCGAATATTAATAATATTTTCGAACGTTAATATTGTGTTATAAATGGAATTAGAAGTTGTTTATTACTGTAACGAACTGATAAAATAATTTTAAACAATAGAGCGACCACCGTTCGAAACAGCAGCGTAATTCACGAACGTATCGACAGTGGGGAAACTGAAGAACAGATTAGCCTTCCGTTAGTTTCCACAACAGAATCATCCCCTTCGGACAAAAGGTATTCACAGCCGTCTCCCATACCAGCAGCTGTTCTATTTCCACCGATTAGTTTTTAACTGAACAATCAAAACCTTATTAATACATGTACTATATATTTATACATATATGTGTATTTTTTTAATTTCTCATATTAAATATAGTAAAAATATTTCTCGCTCGCTTTTTTCTTCCTTTTTCGTTTTTTCAATATTGTTAAAAGACCGATTGGTGCAACTATGCAAGAACCGTAGTAATAAAGAAAAACTAACTCTCAATTTCGATCAAACATTCGGTTGTTTAAAATCGAAAATCCAACAGCCGTCCGGAACTCTATGTACCTTCAACGAACTTCATAATAGCACATTTATCAGTAAAAATAAATCGTTTTTAAACATAAAATTTACAACTTTTTATAGTAGTGTCAAATAGACATCTCCTACATAAGGATCCCCTGAATAATCAATTGGAGGTACAGTCGTTTTATCGCTTCAAACTCGGTATACGCATATAGAAATATCGCTGATTTTAATGAGACGGTTTAACGAGGGAAAAAAAAGGAAAAAAGAAAAAAGAGCAAGAAGTTTATTAACCATTTGCGGTATCGCTGAAAATTAATCGGAAGTGGGAAAAAGTCGAAGCAATTTGACAATTTTAAAATCTTTTTGAATAAAAAATTAAAATACAGAAAAATTAAATTTCTTCGAAGCTGAAAACGATTTCTATATTAGTAGAAAAAGGAAACTATCGCGCCACCGATGCTATAAAAACTGAGGCCTGAAGTGAAAATTACGGAATTTCTAATGAAGGAAAAATGTTAAAGCATTTACATAATAATCGTTAAGATGTTCTATTATTTTGATGATAGCGGGTAGTAAAACAAATCCGTTTGAGAAAAACTGGTTCGAAAGTGCAACTCCGTGAGCAGAGGTTGCAAGGAAATTTTTCTGGTACTCCAGTTGCATTATTAACCATCATCGAGTTGTGTATCTCGGTTTAATTTAAGTCAAGCCGTCGAAATCAAACGCTATAAGAAACCTCGCATAAGATATTACCTTTCTTAAAGTTTAATATGTAAGCTGACCTTTCTAATGAGCTTTAAAATTCGCAGCAAGTGTAAATAACTTTTTAAAGAACAGTCGAAAGTACTTGAAATCTGCGTTATTCGCAAAAATAATTTGTATTTTTATGCAAAGAACCCGTTTTTTATTCACGTAACCGCGCGAAATTGCTTTATTTGGAGCAAAAATTACATACGTTATAACAGTTAATTTTTAATTATATAAAAAAAAAAAGGAATAAACTATACGAAATAAATATATTAATCAGCAACCACCATTAATTTTTAACATTACTTGTATATATATATATATATATATGTACACCAACACATGTTCCAGTATTTTCGTATTTAAATAATAGAAATGAAAATGCAATAGCGATAAATACATATTACGGAACGACTACACGGAAATATCAAAAATTGCGAAATTTTCAGAACTAAAATTTATTTTTCAGCATTTTCGATTTAAAAGTGTTTTATTGGCTGTTAGTATTTTGAAAATAACGCAATTCTGCGAAAATAAAAATAAAATATTTCATTACGAAATGAAAACAAACATGCACACGTTCTCTAAACAAAAAGCATTAGTTTTGTTTTGATAATATAATTTAGCGACATAAACAAACATAACCGCATTACTACAGTCGCACAATATATTTTTAAAAAATAGATTTCAAAATTTTAATTATCTTTTCATTGAAATCTTTTATATTTCGCATAAAGGATATTGCAAAGGACAGTATGAGGACATAACTTTCGTCTAATCGAATTTAAGAAAAATTTGAAAAGTAACGGTCTCACTTTCTACAGCCGGTCACATAATACACTTTCAATAATTTCACAATTTCGGAAAACATCGCGATTATTGTTAAGAAAAGTAAAACGTGAACTATTGTAAAAATATGTTAGAAGTTATCTGCAATTCACTATTTAATTTAACGTAATTATTAGATGAATAATCGTGTTCTACTAATTTAAATATGTCCCGTAGAAATTAATCAGTTTTAAGTAATTGCCAACTAACCTAATAACTTTTATAAGAAAATTTTCGTCGAATTTCAAAATTAATTACGTCACAAATTTCTTACGAAATGCAAAATTATCTGTTTTTTTAATCATTTTAAAATTGGTCTATATGAGGCTCATAAATCATTATCTAAAGTATTATTTTTTATGTTATGAATATTATTAAAAACCTATATATCATTTACCCGATACTTACAAAATATTTCACGATTAAATGAAAAAGTTTAGTCAAGCATGATGTGGCATGCGTTAAGGATTCATTGACTTAAATAAATTTACATTTACGTAATACTAAACTCAACACAAAGAAATTTGATTTTAGGTTTGTAATATCCTGCATTTTTAATCTAGCATTCTATTCCGATAAAATCGTTTTTCGCGCTTTTTTGAACATTTTTAGCCAACTATAAGGTTTCGTTCCCGACAAGTAGCTACATGTTGATCAATATATCACATACTCAAGAAAAACGTATTTTTTTCAAAACTTCAGAGCTTTTGGAGCCCAATTTTAAAATTGAAAACCCGAATTCTCCAAACCAGAGAAATATACCTGGATGTGCCTATTACTAACCTCGTTAAAATTTTTAACTATAATACTCGTGCTGCAAAGGGGGCCTATACATAATTTTTGGCGCTTTTTTGAGCTTTTCGCCAAATTCGAAAGTTCCGTTAAGGTAATGAAATACGGTATCGTTCCCAACAAATCGTGAACTTTCCTTTGATGTGTCACATGCCCGGGGAGAAAAATATTTTTTTCACGGGTCAAAATGTAAAGTTGTAAGCTCGACTATAGTTTTCTTATCAAGCGGCCCTTTATGCATATGCTTGAGTTACGTTTTGGTTTCCTCAGCTTTTTTACTCGGACCATTTCCTTCTTTTTTTTTTTTTTTTGCTGTTTTTGACCCAAAAAGGGGGGTTTAATTAATTTTTTAATCGTAATTTTTTGGTTTTATGAAAGAACTTTTGTGTTTCGTTTATATTTTGAATTTTACTTTTAGAGGGTTATCTGATAATAAATTACGAATTTTTAAGTAATTTTTGAGCTCGTTTTAAATTTCATATTATATATTCTTGGCGGTTTTTTGATTTTTTTGCCGCCTAGGGTAATCGGTTAGCTTGAAATAATAGATTATCTTGAAGAGATCTAATTTTGAAGTGTACAAGTTAAACCATTCGTGAGTTATATGAACAATTAACACTGTTATTAATTTCTTCAATTTAAACTAAGAACATATTTTTAATATCAGTGATTCTCTGGGAGGTCATTGACCAAACAATCTTATAGATAAACCATCGTTGATATATATGTACTAATATATAAAACTGTAGCGTCTGTCTGTGATTCGCGAATATTTTCATTATAATCACTGCGTCGAGCTATTTTTATCGCACATAAACAGAAAATATATTTTTATAAATATTTACCTATCTGTCTTGTTCCTATTTAATTCAAAAACTATTAAAGCAATAGTGATGAAATTCACACATCCTATATAGCTTATATTACCGGGTTCATTCGAAGCTCTGTTTCACATTGATATCACAAATAGTACAAAAGTTACAATTTAGAGTTTAAAAAAGAAAGAAACAACAATAATATGCCCGTCAAATCGTTTAAAATTTAACAGCTGGCTATTGCCGAAAACATAAACAAAATCGGAAAATACGTTGTTACTGTCGTCAAGTAAAACGTAAACATCGCGCTATAAACACATCATATATCCATGCAGTGTGGTAGCCAACTATGATGACATGTTTATTAATGATATTTCAATTACTCGCTGGGTAAGTACGAGTATATAAACAAAATTTTCTTAATTATTGCTAACACAAGTTTTTGATGTATAATTTGTGTGAGTTTTGTATTTAATATATATAGCAGGTGCGTAGATTACGTATTAAAAAAAATAATTACACGGTCGAAGCCGTGGGTAACTTCTAGTATATACTAATTACAACGTAATTCTTAGGCTACCCCCCATTAGAAAAATTGTCCCAATTTTATGTAACGTTTGTTATATTTTATAGGATTTTTGCTATTGTTATTTAAAAAATGTCACAATTTGATGTAACGAAAGTTAAATGTTAGGACAGGATTTTTGTGATTATGTTATTTTTTTTGTGTTGATGCCAGTAAAAATTACGTTGTAAATTTTGATCATTTTATACAAAGTATAGAAGAGAAAGAGACAGAAATAAGTTCAAAATCATTAATTTGACTTGAAACTGTATTGACATAAAAAATTGTTAAAAGCTGTACTAAAAAAAAAATGAATTTACACATCTGTTTTTTTTTTTGTACTTACTTTTCACACAGTTGATATGGACGTAACCACGTCGGAGAAAGGAAAGAAAAATGTATTTTATTATAAACAACTAAACGCTACAAAAGATTTCTCCCAACAACATTCTTGTTTTATTTTTAATTTAAAATTTAACTTACGTTTTAAAAGAACTTCCTATTTTTTCGAATTTTGCAGTCCCTTTTCCCTTTAGATCGTTCAAAATTCTTCAGGGAGACAACGAATCTAATTTAGCTCCCTTTATTGAAATTCAGGGCTACACGCAAAAAAATTACAAAAAGAAAACGTACGAAGAAGTCTAAAAGACGAGTAAAAACAAGTTTTAACATAGCATACTGTATCGCAGTGCAATTATTTACCGTGCCTGAAGTATGACATTATTTGTATTAAAGGTAACTTCAAAATGGGCATATCCAACTGTAACAGCTATAATAGTAAAGTAGTGAGGGGAGCTACCGAATATTATTGATCACCATCCTCTTTTTATTAATTCACAATCTAGTTTATCGCGAACTATCTTTGTTATACTGTAAAAAAACTGTCAATAAGAATATAATCCATTTTTAAATAACATCGATACATAAAAGTACAAATAATTTTAAAAAAATACAACAGATTTCCGAATAGTGTATATAAAAATAAAGTTATTACAATAGTTGCATTTAATAATAATTTTACTTAACCATTCTTCCTTAAAGGTGAATAGAAATTAAAACAATTGCTATTACACTTCATCGTCGATCGAAAGCGAAAATAAAATATTACAAAAATTTTTCATAGTGAAAAGTAAGACATTTTATATAGTTTTTAAACTATACGTTAATTTCTATCTTTAGCTATACACGTTATTCGCTACTATGCGTTTTTGTTTACACTTCCACCGTGTTACGTAGTTTACTTTTAAATTAGAATATAGACATAAGCATACCTAAAGTAAGATATTTCCGGAATGCCGTGAAAACTATTTTTATATATAACTAATAAGAAAACACCTATGCGTGACCATATTATTATCAATGGAATACATTATACAGTCATTACTCAAAATTCACGTTGTTTTGTAACTGCAAGAAAAGTGAAGAACACTGAAATATATTAATTTTGCTATTAAATAAGCGTATTCGATGAAAAAAAAAAAAAAAATATATATATATATATATCAATTTTTAGAAAAAAATATATTTATATGCATTTTTGCTAAATAGACTACATTCATTTTCAAAATAAACATTTTCATTTTTAAGAACTGTAAACATAAAGGCTATTATAACCATTGATCCCTATAAGTAGTGTCCTGTTAAAGGGAAAAAAACGTATATCACTACACGTGGGAATAGATGTACATAAAATGTAGCACATATATTCATAAAAATCCATTTCTTCCGTAATTATACGAGAAACGAAATAGTGTCCAAAAAAGGTAAAGTACAAATATAAACGCACCACCTCCTGTGTAATTTGCTTTTAGAAAAGATTATCCCATTTGACGAGAAACTTTATCGGCCAAAATAATGTCAATAGCCGCATTAAGGTCCATTCGGGCACACTGCAAAATTTCTTCTAAATTCCCATCTTTTTCGGAAAATCCCATATCAAATAGCAACTGAATCGGCGAACGGATGTTTATATTATCTGAAATTTTTTTCCAAATATCATTTTAGTAACCTCGTAAATCCGTCAACAGTATAATTTAAAATTATCATTATAAAAAAATATCGAACGATTTTTTATTAATAAACTTTCCAATTAAAACAGAAATAATATTAGTTCATTAGGTAACGAACTGAGGAACTGGAAAAAACATACAAACGTTCATCTCGCTGTTAATCGCAACCTATCTGCGTAAAGTGGTTCATCAAATATCCACATTCGCGCATCCAGAAAATGTGGCAGAGCGCGCACCAAAACATTTCTCAACAGTCGAGATTTATTCAAAAATTTCACGTAAAAAATTGATGAGACTCCGACATACTTTTAGTAGTATGCAAAAATAGACACCCACGTAACGTTACTCAGGCAGTTAGGAATGTGTTTCTCTGTGTAACTGTGTTGCCTCGCTGAGCACGACGTTCGAATCCCATACAGACTACAGTTTTGCACCATTGCATTTTTCCTCTGTTTCACACAGAATTATAACATATCCGAAGAGTTAATTCACAACTGCGGCAGTCTTTTTAGCATTTCTCATAACTCGTTTGGTGTTCTTTCTAGTATGGTTAATAGTTCTTCTAAGCATATGAAAAAGACAAAAATATCTAAACATCTTATACTAATTAAAACCAGTTGTAAAGTTGTTTTCTTTTTTTTTGTATTTATTTATTTCATAATTATTTTATAGTAAATAACATAAGTCCACGAGTTCGGATGCCATATTTCTTGTTTTACCTCATTATTGTACACCGCAAACAAAAAAAAATAAATAATAAACACGTATGACCTACAAAAATGAGGCGAAACAAAAAAATAAGACATTGTTTTAAGTTCGTAGACCCATTTTAGCGACGATCGGTATAGAATAGTTACAAAATTAAGCATTCTCAAAACAGCACCGGCGTTAAGGATAGTTTATTGGAAATTCTTTAGATTTTTCCTTTTCTCTTTTTAGATTATGAACATACCCACCTGTTCAGCCTTTACTCCCAAATCGTCTTTGGTTTTATAATTTTCCATTTCTTCGTCACTCAGTGATTTCTGCTTTTTGTCATCTACGTACGGGACACTTTATTGCTTCCCGCTCTTGATAGATTCTCTCCTGCTATATCTCCCGATTGTCCGTTACACCCCCAGAACTGCTATTTAGTATATAACCTCAGTCATATCTTATTTGAATGTTTTTCCGTTTTACCTGAGCGTTTATTCTTTTACTTCGAACTGTTGAAATTGAGAATCTCCACCTCGTACAATGCTTCTTTCATATTTTTTTCGCTTTCTTCGTTTTTTGTCCTCATGGCTCTTGCTTCCTTTATTTTCCTAGTGTCCAATTGAATTTAAATCTAATACCTATCTTCTTTCTTTTATAATCTTCTAAGTCTGCTGGACTGGCGGCATTTTTCGGCAAATGAAAAATAAAAAAAAATAAAAAAAAAATACTGTATTTTAACTAATCCGAGAAACAGAATAGCCGTAAAAAAGGACCGAGAAAAAACATGTCAGATATGAGGTTCAGATTTATTTTTTATACTGTAATCAAATTTAAACGCGATTAAAGAATTATTAAATGTAACGAAATCTTAATAGTCGAGTAAATGCACGCGTGTCCTTTGAAATTTTAAATTATAATTGGTGTAACCGCCGGTGCTGTTGTTTCTAATTGATTCAAAATGATCAAAGTCAACGTTTTATTTGCATTTTAAGATAAAATTTTAATAGTATAACGACCAAAGTATGTAAAGTCAAATTCTTCACAGAGTACGAATTTACTTACACGAACTTGTTTTTTTATCCCATCGTATTGGCGGAATAAAATAAAATTTTTTAATAACATTAAGATAAAAATTAAGCCGAAAACTCACGTACAATAATTATTAATTGTAAAAAAGAGGAAATGACGAATTAAATAAGCTATTATTAAAATGGATTAAACGGTTTTATAATAATTATTATATTATTCAACATGTAATGTAATAATTTTACTTTTACTTAAAAATAATGTGCGCCAGTTAAATCGAGGTATAATCAAAAAGTAGTTGGACAAACGTTACTGCGAGCGCCCTATTGCATCTATACATATATTCTTTTTTTTTCGTCAAGCCTAAATTAATTGATTCCCAAACTAGGATGCTGAAAGCAAAGGTACCTAAAATACGCCTCGCGTTATGAAGAGTTATGAAATAAAAAGGCGAAAGAACGGTCAGAAAATTATTTTATTCTATCGATCTGGGCACATTTGAAAGAACATTGTTATCCCCTTCGAAATATTCTTCCTTCTTAGCGATGTACTTCTTCCAGCGTTCTTGCCACTTAACGAAACACGCAGCGAACTTGGTAGCTAGAATTGCTTGAAAGGCGCGAATGGTGTTTTTTTTATTATTTCGTCGACGTTTTGGAAGCGTTAATCCTTCAGGTAGGTTTTTAAACGCGGAATCTCAAATTTTTAATCTGCAGTTAGATCACGCCAAGTTCCGAACACGAAAAACATTATCCGGTTCGCGAGATGTGCGCGGTCGACCAATTCTCTCTTCATTTCCGATTGAATCACGACCATCTTTAAAAAGTTTATACCCATCGGTATGAATGGTAGTAAGTTTAGAATTAATACCGTATATCGTCTTCATTAATTCAAAACATTCCGCGAAAGATATACCGAGTTTAACACAAAATTTTACGCTTGCGCGTTCTTCAACCATTGGCATCGTGATAACAAAACACACAGCTTCGCAGGGCGCACCAAACACACGTTTACTAGAATGCACGTAGACCCGACTGTAGACTAGATAACCGGTTCGTAAATATCTCAAACGAAAGATGAGGGCTACGGCAATACTTGCCCACTTCGCTGAACAACATCCGATAATTACACGCGTCATAGTAACATTTGTCCAACTACTTTTTGACCATACCTCGTATCTACAATGGCTGTCCCATGGTAACTGAGATCGCGCTTCCTATTTCTGAACAAAGTGACAAAACAAGTTAAAAATGACATAGACGTGTAGCACAGCTAATTTTTTAACCATAGCAACAAATTCAATTCAAACCGGTTTCCTTCACAAATAAGCGTACAGTATTCAGTTTATGAATGAGCGTTGTGCAATACCTTACGAGTTTTTTGCGTTGCAATATGGACTTTAAAAAAGAACACGCTTCGCTGTTCGTTACTGTGTCGGCCGTGGTTTAACGGCTGGTGACACGGTGAAAGAGATGACAGCTGTTTGTAAAGAAGAATGTCTATCAAGAGCAACAATATTCCGCTAGCACAAAACCTTCTCGGAGGGTCATGAAATTGCAGAATTACCATATCAACAGAAGGAAACATAAACACGGTGGCAGTGGCTATTTGTGAAGAACGGTATCTCTCAATCCGTGCTCTCTAAAGTTAATCCACGTTCCAAAAACCACTTTGCATCTGATTTTAAAGGACTATTTAAAAATGAAGCTGGTGTGTTCGACATGGGTTCGAAACATGCTGACCCGAGAACAATTGGACAAGCGTGTCGAAGTGCGTGCTGTGAGACGGTAGTGAACCTGATATCCTTAATCGGATAGCAACGTGTGATGAGAGTATGGTTCATCAATATGACCCTCTCTTGAAACAAGAAAGTGCGATATGGAAAACGACCGCTTCGCCACGGAAGAAGAAAGTCCGTTAATCAATCAGCGTAGGCAAATTGATGCTGATAGCCCCAATTTCGACTCGAAACTTGTTTCGTTCCGGATCCAAGTCGCTCTCGGGTTTACCCAGCCTAAAATAACTAGGTACTAGAGAAATCTGGGAAAGTAAAGGCGGCCGAAAGAACGGAAGTGGTCCCCCGACACTCATTAGTGCCATTGGGCTGAGTACATTGTAAACCTTAATTTCACAATTACCGACCTGCTGTCAAGGGTGTAGGACTTAATTTACTTTTTATTAATCTACTGGCATTTAAAAAAAAGAGTATATGTTAAACTCCTATTACCCCTGTTAGGCCATTATTTATAACTCAATTTTCACTTGGCTAAAACAAATTTTTCGAATCGTTTATCAAAATTGTATAAAATAACTGTTTAACTCTACTTCTTACCGGACAATATTAATAGTATACTTCTCGATGTAAAAATCGTTTAAGCTATCTTAAAATAAAATATTCAAAAAACTACTTCAGCAGAAGTTAAACATAAATAAAATGTTCTTAAAAAAAAAAAAACATCATTACCAAACGGTTTGAGCTGTTCACTAATCGTCTCAAACCACCTACAGTTATTCCAAACCCCACCAGTTCGGCTTCTGAAATCAACATTCAACTATCGATCAAGTACATCGAGTTACGCCGATAATCAGCAGATCATTTGAAGAAAAGAAATACAGTTCAGCAGTATTTTTATATGTTGCCAAAAAATTTCACAAAGTAATGACATAAAGGGTTAATCGCAAAAACTAAACAACAGCTGCCAGGCAACTACTGACGTTTATTAGTGATATATTCTGATAAAAGGTTCAAAGTTGTATATGTAAAAACGAAGTCAGCATTTCATCCCATATAAGCTGGAGTACCACAACAGTGTTCTTAGGTTTATTTTTTGTATGCATTTCCGCGAATGTTTTACAAATTGAAGCTAATAAAAGCCTATAAAATGCTCCTCAAGAACCAAGTTTCAATATGAACGAAGAAATGAAGAATAAAGCTCAATAGTTACCTACGCTCCAAAAAAAAAAAAAAAAAAAAAAAAAAAAACAATTTGCAGTATTATGTCTACATCAATAAGCAGCGGATCTAGGAGAAGGATTCAGATAAATATCTAGTAATACGTCTCGATACCCGTCTAATATGGAAGCATCGTGTGAAAAGCAGGAAACAGAACAAATCGGACTTATGAGTCCGTTAAATGTAATGACTGTTAAAAAGCAATTCACAACTCGACATATAACGCAAACGACTGCTGTATCAATCGATTATTAAACCAATTTAGACATGGAGGATTCAATCCGGAAATGTGCAAAGCCTGCTAACCGACTGGCTATAAAGCGTAGTCAAAATAAAGTTACTCATACAATTAGTAATGTTGAATGGTAGTAGAGAAAAGAGAATCTGCAGATTTAGACCTGAAGTGAGTAGACGAGGTGACTCATAGCATCGTGTGAAAAGCAGGAAACAGAACAAATCGGACTTATGAGTCTGTTAAATGTAATGACTGTTAAAAAGCAATTCACAACTCGACATATAACGCAAACGACTGCTGTATCAATCGATTATTAAACCAATTTAGACATGGAGGATTCAATCCGGAAATGTGCAAAGCCTGCTAACCGACTGGCTATAAAGCGTAGTCAAAATAAAGTTACTCATACAATTAGTAATGTTGAATGGTAGTAGAGAAAAGAGAATCTGCAGATTTAGACCTGAAGTGAGTAGACGAGGTGACTCATAACTTTGTCACTAAGCACGAAAAGTTGCTTCATCAAAATCCGAATGTTGAATATCAGATGTCAGACGTTTCAAGCGGTTAAAGCCGAAAGATATGTTTGTGTAAATGATATTAATGTATATAAATAATACAAATTACGTAGTTAATGAATTAACATTCCATACATGTGTAATTCCCAATTCGTTATATATATTACTTATTTAAACGGTAGTTTTTAAGAGTCTAATGCACTTTTATAAATGTACACACAAATATGCGCGCGCGCGCACACACACACATATATGTGTATATATATATATATATATATATATATATATATATATATAAATTACCAGATTGATTGGAAGGCGTATTTGGTTCAGCAGCTACCTCGACATCGGTATTAGTAGCCATTGGTTCAACAAGGTTCATCTGTTCATCTATCGGTGCATCTAACAATGATTCGACATCATTAGCTCCGGCTTGATGGATACTGTCATTCTCACCATCTGTTTCGTTAATATCAATTACACTGATGCTATCGGAATCGGAAATATTGCACTCATCAGTTGATCCAAAATGCGCACTGGAACTCTCATCAGCTGATCCAAAATGCGCACTGGCACTCTCACCAGCGGCCTCATTCTGAAGACCAGCGGCCTCATTCTGAAGACCATCGGTCAAATTATCTGCAGGAGCAGTTTCCTGTTGACGATTCTCTTTCATATTACTACTGTTGTTGTTGTTGGCTTCCATGCGACCTAGAATTAAATTATTCAGCACTTGTGCAGCCGCACTATGGGCAGCGCCAGCGATAGTGTTACATATGTTACTAATTTCTTGCGGTATATTTATAGCGGCTAACTCCTCAGCTTGCTCTTCGGGCAAATTATTCATAACGTTCCTAGTAACATGGCTTGCAGTGCTATGAGCCACTTCGGCCAACGTATTGCATAGATTAGTAATTTCTTGCGGAATATTAATTTTAGGCAATTCATCTTGTCGCTGATTTGAACCAAAATGGTTTCCATTATTATTATTATTAGCATCGTTCTCGCTGTCGTTAATATTACTACCATTACCGTTTTTACCGACATCAGAAGCAGTAAAAGCGGATAAGAGCGCAGCCTGTATGTCGCGTAATTTTTCCACGTGCGTATTCAACTGATTTAATAATTCCTGAGAATCTGCATGATTTCTATCCATTTCACCTATCACAAAAACTACATTTTTAATCTAATCTAAATCACAAATTTGAATAAAGAAGTTTATGAAAATAATAATAATTTTAAAATACGAAAACGGCTGCAAACTTCCTTTGTGAGCAATGTCATGTATTTAAGAGAGAATACTACAACTATTGATCGTTAGTTTACTGAAATTTTAGCCACTTATTTTTTTTTTTTCTTAACCGATTTATATGCCGTGGCAATATCTGAATATATAATTAGGTTTTCATTTTCAATATATGAATATTGCTTAATAATGTTTTATGTATTAATTATTTGTGCCACACCAATAGACAGTGCTTGATGAAAATGATTTTCCATATACCATCAGTTCGAACTCGATATAAAATAGGAAAAAGTACTCGCAACTAATTTTGTACTTAATAAAAATGCATTCGTTTCATTTGTTAGTGAATATATAACAAAATATTTGTATAAATATTTTATGATTACATTTCGTTCGGTAGTTTAGCAAAGTGGTTATATATACATGTATAATTTTTTTTTTTTTTTTTTTTTTTTTTTTTTGAGAGAAATAATACATGTTTTAATTTGCGAATACGTTATAGTTTCAAATTGGACATTCTGACGAAAAAAAAAATTCTACAAACGATATTGCAATGCTTACTTTTTTTTCTATTCGCATTAATACTGTCATATTCTTTAAAAAATAAATATAAACTAAAAAGATATAAGCTTTTTTTCAAAATAGCATTAAAAATTAGAAAAAAGAAAACTGTTAAAAAAACGTTTTTATTTAACGTTTATAATATTTAATTATAAAACAAAAAGAACAAGCGATTTTTAGTTATAAACAATAGCTAAACTAATTAAATATTTAAAAAAAAAAAATGCGTTTTTTTAAATACACTAAAAGATAATAGAAATTTTTCTTAAATAATTATTTAAAAAAGAATTGCTAAATCATAATATAAAAATGCGGTGTGCTAAATATATGAGTGCAAAACTACAGTGCGTCATACACTTTTATGTTTTAGTGTAGTAACTTTTTTTTAAATTATCATTCGCGAAAAATTTTAATTTTTTATTTTTTGGTATAATTAAAACATATTTTTTCCTAAAATATTTATTTTGTTCGGCTATAATTTATCATTAAAAATCATGTTGTTTTTCCGCTATAAGTAAACAAATATTATTAAATTTAAAAAAAAACTTTTTTAACGGGTTATTTATTTTATTTCTTTGTTTGTTTCTTATCGATCTATTCATGATTTCGTGCATTACGTTTTAAAATTCGTGTATCATATTTTAAATACAGCTCCATAGCACAGTTGATCAGCTAATTCGCGTTTTGTTTGAACAGAACTCGGTTCGAATTTCATTGCTCCAAATTGAAAAATTATCATTGCACCGTGCTAATATTTATAGCGACGAGCCCAAATAAAATATTTATACGAAAAAGGATGAAAAATATTTATTTGTGAAACCGCACACGAAAACGGCATAACAAAAGAACAGAAATTATTAAATTGCACAAATAAACAGAGATATATTTATTAAAAATGTGTTATTTTTAATAAATATATCTGTTTATTTTATGTAATTTAATATTTATATTACAAATATGGTGTATAATGACATACTAGTAAATAAAAACATATGCAATTAGATGTGCTTACCTGCTCTCATACTGCTAGAACCGGCTTCATGGCGCCGACCTCTAGTTCTACAATGACGGAAGTAATGTGTTAAATCCACTGTAGTAGCAAAACACTTAAAATGCGTCGCTAAAAAGTTGATTTCATGAACAAGCGACTTTAGTTGTTCACTAGACATTAACTGTTTTATACCATCTTGTAAATTTTCATCAAAGATTATTGCATCTAATAAACAAAAAATACTCATTAATAAAAATTATACTACAAAATATTACAATTTGTTGTTTTTTTCTTCCCTCTTCATAATTTAGAATTTTTGTAATTAAAAATTAATTCGAAGTAATAATTCTGATCAGTATTGATCGCGCAAGCAGATGAAACTGCTGTACATACGTGCGCGAATCGGAGTTGTTAATAGTAAATTTACAATATTGTAATTTAGTTCTACTTTTAATTTGATTGTTTATCTCGCTGTTTTATTTTACTTATTTAATTTATATTTAATATTTGATTTAACTTCTGAAAACTGAAACAATATACGCGATTTGATACTAATCACCAGCTGAAATGACGCCGTAATTTCCAACTGTTGCTCACCGTTGTGGCGTACACTGCGTTTTTTTTCCTATTTCGTTAATTTTGACATTTTCCGAGTATTTTATTTTATCGTTTCTATTTTTTTATTTACTTTTTTATCATTTCATTTCGCCTACTGCTTTTTAAGTTTTCGCATTTGTTTTTAAACGATACCACTGCCGGTCATCTTTTGAAATAGCTATTTTCAGAGCTAATCCGGTGTTGTATTTTTAATCGGTTATAAATGTTAATTTACTGCATATTTGGATTTATTTAAATCTTTAAAATATCTTAATTTTATTATAAGCGTAAACACACATACCCACATAGAAAGGGAAAAAATAAAGAGTCGCAACATTTAAAAATAGTCTTATTACAAGGAGACGTCACGACGTTAGGGTCACCGATTTTGATGAAATTTTGGAGATCAATAGAAGACCGCGAGTATATGAATCGTGTAAAATATTAGAATCCACTTTTTTGATTTATGCGAGAAATTAAAATTTTTAGAAGCCCTATTGATAATGTGTGACATAGACAGTCGTTTAGACAAAAATATGCAATAAACTTCAGATCATGTTCATTTACCTCGTGCAAATGGTTCGGAAGGCCGCTTATTCTATAATAAATATTATTAAATGTAAAAATTATTTTAAAACAATGAAGTAAAGTAAAAAAAAAAAAAAACATCTTAAATTTAATAAAAATTCAAATGAGCAATTTATTAAATTTATATATTATAAAAACGCAGTTACTTTAGTTGTGTTTTGTAAGGTGTAGTGACGAAACTGCAACATTGACAACGAGGGTACCAAGTTCAAATCCTTCACCAGTTTCAATTAATTTTTTTTCATTTTAACATTTCTTTATTATAAATTCTTATCTAATTACATTAATATATATATGAGTATATTATATACTTTTGTTATTTATTTATTTATTTATTTTTATTTATACACACACACACACACACACACATATATATGCATACATGTATAAATAGGAAGACGGGGGAGGGATAAATTTAAGATCAGTTTTAATATTGATTATATTAATTTATAAGTAGTATAAAGTAAGAATTAATATTTGTAATCCTATTTTTATTACTAATGAATTTGTTGTATATAAAATCTGTTTATCGTTTATAGAAATGTAAATAATTAGTGTTTTTATACTTAACAGCTGATTGTTAGCTGATGATGGGGCATGCCCGAAAACGTTTCTAAAATAAGGTATTTGTATTCATTTATTAAAGGACATTATTTTATACCCACTTTTGTTTGTTACTGAGGTATTAATTTATTTTATAAACGTAATTAACAAAAAATTAAAAATTGTTATTATATTCATAAAGTTATGTATAAAAAATTAAAGTAATTAGATTAATAAGAATTAATAATAAATTTAAAATGGAAAAAAAAATTTCTAACATGGGTACGATTTGAATCTAGTACGCCCGTTGTCAGAGTTGCAGCAATTACCATCACTTTCGTCACTACACCACACAAAACAAAATTAATTATGTTTTTATAATATATAAATATAATAAATCGCGCGTTTAAATTTTTACTTAATTTAAAATTCCTTTTTTACACTATTTTATTTTTTTTTAAATAATTGTTATGTTTAATATATTTTATTTTAGAATAAAATTGGTCTTCCGAATCATTTGCACGGGGTAAATAAACTTAATTTGGAATTTATTATACGATTTTATTTAAACAACTGCCTATATCATCCGTTATAAACAGGGCTTCTAAAAATTTTAATTTCTAGCGTAAATCAAAAAAATTTGTGTTCTAATAGAAATATTTTACACGAAATCGGTGACGCCAAGGTCGTGACATCTTCTCTTGTTAGTATGTTCTCTATTGTCATATCGAGAGAAATTAATTTGAGATAAGGCTTTCGTCTAAATTTCTGATATAAAACTTCACTAATTTACGAACAGTCAAATTATGTGATAGACGTTTAAACAACAATTTTTGATGATACTATCTCGTTTTTCAGGAAAACAGTAAATTTGAGTTACTGATTTAATCCTGAAGGTTTAAAAAAAGTATAATCGATAAATTTGAATTTTAACTATTCTTTTGTCTTTTCCGAGTGTTGTATATGCTAAATTCACATTAGAAAAATTTAGCAAAAAAAAAAAAAAAAAATACAACAGTTCCTTGCCGTTTTATTATTTGGCTTTATCGTTAAACAGTAAATTCGTCGTCGGAGTTATTAATGTAAAATTATGGCCAAAACACAATTTACTTATTTATTAACTCAACGATTTTATAAAATAATTAGTGAAATTTGTTCCATAAGTTTCATAAATGTAATGGGTCTGTTTTGTAACTACCGTTTTGTTTAGTGCGATATTTTTATGTTCCTTTAGGGAGGAACGCAAGACACTCCTAAGTTTTTAATAATCCTCACGTTATTAAATTCGATCGTCGAAGACGTTTTTTTTCCATGAATATTTTTTACATTACGTTGTTATCTCAACTTAGCTATAACTAATAACGTTACCAATTTTTAAAACTGTTGTTTTTTTATTAATTATTTGGCTGCCCTAACCGACAAATTGCAAATATTATAGACAACAAGCAGTGATAAATTACAAGTGAATTTTACCAACAGCAATACTTTTCATATTACATGTGCATAGTTTGCTGCAACAGAAAAAAAAAAAAAAAAAAAGGGAACCACGATCGAATAATATAACGAAATTTACATTTTTTGGAAGGATTAAAAGTATTTTGAACTATCAGCATCTACTTTTTTTTTATTTGTTTTTTTTTAAATTGTAATACCTCTGTTAAATAAAACACGGATTTTCATCATCAACAACAATAACGATGAAGTCAACTTACTGCATCGGTCGATCGAGTTAGCTAACATCGCTACTAGTCGTTTCAATTCGTTGACGACACGATCGGTTATTTTATGCCGTTCATCGACACTGGCCAAGTTGGAATAGATCGTTGATGCAGATGATATAAGACTTGCAAATGATTCTCTTATGTATTGGTGCATAGGAGATTCGATTACATTACAGTTCATTGAATAATACCCATCTGGTATGAAATTTGTGATCAATCCATGACGACCTACGCGCTTTCCACGGAATTTTTTGCAAACTGATCTTAATAATTTCTGAAAATAATAAGATAACCATTTTTAAAATTAAATCATACGCCTTTGTAAATATGTTTTAACTACCAGTTTAGAGAATTATTAAATAAATTTAGAAAAGAATACCTTTGTCAGGGGGATTTAACACATTCCGATGTGGGTTTTCGAATTTAAATTACGTATAGATTATGAATTATTTAACCAATTTACAATTATTTTACAATGTTTACATAGTTCAAACGACACATTTCTCATAAACGTAATTTTCTAATTCAGGTTAGTAAATTATACAATTACCTCTTGTAACAATACAGGCGACAGAAAAGATGATTTATT
This sequence comes from Icerya purchasi, assembly GCA_039619475.1. Taxonomy (NCBI): domain Eukaryota; kingdom Metazoa; phylum Arthropoda; class Insecta; order Hemiptera; family Monophlebidae; genus Icerya; species Icerya purchasi. Next base: position 256,641,339 of record CM077116.1, on the reverse strand, counting down.
TAAATCGAGTAAGTGGAACTAACGGTTAAATTAAGAAGAAAAAAAGAAACTGATTTAATCGTTATTAAATTACTTTTTTATTCAATAAGTATTTAATAATTTTACCGTTCGTTTTTGTTATTTTTCGTCTTAAATGTTAATTACGCACAAATCGAAAAAAAACACAATTATCAAACTATTATTTAATACTCGGAAATAAAACCTGGTTATTTCCGCAATAGCTTGATCTATTATTTAAAATTAGTCACTTATTAGTTATAGCAATTATTAGAAAAATATAGCAGAGTAACGGGTTTTGTATTTGATACGAGAAAAAAAAAAAAAAAAAAACAAAGCTAGAGACGATAACTGTTATACAGTAACTGATTTAGTTACAATTTCTCTTTCGAGTACATTTTAGTGATAGGTCTAATTTGGAAATATCGTTACTTTTATCTGGTCCAAAACTATTTCAGATACGGGTAAAATGAAACTATTATGTTTATAATGACTATCAGATAATCATCATTACGTTTTGTTAGAGAAACAACAACGGAAATATTAAACTACATCTTGACTGAAACAACACCAGTTTGCATTATATTCTTTATTTTTTTTTTTATATATACTTATTTTTTAGATGAAATAATTTTAAAAACTGTTGATTATAAAATTTAACGACATCATGATCACTACCAATGTTATATATATATATATATATATAGATGTATATACTTTTTTAAATGATTGTCACTAGTTCCTATTTTTTTTTACTCAATAGATATTTATTGTTATTTGTAAGTTGTAAACAGGTAACTTATCATCCTCTAAAGTTCTACTGTAAGGGACTATTTTGCTACGCTAGATTTAGATAAACATTCGTATTATGCAAAAACACTTGCGATTGCAGAACGAGTATCAAAAATTTTAAAACAATAAATAAATTAGAAAATGTATGCACTTAAATTTTAAGAAAGCTTATTTCGGCGAAAGTAAGAAATTGTAATAGTTTTTATAAATAAAAATAGTAGGTTTTAAAAGATGTTCTGAAATAAAAATATAATGAAAATATTTAGATTTACTACTTTAATTTCTCAAAAAATGCACCTTTTCTTTATAATGTATCGGTTGTAAAGTTCTCTAATTTAAGACTGTAACATATTGTAGCAGCTTAAACTAGGTACATAATCACAAAAGAGAGAAGTAACGGGTGCATAAAAATAGCTGGGACACTAGTGGAGAGTAATAATTTTCTATTCGGTGAGTTCAGCGTTGATTCGAAAAGCTACAACCAGAACCCGTAACACATCAGTAACAATAAAATGAAGCTGAATTCACTTGTAATGTGCCTACCAATAAATACCGTTAAATATTTTACTATGCCTGCAAGCAGAAAGTCACCGGCACCTTTTCCGAGAATTTCCTTCCTCTCTTACTTTTGACATTAAATTCTCCCTATGTATATAGAAGCACTGCCGTATCAATCAACAGAGTATGGCTAATTCAATTTCATTTAGTGTTACCGAATTATGATTACACTTGCTGTTATTTAATTCTCCGCATATTCCTCCTACACTGCGACACCTAACTATCAGCAGCAGAGGATGAAAATAATTGTAATAAAATACTGAAGCAAATTATATCAGTGGCGTTACATTCGGAGCAAATTCTCTCTAACATTTCTCTCTTCTCCTGCTTTATAGCTGATCATCTATCATTGGTTTTCCGTAACCTTTCCAGTCTTATGTTGTTTTTTTTTTTTCATTTCCACCTATGTATATCACACTACTTTACTATCCGTTTTACTTACTTCCTATAATAAAATTCTTTAAAAATTTATTTTATTTCACTGTTTGCAATTATGAATTATCCTGCCATTTTTAATCGAATAATCTATTGCCCCCATCATAATATTATCACCGTATTTTAAAATATCTCAAAAAACAAATACTTTTTTGACACAAAAAAATACTTACCGCTGCACCTAGAATGCGATTCGTGTAACAAATTACAGTAACAAGCTTGGTAGGTTCTACCCGCAGTTTTTTCAATTTTCTAGGCATTAAGACTAAATATATTTTTTAAAACTTCTATACACAAAATTAAATTGTAAAACGTTTTTTTTTTTTTTTTTTTTTTTTTAATTTTATTTTTATCTACTACGGCAATAACACGGACACTTAAAACCACACACTTCTTATTAACGAAAGTAAATATTATCGATCTTGGTAAGATTAAATGTGTATCACGCGAAAGAAAAAATGACTTTTAATTGTATGCCGTAACGAGGCATTTAAAACTGCAATAATGATAAGGAAAACAGGCAGAAAACATGATGTTTATACAACGCATATTAAGTAACTGTAATCGTAAATATCATCATTAGTTGAAAGAAAATTAAATTCAACTTTGCATTGGAAACACTTATGGCCAACTAAATTCTCTTTTTATTGGTGGAGAAGATATGTAAAATTAGGTGAAATATCGCAAAACTATTTTTTCCCGCTTAACAAAGGTAAACAGAATGTAACGATTTCAAAAAAAAAAAAAAAAAAGAAAAAGAAAAATACTAGAAATAACTGTAGATTTAGGCAATGTTTTTCTAGCATTTTCTTTGGTGGATTTGCTAAATATACTAATCTCACATGCCCGTTTATTTTGTGAAAACATATTTAGCTTCTTTCTCAATGAATCCGATTTTTCACCTGACAACGGATTATTAGTTAAATCGATTGCCTTTAATATGCACGCGTAATTAAAATACACGTTACCTGCCCAACTTTTTCACGCTATTTTGAATAACGCATATTTCACAATGTGTTGTTAGTTAATTTTTTACAATAATTCATCTGCATACAGGAATGAATAAGAAAAGAATGCGACAAAGGAGATCAACGTACTGCTTTTTTAACATTACCCCAAACTTTTTATTTTATTATTGCGATGACACGAAAACAATTAATTTCATCAAAATTAATATTTTACGTTAGAGTCCACTTTTACGTACATCATTTGTGTCGCACATCGCGAAGCAAAACCATGCCGAACGAGAAACGTTCCAATTTATATGGGAAATATATGTACATATTACTTTTTTACGCAGCTGCTGTTTTGCAACCCTAGAGCACTATTACAAATCAACTACTAGCTTTGTTTCAGCGGTAACTCTGTATAAAAGTTTTCTCATTTTTTACACTTATTAAGTATTTCGAAAAAATCATAACGAATAAAATAAAGATTTATAGATGAAATTAGAGTAAAACCGCTGAAAATTATAAAAATGCGACGTTTAGTGTGATGGTGATAAACAGATTTTAATGTACCGAGTATGTGAAGATATTCCCTCCAATAGTTTAAGTTATAAATTTAATAAAACAACAATGAATGGAAGTTATCAAATGAATTTTGACTACCTTTATATATTTACTTAGTCTAGTGTGTATAAATTATAACACACAATATTTTTTAACTGGCACATCACAGAGAAAGCGACAACACTCAGAGCGAAGATTTTAAAGCGACCTTTTTATGCCACTCGTTGATTAGTCGCGCACTAAAGCAATCTTACGTAAGTATTAACAATCAGTCTTGTACCTAACTGGTCGATCTCCTGCGTTTCGTCCCTGATAAGCGCAGTACTTTATCGGTGATTTTTGAACACCGTCGTTATTATCATCGCATAAACTGTCACTAATATGTGCCAGAAAATTATTCTAGTTCTGAAGCAAAATAGATTTTTAAAATTTCTTTTAAATGACTGCAAAGCATTTCTTCAGTTGATTGATAATTCTTTTCTTTTTTTTTTTTTTATGGAAGAGAAGGTAAGAGAGAGAATATCTACATCGAAACAATGCAGTTAACATTCGCAATAACTAATTTAATTACTTATCACTTTATCTAACCATATGCGCCACGCAAAAATTAACTTCATTTCCAAGAAAATCAATAGAGGTCTCTTTCTTATTTGCGAATTCTGTCCGCACAATGCATTTGTCGATAAGAAATATGACCAAATGATATCAAATTGTGTTAAGCAGTTTATGTAAACACATTGTACCGAAAAAATCTCACAAGACCGCTCAAAACATTACCCAAAAAGTCACCTAAAACTGTCTGATAAAAGTGAAATCGGCAATTTTCGATCTGCAATATTACAAAAGAAAACTACAAAAAAAATACATAGAGAACCATTAAAAATTCTACAACTCTAAAACTGTTCACGCCGGTGTTAGAAATTCAGAATACATTAATAAGACGACTCCTCTCTTCTAAAGTACAGATAGTTGTTCGATTTCAACTTCAACTAATTTAAAACCTTCGCTGTCCGAATAAATTAGATAAATGCATAAGTTCCTATTTATGTGGGAATACAAACTTTCGAACATGTTTACATAAACAGAAATCTTACAAGAAAATTATGGTCGATTAAAAGTAGTTTAGTTGATTTAACTTTAGAGAGATATCTAATCTTCGACATACAAACACGAAAAAAAACGTATTATTCGATAACTAATAAACTGAAAGGAAAATTGTTTTAGAATGGAATATCTTTTAGGATCTCGATGATTACTTTTTAAGGTTAATAGGTAGACCGTAACGTAAAGCTAATACACCAACGCACATAATAAAAATTTACTCATCATAAAAGTATAATTAAATTTTCCTACATTAATAAGCAGCCATTTTTTGAACCTTGCTATTTGCTAAGCCGTCACGATTTTCCGAACATGCAGATTATTGTCGAAAGAGAGTCAAACACTCTACTAAGTGTTCCACACAATTTTCTTGGTATTGCGTTGCTGGAACTCTTCTGAATGTGTTTGTGCAGCGTTGTTTCTAAATTAACATTCTATCAAGCACGACACCAAGGAATTTAGGGTTTAACAAAATCGTTTACATTTTTCTCCTTCTCCATCAATGTTTAAAGTCCTTTTTACTTCCCCACTTCTAAGGTGGAATGTTGACTCTTGCATCTTCTTCAGATTAGATTTTAGATTATTTGCAGTATTTATTTGGGAAAATTGTGGTAAAAGAAAAAATTATATGTAATAATAATATGCTTTATTTTATATATATATATATATATATATATACATGTGTGTGTGTGTGTATATATTTTTAGGCTACTGCCAGTTATTAAATTACATATATGTAACAATATAGTGAATATTCAATTACATAATACGTTAAATAGTTTAAATATAATTCGTCATCTAATTTTGTGCAACTCAAATATCTTTAAATAGAAAATTGAACATTAGATACTGGAACTCTATAGTTTTGAAACTTGTAAAGATGAATCAGTTTGTTTGTTTTTTTTTTGGTTTTTTTGATACGTGCATCAAGATTAAATTTGTATTTCCAGTAAAACATTTATTAATTATTATTTTTAATTTTTTTAATATTTGTTATTAATATTACTGCACGGCAATTTTGTCATATTTATGTTGTATAATTTTTTATTATTGATCATAAAATTTTGTAAATCAATCTAAGAATCGCTTTAAATTCATTAAAATAAAAACATGCAACACTTTTTAAGGAAAATTAGAAGCAAGATCATCATCAATCATTTCTTACTCCGTACCACAATGTAAACATTATCTTTATTACAACATTTTAACTACAACAATTAAAAAAAACTTTTCTCTTAAACAAAAAATACGATACACTTTCGCGCAAATATTAAATGTTACGATTATTGCGCGATTTTTTAATATTTCAATAATTTTGATATGATTAAAAACAAAAAATATGTCAGAATTGTACGCAATCAGTTTCTAATGCGTAACCGGAAATTCAGATATAACCCCAACAATAAGAGGTATTATTAATAAAATGTATCATACTAATAATAATAATTACTATTTGTTTCAAGATAATTGTTTATACTTTGTTCGTTTCGTAAAATTGTTATAGTTAACATCACTCGTATTCAACAGCGAATTATAGTAATAAGTTTTAGGATTTTAATTTTATGTACAGGGAAAAAGGCGATTTTCAAAAATTTAAACGTTTGAAAGAAATATTTTTTTGAGATCAATAAAAATATTAAATGTGTAAATGTAAATACTATTTTATTTTTTATCCTTTCAAAATGATAGATTGAAAGATTTTCATTTTTTTTTACTTTATAACTATCGATTAACATAAATATGCAAAAAAATACAAACCTCTTGAATAGGAAGAGAGATACGTATAACAGGATGCCCTGCGTGTGTTCCGCGAGATTCACAGTCCATACATAAATCGTAATCTTCGCAAATTAAACATTTATATCTATATCCAACTAAAGGAAGATCGCATCCATCGCAAACAACACCAAGATGCTCCTGCGGTAAATTAACCTCAGCTGCAAAACAATTGTAACTGTTATATCATAAAATATCAAATAATTTATAGCATATTTAAATAATAAAAGAACAATTAATTTATATAACTTTTATAATTAACAATCGCTGTACGCTTTTAATATTACCAAAAAGTCAAATATAAAAACGTGAATATACTTTCTATCGAATTCCTTAAAGATTCACATCGAAATCATTGTAGCATGACATTAATAAATTCAACACGTACCTTGAATACTTTAGAACGGGCAAAAATCATACCTTCATACCTCAACTACTAAAAAGGTTACCGCTATCAATTTTGCAATTTAAAAACTAATATACGAAATAATTAAAATAAATAAACAAAGAAAGAAAACTATCCATCACATTTGATACTCCCGTTAATTATATTTAATTTTCCAGAAATTAACAACTTTCACCTATAAGAACCTAATTTTTAACTGCGGAAAAAAAAAAGGTGTAATCTATTTCATACTTTTACTTTTTTTTTTTTAAAATCTGTAGTCGTTATTGTTGTTTCTGATTTGTTTCCTTTTTTTTTATATTAATAAAAAATCAAAAAAAAATCCGTCGTAAGATTTGTAGTTAAGATAGGTGAAATGTCCCTATTCCGAAATTTTAAAATTAACTTAGAGGCTAGCTAACGTTCTCAAAGTATTTAACATAACGTTTGGCCATATTAGTAGCTTCCGACGTCTTACCCGTGTATAACCTAAAAACCGTCTTTTTCAAAAATTATTTTCTTCTTTAGAATAAAAATGATATCTTTACGAAAAAAAAAAAAAAAAAAAAAAAGAAATCAAGCTTATACAACATATTACAACTATTTTGTGTGAGTTTTTTAAAATCATAATATGCATTTTGTCTATTTTTAAAACATTTCTAAAGTATTTAAAATGCAAAAAGTTTGTTTATTAAAAGAGCTACAAGTAATTTTGTTTTTTAATGACATATTTTTTTAAAGAAACATGCAATAGTTTAATGAGAAAATTGAATTTCGGTTGGAGTTCCCCAAAAAAATTCGTCAACTCCTCGTAGATCACCTACATAGTAAAACTGATCATTAGATTCTACATGAAAAAAATATGTTGAAAACATGTATGGCACTTTTAGGAATAATGTTGGGTCGTGATTGAAAAATTTAGCAAATAATTTCAGACAAGTGGGCACAGCTCATAGTATATATTCCAAAATCTGACTCAATTCGAACTCAGATACTTTTTCAATCGTTTGGCGACTGCAAAGCCATAAGAAATGCGTTTAAAAAGTATCGTTCGGGAAAACGTTGAACATGAAAATTGTCGGTCAAAACTGTTAATAATGTAACGTAAGATAGAATTATCATTTGAGGTCACTGATTATTAAATGAACATACGTAAGCGACATGTAGTTGAACATAGATAATTTGAAATTAATACACACAATTTGATTTAATTGTTTCTGGTGCGGAGTAGAAATTGTTTTCACTTTTCACGATTTTCTATAAATCGTTTGCTATTCTAAAATCTCAGTTTCAATTCAAATTCGTTAATTGAAAGATTGATTCTGGTTAACCCTAATGTATTTCAAAAGAACATATTTCATGATTTTGTACTGAAATTAGAGAAGTCTTTTTTTTTACTTGCAATGAAGATAATTATCACTTAGAGTGCGCTGTCATATCCGGAATTATTCTTTACGCAGCATAAATTATGATTGTTTTAGTCACGTAAGTAATGTGCACTTATTTACTTTTTCATGTCTTTTACTTTTCCGTTCTTTAGTTTCAATACAGGATCATGAAATACGTCTTTTGGCGTTTTAGTTGTTACTCGTACTACCGAAATATCTGATTCTTATACTTCAAGAAAAGCGGAAGAAACCGACTTTATTAAATTGTTTTGGCGCAATAACTATTCTACTGGGCTTTTAAAAATATAAAATAAAATGATTGGTTACATTCAAAATCAATAAATAATAATAAAACATAATAAATCAGTTGCGGAAATACTTTTTTTCTTCATTATGCAGTCTATTAAAATTCCGATCAAGCTTATTGTTCAGATTTATTTAAACATTACATATCGAACCTGAAAAACTCACAAGTGAACTGTTTGACGCCTTAATAGAGAATGAATAGAAAAATTAAACAATTTTAATTTTGCACGCCGTTGTAACAATAACAGTGCAGAGATGTGATCAAAAAAAAAAAAAAAAAGTTTTTCTATTTTCATAGAAAAATTTAGACAAAGAAAAGAATTTTCTTATAACATGAAACATACAATTAAATAAGAATGATAAAACAAAACATTTGAATACATAATATATAAACATGAACAATCGCAACACGCACAAATTAAATACACACAAAACCATAAATTTACGATTAAATTTATTATTTTAAAGTTGTTATTATTGTTGATCACATTTATCATGTAATAGGTAAAAAAATAATTGGCGTTCGTAGACAAGATTGTATTTAAACCAATTATTATTATCTTTCCGCTTTTTGAAGATGATAACATACAACACCAAAAATTATGAGTTAGGATTACTGCATTACCTATTTATTAGTGACGAATCCTTCGGTATTTCTAGTTATACGGTGGGTGTGTACCAAAAGAAATTGAAAAAAAAAAATGTGTAGTACTTCCTTGGCAGCAAAGATTAATCTGTCTGCAGGAGGAAGTCAGTTTTTAGCTTGCTGAAGTCACTCCTAGAGACGTAAAAAAAACAAAAAACTTAATGTGTAAAGTAGGTCAATCGCTATCGTGTAGTAGTTGGATTTCCATTTGATGATCTACTCGCTTTCGTGTTGTTTTCATCACGTACTGTGAATACTTCGCCCATATTAACGAATCACTAAGAACGCATTGAGAAACATACGTACAAATATAACAACAGGGTAACAATCAGATTGGACGCTTTTCTCTAGTTTGGCGAAACGCGCAGCGCGTTGCACACTGCATTTTTAGCCGTGAAACTCCATGTTACTGCTATTTTATTAAAGCGAAATAATGTTCAGGCGCCTATATCAATTTTTCTATCATAGTGTTGATTTATAGTTATGAAAATTACAGAAACATAAAAAACAAGTCTATTCAGTAAACAGTAATTTATAAATACGCTCGGGAAATATACCAAAATCTGTCGACTGTGACAATCGAATAACGGTACGGAAGCGTAGTGTACAGCAAATCAACGAAGTTTGTTAATGTGAACAGACGTATTGATTTTACTATTTTACTTTTAAATAGATTTCTTAATGTGGTTATAATTTTTCTTTAAATAATATATATGTGTATTTTTTTTTTATTTTAAAACGAAAGCGCTACATATAGAGTTCACTTTATAATTTTAAGGTGATGTTACTTAATAATTCTTTTTATTTATTTTTTGAATTTATTTTGCATTATTCCATTTTATTGTTCCGTAAATTATTTCTAGTTTTGTTAATTTCCTTTATCAAAATATTTTCTTTTAAATAAATTTAATATTTTATTTTTTGAAGTCTTTTAAAAAATATCGGGTTCTTAATTTATTTTTGCGTGTAATAGTCTGCCTAACTATATGTTGAGTTTATTCCATTTCAACATTTTTCTGTCCTAGAGAAGTACCGGGAACAAAATTGGGATTTGCCCCGGCTTCTTATATATAGAAACGTTTTTTTTTTTTTTTTATATTTAACAAAAGAAGTTTTTCCACAATTAAAGAAAACACTCGATTTTTACCATCAAATTTTTTATACAGTAGGATTTAATTCTTTGTTTTCTTTTTTAAATTAATACAATATTATAAAAATTTCAATATCCCCTATTTATTTATTTATTTATTAATTCTCATTTTAATCGCTACCTGCAGCCATCGAAATTGGTTGTAAATATTTTTAACATTTAATGTTACAAGACGTATAAAATTTAAATATTACTTTTTATATTCGATCTACTGAACATAATAAAATGAAAATTGTAGTAAAGTCAGAAAATTGATAGAACTTCCCATAATACACTAAATGATACACAAATAATTTGGAATTAGCATTTGAAATTGTGAAAAATGAACAAAAATATGTTTCATTTACCTTCAGGAACTTCCGAATAATATTTTCGTTTGTGATGATTCTTGTTGTTTGCGTTTACGTTATTTTCAGATTTGTCTCGTGAAGCGTGATTTCTACCAGATTTATCGCGTTCATTTGCTCCATTTTCTTCATTATTCAAGTTTGTTTGTGTTGGGGAATCGTCCGAAAGTACTGTACTAATTACCGGATGGAACGTTACATTCTTCGATGTATTTTTATCAATGTCAGCAGTACTATTCTGCTTTTCTCTATTGACACTATTATCGACAACGTTTGAAGTACTTTTGGAGATGTCGTTGATTTTTACGGAATTCGAATTGCTAGTATCATCCGAAATATTGGCGGCAACCGTATTGTTGTTTTCGAAACTTGGATTAACTTTCGCAGTATTGATGCTACTCGGACTACTTTTTTCAGCAGTTACGGTTTCTATGCTGGTGAAAGGAATACTCGTCTTTACACTTGTTGGCTTGTCGATAATATTACTTTTATCATTAGCGTCATTTACCGCAGCGTTACTAGTTGCTGTTGTCTCTTTTACGACAACATATATTTTAAAAATGGACCCAGCTGAAAATTTATTCATTTCTTTCATTGCTAAAATCAATTCTCGATCCGAATTTATTGAAATGTAATCGCCATCGCAATCTATAGAAAAGAAAATACGAATTATTTTATTCATCTACCGTAATAAAAGTGTTGAATGTCTATTATGATTAAAACAAAAACAAAAACAAAAAAAAAAGAATAATAAAATATAAGAATGAAAAACTTGTCTAACAGGTATTGAAGACATGTCATCTTTTTTATTTCTTCTTCTTGTCAGACATTCTATTTTATATTCTATTTTCTACTTTAGAAGTATTTTTTAATATATCTGAGTATTACCCGGTATTCACTAATATTTTTACAATACACTCCACTATTTACTTCTAAGATTTATTTCCGGAGAAGCGTACATTTATCGGTTTAATACTCGATAAACCGATTTTATACAAAATTTCAATTATGTATCTTCATTTTCACTCTATTATGTTCACACTTATTTATTTTTCTCCTTTCTGTACCCACTTTTAATATTGCTTCAAATTATTTCCTTTTTTCGATGCAACCAGTTTTTTTTTTTCTCGACTTCACATTCTTTCCAGTTTATTTGAACTTCTTAATGCAAAAATTGAACCATTAAAAAAAAATGATTAATTTTTTTCGCAGTTGTTCTTTAAGATCTGCTTTCTTTTTAAAACAAATACGTTTACTATTCAAAAAAGCTTTCAAAGTAATATAAACGTTTCTGTTTTAACTTCCGCTGAACTAAAAATAAAACCCGCAACAAATAAAATGTGTAAAATTTAAATTACATCTGGACCACCAATTGTTTACTTATAAACGAAACTGCTAAATTAGTAACGTGAAAAGTACTAAATGTCATCCATATTCGATCAATATGTTAGCATTTTAAATTAACAAATTAGTTTCAATTTCAGTTGAACTTTTATTTGTCAATGAATAGGGTGCAATTAAAATTGTTTTAAACAATGATTTTTCAGAAATATACTTAAAACAAAATAAACTAATGTAATAAAAGAACACATACATTGAAACAGAACATTATTTTATTTCATGTAAGTTACAAATAGATTAAAATTTTGTCTCTTTACACGCACGAATAGATTTTAAAAACGATTTAAAAAATTACAACTTACCGAGCCAACAAACGTCAAAATCGTCTACTGATTTTAAATCATCAGACAGAGAAAATATAGCATTTTTCAACTGCAAGTAATTCAAATCATCTTCTTTCAACTGGAAACATCTAAGCTTTTTTATCCCGTTTTTTTCGAAACACACTTTAAACGTAACGCTTTCTGATGCCATTTTTCTGGATAAAATCATTAATATTTATTAAACCGTGCACTTGATTTCTTAATAATTAAATATGTAAACTTATTTTACTTACCAAATAATTATTACTAAAAATTATATCAAATTCTAACTAAACTTCGCTCGAACTACCTCGAACAAACAAGAGTAACACATACGATATTATCAAATGAAATACACAATATTACGCAGTTGATATTCTATGTCAGTGATGTGACTTGCAATAACTGATTTACGCTTGTCTATTGCGTAAAAGAAATAAAAGTACAAAGAGAATAATCCAGATTTAACAGATGAGTAATAATAGTTTTTATGTAGCTTTAAAAATTTTATTTATTATTATTATATTTATGAATTATAAAAACTAACATAAAGTTGTATTTTTAATAAAGTATTGACAAGTATGTATTGTTTTTAAATGTGTACTCGTATATGTATATATACATATATATGTGTATGTATGTATATGTATATATATATATATATATATATATATATATATATATATAACTTGTTAGATGTAAAAGTTTTCGTTTGTTGTCTATTAAGCAACCGACATTAATATTGTTTATAGAACTATTTTACGACTATTTGTTACTTTTGATATGGCAACACTATTAAATTTTATTTCATCCCTTTGAATGTAAATATTTTGAAGCGACTCAAAAACAATTAAACACAGTCGAATTTTAAGAGCGAATAGTCAGCTTAAATGTACCCTGTAAATTCATATATTTTCAATTTTTTATTTTTTGTGTAAATTAATATGGCTATAGAAGAGGTAACGCAATGATTTAAGTGTTATCACGATTAGCAAATTAGTTTTCTAGTCATCAAATATGGGAACTAGTAAAATATATAACTTAACGTGGGCAGAATTTAGTTCTTGTTTAACTTCGACCGCAAAATCGTTAAGAGAAGAAGATGATTTGGTAGATGTCACGTTAAGCGCCGAGGGGCGTATTTTTTCAGCACATAAATTAGTATTAGCCGCGTCTAGTAGTCTCTTAATGAAATTATTAAAGGTACATGTATACACATTTTTACCTATTAAAACACCTTAATCATGTGCCATTTCTGTGTGTTTAATCCATATTTTAAGTTGATCTGTTAATGGTGTTAGATGTTAAAATTCTATCTTGTCTATTTCGTTTTAGAGCAGTCGATGTCAACACCCGATATTAATGTTAGCCGGAATTTCGGCTAATGACTTAGAAGCGATATTAGAATTCATGTACCAGGGCGAAGTTAACATTGAGCCTAACCAGTTACCATCTTTACTACAAGCTGCGCAGTATTTAGATATACAGGCACTTTCACCAACTGCTTTGGTCAATTCTTCGAGCGGTTCATCGGTTCGTATTAATAATCTAATCTACTTCCGAATTTTAAAAAGAACTGTTTAATTTTCGTGAACAAATCATTGTTTTCTCAGACGTGTAGTGGTAGGTTTGATACAATTTTTAAATAGTTTTCGCTTTACCGTGGTTTATTTATCTTTACATTTTCCGTCAAATTCATCAATAAATCAAAATAACAAAGAAAAAAATAAAAACTTTTTTCTGTTAAATACCCTTTTAGTCTCTAAAGGTACTTAGTAATTTTAAAATGTCTTAAGAAGTCTTGGCTATGATATATATATATATTTTGTTTTCTTTTTGTTTAATATTTTATAAAATTATATAATTGAACGAAATCCGAAAAATTTAACTCCGTAGTTATATCATCGAGGCGTAATTTTTCGTAAAAGAGGTATTAGTTGAGAAATACACCGATCCAGACTTATTTCTAATCGTATTTATAAATTCGTCAGTTTCGAGGAAGCATTTTATACTGTACACTTAAATTAAATAAATTTCAGCGATTAACTTTTGCTTGCTTTCTTTTTTTTTTTTATATAGTATTGCTTATTTAATACGTGCGCATTTACACGAAAAACGGAAAAGCTTTGCTTTTAGTCACAGATTCTCGAAGAATTAACTATGCAATAATAGCGAGGTAAATTCAATAATATAACTTTATTTTGCTCGGTTTTTTTATGTTTAGTTGTAATTTTTGTTCATTTGAATGTGCATCAGAAATTATTGTACTTTTTCTGATAAAAATATGGATTTCCTAACGTCATTTTAAACGGTAAAAACAAGTACTCAATAAATATTTCTTCTTTACTTTAAAAGATGTGCTTATTTAAAGGTGATCCAAAAATTTTTCAAAATAGAACAAAAAATAGCCATAAAAAAAAAATTATATTGTGTAGAATTAATAACAAAATATTACGAGAAATCCGAAGATTTTTTTCGTATTATAAATTTTGTTATAGAAAGGAACGACGATGAATTTGAATTCTTTCTTTTTGTAAAGAAAATAAATGAGTAGCAAAACGTATCGAAATCTCATGAAATAATCTGTTTCAATGTAGAGTTCATTGTTAAATTATCCATTCAATACTACTTTTTGGAAAACTACAGTTTCATTGCACCTTTTTTTTATCCAGAAAATTATTTGAGTGATCAAGAACGTAATGCAATGATCCTTCCCGAATGTTGATGCTAGTCACGGGTAAAACTATACGATATTTGAAGAATGATTATAAATGAAAGTTTTCATAACTAAAGTTATGCACGTGTCAAGGAAATGTCTAAATAGGGAGAACGATTTTAAAATTTAAAATAGAATAAAAAAATTCAAACAATTATCGGACTACATCAACTGCTTACAGGCTTTATTTTCAGCTACTTCGTATAAGTGAAGGATAACAAAAAAAAAATTAAATCAACACAAATTTATATCAAAAATTTCATGAAATTTTCAATTATTTCTGGATTTAAAACAAAAGAAATAGTGTAAATCTTAAGTAAATAACAATTAAAGTCACTCGTTTTAATTACTTTTTGCTCAAATATGAAAAATTAAATTCATATCCAAATATACAGATTTAATAAAATGACAGGTAGGTGTTACATGGTAAATGGAAAATAATTTCGAATTTAAAATAAATTATAAAACATGGATTACCCTTACAATGCAAAGTTGATTGGCACTTTTAAAATTATTACGCCGTAAGAAAATCATAAATAAGTAAAGTGTCAGTAGGAAGTATGGTTTATGCAGGAAATTTCTTTATATTGTTCGATGTACGCATAACAGAAAACGAGGAAAATGTGAATTATTTACTAAATATTAACAGATTATTGACTTGAATTTCAAGACATAAAGGTATAAATAAAAGGTTTTCATTCGGATTTAATAGTTAAGAATTTACATATAGCACCTACAGAAAACAATTTGCATGTAAATAAAAAAAAATAACAATTTACCGTTAATCTAAAAATGATTAAGAGCTAGGGAGTAGTTAGCCCTGCTCTATAAGGGTGGAATGTATTCTTTTTTAATTCATTTTTTAATTGAATTTATTTCAGAATGAACGTTTTAAAATTAAAATTCAAAAGTTATTTGGTGAATAACGCTTTATTTCACGGTAGAACAATAAAATAACTTCAGGGGTAACACATCCCTAGAATAGTTTTTTCTTAAACACTTCAACTTCATTGTTTTATTTTCTTCATAGCGGTGCAATTTATAGCTCGATCCAGCTGGTTTATTAAATTTTGTATGAAAAAAAATATGGCATATTTACCCCTAAAGAAATAGGGGTGCCAAACTCTACGGCATAAGAGTCGTACCCACATAAGCGCCTTTTTATAAGAAACAATTTGACGTTTATTTCATTTCAAACATTTTTTGAGACATTAAAAAAATACTGTTTGGAAGGTGAACTTTAAGGGCGATCTTGACCCTTTAAATCGACGAGTTAGCACTTCTTAAGTTTACAAAATGAAAGAAATTAGTAAAGTACATCTCTGGAGAATACATTCCTCGTTAGTTTTGAAATTTTAATATGCAAGATAAAACTATCGATGTTGATATCTGTTTACATGAATTTTACATAACTGCTATTTCAGAAAATAAAGATACATTACAGTTTTCCCTTATGTAAAGAAAACGTATTTTGAAATTTTAAAAAGTTATTTATTCCTTTAGACACTTTGGTAAACGCCACTCAGTCTCTGATTTTTTTAGCAAAGCTAAAATTTGTTATTAATGTTGAGTCGATTATATTAAAACTGGTTCATGCACAGGTCCATTTCGATCTTCAGTTGATTTGGCTAACTTTTATTTAATGCTGATATTTTTGGTAAACCAAACAAAACTTTTATTTGTCTTTTTCGCTTTTTTAAATTGTACATACATGCCATTTTTATGTAAGGTTGTAGTTAAGCTTAACTAAAAATAGTTAAGATTTTTGTAGGTTTTTAGGAAGAGATGCGTAAATCAACTCCGCTAGAGGAGTTGGATATATACGTGTCCTTTCTGACTGCGGATATATATCTGCTTCTCATATCCAAATCCGGCAGAGTTACGTATCTCATATTTAGTGTATATATAATTGCACTCTTCGCTGCGTATTCAACTCAAACTCCGCGGAGTACTCGGAACGCACAAAGTAACAGAACGTCTTTGAACACGTGCGCATTTTCTTCGTGCAATTCCAATTTACCAGCACTTTTTTTTTTTTTTTTTGATAAAAAATAGCTTTCGGAGTTGAGATATATTAAATCATGTCGTAGAAGATATATTCGACTGTGTCCAACCGCGGATATACTTCCGAGGATATAACTATGTCCGGAGTTACCCGTGCCTATTTTTACGGTCTTTTGAAATTGCCAATTTTCTTTTCCACACTAATTTTGATTTAATTCACGTTTTCCTACATGTAATTTCCTGCTTATCACGAGAATTCACTTTGTTTAAATAATTGGTAGTTTTTGGGTATTTCATTTTGATTGAATTTTTCTACGGGAATAAAGTTCACATGCAAAATTATTTCCGTTTTCTTGTATTGGAATCCTTGATTTTCCGTTTAAACATTTTGTATCATTTGTGTCACAAATCAATTTATCATTAGGTTATTTTGTGTTAAAAAATTTTTGATCTCCTTAGATTTTCAAAAATCTATTAAATCGATACACTTAAAAGCCTGTGACATTGTCAAATTCAAGATAATTTGAAATTTCATGAACCACAACTACTTTTTTTATAACATATACCGTTAATTTTGGTATTGAACGGAAAACTTGTAACGTAGGAAATTTTTGAGAAAACATCACCAATAGAAGAATGTGTTACTGACCATTAGTCCTGTAAAATGCATCCGGATGCGTTTCACACAATTTTTTAATCCTTACTTTACACGGTGAATTTCTTCCGCCAATCTCTTATAATTTATTTGACATTGAAAACTTTCCTCGACTTAATGTTTAATGTATCTATTCCTGTCTAATAAACATTATCACGCCAAGCTTTTGATTTTAATAACCTCGCCGTATCGTAAATCGTTTCCTGTAAAATTTGTTGATTTAAGATTGCAGCTATCTTCACATATATTCATTTCGAAAAGTGATATTTTAGTATACCGGTAGATTTTGTTTAGCGCTTTTTTCAGTTTTAGGATATTCTCCCGTCTATTTTAAATCTTTCGAGCGATTCTTTATTTCAATTTAAAGTCGTAAGTTTCCTACTGTAATAATTATTCTTAGTGTTCGTGTAAGTAGCATTTATGTTAATTTCTTTTAAGCTTTTTAGTTATAAATTAGCGATGTTTTAATAAATAATCCACACATAGATTTCCTCGGATTTCAGCGTTGAACAGTGCAATCAAATTTAGATAAAAATGATACATGGTAAAAGGCGAAATAATGAAATGCTTAGGAGTTTACCTTTTCGATTGATGATGTGAAAAATAACGGTTTAACAATACGAACTTTATTTCGTGTAGATAATTAGATAGTCGTTTAATTATCTGATAGATAATTTAAGTTTCTTTATTTGAATATTCTCTTTTTCGATTTACACTTCTTGATATGAAGGCTATAGCTCTTACCTCTTTGTTGATTTCATGTACTAGAACTTCGGCTATCTCTGCTGGTGAGGGTCATATAATTATCAGCAGTTTACGATAAATATTTGATCAGAAACAATTTCATTGTTTAATTCTACAAATAAAAATTTACATTAATGCATCATTTGAAAGTTTTTAATTCATTAGGAGTCTTCCAATATGGAATGTTTTAGTAGATGCGTTTATTTTTATTTTTTAGTGTCAAATTTAATTAATTATAGCTTACACTCACTGTTTAAAAAATTATACAGAAACTAAGCTATTCAGTAAAATTTTCTGACGGGCTCTGATCTGCGAGTTTCAGTCGATACCTATGATTGTAATAATACGGAGAAACGTATGTTTTATATATCTCATTTAATATATATATATATATATATATATTTACATTAAATCTTTAAAAGAAAATATAAATAAATTGATACACTTCAGTTGTAAAGTTTTATTTGAAGTTTTGAATGCAAAAATTTGAGCTGCCCCAAGTAAAATGCTTCATATTCAAATTTGTTCGATTACACATCATTTACATAATGACTAGAAAAATTTATCTTAGGCGAAAAACTACTTGTTACAGTTTACACCAAAGGTAAATAATGCGATATTAAATAAAAAATTATTTTTAGAAATACAGTTAAAAATATAAAAGTAAAACTTATTCATATTTATAATTTAAAAAATTAATTAATTAGAACTAGGAGAGTAGTACTTTAGCGCCCAGTCGCCGTAGCTATTTTATTTATCACTTTAAAAAGGATACAATCCCTTTTTTCCCTTGCTTCTTTTCCACCCTGAAAAACAATGAGTGGAATCATTTATTAATTTTTGCTTATGAAATGAATGCGGTAAAAATCAAACCATCAAATTAAGTTCTTTTCTCCTTTTTAACCAATTTAAGTTAATATATTTCGGAAGTTGTAAAATTTTCTCTCTTTTTCCCATCTGTGTGACGATGCAAAAACAAAACTAAAAAAAAAAAAAAAAAAATTGAATATTTCTTATTGAATTAAAATGAACTTTATTTTATTGGATTTGCCATTTCATATAGGCTTGGTCTCACTTCGGCACTATTTACATAAATGTAAATAACTTTTAATTAAAATGCAGTGTTAAATATTCTTTGGTAGTTGTCAAACAGTATTCATTTTCGTCATAAAGCTACAGTTAAATCTGAGTCAAAAGTGTAAATAAATAACGCTATAAATAAAACACGATGATCGATTATAATGATAAAGAGTCTGATTTCTATAAAGTAGAAACTAATTAAATATTACATTTTGCACCTGATCGAATGTAATATTGATTCTATCTCAGCTTGCCTTTCTTTCTCACTCGGGCTAATCTTCATTTTGAATTTGAAACTAATTTTTACGACGTGACATAAATATTCTATTTACCATTGTCAAAAGTTCGACTTTACGATGAAGTTTTTTTTTTTTTGGCGCGTCAACTATGGACATAAATGCAGCGCAAGTGAAATTTTTCAAAGTGTCAATGTGTGGAAGTGGGATTTGAACCAGGTACTAGTCGAACGAAACACCGCTATCTCACTAAATATGTAGCTATCTCACGGTAAAGCTTTATTTATACTTAGTGCGGAAATGGTGTGAACCTAATCTGACATAAACTATACGCCGGATTAGTTATTAATTACAATTATACGATAAATTGAAACTAGTTACAAATAGAGATATAGATATATTAATTTACAAAGTTTGCTCTAAAATTTCTGATGCCGGGTGGCTGCCGAGTCAATGAATTCCGGGACACCGGTTTATTTCTTTGCTCAACCTACTAATAAATATTACATTGATGTAATTAAATGGCTGAAAATCGTAATTTTCCTTCCCCCCTTGGTAATGCGAAATTTGATAGTCGTAGTTTAACTCGCATTTTCATTTATAAGTTCTGGTGGAATAACGTAAATCAGTCGAAAAAATTAACCATCTTTTTTTTCTCATTATTCAGTTTGCGTTCTAATTTCTACCTTAAATCAAACGAAGCGTTTACAAAGGAAACCTTAAAAATAATCGACTCGTTTGAAAACCGAATGAAGTGTAAAAAAAGTTTATTAACATGATTTTCAATGAGGCGTGAAAAAAAAATATACATTTCTGCGTTAATTTTTTTCTTCTGGTTTTTGAATTTGTAAATAATTCACTTGACATTAGCTCCATTCTTTCCCTTTCTTCCATATACATGACCTCTCCTCCACCCTTCCTAAACTGGAAAATATAAACAAGTAAGAAAACAAAAAAAACGCGTTTAAATAGAAAAAGGCTAAAAGAATATTGCCTTATTAAACAAAACAGTAAATGTTTGTTTATAGTGAAAAAAATAAATAAAATAACAACGATTCCGTTTTAATTGAGAGAGTACATAATATATATATGTATATAAGATATCTAGAACCGATTTCAAATAGCACATTATGCTGAAGGGATCAATGTTTAGATGTTTAATCTGCAGAAAAAATAATAGAAATTAATTTTTTTTTCTATTTAATCCGATCCCCCCCCCCAGAACCACATCCGCGTACATTACATCGCAAAAAGTGTCGCATAAATCTTCACAATTTCATTTCACATACACTTTATTTCATCCGATTACTTTATGTTACGAAAATACGTGTATTCATGAAGTAATATTTAGTCGATAGCTTTCCTTCTATTGTTTCTATAATCTATTTTCAATTTTATCATTTTCCTTTTTATGTTATTCTAATTCTCGAGTTTTTTTTTTTTTCTTTTTTCGGAGAATAATAATTCAACCTTCCCTCTTATTTTAATATTCACGTTACTTTTAATTCTATCGTATTTCTATAAGGCACGTGCACACGGTACATAAGTATGTACATATTTATGTGATGTAATTTGTATCATTTGAATATTTCAGTTATTGTCTCAAGTTTTTTATTTTTCACCGGAAAACGCATAAGTAACCTTACTATAACTTTATAATTGTAATTTGTCCGTGCTGCTTGCGCAGTTACCGCATACATGAGAATTTGTTTACAATATGAAATTAAATAAAGAAACCTCTAAATAGACATTTAAATAATTTCTCGCGGTTTCGTCAGTTTTATAAAGAGAAACTTTGAACCGTAGCAAAGCCAGAATTTCTTTTGCGAACGGAGAGTCCTACTATACAAGGGCGTCGCCAGCCAATGAGCCAGGTGGAGGGGTCAAGACGATAGAGAATATGAGTTATAGGAAAAATCAAATTTATAATTTATAAAGGTTTAATATTTCATTTTAAACAAGAATAAAATCTTAATTAAAACATAATTTTCGTGGGTTTCTGGCAAATTGTTCTACTACTTTATTATAAAAGTCTTCCAAATTGTCCGTGAATACGCGTCTAATGCTCATCATGGCTAGTTGATTAAAAAGTTTCGAAGATCCAGGAGGGGCAACGGCCCTCCCCTGCCCACCCTTGGCGATACAGTAAAACCTCCCTAATTCGGAACTTCTACAATTCAGACTGACAAAAAAATAAACTTTTTTTTTTACTGCTACCGTGTTAATTTTTGTGTAAGCGAAATTGAAGAAGACGAGTGTACATAAATATTTTACAAAACGCTGGTGAAGAATGTACCGTGTGGCAGACGTACGGGACTGATTAAATAGTGATGAAGATAAATTTGGGTACCCTGTCCAGACGGAAGAAGAAATAGCGGTTGTCGTAAATGAACGTTTAATTGAGGATGTGCAACAAGATTCTTCTGATAGTGAGAAAGTCAACTATAAAGAAATCCAAGAAGAGACTGTAAAATAAACGATGCTAAAAATCACGTTGATTCTGTTCTATAATTCGGAATTTTCGCTAATTCGCACCTACTGTGGTCCGCATTAGGTCGAATCAGCGGGGTTTTACTGGACAGTTTAGAAGATTAGCACGCATAGCCTCTTTCACGCGCGTGCTTCAGCAAATACCCACTCACTACGGAAAGACGTTGACGTTAACATAACTATAGCTGCGTTATTGGTCTTAATATAACCAGATACCATGACGCAGTTGGTTAGGCAACGATGTTTCGTTAGGACGTGATATCTCGCTGCCGTGCGTTGAAAATATGCAAAAAATTCACCTGCGCTGAGTTAATGTCCATAGTTGATGAGTCCCCCACAAAAAAAAAGAAATAGATAAGCGCAATATGTGGTAAAAACCAAAAAGTAGCAAGAGCACAAATTTGTCGCTTTCACAGATTTTCTGTTGTAATAAGGTTATGTTTAAAAATAATATGTTTATGATTTAGTAATTACTTTTGTTTTTCACCAGAGGGGAATCCAGAGGCAACAATTCCGAAAATAAAAAACGAAAAACACTATCGAGTTTAAAA
The DNA here is from genome assembly GCA_039619475.1 of Icerya purchasi. Lineage (NCBI taxonomy): Eukaryota > Metazoa > Arthropoda > Insecta > Hemiptera > Monophlebidae > Icerya > Icerya purchasi. Next base: position 256,618,768 of record CM077116.1, on the reverse strand, counting down.
TAAAAAAATAATAATTTTTACACCCATATTTTTATTTTTGGAAAAAAGGCGAACATAATGGAAATGTAAATAGCATAGGAAGTCCAAGCCTAAGCAAACAGGAGCACGGAGCCGAATGCTTTGTCAAAAGAGATGAACATTCAAGGAACATCGGATCAGCGTCACAAACAGCTGCATTGTTTGAATGGAGCTGACAATATGGGGAAGAGTGTAATGAAAAGCGGAGCGGGAGAAAGGCAATTAAGAATGATTAAAACACCGGCGAATGATGGAGACAACATTTATTTTGCTGTAACGAAACAATGCCAAATAATATCTCCCTGCCGCGCGAGGAGGAGAAGCATGGGCGTCGCCAGGGGGAGCAAGCTGGAGCCTCGAAATTTTTTAATCAACTGGCCATGATGAGTATTCATAGGCGCGTAATCATGGACAATTTGGAAGACTTTTATAATTTTATTATAAAAATTTGTCAGACACATGAGAAAATTTAATTAAGATTTTATTCTTGTTTAATAAAATATTAAGCCTTTTCCAAATTATAAATTTTATTTTTCCTATAACTCATATCCTCTTTCTATCATCTTGTCCCCCCTGGCTCATGGCTGGCGACCGCCTTGAGGAGAAGCCAGTAAGATTCTATTTGTGCGAGTGAATAAACATATCGACCGGATGGACTATTCTTAAATATCTGTCCGGCGGTATTGAAAATCGAATGTTTATTCCGATCTTTATTAATAAATCGATTTTTTTTTTTTTTTTAATGGGTTCGTCAACATGGACATTGGCCCAAGAACAGTGGAACAGAGAGAAAAGAGAGACTCAGATCCTTACACGATCAGAGATAGCTGACAGAAAGGAATCAAGAGCTAGAATAACCGAAGAAGAAGGAAGGGAGAGGATGAATGAAACACAGTATGGAGCGGAAATACCGGTTTGTAAGAGGAAGGAATAAAAAGAAGCTTGTTCAGTTGAAAGCGACGAACAACTGAACATTATATGATCGGGATCAGAAATACATTGATCGCCGTGAGGAGAAGGCACGAGAGAATAACGGAATCGATTTATTCGGAAATGAACACAAAGAAAATTTTATGTTCATTCAAGTATCGTGAAAAGGATATACAGTCAAAATGAAGAAAAATTTCAATGTGTATTCAGGAGAATTTGTGTGTATCTGTATATATTTCTTCTCCGTATTTACGACTTTTTTTCGTTTAGTATTATAACTAGTTCATTTTCAAAGTACCCTTATTCTGTGTTCAATTTCGAATTAAGCAAAATATTAATCGGTTAATATTTTTTTTTTTTTATCATTTCCGTATATATTTTCGCGATAGCCTGGCTACTAGAGTGCTTGATTTCCGTTACGGAAGTCTCGATCCCAGACATTACAGAAATTAAATTAAATAATCGCTAATTTACGTGGAAGGCAATGGCAAACCACCACGTATACCAAGTTTAGTATAGAGCAGATGGATACGGAACTATACTTATAGCGCGATAACAAGCGATTACAGTCAGTTTTAAGTGTAATCTTGCATGTGTACACTCACGTTGCATATAACAATTGCCATGAGCGCGCTACCTATTCTGTACAGCTAGGATGTACCAATAGGTAGTGACGACGCACGGAATCGATCGTATTGACTGAAGAAATTTCGGTATCAAAGCTCATCTATAAAATTTGCTACAGAGTCGAAAACGTAAGCTTAAATTGACATTTACTAATTGCGAAAGCCCACTGAAAAAATTGAATATTCGTAATCACCGTTGCCGCGGAATCTCTATTAATAATCACTTTAGGAGTAATACGTTCGTTTTATTTCCTTTTATTTCATTTTACTTTTTAATATTCTCGGGCTTTCTTTTATTATTCCGGTTACCCGCCGGATTTCGCGAATTTACTCTTTCCTATAATTTAATTTGATGTTTGAATAATACACGCACTCTTATGTCATAGTTTTCATCCCAAAAATAAGTTTCGTTCAACTAATCAAGTCTGCAGTTTAAAATATTATAAACAAATGCGTCATTTCATAACTGTTATAACTTTTGAAAGAACTTAGTTAAGCTATTATTCCAAGTGTTTCTTTTTTATTTCAACTGTTACGGGTTAAAGAGTATCTGAGGTTCGAAAATTTCAGAAAACTGAACATACAATCAAAGTATAAATTTCAAAGATATTTGTGATTTTTATAAATTCACACTGAGCAAGTTTAGTGTCATTTTAGAGACTATCTAATCAAGATCGAAAAATATTAAAAATCCGTAATAGCAACTGTGATAAAATCAACGACACCGAGATTACATTATAGTCTTCAAAGTTGTCTTGCGTTTCGAAACATCCGATAGTGTTGTACATCGTTTGTTTTCAACAGCTGGAAAAATGGCTGTAACGAACGTACATTAAAAATAGTTAAATTTTTATTTTAATAAATTTACAAAAAAAAAAAAAAAGTGCAATGAGAAAATTTCAGCGATATTTGAAGAAAGTCTGGATGTCTAGGTTAAAAATTTAAGGCTTTCGCGTTGTTCGTTCCAGATAAATATAATTTCACAGATGTTATCCGACTACGTGATTTTCAAAGATCCGTACGTATTATCTTCTTTACGAGAACAGTAATTCTCGGACCAAATAAGTGAAAGCGGAAATTAGTTTAAATATGTAAGCGAAATTACGAACCAGAACTAGAGTAATATTTCATATATTGCAAAAATTGAAATAGTTATGTAAAAATGTAAACGTACTTAATAAGTATTCAGTAACAGTTCGTTTAAAGTTCTCGGTACAACCGAAATACAACTATGTTATAATTGGCTAAGAAAATCGATAATTGAAAATGAAATAAGTCACAACTCTACCTAATGCGAATTAATTATGTTGCAGAACAGTTGAGTCAACATTTTATTATCGATATTATTTTTAGAAAAACCGGTCTCACTGCTATGTAAAATATTACGCTAAATGTAACAACGAAAAATAGTTGAAAAAAAAAAAATCGATAAAAGATATTAGTAATGTACATGAGGGTGTTATGATTATTCTTAAACAGCATTAATACTTTTTGGATTCCCAAATTTATATTGCAAAAATAATTAGAAACTATAGGAAAGAAATAAAACAACACCGTCACCCGTTTTCTATAAGCCAAAAATATTGTAAATATTATGAATATTCAATGGGTTTTAATTATTGTTACAATTCGAATTTGGGGTCACTCCGAATAAGTATTAATGTTTCTTAAGAATAATCATATAGTAATATCGTTATATTTCTTTTACATACTAGCCTTTTCGAGTAATCATTTTTTACTTTTTAGTGCGTTTTTATAAAATTTTTAGAGTAAATCTTGAAATCGGTTTTTCTTCTTTTTTAAAAAAATTATTTCACAGTTTTTAGTAAAAATACTTTTGATTGATAATATGGGTAGATGAATCTGAAACCTATGTTACTTTTTGTACTCCGTGAAGAGATGGGGGGGGGGGTATTAGTTTAAGAATACGGTGTTCAAATTCCACCATTGATATGAGCTTGTAAATCGCGCTTTCGAGGTTTCAAATTCATTACCTTTATCCGAAGCTACATTCACATAACCGACGTTAATAATACTCACATTACCCCTTTAATTTTAAAATTTTGCATGCTTATATTTTTCTTGTATACTAATGGAAATTTTTCAAACTAATTTTTGAATTAAACAAAAAAAATATTTTTTTCTCAAGACTTGCTTTTTTTTTTTTTTTCTTTTAATATTTATTTGAATGCAATCAATAACCATCGGTACTCGTATGAGACCGTAACTAATCGGCGTACTTCCGAATAAACAAAGGATATCATCGTAGTCAGTCCTGCTCACGTCAAAAGATATACGCAGTAATGTTAAAACGTAATGTTTCGGTCAGTGATAAGAATTGGCATGTGGCTGTTTCAAATTCGTTTTCCTTATTCGAATTTATATATTTCTTCGTGGTAATTAACACTGAAAATAAAGTACCAATGGCGTTTGTTGTATTACTAAAAAATTTTCTAAAATAAATTCTTTTTTTAACGTCCATTTTAATGACTACTACTGGGTATTCGTGCTCACCGATATTCATCGGTACTCACATGATTTCACCATTGGCCGGTTTCGAGTGAACGAAAAATCATCAAAATCAGTTCATACGGGCAAAAGTTATGCGTGAATAAATGTAAAAAGAAGCATGGCGACACCAGTATATAACCTCCTTTTTATAGTAGCCGTAAAGATAGCAGATAACCGGAAAGTGTATGTAATCTATACTTATTTGTTAGAACGTTTTCGAATCCTGTTTGGTTAAGAATGAAGTCTAATGAGGTATACTTAAATTCAAACGAAATAAAACTGCTAATAATACCTGTTTCAATAACACACGCTTAAACAGTAAAAATAAAGAATAATTTTCTTAAGTAATAAAACTTAAATAAAAACAAAAAATATCAGATTAATGTACAAAAAATTTCCCATTTTTAAAACCGCCTCTGCTTTAAAATAGTCTTTGTTGTTCAATTCCCGTTTATAACACATGTTAGAAACTCGCGCGTTTCTGAATCCGTTTTTTCTATATGTAATCAACTTGCTTCTTCAAAAATATACACCTCAGTATGTTTTACTCTTAGCTGGTGAAGAACTAGACTCGAAGGCGTTTCTATATACTTTCCGATTATTTCCAGTTTTTGTGATTACATTTACTTTTTAATATTTTATAAATTCAATAAACAAAATGATAAATTTCTCTACAATCATTCCGGTACATTATTTCGGATCGTTTGGTATACGAAATTTTTTATAAAAACGATTTATTTCGTCTGTACGTGAATACCTCGTGTTCCGTTTTACATCGAATTTCCTTACATTGCCATTTTTCAATTTTTTTCTTCTCTAAAATTCTGAGAATACAATTTTTAAAATCTAACTCTGAGTCAATGAACTGAACACTACGTCTGACTAGTAAATATATGCTAGTCTTTCTTTTTTCTCTCATGCAGAAACTACATTAAATTTTTAGACGTAGAGTTAGGATAAATACCAGTTAAACTAGGTGAAAAGATAAAATTTTCGTAAACACTATCCGGTTTAAAATACATCCCATTTCCTATTTTAAAAATTTATGTAGAAGGAAAACCACGATTATTAATATACTTTGTCGCATTTATCTATTTAAAAATCAAATGTATCGGTTTAAAAAATGATACGCTACACTTCAGCTACTGTCAGTATTTTCCGGAACTTATAATAATCGATGATAAGCAATTGAATGACAAGTTTATTTTTGGTTTATTTGTTGCCGAAGATTTTTATAAAAGTAAAAGTAGTTGAGATGGAAAAAGTACTGGATGTTGTATGAAATTAGACGTGATAAATCAGTGAAATGCAGAATTTTCGAATGAATGATAGAGAAAGGATGCCGTAGGGAAACATGAGCGCAACGAAGGACTGTATAAATCAAAAATGATGGCTGTTAGGACCGTGTAATCTAAGGGTTTATTTGTTTTCGAAAGAGTATACGTGGCATCTATCATTTTTTCCGATGACTTTGTGCGTAAAAAACAACGATTTGGAATCGCTGTAGAAAATATTTTAAAATAGATACGTTTTAGTTTATTTACTTTTAGGACCGTAATGTGTGAACGCTAAAAAATGATTAGATTGGAGGTTAAACCGAGATATTTTAGAACAGAATGCAAAGAATTTGATGAGTCACTTAAATATATATATATATATATATATATATATTTGTGTGTGTGTGTGTGTGTGCATGCATGTAGGAACGTCATTTCAGTTTTTACTTGGCGAAGTAGGGGATAAAATTTAAAAAAAAAAAAACACTTTTAGGTCAATGAAGAAGCTGTTCGTAAATTTTAAATGCAAATAAAAAAAAAAAAGAATTAATGTAAAAAAAAATTGTTACAATTAAAAAAACCCCACATTACCGAAAATTTAGGACAAGAAATTAAAATGAACCTAATTATTAATGATTTTTTTAAAATTTTAAACTCTTGAGGAAGGCAATATGACGCCGTTGTATATATAGTAATTGAAGTTTATTTTTTCTGGTATTTAATAAAAACATACACACACACGTACGGTTAAAAAAAACACTGTTTGTAAACCAGTTTATAACATGTTTTTTGTGCATTAAATAAGAAATTGTAAATTGGAAGCGAATATATGTTTAGATTATTGATAAACAAGTGTCCCGAAACCAGTGGGACCATATATAATAGTTCGTTACACTTCGGAGTTACATAATACTATTTTTCATGGTGCACGGAGGGGAGAAAGTGAAGAATTCCCTTTAATCTTGGATGAAAGTTCTGTAAAAGAAATGGAAATATAAAAGCATCCATACATTACCATTGATACCGGAATTCTTGAGTTTGATGAGTAAACACTGTACCGTATCGAATATGTCGAAAAATACTGACTAACGGTATTATATAAAGCCTATAACTAGGTGATATCGCCGGCTTGTATCGAAAACTGAACATATTATTTATGTAGAGTAAGGAAATAAGTTTGAAGTTAAGTTCGAAAAATATGAAAAAATGCAGAAAGCTTAATTGTTGGCCACAAGAATATAGAGACACTGTTTTTCGATTATCGGAGTTAAATGAAGAATCGGTTCTACAAGGTGAGGATATTCTTTCGAGAGAAACGGTAATCAAACAGATTTGACGCAGGAGGGGCATGCACGAGTTAAAAAGGGACGATAGAGACCTCCTTTAGTGATTTAATTACAGAATAGTGCGGAATAGATTTTTACTGCATACCTGATTAAACAGGACCCTTGATAAACGCTCGTGTTTACAGCGCTAACTATCTTACAAAAAAACCTTTAGCAAAAATACCAGACAACGCTTGGCGTATGTAAACGAATAAAAATTAAATCGGTAGATTTTTATTACGAAAAAAAAAATATGCAAAGACTTACGAAATAATAAATAATTAAAATTAATTATAAAAAGCAATAAATATAGCTGCATTGAATCTTCTATAATTCAACAAATATCGATTTGATAGTAACACACATTTTGATAACTGCCGCTATGATATAATAATTTTTTTAAGTGAAATAAGTTAAAAAAAATTTAAATGGGCAGGGTCTCTATACTTAATATATATTGCGCACGGAAATATAAGTTATGGGGATAATTTTAATTATTGTGATCTTATGATTTCCGGTTTTATGTATTATAAAATATTTTAGATATTTTGCTGATACATATATTGAAAAATATGCGAAATATTTGGCAACGACTATGTAGATAAAATACTTCGATGTACCGCATAGCATTTAGCGGATTCTACAAGGGTGATTTTGTACGGATTATAGTTTTTTATAAGTGCTCTCGGACACATGTAACCCCATGCGTGCATGCATACATTAATCTAAGTAGGATTAGTGTAAGTTAATTTTTTGTTTATCTAAGATTAAATATTAACCGCCGGAAATCAAATGTGCATAGTTTTCTAGACCCTATCAATAGCGTATTTAACGTGACTCTATTGAAAGTTAGTCAATTATCATATTACGGAAGTTCTAAATATTTAACTTCTTTAACCCATGGAACATGTTTAGACTTTCCAACGATTTCTGGGAAAGGTAATGATCGCTAACTAGAGAAGAGGATAATCCTAGTTTTTTCAGTGTTGAGATTTAGTTCCTATCTCTTGTAGTGTTTAAAAAGACGGTATATTTCCTGCAGTTATTTGATGAATAAAGTTTGTTCTGCGCATAATGTGCGGTATAAAGTTAAACCATCCGCATATTCTATACAAATGATATTTTTCGTAAATCATTCAACAATAGCAGAAACAAAAACGGAATATTTCTCTAAGGAGCTGCTAAAAAGTACATTTTTATCAATGGATCCTTTATAAAAGTGTTTTTTTCTTTTTTTTTGATTGCGACTCGACTAATTTAATATCACTTTTTTTTACAATATACCATTGTGCATTGCTCTGCCAACCAGGATTGTATCTAGACCAAAATTTCGGGAGGGGTTACGAAAATACTTTTATAAATATACATATATATATATATATATATATATATCTACGTGTGTGTTATCATGAAATATATTTATTTATAAATAGTAGGTACACTAAAGCCTTCTGCTGAAACTCGTATCCGAGTGAACTGGTTGCACATTCGTATCTATTGCTGAGGGTGGGTGCGGAGATGGCTGATGATACCAATCTTGGAATAGCAAATGCGACCACAATGATGACATTCGAAAACGTTAGGTGGACTAGAGCTGTCGTTGACTGTTCTTCTTCTTTTTAATGGTCCAGTAGTTAAGGATACTGCTTCAACTACTCTTTTACACTTTACACACTAAAGCCTTATAGTCAATTATTGTATATGCAATATTTGAACAGTACAATAAAAACAAATAAAAAATAGTCGTTTCCATAAAATTCATAAAAATTTTAATTTTCTTTTGTCAAAAATTAAAAAGAAATAAATTTATTCTGAATTTCGGTCCATTTAATTCAAGCAGTTATTATTTCGCAGTTACCAGGGGGGTGAGTGAACTTTGACCCCCCCCTTTAGGTACGGCCCTGGTGCCAATTATATTAATTAATAACATTCCAACATGTTTATAGAAATTAAAGTTATCAGTAATGAAATTAGTAATTTTCGCTACTTGATGTGTAGTAGAATAACTTGGTCGAAATCTGAATTTTTCAAGATTGTCATGTTTCGGTAAAAAAAAGTTTCATAACCGACATCTAATGCAATTTGTTTTGCCGGTCTACTTAAATTACTCAGCAAGTTAATGATGAATTTTATATTATTCTTGGTTTAGGTAAAACAATGAACTTAGCTATTTCCTATTGAGAGAGGAAATGTGTAATTCTAAATATGCAATTAAATTAATTACGTAAAAAGTAGCAGCTTTATAACGAGTGATTTGATTTTTCTTTTATTACACGGTGCTTCTATAGGTACAAAGAAATCATTCGTATTTATAAATACTGATCGCGTTGAGCTCCGCATTTCTTAAATTTCCTCATGCGATCATTTCTTATCCTTTTTTTTCGTCTGTTTTCCAATTATCAGCTATATTCGTTTGTATGCGTCAATAGTCGTTTTTCACTCTATCCTTTTTCCAACATTCCACCACACATTTTATCCGTATACTTTCTCCTAACCAATAACTATATCTATCGAGTGATTCACGCGTGATTTGTGAGCAGTAATGATACCAGCAGTTGTATAGCACTCAAAATTTGTATAATGTAATAAGCAGAAGGAAAACAACATGTTTTTTAATTGTTTTTTTTTTTTTTTTTTTTTTTTTAATATAATGAAACCACAATTAACAGAGTAACATAGGTGTACAATTTTGCAGGAAAAATTGTCGAAACAAGTGGATGAAGTAATAAATAATTACATTAACAGTAACGGCAGCAGCAGCGGCGAAAGTAATCAACAGGCCTCCGGTACGAATAAAAATCAGGCAAACGAAGCTACAACTAACAATGACGTTGATGCGGTAACGAATGGTTGTAGCAGTGAAACGAATTGCGAATCAAAGCAACCGCCTGCTAACGGTGAAAAACGGACACTTCAGACGCTGAACAACAGGCCGCGAAAAAAACATCGGAATAATAATAGTCAGCAACAATTACAGTTGCAGCAGCAACAATCGCAGCAGCAATTACAGATACCAGTGCAACAAACGCAACAACAGCTTCAATTACAGCAATTGCAATTGCAAACACAACAACAACAGTTACAATTACAATTGCAACAAAAACAAACGCAACAACAACAACTGCAGCTGCAACAGCAACAGCAACAACAAAATATCATATCGAATAACATGGTAGATTCTACCGATATGGAGCTTGCGCAGAATAACGTGTTCCAGAGCAGTAAAGAAGACGACATTAGTTTCTTGGACTTTTTCGGGCCCAGCATCATTAACGACGAAACGAGCAATATTAAGGAAAACCTGTTTTCGAACTCGGACTGTGATAACGGATCGAATCAGTACAGTAACGGCGGCGCATGCATTCATAATTCGACCATCGCGCGAAACGAGTCCTCTAAACGATTGAATTCGCTGGAAGTAAAAACCGGCATCTCCAGCACCGGTAATAAGGATGAAAGAGAAATGGCCGTCGGTTCTGCCGCTGTATCGGAGTCCGCTCGGGCACAACTGTACCAGTGTAAAAATAATCTCGAAAACGATTCCGACAGCTCTAACTCGGACAACGAACTTATGTCACTGGATAAGGAATACGCGGCTCATTTCGTTAACAATGGTAACGGCACCGCTAGTCGCTATCAGAATAATAACATATCAATGGTGGTGGCCGACTTGAACGCTTCCAAAACTGTCAGTAACACGGCAATTAGCACTGTCGGCGATGGCGGAAAATCGACCTGCCATCGATATGACGCAAAAACCGTTTCGGAAGAGAAACAACGACGCAAAGAAGATGAGGACAAGTTTGTTGGTCCCGGCGATGGATTAAACGGTAGTAACGGACTGATGACCGGAGTAGGATGCGGAATACTAAAATCCTATCTTCAGTCGATGCCGGTCAGGTCTTCGACGAACAACAACAAGAAGGAACGAACGAACTGCAATCATCAGCAGCTGATGATGAACGAACTGTTTTCCGACGAGGAAAGTCAGCCGATGCTCGGTGGCCGGAACTGTTTGTGCGGAGTGGCCGTAAAAGAAAAGCTAAATATGGCGGCGGAGAAATTTCTGAACAATAACAGCTTGGAAACGCAGTTAGAATACCACGGACTGAAAGGTTTTAGTGTCGAAAGTGGTAAAGTATATTCTTTTCATTTTAATTTGGTTAACTAATCGAGCAGAGCCATTCATTATAAGTTACCTCTTAAATGCCAAAGAATCGAATCTCTTAACTGACCGATGTCTTCCGGTAACTATTAGATTTCGATTAATTATACGGCGTGCAAGCGTAGAGCGAGAAATGAATTTAGCCAACCTGGTTCTTTGTATCAAAAAATTTACTTTGGATCTTAATCCTCTATTTCTCTATTGCTCTTTCTTTTCACCATTTCGGTCTGCCCGTCAAAGCGGTTCCGTATCATGCTATCGTTTTTGTGCACCGCGTAGCGGCTTAATCACGATTAACAATACTAAATGAACACTTACTGAAACAATATATTTAGAGTAATCATGATTACAACATCGACGAGCGCCGCGCAGTTATACATTGTTTCGGTAACTATTCAGTATTATTGATGGTGAAAATAGTAATTTCAATGAAAACATTAACAGCTATTGGCACTTTTCTGTTCGGTGTAATTTTTAAAATTTTTTATATCTTCCTTTCAGACATGGCTTGATCGTAGTATTTTCATTTTACCATTTATATATTTGCGATTTCAGTTGACAAACATTCGATGCCTTAAATGAAAAAATACCTACTCTAAAAATAGATTTCGGATTTTGGACGCAGTATGATTTTCATTTCAAATTAGTCGCTGTTACACACTTCGAGTTAACGTTTTTATTTTACAGAAGTGATTTTCTAATTTCGTAAATTTAGCGCTGTCGCTAAAAAATGACCATCTTACCTCCAATGACCGATCCGCAAACTCTAAAACAATAGAAAAAAACCCGAATCTGATCAGTTGAAATTAACTGTAAAAATGGAATAGCGCTTTATATTCTTCAGTTCTGGGCGAAGCAATGACTCTTATTCGCCATGTACTTAAGAGTGATGTCGAACAATATTAGTGTTGCGTACGAATTAAACCGATTATTATTTAAACTATTTATATTAAGCTAATCTCTGTGTACTGCAATCAATGCAGCCATTTGTTTCTATTTGTTTTATTTTCCACTAGAATTCTTCTTATTTACACCACATAAACCTGTTGAAGGACAAAAAGTAATTTTCACGTTTCCTACCAAAATTCTCACCTTAAATATATATATACATATATATATATATATATGTTTTTTGTTGTTTTTTTTTAAATGGCTTTGCAAATTTCTCACCTGCCACGCCGAAACGGTAAATTTTGTAAAACAAAAAAGTATTTTCGGATCATTAAAGGTCACAATTTTTGGTAAACACCGCGTCAACATTAACAAACACGTTTACACGATCCATCATCAGAAAAAAGTTTAGTTTCTGATGGTGGAAAACGAGTTCGAAACGTTCAGGTGTGTTAATGCTGACGCGATGTCTATCAAAAATTGTGATTTTGATGTTAATATGAACCACGATGAAAACTCTTTGCGTATTGTTATTTTCGGATCGTTACGTCAAAAAGACGCATGCTTGATCGGACTTGTTAACATCTGAAAAAATCGTAATTTTTTGCCTATTTTTCAATGGAGTTCTAGTTTTATAAATGAATAAATATAACCTTTAGCGTCAATTATAAATTTAATAAGTTCATCTTTACGTACGGTTTCATTCGTGGAAGTGATTTATTCTTATAAATTAATCACCGATGATCTCGCCTGTTCATCACTGAGAACAGCTGTTATTAAAAATTGTAAAACTATGAAATTAGCCCCTATAATTGACGTTAAATTTACGTTGTTAGTGGTTAAAATTTACGAATTGACGTATTTCCTTTTTTATTCCGTTGTGTCATTTGTTAATAATCACAACAGCGTGTGAAATACTTTTTCCTTTTTCTCAATGTACACGATTTCTGTTTTGATATTTATCATTAACAACTCTAGATGAGGTTAGTACACTAATTATATTCTTTACCGCGTCCGCGTAGCAGAACACAAACGTTTCTTTCAAGGTCTAATTCGGCTATATCATTGTATGACTCATTGCATGACAACATCATATTCTACCCGTCATTCTGAATTGTAAGTTTTGTTTCGTAACCTTACGTAAATGTGTCGCACTTTGCTTCTTTTTTTCTTTTTTTTTTTTTGCTTCACGGTAATTTAACTGCTATGCACATACTTTTATTGGTTGTTAATTAGTCTGAAAATATTTTCTGGTTGCTATGTAGATGATTTTTATAATGCCGTATTTGCTTTTTTAGAATCACGCACGCAGCCAAATTGAAAATATTATCTTTTCGTAAATTAATTAAAATTCTCGAGACAATATCGTCAAGTAAACGTATGGAATTTTAATGTTTTTCATTTTTGATTTTTCCGCCGAAAACTAAATGCTCCTTTGATAATGTAGTTTCAACAATATTTAGGTAACATAAAGAAAAAAAAGAAAGACGATAAGGTTACTTACAAATGACCAACTAAGAAACGAGAATTCATCTATTAGGCTAAACTCGCACGGACCACTTTCGATCACAGTAGAACCACGAAAATAATGGTTGGTCGTGGGTACTACTATTTTAACATAGAAATGATGGGAAGAAACGCACCTTCGACCTGACTGGGGTTTGTTGGTTTAAAAAAACACAGGCTAAATGCCTGTCTGGGTTTTAGGGGTTTGCGGCTGTATGGTTATAAAGCACAGGATAATTTGAATTAAAAAAAATTAATAACAGATTCGTAATCAGCGACCTCAAAAGCCTTCGTATACTATTTGTCAATGCAATTAAAACTTGTTTGACTTTTTTGTTCGCCATATTGGATCCGCCATTTTGAATTAACAAAATCTGATGACGGATTCGTAATCAGCGACCTCAAAAACCGTTACATACAAATTTATTACGAAATCGGATTACTCGATACATATGTATTTATTGATGTTTCTTATAAGGGGTGCTTTACCCTCTTTAAGAGTGAAATTCATGAAAATGCCGAAACACGTCAATTTTATTTTTTAATCGTGTGTGTTAAAAAATTTTTTTCTTATGTTTTTATGTTGTTTTATAATTTTTTCCCCCATAATTATGACCAAAAAGAGGTATTTTTACCCCCTAGAAAATAGGGGATGAAACTTCACTGCTTAAATCACTGTGGATTACTTGTCCTTTGCACGAGATATAATTTCCATTTTGTTCCATAGAAAAATTTAGAGTTAAAAACGAGATATTTAGGAAAAACAATTTTCGGGGGTGAACTCTAGGGGTGGTTTTCACTCCTTAAAACTGCATATGGGCCGATAAAAAAAAAAAAAAACAAACACGTGTCTAATATTTTGTTATACTCTACAACATATCAAAATTTCATCAAAATAATCGGCGTCTGACAACTCGTGTACTTTCCTTGTCAGACGGACCACACTCTTGGCGTCAGCTTTAACAGCAGTCGCAACTTGTGGCTGCTATCGGCCACAAAAAAGTGATTCTCTGTAGTCGAGTTCAACACACATTGAGCCACTCGCCAGCCATTTTCTAACCACTCAGCGCCGTGGTTGTGTTGTTAATATTGTGGTTTAAAAATGGTCGATTCCGACCACAAAATTATTATGGTCGAAAAGTGGTCCGTGTGAGTTTAACCTTAATTTTTCTCGATATAGCTTGGGCTTTTCCATGTTGCTTCAGTGTAGTTTTGCTCTGATGATGAATAGAGTATTAATATTCGAAACATTAGCCGTTCATACTTGTTTTTGTGCCGTGGTTTTTACCGAAAATAATAATATAATGAATTCAAAAAAAGCCACGAAACAAATTCTAAAATGCTTTTAACACTTAAGTTACATCGAAATATTCAATTATTTTATCTATTTTTCCGTTGACCTTTTGCGATCTACACAGGAGTTACTTTTTCACTTTGAGCGCCGAGTAATTTTTTAATACAGACTCGCCGGTGCTATATTATCTATTTTTCCGTTTTTATTTACAATATCTATATTACGTTGGTTTTATCTTTTTTCCCACTACGCTGATGACGATGCGAAATATCTAATAATAAACTGGATTTCATTGTTTAGTAAAAATTCGATGGTGACACTTTTGAAAAATATTTTAAATTTGTGATTTTAATTTTAAAAAATTTATATTAGAAAAAAAAAATTACTACGTTCGTGCAAATTAAATTTCTGTTATGCATCAAAATTTTATATTTTAAAGCGTACGAGACAGAGAAAAAATTGAGAAAGTAAACTATTTTTATTTTAAAGATAAATTTGATAATATCAATGCGACTTTATGAAACGTTTTATTTCAATATTTTAAGAATGTATAAGTTAATGTGATGAAATTACATTATCAACGTAATACAGGTTTTCTGTATTAAATGGAATCGTCTTATAGGAATATAAATGCTCCTAAATTTAAGTGTCACTTGCACTACCGGAGTACTTTATTAGAGTTTAAAACAGCTTTTCGTTTATTAACATTTCAGATCTGCTAAAATTACAGGTGCTTCTGTACTCCAGCGCACGGAAAGTCTGTCTCACTCTTTTCTTGGTTTTGACCATAGTGCGAGAATATTTGAATAAAATTTGTATTCTTCATCATTTATTTTCCTGTAATTCATAAATCAGTTTTAAGTTATATTTATATCATAGTGTAAATTATTAGTTTAAAAATGACGTTAATTTCTTGTTTTAGTTTTTGGCGCGTTAAAATTAGCTAAAGCATAAAAGAGAAACAGAAAAAAGGAGGAAAAAATATAAATAGGATAAGCTTAGGGAAAAAAAAGAGGTTAAATAAAAAAAAAAAAAAAATGAATACAAATTTAAACGTAGCACACATAAACATTAGATCAATGAAGAAAAACTGTGAGGAAGTAGAGATATTGCAGGCAAGACAAGAATATGATATAATAATTTTAGGAGAGGTAAATATAAAAAAGGATGAAATAAATATTTAGAAGAGTATGAGAAATGTGACAATTTAGATGCAGAAAGGGTAAAACATGGGATTGTGATATATGTATATAAAACGGACAAAAAAAAGTACAAACTCGAATTAGAAACAAAAATATGGAAAATGCGGAATGTATAATAATTGAAATAACTTGGTATGAGGAAAAATAGATCACCACATCAGGAAAGACAAACAAATACTTAAACGAAATAAAGAAGATCGACAAAAAATACACCAAGTTCTACAATATATATATATATATATATATATGTATATATAGAAGACATAAATATAAATACTGAAAAACACAACTCGATAGCAACAAAATACATGAACACGATGGCAGGAATGGGTTATGAAAGCAATTTAGAAGGATACACAAGAAAAGAATGAAGGGAAAACAAGTTCACGCGAACCAAAATCGATCATATATACACTAAAAAGAAGAAAAGAAACATCGACTTTGAATATCACGACATAGATATTAAAGTAGCAGATCACAACATGCTAGTGTGTATAGCAAAAACGGAGATGGAAAAAATCGGAGGAAAACAAACGAAATTAAACTGAAGCTTTTAGGTGGAGAAAGTAAAAAACAAATTAAAACTCATAAAGTGGGAAGGAAATAATTTGGACGTGGAAAATTTGTACGAAAAAACATAAAAGAAAAATTTGAAAAAGTATATAAAGAATGTAATCAAACAAAAAATACGTCAGGAGAAGAGATAATACGAAGGAAGAAAGAATGGATGACGCAAAAAATAATTGAAATGATTAAAAAGAGGGACAAATTGTACAGAAAAGTAAAAAAGAACAATAAAAATATTGAATTAAGAAGAAAATATAATAAATTCAGAAACCAAGTGAATGCAGAAATAAGACAGCAAACATATATGTTTGTCGGGAAAAGTTTTAAAGTAGCACAGGGGGATAGCAGGAAAACATGGTTAAATATAAACAAGATTATGGGAAAACAAAAGAGTCGAGGAGTAGATGAAACTATGAATAAATATATTTTAGTAAGAGGCGGGAAGCAAGAAAAATTGCAGACAAATTCAATAAAGAATTCAAAAATGGCATAAAAAAACTAGAACCCAAATGTAATAAAGTGTTATTAGAAAAAAGAGAAGAAGATGAAGTAAAAGTAAACATGTACGTGCCTAAAGCAAACGTAGAACAGGACTAAAGGAAACAACGGCCACCGGAATCAATGGAATAAGAATAAAAAATATATATATATATATATATAGTGAAGGAAATTACTAAGCTAATTAATCAGACGTTAAAAGAAGGGGAAATACCAAATGAATTAAAAATATCGAAAACGAGGAAAATATATAAAAAAGGGAAACATAGCGAGTATGAAAACTATGGGCCAGTTGCTGTAAGCAACGTGATTGCAACAATATTAGAAAAGTACGTAGCGAATAATCTAACGAAGTATTTACAAGAAAATAGGATAATTAACAAAACACAATACGGGTTTCAAAAGGGAAAATCCACATCGAAAGCAATCGGTGAGCTTACCGGAAAAATAAAAGATAGCTCTGAAGAGAGAAAAATGGTGTTGATAACGTTTATAGATTTTACTAGAGCTTTTGAAATGGTTGATCATAAAATATTCATAAACGCATTAGAGGAAATAGGAATAACGAGTATTTTAAAAAAATATTTTCAAAATTATTGAAGCCAGAGGAAAACAAATGTAAATGCAAAGTGAAAAGAGGAGATGAATGTAGAAGTATCGCAGGGTAGCAACTTGGCGCCAATACCGTTTATTATCTATACAAATAGTCTGTCTATATAAGGAATTAAGTTACAGCGAGGTAGTCTCGTTCGCGGATGATATAGCAATAGTTACGTCACATAAAGATGTCGAAGAAAGGACATAAAAAGATTTAATAACAATAAGTGTAAATGGGCACACGATAAAAATGTAAGAATTAATGTTAAAGAGACTAAAGCAATGGTGCTACGGAAAAAAAGAAACAGTCGCGATTTGTATTGTCCAAATATAATAACGCACTCAAATGAATTTGCATACACGATTAGGTAGGAAGAAGTGAATGTGAAATGAAAAACTGTCAGAAGTTAGAGATAGTAAATCAGTATAAACATTTTTGTGGAGTAATGATGGACAAACACTTAAGATGGGACGTACATATGGAATATATTGCAAAGAAAATAAGAGCAGTTTTACCAGCGTGTCATATACATTACAGAAATATGAAACACATGAAACATTAAAAATAGTTCATTATGCACTAGTAGATTCGAAGATTAGATATGGAATTCAGGCATACGGCGAGAAAAGTATACTTGGGGAAAATAAATATACTGCAAATTAAATGCCTGAAATTAATAGAAAATCATAAAGGAGAAGCTATAATAAGCATAAAAGAAATGTACTTATTACTGAAGATACGGGAATACATATCAACAGAAAAGAAAATCGAATTGGAGGAAAAAATAAAAACAGAATACGAGTTCAGGAAAAAACTTACGTACCAACTGCCGCTAGCAAGAATAAAGATGGGGGAACAAACGGACAAATACATTATAACTCAGATGTTGAATAAAATACCCAAAGGAAATAATAGAGAAGGAAAAAACAGGAAAAGGAAAATAAAGGAATGGCTTCAGGAAGAAGGAAGTGTAAAAAAAAAAAAATAAACATAAAATAAATGGCAAGGAGTAAAAAAAAAAAGTAAAGAAAAAATAGATGGATTCTAAAAGAATAAAAAATAGATTATTACTTATCCCGATGAGTAAAAGGATAGATTAAGATGTAGTAGTTAGTAAATATTATACGAAGATTGTTTTTTTTGGCTCGTCAATCAGGGACCTCACCCAGGAACAATAGGAAGAAGAGTTAACTAATTAAAACTTAATTCGATCGGAAATGGCAGAAATAAAGGAACCAATGGCAGGAACAACAGACTGAGATGGAATGGACGGGATATAGGAAGCACAGTACGGAGCAGAAAGCCTTAACTTTAAGAGGAGTAAATAAAGTGAAGAACGTTCCGCAGAAAGAGTAGAACACGCAAAGAAAGTGTGATTAGCATTACAGACAACTGCTTCGTTAAGGGCACTCGTGGAGTCAGATATTATCAGATAGTGGGAAAAGTTACGATTGGAGGAGATATAAATAATCGCACGTAGGATATGGTCATTAATTCATTTGTGAAAATAGAATAGAAAGGCGGAAGACGAAAGGTTTGTTCGGAAAAATTAAAAACGGGGATAATAAAGGAAACCCCGACACCACTAGGCCCCCTAGAGCCATCGGTGAAGATGAGTACATGAAAAGGAAAGAGGGGACTGATAATGCTGTGAAATTCCTGTTTAATAAACGCCTAAGGCATAGAGACCTGGAAGAATTAGAAAGAAAATATACTTTGGAAGGATGAGATCAAAATAATTAAAGGAAAAGTAACGGAGATTGTTACTGGAAATTATATGGGACGAAAAATAATTAAGACGGCGAGAGATATAAGGGCTAAGGTGGGAATTTTATTAGGAACAAAACGCCAGTTTCCGACGATAGAAATGTAGGAAGGGATGAGTTGAGAGAAAATGCAAGGTACACGTTTAGAAAGAAAACGATAGCCCAAATAAAATCTTCGAACTGAAAGAGGAGATGTATTAGGAGCACCGAGAAATAGACGGAGACAGGAATTCTGTATTCTATCCAATTTGGACGGAAGGGATTTGGAGGCACAGCCATAGATAAATGAACATTAATCGAACTTGCAGCGAATAATGGACCTATACAAGGAAATGAGTACAAGAGGTTCATCTCCCCGTTTGGTCGGTGATAAGGATTTCAATAGATTCAGTCTTTTAATGGCAGAACGAGGAAGATAACTGATATGCTCGGAAAAGGTTAGTCGACTATTTAGGTAAACTGCAAGCTGGCAAACTAACGCGAGGAAGTGACATCCGATTCAGGGAAATTAACACGAAGTTTTATATACATATATACGAGTATGTATAAGTTAAATTAAGATGGTAAAATGTTTAAGTATAGGAGATAATTCGTCGACAAGCGTTTTAGCTTGACGAAAGAAATTTATATACTCGTAATAAAAAACGAACACATATTGTTCAAAAAAACTAAACGGATATAAATGTTGTTGCTGAACATATTCTAAAATATCTTCATTGTTTTTCAAAAATTACACTATGCCGAAAATATTTCGTTGATTTGCCGTTTCAAATGTTTATACGGAAAAACAGTTCACTATTATCACTTTAACGGGGCACTATGACAAAATGACGACTAATTGGATCTTTTTAAGGTTACATAAAGTTATGCAGCTATCTTGTTAGTCGATTTACTTCTACCTGAAATTCTTCACGAAGCTAAATGGCCATTTTGGGAGCACTAATCTACGAGTTTTTCTTGACATTATTATTAATAAACAGTCTATTGCAAAGAGTTAAGATCGACTTTTTTTACAGATTCAAATTTGTTTTTCATTTTTTATACAGTGGCATAATATCGGCGATTGTACACGTTTACCGAAGTGTAATAAATTACCAATACTTTCCGGTATGATTGATGTTTCGAATAATTTAAAACAACTAACTGTCGTAAGTTAAACGAAGTATTTTTACATTTTCGCCGCGTCATGCTTTTAAAGTGCGTCATCAATAAGTGTCCTTTACTACGTCGTTGTTGCGCGTAAAGTAATGATGTTGAATGCAACTACACGAAACTAGCAGTCATAACGGATGTACAGGAAATCACCGGGAACACTCCACACTCTGTCCGAATATTTATGTAACGCGATATTCCTACGCCATCTTTTACATTTGTACTTTAACTGCTGCATTTTTGAAATTCGAAATTAAAAATGTCTATAAAAATATTCTAGGGCTTGAATAACGTACCTAACATATATGTCAACATTATTTCTTTAATTTTAAAAAAAACAAACCTGAATCGTTTGGATGTACGGGCCTAGTTTTATTTAGTAAAATCGTGATTATTTCTTACTGTGTGAATATTAATGTAATTCGCTGTATATTGCATATGTTTTAATTTCTTTAGTACTCGTACTTGCAAAATGAAGTTGCAATTGATCGCTTTACGTTACCATACTTCCGTAGATAATGATTTATCGTGTTAGAGGTGCTTATATTTGGACGGAAAGTTTCGATATATATATATATATATATACACTAGCTGACCCGGCGAACTTCGTACCGCCTTAGAAAGTAAATTTTGTGTTAACTTATTAGCTGAATTAAATTCAGTTTTTTATTAAGAAAAAATTAATACTGAAAATGAATTAAGTTCAATAAATGTGCAAAAACCAAAAAGACAAATATTTTGAAATGAATGTAATTTACGCGGCAGCAAGGCATTATTAACTCTAATAACAATAATCAGTATAAATTTATATTAAAAATTTAATGTACTTTGGAAACATGTTTTTTCAGGCTATATCATCAGCTAACAACACAGAGCACACACTCAATTTATATACTTTTTAATAAAGTGTGTACTCTATGCAGTTAGCTGATGAGATGGGCTATACACGAAAAAACGTGTTTCTAATGATCTCTAATTTCTTAAAGTAAATTTATACCGATTTTTAAGATTCCGTACACAACACTATAAACGACGGAATCCCAATAAGATAGTTCAGGAACGACAAAAAATATTTATTTCTGTTATAGTTCAGAAACGGTTCGACTTATCGCAATTGGATCATAAATTGCAATTAAACTTCTATCTGTGACAATTTACAACTTTAAACTGAGCGAGATTACCCTGGGCGGTAAAAAAACCTCTAGAATACATAATATGGAATTCAGAACGAATACCCTTAAAAAATTCGTAATTCGTCACCAGATAACTCTTTAAAAGCGAAATTTCAAATATAAAACAAAACACAGGAGCCCTTTATGGAAATTCAAAAATTACGGTTAAAAAATTATTTAAACCCCCCTTTTGGACCAAAAACGGCAAAAAAAAATGAATTTTCTTCATAAATTCGTAAAAACATTTTGTAATGGACCGAATTGTGAATCTAAATCATTCTCGAATCTACTTGAACACACACAAAAAATTTCATTAAAATCTGTCCAGCCGTTTAGGAGGAGTTCAGTCATATACACACGCACAGAAGAAATATATATATTAAGATATATGTGTGTGTGTGTGTAGCGAAGAAGCTAATCAAAAAGAAACCGAATATTCGTATTGTGAGTCAGCTAAACAAACTAGTGAGCTCGTTTCATTGGCGCACTCAAGAGGGGTGCCACGGGGCCATTGCTCCCGCCAAAAAATCTTCGAAATCTTAATTTCGTTTTGTACTGTTTTGTTTTACTTAATTAATTTTTTTAAAAACATACATATTTACTTTTTACTTATATTACAAGTATAATGTTATATACTTTTAGGTAATTTTTTCAAAAATTAAATTCGTATACTTATCTAATTTGTGCTTATTACAAACATAATGTTACGTGTTTCTATTATTATTATTATTATTTTTATTTTTTTTTTTAAATAAAATTCGTCAGTTTTGTAATTTTTTAAAAAATAATATTCGTTAATTTTGTATTTTTTTTTTTATCTTTTTTTATTTTAATTTACAAACCACGGAAATAGATAGGTACTCAGTCGAGGTACCGAGTTACCACCCCCTAACTCATCTTCTAAATTTTAGCCCCGATCAAAAAAAAATCCTGAGTGCGCCTTTGGCTCGTTTTCATCTTAAATAAATGCTACAGAGCTATCCTTTTCTTTTCGAAAATTAAAGCTGAACATTGAGCGTTTGTTCTCAACAATGAACAGTTGAATGCAAAAACATTGAAATAGTTTTGCGATGCGTTTATTAAAAAAAAAAAAAAATTACCTTAAAAATATTACAAAAAAAAATTATTTCTGTAGGATTTTACGAGGTTTTAGTTCCATGCAGGTCTAAGTCTCTTTCGAAATATTCGCCCTTTTTATTTGCGCAAACAGATGTTCTAGTTTTTTAAATGCCTAATGAACCGCGCTCGCGAGATATTTCGAAGAGTTCGGGGTTCATCGGTGTTTGCAGGAATTTCACTTACGAGCTTTTTTGATCTCGGTGACTCAAATATCATCATCCATCAGGTTGATTGAACTTTTATTTCAGGGTTGTATTTGTAGATCAGTGTTAAAAGTAATGCACACATGTCCATACAAAAAAAAAAAAATTATTTGACAAAATCATATAAATACTATAATCTTTCAATATAATCACCCTCCTCCACAACGATACACGTTCCCAACGTCGGGTAAGGTTCTGGATACCGTCCAGGAGGAGGCCTTTGAAGTTTAGTTCACGAATCCGTCAGGTTACAGCACTATTATTTAAGACCTCTAAATCCGGAAAACTTCGCATCGGCTCCTCGAGTTTGCAGAACAGATGATAATCCCAAGGAGTCATATCCGGCAAATAGGGTGGATGTCGTAACAATTCCCAGCCGTATTTCGTAAAAATTGCTCGAATTTCATCATTGTCATGAGGGTGTGCGTTATCATGATCTCCCTCTTCCCCAACTCGTCCCGTAGAATACGAAAAACGTTGGTAGCCGACAGGTTTTCGATACCAGCTATATGAGTTATCTCTTCACACGTCATGCGGCGATCTTCACCGATCAGTTACGGCGATGTTTGTGTTGTCACGCGAAGTTCTCGGATGACCAGTCAGAGGCGCATCCTCAACCGACAAACGGCCTTCTTTCAATTTTTTTGCCCAGCGGGAAATACTGCTACGGTCCAAAGTGTCACTGCTACACACTTCTTCTAATGCAGAATGAATTTCTGTAAGCGTACAACCACGAAAAGTTTCAATTTTCACATACGATCGCTAGTCCAGAGTTGTAACGCAACCCGAGGAGCGGTCTTCCATCATTACAAAAACATACGTTTATACGCACGACACAACTCACTCGAAACCAATCACAGTGCACATTGCCGTATTGACAAAACTCTTTATAGTATACATCCCTTCTGTTTCTCTCCTCCTAAATGCGGACAAGCTGCGTAAGAACGTCGTGTGCATTACTTTTGAAATGCCCTACGTGCAATTATATACATACTTATGTGGGTGTATCTTGCTCTGTTCAAAAAGACGATTAACACACCCTAATACTCTTCTCGATATCATATATATATATATATAAATGTGAGAGTAATTTCTCAATATTAAACAGTGCAAAAAACAAAAGTAAGAAGGAAGTAATTTTAAATCGGATCTGGAACATTGAAGATTTAAGTAAAGTTCACCGAGTTCAAATGTGCCGTTTACACTTTTTTACCGCACGCGCTTTTCATTGCAGTTCACTAACGTAAAAACATTTATTTTTTGAAATTTAATAAAGGTCTTAATAATTTTTTTGAACTAGCAAAAAATACCAAAAGAACTAACTGCTTGATAACAAAAACATCGCTATTCACCAATTCATTTTCACTTTTATTTAAACGATTATCATCTCACCTATAGATTAACTTGATAAACGCTTTAATAACGTGTGATAAAAATCTAAAGCTTGTTTCTGCGCAATCAGTTTGACATAGCCTGAATAACTTACGCCTATCGCGTTGGATCGATTTGTTTTCTGATGTGTTTCGGCTGTTCCGCTCAGGTCACATCACAGGTGTCTAATTTCAGGAAGAAAACGTATTTCTGTCCGCTTTCTCTTTTCTTTTCAGCTTGTACAATCCTTGTCCGCCTTCGAATTACGCGGCCGAAAAATTTTAATAATTCGTGTAATGACGCGCGTTATTCCGTTATTAGTCTAGTCGTTCTGCGTACATTCGAAACGCATATCGGTAACAATATATATTTGCTAAATTTTGTCCAAAATGTGCACACGATTGACGGTACCGAAGACAACCCCGGTGCTTTTAGTAAATAGTATAATTACGGTCTTTTTCTCCAACCTCTTCCAAATATTTGTCAAATCAGAAACGATGTTCGGTTTGTTTGTTCGCAGGCAGCTACATTTCAAGTTCGAGTTTAATCCACTTTCGGAATACGATCCGACGGTCGATCAATGTACGACGATAGATTCCCTAAAGATTTACCATTAGCCGAAGAATTTTATTAGCAGTTCTCTTTAATGATAAATTCGAAAATATTCAGTACTCTGACGAACGTGTGCGAATTGTTCCGATTAGAACCAGATAATTCTTCGCTTGTTCATCATTACGGCTTTCTTCGCATCATCGATACCGCTAAAATAATAGTAAACAAGACAAATAACATCCGCCCTCTCTTTTCGTAAACATTTCCTGCTTCCTGATCCGCCTAGGGATCGTGCTGTTGTACCGGACGTCGCTTATTTTTCATTCTGGAGCTGCGGAATTGTGTCACCCGCAAGTATTTTCATTACATTTACGTTCTTTTATAACAGTATTTTTACCAGTTGTCTCTAGCCTTTGATTCTTCTTGCGCGTGTTAATATCGACGACATTCTCGACTCAACGGCTTCTTCTAACTGATAATGCACTCGTATCCCTCTTTCTTTTTCAGAAGGGGAAAGAAAACAAAACGAAAAATTACGATAAACAATACTTTACTTTCCGATTTTATAATAATTAATGTACTGCTGCTATGTTCTAGTAGTGACGGAAGAAAGGAAATTAACTGAAAAGCTGTCCGATCTGCCGATTAACTGCAAATTCTGCGGTATCACCATTAGACAATCGAAAAATCTTCGCAGACATATCGAAATGACGCACTATAAACCGAAACTAGCGAAGGGTAAGTGTAAGAAAACCGTAGTCGATTCGTCCGCCGAGAAATCGTCCAATATATCCACGTCGATCACCGTCACCGCCACCAACAGGCCGTCAACTGATGACGTCTCCTCGCCGAATTCTTCGACGACCAGGAATTTCTATTCGATGTCGTTCGCCAACGACCAAGGTAACGTTGTAACAGCTGCCAATGCGACAACCGCCGCCGGCCTAGTTAAGAAAACTAACAACCTATTAGCAAACGGTAACAATCTCTTATCCGCCTCTAATTTATCGAATCGTTTAATACCGTTCCCGTCGCTGTCCATCATTCCCTCGCAAAATACCCTGTCTATTGGCGCGTCCGCTGCCGGCGAAATATCCTGTCTATCGCTCGTACCGAATAATCACCAATCGTTCTCTGTCATACCTAGCAATCAGTCGTTGTCCTTTGTTCCGAATAACTCGCTATCTTTCATAGCGAACAATCAACCGTCCTTATCTATTATACCGAACAATAACGCCTCGGTATCGATATCAGGTCCGTCCTTATCGGTGACCGGCAGCATGAGATTGAACGATGTAGCCGAGATACCGACAGCGGCTGTTCATAAGGCCGATATATGTTTTCCGATAAACGGCCAAACTAAATTGAACGCCACCGGCCGCGACACCGACATATTCTCAACCTGTTTCTGTTCCGATAACTGTAAAAACGCCGGCGCTTTGTGCTAAACTTCTCCGTAGTATAATACGTTTACGAACAGCTCATTCCACCATCCAACATATTCGTTCTTATTTAAAACTGCTAAAATCACACTTCCGACCGCCCCGTTTGTTCGTCTAATCGAACCGTCAGCGATGCCTTTATCTGCTAATGTCTATTCCGAGTTATTATAAGATAATAGAGTTCATTGTTTCTCTGTAATATTTTTCAGTTAGTACGTGTTACAAACGAACGGTTAAAATTTGAATAATCGTTTTTAAATAGAAAAATATTTAGGTACTTTTAATCCATTAAACACAACTTACGGAAATAACACACCTTTCAATTCGATTGTTCGGACTTGGCCATGGGACATTTCTCTTGAACTCTCCGGATAGAATTTTCTATAATTTGTATAGAGGAGTCCGTTTTAATTGATTACGTCATTTTTTAATTTACGATTTACGGAACAATTTCGTAATTATCATTTTACTTTTGTTATGTAAACGCGTTAATAAATCTAATCGATACAAAATTTCCATATTACACCCGCAGCAAAAATCACACATAGTTACTATACGGAAGAGAGACCTATCAAAGTAACATAATAGATACGAACAAAGTAGAAATTCAAAAATTACAAATATATTCAAATTTTACCATATTATATCGTTATTTTTAAATCGGTAAAAAGATAATTTGATTTTTTTCTACTCGTATGTTTACTCTTTTTGCATTTACTAAAACACGTTCATTCGAATTCGCTTTTCTATTTTACCATACAAAAAGATAACTTTGAAATATTACAAAAAAACATTTTTTTTTTTTTTTATCTATTCTTTATTTACGGTCTTAATCATCAGGATTATTTTATGCCTCTAATGAGTATACCAAAGCAAGCGCCAAATATTAAATTAAAGTCGTAAATATTTATAATGATATGTTTTTAATACGTAAATAGTGTTTAATTAAAGAAAAACATCCTTAATTACAATTTTACTGCAGGAATCTATTTTCTACGTATTATTTACTATTAAAAAAAACATCGATAAAATGAACTAGCGCATTAATCCCTTTTTTTTTCTTTTTCACAATGGGTTTGTTCGATAATTACAGCTCGGTTAAAACAAACCATACTTTTCTGTTATTTGTATCGAAAGTTATTTTTCCTTGATTTTTTTTTATCATTAAAATGTCGAGAAATTTAGTTAAGGGAAAAATTGAAAAATAATCCGATTAAAATTCAAAAAAAAACAAAAAAAAAACTCATTGAAAACGAAAATTTATAAATAAAACTGGATTACCGGTAACGAGTGATTCAGGGTTACCGTTTATTTGAACTGTTTGTTCCGCTGCGAATAATTTCCAAGATACTTTTCACTTTTCTAAAAAAGTACGAATACAAAATGCTATTTATTTACTTGTTTTACTCTTTATCATTAACAGGCTCTCACGGGTTCGAGACTTGTCTCGTTCCGGATCCGCATTGCTCCCAGGCATATACCTAATCTGAAATTCTATATTGGTTATACCAGAGAATTAACTGGGGGAAAGTAAAGAGGCGGCCCAGAGAAGGGAACTGACCTTCCTACTCTCATTAGTGCCGTTGGGCTTAGTATATTATGAAAAGAGCTTAGTTCCGCAATCTCCGACTTCCTGCTAAGGGTATGAGCCTCACTTTAACCTGATCTGAAACATTTAAATCTAGCTATTCAGGCTGTGTTTATTTTAATTGCATTAACCAAGTCCTATCCTTTGTAATAAAAACAGCTATAATGAGATAAATAAGCTACTTTAAATAAAAGTGTCCATTTTGCTATTAATTAATATGGTTTGTTATTTTTCTAAAAAAATGAACAAAAAAAAAACGTCAATTACGTTACTTAATTTATTGACAATTGCACATCGGTATTTTTTCTTTCCTTTTTACATCATCACTGAAATTCGAGTTATGTAACTTTATGAATAAACTGTGGAATAAGAACCTCAGAAACTCTTATTATTATTCAACTGGTTTTTAATTAGTTTACAACCATTTCACATTTTACGAACAAAGTACTTTTCACATAAAATATTTCTTCTTCTGCGATATAAATATCTGTTTAAATTTGATAAATTGAATGCCATTTACATTTCTTTTTATATACACGGTACGTTCAAAAAGTTCCGGGACTACGTTAATAAAAAAACAAATACATGATAAAATAAATGTTTTATTACCTAGGATTCAACATATATTCCTTCTCGGTCTAAAAAATGTCTTTGCTCTTTCATAGAGTTGTTGGAAGGCTTCGGTAATATGTTTCCTTCGGAA
Source organism: Icerya purchasi (assembly GCA_039619475.1). Lineage (NCBI taxonomy): Eukaryota > Metazoa > Arthropoda > Insecta > Hemiptera > Monophlebidae > Icerya > Icerya purchasi. The sequence continues at coordinate 256,590,292 of CM077116.1, read as the reverse complement.
TTCCTCCTTTAGGAAGTCGGGGTTACTTTCTTTGGATGCATTTTATGTCATCAAATTGATGGCTTTTTAATATACGTATTCTGGTTTCGGGAAAAAGAAAAAAATCCGCTGGTGTTAAATCTAGTGAATATGGAGGATGGTTGATGACGGTAACTGATTTTTTTGTCAAATATTGTGAAACGATCAGCGATGAATGCGGTAGTGCATTATCTTGTAAGAGAAACCAATCTCCAGATTGGTGTAATTCAAGTCTAACCTTTCAGATTCTCTTCAAAAGTCGTTTCATTACTTCTTTATAGAATGGTCCATTTATAGATTTCTCAGATAGTACACAATTTTCGATGGATTATGCCAAATACCCAAGTAGACAGTAAAATTTCATAAAATATCTCTATTTAAAATCGTCAAAAAAACTTATATTATTGGGGCAATTCCATTTTGACCGATGATTCAGTCCTGAAAATGTTATTTCACAGTTATGTGTATTTTTTGCCCGACTCACAGACCGTGTGAAATCGAAATGAAAACTAACCTTTGTTACTCTTAAAAGTCACGATGTATTTCTCTTTTGATTCTATCTCTAAAGTCGCAGCCACAGTCTCAACTGTACCATCTATATTAATATAGCGTAATATATTTAATTTACCATACAAACCTTTTTTTATCCCAGTCAGAGAAGAACCATTCATTTGACCGGTTGCAGTGTATCGATTTACCGAACAAACGGTTTTTGTAATCCGATATTCATAGTTTTTCAAAGCAGTATACGAGTATTTTGCCTTATAGAGTGTCGCGAGTCTTAGGCTCGTGCTTGTAAAATGTTTGTACTCTGTGATTAAACGAGCCCCCATTACGAACCTGCTAAAGCATTACTTAAATAAATGAAAAATAAGTTGTGCCTATAATTTTATTGAAATTGTAATTAAAATTATTCTTAAAGTATTTCTAAAAATACACCGTGCTTTTGTAACATCACCGATCTACGAGATACCGACTTTTTTTGTTTCGGGTATTTTCATTTTACAGTGAAGTACCCATGTTTTATTCAAAAAGTTAGCAAATGTCATATTTTGCTATCACTAAAACCACCACCTCGCGATGGATGATATTTTGGCTAATTTAAATATCTTTATGGTTTCTTCACTAAAATTTTTCGATCTTATAATGTTACGATAATTTTTTAGCGAATATTATATCACTCGCTAGTATCTTCGTTATTTTACAATAGCTGTTTTAGCAAATATATTTTATCACCTGGTACGGTTATCCAGTCAGCTGAAATAAGTGAAAAATCGGTTAGTAAAATCGTTGCTGTGCAAACTTTACCACACACTTTTGCACGCTTTTGGCTGTTTTATTTATATTATAAGCGCCATCTATAACTGCCGAGCATATTGCAAAGGCCCCCCGCTCTATGTACTCTCCTATCCGGATGTTCAAGTACTGAAACGATGTATCCCGTTACATACACGGAACTCGTTAATTTAATCTATACTAATCGTTTGAAAGAAGTAGCGCAGTTAACTTTTATTAAAGCAGCATTACAGAAGCGGAATTTTATATAGCCTTTACAATATTATAAATCCGATAGTATGTTCGGTACTTATTCGTGACGTAACTAATGATTTCGACGGGAAATTTTACGTCCCATGAAAAATTTTTATTTATTTTCTCGTGCTAAAAAATTTAATCAAATCCTCTGCGAAGGTCGATTTATCTACAGCTGCAGGACATTCGTTTATTTATTTAAATTATTCGACCATTTTAAATTGTAAACATCAGTTCCTCTCTTTTTTTTATCGTTGATTTTTTTCCCCGATCTATTTTCAATTGTTTCTTTTTCTCATTTTTTAAAATGTTCTAATCTCCTTCGAATAGCACGTGTAAAATATTAAAGCCTGCCCCTGAGATCTACAAACACTTTTCCGTCTATAAGGCTAATACGAACAAGTATGGTGATATATGGAATTAACGCAGACAAATAACTTCACGGGTGAAACATAACGGCCGAGGTTAACGATAAAAAAAAAAAAAAAATCTATACTAGCACAATTTATAGATTGCAAAATTTTTTATAGCACTATTTGTTCGTTTCACGCTTAAGTTTAACGAAAAAATACAAAACGGCAATGTGTTAAAACGAATTACAGTGCACAGATGAACCACGTCACTTCCCGCCAAGATGAATACGAATAGTTCTGAGAAATGTATTATGCCAGTTTTCAGTTGTATACTTTTACATAGTTAAAATAGAGCCCAATTGTGAACAATTGCAAAACTCATTAGGATACTGAACGAATTTTTAAAATCCCCTAGGTGACTAATAGTAATTTAAAGTTCTGTAACTCGATATTTTTTAAGATTATAAAAAAAAAATGTTTAATTCGTTGTCATCAGTTTTAGAATTAGCTCGTTTTATTAATAGCTAAGGAAACTTCTACTTATCTGAATCAATCTTTCCTCCTTTTAGTGTTTCTTAAGTCTTCAGAACAACAAATTCAGTTCGACCTCTTAAGCAGGATCCCGGTAACGTTCATTACGGGGATTAACTTATTAGACATGTTTAAAAAGGTACTTTTGTTTAAATGATCCTACTTATGCAATTTTTTAATTTCTTTATCATTTTCAACGAAAAGCGGTAAAAAACGGCAACCGAGTCATCTAACGTAGTGAACAACTTTTAGAACAATTATTTAATTCAATTGTTCAAAATTCGCACGGTATACATAAAAGGAAAATTGCCAGTTTTAATTTCGTTTGCAGCCGCCAGACAGACCGTTAGGAAGCTCGACCACAAAAACGCAAGCAAGGTTGTAAGCAAAAAAATTAATGGAACAGAAACAGCAGTTACAAAACACCGTATATAGTATACAAATCGGCGGATATTGTACTTTTTAAAGGGAAAAAATTTCATTAAAGTATGCGACGGAATGTAGACTTGATTTGGGTGCGGTTCGAGGATACTTTCGAAACAGCAAACTTAATGTAAAAGTTCATTACGATTTTATCGAGGAAAGCCTAAAAATATACTCCGAAATACGCGCACGCTGTCATTATAATTGGCCGTTGTATATAAAGCTGTACAAATTTTTATTTTTTTATGCGAATTAATCTGAAATACCGTGAATCAATAGAGCTACCTATATTTTTCACCTGCACTGCTGCACACGGCTGACTCACACTTTTGTAATAATCCCGGTTGAATAAATCTCCATCGATGAAAGACGTGTGCTTCCGAATTTCTACGTCAGATTTGCTCGAATAAGCTTCACAATTTTTACGTACGGTCTATCTCTCTTTATCTGTATTCTCTAATTTCCGACAAAGTTATATCCATTCTGTCTCATCGTCTGATGTCAGTTAACTTCCATTTTAAATACCGTTATTTTTCAACGTGTTCCTTCCTTCGGTAGGACGCCATTTTCTATTACTGACTTTTTTGCTCTGTAAAATTTTTTATTCTCTTCCTGTTCTTGTTTATGTTCTAAAAAATGGATAGTGTATTCTTTCTTTTGCGTGATACCCGTGTCAGTATTTTTAAATTACGAAGCCACAAAACAGACTAACGATAAATGTTTGCATATTTATACACTGAAGGAAATTCTTTAGACAATTTCGAAAGCTATATCATCCCTTTGCTCGCGATTCGTGTATCAGAAAATATTGAAAAATTCGTAGATGAATTGCGCCGTTTAAGACAATTTTCTGCTTTCTCTTCGTCGTATTTACACATCTGTTGTAATAAAAAAAATACCGTATTTACTCTTGCACCGCATCTATAGTTTTTTTTTTTTTTTTTTTTTTGCTAGGCCGAGTTTAAAAATTAGCATTTATTTGAATCACGTCTTTAAAATATAGGATGATAAAAAGTATTTTCTTACAAAACCGAATTTCCGCAATTCAGTATAGAGTAATCGATGATAATAACGCGATATAAAAGTGACTTACCAAATCCAAATGAATACAAATAACTCGAATAAATAAAAATGTCTTATTTCTCCATTATTGTTTTACTTCATTACCGTTGATATAAAGGCGGAATGTGTATTAACGTATTTTATTTTGATTTTTAACTTTAAACAATTTTACATTCAAACATTTTTTCTGGCCTAGAGTTACTAGATTAAATACGGTATTGGTACAATTCGCCTTTTTTACGTACGTTTGCAATTGCGTGTGAATAATCATTTATGCTTCCGTGATCGGTTTTTTCAGGTTTAATTCTTTCGTAAAAACACACCGTACCAGTAAAAAAAAAAAAAAAAAAAAAAGCAGCGTTTGTTATATGCAGAATGTCACTCTTTACCTTCTAAGCACCAGTTATTACGTAAAATATTATTCACGTACACAACTAAATGCACACTACTAATATATTAACCGCTTTATTAACACATGTATAATCAAACAAAGCACTCTATTTTGAATTCTTTTTTACAGCTTTCAATCAGCGCACACCCGAGCACTTAATACTCACACGTAGCAGTTTAATACGCACTTGTGTTTCTGTGTGTGTGTAGAGAAATTCGCAGCACACGATTCGCCCGAAGAGTTATTAAGTTTGAATCGATCAACAATGACGATATATTTGTTACTCCTTGATAAGCTCGATAATTAAAACTCGATATATTATCACGTTATTACGTTTCGAGGCTTTAACGTTAGTTTCGAATTAAGTTTTAAGGTTTTTAACGGTCGTTCAGTGAACCATTTATTTTTTAACAACACAGAGACTGTACAGCATATGGTTATGACTTTTTTTAATTGTTACGCATATAGACGAAAAAAAAAAAAAAAAAAAAATCTAAATTTTGTCACTGCCATTTATAATACGGTAAAGAAGAATTTTAATGTAACCAGCAATTACAACGTAAATTCTAAAAACATTTTAACAACGCTGGACCATTGAACAAGTTAGTAAAATAATCAGTTTCTGTTAATTACAATTGTTCATTTTTAGTGAGAATAATAATATCCTTTATGATACTGGCGTACAATGTATTTGTTTTATTTAAGTGTACTGCTGCGGTTAAAGTGTACTAACCAAAAAGGAAAGAAACAAAAAACAATTATAACAATTTTAATAATTATTTTGGTTTTTCGTGAAATTTCATTAATCTTTACTTTTGGAAGTGCAAAAATAACTATTTCAAATTACGCTTGTATTAAACATGATTTTAAGATAGATAGCGTTACAAGTTTGGAAAAAATGTTGATATTTAACGGAAGTGTAGTCATTCTTAACTAAATAACACAAAAAAATATTGTGCTAGAGAAAACAAAATTGACATCTATAATTTTAATATAAGAATTCTAATATTGCATTTTTTGTATTTTAGTAATACTTCTGTTTTCGTTTTTCCTTTCTTCTTTTTAAGTTTATACAATTTTTAAAAAACATATCTATTTAATTTTACTTACACATATCGTCGTTACATATCAGCAACTCGAACTGCGTCTCGCTTTAATATTAAATATTTTAAGAATGAATTAATTAAAGCGATTAACCATTTTGTATTCAGGTGTTAAGTAAATTTCTGTTTTACCGCTTAAAATATCGATTTTATACTTTGCTAAACATTAAGTAACTTAATGTCAAACTTTTCTTTTCTTTTTTTTTTTTTTAAATAAAATGTTACAATGAAATTGTTAAAATGTCTAGTAGATTTCGTTAAACATAAGATATTACAACATGATTTGATTAAATTATATTTACTTTTTTCTATCAGCTTATTCATTTCTATAATATGTACCGTTTAGACCAAAAAACGCATATACGAATATATATATATATATATATATATATATATATATATATATATTATTTTTCATCTTCTCAATCTACTGCTTCTACACATGAGGTAAAAAGCATTTTAATGATGTCTTCTTTCCAAATGATGAGGAGCTAAGGGAAAAAAAAGAAGAAGATATTATTAAAATATATCGAAAAGTAAATGTTAGAAAATTTAATATTCTTATAAATAAACGTAATACTCGGAATATTTTTCATGACAAGTGCAGGGCAGTTAAGACTGTAAAAATCTATGTCCTTTTAAAAAAAACTTTTCATATGGAAATACAAACTTTATCGAACAATAAAAAAAAAATTGAATTTTGCACGTATGTCATGAGATGCTCGTATTTGAATTTTAGAGTATTCACAAAGAAAAATAAAATTGTTTACTGAATAATTTAAGGAAAAAGAATTAAACTACAGCTACACTGGCCGATACGTTCAAAACACAAACATATAGTTGGCGCGCGGTGAATGTAAGATAATGCCGAAATTATGGCGTAACCTGATATTAACGAGGTCCTAATGTAAGAAAATAAATGGAACACGTCAATTCATCTTGCGCTAAATAACAATATCACAGATTTTTTTAGATATAATTAACTGATAAAACAAGATGTCACGAAGAAAGCGACTGCGTTAGAAACTGACCGTATGACTGATATTTTTATATTACTTGATATTATTTAACACACAATCTAGCCAGTACATAAATGTAGGAAACCTCCTTCAAAGTCACCATAATAGCTTTCCTATTACGAAAAGAAAATAAAAATAAAAAAAAAATCATTTTTAATTTTCGGAATTAACTATTACCACCAGAGTCACACATACTCTATGACGCATCAATATTCAACTGGATGTCGCGAATAGGTTTTAAAAAGTAGTTAAATTAAATTATTTCTTGTTTTAATTACTAGAAAAAGAAAGAAAATATCTAATGAACACAATTTCACATTACTATGTGCTGAATGACGTAAACAAGTAAACTGCTCCATTTCTTTGGGAAAAATGCATTATAAAATCCCCGTCGGCGTGACACGCATATTATAAACGCGTAAAAGCAAAGACACGGATGTTTTTTTTAATAAGTTGTTTCTTTCTTTTTTGAAGAAGGTATAATAACCTTTACCATCGTGTGAATTAATAAACACTTGTGTAACTACAACATTGAGGTAACTTTCCACCGGATCGTTCTAAAGCGCTCGAGTAATAAAACTATTTATCAACTACTGGAAGAGTTTAATTTATGTGAAAATTTGCAATCGATACTTCTCTTTCATTGTTCACTATCTGAAAGTGGAAGTTGTAATAATTTTAAAAATCGAAATTGAAAATTTTATATTTATATATTTCGAGTATGGAAAATCTCCAAAGAAAACACTTGTCAAAAAATGTTTATGTGTGCACGGTAAGTGCAGACGGAATTTTGTTTCACGCTCAAAAAAATTGTTTATTATTTTCGGTCCGTGTCATTCGATACATATTGACAGAGAATCACAACTACTAGATTTTAAATAATTTCGATTCGAGGACTTTTAATTTAATGAAAGATATAAAAAAAAAAAACAAAAATAACGAAGATAATAAATTAATCTTAAAAATGTCAACACTGGTTTTACGACTAAAGTGACGGAAAAAAAGATTTTTACTTTACTTTCATTAACGCACGAACATATACGTGATTACGGAATACATTACTAAGCTTCAATTGTTTTTAATTTTTACTACATAAAAAATCGTTTTGTCGACGATTAAAAATTTTATGGATTTTAAATTTACACGTTTATTACAATAAAAAAATAAGAAGAAGACGAATATATATTGTAATTGGTAAAAACTGCAACAAAATAACTTCCTATTCAAATATATTTCTATTTTTAATATATTGAAATACTATAATATGACAAACAAGGAACTATATTTTAATAAATAAAATTATAAAATACCAAAATGTTTCATAGCGACAAACACTACGTTATAACAGAAATGGGAGATAATATCAACTTTCATACTTTTATTACAAAAATTCTACGTTCTCCGGGAATATATTATGCACTCTACGTTTAAGAAGTTTTTTTCCGTTTAATTTTGTAAACCGACAAATTTTTTTCATATCTTTTTTCAATATTAGGTCATGCATACTCTGCAGCAAAATGCGCAACGACTAACATCATGTTTAACGCTAAGTCGCAATTAATTTTTACAAAACAAATTATTTTTTTTAAATATTTTCTTAAATTACTTAAAAACCCCTGAACTTAAAATTTAATGACCATAATTTCATATAACATGAACCGCGGTAGTAAACACGGCGTCATTTATTCAAGCGCTACCGTACCAAGAAATTCTATCTACACACACTATTGAGAAAACGGAAGACTTTTTTTTTGATAAAATCACGCACAGATTCACTTTTTTCTACTACTACACTACATTATAAAATCTACATTAAGCCGTATCGATTGGCATCATATCCAAATTCATATTATAATTAATTTATATAAAAGAGGTCAGTTTTTTTTTCATATTTTTATAAATTATTCAAAAACCGCTAGACAGGAGATTTTCTCAAAATTGAATGGTCGCGTTTTCATATCAATACACGTACCGAATGATACGGACTGAAAACAAATAACTTCGACTACACCCAACATATACGTACATACAAACGCGCGCGCATACAGATTTAGATAAAAACAAGTATAGACGTTTTATTTAAGAAGTAATTTCGAATTATTCACATCTGAGAACTTCCAACTTCAATTTTTGGAATGATTACAATAATACCTCAGGAAGACGGTTAATAAAGATAATAATAAAAATAAAATGTCTTTAAAAAAAAAAAAAAATACCGACTTCAAAATTTATTATACAAATTTAATAGAAATGCACTAAAAAGTAAAAAATAATTATTCGATAAAAAATATATTTCAGAGTGATACACCTTAAGATGATATTACGATAATTCTTATGCAACATTAACTTTTTGGAGTCGACATCAAAATTCATATTACAATATTTGGGAACAATTTAATAAACATTTAATGCAGTTTTTAACTATTATTTTAATATGAATTTGACGCCGAATCCAAAAAGTTGCATAAGAATTACCGCAATATCACCTTAAGGTATATCACTGAAATATATTTTTTATGGAATAAAAAGTTAATGTTGTAAAAGAATTACGATAATATCACTCAAGTTATATCACTCTGAAATATATTTTTTACCGAATAATTATTTTTAACTTTAGATGATCTTCTCTAATCAAAGATATTCTTTTGACTTTTTTTTATTTTTCTTCCCAATTTTACAACAAAACTCTCAGGTTTTCCCGATACCCGAAATTCCGTATTTTTTAAAACTTCATAATTATCCCGATTCGTTCTTTTGTCGCTAGATTGTACAGCGCTCATTCCATACAAATCGATTTCTTATGGACGCCCCAGCCATGTTGACAGAGGGTAGGTAATAAACTGCCTGATTCATTAGCTCGATTTGCCGTTCAGACTGGTCAATTTTTATCCAAATTTTCTTTTCTAATCTTAATGTTTTTTCCCGGAAGTGTCATCATAGACGATAGTACAATATTTATCCCTTTTTATTCTCTAATCCTAAATCCTTTTATCGTAATATTCAAACTCACTCTCCTCCTTATTCAAGGGGTACTACGATTTTCCTCATCTTTTGCGCTTTCTTATTTCTTATATCTGCAGACTTCGCCTTGATCATAGTTGGTTTCCTGCATCCCCTTTTTGTTTTTCTATGTCCTCTTCTCCTGTTTGTTCTTTCCATCCTGATGATTCTGATTTAACTTTGCAATACAAATCACATCTTCTTCAAATGCGCGTCTACATCCATAGAACACTCTCGCCTGAATCTTGGTTTGCCTATTCCATATAATGATCCATTTATTTTTTCACTTCCATCCCCGGCAATCATTTCTATTACAGTATCTTTCATTTCTTCTATCTCTAGCAGTACCTAATTCATTTCTTCCTCTCTTACTAATACAGTCTAACGCTGGATAATGCTCTCAGCTGACGATTTAAAAAAAAAAAAAAAATTGGCTACGTGATAATGATAGAAACAGATTTTTTCAAAAAGTCATTCTTGTTGTTTCCGCTCATTTTAAAGAACAACTCTTCTTATCAGATTCCAGCTCTTTCAGCTTTTGATTACCGATTAAATAAAAACCGCTCATTGAACAACTCTTTAAACAGACAGTTCAACGATTTTATTGCTTTCATTAAAATTTATCACTGTATAGTGGAATAGCGGCGTCATTATAAAAGACTGCGTTGCAGTTCGTCAATTTTTGGCCATGTCAAAAAAAAATATGTACGATATTACTAAAATTCAAATAGATCTGAATAAAAAAATCGTGAAGAGAAAAACAAAAATAGCAAAAATCTAAACATCAATGACGCAGACTGTAACTGACATATTTCTACGCTTATTTTCGCGAAATAAAGTCAGTGCATTGTACAGACATTTCCCATTGTCATACAATATCCTCCGCTTGCTCGACTAAAATGATAATCATTAACAACTAAAACAGAAATCTGTTTGTTCAACTTACTGTCGCCACTGTTTCTGTGTTACAGTTTCTTCTATTGAGTAAATAGCAAGTTGAAAGAGCTAGGAGCAGAGAGCTATTACGATCGTTCACAATCGGTTTATGCGAACGACTTTTTTTTAAAACCTGTTATTTAAGAACAGTCAGCTCTCGAATAGCCATCACTAGTTGAGTGGTTATCTTAAATCTTTTAATAAATCAGCTCGACGAAAAGTAATCAAATAGCATACGATAGAAAGTTCTGATCATAGAATGGATGAAACGTTTTTAACCTGTCCTAATTCCCTATTCGTTTTCCAGCAATCTATCCTTCCAGTTAGTTCTTGTTTTTTTGTAGTCCTCCGCTATTTCAAGATTTTGTTTTCCTCTCTCGCATTTGTATCTACTATCATCTACTTCCATTTAAGCCTATTTAAATTAAAACCTCTTTCAGTGTCATGATGTTTTAACTGGAAATTTAATTAAATGGTGCGCACGATTTACAACGATGTAGGTACTTGCATCCCGTCAAAATTTCGCTGATTCATCGAATGCTAAAAATTCCGTGGATTGTAAAAATTATAAAAACTCCGTTCAGCAGACTAAAACGAACAACGGTTTTGCTTACAAATTTTAAACAACGGATAAATGGTTACTCAGAACAAGTCCTTATAAGTGAGAAATATACTCGTACTTTTTAAGATGAACTTATTGAGGAAAAACTTAAAGAAAAGGAAAAGGTAGGCTAAAGTTAATATTATGTATGGGAAATATTCGAAGATGGACTAACCGATTTTAGAATACAGCAAGACTATAGAGTAACGAAAGGAAAAATACTTAAGATAACTCTACATTATTGACAATAACACATTGTTTTGCTACAACAGAAGAAAAAAACAAATCGCTGAAAATAAAGCTGATTAAAATAGTTATATTTCGAATATTTTCTTAATTTAATAATCTAAAATTGTTGCTCAAGTGACTTTGGTTTATTTATCCACTTTCTAAGGCATATCTCTTCTAAAACAATTTTTACATGCTAATAATAACAAAAATTTACATCATTCCTTTATAAACAGTTATATTAACACTGTACTATTAAAGTTTATTTTGTGACATTAATACGCAGCCTTTGTTTTAATTAAAACAGTGCTACATTTAAATGCTGAATGTCTTCATTACCTACTTATTGAACTAGTGATAACTTTACTTGATTTTCACTCAAATTTTATACTTTAATAAAGAATTCCGGACATTTTAATCTATTCAAAAGTATGTTCAAAGCTTTTATTAATAAATTGTTTTAATCGTGGATAAATTGCGAGTGAAAAATCTGCATGAAAAGTTTCTTTTTTACTTTTCATTACATTATTCGGTTCAATTCAATCCTGAATTTCAATAAATTTGTACAATTTCTAACATATATATATATATATATATAAGTATATAAATTAAATTTACATGATATACACGTATTACTGATCGTGCAGCGGGGTTTATTATAAGTACTGATTACTGTGCAATTTAATATGCAATGACCATCTCAGAGTCCAGTAAAATAGATTGAACATAACCAAAATAATTATATTTATATTTTATGTAAATTCTTTTTCATGATAATTTTTGAAGGATTTCTTAAGCCAAAGAAACTTCCCGCATTAAACATCTAATTACAAGTTGCTTTCTATAAAGTTTTACTGATAATTTATTATCTTTAAAAGGAGCATTTACCAGATTTCGTAAGTGATTCCTTTTTTTTTTTTAAAATAAAAAAGGATTAAAAACTTGTAAAACACTTTTAATAATTATGTTTATATTATTAAACCATTTTATTTTATTCGATAATTTTACATCAACCGCAAGAAATATTAAACATTGTACCGTATTTTTGCACTCGTACGTTCTAAGTCATTATTAAGTTACTTTCAAAAATAGCTTAACTTGTTAGAACATAAGATAATTTACCGGTTTGTAATAATATCCTACAGTTCTGAATTTGTAATTACTATTTAAGATTTTTTAGAGCTCACAAAATGTGTTACTATTCATTTTTCTGAAAATTTTCCGAAATCAAGATAAATTTAAATTTTATTGCATTGTAAGTTTTTACTTCATGAATTTATAACAAGTTAATCATAAATATTAAAATCTTTTAAACATTACATAATTCTACCAAAATTTGCAGCTTCGTATTATTTCAACTTTAAATTATAAGATAGTTTTTAAAAATGAACATCATACATACCAAATTTATGATAATTTAAAATATAAAACACAAGCATGCCAACTCCGAAAGTTTGAAAAAAATACGTCGGTCGATAGTATCTCGGACTGGACCATTTTAAATGATATCTCCAAAAACCTTACAAATGAAAAGATTAAACCATAAGTAAATATTTTAAACAATTTTCTATTGCATAATCAAAATTATAATCATGAATATAGTTCCTTTTAATTTGTTTTTTGAGTGTATATAAACAAAATACATTACCTCGAGATATCCAAGCAACCATAGCTTTCGGAGTTTTATTTCTGCGACCAAACCAAGCAGGAAAATCCTTAATCTTTATCTGCGTAAATGGTGTATCCTCTAGAATTTTGTAAATTTAAAATATTTCGTTAACAATACTTATAAATGTAAGCTTAATTTTGCAAAAAAAAAAACTTAAATATAACCCCAGCTTAATACATAACGTCGAAAAGTTTTAAATTCTAATTTACTTTTTCCATAATACACTGAAGGATTATATGGACCATGTATTCTTTCATTATACTCCGGCGGATAATCACCAAAAGTAAACCACTTCATTTCTAATCACAGTTATAAATACTTTTTACAATATTATTAAATTATCCTGTATCTTGAAACGTTTAAATCATCTAAATTACCTAAGGTCATTTATTTTTTATTACATGTTTATACATTAGTGTGGATTTATATCGATAATTGTGTAGTGTCAAATTAAAATTTTAATTCTATATATTAAAATATTATCTACATTATTTTTTTAAAAAAATCCCTTTCTAAATTTGAAATACGTAGGTTTATAAATATCACATTAGTTAACTTTTTTCTCATTATTATTAAAAATTTACATAATAATATAATATAAATCAGGTTGAGTAGCAACACTAGCAACTTTTCGCTAGCTAAATTTCGTTTATATTAGTCGAGTTGTCAGTGGAATACACCGAAAGGCATGATTTTTACAGAAAATTAACTTTTTGGTTTTCTTACTTTTGTTTTTTTTTTTTTTCGTTTTGTTTTTTAGGTTTACAATAGCTAATAAGTTTCTAAAGTGTAATGCACACGATATTGCTAGATTCCATTCGCAATGCTAAAAGGGACCTTTTGCAACGCGACACGATCGTATCACTTTTTTTGCTTCTTTCCATATCCGCGCCAGTAGATTGCGCTAGCAGATGTTAGCTGTACGCTGATGTCCTAAAACTGTTAACAATTAACATTTATCCGGTTTTGCTGTAACTTTCAGTGTTCTAATATATTATAAAGCGTAAGAAGCAACCAAAATATACCAATTGGTGGGGCAAATACTAATCTGGATTTTTGGGATATGAAGAATGACAATCAGAGCAGCATTACAATCGGAAACGATTGTTTGTTTTAAGTTTTATATAGAGTTCGATCCCCCCGGGGGGTACATGTACCTCCTGGGTCCGGAGCTTACTGGAACGAGGCGCGTCCACAGGTGGTAGATGGCAGAACGGCCAATAGATATATTGGCTAGCTGCAAATAAACAATCAGCAGCCCGCGAACCAACAAGCGATCAGTGGCAGAGGGTGTGTGGAGACAAGGAGTAGTAGTCCTTGCCTATCTAAAACCATACAACACCTAAAGACACCACTGATGACATGGTGAGTCGTGCCACCATTAAATAGGCACTTACTTTGGAAGAGGGCAGCAGCGCTTCCAGTATCAGCTACTGGTAGAGATTGAGTGGATCGGAATAGCAGTAGATTGAACAGTATTTGGCGACACTGGGAACCAAGTGAGCCGGAAAATACACTGCGATGGAGAAGGCAACGAGAAACCACTTCATTAAAACTTCTCAAGACAACCTCTATGATAATGCAAGTAAAGGATCATGTTTTATCGAGCGACCCGGCTGACAACCGGCGCCAGACCGAGCCCAGATCGGATGGTGTGAAATGGGCGACTGGACATTTTGTAGCTCCAAGCTAGGCTTAGAATGGAAAATGTGCTACTGGCGCTGAAACAATAAGTATAAGGAAAAAACTGAATATAGCCACATGAAATGTACAAGGCTTATTATATCCTGGGAAACTAGCGGTAGTAGAGAGAAGGAAAAAAGATATAAAGTTAATATACTGGACCTATGTGAAACTCACTGGAAAGGATCTGGGTATATGCAAATTGACAAAGGAAATATCATGTTTATGGCTGGTCATGACCTCAGTAATAGAGGCGTGTCGATCTTAATATCTAAAGCTCTGGAAAAAAAGGTACTAGATTATAATCCTACAAGCGAGAGGATCCTAACCATCAGATTAAATACAAAACCAGTTATATTAAACATCTTTCAAGTATACGCACCAACGTCAACTGCTTCTGAGGAAGACATTGATCATTTTTATAATTTATTACATCAAACAATTGACCAAATTTCGAACAGAGAATTAATAATGATACAAGAGATTTCAACGCTAGTGTAGGCAATACGGCAAGTGATGATCACATAAGAAAAATTGTAGGAAAGTATGGGATTGGAAAAAAGAACGATAGAGGAGAACATCTTATACAATACTGTGCGGCGAACGATTTTATGATAATGAACACGTGCTTTAAACATCATGCTCGTCGACTGTATACATGGAAGTCACCGGGAGACCGCTGTAGGGCCCAGATTGATTACGTTATCGTTAAAAAAAGGTGGAAATCCTCTATACTAAATGTAAAGACATATCCAGGAGCGGACTGTGGATCAGACCTCCAATTGCTGTCGACAAGTTTATGTATATGCCTAAAATGTATAAACTCGCACCCACAGGCGCCCAAAATAAGATTAAACAAGGCGGAAACGAAAATTTTTAAGAAACTATTTATCCAAAACATAGCTAAATCAAAGTGTAAACAACAAAGCAATCCGGAGAAAACATGGATGCAGTTAAAAGAAACTATACGCGATACTATGAAAGTTATAACTAAGCAAGGCGGCGACAAGCAAAAAAGGAAATACTGGATATCAGACCATACATGGCGTCTAATTCAGGAAAGAAGGGAAAAAAAGAACAGTAGCAATAAGGGGATAGACGCTAGAGAAATACAACAAAATTATACCAGGCTAAACCAAGAAATCCAGAAACACTGCAGACGAGATAAGAATGAATATATACAAACATATGCAGCGATTTTGAACGTCATGCAGAGAGAAATGAAACTGGGGACCTTTTTAAAAAGGTTAAAGTTTTATCCAGAGATTTCAAACCACAAAATTGGATAGTAAATGATGGGAATGAGAAACTGATCACGAATTGCAATGAAGCCGCAAGACGTTGGCGGGAATACTGTGAATCACTGTATGAAGATAAACTGGATGCATTGAAATTAGAACAAGATATAAGTACAGTGGAACACGAACCAGATATATTGATGTCGGAAATAGAAGACGCAGTTAGGAAGTTAAAAAATAATAAATCAGTCGGAAAGGATGGAATCTGCGCAGAAACAATTAAGCGCTTCCTCGAGAAGGAATAAGGATGATCCACACACTATGTAATCAAGTGTGGAGGAGCAGAATATGGCCGCGTGACTGGGTGAAATCGATTTTGATCCTGATACACAAGAAAGGCTCCAAGAGACAATGCAAAAACTTCAGAACTATAGCATTAATCTCACATACTAGTAAAGTGCTCCTACAGGTGATCAATAATAGATTGAAATATTACTTAAACTGGCAAATATCAACTGAGCAGACTGGATTTATTAGTGGAAAAGGTACGAGAGAACAAATCCTGGCTATTCGGCAACTAAACAAAAAAAATTATTGAATATAACAAAACTTTATTTCTGTGTTTCGTAGACTATCACAAGGCTTTCGATTGTGTTAGCTGGGAGAAATTATGGAAAGTATTGACCAGTATGGGAGTACTTGTATGGAAGCGATGATAAGAATCGATAAGATACCATCGGAAACTTTCCACCCGCAGAAAGGGTTACGGCGGGGATGTATACTGTCTCCCGTATTGTTTAATATATACGGAGAGTTTATCATAAGGAAGGCCTTAGATAGATTCACAGGAGGAGTCAGGATTGGTGGTGAACATATAACGAACTTGAGATATGCAGACGATACCACGCTCATCGCCGAGTCAGAAGAAGAAATGAAGAACTTGTGGAACAGAATTGAACAAACAAGTATTAGGCTAGGTCTGTCTATCAATAAAAAGAAGACGAAGATCGTGACCATATGCAAAAACTACACGCCCCGGGATATCTGCAGATATTTCAAGATGTGGAAGTGGTAAAAGAATTCGAATACCTTGGATCATTAATCAGCGATAAAAGCGGAAGCGAAAAAGAAATCAAGCGTAGAATTGCACTAGCAAAGTCGGCGATGGCACGATTATATAAAATCTGGAAAGACCGGTGTATTAATAGAAGAACAAAACAGAGACTGGTAAATGCTCTCGTGTTTTCAATATTCTTATATGGAGTAGAAACATAGATCCTGCGAGAAGCTGATAAACGAAAAATTGACGCGTTCGAGATGTAGACTTGGCGAAAAATGCTGAGAATCCCATGGACGGCGAAGCGCACGAACAACTCCATTTTAGACCAATTAAACATAGAACAACGTCTCTCAGTTACTTGTCAAAAGAGAATTATGAAATACTATGGTCATATTATGAGAAGAGAAAGAGATAGCCTTGAAAAATATATTATAGTGGGTCCAATAGAAGGAGCAAGACCTCGTGGAAGACCGCCTCGGCGATGGATAGATACAATAACAGCTCTAAGCGATCAAACGCGAACCATGGCAATGAGAAGCAGCCAGAACAGAAGTTGCTGGAGACAACTAGTACTTGGTAGATCAAAATAGAGGTCACGATGAGCAGCTATTGCGCAAACGACTATGAAGAAGAATAGAATTCGATATGTCAGAAGTAAATTGTCCATCATCAACTTTTAATTGAACGAATTAGTTTGAATAAGGACCGAATTACATGAAATCAACAATCGATTTTATATTAATGCAAATTATTACAATCGTCTAAAACATTGGAAGTGAGGATTGGATATACGGTGGGGAATAGACAGTGTGAAATAAAAAGTTGCCATTTAGCCTCAGTATAGCCAGTTCCTTAACCGGGCCGCCAGGGGGCGGCAAATTGACCGATCGAAATATATGATAAAAATATATTTAATTTAATGATACAAAAAAACATTCAAATTTGTAAGACCCAGCTAAAAGATAACAAATGTCATCGTATGTAGAATGAAACATGTACGCGTAAATATTGCCATCTATTGGTATCCACTAGAATTAAGATGCGAAACGTTTAAC
Organism: Icerya purchasi; assembly: GCA_039619475.1. Lineage (NCBI taxonomy): Eukaryota > Metazoa > Arthropoda > Insecta > Hemiptera > Monophlebidae > Icerya > Icerya purchasi. The sequence continues at coordinate 256,572,392 of CM077116.1, read as the reverse complement.
GCATTTGAACAGAACTATCGCACATTGAACTCTAATTATTTTGTTAACAGTTGTTTCTTCTGGGATATGTCTATCTACGAATAATTATTGATATTTTAACTTGGTTCGTGTTATCATAATTCAGTGTATTATCTGTCAGTGTAAAATATAACTGCAAAAATCACAATTATGGTAAGTATCTACGTTTATTTATCGGTTTATCTAAATAATTACTGTTCATAGTAATTATCGCAGTGAGCGCCTGAGCTGCAAATGAACTAAATGATGTACATAAGACTGATATGACACATTCGAATATGAACGACTGAAAGTTATCAGCTCCTTTGTCTATATCACGACTGGTGAGCTACCCATCTCTATATCATCATAGTGTGGATAATATTACCCTATCTGTTTCTTCGTCTGACCTGAATTTACTGTATTATTTATTTATTTTTTTTATTTTTATGAACTCCCCTTTGGGCATGTCAACAAAGGATCTTCGCCCAGAAACGAAACGAAGGAGAAGGATCAGTTAAATGTAGATTCGGTCAGCTATTGATAACATAAAGAAACTGAGGATAGGAACAACTGAGATCGATGGAAACGATAAGATATATGAGGCACAATAAGGAGTAGGGAGTTTGAGTGACAGCAGATTGGAATACAAAGAAATGCGTTCGTTCACGAAGGATGGACATTCAAAGAGGATATGTTCAGGATCACAGACGGCTTCGTCGTCAGGGTGAAGAGGGCAATAAGGGGAAAGAGCGAGATGAAAACGAAAACGTGAGGAAGGAAGAAGAGTATGATTCAGACGTAAACGGATAATAGGGACAATAACAGAGCGGCGAAGCGAAGGAAAATCGTAAAACCAAGGCCGCGTGGGAAGATTAGGTTGGATGGAAAAATAAAAGGAAGGATGATTAGAAAAGGAAGAAACGTAAAAATCTGACCAAAATCTAACATTAAAAGTTTTTGCACAATGGGAGTAAATTAGAAACGGGAATTAAAAAAAAAAAAAAAAAAAACCGGGAGGATACAGCAATCTGAGCCAAGGAATCTGCCATTTCATTACCCTCTATCCCCATATGACTGGGGACCCAGAGCATTTCAATGCGGATAGCGTGAAGTGAGAAGAGAATGTGAATGAGAGAGCGAATACGGAGGATGAAAAGGTCGGAGGAGTGAGGGGGGAAATGAGAGGAAATAGCTAAAAATTAATATTTACCGTTTACTAAAGAGCCGCAAAAGAGGAAAAAACTTTCCGGAGTGAAATTTCGACAGCAAAAACAAGAAAAAGAGATACAGAAAGAGAAATTGGCCGGTTCATTAATGCAATTTTTAAGCAACGCAGGCAATCGGAATTTCAAGAAAACGTTGACGCAGCTGCAACAAGCACAGCCTTAAATCCAGAAACTATGGGGAGGTATCTGAAGAAAAATATGTATGTTATGGTCCTTTTTCAGAAAGAGACATCAGTCAAACTTAAGATTAAGGTAGTTCTAAAGAGAGCTTGTAAGCAATTTATCATCATCAGTGATTTGTGGCAGTTTAGATTGTAGTGATGATCTCGGTTTGTGGCCTACCAGTATGACTAATGATCTTGTTAATATTTTCGTTAGTCGTGGTCCCGTACAGGTGGTTAATTATGATTTTCTCGCTAATGACGACGGAAAAAAATTTACAGACCATTATTATTCGCGAAATCTCCCTAATGGAAAAAAAGTTAATAGATAATGCCCCCTGTTTACTCTATTAGTAGTTTGTCTGCTATGAATGGATTTTCTGATTGACAATATTTATCATTAACATTGAAAAGACGTGAAACAAGCGTTTCTCATAGTGAAAATATAAAATCATGGCTACAGTTGAATGAAATGTTAAAAAATAAAACCACTGTTAATCAAATGCAACTGAGACTATTAGAATCAGAAAAGAAAAAAACAATGGTGTGATGTATTAGAACGAATCAAGTCGTTATCAAGTTTTTATCTCAACAATGTCTAGCTTATCGGGGCTCATCGAAAACTTTATATGAGCATGATACTGGTAATTTTCTAAAAGCCAGCGAAATGATAGCATCCTTTAATTCAGTCATGCGGGAACATATTCATAGAATTCAATTCAAGTGGTATGAGTCACTATTTAGGTGATCAAATTCAGAACAAAATCATTGATTTACTGGGCACGACAATAAAAAAATATATAGTTGACAATGTCAGAGAATCAAAAAAAAAAAAAGAAAAAAAAAAGAGAGAATCAAAATATTTCTCCATCATATTCGATTGCACACCAGACGTGTCACACAGAACAAATTACACTGTGGTACTCAGGTATGTTCTTTTAAATAATGAAATTAAAAATATTGCGGCCTGCGAAAATTTATTTGGTTTCTGTTCGATCGGCAGTTGCACAGTTTGAATTTGTTTTCACCATCGAACCTTAACATTGAAAAGTTAGGCGGTCGAGGTTATGATAATGGTTCTACTAGCATGCGTGGAAAATACAACGGATTGCTGAAGAACATTCTAGAAAGAAATAATCGCGCATTCTACGAGTACGTTCCAAGCTCGGCTCATAGTCTTAATTTAGTAGTCAATAATGCGGCAAATATTGCGCTCGAAACTGTGAATTTCTTTAATATAATTCAAGAAATTTACGTATTCTTTTCATCATCTAAAAAAAAAAAGAGTAGTCGATAATTTACAAACATTGACCAGATTTAAAATTAAAAGCTTCAAGTGCCAGAATCAGTGCAGTCACACCGTTACGGTACCATCTCGAAAAAATATTTCATGCCTTACTGGAAATATCTGATAATTATTCTTCGGAATAGAATTGTACAACATCTCACAAAATTCATTTGCTTGCATTCAGCATTCAAAATTGTAGATTTATTTGCTCGGTAATAATTTGGTTTGATATTTTAAACGAAATTAATGCTTTCAGCAAAATGATGCAAAACTCCACAATGAATACTCAAATCTGTGTAAATTTGTTGGATAAATTGATTATTAAGTTCACCGAACGTCGCACGGATGAACACTTTGAGAAGATATTAGAAGAAGCTACCAATGTGGTTCAGGTTCTCAACGTAAAAATAGAATTATTCCCACCAATAAACACTATTCATTCAAGAAGAAGACCAACCTAATTTCAATATGAACATAATGATGAAGTATTACTAGACCCCAAGATCAAATACAAAGTAAAATTTTTCTTCAGAATCCTAGATCAGACGCTAACCTCTTTAAAGGACAGATTTGAGGAGTTAAAAACATTTACCGATACATTTTTGGCTTTTTAAGTAATAACTTATTTAATTACTACAATGATGACTTAATGAAACATTGTAAAGATTTAAATCCAAAGCTTAAAGATGATTCTAGTGGTGAAACAGATATTGACGGCATTGATTTATTTAATGAAATCAGGGCTTTAAAGTTGGATTTTCCAGAAAACCAGTCTAATGATCTGCAGACCTTGTTACAATATTTTTTTTACTAATGACTTAATTTCTACATTTTCAAACACAGCAATAGCGCTAAGAGAATATTACTTACATTACCGGTTTCAGTTGCATCCGGTGAAAGGTCCTTTTCAAAGTTAAAAATTATAAAAAACTACTTAAGATCAACAATACACCAGCAAAGACTAAGTAATTTAGCTATAGTTTCGATTGAACATGAAATTTTAGACAACTTGGATACGAAAAAATTGATAACAGATTTCGCAAACATAAAGGCAAGAAGAGTTTAATTTATGTAGAATAATCTTTATATAGGATATATATTTTGTATTATTTAAATGTGTAAAAATCGTGTAAATATAAGACAGAATCACTAAGTACCTACTTATTATAAATATAAATCTGTAGTTTTTCTTTGTAAAGTATTTCTTTTCATTTTTGCATACTCTTAAAAGACAAAACTAAACAGCCTTTCTGCATCCTTATTCAAAACGACTCGAATTTGATTTGATACTCGGATTTGGAGAAGTAGTCGAACGAATTGGACGTTATAGAACCCGTTTCAGAACGTTCCACTGATTCGCGGATTCCGAGCTCAGCGTAGAGTTGTACATGGGACGGCAAATTCGGTATTGCACGCAGGCGTACAAACAGCTAGCGGCGGGCCTGATTAATTGCGTTATTATGTATCCATTACTTATACTAAAAGTTATAATTAATGGTAAAGTGGTAAGAAAGGATATGCGTTGATGTGTATTCAGCGCAATGGTGAATATTTCAAAAGAGATAACGGTAACGATAGTTATTGGAAAACAATTTTTTTTTTTAATTAAATTTTTGGTAAAACCTACAGTGTTTAATGGTTATGCCTTTTTTTAAGCACCTACAGCGAAGCGGGGAATTGTTGCACTGAGCACGGTGAGAACTCTATCGGTAGTTAATAGATTGCTTTTTAATCCTACATTAGCGATAGACTGGTAAGTAACCTTGATCGCTGTATTGAAGCAAACTCTCAGGGTATACATACATACATACATACATATATATATATATATAATATATATAAATATGTATGTATGTATGCATATATACATTAGAACATAATAAACATATAGTAGAATTTCTTTTATCCGTCACCCTCGGGACCGGGCCTATGACGGATAATTGAATAGACGCATAACAGAAATTCCATTAAAAACGTACACAGTTACATGTATATAGTACTGTACTAGATTTGAAATAATTTAGGAAACAAATGGAAAAAAATGTTTAATTGGATAATATTTAGAATGCAGTATTTTTATTTACAAATTTAGTATAACATAGTACAACACAATGCAGTACATACCCAGGTAAAATATCCCTACGTCAAATTGTTTACATCTTTAAAAAATCAGTAATTTTCTCAAAAAATCACAAATTAGAAATTTTTACAGTGACAGATAACAGAGAACGACGGATAAAAGAGTGGCGGTTAAAAAAAAGTTTTACTGTACTTTAATTCGGCATTTATATAAATGAAATTAAATTACCTATTTCTTTTTTGCATGGTTTACCTAAAACTTCTTCCATTTTATTTTGGCAAACATTCTTTAATACTTTTATTTTTAATTCAACAAATAAAAATGAATTACAGAGAATTCTCCCCCTCCAATGGGTTCGTCAACATGGACATTGGCCCAAGAAGTAGGACAAGAGAAGAAAGAGAATCAGATTTCTATGCGACGTGAAATATCAAACAAGAATATATCAAGCGCTTAGACGACAGAAGGAGAAGGAAGAGAAAGAATAAATGCAGTGCTGTAAGGAGTAGGAACACTGCTTGACAACAGAGAGGAGTACAAAGAAGATCGTTCCAATAAAAGTGACGAGTATTTGAACATTATGTGATCAGCATCACATACAAAGTGACTGTTGGAGGAATGTAGAGGACAATATGGAGATGGCGTGAGAGAGAATCGGAAAAGCGACAAAGGGAGCAAACTGTGTCCAAAGTGTAGGCAGCATATCGCTGAGATACTAGAGCGGCGCATCGAAGGAAAGTCAAGAAACCAGGAATAGAGAGGAAGGGAAGGCTGAATGGACAAGTAAAATGAATCTGGGTTAGGGAATAAGGAGGAGTAGGAGTTGAACCACAACTTGTAATGCGCCGTAGTAGACAAAAAAAGTAATATTGATGGACGGAAATGTAGTAAGAAACCTGTCGGAAGAAAAAGATAGCCGAGCTAATGAGTTAACTAACTTATTTTCTTCTATTCCAGAGTGACCAGAAATCCATAAGAAATCAATCTGAATTAAACAAGAAAGGAAGAGGTTGAATCAAGAAACGTATAAAAAGGATAACGTAATTGGTAGAGTGAGAAGGCAAAGTAGATGCAATAACCTGCAGCACGCTTTGAGAATCTGATAAAATAAGGGTATTACGAGAGACACTTAAAGATCTGATGAACAGAAGGGCATGCAGAATAGCATGGACTTCGCACAGAAGATTGAACAGAAGGAGGCAAGTTTAAAGGACTCAAAGTGATTTAAAGGACAAACAAAGGCTGCGCCAATTCCACTTGGACCCTTGAAACCGTCAGTAACGTGGTTAGAAAGGCGAGAGTTCAGAGTTTGTAAAAATTCCGATCTAACAACATGGTGTATAACGGGTTTAGGAGGAACAGGAGAATAAAAGCAATTAATTGGATGAAGGAAGGAAGAAAAATTGAAGGAAAAATATGGGAACTTATCGTGAATGTAGATATATGGTAAAAATTGAAGGAATCGAATAGAAATAAGAGACAGAATTGGTGTTTTATTGACGCTAAATCGCCAATAACGTAGGTTGAAGGAATAAGAAGGGTTAAAGTGAGGAAGAGGAGATAGGTAGACGTTTAATGAGAAAGCGGTAGTCTAAATAGAAACGCCGAATAAAAAGTGGAGGAATATGGGTTTCATTTTTGTGCAGCAAGACAGCAATCGAAAAGTATAAAAGCGGAGCGACTTTTTCAAAGCAATTCATTGGCCCACGATACTCGTACAAAGCATTTAAAGAAAAAATAGTAAGATGGTTATTTTATTCAGAGTGATAATTTTTCATTAAAACTTTTGTTTTAAATAACTATTGAATTGATTTGATTCTGTTTTATAGATGATTCGATATTTTTACTTTACAAGTATAACATAAACCGCATTAAAAATAAGAAATTTTCAATGAAACTTTAGAAAATTAGTTTATAGAAGTCCTTGGCGGTATTTTAAATTTAAAAAAAGACGAATTGGTACACTAACAGTTAATTTTTTATTTTTATAGTGTTCTATTTAAATGAAAACAAAAAAATTTAACGAATAATTTATATTTAACGACTTTTATTCAGTTTTAATGCTGTTAGGAGGAGGTTATTGGAGTTGTAGAGCTAGACTAAAAATTTTAAAATGGCTCAGTTTTCTTATTTCTCTTTTGTTTTAGATTTAAATATTTTATTATTTTTCAACTAAACTTCGTTAAAAGTAGAAATTACGCGAATTAAATATAAAAAATAATCAAGAAGCAGATAAAAACGCTATAATAGAAAAGAAAAAAATTAAGAAATCTGCAATTTTCTCTCTTTTAGTTGTTGGAGTTTTTTTGCAATTAATCAGGTGATTTAAAAAATCGTCTTTTTTCTTTTGTAAAATTATCATATTTAAAAAATTTATTACAAGTAATTTAGGTAACTAAAATAATGAAATAATTAAAGTAAAGTGCGTATTTTTAATTCTTGATCCTGCAGGTGTTGTGCTAGAATTCAAAATTAGTGCCTAGGCCTGATTTTTTTCCGCCTAGAAATGGTCCTGCAGTAAGATGATAATAATAATCATATAATTTTGCAATATCTGCGGAGAAAGAAAAGAAATTTAAGAAAGATACATCTGCAAATATTACCGGTACGATTGGTGTAGGTTGTTCACGCGTGGAATACAAATAAAAATACATTTTCAAGGGCAAAGCTAACTTCATAAGCACGTTTACCGGTATCTAATAAGACCGTACGCGTAATTATCTGTCTGTAGTAGAGATTTGTTTGCAGACACAGAAAGAATGCAGTTTTGTGAGTTACAAGTATTGGTAATAACCGCGCATCTATAAAACAAACAAGGACCAATTTATTATATATCGAAAAAAAAACCAAAAAAAAAACGCATTGAAAATAGGAAAAATAATAAAAGATATAAATAAAAAAGTAGACCTATTATCGTCCGGTTTTGTGCGGTAATGTGCATACTTGCACGCAAGTGTTGTACATAATATTACAGAAACCGGAATTATATAAAAATCTCCTTCCGGCAATTGATATTGTTCAGCTATTTAAAAATTATTTATGTCTGAAGAGATTCATCGCGAAGAGGAAATCTTTCTAATTTCATTATCACAAGTAAACAGTCTCGACTGAAGTTGATTATTTCTCAGCATGGAATTGGAAATACCAAAGGTAAAATTCTCACTTTTATTTAATTACTTCTCTTTTTTTTTCAAATTTCAATAAATATTTTTTCGCAATAAATTAATTAAAAGAAGTTAACGCGCAATTCGAAATTAATAAGTGAAAATTCGATACGTAGGAGTCTGACAGAAGCGTTAAATTTTTAATAGTTGCTTGAGCCCCAAAATTGGATTCAAAGATGCCATATTATAAATACCTTTCACTGACTTTCAAAAAGAAGAAGAAGGTTATACGTTCATCGCGTATGTTTTTGTCATTTTTTTTAATGTTTGTTGGCGCATATCTCATATTCATATGAACCTATTTTACTCATTCGTTATCCCCATTAGAAAGAGTACCATTCAACACTTATGTACCATGTGAATACTGATGAAAATCGGTGAGCATAAATTGAATATTCGTCAAAAAACGTGAAAAAATGTGGTCCCTTTGGATAATTTTTTTTTTTTTTTATTATTTTTTAATAGTATAACAGAGGCGATTAACTTAAAATACTATCATTTTGCCAAATTACCATGGAAATGTAGCTTTTGTTGTTTTTACTGTGGAAATGCAGTTCAAAATAAAGGAATCGATTTTTTTTTAAGCATAAAATATGGAAAATAATGTGAAAAAGAAGTTGATTTTTAACAAGAAAAAAATTCAAGTATAATGGTAAAAATTGTAAAATAAAATGTTTTTCTACAAAAAAAAATACCAACTTCGAGGTTTTCTATAAAAATTTAATAAAAATGTACTAAAAAGTAAAAAATAATTACTCCCGATAAGAAAATAGATTTCAGAGTGATACTATCGTAATTCACATAGAACATTAATACTTATTATTATTTGATAAAAAATGTATTTCAGAGTGATTTACCTTAAGTGGTGACATTTCATCGTAATTCTTATACAACATTAATACTTTTCATATTACAATATCTGGAAACAATTTAATGAACATTTAATGCAGTTTTTAATTATTATTTTAATATGAATTTAACGCCGACTCCAATTAAAGTATTGATGTTGTATAAGAATTACCATAATATCACCACTTAAGGTATATTACTCGGAAATAAATATTTTTTATCGAATTTTGACTTACTTTTTAGTGCATTTTTATTAAATTTTTATAATAAACCTTGAAGTCGGTATTTTTATAGTATTCGAACATATACGAATCATTTAAGGTCGACGTATAATATACACTGTTTAAAAGTTGGTTCCTCTAGGAATTTTTAGGGAACATTTATACCGCGAATTAATAACAAAGAAATAGAGTCATTGTGGCGTAACAGGCGATAACTTATCTCACTTATTCGCTCGTTCTGATTTCTCTAACGACCAATTTATCAATAAATCCTCCGCTCATAATATCCTTTTTATCATGGTCTAATAATTGCATTTCTTTTCTGGTCCTCATTCCTTTTACCATCTAATTCAGCCTCTTCCATAATCTCGACCTTGATGATTTACTTCCCCATCTTATTTCGCCCCGTTCTATTAATTCGTCTCCGCTTGAATTACGGCTGCCTTCCTTTCGCCTCTTTTTAGATGTTTTATTATTTCCTCTCTTTTCCTGGATTCTTGATAGATCATGACTGCGTTTGTAACGTCATATTTTTGTAGAATGTTCTTTTCATTCGCAAGAGCGTTCTCCTCTTTAATCCAAATTCTTATAACCTTCCTATTTCTTATTGCACATCATACATATTTTCACTTCTTTGTGTTTTCGTTTAGGCCGAGTTCCTTTTTTTTCCCTTTCCTTTTCCATTCAAATCTAATCTCTCTCTTTCATCTTTATATAGTCATCTTTAACTAACAATAAGTCATTGGCATTCCAACAAAAAAAAAAAAAAAAAAATCTCCGATCGTTGTTCGTAATAAAAATTAACAATTACCGATAGCTCGCAGCGTAAATAAGGAAGGTGTCTTCCTCGTAAAAAAGAGCGGCGTCAAGTTCGCCCCCCCCCCGTAACGAAATTTCAAAATTGAATTTAACTAAACAAATTTTGTGCTGAATTAGACTGATAATTAAAAATTTTGTGCCGCATTATAAGACACGAAATATTAGCAAAAATTCAGCTGGGAGCTAACTTGAAGATGGCCCCTCAAAAATTTGATGATTTTTAGGAACGATTGTATGCGCAGATAGCGATAGTTTTGTTTCGATTTGTGTTGATAATATAATTTTTTTGCCGCGTCTTGATTTTTTTCAAAAGAACGTTATAACTCGACAAAAGTTTCTCCAAAATTTCAAATTTTCAAAAATCCATTGCATCCAAAAGCCGTAATCGTCTATGTGGCATTGTTCTGTCCATATCACATATCTCGCGTACGTTTGGCAATTTATTCAAAAATATTAAAAGCCCATCAAAATTTTTTTTACAGAAGTTGTGAAATAATAATAGCGTAGATTGCCAATAATAGCCACTTTATCTTAACCCACTTACCATTTAAATATAAAGGTGCCAAAAATGACGTTACCAATTAAGGGTTAAAATTAAAACATACGATGATTAAGACCTAGCTGCATTGTATGAAAAAGCGACACCATAATTACACTAACAGTTTCATTTATATGTGGTGTGTATTTGTTGTTGCTGTTTTGTGTAGTTATTTTATTTATTTGAAAGATATTTCGGCGTGAATTTAACGAATCCATTATTGTTTCCATTTCATTTTTTTTTTCTTTTTTCTCCACGTTAATAATTTGCAAGTCGAATAGGCGCAACCTGCGCACAGTTCGAGCTGAAGTTTTTTCGTATACAACATATTAAATGTATGTATAGCTACTATTTCATTAGTTTCGAGGTGACATTAAGAAAGCATTTTTTTTTTTTTTTTTGGATTTGAAATTAGAGTCAGAGAATGAAGAGGCTCTTATTCTGTTTGGCGGGTAGTAAGAAAAAAAAGAAAAGAAACATCGTTAACGTTAAAGAGTTCATGTCTTCCATCGAACTTTTAGGAAACGTTTGTAAAGAGCCCTTTAGATCAACTATGAGACAGTTTGATAAAGTTCATTAATTACAGTGACAGTGATTAAAATGATCTTGAATGAGAACGATTATCACGTTATTAAACAGCCTGAAATTTCCGATCTAATTAAATCAACAACGAACCTTCAAAGCAATAATCTTTCAATTACTTGTGGATCATTTTGACCTACAAGTGTCTTTAACAACTGCCGCAAAAGTACATACTTTTTCCGATTTAAACGCATAGAAGCTGTTAACTTTTGTTATTCACTGAGCGGTTTGCAGTTAAACATTATTCATGACGAACGTGTATGTAAATGGCGAAAAAATCGTCGACATATCATTTCGCAATAGGAAAAATAAAAACCCGAATAAAGGAACATTCGAATATAGGAATTAGCAGAGTTCTATTCTAAAGTAAATTTTTAATTACGTCAGATTATCTAGTATTATGAGCATAGTATACTAACGTGTGATTTCCAAAACATAATGATACCGTTTTTAAACTATTTACGTTGGTACATACTATTTTGGAAATTAAAAAAAAAAAAAAAACTCTTTTTTCTCAAGCAATTTTCTAAGGAACAAGTGACTTTTTCCTTTCTTTCGTTTTTTATTTATGTAAATATCCCTGCGTAGTGTATAATCAGGATTTGAATGACTTTTTAATCTCAGTTTTCTGTATTTCTAAATTTTTTACAGTATTATGCGGTATGTAATATGTACTGTGTATTTTGTAACATCACTGCTAACGGAAAAATAACTGAATTAATTTAATTTAAAAAATTATTTTATTTCCGTACTTTTCAATTTAAAACAAAACGCAAAAACTTATGACAAACTATAAAATTTTAATTAAAATTCGCACGGGTTATGCGTGGGTTGGGTTTAATCAGTGCCGGATCCAATAAAGGCCCCCCCCCCCCCAAAGAACCAAAACCTCGATGAAATAATTTGTTACAACAGATAAACGTAATTTATACTATAAAAGATTTGTATAAATGTTATACCTGTGGATTTAATTATAACTAATATTTAATACTGTTTTCGAGGAAAACTATTAATGTTACGTTTTTATTCTACTTTAAACCCAACTGTCATCGATCTTTTGCCTTTTTTATGTATTTTTAATTTTTATTTTGCGATGTAAATGAAAATAGTTGAATAAGATAATATATATGTATATTTAAACTCGCTCACGGACGAACAATTCGGATCATGACTAACAGAAATAAAAACGAAGTAAAGTCTAATAAAAATACTACCGTTCTGTTCTTTCTAGTAATTTACTATTCAAATTCTAAACTACCATTTTTTTAATTTTTCACCCCTAAAAATAAAACAAAATTCAAAATAAAAATTGCAATAGTCATGTATTTTTAAAACCTTTTTTTAAATTTCTAAAGAGGTGGTCGCTGTTTGGTTTTCTTTACGAAACACAAGGGGTATTTCTCTTAAATCTACTGACTACCGTATAAGATGTTACATAATTATATCATTTTCCTCCCCAAAATGTCTCTTTGGATCCACCCCTGGTTTAATACCTGACGGACCTTAGAATTGTTTTTATATCTTAGCTTGTTTTAATTTGTATATGGCTCGTCTTTTGGGTGTAGGTGGACCAGGCTGACGGTCCAAAGAATAAAAAAACTTAGTTTATCTGATTTTTGATAGAATAGCATGAATTGGGTGTCTCGGCGTTAGTGCTCTATCAGCTGTTATTTCTAGATGTTTAAATTATCGGATACAAGCGTTTTAAGTAATATTGTAGTTAATTTTTTTTAACCCCGAACTCAAACTGGTATTAAATTATTTTCTCCCAAGTATCTTTTTAGATGTTTAGTTGTATAATATGTAATGACTTTTGTATTGATGTTGAACCTGATGAGTTTATAATAATTTTCATCATTTCCGTTATTAACGGGGTTAATTTCTTTTTCGGAATGGAGGCTTAAATAATTTATTCTTATTCGTCCTAATCTGGGTTTTTATTTAGTTTTTTGATTAAGCTTCTATAAATTCCTCCATAGATTTAAAATGGTGTACATACTTTTTCTCGTCCGAATTATTATTTAATCGGTTATTGCTGCATGATATTTCATTGATACTGGGGAAGTAAGAAAGCCGCTGTTTGTGTTATTAATACTGTTTAATTTTTACTGGGATTCTCTTTTTTTAGTTGTATAGCTCGATTTCGTGACTAGAACAACAGATATTGTTCACACAAATTCTATACGTATTGTGAATGTATGCAAAACTATTTAGGACGGAGTGTAAAGGTTTTATCGTTATATAGGGAAGTGTGTTTGTATGCCGATAAAAAAAAATACGTCCGTTTAATTGATTTAGTCATGCAATATAAAAAAAAAAAAAATCAACGTTAATAAAAGATTGCTATAAAAGGATACGAGCGCATGATAAAAGACACTGCTAATTAATATAAATCCAAAGCATTAAAAGTTTGCACTACGCGTAGATCCTTTGATCATGAAGCATGAAAGCACTAAGCAGGTGTACACATATGTACATGCTGAGAAATGTACATTTGTATGATCAATGTAAAAGGCCTAAACCTGTATTGATCACATACGTTATATAAATAAATGGATGAACATAAACTGCATAAATATATGGTTCTTGCTCATGTTTGGAAACCGTGTTAATTTAACTGACCGGAAGTTTAATCGAGAGATCGCTTACTTAGAAAAAATACATGCAAAAATTAAATGCCGAAAATATGTATATAAAATAAAGTAAACTCCATGCAACAGTTGGTATATTTTGATGCAACAATTATGTCCCGAATACTATATGGAGGCGGTTTTTATACAGCCCTCCGCGTATATTAAGTAATATAAAATTAGGTTTCTTGAATGTTATTTATAAAAGCTACATTCTAGGAACTATCTTTTAAATGATTAAAGAAAGTATCAGTCAAATTTGTTGTAATTAATATATATAAAGTCGGTAAAAATTAAAATATAACAAACGTTACATACATTTTTTGGGACATTTTTTCTAATGGGGGGTGGCCTAAGAATTACACGTTTTAATTAATATATATATATATATAAATGTACTTTTATACTACATATTTATTGACATAATTTCACATAAGATTTATAATAATAATAAAACTTTGTCTTATTTCTGTACATCACTGAACATCATCGGCTCCAAGTTGGCAACTGTTGTCAGACAGTTTTTATCATTATTATAAATTATATAAATTTAGAGAGGGGTTAAAAGAACAGAAATTAGCAAGATAAATATGTTTTAGTTTAAAATTAATTCTACCATCTTTGACGTGTTACAATGAAAAATGTATCGTTGCTACTATTATTATTATTATTATTACTATTGGCTGCGAATATACATATATTACAAAATATAAACTTACCATTCTCTTCGAGTAGTCGTATTACTAGAAATTTAAATAGTAATGTAGCCTTACGGTGTAAATCAAATTGCCCTTTACAGCGATGAAGCAGTACTAATAAGAATAATCGACTTGATCCCGCGCAAGATAAATAATGGAAACAAAAACCATAACAGCCGGGGTCGAAAGACCGAAGGATAAATATACAAAATTAAAAATTCTTTCTGGTCTATTCATACATTTTAACATACGCGTGATGACAGTTGGAAGTGCTATAATTTTTAATAACAGCGTTTAATAAACGTAAACTTAAATGAATATTATAAAATTAATAATAATAATAATTCCTACGAAATTATTTTAATTATCCACATACTATCGATAATACTGTAATGTGTATAATCTCATAAATAAGCCGTAAGATTATTGCACACTATAGCCTTATTATATCCTAAACAAAGATGCTTCGATTCATTAACCATATAAATATTTTTTCTTTCTTTTTTTTTTTTTTTTTTTTTAACATGAATATATTTTTGGATCGCGGATGTTTCAAATTTTGCATGGACATTTTTATGTAGATAATTTTTGCGCGGATAATTTTGTGATAGCGGAGTAGTGCGTTCATTTAGACCACGGTAAACAGAAAATTACAGATATGATGATTTCACATGTTTCTTTCGTAACGAAATCGAATTTATTTAGAATATTTAAAGAAACGGTTTTATAAATAATAGGCTAATTAAAATACACAGCTGGTCGCTGTAAAGTTATGAACTCGCTCTTATGTCCTTCAAGATACGTATCGATGATTCCATATTGAAAATGATCTTTTTTCAAACTGTTCTCACCGATTTAGATGTTTTCGCTGATACTGTGCTTCATGCAAATATTAAAAATTACCGGTGCTGCGTATGCTGGTGACTACGATAACAATTCTAGCGCCACGTCAATATTATCGAATCAGTTTAACGGCGGCGACAAAGAAGAAGAAACGAAAATTACCGCGTTGCCGAAGTTGAACGGTTCTTTGGAGACAGAGACGGAAAATTATCCGCATTCTGGTGACGACCAATATGTGGACCACGGAAAAATTGGTCAACACAATAACGCTAGTTCGAGTTACGGGGAACAGCTGGCCGACCGGAAATCTTCGACAGCTCATAAATATTCACATGTTCCGACGACACATCGGTACAGAAGTAACTTCATTAAACAAAATTCGAGCATCAATCAGCAAGAGGAACAGAATCGCGTACAAGCCGAATCGGCTCGCTATTCATTTTCATCGTCGCTGGAAAACTCCATTAACGATAATTCGCATTCTAGACAGGAAGTTAGAGACGGTCTGAAGCTGACTGGTCACTACTCGTATAGCGATGGATATTACAAACGGACGATTCATTACGTCGCTGACGATAAAGGCTACAGAGTTACTAAGTAAGTGAGAAATTCTAAATAATAATGATCAGTCGAATGTATGTATATACTCGCGAATGTAAGGGGTAGTATATCCGGGAAAATGTCCCGATGAATTGAAAATAAGAAAAGGCAGAAAATAAAGGCTCAATAAAATGGGGTTATTTAATAAACTGATTGGAAACCAATTCAAAAGTTTAACAGGTAGCGCTGTTGTGTTACATATAACTTCGCCTACCTCGGTTTTCACCTATCCACCAGTTACAAAATATCTTTCATGAAATACTGATACTCGTATTATTTAAATTTAACCTTCGGTTAATCACTCGCGTAACGTGCATATTCCAACATATTAAATCGGAGTCCAGCGTTTAGCAAATAAAAATATCATCATAAAACGATGAGAGATTTTAGTTGTAATAATATGAACAAATTGTTTCGATTTTACGCTAATATACACCGTCGTCAGTAGAGCCGAGTAAAAACGGAACTATTAAGCCAAGTACCATGAATCACGAATATACACCGCCGTCAGTAGAGCCGAGTAAAAACAAAACTATTAAGCCAAGTACCATATAAACTGGTTAGACTAATCTTTACTCTTACCGAAAAATTTTATACATTCATGATTTCGAACATTTGAGTAAGGCGAATGCAAAAAAAAAAACAAACAAATTTCAACACCGCGAGATAAAATAAAAATTACATATACAGTAATAATTATTCTAATTGACTAGAAAAATAATCCAAAAATCATTAATTTATTAGCAGTGCAGCGCGGTAGCCTAGTAGTTACAGTGATCGATTACTAAACAACGGGGAGTCGCAGATTCGGAACTTTTATCGATGCAGATTCAAGTAATTCCACAGGTTTACCTACCGTAAAATAATTCGCTATAGCAAAGAATAATTTGAGAAAGTAAATGTGGCCGAGAGCAAGTCTCGTGTGAAAGTTAAAGAATAACGTAATCGGGATTATATAACAATTACTGAAATTTTTAATAATTCCCCTTTTAAAGTGTTTATTGAACTTTTCCGAAATTTAGTCACAAAGGCCGGTACTTGAAATTTATATAGAGATTTTCAAAATCTACTTCGCGTTAGGCCAAATTTGTTGTTCTATGTATTTCTTTGCAAATAAAAGTTTGCTTTCGTTTATCTTTTATTCGTTAAGAGAAGTTTTTCAAGTCACATACTGAGCCGCAAAACGTAGTAGTCTACAGGTTTTTTAACAACATTTCACGGTTAACGCTCTATCAGATGTTATTTGTAATGCCGGTGTAAGAAGTAGCTACAACCACGCTGATCTTCCTTCTTTGAGAATATCACAAATATACGAACTATGTTCACATATAGCGTTTCATCAGGTCCCCTCCTTCTTCTTCCAATAAAAAGCTATACTGGTTTGCATTTTACGAATACAATGAATTCGAAAAGTACCTATTTATTATTATTATTATTATTATTATTAGATAAAATCGATTATCGCTGCTTGTGGATCGTCTGGTTGTAATTAAACGGTTCTGAAGAATACATATTCACAAATTATATACATAAACACAGAAGTTACTTTACTATATTAAATTCACAATAATTTTAAACGAATTTAATAACGTTCTAGTGGTTAATTGGTTACCAAACCAGAGGTGTCATAGGTTATCGAGTCTTGTCTCGTTCCGGATCCAAGTCGCTGCCCCACTGGTGTATAGCTAATCTGAAATCGAATATTGATTATACCAGAGAATTATCTAGGGGAAAGTAAAGACGGATAATCCAAAAGTAGAAAGAAACTGGCCCCAGTATTTTCCTTAGACCCATTAAGTCCTTAAGTGCATTATGAAAAGCTTAACTTCACAATCCCTGATAATCCTTATTAAGGATACCCCATATAGGACTTGCTTTGCTTTACATTACTTTAATATAGTTGTGAAGAATGTTTAGTTATAAGACAGATGCGATTGTTGTTTCGCTAGTTGTATTATGTTACCGATCACAAGTGTGTTATGTTTTGCGCTTGAGTATACACCCTGTCAAGAAAGTATCGGGAATTGTTAAATAAAACGAACAATTTTTAATTTTCATCCAAATTTATTTTGTCACCTTCAAAATAACATCCATTCGAAGCGATGCACATATGCCAACGCTTTTTCCACTCGGCAAAGCACTTCTGATAGGCGGTTTCCGGGATGGCCTTTAGCTCTCGCGTCGCATTCGTCTTGATGTCATCAATCGATTCGAAGCGCATTCCCCGTAGCGGAAATTTGAGTTTTGAGAATAGGAAGAAGTCGCAGGGTGCTAAATCTGGTGAATACGGCGGTTGTTCGATGATATTTACCGAGTGTTTGGCCAAAAACTCATTCACAATTATGGCTTTGTGAGACGGCGCATTATCGTGATGGAGAATCCAAGAATTGTCGACCCACAAATCGTTACGTTTACGACGGATAGCCTCTCTCAAACGTCTCAAAACACTTAAGTAAAACTCTTTGGTGACTGTCTGTCCGGCTGGCACATATTTATAGTGTACCACGCCTCGAATATCGAAGAAAACAATCAACATGATCTTCACTTTCGATCGGCTTTGGCGAGGTTTTTTCGGCTTTGGCGCGCCAATTGGCCGCCATTCGGACGATTGCTGGTTCGTAAGCGTGTCGTACTCGTACACCCATGTCTCGTCACCAGTAATTATCTTTTCCAAGAAGGTAGGATCCAAATTGGCTCGATCCAGCATGTCTGCAGCTACCTGTTCTCGGTACTTTTTTTGAAAGAAATTCAGGTCTTTCGGAACAAGCCGAGCCGCAACGCGTTGCATACCCAATTTTTCGCGCACAATCGTACGTACGCTCTCGTGTGACATGCCCAATCCATGAGCCATCTCTCTCAAGCTCACATGACAATTTTCAGCAACGATTTCCTTGATTTTATCGACGTTATCATCGGTCACACTCGTTGAAGGCCGTCCAGAGCGAGGCATGTCTTCGACCGTCTCCCGACCATCCTTGAACGCTCTGTACCACTCGTAAACCCGCGTTTTTGATAAAGCAGATTCACCAAAAGCCTTCTGTAACATTTTCAGTGTATCGGCACAAGAAATTTCGTTCGAAACACAGAATTTAACACAAGTACGTTGTTCAATATTTTCACTCATTGTAAAACTTCGACAAAACACTTCAAGGTCGACTGATTTTAACAGCTGCTGTAAACACACTGGTTGACAGATCGCGCTAAAAATAGGCATCATAATACAAAACAGTTGTACCAACCTGGAAAAAAAAATTATCTGCCTAGCTATTACCCGGGAGATTTAAATTGACAATTCCCGATACTTTCTTGACAGGGTGTAATACGAGGGCCATCCGGAAAGTAGTACCCGTTTCAGCCGTACGGAGCGCTGGCGTGTAGAGAAGCCACCGGACAAGTACTAACACGTTCAGTTGTGTTTCAGCTGTCTGTGTGCAGAGTTTCGTCTCGCTGGTGTTAACTGTGTTAATTCTGTGAGTTTTTATAATATTCAAAAAAATAAAAAACGCCGCCAGTTGTGAAGAAATATGCGACCTTGTGACATTCATCGTCAATTGAAGGAGGTGTACGGGGACAATGCAATGAATGAGTCATCTGTTCAGTGCTGGTGTCGTAATTTCAACTTGGGAAAAGAGAGCACCCATGATAAGGGGCGTTCGGGACGGCCATCAGTCATTACGGACGAACTGCTGCGTTCAATGAACGAATTCGTGAAGAACGATTGGCGCGTTACAATTCATGAAATCTGTGAACACTTCCCTAGTGTTTCGCAAACAGTTATTCATGAAATTGTTAAAGACCACTTCCATTATTCGAAAATTTGTGCGAGGTGAGTCCCTCGCATGCTTACTGATGAACACAAGGCCACGCGTATGGCTGCAGCATTGTCGTTCTTGGAACGTTATTCTTGTGAAGAAGACACTTTCTTGACTCGCATAGTCACTGGTGACGAAACATGGATTTCTTGTGCAACACCTGAGAATAAAAGACAATCAATATCGTTCTTCACGAATTCGTTCATTGAACTCGGCCGTTCGTCCGTAATGACTGATGGCCGTCCCGAACGCCCCTTATCACGGGTGTTCTCTCTTCCCAAGTTGAAATTATGACGCCAGCGCCGATTAGGTGAGATTCATCCGTAGCATTGTCCCCATACACCTCCTTCAATTGACGATGAATGTCACAAGGTCGCACATTTCTTACGTTTTTTTTTTTTTTTTTTTTTTTTGGGCGTCGAAAATTTCTTACGTTGAGAAATTTAATCACAGCCCTAACTTCACAACTAGCGGCGTTTTTTATTTTCTTGAACATTATAGATGCTCACGGAATCAACGCAGTTAATACCAGCGAGACGTAACTTTGCACACAGACAGCTGAAATACAACTGAACGTGTTAATACTTGTCCGGCGGCCCCCCTACATGTCAGCGCTCCGCACAGCGCAAACTGGTACTACTTTCTGGATGGCCCTCGTACATTAGTGGTTAATGCTCGAATTTCGGTGATCTATCGAGTCTTTTTTTGGGGTGACTCGGTTAGTGAGTTAGAAAATGTTCTTGATAAAATGTTAATGACCCCGGTCGATTACTGAGATAGTCCTTCGCGGTTTCTATTTTGTCGTTTATTTGTTGCTTTGCATTCTAGCGGTCTTTTCGGTATTTTATTATCGTTCGTATAGATTTTTTCGCTTGTTCTTTGTGAACAATTTTTTTTTTTTTTTGAGACTATGCGCAGCAGAAAACTTCTCTTTTCAATTTTTTTTTCTTTTTTGGCTCGTCGTTCGCTCTGTGTGTGTGTGTGTGTGTGTGGCCAGTTTAATTTTTTAATTTAAGATTTCCCAAATCTATGGTCAAGCAAGAAGCGTAAGTTCGAGATTGCATTGAAAAGATTAGTGATCTACCGAAGTAGGTGTATTAAAAATAACCGGGATAAAATGTCTGTTTATATAATAGTTCTTCAAGGTGTATATGAAGTTGTGTTAGTCCGTTGCTTTGGATTTTCGGTATAGTAAGTGTTATTTATGGATATTTTCGCGTGTTTTTTGATGCATGTAGAAATTTCTTTTAGAAGAACTATTCGAAACGATAATAACTGTATTTACTTCTTTTTTCATAAATATATATGTTGTTTTTTTTTTATTTTTGTTATTAATATTTTGTAGTAAAGTTTTGACTTATATTTATATATATATTATTATTATTATTATCGAATCGTTTCACCCCATGTAGGGGTATCGTGACCATGATCTGTAACCCTGTTGATCAGACTGCGCCAACAATTCCGATCCCTTGCGATGTGTACACAATCCTGAAAGGTACGACCAGCAGCTGTGCACACCGCGTCCGTCCATCTAGTCGGCGCACGACCTCGACTCCTTTTTCCGTTGACCTTTCCTTGGACGAGCACCGTTTCCAAATTGTTCGCTCTGATCACATGGCCAAAATACCGCAGTATCCTGCAGAGCACCACAGATGATAACCTCTTTGGGTTACCAATCTCATTTATTATGGAGACATTTGTTCTCCTGGCTGTCCATGGGACACGCAGCATACGCCTCCAGCACCACATTTCGAGTGCGTCTATACGTTTTTTGTCTGTGCTGGTCATTGACCAGGTCTCTGCACTATACAGGAATACTGAGAAGACGAGGGAGTTCAATAACCGAATCTTTACACCTTTACTAACAGCGGAGTCATCCCAAATTCTTTTTAAACGGCTCATTGCGTTGCGTGTAATCTGTTTTCTCTGGCGTATCTCACTTTTACATCCGCCGCTGTTTTCCACTATAGAGCCTAAATATGTAAAGCGGCTTACTACTACTTCAATACCCTCAATTTCATGTATTGTTGGGCGGTTATTCTCCAGACGGTCGACGATCATTATTTTGGTTTTGGCTTTGTTAACTTGGAGGCCATATTCTGCACTGATTTTTACCAGGCGATCCAGAATATATAACATTTCCTCTCCGTTTTTAGGATTCCGTATACATATAATGTACGGAATCCTTATAAGATGGTACACAAATGACAAAAATATCAAATAAAAATCAATAATTCACGAACGGCTTGACTTATAAACTTCAAATTTGGAACATAAATTACAATTAAAATTATCTTTAAAACGATCTATAACTTGAAGATGACCGATTACCCTGGGCGGCAAAAAACCCAAAAAACCGTCAAGAATATATAATATGGTACATAAAACGACCTCAAAAATCACTTAAAAAATCATAACTCGTCACTAGATAAACTTATAACGCTGAAATTCAAAATATAAACTACAATGCAGGAGTACTTTCATAAAATCAAAAAATTACGTTACAAAAGTTATGCAAAGTTGCCCAAAAGTTCAAAAAACAGCAAAAAATGACGTGTCCCCCCCCCTTAGCGCCGCGAGTATTGTAGTTAAAAATTTTGAATGGGGCTAAAAATACGCACATACCCGTATATTTCTCTAGTTTGGAACATCCGGATTTCCAACTTTAAAACTGGACCCTCGGGGCGACGAAAGCTCAAAATTTTGTAAAAAAATATTTTTTTTTATAGGCATGCGATATATCGATGGAAAGATCGCTATTTGTCGGGAACGAAACCGAATTTCATTTCCTTAACGAAACTTTCAAAGTTGCCGTAAAGTTCAAAAAAGCGCGAAAAATGACGTGTCCCCCCCCCCTAGCGCCGCGAATATTACCGATAAAAATTTTGAACACGGTTAAAAATATGCGCTTCCACGTATATTTCTCTAGTTTGGAACATCCGAGTTTCCAGCTTCAAAATTGGACCCTCGGGGCACCGAAAGCTCGAGATTTTGGAAAAAAATATTTTTTTTCTTGGGCTTGTGATATACCATTAGAAAGATCTCTAGTAGTCGGGAACGAAACCGAATTTCATTTTCTTAACCAAACTTTCAAAGATGAGATAAAGCTCAAAAAAGCTCAAAAAATTGCGCGTCCCCTAGCGCTGCGAGTATTATAGCTAAAAATTTAAAACATGGTTAAAAATATGTACTTCCACGTATATTTCTGTAATTTGGTGCGTCCGGGTCTCAAGCTTTAAAAATAAAACTCCGGGGTGTCGAAAGCTCAAAATTTTGTAAAAAAATATTTTTTTTCCCGGTAATGTAATATATCGTTTGAAAGATCGCTATTTATCAGGAACAAAACCTTATATCATTTTCTTTACCAAAAAATTCAAAGTTGCCGTAAAGTTCAAAAAAGCGCGAAAAATGACGTGTCCCCCCCCCCTAGCGCCGCGAATATTACCGATAAAAATTTTGAACACTGTTAAAAATATGCGCTTCCACGTATATTTCTCTAGTTTGGAACATCCGAGTTTCCAGCTTCAAAATTGGACCCTCGGGGCACCGAAAGCTCGAGATTTTGGAAAAAAATATTTTTTTTCTTGGGCTTGTGATATACCATTAGAAAGATCTCTAGTAGTCGGGAACGAAACCGAATTTCATTTTCTTAACCAAACTTTCAAAGATGAGATAAAGCTCAAAAAAGCTCAAAAAATTGCGCGTCCCCTAGCGCTGTGAGTATTATAGCTAAAAATTTAAAACATGGTTAAAAATATGTACTTCCACGTATATTTCTGTAATTTGGTGCGTCCGGGTCTCAAGCTTTAAAAATAAAACTCCGGGGTGTCGAAAGCTCAAAATTTTGTAAAAAAATATTTTTTTTCCCGGTAATGTAATATATCGTTTGAAAGATCGCTATTTATCAGGAACAAAACCTTATATCATTTTCTTTACCAAAAAATTCAAAGTTGCCGTAAAGTTCAAAAAATCGCGAAAAATGACGTGTCCCCCCCCCTAGCGCCGCGAATATTACCGATAAAAATTTTGAACACTGTTAAAAATATGCGCTTCCACGTATATTTCTCTAGTTTGGAACATCCGAGTTTCCAGCTTCGAAATTGGACCCTCGGGGCACCGAAAGCTCGAGATTTTGGAAAAAAATATTTTTTTTCTTGGGCTTGTGATATACCATTAGAAAGATCTCTAGTAGTCGGGAACGAAACCGAATTTCATTTTCTTAACCAAACTTTCAAAGATGAGATAAAGCTCAAAAAAGCTCAAAAAATTGCGCGTCCCCTAGCGCTGCGAGTATTATAGCTAAAAATTTAAAACATGCTTAAAAATATGTACTTCCACGTATATTTCTGTAATTTGGTGCGTCCGGGTCTCAAGCTTTAAAAATAAAACTCCGGGGTGTCGAAAGCTCAAAATTTTGTAAAAAAATATTTTTTTTCCCGGTAATGTAATATATCGTTTGAAAGATCGCTATTTATCAGGAACAAAACCTTATATCATTTTCTTTACCAAAAAATTCAAAGTTGCCGTAAAGTTCAAAAAAGCGCGAAAAATGACGTGTCCCCCCCCCTAGCGCCGCGAATATTACCGATAAAAATTTTGAACACTGTTAAAAATATGCGCTTCCACGTATATTTCTCTAGTTTGGAACATCCGAGTTTCCAGCTTCAAAATTGGACCCTCGGGGCACCGAAAGCTCGAGATTTTGGAAAAAAATATTTTTTTTCTTGGGCTTGTGATATACCATTAGAAAGATCTCTAGTAGTCGGGAACGAAACCGAATTTCATTTTCTTAACCAAACTTTCAAAGATGAGATAAAGCTCAAAAAAGCTCAAAAAATTGCGCGTCCCCTAGCGCTGCGAGTATTATAGCTAAAAATTTAAAACATGGTTAAAAATATGTACTTCCACGTATATTTCTGTAATTTGGTGCGTCCGGGTCTCAAGCTTTAAAAATAAAACTCCGGGGTGTCGAAAGCTCAAAATTTTGTAAAAAAATATTTTTTTTCCCGGTAATGTAATATATCGTTTGAAAGATCGCTATTTATCAGGAACAAAACCTTATATCATTTTCTTTACCAAAAAATTCAAAGTTGCCGTAAAGTTCAAAAAATCGCGAAAAATGACGTGTCCCCCCCCCCTAGCGCCGCGAATATTACCGATAAAAATTTTGAACACTGTTAAAAATATGCGCTTCCACGTATATTTCTCTAGTTTGGAACATCCGAGTTTCCAGCTTCGAAATTGGACCCTCGGGGCACCGAAAGCTCGAGATTTTGGAAAAAAATATTTTTTTTCTTGGGCTTGTGATATACCATTAGAAAGATCTCTAGTAGTCGGGAACGAAACCGAATTTCATTTTCTTAACCAAACTTTCAAAGATGAGATAAAGCTCAAAAAAGCTCAAAAAATTGCGCGTCCCCTAGCGCTGCGAGTATTATAGCTAAAAATTTAAAACATGCTTAAAAATATGTACTTCCACGTATATTTCTGTAATTTGGTGCGTCCGGGTCTCAAGCTTTAAAAATAAAACTCCGGGGTGTCGAAAGCTCAAAATTTTGTAAAAAAATATTTTTTTTCCCGGTAATGTAATATATCGTTTGAAAGATCGCTATTTATCAGGAACAAAACCTTATATCATTTTCTTTACCAAAAAATTCAAAGTTGCCGTAAAGTTCAAAAAATCGCGAAAAATGACGTGTCCCCCCCCCCTAGCGCCGCGAATATTACCGATAAAAATTTTGAACACTGTTAAAAATATGCGCTTCCACGTATATTTCTCTAGTTTGGAACATCCGAGTTTCCAGCTTCGAAATTGGACCCTCGGGGCACCGAAAGCTCGAGATTTTGGAAAAAAATATTTTTTTTCTTGGGCTTGTGATATACCATTAGAAAGATCTCTAGTAGTCGGGAACGAAACCGAATTTCATTTTCTTAACCAAACTTTCAAAGATGAGATAAAGCTCAAAAAAGCTCAAAAAATTGCGCGTCCCCTAGCGCTGCGAGTATTATAGCTAAAAATTTAAAACATGGTTAAAAATATGTACTTCCACGTATATTTCTGTAATTTGGTGCGTCCGGGTCTCAAGCTTTAAAAATAAAACTCCGGGGTGTCGAAAGCTCAAAATTTTGTAAAAAAATATTTTTTTTCCCGGTAATGTAATATATCGTTTGAAAGATCGCTATTTATCAGGAACAAAACCTTATATCATTTTCTTTACCAAAAAATTCAAAGTTGCCGTAAAGTTCAAAAAAGCGCGAAAAATGACGTGTCCCCCCCCCCTAGCGCCGCGAATATTACCGATAAAAATTTTGAACACTGTTAAAAATATGCGCTTCCACGTATATTTCTCTAGTTTGGAACATCCGAGTTTCCAGCTTCAAAATTGGACCCTCGGGGCACCGAAAGCTCGAGATTTTGGAAAAAAATATTTTTTTTCTTGGGCTTGTGATATATCATTAGAAAGATCTCTAGTAGTCGGAAACGAAACCGAATTTCATTTTCTTAACCAAACTTTCAAAGATGAGATAAAGCTCAAAAAAGCTCAAAAAATTGCGCGTCCCCTAGCGCTGCGAGTATTATAGCTAAAAATTTAAAACATGGTTAAAAATATGTACTTCCACGTATATTTCTGTAATTTGGTGCGTCCGGGTCTCAAGCTTTAAAAATAAAACTCTGGGGCTTCGAAAGCTCAAAATTTTGTAAAAAAATATTTTTTTTCCCGGTAATGTAATATATCGTTTGAAAGATCGCTATTTATCAAGAACAAAACTATATATCATTTTCTTTACCAAAAAATTCAAAGTTGCCGTAAAGTTCAAAAAAGCGCGAAAAATGACGTGCCCCCCCCCCTAGCGCCGCGAATATTACCGATAAAAATTTTGAACACGGTTAAAAATATGCGCTTCCACGTATATTTCTCTAGTTTGGAACATCCGAGTTTCCAGCGTCAAAATTGGACCCTCGGGGCACCGAAAGCTCGAGATTTTGGAAAAAAATATTTTTTTTCTTGGGCTTGTGATATATCATTAGAAAGATCTCTAGTAGTCGGGAACGAAACCGAATTTCATTTTCTTAACCAAACTTTCAAAGTTGACGTAAAGTTCAAAAAAGCGTCAGCTCCAATTAGCGGCCCCCTTCTTGCGACGCGAGTATTACAGCTATAAATTTGGAACATGGTAGAAAAAACGCGACTCTACGTATATTTCTCTGATTTAAGACAATCGGACCCCAACTTTAGACTGAGACCTGTGGGGCACCGAAAATTCAAAATTTTGAAAAAAAATTTTTTTTGTTTAGGTTTGTGATATATCATTAGAAATATCGCTATTCGTCGGGAACGAAACCGTATTTCATTTTTTTAAAGAAATTTTCAAAGTTCTGAAAAGTTGAAAAAAAAAAAATAATTATGTGTCTCTCCACTAGCTCCACGAATATTACAGCTGAAAATTTTGAACGCGGCTAAAAACGTGCTGATCCCCTTATATTTCTCGAGTTTATAACATTTGGATTTTCAGTTTTAAAATTAGACCCTTAAGGCGCCGAAAGTTCGAAATTTTAAAGAAAATTTTTTATTTTTCTGACGCATGTTATATACCGTTTGAAGGATCGCTATCTGTCGGGAAAGAAACCGTATTTCATTTTCTTAATTGAACTTTCAAAGTTTGCTGAAAAGTTCAAAAAATCGAGAGAATTGATTTGTGACGCGAGTATTATAGCTAAAAATTTTGAGGAAAGTAGTAAATATGGGCATCCATGTATATTTCTCTGGTTTGGAACATCTAAGTTTCCAATTTTAAAATTAGTGACTTGGGGCTCTGAAAGCTCGAAATTTTGTAAAAAAAAAAATTTTTTCAAGTGTATTATTATTGGAAAGAGCGCTATTTTTCGGGAACGGACCCGTATTTCGTTTTCTTAACAAAACTGTTTGAAATTTACTAAAAGTTCATAAAATTCTGAAAAATGACGTGTAGCCCCGCTTGTAATTTATGTATTGGTTCAAGATTTTGAACAAGGTTAAAAAAATGTGAGTCCCTGTTTATTTATTTACTTTGGAACATCTAGGTTTCCATCTTAAAATTCAGAACCTTATGCGCCGAAAGCTCGAAAGTTTCAAAAATAATATTTTTTTTCCGGTCATGATCGATGGAAAGATCGTTATTTGTCGAGAACGAAACCATAAGTTATTTCCTTAACGAAACTTTCAAACCTTGATGTTCCAAACTTGAGAAATATATGTCGAAGCGCATATGTTTAACCCTGTTCAAAATTTTTAGCCGTAATACTCGCGGCGCTAGAGGGGATGAACTGTTTGAAGTTTTTGGCAACTTTAAAAGTTTCTAAATACGGTTCGGAATTATGTTTAGAGACTCCCGTGCAACTGGCTTACGAATTTCGACTGTTACTGGTTGAATGTCGGATGGTAACATTATCTGT
Organism: Icerya purchasi; assembly: GCA_039619475.1. Taxonomy (NCBI): domain Eukaryota; kingdom Metazoa; phylum Arthropoda; class Insecta; order Hemiptera; family Monophlebidae; genus Icerya; species Icerya purchasi. The sequence continues at coordinate 256,544,444 of CM077116.1, read as the reverse complement.
TGAAAGTTAATATCCGCACGAACGGATAATATTATTCCACCACGCGCACAACTAGCAAGCACCGGATTTGATTCGAGAACTTTATAGTTTTTTAGTTTTAAATGTTGGTTTTGTTTTAAGTGGGTTTTTTGAATGCACGAAATAAACAGGTTTGTTAATCGGTGTTATTTTTCTTTTGGCTTTATCGGAATACGAGATTGCAGCGGTTTTTAGAATTTGGTTCGGATTGAAATAATTTTCGTTAGTAGTGTTAGTACGAGGGATAAGAAACGAAATAGGATCGCAGGTTTTGGTTTGGTTATTTTCATTACGAGGTGTGTTAGTGTTGTTATGAACTGTAATGAAAGGAACGGACTCACCGCATCATTGTTTAGGTGGTACGTCCGCCTGATGAAAAACAGATGCGAATAGTATTTCGATTTGTTAAACAATTTAACGACCTATGTTAGTAAATAAATAAAAAAAAAATATTTAATAATGGTCTAACATATGGAGAGAGTCGAAAGAAAATACCGAATTGTTAAAAAATCATCACAGTAGAACGACAGTCTTTTTCACATCGCGGAACTATATCGACCTTTTTTGGTAAAGTAACCAGTTCGTCTTGCAACCGAAAAAAGTTTAATAACAAAGTAACCAAATTGCCTCGAAATTCGGTTTTCCAATTAGTGACATTTACAAAATTCGTAAACTATAATTTCGATTACCGTGTCTCTCCCTCCCATTCGCCGAGAATCCAGGATGCAATCACCAACGTACACCAACCTGCCAGCAGGGAACACCAACATTCTAGCAGCCGCAGCAGAGTGATACGTAGCATCAATATTATTTCTAATTAATATTTTTTGCGTGTTTTCGTTTATATATTTATTAAATATCTTTGACGGTCGGCTATTCAAGAAAGATAGGTGTAGGAATTAACAAAATTACACATTTAAAAAAATCATAAAACCTTAATATTAGTATTATTAAATCTAAACCAATAATTTAAAAAAATAAATAAAAAAAGGATTTAATTAATTTTTCTTCATAACCGTTACATTGCACTTCAAATTAATCTAAGTCTTCGATTCAAATTAGTATTTTGCTTTACTGTTTTAAATTATTATTAGAAAAGATCTTTGAAATTTATTAAGATATTAAATTAAAATAGTAAAATAAAAATAGAAATTTATTCAAACAAATTTTCTTACATACTAAATAATTATAGTTATTGTTAACTTTCATACGGAATCCTCAGCGCATGAAACCTCATGCTTGACTGAACTTGTTTGTTACTAACGTAGTGTCATCCGCATATCGGAGATTAGAGATATACATCCCACCAACCGAGATACCTCCATCCCAGTTGACTGTACCATTTGCTGTATCGATTTGCAGTATTTATATCGAGTGGAGTATTATAATAATATTTTCGCTTTGTTTTTCTTACTTTCATTTGTATTTATTTATAAATTGTTTTAAAACGTAATTTTGCGGCCTAAGTTCAGCTAGATTTTATAAATTAATTTTCTCCGCTGTTAATTAAATTGCATCAAGGTCGCTTAGGGGCCTTCTTATTACACTTCTTTTTTCTTAATAACTTTTTATCTACAGAGTGCGATCAAATTATTAAATTCCAGCTTGTCGAATACATCACAGCCTGAGAGTTTTAACCCACTTTTAACTACCGCCGTGTTATCTCTTCTTTTATTACTGCTTTTATCAGCTTTAATTGCTAGGAGCAGCATTATTTTTTTACATATTCGGACTGACTAGTAGCGGAATTTTCGTGCATGCTCATTTTGCATGGTTTACACAATCATTTTTTTTTTTTTTTTATATATATATATTTTTCGACATTCACCGCCGTCTTGTCACTGATACTCTATTGTAGTCGTAGGGTGATGAATTGTCGCTACAATTCGTCATCCTAAGTAACAAAATTACCGTTGATAAATACTGCAATCAATACAGATCGTTGTTATTTGTAAAAATTGAAAATAATATAATAAATAATGCAACGGTCTTATTGAACTTACCTATTAAAAGCATTGGACTGATCTGTTATTTTTCAAATTCATTTAACAAGTGAGTTAATATGTCGACACGAATTTAAAATTTATAAAATACGTTTTCAATTACAATATTAGCTCATCATTTTAAAGATCACCGTAATTACATTCGGATCCACACATTCCGTATTAAGTATTAGTTAAAAGACATTCAAAATGAGTTAACATAGAACGAAGAGAAATTTCGAACACAACCTTTCTTTTCAAATAAGTAATAAATATAAAATTTTGCTACATTATTAATAAATTAATTTTTCTTTTCTTTTTTTCCAGTGAAGTGGTAGAAAAAATTGGAGACGGCCCCGTGGAAAACACGAAGGGATCAGCCGTTGTTAATGTAATGGTAAATAACGAAAACCCGCTTTCTTATTCTATAAAAGGAGAAGACCTGAAGCGAACTAAACCTGCTAGGACACCAATTGCAATCGTTAAAAATAAAAGTAGTTTCGCTTAAATAATTACCGTCATAGATACAATTAAATATTTACTTTATTGCTTATTTTATTTCGATTAATATATTTCGTTTAAAGTAAACGCAAGATAAAGTATTTAGTATTTATTTGAAACATATATAATAAATATTCGTTTGTATGAAACTGTTTACAAATTGTGTCTTGCATGGAATTTACATATGTTTTTTTTTTGATGATTTTTTAAAATGAAAAAACATTAATATCTATTGCATTTAGAAGATGACAAATCAGCACGATCAGCTGTTAATTTTTATGTACGCTATAAGGCGGAAAAAATAAATAGAAGATAACCGCCATTCAGGGCACAGGCTATGTTCCTTAAATTTCATCTTTTAGCATTACTATTTCGTTAGGTAAAAGAAACAAGTTTAGTAAAGCATGATGTTTCATACGCTAAGGATTCCGTATGTTAAGTTAAAGGTAACTATAATTTACATTTACATTATATATATTAAATTCAAAACGAGGAATCTGATTTTTCACATCGCAAAGGGGGAGAGACATAATTTTTCGCGTCTTTTTTGAACTGTTCGCCAACTTTGATAGTTTCGTTAAGGAAATTAAATACAATTTCGTTTCCGATTCTGCCAATATTTCACATGCCCGAAAAAAGAATATCTTTTTCAAAAGGTGTTCCCCAGGGTCTAAATATAAAGTTATAAGCTCTCGGTTATAGTTTTCCTATAAAGCGGTCCTTTATGTATATGTTTAAGATACCGTTTCGGTTTCTTCAACTTTTTTTTACTTGGGAAATTACTTACGTAAATATACTTTTTTTTTTTTTTTTGCTGTTTTTGGTATACGCGAGGGGGAGGGTAATTAATTTTTTAACCGTAATTTTTTGCTTTCATGAAAGAGCTTCCGCGTTTTGTTTTACATTTCGAATTTCACTTTTAAAGGGTCATCTGGTGATGAGTTATGAATATTTTAAGGGTGATTTTTGAGGTAGTTTTGAATTCCATATTATATATTCTTGACGGGTTATTGGGTTTTTTCCCGCCCCAATTTCGATAATTTATTCTTCAATCCCTTCTATTACGATTTGGTATAGTCTACGATGTTCCAGTCGATCTTACAGTTGAATTTCATGGTAACTGTTCATCTGATGCTGCAGTATTTAATATTCGCCGACTGCACAAATGTACAACTGATCATTTTTACATTCCTCTCACCATTGTTGCGATCAAATTTATGAACCCCATTCTCTCATTCTTTATTCATTTTTATGATTCCTACCGAGTAAAAGTTGACCAATGATCGGTAAACCCAAATTCTGTCACAACCGTCTTCATTTTGGCCACTTTAGCGTTTCATGTCGCAGCAAAATTACTTGTTTCCTATGCGCTGGTAGAGTTACTCCTCCACAGAATGTTCCATTTGTCAATAAAACGACTCTTCTGCTTTCGTTTGCGTTTACTGAGACGGTAATCATTCGTCAGCCCCTTTTGTTAAATTTTTAAAAATCAAGTCAAGATTAACAAAATCATGTCTTCAAAATGTTTCTTACTCGGAAGCCAACAATTTTAGTGAAGGCATGATCGTTTCCTCGTCTTTACTTTTGTTGATATTTCAAACCTTGCTAACTTTTTTTGCCTTACTTAAATTATCAACTACTACAAAAAGAGGGGAGGATATCACTATTTTAAAAGTTCATCTTTCTCTTACTCTAACTGGTAGGAACTTATATTTCACTTCGGTTTTCTTATCCAGTTTGTTTTCACTTTTTTCTTTTTGCTCATTAAGATGCCGGATATTACGTTGGATTATGGAAAGGGTATTATTTTAAATTTCAAATTATCCTTTTCCATTTTTTTCTTTCTTTAACTTTTTACCTCAGCTTCAATCTCTCGCCTATCTGAGAATTAACTAAGCCCTATCAACTTAAGGTTCAATAATTGAACTGCCGTAGCATCAGGCCAACAAAAACTGTTTAGAGCAGCTGTTGGATCAATATAGTACTAATATTAGAATGTCCCTATTATCTCGGATTCCCAGTGTCCACAGTCCATCCCAACTCTTCTCTCCCCACTCCACGGATTATATAATTCTTCTAAGACATTCTCTGTTTCGTAATCTGTTCCTTCGACACTCAGCCTAAATTCATTTCTTATGGATAATTTGGCACTCAAGGTGTCGAGGGTAATGATTTAGCAGGTCGGTTAGCTCGTTTAGCTTCTTCTACCAGAAGATTTATCAGAATTTTTGTATCTAACAACATCTCCATTTCTCTCTACAACTTCTCATTCTAATTTATGAAGTAACTATTATTCATTATTATTTTCTAATTCTGATTTCTTCTACCTGTTTGTTCAATCGAATCTTACGCCTCATTCTTGGTTTCTCGATTTCGCTTCTTTGTAACGTTTACTTCTCACTGCAGTCTGTCATCTGCGCTTTGGACACATTTTGCTTCTCTCACCACTTTTCCATTTCTGCCTTATATCTTCTCCTTTTTGTCCTCTCCGTCCTTCTACTTCTTTTTTTATATGTCATGCAGATCGTATCTGTTTTGAAAACTTTTCTATTACTGCTGAACATTCCCCTTTTTCTACCTATCACTGTTACTAATGGAGTTACTTATTCCTTATAACGCGCCTTTCATCCTCTCTTTCCTTCTCCTTCTGTTATACCGGCTCTTGTATCCTTTCTGTCTGCGATCGTTTATCACGTAAAGATCTAATTACACTTTGTTTTCCTTCCTCAGTTCTTGGGCCAATTTCTATGTCGACCACCCTCCCCTCCAACTAATTGTTTCTTCATTATCGATAATTCTCCAAATGTGGCCTTAATGTAGACTTTTAATCGTTAAACTTATAGATTTTTGTCTTTATCGAAAATTACCCCAGCTGCAAGTTAAATACATAGGTTGGTAAATAAATTTTGGCCACGCTCCTCGTATCGCACGGGAAAAAAAAGTCAACGGAAATTAAATTGTATACGCTTATAGCGTGGAATGTTTTACATTAATTCTAAAAATTTCAGCTCGACAGCTTCAAATGGTCGCCCGTGCGGGCCATCCGCGCGAATTTCGCCTACGGGATTTCATGTTGAAAAAAAGTGTAATTTTGTTACAAAATTTTAATACACATTTCACTTATCAGTTACATTATCTTTCTCAAAATATTGTCCCTTATGTTTCATACATTTGTTTTCTACCCATTCCACCGTTGAATTTTTCTCAAACTCAGCCTCAGGAACGCGTTTAAGGAAGTCCCCACAAGCACCGGCTGCTTATGCCACGTAAGACCTATTTGAGTATTAAAAAGAGCCAAAAATCACAGAGTGCGACGTCAGGGCGTACAGAGGGTGTGTCAAAACCTCAATATTATGTTTCTGTAATAATTCGGTTGTAAGTTTTGACGCTTGACATTGTCGTAGTGCCCATTCTCATTAAAACACACCGGCATCAAAAATCGCACGCAAAAGTCGCTTCGTTAACACAACAGATGTACACGCGCAGAAAATGTTTAACGATACTGGTTCTTTTTTTTTTCCATCAGCTCAGAGTGTCTACTGTTCAACGACGTTGTTCATTTATCCGTAACAGTGTTACCGTGCGAGTCACCGTGAATTTCCTGCTTCACTCTGAATCCGTAGGCGGATTTTGATACGACTTTGCACGGATGGCCCGTGCGGGAGTCCATTTGAAGCTATCGAGCTGAAATTTTTAGAATTACTGTAAAACATTTCACGCTCTAAGTGTATGTAATTTAATTTTCGCTCACTTTTTTTCTCGCGCGATGCGTATCAAAGCAAAAACATAGTGAGACCACTTTAAACCTCTTCAGCCTTTTTCTTTTTTACTTATATTTTTCTAGTGATAAGAGTTTATTTTGAGACATTATTCCACAAATAAACAATTGCACACAACAAAAGATTACTAATAATTAACACAATTACAAAAGAAAACAGTGCAAAATAATGCATAAAAGATGGAACGTTCAAATTCACAAAACAATTAAAATAGGATTTATAAAAAGTATATTCATAATTTGCATCATATTAATTATATAATGGTAATCAAAAAATTGAATTTTATCTTATAAATAACCGCAGCATTTTAAGTTATATTAGTTTTTATAAATAGCTTACAAGTAACGAAATTTTAACGGTATTTCTAATAACATGCGGTTTCCAAAATCAGACTACGAAAAACTGTGTTTTTGTTTCACAGGACAGTTTAAAAATTATTTGCAGATCAACAATCTTAATTTTTAGTACAAGTTATATTCGTCTAATTTTACTCCGAGGAATAATTTTTAAACGTGTCTTTTGTAATCAAAATAGAATGTAGTAGTAACTATAAAGGCGGCGACGGATCCGCAGAGCAACAAAAAAAAAGGAATATAGTATTTAAAAATATTAAATAACAGTCCTTTTAATGATTTTTAAAAATACATTTTCTATCTATTGAAAGAATAATTAGGGGGGGAAACAATAGAATAACGATACAGCGATATTATTACGTCAAAAAATTATAGTTCTTATTTTTATTTCATGTAATTAAGAAAAAAATACAATAAATTTCTTCGCTGCACAATTTTTAGACAGTGACACCTTATTCGTGGCAGGTTAACAGTAAAAATTAGGCAATCCTATTTTCTATACGACTACCTCTGCTAAAAAGCTCCCTGAATCCGTCCCTTTTAAAGGTCCGATTTACGCGTACGTTTGTATCAAAACATAAATAATTCATAAATAATACATATATCAATTAAAGGTAGAAAAATTCAATAAATTTCGAAGGTGTAATTCTGAAAAACTTATATTGCATATACATCATTAGAAATACGTAAGAATTAAAAACAACAATTAAAAATAAATGGTCTAATAATTACTTTCTACACCGTGATAATTCTTCTTCCAGAGCAATAACAACAAGTTGGATGCAAAACACCGTCGCTGTCTCTGTTTCCGGTGGCATTAGGTACTAACAGCGGATTGTAATCAGCTGGAAATACGCACAAATTCCAATCATTTATGTGCAATAGATGAATAGAAAATGTCAATGATTATCGATAACCTAATCGAAATAATTAATTCACCCGACTACGTTTTGATGACAAACGTGTTGCAAATACTAAATCAACATATGTTCATAGTCATATGAAACATTATACTGATTCTAATAATTTAACGACATACATAGCGGAGATGATGGAGGAATAAAATAAATCACCTTAACTGATAATGCAAGCAGTGACAGCAAAATAAATTTACAAACCGATTATTTTTTATAAATTATACATACAGGGAAACAAGAAAAAGTACCATTTAGCGGATTCGGTTTCTAGCGATAGTAAAGGGAGAAAAATTGATTAAAATTAGAGAATAAAAAAATTCAATTAGTCAGTGGAAAATGGTGAACCAAGAATAAAAAGAAGAAAAAAAATATCATTTACAAAAGATTGCACCTAAATAGTGATTGAAGTATTAACAAAGAAAAATATTCCCACCCTTTTATTAACTGCAGTAAAGCTTGAACGTAAGTTATGGTAATAACGAACTAGTATAAATTAGTTAAAAACAAACTGTATGAAATGAGAAATCTAAAATAGTGAAATTAAATTTTGGCCCTCTATTTCGGAATCATGATTTTTTTATAAATTTTTGTATAGAAAGTGAGTAATTATATATGATTTTAAAAAGGCACGAAGGTTTTTTTAGTGTTTTGTTTATACTTTAGAGAAAAATGTGTCACTAATGTTTGAAACAATTAAAACTATTAACTGTTTTGAACGTATTATATCATTATGTAAGTAAATGTAGGTGAATACATCCTGTTTGTTAAAATGGTATAATAAAATAAACTTTAATAACAAACAATATAGAACAATAAATTAGATAAATACCTATTTAGAAATGTTTTCGGGCATAACCCATCATCAGCTAACACTAACTTAAAGGAAACTTAAAACATACTCTTATGTTTTAAGTTTCCTTTAAGTTAGTGTTAGCTGATGATGGGTTATGCCCGAAAACATTTCTAAATAGGTATTTATCTAATTTATTCTATATTGTTTGTTATTAAAGTTTATTTTATTATATATATTATGTAAGTAGTTTTACGTAAATTATTGCAATCATTTGTTCCTGACTCTATCACTTATTGAAGTAGTTACCGAACTTTCTGTAAATTAATCTCTGTTCGCGATATTACTTTTCGTTTTAGAGTAAATGATATTTTTACTCTTTTGCTGTTATGTAGTTTTTGGATACGATTAAACTCGCCATTAACAGTTTACTGCTAACATCTCTGGACTCGTTTCCGGTTCAACCTTTCACCTCATGGATATCGTTGATTTTTAAAATTCCATGAGGATCATATTTCGAAATTGTCTATGTTTACTGAAAACGTAACCAGTTGACTTTACCAAACTTCATTTATACATTAACGAACCACACCAGAGATCTACATTTTTTCTTTAGCGAGAGTATCCTCTATACTAATTACTCAGTGATGACGAAAAAATCTGATAATTTAATTCACATTAGTTTTCAGTAGGCAGAGTAAAATATCTGGAATATGGAAAAGAAAAAACAACAAAATTCCCGCGTAATATAACATCACATGGAACGCGTAAAATAAACAAAAATATGAAATAAAAAGCCAAACGTTTTTTAATTTTTTACAAATATAATTCTTTCAATTTGTTGGATTTTGATAGAAAAACCTAACTATTATTAAAAAAACAATTATTACACTATTAGCATTAAAAACGTTTAATCGATGGTTCACATTTGCGTTTTCAAATATTTTTTACACGACCCATATAAAAATTAAATTTTATAATAGTAAAATAATTTTCTGTTGAAAACAATAAAAATATATTAAACTTTTTAATTTCGATACACATTTTGCAATGTCTTAAAATTTTTTCAATTAAAAACACATCTTCTACTTATCGTGACATTAATATACTGTAACGTAACGTATAAATAAAGATAAATTAATTAATATTATCGCTTAGCGGAAAAAAATCGCACACGATAGTGTCTTCGTTCCGCTATGCGTTCGAAAATATGTCGGTTTGACTTTTAAAGGTTAAGTATTTGAACTTTGGCGGATCTGTTAACCGGTCGGTTTTTATTAATCATGTTATTTTATTTACACCTTTACGTTACAATACGTTTGGTGAAATTTCTAATAAGGGAGCTAATCATAGTCAATTTTGTATATGTAACTGTCGCGTCAACTTCTTTCATCGCGTTGGTTTTTTTCTTTTTTTTTGCACAATTGGTGGATAGGACAGATCGTACACTCGCCTAGTTCGTCGGGTAATAAAACCGTTCAGCTGCATTTATAACCGTCTCATCTTACCAGCAGTCGGTAAGGCCATTTTTTTTTTTCTTCATTCATTTTTTTTCTTCTTTATTCATTTTTTTTTTTTTTTCTTTCGCTGTAAATGTAGAAATATTTCGTTTAATGATACCGATAGCAGTTTGATTCCCAACTCAGTCGGTGTTACCACTTTACAGAATCTAAATTATTGTTTCAACTGTCACAAATTTATAATTCACATCCAAAACGTAAATCGGAATAAATAACGGCCGTTGGAGCAGTCCGCGGTTACAGGAACGGATGATCGGCATACTGATCAATCCATCTGACATTAATATAGCAACCTAAAAATGGATTCTGTGAAGGAGCTGGGTGACCTCTTTAAACAGGTTTCGCAACTTACTAACAACATAAGATCCCAATTTAAAGGGAAATCAGTTACTAAGATTGAAAAGGAGGCAATCTTAGAATCCGCAGCTGAATTTACACATTGGTAACCCAGTCCAGTGGTTTGATAATGAGCCTTAAGCAAATACTACAGGAAAAACAATCGGATGTTCGAAGTGTGGTACGTCAAGTGCTACATACCCCTAGCAAAACCAACAAACCCGGCGTCTCATTTCGCGACGTTGTCGCTCATAAAAAACCAATATACAAAAACAAGATTATTGTCAAAACTGAAAACTCAGATGAATTTGATAAAGAAATTAAGCAAAAGATTTCTCCATAAAAGGAGAAACTGAACATCACATTTTACAAAAAAATTAATAAGAACACTATCATCATTAATACTAATAGTAAGGATGACTCGAAGAAGTTAAAAACCCTGATTTCTGACAGAATCAAACACGCAAAAGTACATGATGAGAAATTACTAGATCCAACAGTAGTGATCTTTCGCACAAATAACATGTCTGAGGATGATGTTAAAGATTACTTCATTGACACTTTCGACGAGGTACCCATTACTATTACTAAGGTATCGAATCAACGGGCCAGCAGGATTTACGTGAGGCTTACCGCTCAAATTTATAAACGTCTACCCAAAGATCGGCATTTCCGAATTAAGTGGGAATCGCTAGACTTCGCAGATTCTACCTCACACCGCTATTGCAGAAACTGCTGCAGGTATGGGCACACAGAGAAATTCTGCAGGACAGAAGAAGCGTACCTGAGTTTCGTCAATAAACACCAGGAGAACACATGCGTAAACTGTTTATATTACAACATTTGTAAACTTCGTAATTATAAAGACATACACAATAATCCAGCTGATTCCTCTGTAGTAGGCAAGTGCATAAGTAGCATTGGCCATGCTGCCTCTAACAAAAATTGCCCCCACTTCACCAAGGCGGTCGAAAATCTAAGGTCCAGGACAGACTTTGGATATTAAATTAAATTATTTAAACGTATGTAACTGCTATGCTTGTCAGTTCCTTTTTATTAAGGGCATTCTAGATTCTAACTGTGACCTTGGGGTAATTGCTGAACCATATTTATACAAAGGTGCTCCCTCTATCCCTAATCAATTCATAGCATACTATAACAGAATAGCACTTATCATAAACAACAATATCCAACATAGATTACTGTTAAATCGCAATATCATAGTTCTGACAATTAAAAATTATATTTTCGTTGCCTGTTACTTATCCCCAAACAAACCCAGGCTCCCACATCTAGATCAAATGGATCGTATAATAAAATCAAATCACCAGTTTGCCCCTGTCCTCGTTGGAGACTTTAATATAAGGTTGCCATGTATGGAGGATAGGGTGCCAAATAATAGCAATGCTATAGAATTTTCTGAATTTCTGCTGTCCAATGATCTAGTCATTAAAAACAACAAACAACCCACGTTTGTTAATTACAATGGAAAGAGCATCATCGATTATCTCATTGTACACAGCAGAATTCAACAATTGGTTACCTTCTCAATAAGTCACTTTGACCTAACTCCACACCGTAATATAACTTCCATTATGTCTTTCAATATTCCTAAACCCAAAACAAATATGTTTAGGAGACTAGATCTTAATCTATTCTCAAAAAACATCAATTATACTTATATTAATACTCTTCAACGTGACATTGATGCTTGCACTCTGGTTTGAGTCAAAAAATTTCTAAAATTAACAGCTATTTATCCAAGATAGCCAAAATGTTATAAGCCGAGGTCTCTGCTCCAGGGATGGACTGGTGGAACACAGAGCTGCAACGACTTAAAAATAAAATTGATAATGCACGCAAAAAAAGAAAAACAAATGCAAAAATAAGGTCAAATCATTGTTTTTGGATGCCACACTTAGGGCTTTAAATAAGGAATATAAACTTTCAATTACAAAGTCAAAACTACACGCCTGGCGTCTACTTATCCAGAATAGCACGGCCTGGGGCCGTCCATATAAATATATATTCAATAAACACAAAAAGCATACAATTCCTGACATTAGTGTCAACAATATCATTATATCAGACAATTCTGAAAAATGTAAAGCTTTTCTTAATAACCTTTTCCCTAAAGTTGTGGATAATCAGCTCTCCCCAGGTTCCACCTTTGGTGCTGAAGTTCCTTCAACTAACTCTAGTGACATTACAGTAATAGTCCAAAAATTAATCGATAAAAAAGCACCTTCATATGATAAAATAAATAATAAAATCATCGAATTCTTAAATCTAAATTTTCCTAATTTATTATGTTTAATAATAAATAAGTCCTTACTCTTTTAAGTCTTTCCGGACTGCTGGAAAGTGGCTAAAATTAAGCTGCTTCCCAAGCCCGGAAAAAATCTCAACACCCTCTTAGGCTATCGCCCAATATCATTATTAAATTCCATTGGCAAAGTGCATGAGAGGGTAATTAATGAAATCCTATTAAAAGAAGCTAATAAGCAAGAGTATTTTCTACCAGAACCAGTTTGGTTTCAGGAGGGGGCTCTCTACCGAAGGTGCCCTCTACAAGTTGGTCTCTGACTAAGTCTCAAAGGAAAGCTGGCCACTCTGTGGTTGTCATCTCCTTTGACATCAAGGGATGTTTTGACAATTGCAAGTGGTCTACAATTATTGAAATTCTCAAGAATTTTCAAGTAAACCCTTATATCATTAATACAATCATCAATTACTTCGATAATAGATATGCCGTCCTGGACATCAATGATTCCGTCACAAGCAGGAGATTATAGCGTGGGGTTCCCCTGAGTTCTGTCCTCGGACCCACACTTTGGAATATTCTATATTCTAGAATACACTACCTTATGGATGAATTCATGTCCTTTTCAAGCAAAAAATATGAATTAGTGTCTTACGCTGACGATGTATGTATTTCGTTCAATATTGATAGGTACTATGACTTCAAACTAATTGAGGTTGTTTGTCAATACCTAGAACAAGTCGTTAACAATTTAGGCTTCACATTCTCTGTCGCGAAATGCCAATTTATAGTATTTGGTGATCAGAGAATTGTTCAAAAAATTGTATCTCTCAATCTCACCTCTAGGCAGCCCATTTCTCACATCAGGCAATTAAAGTACCTCGGCATAATCATTGATTATCGGCTCACATTTCTACCACATATTGAATACTTATACAAGAAATGCGATAACGTTTAAAATAAGCTTAGAACACTCCAGCCTAACACCTTTGGCCTTAAATATGGGGAGAGGATCATCTTGTATAAGGGCCTGATTCAGTCCCTTTACAGGTATGGTTCTATCATTTATATAAATAACAAAACCTTAAATGCTGTCGGTAAACACCAGAGGAAATTTCTTCTAAATATTTTCTCTTTGTACAAAACCTGCCCTACGTCTGCTGCTAATGTCATATCAAACATTCTTCCACTGGATCTTTTTGTCACGGGTGCCTCCATCATCTCTGAATATGTTACAGGGTTGTTGAAGATATATCCCGTGTTGAGAATATCCAATTCCTAGATATCGATCTTTCCAGTTTGGGTCTTTTCCCAAGTCTCAAAATTCTTAAAAACCGTATTAATGACACACTCCTTGCAATATGGCAGCAGAGGTGGGACAGTCATCAAACTGGAAGGAAGACATACATGTTCTTCCCGAAAGTTTTTGACAGATCAAAAGTAAAAAACTTAAACATTATTTTTTACAATGCCAGGGTGCTTTCAGGGCATGGAAAGTTTGGCTCCTACTTACATAGATTCCGTCTTTCTGATGGCCCTGGGTGCATCATGTGCACCTCTGGTGTTGAAGATAACATTGAACATCTTTTTTACTGTTCCAGATTTGAGGATCTTAGATCCAAATATAACATTAATAGCTCTCAATCTCTAATCATTACTAGAAGAAAATTCTACAAATCTCCTGTTGTATATGGAGTCTGCGATTCGCAGGAAGTTCATAAATGGAAACTAATACACTATTAACTCCCTAAACTCAAATTCAATCGTGAAACCGCAAATGTATCATGGTGTTTTTCTGTCTTATGCACTTCCTGTAAATAGCCAAAATGAATTAAATCATTGCACATAATATTTTTAAGTTATTTTAAGTTATACTTTGAAAAACTCATCTATCAACACACACGCTTGGTGAGTGAAGGGACTTTGTTTTTCATCCTTTTACCACCTTAGTTTAAGTACATTTTGCAAGAAACTACCACACACAAGATTCTTTATTTATTAATACGTTATTTTAGCTAAACGTGCACATGTACTCACTCCTGACTTAAGCACGCTAGTTCCCTGCACCATTATACACTTTTTTTTTTCTTTTTTATTTTCTAAATACACCATTTATAATTAACCAAAAAAAAAAAAAAAGAAAAGAAATAAGTGAGCTAATATAAATCAGTGAACTAAGGCAATTAAATACTAAAAGTTGCGTTTATGAAATTAAAATAATTACATAACATAAATATTTGAAATAATTTGTCATCAAATTTTAAATATCTAATGTAAAAAACGAAATTATTTGTATGATGCGGAGGGACTGGTCCTGTTTATAATATTTATTATTTTTCAGGGTTCAATATTTATTATTTTTCAGGGTTCAATATTTTTTTTTTTTCTGCTTAGACTAACATTAAGTGTTTGATAAAAAAGGGGGAGGGTTATTTTTTTTTTCGAAGAGAAATTTTGTAAGACATTTTTCTAAATATCTGAACATTTCATAAAACACTTTTTACTACAGTTTTTGAAATTAAATTTAGTAATAAAAAAAGTACAGCACATAAAATAATACGCTCTGATTTAACTTTTGCTAGGCAAATCAATGTAATTTATATAATTTGGTTAATTCGATGCACAATTTACATGTTAAATTAGTCTATTTTTCAATCTAAATTTAATGGCACATACATCCAAAGTTACAGAGATTTTGAAATACATGAATGAATTTAAACATTGTCATTATTACTCGCGGAAATTTAAATACTAATCTCTTTAATAATGACAGTAAAAAATTTCGTTGAATACTTTGCTAGTCGAATTTAAATAGCAGATAATTCGAGTAATTACATTTATAATTTAACCACAGCGCATATAATAGTACCGCGTACCAATTTGATTTATGCTAGGCAATTCAATGTAATTTATATAATTTCATGTTTATTTGATACGATTTATATAAATTCTTGTTGCGAATGGGGAGTGTTTCCGTTTGCAAAACAGAAAACATGTGAATATTTTTTTTTCGATTTATTTTCGAAATTTCTTTTTTATTATATGAATCCAAATTGTAAATAAACCAGATATTTTAAAAAAAAGAAAAAGATATAAAAGTTAATTTCTTTAAACGAGGGATCAAACAAACTCATTCTTCTGTTTTAAACACATTTCATTCTAATTTTAAAAATTCCTTGACTCGATATTTTTAATCCGCTTTATTTTAAAAATGTTTTATTAAGCTGATAATTGCGTGCAAAAGTTCATGCTGTATGAAAAGAATATTCCAGTTTTAAAACATAATTTTTGAAGCAAAAATAAATCATTGCTATCTTACGTTTAACGTTTGGAGTTATCTGATTAGCTTTATCCTCCGGTGTCACTGATTGCAGTAGGGTGCTCAGGTGCATCACTCTCCTGTACAATTCGTCTTTTTCTTTCAAAACGCGGTTTACGATTTCGTCTTTTTCTTGAGTTTTTTGGTTTAGTAGGTAACGCTGTTTTTGATATAAAGCCACATATTCACCTATTGTTAGAATAAATATTTTTTGTATATTTCCATCGATAAAATACGCATTAAAGCAAACATACACAAAAATGATTAAATATTAGCAGCGATGTTTACTTTGTTAATAAATTTTATTTTCATTCTTCTTACGGAGAGATCAAACTTTAATTGCTAAGCTAAGTTTAATTAAATTTACAGAGCTATAAAGTATAAAATGGTACGATAACTGGAAAAATTGGCAAAGTTTATGCAACGCTTGAAAAATTTAATTTCAGTTTATATTAATCACTCATTCTGTCAGGATAAATTAAGTAAACAAACGCAATTACGGGCAACGACAAAAGTATTAAATACACAAATTTTTTTTAAAAAAGTAACATATTGCAATCACGGTGATAAATATTATAGTTGTTTTTTACAAGAGATTGCTGGTGGAAAACTTACAACGATATTATTACCATTTCTTTTTATTGTCATTAATTTTTGAAAGTAACGTATGTTACCTATAGTTTCTGTTTCGGATTGAAGCTGTAAAACCAGATGTTCCAATTGTTGTTTTTCATCAGTGAGGTCGGCCATTTTATTTACAACTTCTTTGAATTTTTCTTGTAGTTGTACCATAGCGTTTACATTCACTACAAAACAGATAAATCGAAAAAAAAAAAATGTTTACCCCAACTTATTTTTAAATGTTTGCTTAAACTTCTAAGGATGCTACCAGTCTAATTTTAAACTTACGCCACATTATTTCATTGAAAGTAATTATGATATAATTGAAACATACAAGTTGTTCTTAATGTTATCGTGAACATATTTAATTTCTTAACTCGTATTGATCTCTTTATTTTTTCCCGTTAATTATTTGTAACATAATAATTTCATTTATTTCATTTTAAAGGGATACATTTTGCGCTGTAAAGTAAAGTAAGAAAATTAAATGTCTACTCTTCACGCGAAGCAAGGCGTAGTGAAGTTGAAGTTCATTCGTTTAGACGACGATATTAAAACAGCGTATAGCTAAAAGCATTAAATAAAAACAGATTGTTTCGAAATATTTTTATTCGTCGATATAACTTTTTCAAGTATAACCTTCGAAAATTGAATTTATCAGCAGCTAATTTTCTTTTACAATATAGGGTAATAATTTCGGTTAATGCCAAATTATGGAGACGGGAAAGATTACAGCAGTCTAAATCTGCTTTGTTTTCATGAAATGTTTTTGTTACACATACGCACACACAAAAATATTTCGACGAGTGGTTTGCGTAAAAATCCGTGAAAAAGCAACTGTTTTCAGTATTCTAATGAAAAAATACATGACAATATTACGGTGAAATCAACATAAAAATTACAGCAGGAAATGAATGTTAGTTGAGTTATCAGCGATTAACGAATGTTTCGTGAACGAAATGATTTGAAGCTTATAGCTAATTTTTTTATTTCGAAAACTTCATTTACTAACTTGATAATTTTTAAGACGAGAATAAATGAAGAACGGAACAATAAGCATTACTCAATCGACCAGGACTAATTGAAGTGAAATGTAAACTTAAGTTAAACATGGATTGGGACGGTCTGAACTAACTGAATCCAGAAGTCAGCAAAATTTCCTTAATAAAGTTATATATGGTCTAATTAGTAGCACTACAAGGCAAGGTTAATGCAAGCAAAATAAAAATAATTATTACTTAAATGATCACAGTTCTCGTCACTTATATTTTCTTCCGTATTCGTTTCAGCTTCGGCCTATAACAAAGCAAAATCTCAATCATTAAAATATTTTTTACGCAACATAAACATGTTATTGAGCAATATAATTAGGTTCTAAAAATTTAAATTAAACTTTTACAATTGTTCAGTGCAATGAATTACCTTAATTATAATACTGAGTTTTTTGTTTAAATTTTATATCTGCGCATAAAGTTTTGCCGACGACATTATTATGAATTGAAAGTTTTTCCATCTATTTAATTGTGCAACCGCTGACTTTTTAATTATGGTGGAGCTACGAATCGAATCTATCCTTATTTTAATTGACTCGAAAAATACTATGACTATTTAATTTGTATTTTTTTGAATTTTTATGTATAATACATTAACCATAATCGATTTCAATAGTCTCGTTTTATTTTGTTTACTTCCTGCATGTACCTTTTTTTTTAAATTGGTCTATTAGAATTTTTTAACATCAGTATACAAAAAATTTATTTGCGAAATTTATAATTAACTATCGAATATAAGTCAAATGAATCCCATGATGCTATGACATAAAGATTGTGAGAACTTGTATGATTTGTAAAATACTAATAATAATGAAATTAAAGAAAGTAGACGATTCATTTATTTTCTCTTGGAACTAAAACTGTTTTTCTAAAATCAATCCCTTCTGTTGTAATCCCCCACGGTCCACTTCGAGTTCTCCAAACATCTTTTATTATAGGCTGGAGAGAAAGAGAAGTTCAAAAACATTAAAAGGAATTACAGACGCAAAGCATTATAAAAATTTTACATATTGAAAAAAAAATGAATAGGTTAGTACAAAAATGAATGCTGAAAAAAAAGAGACTAAAGGAGCAGAAAATCGGTTGAGAAGCTTACGAGTGAACATTATATATATATATATATATTATGGATGAGCTATTTGTAGAAATAATGGTTCAGTTGAAAAAATAAGGAACATACTATATATGGACTACACTGGATTATAAATAATCTAGAGATAAAAAACCGTAATACGAGAAGCACATGACTGGAGAAATTCATGTTGTTTAGAACAAAAAGCAAACGCTAAAAATAGTTTAGGTAGTTAAAAGCTAACTCTTTTATGGTAAATTTTATGAAGCTATAAAACCGGCAATATTTTTACTCGTTACATTAGCAGCTTTATGTAAATTCCAATCTATGGGCGTTAGCTCCTAAATCTATATTCAAAAGCAAAAAGATATGAGATATTGTAACAAATATTAACGACAGTTTTTCCTCAATCATACGCATTATATGCGTTACAGGTATGAAAATTAGCTCAAATAATTTTAGTCTATACTTAAAGGTGGATGAATAGCGAATCAAGTTTTGAGAATAATCGTTGTGCGGAGTGAAAAAAGGTACGGATTAGTTTAAGAGCGCTCAGAAAGAAAAAAAGCGAAGTGGAACATTAATATAAAAGATCAATTGTATTGTGCAGGCATCGCAAACTATTAGAAGTATATAAGATTATTTTATTATTTTAACCGCGGAAACATAAATCAAACAAATATTTATAAACCGATTCAAAATTTTTACTTTGTATTTAAAACTAGATTATACATAGAAGTACGCAGGACTTTTTCTTATACAACATACTTTTTTGTAACAAAAAATTACTTGGTGAGTTTTTTCTGCACTTTTTTACAGAATTATGCCAGTTTGTTAAAAATCAGTATATCGAAAAAATCTTATCTTTTTCTATAGTTATTCTTATATATAAACGATAAAATTTTGATTTTCTGTTTTAGCCAAATAATTGCATGAGCCTCGTTGGCCCTTCCACATGAATAAACAAATGAACAAAATAAAAGGCTATGCATTAGTTCATTAATAATGTAATAGACTCGTGCAAAAAATTTCGATTTATTTCAATGCTTCACTAAAAAAAAATCCCTAAAATAAACTTGTTTTCTTCCTTTAGAGTGCTTTTATCTTTTTACAAGAAAAATATAAATGTTTCAAATAAGCTTAAAAATCATCATTTTTTATGCTACACTCATTCACAGCATATGCACACATACGCGCACACACCAACACTCACATACAAATAATATAAAGCTGATAAATATTTTATCCTTATTACGAGTACGCTGTTTGAAACTGTATTTCACTTAAAATACGAACAATTCAACTTACCACCTGAATATCATTTTTAGAATGTCTGTTATCGTTTGATTGGTTAGAAATTTGTTTTGAAAGACGTTGATTAATAGATTTTTCTTGCTCGATCCTTTCCAGTAATTCCAATTTACTGTCATTCTATAATATTAACAAAACGTGAAAAAAAAAAAAAAACTTAATAAAGAGCAGTAAACTAAATACTAATTGTGAACGAGTAGTAGGAAGTAAAGACTTAAAAAAAAAAAGATAATTAAAGAAATTCATTTCGCTACGAAACATTTAACGAACAGATTTGGAAATGTGGAAGATATTAAGATAGATATTTTTAAATTCAATGTAAATGACGAGTAATTAAAACAGAATACAATGATAGATATGTTTATTATGAATTGGGATTTTACTGAAAAAACATGAAATCAAATATTTGTATTTTAAACATCATTATAAGTTACATATGTCATACTGTACCAAAGCAATGAAAGCATCATGTAATTCTTCGTATTGCGTTTTTAATTTATTATTCTGAAGTATGGCTTGAGATGCAGCAACCTTATCGCTTTCAACAGCATTCTGCAAGCGTTGGATATCGGCTCTTTCAGAATTCAGTTGCTCGATAGTGTTTTCCATGGAATATATTTTTGATTCTAACAACTTCTCCCGGTTCACCTAAAGTAAAAGAGAGCAACGCGATTTTAAACAAATAATCTATAAACTAGTAATTAAAAAATATCTCCGTTTATTTAAATCATTATTTCATTATTAGATATTTTCAATATTAAATATTTAAAACTTTTAATATAAGAACTAAAATTATTTATAGTGAACGCCGCGTTGATATAATTACATTATTAATATTTCCGATAGCTTAAATTAATTATGATCAGGGTATTTCAAAACATAATATTGAATTGCAGCATAAAATTTAGGACTTGACGGATTCAAACCCATATTAGTTATTTTAATAAATGTAAAGAAAAAAATATAAAATAATATTAGCGCATAAATTAAACGTATATTACGGTAAAAATTATTTTCTAAAAGGATTCATTTAGTTAAATTTTTGTCTACATATTTTGGCTATCATTTATTAAAGAAAAACGATAGATAATTTTGTAATATATCACGCGAGATATAAATAAATTTAGAAAAGTATAACAATGTACATTAAGGTAATTTCCAAAAAAATAAAAGTAAATTAATATATGCGTGGAAATAAAAAGAAAAAAAGAAAATAAATTAGGTGAATTGAACAAGAATACGAAAAAAAAAGACACTGGGAAAGTACAAACTTTAAAATTATAAAAAGAGAGAAGTAATTTTTTCGGGATATTTGACTTTGGGAATCGCTATGGAAATATTATACAGTTGGAAATCTATATTAATCGTAATATTTTAATGGAGTCTGTGTGTCTGCCTGTTATTCTTTCACTTAAAAACTATTTAACCAATTGAAATGAAATTTTCCAAAATATTTTCACTTCCATGTGGATAAAAAACTCACGAAATGTACTGGATATTTGATTTTAATAATTTATAGAAATTTTATAGTAACTATTAAATTAATATTTAATTAAGAATTTTTAAATGAAAAATTGAGAAAAGTAGTGATTAAAAGAGGTTACATCAATGTGGAAGAAGAAAATATTACAAATTTATTTAATTAAAATAATAATAAATCAGAAATTTGAACAAAAGAATGTTTTAAGCATAATACTTAAAGAAACCAAATTTAATAAAAATGGAATTAAATTTATTAACAAAAAAATAAGTAAAAAAGAGATTAAAATAATTAATGAAATAATTGGAAAACGATAGCTCGTTATTTATTTAAGTGGAAAAACACGTATCTAAATATCTGGAAATAAATTGTTCCTCGGTTTTCACTCTTTTTTACTCTATTTTCGCGTTCGTTTGTTTTTTTTTTTCTTCTGATCTTGTGCAGATTTTTTTCCGATGTATGGAATTAAAATAAAGAAATTATTGAGTGGAATTTGGTGCTTAACCATTTGCTAGGTTGTCAGTTTTACCTCTCAGAATGTTACCGTATTTTGCTTGAAACAGCAGTCAATTTTTGTATATAGATGTGTTACTTTTACTTCGATTCAGTTTATTAAATAAAAATTAACTTTTCTTTTTTTTAGTGTAGTCAATTTTGTGTTTATTTACTCGTCACGAAAGACTGAAGTCATATCATTTATGAGTCTAATTTTTTTCTTAATAACCAAAATATATTACAACTAATATATTGAATATGTATCTTTTAAATTACTGCGAATAATATTGTTCAAAAAATAATTATTTAACGTTTTTAAAATGGACTAGAAAGAATAAAATAATTTCCCCTAGCCCTATTCAGATTTATAACACCATGCAGATTGTCTCGAAAATTTGTGACCGTAAAATTTAATAGCTATAAAAAAAACTTGTAAAATTTATAAAATTGAAAAACGTGCAGTGCATCCAATCGATAATTGATGCATGAATAGTTCATTTTTTGTACTGTACATAATACGAACTGTTGTGTGATCTTTCTCAACGACAGCTATACACTCTTTACTACTGCACGCGTCCTATGTTTATCGTTTTATAAATCTTACACTTTTTTTTATAGCTATTAAATTTTACAATTACAAATTTTGAAGACAATCTGTATGGTGTTGTAAAACTGAATGGGTTTAGGAAAAATTATTTTATAATTTTTAGTCCACTTTAAAAGCATGTTTTTTTTAAAAAAAAAAAAATTATTTAAATAATTATTTTCTGATTTTAAGTCTTATGCGTGTGAAACTTCGCATTCCGCCAACTACTGCGACATCCGCGGCGCACAACGAGAGCGTGCATGTACCCCGTCACCAGCATTCCATTAAGAAAAATGACGTAAGCAGAAGCACAAGCAGCAAGACTGTGTCGGAGAGACAAATACATTCACTAAATGGTTCACCGACACACTCTTACTGTTTGTGCTTACGTCTATCGTGAAGAGAACCTAAGAGACAGAGAGAGAGAGAAAGAATATGTTTGTGCACGAGTGTATGAAAAAAAGAAATAGAAAAATCAAGTAGCAGTGTAGGGAGGGCAAAACTGTTAAAGTGGGAGAGACCGTACTCCCGTATATGAAAAGAGAATTCGAGAACAGGCCTATCTTAGTTAATCCCGGGCTGACGTCACTTTATTATTAATATATTCTCAATAAATATTAATATATAAATATAATATTTTTATAATAATACATTGCCATCCAGTTCTGAGCTATGTTCACAGTTACAAGTGTATATTAAAATCGATTGTAAAATTTCATCCGAACAGACAGGAACAAAAGCGAGTTAATAAAAACGTGTTAAAAAGACATATCTTCATTAGCAGAGCAGCGTAAGGAAAACAATACAAGTAATTTTACCAATTACTCAGCTAAGTATTTTAATGTAAGGTGACTATTCCAAGCAGTAATGTATTATTTTTCCGTAGAAATGCACGTGTTCAATACGTAAACCTATATGATGATAAAAATTTTTATTCCATTTAATTTAGGAAACAGTAAAATATATGTGATTCCTGTTTACTTTACATGGTCGATGATAAAGACATAAATCGTTAATTATAAATGTAATCACTTTCGTCCGACATAACAAGAAAATCACGAAGCATATTCTTTTTTAAATAATTTAAAATTATAAAATTTTGGTTGGAATACATATTATAAAAAAAATTGATTTTTTTTTTTTCTAAATCAATCAAAAAAACATCTTTTTTTCAAAGTATGTAATAATTTTAATTCGCTATCCCGGATAAATTGAGTATTTCGTAATAGTCACAAATTAGTTTTATCAATTTTTATAACATTAAATAAAATAAAGTTGTACTTCAATTGAGATTATTGGTCAATCGTCTGTCAATAATGATAAATTAGTCACTAGAGTCCCACAGCTTTATGTGGCGTGATCATTTCTTATTTGCCAATTTGTATTAGTGAAAGAAATTAAGTAGGATTCTCGGATTTATTTACAACGATTAGATGGTATTTGTCAAAGACGTCGTTTCGATAAATGCCATTAACTGTTCAATCATTGTCTTTAAATAAAACTGATTAGTCACGCGGAATGACCAAATAAGAATTCTCTTATTTAGAATAAGTGAGCGAATTCAGACAACTTAAAAAAGAGTACTGGCTAAGAAAGTAAAGTCTAATTATTTAATTTGCAAATACGACAGCGTAACAGAAAAGTGGAGAACTTCCCGAAAAATTTATTTAAATTTTTTTTTTGCATATAAATGCAAAATATTGTAGAAATTATAATTTCTCGCGGTATTGAGCGCATAACGTTTGCTAGAAACAAAAGTAAATTAAAAAAAAAAAAAATTGGTAAATTATACGCGTATACAGCTAAATTCGTCGCGTTTAAAATTGTAATCGTTTTGGTATTTAAAAGAATAACTTACTTATTAAATATATCAACTTACTTTATCCTGCAATAATTCATTTAACATCCTCACATCATCTTCTAATTTTTGTATAGTAGCCGTTTTTTCCGAATCTTCTGCAGAATCAGTTTTTTCTGCATACTGCTCTTGAAGATTACGCTGTAAAGTGTTTTCTAACGTTGCAATATGATTGATCTGCGCTGATAATTTTTCATTTAATATTCTGTTTTCTTCAGTTAATTCTTGAACCTAAAAATTTAACATCAAAACTATTAACTGTATTTAACAATTCATTTAACGCATCATTACGTTTAGTTAAATTTCTCTTAATTCGATACAATAAGAGAAACAACGGTAATATTGAAAAATCAACAAACTTTTAACTTCTTGTCACGCATAAATTAATAAAATTAATAATTTATTTATGTTTTTACATTTTTTTTTCTAAATACCATTTTAAATTTGTTTAACTGGTTTTCAAATGATACAATCAGTATTTTGCACGGTATAATCTAGACACTTCAGGATTTTTGAAAATATTTTCCGAGTTTTAAGACATTTGAAAATCAACAATGAAATTATATGTGCAACTCTACCACTCTTTCGTTAACGTACATAGGATTTAATTTCTTTTTGATAAAACCAACTTAACTTTGCGAAGTAAACTTTATTAATGATCTGTATTTACTTAATGACTATTTTTTTAAACATTGTGCTTTTCTAAAATTACTCTACCTTTAAAAAATCCTCGGTTTAAAAAGTTTAAAGATCGTTTTAAAATACATACACACAATTTGATTAGATACGTAACCATCAGAATTTGACGATACATTATCGATAATAAAAATTTCATGAAAACAGCTAAGCCTTTCTGTTATAAACTATTTTATTAAATCGTATACTAAAATTCCCATTGTAAAATTTTGAAATTTCAAATTCGTGACGGCTAAGACATCATAGGCCGCTGGGGAACTTAAATTAGTAAACTAAATCAACATTTATTTATCAGTTTAGGTACGTTACTTAATTATAAAGTCCGCTGCTGCTTTGGCCATCATACCAATACACACGAAACGAATTCTCGTGCACAGCAACTTAATTTAAACTGGAAAAAATTGGTTAAAAAGGCACGTGCTTAGTATACGATACTCACTTCTTGTTGAGTACGACTATGTTCATCATTTAACGTAGTTATACAATTTTGATAATTCATATTTGTTTGATCTCTTTCGAATATCAAAGATTGTACTTTTTCTTGTAATTCTCGAACACTTTGCTGAGATTTAATCAGTTCTTCTTGAACAGATTTATTTTCTTTAACGATCGTTTCCATATCAACGGTCCCTCCCATCTAAAATGGAAATAAGCTAAAATTAAGTGATAGAAATACTTTCATAAATAATCGAGTTCCGAATTCGTATATTCAGGTTAATATTTTATAATTTTCAAAAATTAATTAGGATAAAATTTAGCATGTTTCTATTTATTTTTCTTTCTGCGTTGTTCTTTAAACTAAATCAAAAATGTCGTATTCTATTTCTGAACCATTTTTGCTTTTCTTGCTTTTTGTGCCTCTCTTTACGTGATGCCGGTTCTATATCATTATTATAACAATTGTAAATCCGGAATTTAGTAATTCGTTTTCGGTTCAGACAATATAGAAAATGTTGCTATAAGAAAACACATTCAATTTAATAAAGGTGCGTATCATTTACAAAATCTGTTAGGCTTCGGCTATATTGGATGCGTACTCTAATGAGTAACTAGTCGCAGCAAGCCATGATTTAATTCGTCGGGTTAGTTGTAGTCATACCATGTATCGAAATTAATGTTACGTTTTTAAATATTTGTGAAATAATAGTTTTAAGTGAAACGGAAAGCAAATTTAACTTTAGATAGTCCGTTAGTTAAATGATTATTATTATTTGAAGATGAAAAAGAGTATTGGATAATAATACAGGAAATTTTTTCGACGACTAAAATATTTAATTATATTTTTAGTATATAAGGATTGAGTATGGCCTAGCGTAGTAGTAGGCTCTACTTGGGATTTTTAATCAGTCGATTAAACGAAGAGAATCGTTTAAGAAATTTCAAGAAACTGTCATAACCACTAACGCGATGTAAAATAACGATCTCAAAACATACTAAATTTTTTTTTTAAAAATATGCGACAGAAATTACCACTTAATGTTTCTTCTAATGAATTCACATTGTATAAAGTTACAATCTCCATTAATTCTACGAGAGTATTTACAAATGGAAACAGTTGGGAATTGAAAATATTTCAATGAACTAATAAATAAGATGCCGAGGATTAGTAATAAATTAAATAAAAAATAGAATTTGACAGATCTAAAAATTTTAAAAGCGATTTTGTTTTAATACATTACATCAAGCTTAACAGTAATCTAATACAATCTAATGTTGTTTCTGTAATTATTTCTCCCGATTTTATTTCAACTATTACAATGTTTTTAAACTTTCAGTCGAAGTGAATATGTAATTTTAGTGGTAAATTTATATCATTCTCTAGCCGGCCATCAAGTTTTTCTTACGATAAATTTTCTCACAAGCGATTATCTCTGTAGGTAATAATTAAACGAAATCAGAATTCGGTGAATTTTGAAGTTTAACGGTTTCATCGTTTCTTTATTTTTCTCGTTATGTCATCATCATCATCATTATCATATAGTGCTATACTTTGCTTCTGAGCGTCGGCGACTACCTGTTCATACATATCTTGTACAGACATGGACACAGTGTTCTCTAGGCAATTGTTATACGCAACGATTGTGTACACGCAAGACTTCATTCGGAATTGATTAGTAATCGTTTAATTTGTCGATATACAAGTGCAGTCCCGTGTATGTTTGTTGCGTACTAACTAGCGCGCTTATGATGGTATACGTGGTAGTTTTCCATTGCTTTCCACGTGAATTAGCGATTATTTAATTTAATTCTTCGTAATAACGGAAAGTCTTTAATAAATTGTTTCAATCACTATGTCTTAAGTTAAAAAAAAAAAAAGTTATATCCGATTATTATATTAAAATTGTAAAGTCGATGTGGGTAATAAAAACATTCTCGTTTATCGTATGTGTAAAATATAATAAAAAAGTAATAAAAATTATTTCTCCATAGTTCTATAACACCATGTAAAATATATAATATTCTTTTGAACTTAAAAATTATAAATTTCAGTTACAACCAGATTCAAATTACTACATAGCTTGTCCGTATAATATTCTAACACTTATTTTTTATTTCTATTTTAAAAAATACATAAAACAAATAAATTATTCAAATAAAATAACAACTGAACGCAGCATGTTTACCTGGTTTATTTTCATTTCCAACATAGATATGGTAGACTGATTTCTTTCAACTGTATCTACCAATTTTTGAAGCTCAGCAGTTTTTAATTCTAAATTTCTGGTTAATTCGGAATTTAGTTCTTCCATAATTTCTATTTCCTGCCTATTTTAAACAGAAACTGTATCAGTAACATTACAATGCATTTTTGTTATGTGCTACCGGCAACAATACCTCGGAATAACTTTGTACTTTTGCATTGGTATGTAGATCTATAAACTCTCGTCAATATTTACGAAATTTTCGCGAAATTTCAGTTCGAGTCCTGATCATCTAAACATTTTTGCCTTTTTACTTGTGTTATTTTTGTTAAATAAAAATGTTAATGAATTCTAACGAAATTCCGTATACGAAAATTTATGCGTAATTTTTTTATACGACTAAAGTGATTTATCCTAATTTTAATGATTACGATATTTACTAATTATCCGTTTGATGGAAAAATGACTGTTTTTAATTTCCCCTTTTTTTGCCTACATTTTGCAGAATACATTCTCGCTCAAGCTATGTTCTTCTAGAACTGACAGATCACTGTCACAAAATTATTTGATGCTCTACAGTTTGTACGCAATATTCGTGTAACAATATTTATCAATCTACTGATAATTTTAAAAACAAACCTCTTAAAATTACGAAAATTATCTTATTAACCACGAATTAAATTTAGAAGTATATTAAAAATTCCCCCCTGGAGAAATTTAATGAAAATAAATCACTTCCGAAACTGTACTTAAACTTAATTATTGTGTATCAAATGTTTAAAACTTGCACAATAATCACTGCTCATCTTAAACAATTTTAAGAGTCAACTGTGTTAAAATATACATTTATTTTTGACGTTTTGTAAGGATTACATGGGCCATTATCAGAAGTTGTTTCTGATGATGGTCTATGTAACACTTCCGAAACGTAAAAAATAAATATGCACATATAGTATTTTAACACAGCTAATTATTGTGTTTTAATTACGTAAGGAAAATGTGAAAAATAAATTAAAGGAAGTCCGGTACTGTTGTTAGAGCGTCGAAGATTACGAAATTAAATTTTTCATAATGTATTAAGCCTATCGCCGCTGATAAGAGTAGGGGACGTTAGTTTCTTTCTCCTTGGGACAGTTTTTACTTTCCCAGATGACGTTTCGAGTATAATCAATGTTGTTCAATTTCAAATTAGATATGCGTACTACATATTAGGACAGCGACTTGAGTAAGAACGAAACAAGTTTTCGAACTCGTGACTTCCAGCGATGAAATTAAATACGTGTTTAAGTAAAACTGTAATACGTGCAAGTTAAATCTCTTTTACATAATTTTAAATTAGCCGAGAATAAAATTCAAAATACAGTATCAACGTCGCAAACAATAAATTTCTTTTTCAAAGTTATTTCTACGTCTTAAGTCGTGTTATTTACTTTATTATTCTGAATTAGAGAATTATTTCTTTTCTTTAAAGTTGGTAAACTGATAATATTACGGAATGCCGGAGTTTTATTCATTTATCGCGAGTGCAATATTTTTTTAAAAATGAACCTTTTTTCTTCAATTTCATTTTTTTCAATTTTTCATCGCTAAATAAGTACAACCTAAATAGTAAATTATTATTATTATTACTATTATTTTTATTTTTATTATTATTATATATTTTTTTTTTTTTGTGGCGGACGTAAACAAAATTTATTCTAAACCAGATTAGAAATAAAAGTTATGCTGTAAAACGTAACAGAAATAATCGTAAACGAGGCGCAATAGTCGGTCATATAAATCAGAAGATATACTACCTATGTTGACGATCTTCTTTCAGTAATTCCTCGTATTTCTTCTCAAATAAAGCAAAATTCTCTTGAACACCATTAACACTATTCAGCTGTAACTGTAGATGATTCACCTGATCTAGACAATAGTTAATTAAAAGTGTGCATAATTACTTGATTGTGTGTACTCGAAATAATAGTGAACTTCGATTACAATAATCGCATTAGCGTTTTTGTAATGTTTTAAATTTAATTTGGACATTACGACTCATCTAAATTTTAATAATTTCGTTTATGACGTTTAAAAATGTGTGAACGCGTGTATAGGTAAAATATTACATTTTTAAATTAACAGCTATATGTGCACTGGTGATGTGCAAGATTAATCAATATTTTCGCGTATATTTAGTACAAAAGTCAATACAAAATATTGATTAATATATTTCTTTAGGACCCTACCTGCGCGCGTTTTGCTTATTTTAGTGCGTTCGAAGATATTGCAAGGAAGTGAGTAGGCGGCCTTAGGATAAGTTGATGGTGATGTTAAGGATAGTCTGATGAAAGAGATTAGAACACGAATATTACATAGAATAAGAAAACAGAATGGAGAAGGAATAACTCACGATCCAATTACAGATTAATGATAAACATAATTTGTTCTAAAAATGGTTAAAAGATGAAATATATGTGAAATGTTTTTTATCAGACATTAAACGCGACAAGTTATACGGCGGAATCTCTAAAGTATAGAAAGTAATACAGCGGATAAATCAAATTAATTAGCCGTACACGATGCAGCGAACGGAAATAAGACGAAATAATTCAATGTAAATTGCAGCACATGTGGCGATATGAAATTACATCAAGACTTAAGAGTACGTGTGACAACGAACAGAACCGATTACACTGAATTAATAGATTCACTTTCTATATGGTTCGTTTCCATAGTAATGTGAAGTTCTTTTTTTATTTATTTATTTATTTATTTATTATGTGAAGTTCGAGTCGTACGTTTGTTTCGTGATTTTCTTAATACAAAGAATTTACTTTTGTCACCTGCATCATGTTTAATTCAATAAAATACTTCCGTCTATTGCAATACAAATGTCAATTCGATACTTTCGATACACTACTGATGTGTACGGTTACAGATATATTGTTTTTTTAATATTACTAACACTAATAATGATTAATAAATTTATATTTTAAATTACATTTACCATAAATGAGTATGAATAAACGTATTCGATTTAATTACTTGATTAATAGTTAAAAGAATAATCTTTATAAATGTTACATACATACCCTTTAGTTCTGCCAGCTGTTTGTTTGAAATTTCCAGTTCATTTGCTAATCTACTTTTTTCGCTGGTTATCATGTCTAAAGCGCTTAACTGCATTTTCAATCTGGATTCCATATCGCGCAACTGAAATTTATAATCACGTTCTTTTCCTTTGAATTCATCGACTGTAGTTTCCATTTCCCGCTTCTATTAGAACAAAAACATAAAATACGAGCTAGAAAAGTATGTAAACCGTATATATATATATATATATATATATATATATATATATGAACAAATGTGACGAAGTAATTGCTAGCATACTACAATTTTAAATAGGGCACGTTAACACATATAAAATATACTTATTGATCGAAAAAAGAAAGATAAATTATACTTTAGAGGATCATTTCTGTAATATGTATTTCACTGTCTCCAAGGTAGGACACGTTATATACATACCACATCTGTAAAAGAACGTGTGATGATATATGTTTTACTCGAAAACGGTATGACATACCAAAGGTGTTTTTCAAATGTGAATTCTATTTCATAAGTGTCGTAGTTTCTTGCTAAAATGTGAGATAACGAACGCGCAGTACTCCGATATAATTTAGAGCACAAAATTATTTTGTTAGGGCAAATTGTAACTACTACAAACGAGTAGAGTCAGCAGTGCTTAAACAATCCCGACAAATTTAACGCTAGTCCATGATTTATTGCTGCTAAAATTTATAAGAAATTTTACGAAGAATTTAATAATCCAAACATTATCAGTGACAGTGAAATAAAAAAATCCATTTATTTTGAGTACCATTGTAATCAGTCAATAGTAATGATAATTTAGTGGAAAAATTTCGCGAAAACTTGCGAACACTGACAGTTCGGTTTTCAAATTGTCTGCTCAGTTTTCTATGTCATTCTGATACTGCGGCAAAAAAAAAAAAAAACAAGTTATCAAAAAAAAAAACAACAAACGATTACGTTAATAAAGAAGAAAAACAATAAAAAAGAGTTTGTAAATTCGTTTTGTCAGCAGAAAATTATTTTCATCTTTGAAGATTTTTCTTCTATTTCAAAACCAGGTCTTATAAATACATTCCAAAAAAAAATATACATATTAACAGGTACACAATTTATTTTTTTTATCACAACAAATAATCAATTTTTTTTTTTTTTGGAACATTAACTCAGCACAAGTGAAATTTTCAAAGTGTCAATGTACGGCAGCGAGATTCGAACTAAGTCTTAACCGAATGAAACACTACTGTCTAACCAATTATGCTGCGGTAGCTGGCTCAACACGAAATAAGGATGGTATGTATTGGCTTCGTTGTTTTTTGTTTTTTTTTATATTTAGTATTTTATATAGTAGCAAAAAAAATTTTCTATGTAATTATTTATTTATTTACTACACTGAAAATTAGTAAATGCCGCAACGATCGGTCGCAATAGCCTAGTTACTAGAGCGCTTGGGTTTCCGAGTTCGATCCCGGGTGACGACTGAAATTATTACGAAAAGTTAAATTAAATAATCGCTAATAGAATCATATAGAAGGCAATGGCAAACTACCACGTACACCAGTTTTTACACAAGAGACACGCACGGGACTGCACTTGTCGCTCGATAAATCAAACGATTACTAATAAGTTCCGAATGAAGTCTTACGTACACACTAGCGTTGCATATAGCAATTGCCAGGAACACTACCATATAGCTAGATTGTACGAATAGGTAGGCTCGACGCTCGGAATCGAGCAAAACGACTGATAAGATGATAAGATTAAAGTAAAAACGAAAAAAAAATTATATCACATATTTAACTAATACAATTTTTCCGCATTTAATTAATTTACCGAATAAAAAGTTATCAAACGATCTCAAGTTTGTTTTGCTTTTTCTTTTTTTTTCGTCTATTGCTAATACAATAAAAATACTTTTCCTTTTTTATTTTTTTAAAGTTACTTTCATGCAGCATTATGTATATTTTACATTTTTCCCCGTTTAATTATCAATAAAAATCTGAACCCTTCCACCCGTTCGAATATATTTGAATTCGTTACATTGTGCATGTTCAAATTAATAATTTTGGGTTTATTTTAAAAATGCTATGCCGCGAGCTTTTAATATGTTATCTGTTTTTGGTTTATACAAATGTTGTACAAAAAATTTTTAACCTACGTGGTGCGTGAGATTATCACAAAAAAATTCTGATACAGATGTGAATATTATGGCAAGCTTTTGCTTCGGTTAATCAAGTCCCCCCCCCCCCCCCCCCCAATAATAAGCAATTAATATTACAAGGAAAATGAGAATAGTAACATAATGTCAATACTAATATTAATATAGAACGTACGTAAGTAAGAAACTGTGAATATAAATCATCGAATTTTTTTTGCTCTAAAACCAGCGTCGAAACTAATTCCTCGTTTTTTCGTTCCAGTTCAGATATGTCAGAACAACTGGGCTGTTCGATGCTGTCTTGAGCAGTAACACTGTACGATAATTTACGAGTATAATCCGAGCTAGAGTCGACTGTTGACGAGGCAGATTCTGGTTTATCGCTACTGGCATCGTTAATTAATTCTTCCGAAACCGCTGCTCCATTTTCACCTTCCGAGTGGATTACGTTTACAAACGGTTCCAAAGGTTTAACCGTTGGTTTCGAAATGCTTTCAACAGTACAAGCAGAAGCGGGTACCAACCGATCAAAAAAGTTATCTACCGTATCGTACGAACTGCAATCGGTAAAAAAATTCGCAATAGGTATTTTGGACGATATTGATTCAGAATCACCGTTATCATTCGATTCGTCAGAAATACTAATACTCATTTCGGAAGGTCCTTGCATTTCCACCAATGCGGGATGAACCTGGTTTAAAATATTATTAAAATATTATTAATTTAATAAACGACAGCTTGCAAATAAATAAAACAAGTTTTACACTTTTTTTCGTATATTATCTATCAACTATTGCTTAATTTCTATTTTTCAGTTATCGATTTTTTTGCAAAAAGAAATCATCCAACTGCAGTCTTGACAAAAAAAAAAACAATGATAATCTTGTTTTTTTTTTTATTAAAGTTAAAATGTTTATGCATTTGTTCCGACCATATCTTTGAATATATAATTTTGTGTGTATGTGTGTGTTTATGTAAGTATTTTCTTTCACGTAATTATGAAAATACGTAAAAATCTCCAAAATATGCAAAATATGCACGAAATGTCCAAAATATGAATTTATATGCACTATTAAATTAGTGTATTTCAAATCTACAACCCTTGAAGCGCTTAGATACAAAGTATCAAAGCGTTAGCTACAAGAAAGAAAAAAAGCATTATATGCAAAATATCTGAACTCTATTAAAATGTTATTACCAATCAAAGATGTAATCAAATCTCGATTAGCTAACTTTTGTCAAATGGTATATATATATATATATATGATTTATAAATAAATCTATCCCAAGTCTTAAAAAAAAATATATATACACTAATAAACTGAATAAATACTTCGATAAACTTGGGCAAACGCCAAGGATTTTAGACTTCGAAATGTGCTAGTTATATCATTTTGGCATGGACATGTCTATGGTTCTCAATCTAAAATTTTGTAGGTTACGAAGAAATATTACGAAATTTTATAATGGTTTTCAGTACAATTCAATCGGTAGCTAGGAAATATTTTGTATATATTTAACATGTAAACATTTAATTTAATTTGTGATTAACAGTTTGAGTTCATGTTTTCACTAAAACGAAATACGTAGTCGTATCATATTTTACACACCAGCCGATTCATGTCACAACGTACTTCTGTACAAAAGATACGGTTGTACCTTTTTTTTGTTTTTTATTTATAAAATAACGTTACTTTTTATAAAATGTTTATTTAATTTTTAATACATTAAAATAAGTTCAATATAAAAATTCATATCTTACGTGCGTAACATTATATTCTTCAGATGTAAGTGGCTCGTTTATGGGCGACTGGGCTTCTTGTTGCTCTTTTCGTTGTGACTGATATTCTCTCAGCTATGCCAAAAAAAAAAAAAAAATTATAATGTATACATTGCTGGACATTATAATAACAATACATTTAAATTTTAAGCTTTTAACTATAATCGAACATATTCAAATATGTAAGATTAATGTTTTTTTGTAAAGATTTTTAGCTAACATACGTTAAATCAAATTATTCTGATTTATTTTATACATAAAATTGGTATTAAAATGTTATTATTCGAGGTTCTGTATTTCTTACGTTTTTGCTAATAGAAAGTAAATAATGAGAAACTGAAAAAACAGAAAATTTACCAAAAAGAAATAGTAAGAGAGTTAGAAAGAGAGAGAAATACAGATTGGTAGAAAAGGAAAAGAATAAATTAGAACAGGAAAGTGAAAAAATGTTTCTGTCGATGTAATAGACTACAAGTTGATAAAGTAAGCTAATTAGTTCCTTGTTTCTATAATGTGTTCATAGAATTTATTAATGAAAGCGCATATTACAGCGACATGGCCGCACAACACTGTTGCAGGCGAAAGACGACGACTGTCTTCACTTAATGCACATCCAGTGAATCGTAATGAAATTTTTGATTTGTCACCATTTTGGTATTTTTTTGTGAATTTCATTATTAATAATTAAAATAAAAGAAGCGAAATTTGGACGTTAATAATAATGAAATAACAGTTATTAAAAGAGAAAATGTATGAGACTTTAATCTTTTCCGAATCCATAATGATGTACCATACCAAAAAAAATCACTAGCCTGTAGTGTTCTATAACAGAAATCAGAATCAATTTGGTGTACAAAAAGTTGTTGTTATTGCAATATCTAATTTCCTACTAGCAAAATGAAA
Organism: Icerya purchasi; assembly: GCA_039619475.1. Classification (NCBI taxonomy): domain Eukaryota; kingdom Metazoa; phylum Arthropoda; class Insecta; order Hemiptera; family Monophlebidae; genus Icerya; species Icerya purchasi. Next base: position 256,508,937 of record CM077116.1, on the reverse strand, counting down.
AATCCATTTGTTTTTCATTTTAAATTGTTTCAACGGAAGCGAAATAAGTGTTGTAGAAATACTTAACTTTTCAGTTTCGTACGTGTGTTTTTATATAGTGTAGGGATTAGAAGTAAAATTCACAACAAAGCAAAACTTTAATAAGCGTGTAAGTTCGTAAAAAAGATTATTGTTTTTAAATTTAACGAAACAATGAATAAGAAGGCAATGTTTTTAAATAAGAAATAGTTGTTTCATATGATTTTTTTTCCTTGATTAAGACTTTAGTGCTGATTATTTAATCTGTTAATTGGCATTAATGTTACAAAAATAAAAAGCTGGAAATTAAGTTCATGTAAAAAAAAATGTAATAATAATTTCTGTTTCATATAAGTCTTGGGTAGAAATTAAATATTTGGCGACAAGTTCACATTGTTTAATTTCATGGAACTCTTGTTTCATTGGTATTTATTAAAAATTTTAAATTTTATTTATTGTAAAAAAAGTTGAAATGACGTCAATTTCAGAATGATCTGCACCTGATAAAAAAAAATCTTATTCGAACAAGTTAAGTGAGAAAACAGTATCAGGAATGACATTCATATAAAATAAAATTAAACATAAGAAATTCATAAAATAAATGATACAAAAAATAAGTAAATAAATAAAAAACTGTGATGGAAACAAAAATCATATTATACACGAAAATTATCGAATAATAAGATTGTATGCGAAAAATATATGCTAAATTATTTGCTGGTATTCTGAAACATATTTACGTAAGCAAAGAATTAGTACATGCAGATATGAATATGAACCTTGTAAAAATGCATACTGCATAAAGATAATTTTAAAGTACGGTTGACGATTTTGGAAAACCATTGAATAGAAGGAATTGAAAAAAAGGAAAGTGATGTGGAACAATAAGTCGAGCGTTTTCAAAAAGTATTCATAAAAAACTGACACCGGTATCATCTTGGATACCTACTGAACACTAAGTTACTTGTTTCAAATTTGTGAGAGTTCTTATTTTCGATTAATTTCTGTATTTTGATAATCATCCATATTCAGTATATTATGATAATAATATTAAAAACATATATAAAAATATCAATAAAGGTATTTTACGAAAAGCTACGTTTGAAATTTTTACCTTTTTCCTAGCTGCAGCTAATTTTTCAGTCTTCGATGGCCCTTCCGACATTATTAACTAACTTTATAATAAAAGAAAAAATACGATATTTGAAACATATCAACGAAACTGCAACAAACATCATTGATAAGATGTGCAAAATAGAAAATTCAATAATCGATACATTAAAACTAATCGATATTTGTATTTACGAGTGGAAATTTAATTTTAATTATCCATAATCAAGGGATAAATTATATCACCGGGAATGTATGAAATTCGGTATTGAATGCCTAGGCATTATAGTTTACATAATATAATAGAAGTAGATATGGATGAAAGCTAATCATACGCTTAAAACAGGGTAGAAAACTGAAGAACATTTATTTTCAAATTTATTTCTTCATCTTATTTGCTTATACTTGTTCTCTCAGTGTGAATCTTGCTTTATATAACGCCAAACAAAGATTAAAAAATTGTTTTAAGAAATATATAAAATAATATATAAAATTAATTTTTCAATAATTACGTAAATTGTAAACGTTTAATTTACTTACAAAAGCAGGAAGCAAACAAAAATCTAATATATTCTATTATTTTGAAGTTAAATATTATGTAAAAAGTGTAAAATTTGAAGTTTATTTTTTATTATAATTATAACAAACTAGCTGTTACTCACGATTTCGCCCGTATATTAATACCCGTTTAAATCTTTACTCGGAAATTAATATAAAATTTTTTGTTTTATCTGGAATTATGTATAGTGAACATTTTTTTAAATCTTTAATTTATATCAGTCCAATTTTTTAAATTTATATATCCCTTGTAAAATATTTGTTAAAGTCAACGTAGTGACATTTCTGGAGGTCCCATAATCATTGTAATTGTTTGTTTTTTATTCCTTATTCACTATTTTGATCACATCATTCTCTTATTTTATAGTTACCCGCTATAATTGTTTTCTACAGCTTCACCCACAGATTAATATAAGTCTAATTTTTTCTCTTTTTTTATGCGGTAATATCTGTATTTTTATTAAAGACTAGCGAACCTGGCATACGTTGTTTTGCCTGAACGTTGGCTTGTCTGCTATTAATGGATTGAGGAAACGTTTTTTCGATATTTTAATTTTCTACTGTTGCCCAAATTAAAATTCAATAAAAAAAAGTGCAATTTTTCATTATCTTGCGCCGTTCAATTCTTGTGAAACTTAAAATTTTTTAAACAAATTTAATGAAATCGTAAAATGAGGGCCTACACAGTTGGAATGTGAATGAGTACGATATAATAACAGTTAGATGATAGTAATAGATATTATAGGTGCACAATTTGGACTGGGGTAGCAGTCCACTTTTTCGATTCTTTTTATAATTTTTTTTTTTAACTTACTAAAAATCTAAACGATTAAACAAATGAAAACAAAAAAAAATATATATATACATATCTTTTTTTAAAACACAGTATCGCTTATTCCTCCTTTATTTAGAAATAGAAAATGAACAAAAAATTACATATATATATTTATCAATTATAAATTGCGCTATATTTATCTGACCAAAATACTTTTCTTTTCATTAAATTCTACCATTTTTGGTGACATAAAATTTTAACATATTTTTTTTGTTTGATTTTTTTTAAATTGTTTGTGCAAATAAAATACTTACGGCTTTGCCCGTGTACTCTTCTTCGTGCAACTCGATTCGGGTGTAGCTTAACCACTTTTCATGGACCCCACCATTTGACGAAATCCGTCTCGACTTCTTGCGACCTGGAATAATTCTCCTAACATTGTAACTCCAGTCCATGTCTTAATATTTTGTAGCCAAGAAATCCTCCTTCTTTCCCGCCCCTTTTCCCTTTTACCGCTCCTATCATTATTGTTTGCAGAAGATATTTTGGTTCTCTCATGAAATGCCCAAAGAAATTTGTTTTTCGTTTTCTAATTATGTGCATTAGTACTGGATCCGTTTTCATCAACTGTACCACCTCTGCATTATTGTAGTTGCGTAAGGATTTCGAGTTTGAGTAAAAATAAAATTGCCGGTAGCAAATATTAAAAATTCCGTTGCAGGATTTTTTATTTCTCTGTAAAAAATAATGGAAAACGCTACCTTTTTTTTTTTAAAATTATTTGCAATGAGTACAGCTATTTTCTCACTTTATCCTCTCCTGTAACAAATCCCCGTAATTCACTTACAACTTCTTAGAACTGTCGTTTTCTTCTAAGCTATTTTCTCTTCCTTTTAACATTATAAATCTCTTCCGCTTCCTATAATAGATAACGAATTTAACCAAACTCTACAGTCACTCTTTCCAGCTCACAGCACGGTTTTTACGGATGGCTCAAAATCTGCTTCAGGTGTCGAAGCTGCTTTTATTCTTCCTGATATCAACTATTCTGAATCTTTTCAACTTCCTTCCTTTTCTTCTATCTTTTTAGCCGAATCCATGGCTATTTTACGTGTTATCCTTTTTATATCCTCAACATCCACTTTATCGAAATTTGTCATATGCTCTGATTCGAAAGGCGTTTTATTAGCCATCTCATTTCCCTTCCCTAAACCATCGTCAGATCCTATTATTCTTTATATTCGTTCCTTAATTTATAATTTATTAACATCCCATTCTATCCTAATTGACCTAGATTCCGGGTCACTGCGGCATCGTTGGTAACGATCTTGCTGATTCTTTGGCATGCCTAGCTGCAGTAAATGGCCGTTTCATAGACAGATTTCCCTCCCAATGTCTTTGTCCTCTCTCTTATCGTTTTCACCATGACTTTTGAACTGATCTTTATCCGTCTATTTTCTCCAATCCTAACTCCTTTTCATCTGAAATTAACGTTAATAGACTTTGAAGTGTGTTAAATATGGATTTACGGAAGAAAACAATAGAATAGAAAGGGTACAACCGCTCAGAGTACAGAATTAACATGCACGTAGTAAAATTTCGTAGGGTCTTGCAATAGTGCTGATTTAGGAAAATTATGAACAATTGATAAAAATGTAATGAGAGTTAGAGTTAATTTTTGTTGTCGGTATAGTATACTACAGTGTACTACGGTTAATTTAAAAAATATTCCATAGGATTTTTTTAATATAAGTTGGAATACAAAAAGAAGCTGATATATTAATTTTGCCAGCATGATAGTATATTGAGACTAACTTTTTATCATAACATTGAATTCTGATGCTGTACAGCAGGTGGGGAATGATATGAAGGTTGCAATGTAAGTAAAAATGGACAAAGTGCTTTTGGAGGAACTTGCAATAATGATACAGAAAAAAAAAAAATTGTGTGTAATTGGTAAAAGTAGTATGAAATCATAGTTTATTTTTGGTACTGAAATAGTATACCTGGACTAATTTTGAAACATGTTATTGGATTTTTTCAGGAACTACAATGAAAAGAGAGAGAAAAAAAGTTCTCTTAGATTAATTTTGAAAATTGATAGCTTATTATCTGACATGTATAATGTGTAGGGGAACAGGAAGTACATGTTTGTATGATTCTGCGACAGTAATGAAGCTGGAAAAATATTATATGTGATAGGTAAAAAGGGTGGAGAAAGGGGTTGAATCAATTTTTTGTTATCGGGATAGTATACTTGTGTTAATTTTGAATAACTGATATTGAATTTAGAAGACATGTGGTGTGAGGGAAAAAGGGAGGCGGAATACTAATTTTGGTAGCAGTGTTGAATACTTGGACTAATTTCGAAAATTAATGACAGGTTACCGATGCAATGGTTCCAATGACTTTGACATGCATGGAAAAAAAAATGAAAACAAAAATATGTAGTTTGATGATCAAAAATAATTAAACAAGAAAAAGTGTATTTCATAATACAATTATTAATATTGGAATTGTAATTCATGCGGACATAGGTTAGAACATTCGCGAACTGGGGAAAAAAATTAAAAAGAAGACAATATTTACGATAGGCAAAAAAAGATAAGGATGAGAGGTGTGGGGTGGAGTTAGTTTTTGATATTGTGAAGGCATACTTGAATTTATTTTTAAATACTTACTTTGGAAATTCGGAAACAAATCACCAGATAAGTGCAGCGTGATGGGTAAGGTTAGTATCATGATTCTATGCAGAAAAAATTAAAAATGAATTAATTTAAGAAAAAATATTATATACGATCGGAAAGAAACGTGAAGAAGGAGGTAAGAGGGGATACCGCTGGAAATGTTAAAGTATAATTTGGCGAATTCTACAATACTTCTGCACAATCGGAATTCTGGAAACGAATCGTTGTATAAGTATGGCGCGAAAGGAATTTTTCTACGAATCCTGAAAAACAGGATTGTGATAAGTATAATAACAAATAGTGTACAGGCATGCGCGTGATAACGAGGCGACCTGTGACTGTGCCGTACGTTTGTAATAGTATGCATATATGCATGCGAAGTGTAGTATTGCAAGAAGTATAGCCTGGAGTAGAAAATATATGAACAGTAAGGTACAGTTTCAACGGTGATTATATGCAGCTATTCGATTAGTACGCTGCTGCAGTGATTGGGGTTTCGGCGGACTCGGAAAAATAAAAAAAAATCCAAAAAATCATGTATTATGAAAGGTTGGAAATTTGGGCTGAGAGGAAAAGGGTTATTTCGAAATATTACGGTGCTGATTGCGTATGTAAGAATGGATAGTATGCTTTCGTAGCAGTGGCGAGCATATAAATCGAACGATAAGTAATACGTTGGTGTGTGAGATAGACTCACCTTTGCTGAATGATGTATCGGACAAAGAAAAATTTTTTACACAACTGACTAAATAAAAATCTTTGCAATTTCTGGAAATAGCGGGCTGCGTGCAAATGTACGATTTACATTTGAACCGCTGAAACGCGGATGTGGTAAGCATTGGGTGTGGAGCGTGGCTTGGGATTGCAGAAAATAAATGCTCAATTTATGCACACCTTTTTTACTTGAAGGTATGTAAACGATTTTTACCGTTATTTCGAAAAACTTGCATTTCCCGTGATTTCTGCAGAATATTGATAAGAATAAATGCTAATGAATTTTATATGAATTCCTGAAAAATCATTTTCTACCAAATAATGGTAATTAATGTACAAGTGATATACGTGCTGCCATGAAGGTGTGTGCCGATTATTTGATTGACATGTGTAAGACTATTTACGAGGGACGCGTACAAATATGTGGGGCAGTGATGATGATGGTAATTTTTATATGTGTGTGCGAATGTATGTGTACGTAGGTGTGTAGATTGGTGTGTAAATTAAGCGATAGTTTCGACGCTCGAGTGGAATGCAGTATCCACGATAACTGGAATTTGCTACAGCGGCATCTTTTGATATCGAGAATACCCATAATTTTATATTGCAATACTTCAAAATAGTATTTTAACTTTATTTTTCATAATTAATGATAACTACGTGGTTAACATTTTATTTCTGTGAGAATAAAATTTATCGGGTGAATAGATACAACAGTGTGAGTTGGGTCACTTTAATGCTCTTATTAAATTTTCAATAATAATCCAACTTTACATCTATTGATGATGGGAGTGTACTATTTGTGGAATTACTATTTACCTGATTTGAAAGAAAGAAATTTTAAAGACATACTGTTTTAAAATTTCTTTCTTGATTTTAAAAGAAACATCATCCTACCAACAATGAAATAGGAAACTATTTTCGCAATATAATTAACAAGTATAACAACCAAATCAACGGTCAGATGAATAATATTTTAGAAAAATCACTGCAAAACTTATCTTTACAACGATTAGTGGTTAGATGGTAAAATATTTTTCTAATTCAATTAAATTTTCCGATGTGAGTGTATCAGATTCTATATCTTCTTTATCGAGTAAATACTTTACACACAAATCAAAACTTTCAGACGAATAAAACGAGAATAATTATTTAGATTTAAACGATCTCTAGAATAATTATTATGAGGCAATCTTTAACAGTGATACAAACAATTTTTAAGCAAAAAGGGGTACTTTTTTTTGATTTGGTTGTTATACTTGTTAATTATATTACGAAAATAGTTTCCTATTTCATTGTTGGTAGGATGATGTTTCTTTTAAAATCGATTAATCCCAGATTAAAGGTGGCTAGGATTGGTTTTCACGAAGTCGTGAATTTAATTTTAATTATGTCGAAAGTATTTAACTGAATAGCGATATTATTAATTTCATTGTTTGTTTTGAGAAGAGTATTACTTTTAGAATATTGGTTGACTATTGTTTGTTTTTACTGTTATTGTCCAATTCAATAATTCAACGTGACGCATACTATCCAACATGGTGTAAATTTTTATACTAGCATACTCTAACTTCGGTCTAACTAGAACTTGTTATAATATAAGTAAAGTATACGTTTTCGCCTAACGCTTCTTATTATCGGTAATAGTTTAATGTGTTTATTGAGTTCAAACAGTTGGCACGAAGCTCTAATAGATGTTTGAACTGGTTAAGTCTGAGAAATTCTTTGTTTTTTCCTCTTTTTTTTCTTTTCTACAGCTGTAATTCGGTTATTAAGCTGATTTTTTCTACTGAGGTCTACGTATTTAGTTTAAAAAAAAAAAAAATTGAAATTTTTAATATTTCTCCATGTTATTAGGTTATTTAGATATGGCTGTAGAATATCTTAGGATACAATACGATTGATCGGTGCAGTGTATTATTTTTTAGTTATTATTCGTTTTGTATTTAATATTTTAAAACATTTATCTTTAGACCGGATGAGGATATTTGGTGATACTAGTTTTGTGTATTTGTAGAAGTTTTTAGGAACGACTATAATCTAGAATACATTGGATTCAGATAATAGCTGTCAGCAAGATAGTTCTGAGCAATGCTTGATTTGTACTTTGTTTGTATATTAGATGTATTTAAAGGAATGCCCCTTGTTCTACTTGCATTATAACAATTCCAGTTTGCATTCAAGTCAATCGTAATTGAAACTCGAAATTCCAGTTTAGTAATTGCTTAATGTTTGCTTTAAAATTTTTCGGCTCTATTGGTAGCTTACAGACCACGTTAAAATAATTTTTTGTTTTTGTATAGCAGATGTTTTGCTCTACATTTATTTGCTGTTTGTACGCTAGGATCAGGAAATTTCGAAGTTTGAGACAGTGAACTAAATACTGGACCATACAGTGTAATCATACACTATATGCTTACTTTATGAAAAAACAGATAAATTAAGAATGAAATCAATGAAAAAATGTAAAAGGCGTTTAATGATCTGGACAAATTTCTTAATGTACTGATGTTACAGTCAAACTTAATCAAAAAACATATATAAATTTTCAATCGATATTTAATTTAAAAAAAACATCGCCTTTAGAGCTAAAATATATCTATAATCAGTCTTTTCTATATTGAAATTAATATTTCTAGTGTTAACTGTATGCTGATTTTTTTTACTATCTTCTCAACTACTTACAAATTTATTAAACCATTCGTATAAATAGCAGAACACATTTTAAAAAATTAAAAAATGTTCTATTGTATAATTTTTTAGTAACTGTTAATAAGTACATGCTCGATTTTTTAATTCTTTTTTGCGTATAAAAATTATTCATTTACTAATGTGCGCAATAATAATTATAGGACGTCAATTTAGTTGTATATTAAAAGGGTGGAAAAAGAACCGTAAAATTTTTAATAGCTTCGTAGAACATTTTCGTAAGAATGAACGGTCGAAAATAGTATTTTTAAATAAGAAGAAAGATTTCATTTTGAAATGCTAGAATGGAGCATAATCTTTGATTGCCAGAATTTTAAATTAATCTCAAGCGACCGATTTCGAATTGTCGTTAAGCCCATTAAGTAAGAATTTTACAGCTTTACAATTGTCTGATATCATTAATACTCTAGCAATATTAACAACCGCAGACCTTTATTACATCTCGAATATACATAGGAAAAGTTTTTATCGTTCTAACGAAGAATGAAAATAATAAGCGAAACATGGCGATTTATAAACATCATCGACAATTATTATTGTTGCATCAGCATACGAACATTTAAAATTGCTTAATCAACGTATAATAATAATAATAATAACAGTAATAACGAGAGTGTATCAATAACGGCAATAATAATAATAATGTTAGTAAGAAGGGCTGCGTTGTTAACGAAAAGGGCTCGCGGATATATATATATATGTTTTCTCTCACATCTGACGATAGCAGTTTTAAAACAACGAAACGGTTGAAAGGAGGAAATTATTTCATTCAAATTCACCCCATTGCATTTGTTCATATCCTTTCACTCAATGTGCACATGTAAATTAAGTCTAACCATGTTAGAATGCACGGAGGACAAGTTAAAATTGTATATTTAGTTTATTCGCTGTTTTTTTTCTTTTTTTTTTTTCAAAAACACAAAAATTAATATTTTATATTTACTTGTCACATTAAACAGTCAAACGCAATAAGAACATTTGTTGTTTATGATCCACCCTGTTGTTGTTTAATCATTCTGAAAATTTGTGATTCTTTACCCATTTTTCTAAAAATACTTCTAAACTGAACTGGACAAAAAAAAATTGAAAAATCAGTGCGTTTGAACCTATTGCACAGAAATGCATTGTGACGTGTCTTTTGGATAGTGCTTAAAGTGTGATAAGGCTATATCGTTTTGGTAAGAGTTTGAACTCAAACTGTTGATGGCAAATTGAATGGAATATTTATCATGGTATTATAAAATTTTATGACATTTCTTCGTGACGGACAACATGTCTATGTGAAAAAGTGTGGGAAAAACGAAACCAAGCAAAGTGAGAATAAATTTTACGTTTTTAAAAATAAAACATGTAATATACAAACTACGATGGCTAGAGACATGATCGGATGTTTTAGTTAGTTAAATTTGTTTGGCTAAAGTTGTTTTCTTTAAAAAAATACAATAACTTCAGTGTATGTTTTTCTTTATCTTGTAGTATCCTATCTGTTTTGTTTATCAAACAGTTGTGCGCTTTGACAGATGTTTACAATGTGTAGTTTCACAAAATACGCTGAATAAGATACATTTGGGACGTTTTAGATGTTGACTTTTCCCAATTAAGTGCGCCTTTATTATCCGAGTGTGATTAGTTCTTAATCCGTACACGATCACCTTCGGACGTTTGCTTAAGAAGTTTTCCAGCATAATTCGTTGGAACTAGAATCTCTGGCTTCGCGTATTATTGATTTAATACACTTTTATAAATCCTCAGAAGATGGTGATAGAGGTTGCACTGAAAAAGTAACTTTTTTTGGTGTTGCATTTCGTTACTTGTTCGGATACTTTTTTTTTTTTTTTTTAGCTAAGCTCATATGTTGCATAATTATCTTTCTGACATTAAGAATGGCGCGCAGGGTGACCAAGAAGATGGTTTTCATTTGAAAATATTTTTCGCAACATAATTAAAATGTATAATGCAAATATAGTGTCGGGATTTCGAGATTTTGCGAGTATGATCATGAAATTAGATTTGTAAATGCTTCTTCGATTTAACGCAGACTGATATTACCTATTGTTATGAAATGAAGTGTTGAAGGTTTAGTTAAACTGACGTATTGATCCGCGATAAAAAAAATGGATGCCTTACTTAAAGGGTATTCTATATGACTCTATATTTAATTTGTTTAAAATATTGTTGGAACATATCTGAAAAATTTGACACGTTTAATTTCTTCGATTTTAAATTGTCTTAAGTGAAACATCTAAAACACATAAAACAATTACAAAATTAAGAATAACGTAACCTTATGTCAGGATGATAGGCAATAATCACAGGAGAGCAAGTGAGGGAATATCTTCTTTCTTTCTTTTTTTTTTTCCAGCTGGCACCTGTTACTAAGCATATATCTTACACAGAAGTATTTGAAATAAGTTACTCAAAAAGTAGATTTAGTCTTCTTTAAATGTGCAATCGATCCATGCTGCAGACAATAAGCACACGTATTAATGATATAATTTAACTTGAATTAGATGGTCGTGTGATTATTTACTTTTCTTTATCTGGAACACGTAATTTTCGTACTATAAGTTTTTATGAACTTTTTCTTTCATGAAGAACACTTGCGATATCTCGTGAAGAATACGATAATCAAGCGAAATCGTTAAGTAAAATAAGCAAAGACGTGTTCGTACATCTATTTAATTATGCATGGAAAAATCAATTTTTGTCTGCACGTCCGCGACGAACGGAAAATGTAGTCCATTATATCGCATCGGACTTCTACAGAACGCAAGGTTTAGGATAGGAACAAACAGTGATTTATTTAAGGCCCAAAATTATTTTCTGTTGATGAAGTCAAATCTTTAGGTTCACTCAAAAGCTGGCTTGTTTCAAACTAACCAGAATGAGACCTTGTAAAAATAACGCACTGTTAAAATGTTCCATTGATCATTACCGCTATTAACTGGCCAGTGTAAACTATATAATTGGATAAAGTAAAGTTCTATTCGACAGTCGCTTCTAGATTTCGCTATTTTTCGCAGGGTCAAGAACGTGTTGATAGAAGTTGCCAATAGATAGCGCTCAAATAAAGGACAATCGTTTAAAGTTTGTGGAATAAATTTGTAATATTCGTATTTCTCTTACGGAGAATCATGAACTCGGAAAAATTAATTTTTTTATACCTAGAAAGCAAAGCAACATGAACGTAACTCGAGAGTGCAGAGAGAGCTTTAGCCTCCTTTCTAGATCTTGAAAAATTGTTTTGTCAAGAATTTATAAACTGACAAATTAAATGAAGAACCTCGCGCTTACAGGTGATAATTTTTGTCTCCAGAAAAAAATTTAATTCGAATTTGTAGTGCGTAGCAAGAAACAGATGCTTCAGAAAATTTGAAAAAAGTTAATTATAACGGCAGCACTTTCTTTCCTATTTAAAAAATTCCAATGATCTCAACAAAAGGCATATTGTAAGATAATGTAGTGTCTCCTCGAGAATTTTTTAAATTTGTAAAGATTTCCGATAACGGAAATTATTTAAATTAACGAGCAGAAATTTAATAATTTACAAAATACTAAATTTAAAAACCAACAAGTTTCAGAATTATTTCATATTCGTGATTATTTTAATTTTACGAACTGTTAAATTTCTGTTTTGTGTTTATTTTCACATTAAGTATTGTTTTAAAGGAACCAGTGAATTAAATGTTTAAATAACTTCTGGATAAGAAATAGGTTTTTTAAAATTTTTCTTAGTTCATTATACTGTCCGTGCAAGTGATCTCTAAACTGGCGATTTTAACAGAAATTTTCATGTTAAAAAATGTTATTACGAGCATGAGACTACAAAAGTGAGTAAATATTAAAAAAGAACGTTCTATACCATTTTTTTTTTTGGAATAATACACAAATTAAATGAACATGGTAGAATATTGAGTACTGCATTTTGATTAATTGATATTAACCGGGATGACAATGTAAATATCAGTTAAAGAAGAAAAACGAAACCAATAAGCAAGGAGAGTCAAACATTGAATTTATCCATAAAGAGGATTTTATATACAATACAATTCACAATTTTATCAGTGCAAGTGAACGTTTCTCTTTCCTAATAAATTCGCAACATCGCTGTGAGTAATAAAAAAAATTGAAGTCTACTGTGGTACGGACTGGAGAGCAGCTTCAACAGTTAATATAAGATGTTTACTTCCCTTTACAACGAGAGAATCAAGAGGCCCTATTAGCCGTATTGGGTAAGTGTAAGGAGTGTACTTTACATGCCCAAGAGAGGAAGATAGTTCGAATAATCTGTGAATTTTAATTAGTGTTATCGTTATTTTTTGTGAATTTTTATTGCACAACGTGATATCGCTACTTTGTTACGAAGGAGAAGCATTTCACCAACATCAGATGGGTAATTACATTTATTACAAATGCAAACACGTTTACGAAATTTTCTTTATAACTAAATGCACGTGCTAATTTTCGACTCTCTTATTATTAGTTTTCTTTCTCTCCTTTTCTTATATACTTAAATTGCCTTCCCGGTTAGTATTAATCAATCGACAGACTATATTTAATAGTGTATTGTAATGTATCCATTTAAAATTTTCCGAATACGAGACATTAGTCGATTTTTTGTATTATTCGAAAAAAATTGTTAAACACGCTCTTTGTTTATCCACAGGAACTTCTTTCTTCAACATAAAATTAGAATCTCCAGATTGTTGGTCACCTCCCAGGACACTATGTCTGCCTGAATATATATTTTTATATTCGCCATTTACTCATAATTTAATTGTTCTCAAATTGTACGATTTCGTTGTTCTTAGGAGAAGGTGCCAGTACAAGTTGGAAATAAATAATTGGTTTCTAATTTCGTGTTCTTAATAATTTCTGGGTCATCTTGAATTTACAGTGGTAATTAGTAAAACATGAGGACAGTCGCTTAAAGTTTGTAAAATAAATGGAGAACATTTTTGTTTCCGTCGCAGACAATTGTATTTTGCGTGCTCAGGAGCAAAAACATCACAAAATTTTAATTTATTTATGCCCCGGAAAACAAAACAAAAAATATATTTTATATCCAGATGTATATTACACTAATACTGATATTCAATTTTTATAGTTGTTAAACTAATTGTGTTATTAGAATATTATAGTTTCTAAAATTTCGTTTATCAGATAATGCCGGGTGATTTCTGAATAGGTTAAGGTACTTACTATTAAGTTTTTTTGAGAATTTTTGTATGTTTTATGAGTTGGCATATTTACGCCAATTTTTTTTTTTTTTTTGACTTCAAAGAAAAATGAATTAAAGGCACCTACAACCTCAGTCATTCTATCTGGAAGACGTAAAAATTTAATATAAAACTCGTATTATTACTCTTTCATTTTAATAATAGGAAAAATATTTCACTTATTTTGATTTTTTTTTCTTTAATTTTTGTTAAAACCCGCCTAAATTTTTTCTTTATTATAATTAATTTCATTGTTATCTGCTACGTATTTTCGATTCCCTAGTTTTACGATACGAAATACGCTTTACATACTAATAATATAGCAATGTATTATTCCAATCTAATAGAATTAAAAGACTTATAACTTTTTAAAAATAAAAAAAACAAACTCATTTATTAAAAATTAACATAAATTTCAGTAAAATTGAAACTATTTTATTTTTGAAAATACGAATCGAAATTTTAAAACCGCTGCAGAGTACGTTAGGTTCTGAGAATTCCCTTTTCTTCCACGTTCTGTTATTGTTTCTATTATTCGCCTATGCTTCAATAACACTTTATTGCCCTCGTCCCGCTATCGTCTCTCTTTGGTTTCCTTTTCTTATTGTTCTCTACATCCTAATGAGGCAGTTGTCTGTAATTGTAATCACATTTTCTTTGAATGTTCTGATCTTTCTGCGGAACGCTCTTCCCTTTATTTACTTCTCTTAAAGTTAAGGCTTCCTGCATCCAATTATGTTTCCTATATCCTGTCCTTTCCTTCTCTATCTGTTGTTCCTGCCATTGGTTCCTTTATTTCAGCTATTTTCGATCGAATTAAGATCTAATTAGTTAACTCTTCTTCCTATTGTTTCTGGGTAAGGTCCCTGGTTGATAAGCCCAAAAAATAAAAAATAAAAATTAAGTTGTGTGTCAGTATTTTATATATTCCATTTGAATATTGTAAAAAAGTTTACGTTGCCTCCTTTCTCTCCGGTATTTACTGCAGAGTATGGCGATAATTAAATTCCCTTATTATTTGTCATTAGGTAAAGAATTTTAGGAAATTTACTTAAAGTGACTCTAAAAAAAAATTCCTTAATGTCTCTTCAAAATCTCCCCTTTAACTATAATATAAGGCTTCTCTGCTTACATTTAAAATGAGATAATACTTAGTTGAATTGATGGAAAACGGTGTTAACATTAAACTGGCACGGATTCTTCTTCATGTAGGTCTGCTAACGAGATAGTAGACGGTTAAATAAAATACCCAAGGAAATACTGAAAAAGTAAGGGAAAGAAAAAGGAAAATTAAGGAATGGCTTTAGGAAGAAGGAAATGTAAAAAAAATAATAAATAAAAAATAAATGACAAGGCGCAACAAAAACAGTAAAAATTATTAGTTATCGATAAATAAAAAGATAGATTAAGATGTAGTAGTTAGTAAATATTACACGAAGTTATATATCTGTATAAGTTAAGTTAAGAGGGTAAAGTGTTTACAGGATAATTTGTCGACAAGCGTTTTAGCTCGACGAAAGAAATTTATGCAATAAAAAACAAATACATATTTTTCAAAAAAAAAACAAAACAACTAAATCGGCACAGTTGATATATTTTTCTATCTACTCCAATAAAGAATGTTTGGAATTCTCTTTGGTATATTTCATACAAATCAAAACTATTTAATTTGTGCACATGAATATTCTTAGATTGCGATGGCATGTTTCTATCTTAATTATCGTCATCGTCTGTATTAAGAGCTTGCTCTTTTTTTTTTTTTATTTATATACACGCCATGTACAGCAACTAGGCTAGGAGCGTGCAAGCTTATTTAATAACGGGTTATATGAAGTGGAAGAAACCAGTAGATTTTAGGAAAGAGGACATAGAGGAAATTGTATTAGGGTCATCCTGGAGGATGGTAGCAATGTTACTGCTGATGTTTAATCTTTGCCGGAGGACGGAATAGGAAGGACATTCTAGCAGGAGATGTTTTACGGTCATGTTCACATTGCATACGAGACACTGCGTTTGCTGAGTTATGCGTAAGGCTAGTGTGCCCTAAACGCATGCGACACAAGACGACCTGCTCCCTGCGGCTATCTGGCTGGTGATTTCATGCACATATTTCCTTTTTGATAGAGTGTAGATGGGAAGGTTCCTCTGATTTATTTATCCAGTCCTGTTGCCATGACTCCAGCAGAAGCTCTTTTAACCAGCTTTTCATGTCTTCAAACGGAGTTTTGATGTTCAACGGGGGACAATTTTTAGCAGCCTTCTTTGATTCTGCATCCGCTAGCCTGTTTCCCGGAATATCTGCGTGTCCAGGTATCCAGAGGAACGACGCGACCAGCGTAGGAGAACGTAGTAAACGACCACAAATATCATCAGCAATTGGCTGTGTTGATCTTTTCTGTATGCGTTGTAGGGCCCCGAGAGAGTCTGTGCAGATTACTATATTGTTTTTGTTCGCGGTGACTGCACATTCGATTGCCAGCCTTATTCCGTATAGCTCCGCAGATGTTGCTGAAAAGGTTACCGGTAGTGAACAACTATCTACCACGACGGAGTTTTGGATAACAGCACATCCTGCGTGGTTCTGCGATTTTGAAGCATCGGTATAAAAGATGTGAAACCTTCTCATTGAGAGTATCTTATGTACAATGGCAAATCTTGATGAGTGGTGTTTAATTAGGGAAAAATCAAATTTATCGAGCCAGCATGACCATGACGGCAAGGTCGGATTCGAGGAACGTTCCACGTGTGTCAGCTCTTCAATTTTGAGACCTAAAGATGTGCTTATATTTGATTGTGCGTATATTCTCGATAGGGAGTTTAACGTAAGGACTGCCAAAGAGAGAAAGTGCGAGCTTGAAAAGGAGTTTGCTTGGAGAGATCGTAAAATCCGGTTCGAAGTAGGTAAATTTGGTGAGGAGATTGCGTGGAGAAGAAGAACCAGTATGTGATAATTTCGTCTCATGCGTGGGGGCAGCTTCGAGGCCTCGCACAGTAAACTTGCGATGGGAGTTGTGCGAAACGCTCCGATGGATACGCGAATAGCTGTGTGCTGAAGGCTGTCGAGTGTTGAAAGTAGCATCTTTGATGCTGTTGGGTATAGTGGGGCTCCATAGTCGCATTTTAACCGAATCTGTGCTTGATATACTCGAAGCAACGATGTTCGATGAGCTCCAAACGTTGTGTGTGATAACTTCTTTATGATGTTGAGCTTTTTAACGCACAATTTTTTTAAGCAAGAAATGTGCTGTTTCCATGACAATCTGTTGTCAAGGAGAAATCCTAAATATTTTGCTGTCTCCGCTTGTGTTATTATTGAGTTGTTAAGGTAAATTTTTATAGAATGATGACAGCGCCAAATTTTGCAGAAGTGCACGACTTTAGTTTTTTCAGCAGGGAATTTGAATCCACTTTTGTCTGACCATGATGAAAGGTCGTTGATTGCTCTTTGCAAGGTATTCGTTCCTAGCTTGATGTTTGAACAACTATGCTATTGTTGTTGTGGCTTAGCCAACTATTCCATTTCAACCTTTTCTATCTTGTGCCGTATTCTTGATTTTTTTTTTTTTGATTTTTTATTGGTCTCCCCCGCTTCTTCTTTCCTTTTAATTTATCCTTAATTATTGCAGTTACGCCCTAAAAGTCGGTCTCTTCTTCGTTGTATTATTTGTATCAGCTTCCTCTCTTCATCCGTCTTTTCCAACATCTACGCATTTCTTTTCTTTTTCATGAGATGCTCATTATGTAGCGCCATTGCCACGATATTTCAGATTTTGTGTTATCACTCACATTTCATAGTCGTTATAATAAGATTCTTTTTATGTAGGTTTTCATTAGTCTCTTCCTTGTGTTTAATTTAATTTTTCTTATTGACTGGTTCCTTTTTTTTTTCATAAAAATTATTTGGCTATTGCTATTCTTGCTTTTACTTCAATATCGCTTCTTCCTCTATACAATATTATCCTTTGCCTTGATATTTAAATTGTTCTATTTGTTCTGAAATTTTATCATCTAATTTTTATCTGTATTTTCCCTGAAAATACTGGTAATTTTTGTTTTTCTTACATTTACGTTTAAATTTATTTGTTACAAGAGTTTTTGTAATGATATTTGACGTTGCAATTGCTATTCATTTTCTGCTATATTCAGGATGTATTATCTGCGAATCTTATGCGGTGTATTTCTTTTCTGTTTATGTTTAGGCCTTCAGTGTTTCCTTTCAATGCACCGTGGTACATGCGCAATGATAACTTACATCGGGATCTAAATGTACCGGAGGTAAGTAAAGTAATTAAAAATTATAGCGAGCGTTACCTGCGCCTAACCCGCTGGCAGTTGATTTATTAGACTCAGGCAACGAAAATCATAGACGAAATCGTTATACGCCCCTAGACCTTCCCCACCGGTTTGATTGACTGGTAAAGCAATGCGGAGTGCTATTGTTGAATGGCATCTCCCATCATGTCATAACCTCCATTCCAATTGCTTATTGGCTGCATTAGCCAGATCGCAATTTTAAACGAAAAAAAAAAAAAAGAATTCATGACTGGTTCTTCTATTATCAAGTTAAAAAGTATAGGTGATAATGGGCATCCTTGTCTTCACCCTCGTCGTACTTCCTTTTGTTTTTTGCTTGTTTTTTTTTTTTGAATCTCCAGTTCTTATTTCATTTGCTCTTTATATAATTCTCGTTTTATTTTCCTATCCCTATAGTCCACTCCTATTTCTTCTAATTTCGAGAATAATACTCCCCATGTTACCCGGTTAAATGTTTTTTCTATATCTGTAAAAGCTATGTATGATTTCAATTTTTTTTTCCAATAATTAATCTTAACAACAGTATAGTTTCTCGAGTTCCTTTTTTTCTTCCAAATCCGAATTGGTCATTATTTAGTGTTTCCTCTATCTTATATTTTTTATAACAATTTTTATCAATACTTTTAAAACATGTGGTATTAAGTTTATTATATCATATTCCAAGCATTCTTTTGTGTTCAGCTTTTTCAGTATTGTTATTATTGGAGTGTTTTTGATATGTTCGGGTAACTTTACTCATTTATTAAGTCATGTAATTCTGTTTTGGTTTCTTCATCGGTTACTTTTAGTAATTTGGCTAGCGAGTTATCGAAGCCTAGCAATTTTTTATTCGCAAGCTCTTTTAATGCCAATTTAAATTCTTTGTCATCGTCTTTTCTATATTCATTTATCTTCATTCTCCGTGTATTCCCATCATTTCTATACAGATTTTCCAGATGTTCTTTGTAAATTTAATTCAATATGCATCGACGTGACCTGACTAATTTGATTGAAAGGGTCCAATGGGGCTGCACATTAAGTTTAACTGGAACGGAATTGCTTGATGATTTAATTAACTGGTAATGCTGAAACAATGGAAGCAGCTTAGCTTTCTCTGGCAGATATATTTTTAAGAAATTACTACTTTAAATAAGCAGGAATTTGAAAAATTAGGTAATTTAAGTATTGTATGTATGGGGGGGGGGGGGATATTTAAAAAAAAATGGAAAAAGAAAATTTCAAACCGCGATGCTGCACTGTTGCAGCCGATATATGTATATTTTAACTAGACAATTAGAACTGGAGGGTTTTTTGATTTTTTAAAGGTGGTTCTTTTTGTTTTCGCTCTGACAAAGCTTGCCGTTCGATGATCAGGATATCGTGTCGAAAGGTGATGGGGTATTAAAAATGCGTAAATTGCTCTGGGTACCGAAGATGAGGATTAGAAGATACACGTATTACTTCGCCTTGGTATTTTCCGTTATTAGTTAACTTTCATGTATTCGTGTTAGTGTAATGACTCAGATGTGTTCGTCTATGCTTATTTTTTCCTATCGAACGAGACTGCTACAAAAATTTGGAAGATAGTACAAATGTGTGGCAATTTTGACTGATAAAATTGTTCACGCGTCATTGAATTCTTGATTTAGCTGAATAGCGAGTCAGTTAACTTTCCTTTCGGCCGTGCACACTAACATAATCTTAAGTAGACTCCGTCTATGTGGGAATATTTTTAACGATATGCACACAATTTTAATGCTGATTTCAGTGGAAACTTTGCTTATTTCGAATAAAGTGATGTTACGGATTCTCGTTGTCACTGTGCGAATTCGTAAATGTGCTACCATTTGTATTTTTTACGAACCAACTTGTATTTTCAATTTTCTTTAAGTATGAAAAAATTAAATGGAGTATGTGCGCCAAAACCGTGCGAAGATTAAAAAGTTTTCTAATGGGTTTTTTATTACCACTTTACATTACATCGCTGTTTTCTGTTTTTTCGCAGTTTTTAAACTACTTTTGTTTAAAAAAAATCATTTTTTCGTTATCTTTTCCTGTTTTTTTGTCTTTTTCGCTTTTTTATCAGAATTCAAGTGTTGCTAAAAAATGTTAAATGTTGTACGAACGAATTAGTAAAATGCAGCCAAATTCGTAAAACGAGTTAGACATTCTATGTGTATAATACGACTGATTAAATTCAAAATTTCTGAAAAGTAAGCCTACGCGATTTCTTAAATTATCATATTTATACTGTCTGTGCTGGTACAGTGGTATGATATGGTTCTTCCACTTTGGTGGTATTTTTAACTGTCCTATAAAACTAGATAGCTGTATTTTATTGGGGGGGGGGGGGGGCTTGTCCTTGGTTGACTTAACCATGTGAAAGTATCATATTACAAATTTAGATTCTGAGGTGATTGGAGATGAAAAGCACAAAAAAATTTAAGTAAGGAAATTACCTTTGAAGATGGAAAGGAAAGGATCAAGGAAGCATTGTATGGAAGACCTAGAGCGATGATTTATTAATACAAAAGAGCGTGTTCTCTAATAAGGCCCGAATATTCAAGAAAACACATGATTTGAATGTAAAAGGAGAATCAGTATTACGGAGGGGACAATAGAATGAAGGAAATAGGGAGAGAAGCAAACGATAAATTCTTGATCTGATGTGGAAACAATAGCAGATCGACGACTGAAAGGAATGAATAGCAACCAAGGCTGATGACTGAGCGCCGGCTGTATGAGAAGATGGTGAGAAGTGCGAGTTTCCACAAACGACCCTATTGGTCAAAAAAATCTCAAAATTTTTTTAGAAGTTTACGTTCTTTGTAGTTTTATCGTTTTTGAGCGGCTGATTTTTTATTCGAGTACTTGTGTTTTATTCATAATATTTAATATATGGTTGAAAATAAATGGGAAATTTTCAAACTGAAGTCCTCGAAATAATTGACAATAAGATAAATTGATGTTAATATTACAAAAAGATTACTATTTAATAATTCAAGTTTGCGAAATAGTTCGTATCAAGGTAACGCGTTGTTTACAGAAAACTTATTCAAAAGATATCAGTAGAATAAAAAACTTTTTAGATATTAAATTTTTTTCTTATGCTATCCGTTAAAAAAAAAAAATGAATCCTTCTTTGCCTGAAAAAAATTGGAATCTCTTGGTATATTTATTTTTTATTACTTAAAATATAACACCATACAGCATTATTGACAGATGATAATAACAAGTACGCACGCCAGTTACAGCTTTCCATTTCAGCCATGCTGTGCTTTTCTAGTCCGAAATCGGATAAGCACAGCATGACTGAAGTGGAAAGGTGTGCTGACGTGCTATGTAACAGACGTATCCCCATTCGGCTAAAGTCAAACCATTACCGTTCAGTCATCCGACTAGTTGCCCTGTGCATGGTGGTGAGTGCTGACCAGTTGCTAGGCGAGAAGAGCAAGCACTGCATGTGATGGAAATGCGCATGTTAAGGTGGTCGATGGGCATCCGGTTATCTGACCGGATCAAAAATGAATGCATCTGCGCAACAGCAGGAGTTGCACCTATCTTAAGTAAACTCCGTGAGAGCCGTTTAAGATGGTACCGGCATGTACTACGTGCTCAGAAAACCGGAAGTGTCTCTTTGCTATCAGTCGCGCATTCATTGCAAGTCCCGAAGATCCTTCTTAAACTATCGATTCTTTTCTGTACGTCTTTTGTTGATGCCATCTAAACTTATTCCTTCCTACCTCTCCATTTTACAAAACTAGCGCTTTACTCCTAAGAAAATTCGTATCTTGTCTCATATTTATTTGCGGCTTAGTTCTTTTTCGTCTTATATTATCTTCGTTACTTTTTCTTCGATTTCACCGCAGTTTCCCATCCTCCCAGTGTTATCTTCTTTCCTCTTTCTGCTAAATCTCTCCCAAAATTTGTAGTCAACCAGAAATTTCTCAGTATCATCAGATCTATATTTCCCTTCCAGAAGACTATATTTACGAATGGTTTGAGGGACCCTAGTGGAATTGGAGCTTTATTTATTTTTCCTGACATTAATCACATTGAGTCTTTTCGTCTTTCTTTCTTCCGTATTATCTTTACCGCTGAACTTATCGTCATCTTGCGTTCCATTGTCCCTATATATCTTCTCATCGCTCCTTTTTCAACTATTTGATTATCGCTGACTCCATGAGTGCTCTCCAAGCTGTTTCCTGTCCCTTTCCCACTCACTCCTGCGATTTTGACACTTTTGGTATTCGTTCCTTTATCTACAGTTATCTCGTTCTTCATTTCATCTTCATTGATTTTCTCTGGGTTCCTAATCAGGAGGGCAATTAAAGGTTAATGAATTGGCGAATTCTTTGGCTAGAGTTGCTTCTTCCTCGTGTCCCTATTTCAATAATACCTCTACCGTTAAATTTTCATACTAGATTCTGCTCAGATATTTATGTTTCTTCCTTCTCTAACAATCATTCCTTCTATCTGTTCATCCAGCTAAATCTTACTACCCACTCTTGATTTTATGACTTTTCTCTTCTACGGAGTTCTGTTGTCGTCCCTATTATTCGTTTGTGCCTTAATCGTATTACCTTCTTCGCATTTTCGCTTTCATTTAACTCCCTCTCCTAACCGGCATCTTCGTCCGAATTTTGAAGTTGTTTGTGATCTCAACCATATATTCTTCGAATGTTCTTTTCTATCGTTTGAACGTGCTATTCTTTATTCTAATTTGTTATCCGTTGGGATTCCTGGTCCTTATTGTCCCTCTGTTATCTTGTTTCTTCTCTTTCGTTTCATTATCCTAGGGCTCGATACCTTCATTCTGGCTATTTCTGACCGAATCAATATTTAACTGATTCTCTCCATTTTTTGTTGCTGCTGGGTGCAGGTCCTTCGCCGACGTGCCCAAAAAACAAAGAAAAAAATCACATTATTTCTGTAATAACCGACGAATAACCCGTTTAACTGGATAATTGTACCATTATTTATTTTAATTTTAGTGATAATGTCTTTTATACAATTTCCCTTTCAAATTTTATTTTCAGCTATCTTAGCTTCTTTTTCCCTCTATAATTTCTTACGGTATTCTATTGATCTTTTAGGTGTTATGCGAATATATGCCTAATTATTTTTCACCCTTTATTCCACCAAGGAATAGTTTGTGGTTTCATTTCTACAATCCGCTAGACGTTCCGTGTAGAAACCTTTTAATGGCTCTCACACAGGCACTCGCGGAATTTTTCCTTGAGAAGGGCAGAGTTGAAAATGATATTTTTAACACGTGTTTTTTATTTTCACTAGTTAAATTTTAAACTATTGTTAAGCTTTCTATATTTCGCTTTTTTTTTCTATGTTCCGGTTTTTTCATATTGTTAATTTCCGATCCAAAGGTTTGTTGGTTGATTTTGGGCGGTAATCCTCGGACGATGAGAAAATTATTATATTTGAATGAATAATAAATATATTAACAATCTTTATTATGTTAAGTAAAAAAAAAGTAATGGCAAGTCATAGCGTAGAATTCTGATATCATATTTAATTTGGTGGATCTATATTTTCTATACACTTCAGAGTTTATTTATTGTATTTTTTTTTTTTTTTTTAAATAATAGAATTGCATTTTTGGAAACGTATAAAGTCGATTTTATTGTTCTGTAATCGCAGAAAAGATTCCACTTTTTGTTGTTAAATATTCAGTAAGAATAAAGAGTTGGAAAGGCATTTTTTACTAGTTACAACTCTATTAACAATGCGATTTCCTCACGCAATACGCTGTACTATTACGAGGATGTCAGGCAGGTAGAAGCAGGGCAGCCAAAGTCGGTTGTGCTACTGGTAGGATGTTATGAAATCTCTAACATTTAGTAGTATACAAGAGGAAATTTTAGATCAAGATGAAAGTGGGCGATCGGGCATTAAAATGCCTACTACAGAGTAAATACTACCTAGTATTTTCAACTAACCTTGCGGGGAGTATTGGCATATTATTAGGATATGGTGGAGGCGGAAGATTTGTGCTCCAGCGAAATAAGCAGCTTGCTAGTCCGGTTACAGTACAAATTTCCACTGTTAACGTGATTAACGTGGTTTGTATATAGCAACTGGTTGTTATATCTATGGATTCCGTATACATATTATCTACTTATTTCACCTGAACGTTTCGCCAGGGTACAAAATTGTAGAATATCTGAAGAGTATTATCCGTATATCAGACAAGTATTTGATCGGAATAGGGATCCGATCGGTTTTGAAAACGGAGAGTGAATTTACATTTAATGTCAATTGCCATCAGCACCTAGTACTAAGATGCTTCTCACATACAATAGTCATCTCACCATCAACTACTATCTTTCTCTCTCTCTCTCTCTCTCTCGCTATATATATATATGCATGTTTATGTATATATGTATATATATGCATATGGTTCCGATTATAGAAAATAGGGTGTCTGATAAAACGAGTTTTGAACAGAAAAAGTAAACGTAGGCACTTGTCATTAGGATAAAAATTAAAATGGAGCAAGTATTAAACATTGATAGAGGTTTTATGTACAGCGATAAATCAGTTGCTGCACATGATTGTGACTGTCGCGAGCCATACTCGAATTTGAAATCGGGATCAAAACGACGAAATAGGGAGTATCATACAGTAGGAGATCGTAATCATTCTACCATCAGAAAACTACCGAACAATTGAGGAACGAGTTCCAGAACTGAAATTTTGCTTAAGAGAACCGCTATTATTTAGGGTTGCGTTATGAAATTAATGGCAGTATTGTGAGTGTAAGAATACTTGGCGTTACGTCCTTGACTGTTCACTTGGACTACATGTACACTGACGAAATCACTTTGTTCCGTTCTAGGTACTCATTTTAGAGGAAGAAATATTTTTGACCGATTTTTAATAGTCAATTTTATTCCTAAATGGACACAATTACTAATTCCGATTCAGTTGAAACGGTATACTCTGTAGCGGTGGAAAAAGGCAGGAAGAGTTTTCATTGTTCAAGTATTTTATAGCGATGAAAAGAGTATTATTATCAGCATCATCATTATGATCTTCACAGCACGTTGGCTACATAACCGTGTTTCATTTGAGAGCTGAACCAAGTTCGATTTCTGCTGCTACGTATTAGAAGTACAAAAAAAACTAAAACTTTAAAATTTGTGCTGCTTTCGTTTATGCCCACATAAATCTCGCTCAACAAAAAAACAAAATTCTTACGTTGTTCTGCAACAACCGAATTGTCATTTCATTGGTAATTCTTTGTCCTGTTTAGTTCGGTCATTGTGACCGATTTTCTTTCCCTTCAACTTTTACGATAGTCCACTGATGTTTTCTGTACTCCATCGAGGAGCTATTGCTTTTAACTTTGCATACGGTATTCATCAGACCCGGATGGTATTTTGTTCTTGTTTTAGCTTTCGTTGGTTTTAGGTCGGTTGATACGCAATTTTCGTGCTATTGCAATTCCGGATGGTTGTTACACATTTAATTAAGCAGCAGAAGGGACGTTTTTCGGCGAAAAATTAATGCAGAAATATTTTATGCGTTGTTGGAAAGTATATTATGTTTCGTGCAGAACTGTCTTTATCCGTGTTAGTGCTGTGTAAGAAATTGATATAAGCAGAGGCGTTGGGGAAGAAATGAAATAACGAGAACACGCGTAGATGATAAAAATTAGCCGAACAGAATAACGTTTAAGAATAGGTATTTACAAAACGTAGTAATAATAATGGCAATAATAATTAAATTTCCCGGCTACCTAAGTGGTTCTGTCGTTGACTTTGCGGTGCGTATTTGTTTGTTTGTGCTTGTGCGGTTGCCTTCCGTTTTGGTTAATGTATGCATATTTAAAATTCTGAGAAAGAACGGGGGTTAAACTCTTGTCGAAGGGATTGTTTCGCTTTACGCTGTGTAATGTAAAACGGTTTTTAACAACACCCTGGAGGCTGCATATCGACTTGCGTTGGTAATTGTTATGCTAAACACTAATGCCTAGTGGTTTCCCGTTAATAGTTCTATAGACCCACAGCCACAACCTTTCAATCTTTTCATTCTTCCCCACTTTCTACATTATATATATATATATATATATATTTATATCTATACAGGTATACATGCATATATATTTATACAGCAATCCGTCTTTGCACTCTTTTATCATCTTAGTGTCGTCTTTTTCTCTTTTTATCCTTTTCTTTTTTTCAAATCTCTGTCGTTAGTAAGATTTCTCCCGGCTGTTCTGAAAGTGGGAGGTGCTTTACATTTTATTATTAACGTTCGACCACATCATTAGAGAAAGTAATAGCTAAATGCCTTCAACTCGACAGTTTCTTTATATACATACAATTTCGGCCGTAATAATTTTTTCTTCTTTAGCCACCTGTGGAATAATGAATTCCTAATTGCAATCTTGATTGCTATTTGGGGATGGGTTTTTTCGTTGTTTTTTTTTAAATTTTCAATATTAATTGAAATCTCTACCAAAATCTTAGTAGAACGTTTGTGTCCATTTGTAAAAAAAAGTGTACGGTAGTTTTTCTCTTTTGTCTCACATGTATCGTCTGTCCAGCTTTTCGTATCAGCTTTAGTTTTTACTACAGACCAGGTAAACATTCTGTATTCATTATGTGTGGATTTTTTGTTTTTAATTTTATCTAATATTTTGTACTCTGCTAGCCGAAAGTCTTGCATTGTATTTCTATCCCACAAAAAACGACAGATTTGCAACAATAAATGTAAAATAGATATGTTGGAGAAGTAGACGTGTAGTTAGAATTTTTTTTTTTTTTTTTTTTTTTTTATGGCCTGGCGGCTAAGTATAGTTGGAATTTATCTGTTGTGTTTGATGAAAAAAAACACATACAGCATTGTTAGAAATGAAGCGTCATCGTTCTATCGATTGTCATCACAGTTGACAATTTAATAATATTTTTTTGTTTAGTTGTTCGTACAATGTTATTGTTTAGTTTTGATTAGTGTGCTTTCGTATAACTTTTTTATTTCTTTCATTTTTATGTTTTCTAAATTGTGTTTCCTTCCTTATTGCTTTACTTTATTTTTTCCCATTTTTCCTTTATTTGTTATTAGTCTTTAAAACAACCATTTTTAAAGCTAACATCGATAAAATTAATTAATGTTCGTTTTTATTTTTTCTATCTAAATATAAATGAAGTGGATTATTTCGCTGTATTAATTATTAATAAATAAAAAATGGAAGAAATAAGGAAACTTTTCGCATGCGCTGTATGTTTCGGATATATAAGACCGACACAGCTTTTCATAAATATAATGATTTCGGGTGTACTCAGGTAATCTCAATGCAGCTGGAAGATCGATTTAACGTAGCATTAAATGGAAAGAATAGCGCTCGGGGGAGAAAAATGGATTGACTCAAGGAAGTGTTTTAGTTACTATTCAATATTTATGTCAATGACCAGCCAATTGGTAAGGATGCAAAGCATTTTATACATGTCGATAACTATGCAGTAGCCGCCCAACAGAATAGTTTTGAGGAGGTTGAGATCAGATTAAATAAGATGATCAAGGACGTGGACTTGTATTACGTGGTTAATTTTAGCTGAGGCCAAACTCAGCTAAGAATTGTCTTCTGTTTCAGAAGTCAGAAAATAAATCGTCAATTACAACTTGAATGGAGTAAAATTAAAGCATACCGACAATTCTAAGAATCCAGACGTCATCCTTGAGTAGTCTCTCTCTTTTAGACCCTAAAATTATGGCAATAACAAATAAGGAACTGCAGTTGGGGAGACAAATATTTTTCTATTAATTGTTACTCTGCAGGAGAATACGTATGTCCGGTCTGGAGCCGATCCGCTCACTCAAAAAAAGGTAGATATTGCTGTGAATGAAGCGTGTAGATTGACCACACTAGTTACTTAAAATCAACACTAGTTGGAAGACTATATGAACTCGGCAGCATAACATTACTTGACGTCAAATAACAGCAAAAACAGAAAAGTGGAAATCAGTCTATTATAGCTGACATGTTTTACACGGATACAAGGAGTTAGCGGAAAATCGTCTAAAATCTGCTCATCTGAACTATATGGAAAACGGGAAATAGAATAAGGAATAGTACAGCTAGAATACAACTTAGTATAGCGGTAAGTAACAAAAAGTGATCAGTGCGACTTGGCGAACTATAGCATAACAAGCCTATACTTAAGTGAAAATTATCCAAAGCTTTTGAAAGAGTCCAGATAAATCGGAACATTGATGAGGGAACTATTGGATTTTGAAATTTTGGACAGCCAGAGGCATTCAAGCCGATCCAATGCGTTATAATTGTAACATATTACTATTTCCGCAATACAAAAATATGAATACGAATTAATGAAATATGCAACGATAAAATGACTATTGATAATTACAGCGAATTCTTTTTACAACCGATGGGAAAATTAATAATTACAAATGTAGTTTACAAATTAAAATATACTGTTCATAGGCATTTTCAGAAAAATATTACAATTTGAAGTAGTTCTCGATAAAATAAAATTACACTATATAAAATATATGACGAGTATTTTGATGCGAAATTACGGAAATTATTTTAATTCTTTATTTTGCAAGCAATTCTTTGTTACACAGATTGTTATGATATAAAATAGTAATTAATTTTTATAACCATCGCTTGATATCCCGTGTAACATTCTTTTTGCAATCGGCAAAGTTATATTCTTCAAATGTAACATTGAATACATTTTAACAAGCGTGTAATCCAGCCACCCCGTAGCGTTTAGTTAGGCAGCGATGTTTCATTTGGGTAAAATCTGATTCAAAATTCAATTATGTGAATTGAGAGTATAGAAAAATTTCTCTTGCGCTGGGTTTGTCTATAATTGACGATCTTTTCGGTGGGAAAAAACAGTATGTGCTGTAAGCGAATGTAGTGGTGCGAGAGTACGAAAAATTGGGTTTCTGCGTATCATAATGAAGTTGTTAATCGGTAGAATTGTTGCCATTATAAAACATTGTACAGACAGGCTCCATTTAGGGTTAAAGCTAAAAGGGACATTTTAATAGTTGAGTTGTTCCAACATTGACATTTTCTGCTCACATCACGATTTTTTACGGACGGCTCGAAATCGCGTTTATTCTTTCTGCCCTCAACTATTACGAGTCATTCTAACTTCCCTCTTTTTTTTTTTCTGTTTTCCTATCCGAATCTATGGCTATTTTGCGTGCGGTCCTTTTTATATTTTCAACTTCCAATTTAGTGAATTTCCTTTTATGGTCCGACTCGAAAAGCGTTTTAGTAGTTATCGCGTTTCCTTTCCCTGAACTCTCTTCCTATCCTATTATTCTTTATATTCGTTCCTTGATTTACAATTTATTACCTTCCCGTTCTATCCATATTGACCTGCTTTGGGTTCTTGGCCACCATGGTATAGCTGGTAACGGTATCGTGC
The DNA here is from genome assembly GCA_039619475.1 of Icerya purchasi. Taxonomy (NCBI): domain Eukaryota; kingdom Metazoa; phylum Arthropoda; class Insecta; order Hemiptera; family Monophlebidae; genus Icerya; species Icerya purchasi. The sequence goes on along the minus strand of CM077116.1, from coordinate 256,479,422 downwards.
TGACTCATTAGCATGCTTGGCCTCAGTAAATGATCGTTTCATAGGCAGATTTCCTTCCCAAAGTCTTTACTCTCTCTCTCTTTTCGTTCTCACCGCGACTTTTGGACTGATCTCTATCCGTCCTTTTTCTCCAACCCCGATTCCTTTTACTTTGCCTTACAGACTCCCCCATCCTTTTCTCCTTGGTTTAACAATTTTCCCCGTATCAGCCATTCTGTCACTTCTTCCATAGTTTGCTTTCGGTTTAATCATAGTCTGCTCCCGGCTTCTCGTTTCTGCTTTGCTCTCGTTCAATTTCCTTCGTGTCCACTTCATCCTCCTATCTTAAATGTCACCTGTGACGCAAACCACGTACTATTATTCGAATGTTATTTCATTTCCACAGAACGCGTGATCTTTTATTCCAATTTGTTTAGCCTTGGCCTCCCCACTCCTTACAGTGCCTTCTACATTCTTGTTTTTCCATCTCCTTCTGTTGTTCCTTCGTTAGCCGTCTTCATTTCTTCTATATCTAATCGTTTCTTGATATAACCCGCCGCTTCATATGTCTTTCTATTCTTCTAAACAAAAAAACATTGACATATGATTCTAAAACATGGTCTATAACAAAAATGGAAGAAAAGAAAATTGAGAGTAGTCGAAACGAAATGTTTAGGTTTATTTTAAATATTAGGTGTAGAGATAGAACTAGAAACACACTTATCAAATGGAAATTCAAAAACATAATAAACTCTGTTAACGAGAGCAAAAGGAAAAAGTAGGATTGGGCTAGACATGTTGTGAAGTTAGTGGATAATAAGTGGACATATTAATGATAAAAGAAGAAAAGGTAGTCAATTTTTGAGATGAAAAGACGGACTAACGAAGTTCTTACGTAATAGACAGCATGAGCGAATTGCCCAAGACTGCAGCGAATGGGCAAGGCTGAGGGAGGCCATTGAACCGGATATGGTCTTTTAGTTTAGTTTTAGGTAATTAATTGTTTAAATTAACTTAAAGTAATGTGTGATGTTATACGGGGGTCAGGGGGTATTCGATAATTTTTTGTAGCAACGTAGAATTGTCGTACCTTAAAAGGAGAACCGTAGAAATAGAACAATAATTAACAGACATTATAAATAGGATATAGTTGGAGTTAGCGAGACAAAAATGAGACGAGAAGAAGAGATCGTATTAAAAATCGGCATTATCTTGTCTTCATACTGCTTGGGAAACGTACAAAAAAATATAGAAATCGAATTCTTAATGAACAAAAGAATCAAACGTCAAATTGAAGAAATAAAAGCAATAACAAAAAGACCGATCGCATTAATATCAGGAATAAATTAGCGTCACAAAATGAAGATTATACAGGTGTATTCGCCAACTTCGCAAGTAGATGACGAATAGGTTAAGTCAATACATGAGCAGACAGAAAGAGAAATGAAACGAGGAAATGAGTGTTAGAAACTAATAATCGGGTACTTTCGTGCGAAGATAGATACAGAGCAGCCAAACGAGGGAGTTATGGGAAAATCCGGAATTAGAAGGAGAAACGAACGAGATTAAATGCTTGTTAACTTCGCAACAGAAAACGAACTATGTGTATCGCGAACACCTTCTTTAAAAAGAGAAGTAAAATTGATTTCATAATTGGAAATAAGAAAGAAATTTTCGCGGATGTAACCAGTGGCGTAGCGTGGGGGGTGCCGAAGGGGCCATGGCCCCGGGCGGCATACGAAAAGGGGCGGCGGCGAGCACCGTGATTTTTTAATTCAAAAATCAAAAAAAAATCGATATATGCATATATATATATATATATATATAAATGAAACGGCGTATGTTTATGGCCGCAAAACCTGAAAAGTAGTGGATGGATTGACTTGAAATTTTTACACAACATTACATTTCTATATATGTAAGAGTGTTTGTATAATTTCTTTATCCCTAAATTTCTCCGGAAACGAAAAATTCTAAGCGTTTTAAGGGACGCGATCTATGATTTGTTTTCGGCATTATAGTGAAGAATTTCAGAAAAACGTATTGTGGCTGTATATGCAGGAGACTCTGTAATTGCATAAGCGTGTGTAAATTAAGTAAGCGGCGACAATTTACAATCAATGATGAGATGAGTGACGGAGAATATATATTGATGGGAGAGAGAGAAAGTGTGCAAAAACAGTTTCGTTGAAAGGAACCGATCATCATCGTTGAGCTGCTAGAAAAAAAAAAAATGTTTTTTATGACACTGTTCGTGATTTTGATGCGTAGAGTGCAGACAGGCAGGGTAATCGCCGCTCTGAATAACATTAAGATTTTTCTAGAAACATCGTCGGTATTCGGTTAGAGATAGTCGTGAGAGACATGATTTTATAAAGACCGGCAGTGCTTCGAGAAAATCGACGAGATGACGAGTGTAATAAACTGAAGTTAGATTTACGATACCACGTGTTTGATTACGAGATTTTATTTTACATACATACTTATTTCATCCAATATTATAGAATTTAACGGGTGTAAAGTACCGAAGTTTTTCTGGTGTAGATATTATAGAAATTGTTACTATTCATCTCTCACCGTTCTTCATTTTCCTTTCGTTCGCCTAATAGGTAAGTAATTAAGTTCAATTAAATTTATTTAAATCGATAAGTAAGTGCTTCCTTGTCAAATTTTATTTGTAAAGGTGATATTTCTGTACAAATGCACAAAAATAGTTGGTCAAATATTATACAAGTTGTAACTATTCATTTTCCGATATGTATAGTAGTTTTTATGTACAAAAATGAACAATAAATAACAATTTGTAACATTGTCAAACATGGCTTCTATGTGACGATGATCCCAACTCGACGCCATTTTAGAAACATTAACCTAATTCTATACAAATTGCATCTCTATTGCACAAGCTTATGCGTTAGAACTGGACCACAGCCGTCTAGCTTTACCAAGCTGCATTTACTGGTTTCGAGACGATTTAATTAGAATATTTTTGCAAAAACCATAAACAGGTGGGTTTTTATGTATTAGGAGTGAAAACTATTTGTTTTAGGTGCTTGCGCTTTAATCTTTTCTTTACGATGTGATAAAAGTTTTCTATTTTTGAACGTACTATGGCGACTAGGAATTATAAGATTGCTATTAAGTGAAATTAAAAGTATTTTTGTACACAAAAACGAAAACAAATGCTGTCATTTTAATGATTAAGTATTGCTTACGAATTTTTTTTTGCTCTACTTTTAATTTGCAGCACATTCTGAAGGCTTAGAATTATATTTTACGTATTTTGTTTACATTTCCAACGATGACGATGTAAAAATCGATAGTATTCTTATTGCTTTACATTCTGCTATAAACTGAAATCAAACATTTTTTAAGGTTATGCGATATTTTTGAGTCATGTTACATTTAACATATTCAAACCACAGACGGATTAAGGATTTACAGGGCGCGGGACTAATCTTGAATAAGGGGCCCCCTTCGAAAAAAAAATAGTAAAAAAAGCTCATTATCATACACGTGCAATACATCGGCAGTAAAAGTTTGCCAGAAAATTGTTTTTTTTTTTATATATATATAAACAATTTTTTTTTTTTTCTTTTGTAGCACATCTCTAACTAAATATGAAAAGGACAAAAGAAAGTGGAGCATATTATCGGAATAAGAAGAAAGAAAAGGAGGAGAATATCAAGAAGAATGAAGGAGCTATATTGAAGTTTGTGAAACTTTCGGAGACGCCAGAATCTACGCCAGCTTCGCTAGAGTCTACGGCAGGACCTTCAAGTGTGAGTTCTTCAGAGATTAGTGTTGTTCGAATCCAAGAAGTAGCTCAAATAGAACAAATAGCCGATACTGACGACTTGCAACCTTTGATTGATAGTACGAATTTGTCAGATTCAAATAGTTCTGCTGTGATTGCTGAAATTCCGACACCCAAACAAAATATTGATTTCAGCGACATTTGGAAATGGCCTGAAAGTATAGATTCAAACATAAGGTTGCTATTGATACAGAGAGGTGGTCCTGAAATTGTTCAACACATGAATACAGATTTCTCTGAAGAGCCAACAGTATCACGCACGGTTCAGTCAGACATGGACTCTACAACATCAAAAGTATTATCGACGAGACGGTTGACTAGAGATTGGTTTTACTGGATATTGCCAAACGGCGAAAAAGTTTTACGCTCTTGGATGGCATATTCTCCTTCGAAAGCTTCATTGTTTTGCTTCTGTTGTCGTTTATTTGAAAATGCCAATCCATCAAATGCGTCGAAATTTTACTCCACCGACGGATTTAATACTTGGTGGAAATTAAATCCCAAGGTGGCTAATCATGAATTAAGTGCTCAACATAACGGAAAATTTTGCAAATGGAAGGAGTTGGAAAAGAGACTTCGAAAAGAGCAAACAATTGATAAAAAGAAACAAGAAATATTGGCAAAGGAAATCAAAAAATGGCATGAAATTCTGATAAGAATGTTTGATATTATACAATTTCTGGCAAAACAAAATTTGGTGTTACGTGGCTACAGGGAAGATGACATAAGTACTAACAGAGGAAACTTTTTAGAATTGGTGCATCTTCTAGCAAAGTACGATCCTCAGAGAGCATTTAGTAAGGATAAAAATAGGCCAAAACATTTCTCTCACTTATATGTCACCTCAAATTCAAAATGAGTTCATAGAAATTTTCGGAAAAAAAGTTCGCCAAGTAATTATAGCTCGTGTCCAAAAGCTAAATATTATTCCGTGATCTTTGACAGAACCCCGGATATTTCCCACAAAGATCAAACAAGCCAAGTATTACGATATGTGATAATTGAAAACCAGAAGGTTAGAGTAGAGGAATCTTTTATAGATTTCATCGAAACGAAAACCAAAACTGCAGAAGGTATAAGTGACACGATAGTAAGCAAACTTAAGGCTGATGGGCTCGACATCATGAACTGTAGAGGGCAAACTTACGATAATGCTACCACGATGGCTGGATGCCACACAGGTGTGCAACAGCGGATAAAGGATATCAATCCCAATGCCGAATTTGTTCCTTGCTCAAACCATTCACTAAACCTAGTTTGCCTACATGCAGCTTCAGAGGAGGTAAATTCGATGACTTTCTTTGGTACGCTAAGAACGCTGCTACGCTTTTTTTTTCTACGTCGACACATCGGTGGGAAGTTCTTCTTTCAGCCACAAGAAAAAGTTTGAAGAGGGTTCAGGACACACGTTGGAGCGCTAGAGGTGATTCTGTAAATTCCATTAGACATCATTACAAAGAAACTTTAACTGCACTGGAAAAACTGATGGAAATGAAAAAAAGCTTGAACACACGGACAGATGCAGGAAGCTTATTAGTCGCTATGCAATCATATTCGTTTTTATGTTACTTAGGCTTCTGGCAACCGGTACTGTGTGAAGTAAATGATGCTCAAAATAATTTTCAAACAGAGGGACTAAATATGCATCAATGTGCTCAGAAAATAAGTGCTTTACAGACTGCATTGGAAGAAAAGCGAGAGGAATTCGTGGATGACGCTTTAAGATATGCCAAAAGTTTATGTGAAAAGCTTGAAATTTCTTTTGAACCCTCAAGACGAATCAGGAGGAAGCATATATTTGGCGACGGAAGTAAAGGTGTTGAGATATCGTTCAAAGATGACTTGAGGCGAACAATGTTTTCTTCAATAGACGGAGTAATTGCTGAAATTCGAGAAAGACTCCAACAGCTGCAGAATCTAGCGCAAAAATATGATTTTTTAAGACCTGTAGTGATATTGAGCGTGGACGAACTTAACTTACATCAAGCTCCTCCAGACATTAATAAAGAACAATTTCAACTTGAGCGCATACGTTTACGAGCTTTCGTAGCTACAACAGACCCAGATTGTAAAAAAGAGCCCATTAAGTCCGGCTCTCTAGGTTTATTAAAATATATTATCGAGTCCAAACTTGAAGATGGCTTACCAAACATTGTCATAATGCTGAGAATTTTTTTAACATCTGCCATCAGTAATGCCAGTTGCGAGAGAAGCTTCTCTAAACTAAAGTTAATCAAAAATTATCTCAGATCGACTATGTCCACGTTGAGGCTATCAAATTTAGCTATTCTGACATTCATATTGATAATTGTAAAAAAGATTTTGCTATGAAAAAAACACGCAAAATACATTTTTAATTAATAAAAAAATTTAAAGCTGCTTTATTTGACTTTTACTCATTTATGTGACTAATAATTAATATAGAGGAGGCGGCAAATTTCCGGTCGGCCCCAGGCGGCGAAAGCCTACGCTACGCCGCTGGATGTAACTATATTAAATAAACTTGATAACGAAATCAGACAGAATATGTAGAAAACCGCGACAAAACAGCACGAAAAAAGATTAGACATAGATATGAGGAATATAATACAAAGAAAACAAATGAAATAATCGAGAAGAACAGAAGCATGAAAATAATACAAAATAATTTAAGAGTTGGAGAATATCAAATAACAGAAATAAAAGATGATCATAGTATTAGTATCAAAAATAAGAAACAAATTGTACACAGGGAGACTACTATAAAAAAAAAACAAAAAACAACTATATGATGACGTGATAGAAATAGAGGAAGAACAGGAAGTCACTTATGATAACTCGATCCCACTAATCACAGAAGTAGAAAAAGTAATAAAGACGCAAAAGAACAACAAAGTCTCAGGGGAAGATGGAGTCTTAATTGAAATCATTAAATTAGGTGGAAAACGAATAAGTAAATATCTGGCCACACTATTAAACAAGTGCCTAAAAGAATGAAAAAAATGGAACAATGCAGAAAGTATACTAATATATAAAAATGGAGATAAAGAAAAGATACAAAACTACCGGTTCCTTGGTGCATTGTGAGCCTCTTTGCTCGGATGGTGGCCATAGTGGTACTGGGTCAAAGTGGTGCGGATCTTCCTGGGTTAGTATGAACGCTATGCTATTTGGCGATCGTGCTGGCCTCTTCCAATGTAGAGTCACTTTCCTTTTTATCCGTAATATATCGTAAGCTCGTCGTCCGCAGATGCCGTTTGAATAATGAATAATCAATCATTTTACTATTCTGGACGGGAATTGGGAGCACTGCTTTACAGTCGCAACCGTAGGCGAATAGCGATATCTTGTCTCTTGCCTCATCGGGCGCTGTGGGCACTGCATTGCAGTTGCGGCCATATTGTTGATGAGGATCTTTTTGTGGGCGCTGCCCAACAGTCGCAGACATGGATAAAAATACTTTTCTTTTTATGCTGGTTACTTCGCGCATTTAGTTTAAATAGATATAATATATTATAATCAAGTATAACGGCTAACAAGACATGAGAGCTCTCCTTTCCTTTAGGGTATCCTGTATATTTTTTCGTCTACACATTTATTTCCCTTCGGACTGCTAATTGCACGGGTTCTAGTACCGATCTCTTTTGACTACCTTGCTATCTCTCCATAGTAGTTCTGGCCGTCTCCACCTTCCCCGAATAACTTTCTTAGTATCGTCAGTTTCCTTTTGTCCTACGTTCTTCCTTCTTGATGGGTAATCGTCCGTGGCTGACAAGCTCAAAAAAAAAAGTAAAAAAAAAAAAAAACCGTCCAATTAGTCTCCTCTCGAATATTTATAAATTATTTAAAAAAATAATTATGATTAGGGTAACTGTAAGACTTGATGCAAGCCAGCCAGATGAACAGGCAGGATTTAGAAAAGGAGAAGTACGATAGATCATACGCACGTTGTTAGACCAATTATCGAAAAAACAAATGAATACAAAACACTAATATAAATAAAAATTAGTAGCACATACATACGATTAATAAAATATATAATATATGAAAAGGCGAAAGCTACGATTACAATTAGAGGTGAAAGGGGAAATATTCGACACTAAAAGGAGGAATAAGACAAGGGGAGATGCGCCATTTCCAAAATTGTTCACAGCTGCACCTCAAGACAGCGTCGAAGGTGTTAACTGGGAAAATGCGGGTAATCGAAAATAGAAAGTTAACGCGCCTATTATGTGCGGATGATATATTCAAATAACTTGAAAGAACTACGAGAAATGATACAAACAGTGAAAAATGCTCAAAAATAGGTCTTAAAATAAACATAAACAAAACCGAATACATACGCAACAAACTTGTAATGGATGCAAACAGTAACGTGTATATAGACATATAAGAAGTGGAAAGAGTAGACAAATTCATTTATTTAGGTCAATTAATTAAAGTGAATAACGATTTGGCAAACGAAATATCGGGAAGAATAAAATTAGCGTGGATGGCATTTTCAAGAATTAGGAATATACTTAAAGACGCTAAAACACATCTAAATCTGAAAAAGAAAGTGTTTGACTAGTGTGTTCTGCCAGCCTTAACATATGCCGGCAAAACATGGGTACTAACAAAAAAAAAACTCCGGATTTTATAAAATCGACGAAGGAATAAAATGAGTAGAAGTCGCTACTTCAGCGACTTCCAAAATGTCTTATCCTATCTCGATGGGGAACGTTTGCTATTTGGAATAACAGTTCGGTTGCTTAGAAAAAACCTCCAAATATGGGCTATTTTTTAAGTATACGATGCGTAAAAATGTTGAAAGCCATTGAACATTCAAATGTTATAAAGCGGCCATCAATTTTGGAGTCCAACAAATATCATGGGGTCCCGGTGCCGTTTTCGTTCGTTTTTTTATATTTCATACCGGCAAACTTCCGGTGCCCAATTCGAGTGTTTAGATTACTAAACCTTTTTTAACCGTCAACCAGGTAAACAACGATGCGCAATTCGGGTGTCGCCGAAATTTCTGCTGAAATTGTGCACCCATCAATGGTGGTAGAAGTCATCTATTTATTGCTCACCGTACAATTTAGTAGCGACTTGTAGTGAAAAAAGAATAAAAAAAAAAAAAAAAATAGAATAAATGTATGGAAAATTATTTTTTTGAATAATTCTGAATGTTACATTAATGTAATCTATAAAACATAGAAATTTATTTGCATTAAAAATTTCAGAAAAATCGAACTGTACATTGAATCGGTATTAAGATTAGAATCGTTCATATTCGGAATGGACAACTCCGAGGAAGTTAGGCGTCTACAGAGAAGGAAAGTTTTTGATTTAACCGTGTAAACGTGCATTTAACTGCGTAAGCACCAGAAATTGCCTACCAACGGGTGGTTGCATTTCTGTCACGCTGGCCTCTTCTTAGTCATGTTCTTTCCTGTCCCTCTCCCTCCCAACCTTCTCCACTCTGCACCTTCCATCCTATCCCTCCCCCTCCTAGCCTTCTCCACTCCGCACCTTTCATATAAAGATCTGCTAGATAGCCTGTAAGGGCTAGTTGTAGAAGGGAAGGAAAAAAAAAAAAAAAAAAAAAAAAAAAAAAGAATATTCGGAATTTGAAAATATCATTAAAGAACTTTTTTTCCGATAAAAGTAAACAAAAATATGGCTTAAAATTTACAATTATTTCAAATCGGCGCTTCGAAGGATGTAGATATTTTCATAATAATATTTATTGTAGATATAAATCCAAAAATTACATTCGGTTACTTTATACGTACGTACAAATGTGTATATAAGCACACATATGTGTACTGTAGATATTTTTGTGAAAATATTTATTGCAGATACAAATAGAAAAATGATATTCGGTCACCTTACGAACATATATACATCTATATGTGTATATATTATTTTTCTGTTTTGTCATTCTTGGATGGAATTTCCGGATCTTGAATCTGCTAGGAGGAAAAATAAATCGAAATTTTTTGCAGTGTGACATACATTCAGTTTTAGTTTCGGAATAAATAAGTTTATTGCGCAACCATTATAGAGGCGTTTAAATTCGGTTATCGGATGGCTTCGAGAAAATAAGAAGGAACAATCTTCACACGGCAAAAGACCCCAACCTAAGTATCACGCAATTTGCCGTTCACTTTTGTCAACATTGCGTTTCGGCCTGCAGGCTATTACGGTAGCTTTAAACAATTTCAAATTAATTTTGCGAAAATTAAATTTACATTCGAAATTCAGCGTATATTGGCCCTTTAAGTTAACGCTATAAGAACATTTCACGATTTCGAGTTAGGTATGCTTCTTTTTTTTTGTTTTTTTGAACAGATTATTCAGATAAGTGGGCCGAAAATAAATAATTTTGAAACTTCTGAATTAGGCATTAAGATTTAACTTCGTAAAAACGGCAGTTTAAAAAAAATAAAGTTTAATATTTTCTAAAAACATTGTATGGTCTCAGTATAAATTTAAAGGAAACTAAATTTACAAAAAAATAATAATTAGCCGTGGAATAGATATTTAGAAACAGCAACAGTAATTAATTAGAAGATAATTGAACAAGTTAAAGAATTTTATTATACCCGGCGCTCACCGTAACAGTTAGATCTAGAAGATTTTTTTTTTTTTATTTTTTTTTATTTTTTATTTTTTATTTTTAAATAATTTGCGGGTCCCACAAGGCAATTGCCCGTCTGTGGGTTCCCAAAATAATTATATCGTTTATTCATCGTATACATCTTAAATCTAATACATCATATTCGTCTTATATGTATATATTACTTAATTCAACTTAACTTCTATTTTTACTATTCTACGTCTAATTTTAATTCACAACATTTATACTCATTGCACATCATATCACAATATTTTCAGATAAGCCGTAAGCAATGTAGCTAGAACATGAGCACCAAACATTAGTTGTTTTTTTTCCATTACATCATTTATAATAATTTATTTTTTCAATCAGTTACCCGTCTTATCGCTGTTCCTTTCCTACGACTAACCATTTCTCATTCTTTGGCAATCAACCATATTTTTATTCCGTCTTTCCATATATTCAAATTGCATTCCTCTCTTAATTCCTTTGGTAAGTTACCTAGTAAATGACACTCGTAACTTCCTCTTCAACATTATCAATTTTATTATTAATCCCTTTAGGTCTTATGGAACACAAATTGTCATAGTTCCTAGTCGCATATTTCCCTTGTCGGTAATCTTATTTTTTCTGTCTTATACCTTAAAAGTTTACTGTAATAAAAAAAAACATTTTTGGCGACATTTCTTTATTATTGTCCCGCCCCAATTAGAATTCGTTACAAGATTCGCACTTCTCCAATTCGGTAACAACATTTTTTTAAACATCTTTTCTGCAGCCTACTAATTTTCCTTAATTCCGTTTTTTTTTCTCCCCCCAAATTTCGAGTGCGTATCTAATCTTAGTCATTATTAATGAGTGTCAAAATACAGTTTCGTAGTTTTGAAATTAGACGTAGAATTGAATATGCCAAGTCGGCGTCCGGAAATAGCGAAGAATTTTTAAAATAATAGAATATTAAATCTAAAATTCAGGAAACGAAGGCTCAAAAGTTACATGGATATTTCGTCTTATCCTACGATGCGAAAGAAGAACATCTTTCTCTGTCCAAATCATTAAACAACTGGAGGAAATTAATTTCCTTATTCATGTAGCTAAGGTATCTGGAAAGAATAGGGACATTTTGATAGGGGTGTATTAGGAGAGAGGGGACATTTTAAACGATTTTGGTATGCATATCTAATTTTTAACCTAAGCTATGGATTAGTTTTGGGTTTTAGTAAATCAGCAAGTCAGGGGAGAAACTCGGTTGATTAAATAGGTAAAAGGAACATATTTTGAAAACGGAAGAAACGTAGCTATCCGACTAAGGTCCAATATGGGATTTTTTGCACCGGAGAAGCGAGGTAAAAACAGAAATTTTAGAGAAATAATGACGGGAGGACGCAGTAATCCAAGCCAATGAATCCGCCATTTCATCATCCTCTTTATAATCATACGAACAGAGATCCAGAAAAAACCGACGTATGTAGAAGATGGGGAAATATTATATGCGAAAAATGATAAAGCGTGGGAGGAAATTCGAATATTTGGAAATGGACCATTGAGAGGCATAGTGGAACGCAGGATAGTCACTAATTCAGTAATTTTATGTCCGGAAGAATGAAAGGAGAGCTCCAACTTTATTAGGTCTTCTTGAACTATCTATAAAAATCGTTCTATGAAGAGGAAATACGGACCCGATAGTGTTGTGGTAATCCTGCACGACTATGTAGAGAAAGAGATTTGGAGAAAGAAAAAAGGTAGAAAATGTTGAAAGGATGAGAAAGCTTAGCAAAGTTAAAAGTGAGGAAGATTATATGAAGAAATATTATAAGGTGAAAAAGAACTGAAACGAAAAGAAGTATGCGAAAGAATGGAAATTTTCTTGGGGGTAAAGCGTCAGTTTTGCAAAATAGATAGGTAAGAAGGGATAAGTACGAAGAATTTCGAAAGGTAACGCGATAGTTTAAACAGGATTTGCGAATGAAAAAAGGAAGAGGCTTATTTGATTCAGCCAGAACTGCCGATACTGGGAAAATTTTTCGATGATATTCAGAGTTTGGAAAGAATCGGTTTAGAAGCATAACTACGAAGAAAGGAGCAATAATTAAATTTAGAACGAATTATGGATTTGTATAGGGAAATAAGAAGAAAAGGATCGCCTCCGAATTTTGTAGGGGAAGGAATTTTCAGCAGAGTCACAGTATTTTAAGAATAGACGTGAAAAGAAGATTATGATATTAGCAGAAGGACAAATGACTGCTATGGAATACACTGGGATGGTAGAATTCATATTTATGAGAATCGATGTAAAGTTTAAACACAATACAAGAAGATTTTGAAGGGGAAATGGAAAGATTAATGAGGAAAGAGATTATTCTAACGTGGTCAAAGATAAATTAACCGTTTTAATCGCCTACAACTGAAAAAGTAGTACGTCATCGGAAAAAAACAAAGAGCAGGAGTTCATAGAAAGAGAAGCAGCATAGACAACATTTGAAAGGAGTAGCACTAAGACAGGAACCTTGAGGAATGATGTGAGAAACGATTCTTGAGGTGTGAAAGATAGGAGAGGAGAAATGTATAGAACGATTCAGCGTAAGATAAATAAAGAGTAAAATAAATTTTCATTCAAATGTTACTTGCTGTTATTCTATATCGAAGAGTATGAAGATGTACATTATCGGAGACTCTTGAAACATCAGTAAAAGTAGTTAAGGTTTGAGCGAAAGATTTAGATATGTACGAGAAGAAAAAAAATGAACACAATCAGCAGAATGTAAACTTGGGCAAAGGAACATATTGGAAGGAAATGTACATTTAATAAAGAATCGTTTAACATGCTGTTTGTTAATAATATAGTAAGTTATAAGAAATACAAATTCGAAGTTTAAAATGATTACTTACTTGGAAACGTTTTCGGCTTTAACCCATCATGAGCTAAAAACACAACTCAATATATGTGATCGGCAACAAATTGTGATTTAGAATTTGTTTCTGATTACATATATGTATGTTGTGTTTTTAGCTGATGATGGGTTATAGCCGGAAACGTTTTTAAGTAAGCAATCATTTTAAACTTCGAATTTGTTTGTTATATTTGTATTTGAAATGTACATTATTGAGCTCAATTACCGAACAAGACGCTTGTTGAGTGTATCTTCAAAGAATTTTTAAGAGATGACGCTAAAAAAATAGAATGAATAGACAACGTTTTTTAGAGATAGAAAAAAGTATAAAGGAGTTTCTGGAAAAGGAAGTAACTCCTCTGGAAAGAAATTAATTGAATATATTGAAAACGGTATGAACGGATTTATTATTTAGATTTTTACGAACAAGGAAGGGTATGTCATTTGAATCCGGTGTGTGGCAGGAAGACTTCGTAAGAATGCACTTTCAGCTAGAGACGGAAAAGGATGCACAGTTCGTCAACGTCGGGTGCATCAGCGGAAGCGATAGCATCAACAAAAGGTAAACGGGGAGTTTGACTAAGATGACGATGAAATAATCAAAAGTGGTTTTTAGGAAAGAAACCGTAATTACGCGTTTTGTTAGTGTCCCCCTTTCGATGAGAATTGTTTCTCTTGAATACAGTATTTTGTCACTTTTAAGATACGGGTTTTAATCAGATTTGTCTTAGAAGTAGAATCGGAGACACCGATGAAATCAACTGTGTAACGAGACTACAGTTCCGACAAAATTTTTCTTATTTACATTGTGAAAAAAAAAGAAGAAAAACAGAAGTGATTTAGGCAAAGGTTGAATATCAGATTTTTATCTGACCCAGTGAATCCGTCTATTTACGGTTGGAGATAATTCACAAACTATTGTATTAAATTCATTTTAATTTTTCGTTTTTTCAAATTAATTAATTTTTTTTAACCGGCGACAATGTTGTTTGTTTTTTTTTATTTTAAAATAAGTTGTGAGACCCAACAGGGCAAGTATGCCCGTTGTGTGAGTGCCCAACGCTCTTATTATCGTTTATTCAAATTGAACACATTGCAAATTTCTTCATGCTTACTATATAAATCGAAAAGGAATAAAACTAAATTCTAAGTTATTAATAAGTAGATCATGGTCAACTAAGTCAAATACTTTAGTCCGACCAATGAAGGTGTTTATAAATTGATTACCCATCGATAGTCCCATATTTATCTTATTTATCATCGTTCTTATTAGCGTTATCGTGGACTTTTTTTCTCTAAATCCGTGTTGATTTTCATAGAGTAGATTGTTTTTTTAATTATATAATTTCTTAAATGTTTGTCAACGTAACGTTCTAATATTATAGCTATTACCGGTATTACTGTTATAGGACGGTAATTTTCACACTGATTTTGCAGCCCTTTTTTATAGGTCGGCCTAATAATCCTAATAATACCTTTCTTAAGCCCATCTGGAGTGCTCGCTTCCTTTATAGAGCGATTGATCATGTTAGTTAAAATAGGAGTAAATATATTCAAGTTTTGTTTAATATCTTTTACCCTAATTTCGTCCCATCCAGGAGAGTCTTATGTACTTTTAGATCGTCTATTATTGCTTCTACTTGAGATGTATTTGCGGGTAGAATGGTTATCTCTGTTCATTGAAATGCATAAATTCGTAAAACATTTTTAAGAACATTATCATTGAATACTGCACATATTTCGTGTTTAAATTATAAATAAATCGATTTTTAACGCATTAACTATTCATCTCAGTCTATTAGGTTTAATATTTAGTAACTTGATTATAAACAAATAGGACGTAGAAAAATTTAATATTTAATGATTGTCATTAATTTCGATGTTAAATTTACCGTGTAGAGTTACAGTATAGTCGGAAAAGAACTGATGAACATTAATGGATATCGCGCATATTGTATTACTAATCCAAGAGTTCCAAAAATCATTTCGTGGACTTTTGAAAAAGGAAATTCAGAATTAATGCACGTTTTACAGAATTGTTTCTGAAAATTAATTTACCACGAGCGGTGTTCAGTTTGAAATTTTTAAACATTTAACAAATTGCGACAATAAGTTAATTCAATTAAACAATGGCGTTTCATTTAAATATACGTATATATATATATTATAATTTTAAGGCTTATATATCAAAGTTCTATTAAACTACGTTCAATGATTTTGAAAATTCATCCAGTTGCCGAGGTAGATTTTGGCTGAAAGTATTTTTAACACCCATGATTAAATTTTATATCCGAAAAATTGTTTTCGTAAATAAAAATTCTGTTTTGCAGTTAAATGCGCCATTGAAGGAATAAATGAAAAGAAAAGGATTTACACGCCTGACTTTATCGAAATTTGCATTAAAAAATAAAATTAATTTCTGTAAAGTTGTATACGGTAAACAGAGAAAATCAAACTGAAATAAAAAATATATAGACGTACCTATATATTATTGCGCGGGATAAATACTGTGAAAGTTGTTCGAATATTTTTCAAATAAGTTCGTTGCGTTAACTGCGTTAGAAATGGCTATCAGGAAAACGGATAATTGAGCTTGCACTTAGATTGTGATATATTGGATATTGGAAGGAAGTGTGTAAATTTTAAAGCGTGAAAACTAGCCAACAATAAATCCTGCAGTAGAACTATGAAACATTTGCCAAAAGCGATATCATCGAAATAACAACTCGGTAAATAATTCTCTATTTTTTTCATTTTTTTCATTCTTTTTTTTTCTTGCGACGATAAAGATAGCATAACGCATGTGACGAAGATTGAACGGAAGTGGGGTTGGCAAGAAGTTAAATTTACATTTTAAGATGGAGTTGGTGTAAATTCACGTTGGCAACAACGATGAGAAATGAAGCCATTTGTGCACTTATGCGAAGAGAAGGACTATTTTTCAAAGCTCAATAAGGTTGACCATACCGACGGACTTCTTCAGCAACGATTCGACCATTAAGAGCCTTAAAACCCCTCCAACTATTTCACTGTGCGCTTGCTGGACTGACTTTCCAGTTTTTCACGATTTTCTCTTTCTCCTCTTTTTTATCTTCTACGCCCGCAGCGAAAGCAATATGCCCTTTATATTTATGCTAAAGCTGGAACTCCGGCTAAAATAATAACCTTTGCCGCTAAAAAAATAAGCGTACTTCGATATCGGAATATTTCTCGCCTTCGCGTGGAAGAAAATAAAAGTCTAGCCTATCCGCAGCTTCCGTTTTCTGCGCATTATAGCGATGCTGGATTATTTTAATGGCCATCACGATCGGCCGTTACCAATAATTACTTACGCTTATTTTGAAGCAATAAAAGGAAAATGTTTCAAGCTGTACTTCAGTATAAATTTTCCTCGCGGCTGCTCATTCGAACAAGTATCCAGCTACTCTTACATTGCCCGGAAAATTTTTTTATTCAGCTTCGCGTCTTTTACCGGTAATAAATTAATTAGTCTCACCTTGCTGACCGATGGTTTTTCTGCGCCATTGTTCACCCTAAAATTATTACTACATATTATCCGTTAATTTATTCCTCATACGCGGAATTCAATCTTTTATCGTTCAGTGTAGCTATTTTTCCCGTTTTTTTTTTTTTTTTATATTATAATTATGCCTGAAGAAAATAATGGAGGATGGGAGTATTAAGAAAGATAATATTTCAGGTCGGAAAACATGTCGAACAGTGTACTACTGAAAGTGTAGAAATGTGCTAATGAATGGCATTGAATTATTATTATTTTGCGTCCAATACTTGACCAGGAATCAATCGATTTATATGCAATAATCGAAAGAGGGAGAGGAAGAAAGAGATGGGTTTACGGAACATTTTTAAAACTGAAGAATATGGGTAAAAAACTAGAGAAAAGGAATCAAAGGAAACGGTAGCGTGAAAAGTTGAACAAAAGAAGAGGATTCGAAATAATTTCGGGTAGAAGAGAAAAAAGTATGGTTTAGGTGGATATGGTGAAGCGAATGCCTTAGGAGGTGGTGCTTTAAACAGTAAACTTTTATTGTACCCGTATGTGAAGAAATTTACGGATCGTAACATTAGAAGCATGCAGGAGTATCATCGAACACTGAAATAAACACTAAGCAAACCATCCGTCGGGAGATTTTTGTTCTTATAAAGATTTTAAAAATTATTTTAGGAAATTGCATCAAAGCCGATGTATTCATTGCACACCATTCATCGATTTCCGATTAAGTTGATTAAGTTAATCATGGATTAACTTCCAAAATATAAAATTGAACAATGAATTACGCAGCCTAAGTCATGGGGATTATTCTCTTTGAAAAATCAATAAACAATGTGATTCTCGTAACATTCGGTCGCTATTTCATTTCCGCGTATACTAACCAAGAGGAAGTGTTGATATTAGCTCATCTTTTTCAGAGTAAACCTATGCTCGAAATATTTCAAAAATAAAGAATCCTGTGACCTAAAAAGCTATTATCAATCTAAAATATAAACACTCGGCCGATTTAGATAAGATATTTCTAAGTGCGAGATTAAGAATTTCCCAAATGAAACTATCATCCGGCAAAAATTGTATCTTACTGTTTGGGCACTTTCCCACACCAGCTTCATAGGTATCGATTGTCGTTCCTTAAACCGGATAAAGATAATACTTTAGCTATTAATTATGGACCGATTTCGTTGACTAGAAAATTATAAATGTAAACAATTTTAAAAAATTACCATTGATGTTATATATTTTGTGTTACACGAACGACATATACATTCAATAATTCACAAAAATACTAGTATATAACCATTATCTAGATTGTAAAAACACTAAAAAATGAACGATTAATATATATATATATATATATTATATATATATAAACAATAAACATAATAAATTAGTCCAACCGATTTCGTCAATTGTTCGACATATTTTTTAAAATTGTTTACATTTATAATATAGTGCGGTTTACGGCAGAAAAGTACTTATAATGAGCAGAAAATTGCTAAAACATTAATACTATCGAGTATTGTACGGTTAATTAAATTAACAATCTGTCAACTGCTCTACAAATTAATTGCTGACAGAAATACGGATAATTTCAATCTGAATAAATATACCGGCCCCGGCTATTCGCTGACATTGAAAAAGCGTTCGACGTGACGTGACGTTTACATGTATAGTTTAGAAATTAATTCGTTTTAACTTTCTATACTATCTGATAAAACTGGTTAAGGACTAAAGGGGACAGCACTTTCAGTGTTAAACTCCGTAAAATCTACAACCGCAGCGGTCAACTCAGGTGTATCACAAGGTAACACATAATTGTGCCCCGTTCCTGTTTAATTTTGTATTTAAATAATTTTGCCGTTTTAAAAAATGCTGAAACGCGCGTTAAGGGATTATATGTGTTTGAATTTTTTTTTTTTTACATTTTTTTTTTATTGGCTTAAATTACGCCAAAACATCCCTAAATTTATAATCAATAACGTCTAAGCATGAAAAAGGATTGTGCGGTCGGGGGACCCCCGCCAGGAACGGAGTTCCTTACGCTATTTTTTCAACTCTAAACGTGATTTAATATGCAGATTTCTATTGATTCTATTAGTGTATTTTTGTCACGCCAAAAAACGCTATCTTCTTTCATTCAACTCTCTTTCTAATTTGTATATTTTATTTTTTATCTTTTTTTTTGTCAATGTAAAAATGTAAAGTAAGGATTTAAATCAAAAAATTTCATTTAATAAATTAAATATAAAATAGTGAATTATAAATTATATAAAATAATGACAATATAAATCCCGTTTTAATTTAAACAAAAACAAAAAATAAGTTTAATTAAAAATTTACACGTGTGTAAAATTTGGGTTATACAGCTGATCGCGCACAATGCTTGCTACTCGAATCTCGATACTCGCACGCACATACACACACCCGTGTATAATAAGAAAGAAAGCGAAGGTAGCCTGGAGGAGATTTAACGTCTTTTCGTTATAAAAAAAGCAAATTTTGGTTACTTCTCTTTTCGGACTCGTTACGCTAATTGGTTGGTACAACTGGTAAAGTGTTCGATGTTTGTGTCAAATCAAAGTATTATAAAGTGTGTGAATATTGGAAGAAAAAGAGAAGGAACTGCAGAATATGAAGAAGGTTTTGCTGACCATGAATTGCATTGCCAAACAAATCATGAGGGTTCAGCGGGTAAGATGGAGGTCGACGCTGTCGTTAACTTGTTCCAGTGCCTCGAATCACTTCATAATGTGAAATACGTCAATTACATTGGCGATGGGGACTTGAAAATCTATAAAGGAATCATGGACGCTAATCCGTATGGAAATGTTTCTGTTGCTAAAAAAGCGTGTATTGGCCATGTTCAAAAGAGAATAGGAACTCGCCTTTGTAACATGAAAAAAAAAAATACCAAAGGCCCCGAGTGCCGAGCTAAATTGACGGGTTAGCTCATTATGAACTTATTACTTTTTACGGACTCTGTGCTTGATATAGCGACTGATATCGCTGCCATCACTTTCAACGACGGGTTATCAGGCTTATGTTCTATCTATGATGCACTAGGAATAACGGTTGGACGTACATTATTTGACTTTTGCATGGAATCGGACCCCAATCGCATCAAGGCTGCTGAACGCTCCATTTCTGAGATTGAGAAAACGGCTAGACGCAACCTTACATTGGCGAGAAAAGAGCTACAGGACTAGAATACGACTTTTTCAATTGACTTGAAATTTTAACTGTAGCTTTTTCATTCGATTATCTCTAGTGAAGTACACACGATTTTAACGATCGGTAAATAAGAAAAAAATATATAAACAACTTAAGTCAATTTTCTTCGTCTTTTGAACGCGATTTTTTGTTTAAACAATCGCCATTTTGCAAAAAAAGTTCTATAACTAAGATCGTGTGTACTTCACTAGCAAAACTCACGTAGTTTATGAAAAAATGAATTTTATGCTTCCAGATGGTGATCCAAGGGACTTCTACTGCGTGCCGCGGAGATACCTTTTTAAATGTTGTTTTTAGTTTATTGACCAACAGCCGCCATTTTGTAAATTGATGCCAATAAAAAAAATGTTTTCATATTCCTGAAGAATTGCTTAATCGATTCACATATCATTTGTTTATGATTATTTAAAATCGAGCTCATAAAAAAAAATGAAAAAAGGCCTTTTTTTGGTGACTCCAAAAACAGATATATAAACCCTTAACGACACCGCAATTTTTTGCTTGTCATATGGAGACTATATTCGGAATATTAGGAATAGATTAACAAATAGCCGTGTTATAAAACTCGGCAAATTAAAATTTAGTTCCAATGAAACCGAAGTAATTTTATTTACCGAAAGAGACGTTCGAATAATAACTTACCATTTCGCATTGGAAATAATTATATTAATTTTAGGAAGGATCTAAAATACTTCGGTGTTTTGCATGACGGGAGTAAACATATTGATCACATTTCAAATAGGGTTCATGCTTTCGTATTCTCCCTTTATCCTATCTTTAAGAAAAGCAACAAAATCTCTGCTACAAATTGAAGAAAATCGTATTCAAATTGTAAACAAAGATTTAAATAATAATCAGTTCACCGAAATAATTAGCAAATGTTATATTATGAACGAATTTTTACCGATGTCTTTAAAAGCTGCGGGACAATTCGCAGATGCCTTTCATTACCCTAATAAGAGGGTATCCAAAATTCATTGAACGACATATACCGGCTCTTCTTACATGGCAGAGTTATACGCCATAAATATGGCATTAGAATACGTAAAAAAAAAAGATTTGTAACGAGAAACATTTTATACTTTTTTTATTTTTTTTTTTTTTATTTTTTATTATTTACATTGCACCGGAAAACCATAAGCAATTCTGATCACAAGACATGCTTAAAGGGAGTAGAGTGAAAGGGAGGAAAAGGGAATAGTAAACTGGGAACACCAAGGAAAAAGAAATAATTGGAAGGCCGATGATAAGTCTGGTGACCCCTATGGGACAACAGACTAAGTTTAAGGAAGATCAGACTCTAGTCATGGAGAGGTAACATCAGGAGACAGTGATATCTAGTCGGCAATCCGTATTTACTAGGTGATCGGAAGTGCATCCCGACACCATTTTCTTCGTTTGAAACGTCTGGGCGGATTTCCTGGTACATTTGGTTGATACATACGGCTGATGTTCGGATTTGTACTGCACTTCAGCTTGTCGAAAAACTTCCTGTACTGCTCCACATAAATATCTTTTACAAATGGCACTTGCAAATCTGTGTGGTGTTAAGTTCGACACGTATCTTGGCGCGGAAGTAATAATCCGAAGTATCTTTGACTGCTCCCTTTGAATCTTCAATAGATTTGATGTTGCAGTTGTCCCGTACAGTTCCAGCCCGTACCTCCAAATGGGCGCTATCATTGTTAAATATAGTTGACGCTTGACATTTAAGCTCAAGGTCGATTTTCTTCCTATTAATGGATATAATAACCTACATCGATTAGAGACTGTTTTCTTAGTCTGAATGACATGATGCCGCCATGTAAGCCGTACATTTTATACTAACGGATTCCATGGAAGTATTAAAAAAATTCAAAATAAGCATTTCCCAAAAAAGTGACCAATGAAGAAAGAAAAATCAAGAAAATAGTACATAGATTAAAGGAGCAAAGAACCTTTGTTATTGGAATCCACGGAAACGAAATAGCTAATTCTTTGACAAGGTCTGAGAATTATATAATAAAACTAGCTGTGCCCGCGGCGTTGCTCGCGTGAATTATGATTTTAAAAAATTACTTTATTTGTTAAATTACACCCGCGCGGAATTCAGTTCATGACTGTGTAAGAGTATCAGTAAATGATTATTTGTCAAAAGATTTTTTTATTGACCGTGGCGGCTCGTGAATATTGGGGAGACTAACTTTTCCAGAAGCACAGCACATACCATTAGGTTCATTGGCCCATTTTCTGGCAGAACACTTGGAGCAGATCTTATTCATGGCTCCGATTTGGACGGAAGACTGTTGAGCATAATCAATCTGTGGATCGTATCTGAAAGCCGATTTGTTATAGTGAGCTAAAACTCGATTACGAACTCTAGTCGTTGACGTCTGTGGTCTTTCTCTCTGATCTCGAAGGCGTTCGGAACGCTCAGAGCTCGATTCCGTAGTGCGAGCTTGTATATTTCTAATATTTTGCTCTCCAAGCCGCTGCGAACGCTCGATACTCGACTCTCGCGCGCGTACTTGAGAGGTTCTCAAATTTTGTTCAGCAAGCCGCCGCGAACGCTCGATACTCGACTCTCTGGCACGCGATTGCGACGCGTATTCTCTCTAATTTGCAAGACGATTTTCAGTTTCTGATGAAGATTCTTCATTACGACGTATTTTTGATGCCCTCGCCTGGGAACTATTTCTAGAAAGTTGAGATCTTAAACTTTTGGGCATTTTGTACCTTTTACAAAAGATAACGGTAACGCTCGAAAATTTTCATTCCTTACGTTAACACACTATTTCCATTGGTGATGAGTTTGTAAACGACGCTAAGGCGATGTTTATCCGAATTAACATTTCCATGGTAATTAACATTGATATTTTAATGTTTTATAAAAAAAGCTTTTGCAGCGCACGCGATGTAAGGAATTGTTTAGGTAATTATTTTACACCTTGAGTTACATTATTGAAGTTTTAGAAAGGATCCCTAATTTTTTTTTGAAAATATAATATAGCCTATGTCACCCGGAGATAGTGTAGCTTCCCAACGGTGAAAGAATTTTTCAAATCGGTCCAGTAGTTTCGGAGCCTATTCAATGTAAACAAACAAACAATCAAATCTTTCCTCTTTATAATATTAGTATAGATAAATTAAATTAAATTGAGAGAAACATTTGGCAGTTGTAACATTTATTAAAACAGTGGGAAGCATCGTGCAGGAACTCCATTCAGTACGAAGGCAGGTCATATGGTAATCTCAGTAAATCAATCATGGACATTCGTAGAGTAGAGACAGAATTAGATTCGGGCATCATCATACTTCGGCTCACTTTGCACGTTTGAGATTGATAGAAAGCGATGCGTGTAGTGTTTATGGTTAGGAATTAGAGCATCTAGTTTGGCAATACACCAAATTTGAACAAAAAAGAAAAACTTTATTGAAAATTTTCCCGTTAACAGCAGGAGTAGTAGTAGTACCGAATACAGTCGAGTGTAGACAATTATATCAATTTTGAAAAGATAATAGTTATATAAAATGGAAAATACGAATAAGGGTAAGTTGTCTAAAGGGTGAAAAATGGGGTAAAAAAAGAAAAAAATCTATGTACCTTATCAGATCTATTGTGTTATATGACTGTTCAGGTCCCTGTATACGTATCTAATATCAATAATTATAAATTACGCAACATGTTGCTTCAGAATAATGTGTTTTTTTTTATAATTGATAATAATATATTATTATTTAATGCTGGCCCGTTCGTTAAGTAATAACCCACACAAGAACATCGCTTCAAGTAAAATATAAACAATATAAACACGGAAAAATTAAACATATTTTATTGCGATCATAGCCTAGGCTTGTTAAGTGGCTACCTCGAAATATATAACTTAGGCGTCAAATTCGGCTGCGTGGTGGCAGAAAGAGTTCAGAGTGAGTCGGAGAAGAAGATTAAATTTTAATCGTATAGTTCTTTAAAAAGAGGCGAGGTTTCGATCTCCTTTTATAAATCCGAGTTGTTGTTGGAAGTTCTTTCGTGAACAATTAAAAATCTCACGAAACCTCAACATACCGTTTTAAAGAAATCTGATGGAATGTGTGGCGCAAAATAGTGTGAAAAAGTGATCAGACAAGGGGAAAAATAAATGGAGAGCAACCACAGAAATATCGAGAAAATACTGCGAAAAACGAGTTTAAAGAATTACGCAAAAATAAAAAAGCGAATTATGAAAAGATAATAAGAGATCTCTACAGAAAACTGTACGATGGCACACTTTTCGGAGGTAGTCGAAGATTCCATCGATTATAGGAAATAGAAAGAGCGCAGTTCAGAAACAAAAGAAAGGCTCCGCAGGAAGATGAAGAATGTTGTAATGGAAGTTTAATTAGGCGAAAAAACGAATAAGTAAATATCTGTCTATAACAGATATTTACATGAAGAAGGAATCTCGGAAAATTGGAACAATGTGGAAGTTACGATGAAAATGAAAGGATCGGATAAAGAGGTGATAGGCGAAGGTAATTAAATGATTTTTCGAATGAGTATTAATTGTTTACGAAAATAACCACACGATTAAAATGAAATATAAAAAAGAAATAGCACGAGATAATGCACACGCAGGCGAGAAAATTATTGAAAGGCAAACGAGTAAAAGATTACAACTGACTGCGTATGGAGTACGTACAGAGAGACATGTTCGACCCCGCTAAATTGCAAGCGTTGGAAAACTTCGTGACACATACATACGAAAGGAATTTTTGTAAATCGATAATATTGCCGAGCACATTTTATATCTCGTGACGTAATTGAAATTAAAATATTCCGGAAAAATTATAAAAAAAAGTTATCATTAGCAATAAAATTAATAAAGTCTTATAAAATAGATAGAGTTAGTCATCAGTGTGATCATTGTAAAGGATCATGTCGTTAGAAATCCGAAAAAATAAATGGAACAAATTTACTTTTCGAATTCTAGCTTAAACGTAGTTTACGAAAAGTACTATTTGAAAAATGCATAAATTTAAAGCAATTTAGAAAAGGTAATAATATCTTCGAGATACAAAACATATTCTTTCTGTTGTTTTCTAGAATGATTTTATATTTATTCATTCATTGTCTGCTGCGTGCAGTTCAAAGTAAAATGAAATTAATATATATCGCTTTGGCCGTCCTATTATTCGAAACTTTCTAAACAGTTTAAAGTTTTAATCGCAAAACATTTTGAAAGTTACTGTAGGGTTACGATCTGCAGAGGGTACAATTTGATATCTGATAATTCACAAATTTTTCATTTGGCTCATTTTCTCTGTAGATAATTTACTGATCTTTGTACACGAAGTTTGTGCAGTCGACATATTGTCGATAATCATTTACTCCAGGCGTTTTCAATATGAGGATATACATATTAGCTGATGACTGTAAAATTACTTCTAGACAGGTTTTCTCATCAGTTAATAGCTTATTTTAATACGAATTTTATCGGATTGTTAGAATATATATTCATGTAACCAATAAGGGAGTCGATTTATGAATCGGTTCGTTTTTAATTTCGTCATCGTTCATTAATAACGAAAGAAAAGATTGATTATTTTTAAATGCGGGGACATCTGTTCCATTTTTCGATAATACTCTGACACGTTAGCAGCGTTTACAATTTTTTCTCTCGATGGCTCGAAGTTCTCTGTATAAGTTTATCATCCGTTCTAAATTTGATTACTGTTCATTTCTTTATGGTTGTGCCTCCAAGTCCAGGGGTCTCTCCAAATTAGATGTAATTCGAAATTCTTACCTTCGGCGATGTATCTCGATGTTCTTAAATCCTCTCTAATTCCAGCAGTTTTCGCTATATCTAATACGCCACCCTTTTCTGTTCGCAGATCTTAGTTATCGTTTCTTCCACTTACATCCTCTTACTCTTATCTATTTCTAGAAACTGGCGTTTCACACCTCGGAAAACCCCCTTATTTACCCCGCTTCAGCTTAATTCGTTTTGTCTTTACACAATTTCCTTTAATAAGATCCCTGACTATTTCTTCTTTAATTTCGCCGGACTTTGCCGTCCTCCCGAAAGCGTTTACTATACCTACGCTTTCAAAATTTCTCCCACAAGCCCTAATTAGACCGGAATTCCACAATCCTATCAATTTCCAATGTAACCCCGTGTTTACTGATGGTTTGGTGTCGGTGCCTTTTTTTCCAGATTTTAACAATCTTTCCGTCTGCCTACTTTCTGTTCTACATTCATAAACGAATTAACGACTATCCTACGTGTTCCATTACTTTTCATTTCCTCTAAAATCACCTTTCCTCTAAATTTTTCGATTATATCTGACTCCACGACCGCTCTTCAATTCACTCTGCCCTACCTGATCATTTTGCTGATTTTATTATTCTCGATGTAAGCGTTAACTTTTCTTCCCTCCGTTTCGTTCAAATTGATTCGCTATGTGTTTCTAGCCGCTAGGGAATTTTCGGTAATGAAGCGGCGTATTCCTTGGATCGATTTATTGCTTCTTTCCGCCTATTTTCTCAAGATAGATCTCATTCTCTAATCTCCTTCCGCTGTGTAAAAGTTTCCATCTCAGATCATTGATGGCTTCGCGTTTTTGCCGCTACCGCTTAATGCGGTTCTAGATACAATCACGCGGGATATTCAAACGCCTTTACCTTGGACACTATTGTATGCGGATGATGGCGTATTAATTGACAATTCAAGAGACATGCTTCGAAATAGGGTTTTCAGGTATAACTGAAAAAGTTTGGCCTTAAAGTCAACATAAAGAAGACTAAATACGTGACTACACAGATACGAACGTAGTTGGATCTGTCCAAGTCTGTGAAGAACAACTGCCTCAGACAAGTAGCTTTAAATACCTTGGGTCTTGCGTTCAGGCCGACTGTGGCGTTTCCGAGGCAGTTCGAAATCGGATAAGCACAGTATGGTTGAAATGGAAAGCTGTGTAATTGGTGTGCTATGTGACGGATGCATGCCCATTCGGCTAGAGTCAAAAATTTACCGTCAGTCGTCCGATCAGTTGCCCTATGCATGGTGGTGAGTGCTGGCCAGTTAGAAGGTGAGAAGAGCAAGCGCTGCATGTGATGGAAATGCGCATGTTAAGGTTGTCAATAGGCATCCGGTTATCTGACCAGTTTTTAAAAAGATGAATACATCCGGTTCACAGCAGCAGGAGTTGCACCCATCCGAAATAAACTCCGTGAGAGCCGTTTAAGTACTACAT
The DNA here is from genome assembly GCA_039619475.1 of Icerya purchasi. Lineage (NCBI taxonomy): Eukaryota > Metazoa > Arthropoda > Insecta > Hemiptera > Monophlebidae > Icerya > Icerya purchasi. The sequence continues at coordinate 256,452,195 of CM077116.1, read as the reverse complement.
GCCCAGAAAACTGAATCGTTGCTATCAGTCGCCCATTCTATTCCAAGTCGCAGGCAAAAGATCGGTTGGAAGACCAAGGAGAAGATGGCTCGATGCAATCACTGTGAATCTCTTCGAAGCCGATATCGATTCAGACCCAGCTGTTTTAGCTGAAAACAGTGTTAATTTGCACGGCAGACCGCGCATCAACGGGAAATTGCCAACAGTGAAGAAGAAGAAGAAGATTATGAGAAAGCAAAGACTTTGACCGGAGCAACAATTATCAAACTTTTGCGGCGAATGCTTTAATACGATTTTGTCTCGTAGACCGGTCAGCCCGGCGATAATAACGGGGGGTAAAAAACTGACAATGATGGAGAGGCATATAATAAAAGGGGAAAATGAGCGAGAAGGCCGAAATAATTCTGAAAACTGTCCAGCTGCGAAATCAAGACCGGTAAAAAACCGAAAACATCATAGAAATAGTAAAAGCTTACGATAATTATACCCTGTAAGTTTTCCGATCGCTTTTTTTGGTATTGCGTTGCTGTGAAAAGCACCGAATCATCGCTTTCGATACGATGTGCATACTTGCGCTTAATACACACGGCATCAACATGTACTTATAATATAGAGTGAACAATCAAGCGTCGAATATTACTGCAAAGTCGGCAATCGCTTAATTTTTTAAAGCCAATCGTAAAGCGACCGGGAACGTTTGAAGAACACGTACGAATTTCAAATGTGGGCGCGTTTCTTAGTCAGTGTAATATGTTAGTTTTTAGAAAGGCGTTGGAAAGGAGCTCGGCGGCGAGCAGGAGTGATATGTAAATATCGCGTCATAAGCTGGTCGGTTGCGAGTTCCATCTGATGATTCGAAAAGATAAAAGAGAGCGAATTTAAGAGCCTCGAATGAGTCGACTGGCTCTGGTTCGAAACGGCGTTCTGCTAGCTAGTTAGTTAAACTGCTGGCGCTGCTAAGGCAGCCGTCTGCCTTGATAAAGCTAAAATTGCGGCAAGTTCATTGCTGAAGCTTGCGCGCAGATAAAGCAAACCGAAGCCAGTACGGCACTTTCGCTATTCCCAGCGGGAAACTAGCAAAGAAAACGATCGTCAGACGTTCACCTAGCTAGCCTGCGCGCTAGGTGTCTCGACTTTCCCCGCACACTTATTCCGCGCGCGCCTACTTCTTCGTACGACGTACTCGCGAATACTCAGCTCGGTTTATGAGTAATTTGTTACGTGCAATTTAAGCGGCAGGTTCGCGGAATTTCAGCGTAATGTTGATATTTTTCGCTGAAGCGCTATCGTGTTGGCGCTGTAATTGCCAACATGTTTAATCTTAAACTAACTTATTAAGAAGCAAGCGCGCGCTTTATCGTCAGACACGGCGTCGTTGAATATAAATGCGTAGAGAGATGCTTATGCTTATTTAACTCTTTAACTTCAGCCAAAATAGAAAATTACATCTGAAACACGTTCGCTAGTACAACCGATTAGATTACATCGGGAAGTGCTGTACCGCTGATAGGAAGTTGCTCGAAATTCAGCAAATAACGTATTGGCCTTCCTTCTTTTTTTGTTTTTTTTTTGAAACTGTGTTTTACGGATTTTCCGAATCGAAGTAATTTTGGATTTTCGCTTTTCTCGAATACTTCACTGTGGTGACGTCTAATTTACCGCGATGGAATTGTCGCAAAGCCGACGGAATTTTTTTTTGTATTTTTTGAAAGTTCATTAAGCGGGGCTACGTTAGTGCCGCTTCGGTTTTTCGGCTCCGATATGAATAAATTTGAAGTGTTTTTCTAAATCAGCTTGATACTGTCTTATCTCATCATTTGAGTGCCCTAACGAGTTGCTTACATCCTCTTATTCCCCTTCTGTTAATTATGATTTTCGACTCTTTTCCTTTTTTTGACAATTTCACCTCTTAACCAGCTTTTATTTACCATTGAGGGTAATACATATATGCTAGTTCTGCTTTCGTGGGATTATTATTATCGTTGTTGCAGATCTGAATGACATTTTTCCTTCGACTTATTTCGTCGGAAGTTCCGGCGACTTATTCGTCTTCTACTAGATCAGTCTCAATTCGAACCGGCTAAATTCTTCCGTTTTTAATTAATTCTTTTTTATTTTCATCTATACTACATTTATGAAACTTTTTCATTCTACACCGCGGAAGAATGAAATTGATTGTGGTTTTTCGACCTTGCCGCTTCTTCGTTTCATGTTGATTTCCGATTCTTTCCGGCATTCCATTATTTACGAGTTCTTTCTATTTCTCGCATCTTATATTCTAGTCGTGCTAATACAGAGAGAGAGCTTCATTTTTCTTTCCGGTGAAATGCGAAATCCAAAGTTGTTTCCGAATCTTCCGTTCAGATTCTACAATCGATTTCTAAATCTTCGGTATTTCGGACTTTGTTTAATTTTCTTTTGCATTTTCCTAGTCTCCTCTCCGCATTCCACACAGTTTTTCTTGTCAATCTGTACATCGGAATTCTAAAGCATTTTACTGATGGTCGCGAAACTTCTTGACGGCGTTGCTGCCTTCGGCTTTTCATAATTTTCTCAGTTCTGCGATCTGTAGAAATGAATATTAACGACACAATTCCCGGCGGTCTATTATACGTTTCTACGACCGTTTTTCTCTTTCGATTCCACGATTATTCCTCCTTTAGGATGCTTGCTTCATTTTCTATTTCTTAATGTCTGATTTCATACTTCCTAACACAAAGCACTACTACGTATTATCCATTCTATGATTTCCGGTGCAGCATTCCTATTTAAAAGAACCGATACCGGTTGTTGTTGCTTCTTTCTTTTTCGAATAAATTTTCTTTTCAAATCTGGCGCGCTTTAAATTCCGCACGAAATTTTGTCGTCGGATGTATTTATGTTACTTTAGAATTTGTTTTCAGTCTAATCTCCCCTTAGAGGTCCGCGAATTCACTTCCTCACGTTCTGCTTTCGTTACTGAAATTTTGATCATATGCCTTCGTGTTTTCCGATTTCGTTTCTCTTCCATCTCTAGCACACTAAGCGCTATCTATCCTCTTTATTTCCTAGGACTTGAACTTTCAAGAATTGTCGGTCCGTATCACCGAATACCGGGTGTTGTGCCATCAATAGCATGCGATAAAGATGTTGTTTTGGAAATCGCAAAAAAAAAAAAGTCTTTAGTCATTTATCTATAATAATAATAATAATAATAATACGTATATGGTTAAAGGCGTCATTAAAAAACCGTTACAAAAACTGTCACAAAATATGTATACTTTTTGAAATAATTATTCTAATAGTGGCGCAGTCAATTTAAATTAACTCTTCTCTGTAAGCTTTATAGAAGAACTATATTAAAAATTTCACGTTAACTTTTAAAAATATACATTAATTTTGCAGATTAAAAAAAAAAAAAAATATTAAATTTTTCTTTTACTTTTTTTGGAGTGTCCCATTTTGGCCGCTGAAAAAACTCGTGGCGATTAAAAACTTTTATTTCAAAAATCAAAAAAAAAAAAAAAAAGGTAAGGAAAACGTTCAAAGTTTTTGAAAGAAAAAAAAAACAACAACTTGTATATGAAAAAATCGAGAAGGTGATGTCTGCTTTTTAACCGACTTCAAAAAAGGAGGAGTTATTCAATTCGACTGTGTTTTTTGTTCTTTTTTTATATGTGTTACCTCGGAACTTTCTTCTAGGTGAACCGATGTTGGTGATTCTTCTTTTATTTAAAAGGCGACGCTTCTAATGTGGTCCCATTTAAATTTGATCAAGATCTGACCGGTAGTTTTCGAGTTATCCCTTAATAGTAATGCGGGAGATTGAAGCTTTTTGGATGCTTTTCATTCATAATGGTTTTCACCGTCGTGTTAGATTTATTAACTTAAAATACTATAAATTTGCAAAATTACCATGGAAATTTTGATGGTTTTTACCGTGGAAATAATGTCTGTTCTTATTAAAATGTTTTAACTTAATCGAATAAAAATGCACTAAAAAGTAACGAAATAAAATGCTTTTTTACAAAAAATAAATACCGATAATTGAAGGTTTATTATAAAAATTTTAAAATGCACTACTAAAAAGTAAAAAAGTAATTATTCCCGATTAGAAAATATCTCTATATCATAACACTTAAGTGGTGATATTATCGTAATTCATATAAAAAACATTAATACCTTAATTAGAGTAGGATTCATATTACATATTACAATAATAATTAAAAACTGCATTAAATGTTCATTAAAAATTGTTCCTAGAGATATTGTAATATGAATTTCATGCCGACTCTAATTAAGGTATTAATGTTGTATAAGAATTACTATTTCACCACTTAAGTGTTATATCATCACTCTGATGATATATATTTTTTATCGGGAGTAATTATATTTTACTTTTTAGTGCATTTTTAAATTTTTTATAATAAACCTTCAAGTATCGGTATTTATTTTTTGTAAAAAAAGCATTTTATTACTTTTAATTTGACCAAATTTAAATAAATTCGTTCTAGTACATCTTAATATTATTGTTTCTTCTTTATGAAAAGAAATTTAGTCCTTTAAAAGCTTCAGCGTAAATCTCACGCGAGGATGGGGGGCCCACGAAATTTCACTAAATCTCACCAAAGGGGGTGATGGGTCCACATTCAAATAAAAACAGATCACGTAATTAATGGATGTGTCTCCTAATATCGTCTGCTAGATCTTATGGTACTAGTAATTCGACCTCATCTATTACCCATGTTACTGACGGTGTGCGTAACAGTCGGCAGAGACAACTGCTGCTGCGTCAGGAGGTTAGCCGGTAATTATCTTTTCTCGGATATCGCGAGTGATACAGTTCTACTGACTCAGAACACTCGCACGCAAGAAACAAAAAGGAAAATTTGGAAAAGTTAGGAGGTCTCTTACTGCCGAGATTACTTTTAATGGGCAAAACGGAACTTTACTTCATCATCACGCTGAATGTATCCGTTGACTTTTCGGCTAACTTCAGTGTCGGTCGGGGCTACACGTCTATCACGAAGCAGTTCAGCGCAGTTTCAATTGTGTTTTTATGCAATCACGAGTACATATGCGCGCATGAGAGAATTCAGTAGTCATGGTACTTCTCGAGCTTTTTTCAAGGATTAATTTCAGGTTCGACTATCATTTTCCTTTGACAGCCTGGCTGCACTATGTGTAATATTGCGGGAAAGATTCGTCGGGGCTCTAGGATATTGACGAGAAAACGATTATTATTTACTTAAATCCCCATGTGTGAGTTAACTCAGAACGGGCCGATACGTCTTATGCGCGCTATCGCTCGTTCCCATTACCGAAAGTGGTCAAATTTTAAGCTGTCCCGTTGCCGAAAATGGCGCCAAATGCGCGCAATAATTTTTCCCGTCCCGCTTAAATCAGTCGCGTTTGTTTGTTTTTCTTCGCAACGGCAGTGCTATTTAGGCGAACGCCGGCTGACCGCCGAAACTTCGAATTGCGCTAATTTAATGCGTCTAAGAAAAAACCGAAGACAAGGTCGGCCGGGCCCTTATCGGTAATAATTCCTTATGTCATTTCGTTATCGGATTATAAAGTAGCCTAGGACGAGCGAGAGGACAAAGTGTGGATAAAAGACGACGCCGGCAATTACCTCGAACGGCAACCGGGCACTGCCGATGACGGCGATAATGATGACGATAACGGCATACTGTATATGCGTAGAGGATTTCGGAGAACAAGTCGCTGAATGGTGCGCGGCCGTCCTTGCTGAGTAGCATTATATTGCATCGGCGAGACGTAAGCGACGAAGGGAATTTAGTTATGATTTAAACGTGGAAATGGCTTTTTCCATTTACTAGATTAAATTTCTACACTATTATGATGAATAGCGTCCTGAGATGTTGCATATGCCGTATATATACTGCCGCTGCATCCGAATACATGTATCATCGGTTCGAAGGCGCAGTCCGCACCAGACAGTCGCAGCGCTCGCGGTACACTGCTTGACGCGAAGTGAAAAAACAATTTCTATAAGTGGCGCAACTCCATTTTTATAAAGACATACCATTTCACCGGTTTATCGTGCCCGTTCTGCCGGACCTCCTGGTAATCGCGCGCAGTTTAGAATTTTTTTTACCCACGTCTATTTGGCGTTGATTTATACATCTGCACCGCTCTCGTCTGCGCGCGTTAATACAAGAAATCTGTTTCTTCATAATGAAATCGTTCTGGTGTCGGCCGGAGAGGACACGATGATATTTATGACAGTCGAACTGGAACCTCCGGCGCTGAGGCCGGGGTTACGTATCGCCGGGGACGAGACGGACTTTCATACTGCAGATGGCGAAAAAGATGTTCCGTTCCTATTATTTCCATCCGAAAGCAGATTCTTTTCCGAATAGCAAAAAAGAAGGCTCCGCTCGATTCATATGCAAGATAAAATAATTCGTCGGTATCTTTTTAATCGATGAACTCGAAAAAAGATTTCTATTACCGAATTTCGTTTCTCCTAAACAACTTGTCCGCCCTTTAGCGATTATAATTTGCTGTTTTTAATGAAGGTTTTTTTTTTTTCTTTTGCGACATCGACAATGGATCACGAATCGTTCGCAAAAGCAACTTCGACTTTTCAAGTAGTAAAGGAGCTCTCCGAAGAGAATGCTCTTTTTGAATATGAGGGAAATTTATTGACGGACGAAAGGAAAAATTCGGGATGAGCTCCGATAAAGGAGATTTGAGATTGTTGTTTTTTCATTGGGTCACAGAAAAATGTTCGAAATAGAACCCCGCTCATGTTATTTTTACATTAATTCCGATTAAGTAACCTGCAAGTTTACGTAAACGTATTGCACAATATCTTCAGCATGTACTAATAAACAGTATCGCGTAAGAGTTTCTTGTTTTTTTTTTGAAAGTTTGTCTTAATTTTTGATTTTCGCGCTAATTATGTTGGACATTTTTTTTCCTTCTTTGCCCGTAATTCAGACTCAAAAATTAAACGTAAATCGAGTTTTGATGAAAATTGCTTTACTAATTATATTGTCGAACGAATCACCACATAAAACTGTTACTATTTTTAGAATAATTGTCAGTATTAACGTAAAATTTGAATCGATGTGACTGATGTAATCCGGATTTTTTCGTTTATCGAGCATTAATTATTATTTGTAAGCATAATACCGACACTGATTGCCTAATGGCAACAGTTATTCCGGATTTTTCTCGTTATTTAATATTTCCGTTTGTTAGTTTAATAGCAGAAACAACTGGAATTAGTATATTTCAAAATTGACGGTGATATTTGTAATTTAGCAAATTAAAAACCGAGAATAAACATAATAACATGACGTGAAATTTCCGTAGCACATTTGATAACCGTCGGGCATTATACGGTAACTACTACAGTTAAAATTTTTTAATATTTTTTCACAATATTGGCTGCTGTTTAGTTTTTGTTACGAGTATTAGATGCATATAACTAATATTAAAAAAAAAAATCAACAATTTAACAATAATCTAAAAATAAATTAATTAAAAAAATACCTACTTTTGCACGCTGTGCAATTTAATTATTAACAAAAAAAAATTCGTATAAATATTTAAAAAAAAACAACAAAAAAAGACGTAAACTAACCGTACATTCAAAGGTTCTCATTTTTTGCGAATCTTGGAACACTTTTTCTTCTTCACGCGCCATCTCCACCTCGGAGGTTGGAGATTCACGTTGCCAGCACGACTTTTGAATCAACGGGGACCGGAACAACTCAACTGATGTGCAGCCAAGCCATCGGCGAAAATCATTCATCCAGGAGTTCAGCCGGCGTCCGATAGATCTTTTGGCCGCTATTTTTCCTTCTAGGATGACTTGCAGGATCTCGTACTTAGAGCCTCTCATTACGTGACCCAGATACCGTAGCTTACGTTCTTTGACCGAGCTTAACAGCATGGGTTGTCTTCCAATTCGATCTAGTACTTCCCTGTTCTTGATTCTTTGAATCCACGATATCCGTAGCGTACGACGATAGGTGTACATTTCGAAAGCCTGTATGCGCTTTTCCAATGTGGAATCCAACGTCCAGCTTTCGCAACCATACTGCAAGATCGAAAACACATAGCAGTTCAGGAGTCTTTAGATCAATGTTCAATTCGCGTCTCGTTTATTAGATTTCTCATGGTTATAAACGCTGCTCGAGCCTTTTCGATTCGAGAACGAACCTCTTTCTTTGCGGTGCAGCTGTCATCCAGAGTGGTGCCGAGGTATTTGATTTGACTTGCTCTATTTCTACGCCATTAATTTCCAGGGTGCATTTGGTTGGTTTCTTTGAAAAAACCATAACTTTTCTTTTCAAGCTGTTCATCAAAAGTCCAAATGCTCTACTATGCTCTCCAAGCTTGTCTACCATCTGCTGCAATTCTACTGGGCTACCGGCTATTATAAGACTGTTGTCCGCATAACGTATATTATTGATTATTATTCCGTTTAACTTAATTCCCCCCTCATTTACATCGAGTGCTTCTTCGAAAATTGCCTCCGCATATATATTAGAATGAAGGGGGGACGAAACGAATCCTTGCCGAACGCCTCTCTTAATAATAACATTTCCCGATAGGGGGAGCCTTGCAACACTAAGATCTGGAAAATGGGAAGGCTGATTTTTAAGAAATTCGGCATCCGTAAAAGGTCTACGAGAGAAAAAAAGAGAAACTTTACTACATAATTTGAGCGCGTTAGTGTTAAAATGTTGACGTTAATATCTCCTAAAACGGATAGGCCAATCGTAATTAAAATTGGTATCTTAATCGATTTGAATTTCTGTGGTCATTTGGACAAGATTGATGAAAAAGGTGCAAATAAAAGTAAAAAATCCATTCAGTTACATTATTTTTGCCTGTTAAGCAGACTACGTTATTTCTTCAAATTGTTAAAAATTCCATTCTCTTTTACTTTCTTATTCGACAGCGCTTTGTAAATAAAGAAAAAAAAATAACCCCTTAGTAATGAAAATTTCGATAATCTCTTCTGCTGCATAAATTTAAAAATTATAAAATAAAATTAAAAAAGCTTCTTATTTATTATTATTATTTTTTTTTTTCTTTGGGTTTGCTACATTAGCCTAGCAAAATGAAAGAGATGTGACACAGAGTAGAAACTATATTTTTATTTTATCGCCAATGAAATCCAGGAGCACACTTCTAGGACAGGAACAATTAAGAGAATAGGTAGAAAATAGGAGGCGTTGAGCAGAAAGACCATTATTTAATTCCAATAAAAATAAGGAAAATGATTTTTGTAGGTCCGCCCCAAATCGCGACATTTTTTTAAAGGAATGAAATAAAAGCGTTGGTTGAAAAAATAACATTTTACCCATCGACCAACGTTTTCATCTCACGCTCTTTTAAAAAATATCCTAATTTTGTGGACCTTCAAAAACTATTTTCCTTTTATTTATTCAAATTAAATGAAAAAAAAAAAAAACCTATTTTTAAATATTTTACCCCGTAAAAACTCTAAAAAAATTTAAAAGACCGAGATTTTTATTAAAAATAAGAAACAAATGAGATTACTGCTCGCAACAATTTACCCCGGTCTTTTGCTACACAATAATCGGAACATATTGGGGGAATAGAAATAATATTTGTTTCGACCGCAGAAGATCATATCTTCACTGTTTAATTTAAAAATCGACGGAAAATATAGAAGACCAAATAATTCAATTATATACCACCAATACCGAATAATCCCGCCTTTTGTCAGCCCAGCTGAAGATATTCTTTGTAATACTTCAGTTATGTCAGCATCCGTAAAAGATGCAATGCCAGATATTGATTGGCGTTAAATAATACCGCTTTAGGCGACCTTTGTGATTGGCTAATTGCCGCACTTCAGGTTGAACTGCGGAGTTCCGTCTTTCTGCGAAGCGGTTTCACGTTTAGGTCACTTTGTTTTTTTATTTCGTTATATTTGATGAAGAATGGTCACTGAAATTGGTTTTTCAATTTCGTCTGATGGATCTATTCCGTTTTTTTAGAAACACTTCCTTTTCCATTGAATCATCTTTTTATTTCGTCAAACCACTTGAAATTAGAATCTTTTCTTCTCTTTTTTTTCATTCCCCCTTGGACACGCCAGCTAAGGTCCTACACCCAGAAATATCAAGAAAGAAAAGAACTGTCAGTTAAATTTTGATTCAGTCACATATGGACGATAAAGGAACCGACGGATTTCAATGGACGGCGAGGAGAAGGAAAAAATATAAGATGCACAATAAGGAGTAGGTTGAGTTTCAGCAAGCAAGAATATGAAATAAAACGTTCGACAGAAAGGAATGGACATTCAAACAAGATGTGATTGGCGTGTCGTAAACCACCGCTTCATTGTGGTGAAGAGGTGACAAGGGAATAACGAAAACGAGTGGAAGGGAGAGCAGAACGTCCAAAACGCAAGTGAATCGTAGAAACGACAACAGAACGAGGAAGTTAAAGTAACTCCAAGAACACCAGGTATTAGAAGGAAGACTAGGTTGTACAGACAGATAACAGGATTGATCGTTACGAAAGGAGGGTCATAAACGTTTCTTCTGATTAGCCATTTTTCAAATAAGCACGCATTAACGACTCTGAAATAATGTGAACATTTAACAAAATCTCGCGCTAAAACTAAAAATATACAAAAACAAAGAATTTACACTTATGGTAGCACGGGGTCTCTACGTACTCCAATAAAAATTTCTAAGAAATATTCTTTATTTTGTTCTTTTTTTTTTTTTTTCCGGGAACGCCAGCCAGAACTCCTTTTGTTCAATCTTTTATGCTGAGTCCACGGCTGTTCTGCATGTTCTTCTTTTTATCAGATCCTCACTTGTCTCTCGCAAATATCCTTATCCTGCTGGATGGACAAAGCGTCCTGCAAGGCTTTCTTCTCACTCAACCAGCTACGTTATCCTTCTTATTCGCTGCCCTATTCGTGATATCTTCCTATCATAATCCAAACTGGTCTCTTTTGGATTTCTGGTCACGCCGGAATAAAGGAAATTGAGTTAGTTTACACTCATTCGCTCGGTTATCTTTCTCTTACGGTAGGTTTCTTCCCATTTTCACATTCACCATAAATACTACTCTTCTGTTTACAGTTGCTTATTCTCCAATCATTCTCTAAACCCGATTCCTTTTTCTTGCCTATTCAACCTTCTCTTCCTCGCTTCCACTTGTTTCTTGACTTTCCTTCTATGCGTCATTCTAATTTTTTTGCGATTTGCCGTCTGCGTTTTGAGCTCAATATGTTCCCTCTTCTGCCGTCTCCTTATTGTCTAACATCCGTTTTATTTGTGACCCCGCAACTGAACAAACTTCTTCTGACTACGGTATTCCCACTCCATACAATGTGTCTCACCTTTTATTCTCCTTGTGTTGTCCAAGCTCCTGATTTTTTTTTGTCGACTATTCCTGATTGTGTAAAGATCTCTGAATCTTCTTCCTCTCTTTTTCTCCGTTCTTAGGCAAATGTCCATGTTGACGAAACCATAAGAAAAAAAAAAAAATCTATATATATATATATTGCGGCGAACCACGAATACCGAGATGTGGTTATTGGATCAAAACGGTGTTAATTATTAAAAGTATTGTTTATTTTAGATAGAAAAGATATGAACGTAACACGTAAATTAAATTATAATTTGAATTTATTCTTTACTTTGCAAAATTATTGCTCTGGTTGTATTTGGTATTTCGGTAAAGTAACGTATTTTTGTGTATCTTCTACATTTGTTCAAAAGATTATTTAACGTAAATTGAATCTGGTTTTATCCTTAACGTGTCTGTATGTGACGAAACAATGATGAGTTTGAGTGTAGTGGTTGTAGAATAGTATGTACTGTGGTGAGTACGGCGGCTGCACTTGATACATCACATTGTTCCGTTTAGTTAACGTAATTTTTTATTATATTATATATGACCACATTAAAGTGTTCAGGGTTCACTGCAGCTCTGCGTGTACGAGTATAGTGTGTACAGGGAAAATATATTCCGATTCGTCTCTCGTGTATGATTTTAATATCAGTTCGATGACAAAGCTGCATCGTGTTCGTGGCTCTATCTGCGTTAACGTATCATCAATCTAAAAGGTTTATAATTTGTCACTTTTAATCGAAAATTAAGTTGTTTCGTAAATTTAAATCTTTTCTCAACACAACCACGATAAAACGGAGCAATAGCTGGAGACCACAACAATATATACAGCTAAAAACAGAAAGAAGGGATGAGCCGTCAGTTAAATTTTGATTCGAACGGACATTGACAATATGGGAAGGGGACCCCAGTAGCTGGAGGAATAGATAGGGAGAAGTAAGACAAAATATAAAATGTGCAGTAAGGGGTAGGCTGAATTTTACTGTACTCATCGGAAAGGGTATGAACATTCGAAAAAGAAAAGTAATCAGCATTACGGATATCATTGTTTCACTGAGGTGAAGAATTTGAATAGGAAACATGGGGAAAATCGAAAAAGTTTGGTTTTACTTTTTGTATATTTATTTTTTTAACAGTTCTGGCAAAATTAAACACTTTTAATAGTTAATGAATCGTTTTTATAAAGCTGATTTTTTAGTAAAATTTTTATATTGGATCGGACAATTTCCACTAAATCAACCGACTCTAAGTTAAGCCCGATTAAGGGACTTTGCATCGCATCATTCCAGCATAAATTAATTGGATGGAATGAATTGTGCCTGGTCTTGTCATTCACGGACAAAAAATTCTGAATGTATGCGAATGCCTGTTTCAGTAAAATTGAAATTGAAATTTAACGTTTTTTCTAGATTGCAATGAAAAATAACGATAAACGAGTAATTATTTAAAATTCTTGATATTACATAAAAACTTTAAGTTTTTTTTTCTTTTTTTTTTTTGAATTAACAACATTTTATCGTTTACCAAACAGCGTGCAGTAATCTTAAATTTACTTTTACGAATAATTTTTAATCAACTCGATAAAAGGAACTCAGCAATTTGATATTTCTCTTTTTTTTTTTAAAACTAATTTTAAAGGCAAATTATGTTTTTCATCGTTTCCGTACTTTATATAATCTATGGATTTAACGTTCGCGAGTTTAACATTTATGGAGAAATTTTGGAACGTACCCCGTGCAATCGATAAGGACTTACTGTATAGAGACGTTACAGGGCACTTAACTTGACCCAGAAATAATAATAGATATAAAGGTACACCGACATGATTCAGAGATATTCCTGAAATAGTTTCTATAATTTTTGCCTTCGGCCATTTCACCATAATAATATACTTGTTCCATTTTTAAGCAAATCTTTCATCCATCTTTTGTGGAACATAGTACCTTTTTAACTTAAGTGACGCACAAGTTTTTCTTTTATTATTTACGATATATTGATTCACTTGTAAGAAAATTTCAAATTTATATAGGTACTTTTGATGAAAGTACGCCTGTAACTAAATGGAAAAGCTGAAATATAATAATGATCGTGTAAATGTAAATTTTCATAATTTCAGCATTGCCGTCACTTCTTCTACTGTCATTATTATCGACCGTTTAAGGTCGGTTTTAGAAAAACTGCGAATTAATCAGTTATTCCTGTTTTCTACATTGGTATCGCAAGTAATAATTACTTTTTTGGTCTGCCTTCTTTTATAATTTATTTTGAAAATTTTCCCTATTTACCTTTGCAATCATAAATCTTTCCGATTCTGCATAATTCACTTTGATTAACGCAGTGTTGCTTTCGTATAAATTCTGCACAAGTCGTCTGAATTAAGTAAAAATACTCATTTCTTCAAGTATTAAAACAGTTTTTATCAAATGCTCACATAGCTTTTAATTATTTTAACGCACAATATTGTTCTTTCAGATAAATTCTGCCATATCATCATTTGTTAGTCCTTTGTGCTGGGTAAATGTCCTGTGTTGACCCACCGAAAGAAAAAAAAAAAAGAAAAAAAAACCCTGCCACCTTAAACAGTGACATTTCTCATGTGTGTAGCTTTTCCCAATCTATAATTTTTTCATCTCCTCGACCTTGGTTCTACAACTTGCCTCGTCTGCGTTGACTGATATCTCGACCTCCTTCTATAAGCCCTTGTTTTCTTCTCTAAACCGGTTTTCCTTCATTACAATTTCTAGTTATCTACTGTATTCGTTTAATTGCTATTGTGTTTGTGACGTGGATCATATACTTTTCGCCATTGAGCGTGATTTATTTCATTAACTAGTTTTAAAACTCTACGCCGTATACGGTCCGTCCTTTACTACTTTTTTTACCTATCCCCTCAATTCTGCTTTTCTAGAAGTTTTTAGTAGTTCCGTATCCGATAAAGTAGAAAAAATGTAGTTCTTTTTCTGTTTCGTCTATCTCTCTTCCATATGCTTCCGGGCAATGATCTCTGTCGGCAGACATTTTCAAAAAAGTCTCTGATGATCAGTGAAAAAAATCTTACTAAAATTTCGTTCAATAATAAAATAAAAAAAAATAAAAATAATAATAATAATAAAATGAGATGCTTTTTACAACGTCGAATAAATTGTTCTAATCATTTTGGTGCAAATAAAAAATCCGGCTCTACTTATGATCTTCAAGGTTAAACTCCGCGCATAGCCTTATCCTTATCATATTCGTATAGCCAGCGAGGCACTGTATCCAAAGGCAGTTGAATATCGCCGTGACGAATGCAAAAAAAAAAAAAAAAAAATTATTAATAACAACGTAAAAAGTAGCAGTGCAGCGAATTTAAGTTCTTGTCGATTTTATACAAAAAACCAAACGAACAAAATGGAACTGTATACAAAGATCTGAAAATCGTCTGTTATAGTAAACTTTTTTTTTTACCGCGAAAGCCACCGCACTCGTGACTACGGTTCGAACCGAACAAAAATGTATATTATTTTAGGTCAGCGCGTGTGTATGTTGAAGCTAGAACCGAACACAGCTTAATATAATACAGGCACCGGTGTACGTTGAATATGCACGTGTGTGCGTATAAGGTGGCTCTAATTGGCCCGTCTAAATTAGGAATATGTTTTTCCGTCGAGCTGTAGAAATAAAAATTATTCACAGCAGACAGTGAAAGCAGTGGCGGAATGTATAATAGATTTCGAACCGGTAATGAGCTAGCCGAATAATAGCGCACATAATGTAAATACGGGCTTTTAAAGAACAAAAGCTCTGGAATATGGTACATTAATGTTTTGTTCTAGAGTGGGACGTCTATTGTTCTCAGAACGGTTGGCCCGCTATGCTCGGACGTAATGTCTCTAATTTCGTACGCTCTGATAGCAGATAGCGCGTCACGCAAATGCTGAAAACCTTATCGTTCCTGAACCTAGAACGTGTGCGCGGAGAAGGCGCATCAACCGGCGCGTCAACTAAACATGAAATACGGCACCCATGCTCGAACGCTCTCCTACACGCGTCATTATACTGTGCCCGTGTTGTGTTGGTGCGCATATTTTATTTATGCACAATATTTCACAGTATTCGGAAACTCCTCCTTCCAGTTAGGCTGCCGAAAAGTAAAAACACTATTATGTGGAGTACTGGCTGGTCGCGTACAGGCCGAGTTAAATCGAGTATAAGAGTCAGCATATTTGCATAAATATGTCGGCCCGGCGAAGCATCAACCATAGGCTACCATTTTCTTCGTTCGAAATTTACAAATTGTTGGCAGCATCTCCATTTATCAAATTAAAACAGATTCGCTCCGAACGCGCGCACACAGACGCACGCCGCGTCATTTTTCGCGTTACGCATATTTCGTAATCGCATTACAATGTCAGTGTCTTGCCAGCCTTGCCTGCCTGCTTTTTTCCCGTTTTAAACGAGCGCCGGTACGTCATTCTCTGGAAACGAAATCGCCGATGTTCGGCCAGCCTCGTTCATCGGGGTCCTTCCGGCGGATTGGTAACGAAGCCGGCAATAAACAAACGCGAAATTAAAGAACGTATTAAAATAGCCGTTCGCAGATACGGCCGAATAAGACGATAGCGAGATACGTATATTAATGGAGCGAGCGACCCGGTTAAGCAGATGATCGATGCAAGCGCGCAACGATTAGCGCTTCGTCACTTTTTCAGAATTTATATCAATTACGCTAGACTCTGTAGCGGGCGGGGGGGGGGGAGAAATTATAGGAAATCGACGCCGAAAAACGACGGACACATAGGTGCAACTTGTGTACGTGTGCGCGCGCACGAATAAAACAGTAGCAGAATCTCTCGCTCTATTCTTGAGCACTTTTAGGGTAACTATCGAATTAAAGATCGATTTGCAAAACGGTGCATCAATCATGGAAGTATTATTTTAATATTATCTCGAGGCGGCGATGGAACGATATTCATCGGAGAACATTGACGGTTGTTGTCCGGAACTTTTTTTCCTTCTTTTTCTAATCTTTGTTCAGAAGATGAGAATATATAGAATTCGACGGAAAAGTATGAACATTCGAAGAAGATACGATCATCGTTGTCGAAGGCTAATAGACGGATAATGAAAATAACCGAGCGAAGCAAACTCGAAGAAGAAGAATCGATGGAATTAGAAGACTAGATAAATGAGAAAAACGATCGTTCCGAAAATAAGAATGTAAAAATATTTCATAGCTGCAATTGAAGATGGAACTTTATTAATCAGTCCAGGAAATACGCATTTTTTTAAAGCCTACACTCCATTGCGCATTCTGATTCTCGTATGTTTTCTTTTCGTATCCATCGTCCTTGCCACACGGTTTTATTTTTTTTGTATTTATGGCCTAACAACGATGAAAATGTTTAACTCTTCCCCACTTCCTCGCTTGTTTCTAATTATAGTTGTTCTCGATTTACTTTAGAAAAATTAAAAAAAAAAATTAAACACGATAATTATGTATTAAGGAGAAACATTTAATAGAGGGCGTAGGAAGAGAAATGTTTAAAAGCTAAACATAAAAGCACAAAAGCGCTCGCTGGAACGAGTGAAACATTCGAAAAAGGTGCAATTGGCATATTGGCATTGTAAATTAACTGCAATCAACTGAGTGGAAAAGACAAAATGGGGAGGAGATAGGAGAAAAACGAAAAGGCGATAGATAGCAGAAATGAAAGAACGACGGGGCAATAATGGTACGATGGGACCTAGATGGCGGGTAGCGCTAAATCGACAAATAAAAAGACTATCCCATGGAATTCGGAAAAAAACGGAAGGATAGAAAGATCGCCTTAGTCTAGAGTTTTTCAAGAGGAAATTTATGTTAATCGCGGAGAATTTAGTAAGGCTTAAGGTGCTTACCTATACAGGTTCCGACTTGCTAGTGGCCCAGGGTGTACCTGCTGTTTACTAGACGTTACTGATGACGTTAGTCATTTTCTTTTTGATTGCCCTGCTTTCAGTTACTTGCGCGTTGAATTCAATATTATGAAAGGTGATCCTTCCCACATTGCTAGCAAAAATCACACTACCTTTTTCTCAAGTTTGCTGAGGCTGCTACGAGGTGCAAGTTTCAACTGGGCAACTAATTCAATGTGGTTTAGATATAAACCGTTTGTGAAACATGGCAAATCATTATTAATTTTAGCAAAAATGATCTGCTTCCTCTGTGATGCATATTTCCCTTTCTCATTTGTGTAATTTATAATATTAATGTATGTTCGTTAGGATGTTCATTAGGATTCGTTTCATTTATTTTCAGATTTTAATTTTTATTCCTGTTAAAATATAAATAGCTAAATTACAGATTTAGAATTACAATTTCTCATGTATACGCTAAATCAAACGTTGTCCCATTACTTATGAAAATTGTACATTACTGCTACATTATATTTACGTTTGTTTTCTTTTATTATATTTTATTAAATTTTTAAGAATGTTAATAGCGACTAAGTTCTATAATAATACTCTTGGTAATAGTCGGGACTATGTTTCCAATCATCCTGACTACTTCCCACAATATAGCAATAAGTACACTTTGCAAAGGACCTTTTGCACACAAAGTTTAACCATTCCTGATAATTTTAATTTTGATATATAGTTGCGTTACACCCACAGTCCTTCGCATCTTTATATACTTGCTACTTCAATATACGGTTTTTTAGCAAAAAAAAAAAACACAAAAACGGCTTAACCGTTACCTGCAGCAGATCGGGCAAGCGCATTAGCATTGTCTTCGGTCTATGACAAGGGAACCACCGCAACCTCTATTCCCTAACTTATAAATAACTTCCTCCGCAAAAAAAACAACTAACAATAATAGGATCTTGCTGATGAAAATACTTAAAGATAGCGGCAATTAGCACTAACAATAGTAATAAATTAATTGTTTCCTTATACTTTAATCGGTCAGCGCTTAAAATAATCGATAATACAAATGTACAGTCTCCCAAATAACAAGCGTCTAAAATGTAACTGATGAGAAGCCGTTTTATTCGGAAAGTATCATTAAATTTATGGGCTCTTTATTAGATTTGATCGGGCAGCAAAAAAATGTTGTTTGTTCTTCCGAAATATCGGTAAATTTGTAGGGTTTTATTTTTAAATTATTTTTTTGTAATCAAAATTATATACATTTTCCATATGCTATAGATTTCTTAAAATACATAGTTTACATAAAATATAATTTTTTCTTCAAACATTTCTCTTTAATCATTATTATATTACACACTAATAATTATTTCAAAATACATTTAAAAATCTAAGATTGTAAAAGTACCGTTTCTTTTTAAATTATAATATTATTTTAATAACTTTCAAAAATTCAATACTGCTTTATATCGCTACAAGAACTCCATAAATTCAACGATATTAAATGGCTCCTCATCGGGTACACTTTAGACGATTGTCCTCCAATGTTTCTATCTGTCAGTGACAGCTCAAAGTAAATCTAGCAGCTTCTAATACGAGTACGAGCATAAAATTATAACAATTTATAAAATGTAATAACTTAAACTTATCTCGCTCTTTTTTAAACTACGAGTAAATTAAAATATTGGTTAATACGTTCAAGTTCCGTTTTTTTCCCGCCTAATCCAAGAATATATTTAAATATAAATAAAACAATATTGAAATTTGAATTAACAAACAAAAAAAAAAACAACAAATAATTAACTTAAATTAAAACCAGAATATAATGTAACTTTCTACAACTAAGTTTTGAAGTTACATTTAAATTTATATTGTATATACAGTGAGTCAAATAAATATTCGGACATCGTTTCGAAAAATAAATTTGCGTGAATAAAAACGAAAATAAAAAACTTTATTGAGAAAATTTCTGCGTAAATTATAAATGAGATCTTCATGAATATATATATAATAAAAAAAATCACAAAAATAAAAAATTAACCAACTTCGGTAAAGAAAACATAACAATCATAAATTTACATGTCAAATTAATATTCGGACATGAGGAAAAACAGAAAGAAAAACATAAAATCCACGTTAATTGAATAAACTAGAAGTGATCAGTATTTAGTACTGAAACCTTTCGCTTTAATTACTGCAGCTAAACGTCGCGGCATCGAGGAAACCAAATTTTTCATAAAGTCAGAGGGAATTTTATTCCACTCTTCAAGTAGCCGTTCTTTTAATTGATTTTTTCTTGAAATGGGACTTTCTCGAATTTTTTTATCCAAATAGTCCCACAGATTCTCAATGGGATTGAGATCTGGAGACTGAGGCGGTGTTTCCAAAACTTTGGGGCAGTTATATAATAACCATTCGCGTGTTTTCCGGGCTTTATGTTTCGGATCGTTGTCTTGGTAAAATTTAAATGAAGTCGAAATTCCTAATTTTTCGGCGCTCTGACGAAGGTTTTTTTTTAAA
The DNA here is from genome assembly GCA_039619475.1 of Icerya purchasi. Lineage (NCBI taxonomy): Eukaryota > Metazoa > Arthropoda > Insecta > Hemiptera > Monophlebidae > Icerya > Icerya purchasi. Next base: position 256,432,419 of record CM077116.1, on the reverse strand, counting down.
ATCGCAACATACATATCTCCGTTCATATTCCCATCGATGAACACTAATGTACCTACTCCATTCGCCGAAAAACAACCCCATACCATTACATTACCACCTCCTTGCTTCACGGTTACATTCAGATGTTTTCGATCGAATTCTGTATTCGGTTTTCGCCAGACTCGCGGTTTTCCGTCGCCGCCAAAAATATTAAATTTGGATTCGTCTGCGAAAATTACGTCGTTCCAATACGTTTTATCGTGTAATATATAATATTTAGCAAACTGCAGACGTTTCTGTTGATTTGTCTCACCAATGTAAGGTTTACTTCTAACAGTTCGCGAATTGTATCCATATGATTTAATGACTGTACGAACTGTTTCGGCACAAACCTTTTCATTATTGCTTACGTTTAGTCGAGTAGCTAGTGTAGGAGCACTTAATTTTGGATTTTTTTTTATACTTCGAATAATATATCGTTTATCGGTCAACGAAAGCTTTTCAGGTCTTCCCGGTTGACAAATAGATTCGATCCTGTTTTCTTTATTGAAACGCGAAAGAATATCATAAACAGTACTTCTTGGCAGATTTAGTGTTAGCGCGATCTTATCCCCCGACATACCTTTTGAATAGTTGAAAATAACCAATTTCCGCGTCTCCAAAGAAGTATTCTTCGATTTACGACTCATTTTTCACACAATTAAATCAGAACAATTTCAAAATTCAAAAAAACGGTACTGTTACGCGTGGAATGTTGCAAGTTGTAACACGTACAAATGACTAATGTGGTACTGAACGCATATCGCGCGTTACTCGCGTTGTGGGAAAAACCCAGCGTCAGTTTTACCGATAGCATTTACAATGTCCGAATATTAATTTGACCTATCCATTTTTAATTGTTACGTTCTTTTTACCACAGTGGGCTCATTTTTTATTCTTGTGTTTTTGTTTTATTACATTATGTTCACAAAGATCTCATTTATAATTTACGCAAAAATTTGTTCAATGAATTTTTTTATTTTCATTTTTATTGACGTAAATTAATTTTTGAAAAAGATGTCCGAATATTTATTTGACTCACTGTATATATATATATATATATTGTTCTTTTTACATATATATCTTAATATATATTTTTTATTTTTTAAATTATTATTATTATTTTTTTCTTATACCGTAAATATTGTCTTCAAATTATAATAGTGCATGCAGAATTTTACGTTATTTGTTATTTGTTTTATTTCTATACAACAAAATTCATATAAAAAATTTAATTTATCATTAACTAGTGCAGTTGCTATATAACTTATTTGTTGCTTTTTGTAGTTGCGTCCATTTTATATATATATACATATATATACAAATTACATTATTAACTTCATTGCAAGTAATGCACAGATTGTTATATGATATTTTAAACCTAAATAAGTAATCTTTAAAAATACTATGACCGGTTAAAAATTGATTAATAAAAAAATTTGGCACAAAAATATTAATATCTAATCTACATTGTACATTCGGAAAAAAAAATAATATATTATCAAAGTTCTGATATATTACATTAAACATTTTTTTTTTTTTTTTTTTCGGATCGTAAACTTCTTATTCTACAAATCGTATATATAATTATTAATTCTTTTTTTTATTTGAACTTTTATTACATAAATAAAAATTATGGTCTGTATATTTTACGTGAACCAAAAAAAAAAAAAAAAAATTATGTGAGCCAACTCTACATTATGATTAATATTATTCTTTTTTTTTTTTTTTTTTTTTTTTTTGAAAAATATGTATTTATAATTTTTTACATACAAAAATTTTCGTCAAGCTAAAACGCTTGTCGACGAATTATCCTATTTGACATTTTACCATCTTAAATTAACTTATACATATACATAATCGTGTAATATTTACTTAATCTATCTATTTTACTTATCAATAATTAATAATCTATTTCTATTTCCTATATTCAAAAGTTTGTTTTTTTTTCTAGTTTTTTTGTTGCGCTTTGTCTTTTTATTTTATGTTTATTATTTGTTTTATATTTTCTTCTTCCTGAAGCCATTCCTTTATTTTCCTTTTTCTTTCCCCTATTTTTTCCTTCTCTATTATTTCTTTGGGTATTTTATTCAACATCTGAGTTATATTTATCCGTTTGCTTCCTCATCTTTGTTCTTGCTAACGGCAATTGGTACGAAAGTTTTTCCCTCAACTCGTATTCTGTGTTTATTCTTTCCTCCAATTCAATTTTCTTTTCTGCTGATGAGATCTTCAGTAATAAGTACATTCCTCTTATACTCATTACGTTTTCTTTTTTAATTATTTCACTATCGGTTTCTCCTTTATGATTTCCTATTAATTTCAAACATTTAATTTGCAGTTTATTTATTTTCCCCAAGTATGCTTTTCTCGCCATTGGGGATGCGTGAATTCTATATCTGATCCTTTGCCTGGGAAAAAAGTTTTTTTTTCAAAACTTTCGAGCTTTCGGAGCGCCAGGAGCCAGAATGTAAAGTTGTAAGCTCGGCTATATTTTTCTTGTAAATTTATGCATATGTTTGAGATACATTTTGGTGTCTTCAACGATTTTACACGGGAAATTACTTACGTGAACATCCTTTTTCTTTTTGCTGTTTTTGGCCCATTTTTTAACCGTAACTTTTTGATTTTGTAAAAGATCTTCTGCGCTTTATTTTATATGTTAAATTTCACTTTTAAAAGGTTATCTGGTTGTGAGTTATGGATTTTTTAATAGTAATTTTTGAGGTCGTCTTAAAGGGGACACCCGAATTGCGCACCAACACTTCATGCAGTGACAAGTCGGACTCGAATTGCGCACCGACCCGAAATAGCCTGCCTGCTGAGAACTCGAATTGCGCACCGCTTTTAAAAAAAAAAGCCCGGATTTTATAAAATCGACGAAGGAATAAAATCAGTAAAAGTGTGGTTCTTTCAGTGACTTCCAAAATGTGTTGTCATATCTCGATGGGGAACGTTTGCTATTTGGAATAACATTTCGGTAGCTTAGAAAAAACCTCCTTAAGGGTTTGCGAAAAATAGGCTATCTTTTTAAGTATACGATGCGTAAAAATGTTGAAAACCATATTGAACATTCAAATGTTATAAAGCGGCCATCAATTTTGCAGTCCAACAAATATCATGGTCCCGGTGTCATTTTCGTTTGTTTTTTTATATTTCATACCGGCAAACTTCCGGTACCCAATTCGAGTGTTTAGATTACTAAACCTTTTTTAACCGTCGGCCAGGTAAACAACGGTGCGCAATTCGAGTCTGGCCGTTTTAAATTCCATATTATATATATGTCTGACGGTTTTTTGGGTTTTTTTTCCGCCAGGAGTAATCGGTTGGCTTGCAGTTATAAATATGGTTTTAAAGAGAATTTAAATTAGAATTTATGATCCAATTTCGAAGTTCATAAGTCAAACCTTCGTGAGTTATTCGATTTTTATTTGGTTATAATAACGTGTAAAATAGTCAATGGATCGCTTAACGAGAGCCCACAGGCAGTTTTTAATTAAAGCTCGTGAAACTTTGCTTTTTATTCGGTTTTCACGTATATTTTATATACAGTTTAGAAGCTTAGGTATAGAGAGTCCCCATGTTCGATATTATTCGTTGTTATTACCGTGTGTGACCGAAAAATCAACTATTAACGCTTTGACGGTATACTACACTGCGAGTAGATTGTGCAGCTCCAGCGGGGTAACCACTAACACGACAATCGTTAGCGAATGTTTTAGCTGTTCATTCGATGAATCGCATAAAATGTGCATTTTGTGATAATTTTTGAAATGAATTGTTGCAAAAAAAATTATTTTAAAACTAAAAAAATCTTTTCTATAACATTGATTTCTCTTTCTTTTTAATTTATTAATTAATATGCACTTTTTGAAAACTGACACTGGATGGCTCACACCTTTGAGCCTCCTAGGAGGACCCCCCTCCGCCGCTATTTGTACACTAACTGATAGGTTTACTGCTGTCTTCCACGTGACTGCTGGCGATTATTTAATTATTTGTAATAATTTATGTCATAGCTTAGAATCGAACTCGGGACCTCTGCGACGGAAGTCAAGCGTTCTAGCAACTAGGATACCACGACGACCAGCCTCCCCCCCCCCGGCCGAAATGTCTGCGAAATAATAACTGCTTGAATTAAATGGACCGAAATTACGAATAAATTTATTTCTTTTCAATTTTTGACAAAAGAAAAGAAAATCGAAATTTTTATGAATTCTATAGAAACGACTATTTTTTATTTGTTTTTATTGTGGTGTTCAAATATTGCGTATATAATGATTGACTACAAGGCTTTAGTGTACCATTTATGAACAAATGTATTTCATAATAACACACACACACATATATTTATATCGAAATATTTTCGCCCCCTCCTCCTGAAATTTTGGTCCAGATGCGGCTCTGACGACGACTATTCAAAAATAAACGAGCAAATAAATACGCAATGAAAAAACTGCTGTATCAAGAATCATTTTGTTTTTTTCTAGACCGAAACCAAATTGGCTCCTTCAAGAACTTCAGCAGGCAGTGATTGATTTCGTTTTCTTTAAAGTTAATTATTCGGTAGGTTATTCTGTGGTCGAGTTGTGTAATGCGTTATTAACCTTTTTTACTCGATTTCAAGCAATGTTTAATTTCGTTCCGATGTGTATGCAATAGTACGCTGTTTATGTATTGAGTATTCAGCACTTGCACAACACTTCGAGTGGACACTTAGACATTAGGCTGAACGGCGTTCTTCCCTATTTAGAAATGATACGTTTACTGCTTTATTAGGCCGGTGTTTGGATTCGGAGGTTTGTTCTGAGAACAGCGCGATTCCGAAATTTTATTATTCCTGGTCATTGTTTCGTTCGGCTTTACAATCGTCATGTATTATTTATAAGCACGCTTCTTCCGGACAATTTTGTTCCGCCTGTCATCCTTCGCTAACCAATCGACCCATTCTCACATCCGATTCCTATTCGCTTTCTCTTCACCTTCATTTTCGTCGAATTTTGTCTTGGTATTTCGCCGGCCGGACCTTTTGTATTGTGCACTACATGTTCATCTGGTTTGTAATTCGATTCGTAACGGATGTTATTATGATTATAGACAAAGTGGCCATTGGTGTCTGCAGAGAAATATTGTTCGCCAGTTAGTAATTCTATTATGTGTAGCCTTGCTAAACACAGCGGCGACGCGCATTAGTAATAATTTTTTCCGCTACTTCGTTCCATTCTTGCCATCCTTTGTTAGTCTCAGCCGCTCGCTATTAATAATGTGACAATTCTCCTCTAGTACGTACAGAAGGAAGCAGAATAAGGGGACCGATAAAAAAAAAAAAAAAGAAAACCCTTCCGCATTACTTTCTCCCCATCGAGACGACTATTATTCATCAGTAATGTACATAACTTCATTGCCGTTGTTTCTCTGAGAAAATAAATAATTAAATTTTTTTATCCGAAACATAATACCGCGCAAAATTAACATGCAAACATGTTTAATTTAGCATAAGGTCTTTAGTTTTTGCATAAAAACATCTCAACTCTATCATTACCGATAGAATCATCCGATTCCCTTTAACATTTTAATATTTACTTTCAACAGGCAACTGTGAAAATTGCGTTAAAATTTAGACGCTGGTTTTTGGAATCGGTCAAAACAAAGAGACAAGGTGCAGAAGAAGTTCTACACGTGACAGTCGTCATTCTTACGCCGGCGTTAATATGAAAAACCGTTGAAAAAGTTGTAGAAGACGTTAGAAAAAACCGGTATGAAGTATGCAATTCTTTCCTATTCCGTCTCAAAAAGACCAAGCTATCCATTTCTATAGTAAAAGAACGACGATAGCGTAGTCAACTGAAAAAGTTCTTCTCGTATAGAAGAACTAAATTCCGTAGGTTCATCACCGGGATTAGGCGCGATCCGAATATTGCTACATTGAAAGATCACACTTGGAACTGATTGTAAATGTTTGATTTATCGCTATACAAAAATTCTCTAAGTGTGTCTGTCTGTATACTAACTAGAGTGCATACTATGGTTATTGCCTCCACATGACTATTAGCGATTATTTAATATTATTTGTAATAATTTCTTGTCGTCGCTTGGGATCGAACTCAGGACCTTCGTGACATCAGGCGCTCCGGCAACTAGGCACACTCTCATAATAACTATTTCCGACGTAAAATAAAAATATCGTTCATTTACGTAAAATTCGGAAATCGCTAAACGAATTTCAAAAGTTTCTTTAATTAATTACGCGACGTCTGCAATCTCACAAATGTTTTATTGCACGCACACGCGTGTGTGTGGAAATAATGCATGTGTATAATATTTAAAAATTTAACTCCTAAAAACGATCAAGACCAGCTGCTTCGAAATTTTATGTTATATATTTAGATTTATTTTTAGGATTCCGTACACATATAATGTACGGAATCCTAATAAGAGTATTCGGAAACGACAAAAATACCAAAAAACAAGCAATAACACACGAACGGTTTAATTTATAAACTTCAAAATTAGATCATAAATTAAAATTAAAATTCTCTTTAAGAAAACCGAACTCCTGGCGGCAAAAACCCAAAAAACCGCAGGGAATACGTAATATGGAATTTAAAACTACCTCAAAAATCATTTAAAAAATCATAATTTATCAGCAGGGAAATCTTTAAAGGTGATATTCGAAATATAAAATAAAATACAAGAGTTATTTAGTAAAAACAGAAATATTTACACCCCCCCCCTTTTGGTCCAAAACAGCGAAAAAAAGAATGTTCACGTATTAGCCCGAGTAAAAAAGGTTGAAGAAACCAAAACCTATTGCAAACATATGCATAAAGGACCGCTTCATAGGAAAAATATAGCCAAGCTTACTACTTTGTATTCAAACCCTTGGGGCGCCGAAAGTTCAAAAATTTTGAAACAATTTTTTTTCCCCCGGGCATGTGATATATTGTTGGAAAGATCGCTATTTGACGGGAACAAAACCGTAAGTCATTTTCTTAACGAAACTTTTGAACTTGACGAAAAGTTCAAAAAAGTGCGCAAGTATCATAGTTAAAAATTTCGAACAAGATTAAAAATTTGCAAATCTCCGTATATTTTTTCGAGTTTGGAGCATCCGGGTTTCCAACGTCAAAATTAGATTCGCCCCCGGAGAGGGGAGGGCTGAATACTCGAAATTTTTTAAAAGAAATAATTTTTCGCTCATGTGATATATCGATAGAGAGATCACTATTTGTCGGGAACGAAACTGTATTTCATTTTCTTAATGAAATTTTCGAGATGGCGATAATTTCAGAAAATCTCAAAAAATTACGTTCTTCTTCCTCTTTGCAGCGGAAAAATCAAATTACTTTTTCTTTGAATTTAGCATATTACGTGAATATAAATATTATGGTTATCTTTAAGTTAACATACGGAATCCTTAGCGCATGAAACATCATGCTTGACTGAACTTGTTAAATGCTAAGCTCGCTCGGGCAAATGATATACACATCTTTAAGATCAAATTTGCAGTATTATTAATATTTTTAAGTTCATCAACAACTTTCAATAGCTGACCGAATCTACATCCGATTCTTTTCCCTTGTGTCGTTTCTAGGCGAAGATCAACATGCTCAAAAGGGGAGATAAACAAGTTCAGTCAAGCATGAGGTTTCATGCGCTGAGGATTCCGTATGTTAAGTTAAAGATAACCATAATTTTCATTTACATAATACTAAATTCAAAACAACAATAATTCCAAAACAGATATTTTTAGTCCAGTTCTTTTTCACACATCACGCAGTGTCATCATATTGTACTGCAAAAAAAAATAAATTCTAATAAATAAACGCTATTTAGTCCTAGATTTTTGGAAGGATTAATTATCAATAAATATTTAAAAAATCTGTAATTGTACTTGTTTGTTTTCCGAACTTCTATATAGTTATATTTGAATACTATTACTTAAACCACCTTCCTTGTTTGTCACTATTTATTAGATTACGATTTTTAAATAAAATTTATTTAGATATATACACGAAATTTTAAATAAACTACGCAAACATGCCAGAATGAGCATATTTTCAACCCCATTCGAAATTTATAGCTATAATATTCGCGATGCAAACAGGGGGCTACATATTAGTTCTCGCGCTTTTTGAACTCTTCGGCAAATTTGAAAGTTTCGGTAAGAAAACGAAATACGGTTTCGTTCCCGACAAATAGCAATCTTTCCAACGATATATCACATGCCCGGGAAAAAAAATATTTTTTCCAAAATTTCGAACTTTCGGTGCCCCGAAGGTCCAGTTTTAAAGTTGCAAATCCGGATGATCCAAACTAGAGAATATACGGGGATGCGCATTTTTTTAACCGCGTTTAAAATTTTCAGCTTTAATATTCGCATCGCTAAACGGGAGGACATGCCATTTTTCGCGCTTTTTTGAACTTTACGGCAACTTTGAAAGTTTCGTTAAGGAAATGGAATACTGTTTCGTTCCGGACAAATAGCGGTCTTTCCAACGATATATCACATGCTTGGGGAAAAAAATATTTTTTATAAAATTTCGAGCTTTCGTCGCCCCGAGGGTCCAGTTTTAAAGTTGGAAATCCGGATGTTTCAATATACGGCGATGCGCGTATTTTTAGCCGCGCTCCAAAATTTTTAACTACAATACTTGCGACGCTAGGAGGGGGGACACGTAATTTTTTGCGGTTTTTTGAACTTTTAGGCAACTTTACATAACTTTTGTAACGTAATTTTTTGATTTTATGAAAGTACTCCCGCATTGTAGTTTATATTTTGAATTTCAGCGTTATAAGTTTATCTAGTGACGAGTTATGATTTTTTAAGTGATTTTTGAGGTCGTTTCATGTACCATATTATATATTCTTGACGGTTTTTTGGGTTTTTTGCCGCCCAGGGTAATCGGTCATCTTCAAGTTATAGATCGTTTTAAAGAGAATTTTAATTGTGATTTATGTTCCAAATTTGAAGTTCATAAGTCAAGCTGTTCGTGAGTTATTGATTTTTATCTGATATTTTTGTCATTTGTGTACCATCTTATTAGGATTCCGTAAGTTATTACGGAATCCTAAAAAACAAAAAAAAAACCCAAAAACCAACTTTACCTTATTATTCCGAAATTACTTTTTAAGTTGGTAATCGACTACAGGTTATCATCAGTTACTTCTTTATGATCTTGAAAAAAACTAGAAAAACTGAAATGTATATTTGAACCTCGTACCATTGGTCTTTATAGCTTATGTTCCTACTTATTTTATCGGAAGAAATATTTCAGCAAACAGATTCTTAGCTGAAATCTGTAACTGTTAGTCTCCTTCAAAGATATTCTGCTAATTCTGGTTAATACTAATTCCTGTTTCATAGAAATCGTTAGTAAACATTATCCTGACGTCATCTGTGTCGGCTCTAGAGTATAAATACCAAATGGTCAGCTTTCATTATTAATTCTGTATCGATACGAAAACACCGAAGTTTCAGTGTACGCAGAGGAGTTGTTGGCATAAATAAATCTCTTGATCTAGCATTTTAATCCGATGTTTCCGGTACCACAAAAATTAAATAGGCAGCGTAAGTATTCTTACTGCGCTGAAATTTGACAACTTCAACCACAGATATCCTTCATTTATAATACAAAATCGAAATACTTTAATATAACAATGAAAAATGTCGTTTTTTATGTTGCGCGCTGGGTCATTCCTGCAGCGGAAGAGACTGCTCTGGGGATGGTTTGGTCATCCCCTTTAGTTCCATTTTCGGACACTTCCGTTGTAAAATTAAAACGTGTATAATAATAGCTCTGCTTGAGTCAACTACTATGTAAAAGTCCGGGTCGTTAGTAACCGCACTACTACATCGCAATGTCTACGTTTCAATCTGTTCCGTGGTATTATTCTCTTCCTGCGGTTATTCCTATTACACTTCTACGTATGATGTTACTGCAATTAGTCGTTGCGGACATGCCGTGGTATTTATTTATTTTTTGGCCACCTCGACTACGGACATTAGTTTAGTGTAAGTGAAATTTCTGTATATTTTCAATGTGTGGCAGCGAGATGCCCGAACAAGCCACCATTGTCTAACCAACTACGACAGCTGGTTGACGCTCCGTAGTGTAGGCTTAAATTTTACCGTGCAGCAGGTTTTGTTATTTATCGTAATGCTCACACCACTTTTCTAACTTTGTACAAGCTGTTAACCATATTTACTTCAGTTTCACAAAATAGCGCATTAACAATCGCTTCTTTAACAACTTAATATCCTGGGGAAGCCTCCTTCCGCCATCATAGCGTGTCTATTTGCCTTGTTGTACAATTATCGTAATATTGTTCAGACTGATCATTAATTAATTTATATTTTTCGTCTACGTATTTAATTATTTATTTTTCTTTCTTTCTTTTTCTCTTTCTTTATCGGAAGTAAAATTTTGAATTTACCGAGAGTGTTCTGATTTATTATTAGCGGTGAAATTTCTCTGTTTTAATTCTGTTTGCGAAAATTTTTAGTAATTATTTTGTTAATTGTGTTCTTCCAATTTTTCCTACTCGCAGATTTTAATAGCGGTCGATTATAGTTAATCGATTCTGACCAAAAATCCAGTGATAACAAATGATACATATTGCTGTTCAAAACGTATGTTCCCGGCTTTTGCTTTTTAGTGACACTTGCGTGTCCGTTGCATCTCGATCGCGACGTGGTCAATTTCAGTTTTCTCTTATGTTTTTCTCTAGCATTCTTATTGTTTTCTTTTTTTATTATTATTTCATCACAACTGACCAACTTTAGTGGTCATTTAGCGATTAATTTAATATGATAAAGAATGTTTCGTGCAGGGGTAGTATTCAGTAGTACTCCCTCTAAACTTTATATTGGCTGGACAAGGTCTAAAGGCTTATTTCGCTACAGTCTGCGTATTTCACCGGAGTTATTCAACAAATTAGTAGCAAGTGGATTCATATGAATATTAAGTCGGGCTACATGTTTATTTGCTTATCTTTTGATTTCATCCTCCATAACACGACGTTTAAGTCATTCACCAGGGAGCTGCAGTAATGGTTCTCAGTACTCTATTTTGATATCGCTGTATTTTCTGTAAGTTAGATGTTTCTGCGCACCCTAACCACAGCTATATACCGTACAGCCAGATCGGTTTTAGAGCTACTGTTTTATATAATAGAGTTTTATTTTCTAACGGCAACCCTGATCTCCTAGCTAACAGTCACGACATGGTTCTAGTTTTAAGCATCAAATGCTCGATTTTTTTCTGAATGTGAGTATTAGCCTAACATCCAAGTGCATGATTCAATATTTCACATCATTGGCATTTGGTATTAGGACGTGATTTATTTTGATTGGCAGGCGTTCAATTTTTCGATTTGTGAATGAAATATACGTCGACTTACTTTCATTGACTACTATGCGCCATCGTTTCAGCCAAGTCTTTAAGTGACTCCTGCCGTTTTTCTACGGCTGTGTTTTCACATTTATCCACGGCCAAGACGGCTGCGTTATCCGTGTACAACTTCTGCATTGCCCAGACGTGTAGATTAAGTATAATATTGGACCTAGAACGCTTCCCTGCGGGACCCCGGCCCTTACCGGAAACATATCTGAGTATTCATCGGCCATTTTCACTCGAAATTATCTTTCTCGTTATTTTTTGCACAAAGTTTATTTGAAAATTATTTGAGCAACAGTTATCGATCTATTTTTTTTCTCCCGTTCTTCTTTTTTTTTTGGCGAATATTATACTGTTTAATTTTCTGTCATATAGTCGCTTGATTTTTTATTATTTGTTTTTATCTTTTTTAAAATAAATTACAAAGACTTGTTGATGGTCAAATGGTTTTGCATCGAACCATAAAAAAACAACAACAAAGAAGTAAAAAAAAGGAAAACAACAAGACACTATCGGTTTGTTTTTTTAATTAAACTTTTTATCGAGATTAAGAAGTTTCTTCTTCTTATGGAAGTGCACAAAATGTTTATATATATATATATATATGTATATGTTATATTTCATCTATTTGTCTCATCATTACAGATAAAATTTAATCAAAAAATGGTTAAAGTGCTGCGATTTTTTTCTGAAGTCGGCTTACCAACGAACCGTTAAATTCGAATATTCCAGCGAAAACTTGCTGTCTAACTAATTGCGTTGCAAAATGTCTGGTCGGCCTAGAATATAAAATTATTATTATCGAATCGTTTCACTTCAGTGCGAATTTAATAAAACTTTTGCATACTATCGAAATAAAACACCACGTAGAATATTTCTCATGAGCACGCTTTCTTCTGTCTAATTGTTATTTGTGATTTTTATTAGTAAAAAGGTAGTCACGATAGTAGACGCGCTTTTTTTATTATTATTTTCACCTTAATAAATCTGGTTAATCCGATGATGTTTACTAAATGTAATCTTTACAAACCTGTGATCCGTTGTTCTGTACCATGTATTTTACCGACGTCGTCAAAACTTCTAGGCGGAGTGTAGAAAAGTTTTTGAAAAGAAAAAAAAAAAAAGACTTAAAACCACATAGTTAGAGTTTAGTAATATTTTTAATTTTTTTTTTTTTTTTTTTTTTTTTTTGTAGTTAGACATTCCTTTTAATTTGGAAGCGGCTGTGCCGTAGAACATTCACTCTAGCCCGTAGTGAAACTTTGATCCGTTTTATCATTGCTATTTTTAATGAAGAACTAGAATAGTTAGATGAGTAAATTTTCAGTCAGAAGGGAAAATAAATCTTTCAGTTTATTCCACGAGCGTCAAACATTATGCGGAGATTTGGTGTAAAATTTTGATCGGACTTACAAGTGCGTTTCGAGACATGTAAAAAGAGGTATCGATAAACGCGAACAGAGTCGCTCTTTGAAGTCGTTTCAATCAGACAAAGATGATAACGAGCTCTATAATAGAACTATCCTCTCCGGAAGTGCGATTTTCTCGCTGAATGTATAAAATATTTTCCGATGTGCACACTTATTGCTGTCTTTACCAGCCGCGAATTTTGTATATTTTGTCCATCGTATCGTCCCGCTGCAGTTACGTTGTACGTTTATAAGGGGAAAAAGGTCCGATTTCTTCGACCGGAAACGTCTCAGATTGTGCTTGTTACTATATTTCTTCATTCGTCGAAATTTGCAATTTCAAATGCATCCAAAAAAAATTTTCCTCCGGCATTCATTATTAAAACACCTCTGTCATTGCGTCGGTTTTCAGTGAAGTTTAACCTTGGGATGCTTTGCCTAACGTTAGGTTTTTGCTGAAAGTTCTTTTTTTTTACTAGCAGTTAAAAGCGTCATGTCACAGAGTACACGGATGAGGGCATTGCCGTCGCTTTTTATCATCATCCAGTCGTCGATCAGTATTTATTGGTATTTGCGCTTCTATTGCTAATTTTTACACTATACTCGCGAGAAAGTCCTCAGTTTATACCTTTTAGACACGGGAAAACTCTCTATAACTACTCTAATTGAAGGGGGGGGGGGGGATTAAAAACTCACTAACATTCAACTAGATCTACTTGGAACAAGGACGACCGCGAAGCATGTCCCTGCCGAAATGTAACGAGATCGAAATATCGTTGAAGCTGAATCGTTGAAGCCGAAACGACAGAGAACAGAATAACACATCTCTCAGCGTAACGATACTTTATATTTAAGGATAGTCCACAAAAATCGTTAACAAAGCGTTCAAGGTAATTTTATTACTGCTTCGCCCGTAATCCTCCCGTACTATACTTTTATTATTGTTCTTTCTATTTTTTCTTGATATTTTTCCCTTTCCTGACAAGTCCCACTCTTTCCCAATTTTTTTTTGTTCTTAGTTACCTTCATTAACAGTTTCAAAAAAATGTGTTTTCTTCGTGACGATGAACAAACCGAATCGACCTAAAATAAAGAGAAAAAACAAAAGAAGCTATGTGAAATACAAAAACCGATTTCTATTTTCAAGGGAAATTTAACTTTCTCTAAGTTTATCCGCAGAAAGTTAAATATACGAGGGTGGTTCAAATATAAACCGGAATTTTTGAAATAAATGCGCGAAAAATTTATTGTGGAAAAAGTGGTTGCACTGGCAGTTAGACCGGTTTGTTACGAAGCGTGTAGAGCAATTAGAACCGCGTAAGCTCACTTTTTAGTGTAGTTAGAGCCATAAGTGAAAAAGAAGTACCAGTGTCTGTTGCGCAACGCATCATTATTCGTTTTTTAGTCAAAGACGACGTAAAATCCGTGGAAATTTACCGAAAATTACGCGAACAGTTCGCGGATGAGTGTCTCTCCAAAACTCAAGTGTACGAGTGGTGTTCCGCGTTTCGAAAAGGACGTGAAGTGGTGTCAAACATAGCACATGCGCGGCGCCCAAAAACCAGCATTACAGATGAACACGTCAAAGCCATCGAACAACTCATTTTGGCTGACCGACGCGTCCGTGTACGCGATATGACCGACGAATTGGGCATCAGCATAGGTAGTATTGAGACAATAATTCATGATCGGCTAGGTTATCGCAAAATTGCAGCCAGATGGGTGCCAAGACTTCTGAATTTTGAACAGAAATTCACTCGTTGGGAAGTTTGTACGCGTCTCCTGCAGCGGTATGAAGAGGAATGAGAGAATTTATTGCGGCGAATATTCACCACGGACGAAATTTGGGTACACTACTATACGCCGGAGAGTAAACGCTCGTCTATAGAGTGGCGGAAGAAAAAAGAGGGAGCGCCAGTCAAAGCGAAGGTTACACAGTCAGCTGGGAAGGTGTTGTGTACCGTGTTTTGGGACATGAAGGGAGTGATCGCAGTCGATTTCCTAACTGAACAACGTACTGTGACGGCGCAGTATTACAGTAACCTCCTAAAAAACACAGTCAAAGCGGCCTATCGAACAAAAAGGCGCGAAATTCCGATCCGTAGTGCGATACTGCTTCAAGACAACGCCAGGCCACATACCGCTCGGCTCACGATGGAGACATTGGCCGAATTGGGCTGGGAAACACTTGAACATCCTCCTTACAGTCCAGATTTGTCGCCGCCTTGTAATTATTATTTGTTTGGCCCGTTGAAAGAAGCACTTGGTGGACAACGTTTCGACAGCAACGATGAGGTGGAATCGTTCGTGCGCGAATGGCTATGTGACAAGCCGTGAGATTTTTACGAAAAAGGAATAAAAAAATTTCCGGAGAGGTGGAAAAAGTGCGTAGCGTGCGAGGGGGGTTATCTCGAAAAATTGTAAAAAATATGAGCACTGTAAGTATAAAATAAAAATTTTTATGACGAAATTCCGGTTTATATTTGAACCACCCTCGTACTACGTGTAAAATCATTTACTTGTAGCGTGTGCTTTAGTCTAACTTAAAATTACCTTACTGACTTAAAAGATTATCGATAGTCGCAAACTTTAAATCATTTCCTTTTGAATTATTTCACGTTTTGTTAAACCGACCGTCACTTGTAGACGCGTAGAGCACTTGTTTAAAATGTGACCTTTCATCTTCGACGCTGTACAACAATATTACGAGGATCAGTATACCAAACAAACACCTAAAAACTTTGGTATATCGAAAATAAATATGGCACACTGTTCTCACGCAGATTCGAGCGAAACACGTAACATTAGGTCGTTGTTGTCCACCGTGTTGCGTATAACATATTAAATACTCCGGAATTTAATATTAAACTCGTTCAAGTGATGAAAAATGCGATCTACTGATTAATCACAATAATGAGGATTATTCAAAGAGATAAATTATGGACAAAACTTGAAATGTTGTTAAAAAAGAGTTAAATGAGCCTCAGGTAAACGAAATCAATTTATTTTATGCAAAAATACAATCCAGCTTTCTCCATCAGACATGTAATTCGCAAAAATGTGTGACTTTAATCGAGAACCAGGCAAAAAATTGACAACATACGAATACTTTACAGGCCACCGTCCATCTTTAATTAAGTAATTTCTAAATCTTCATTTCAACTTATTAGTAACATTTATCATTCCTTTTTTTTTAGCCAGATTTGTACGGTCTCCATAAATAACGATTTCGAAATTTTCGAACAATTGTAAGTAAAAAATTAGAAGTATCATAATAATAGTAATCTCATATATGTATATACATATATATATATATAAACTCGGCCATTTTGGCTTCGCAAAGGGCTGTGCTCCTTGACCCCTCTTGCTTTCATTTCTGTCTCTTTCTCTTCTATACTTTGTATAAAATGATCAAAATTTACAACGTAATTCTTACTAGCATCGACACAAAGAAATAATAACATAACCACAAAAATCCTATTCTAACATTTAACTTCCATTTTATAAAATTAAGACATGTTTTCGTTACATTTTTCGTTACATATTTCACTACATAAAATTGTGACATTTTTTAAATAACAATAACAAAAATCCTATAAAATATAACAAACGTTACATAAAATTGGGACAAATTTTTTTGGGACATTTTTTGGGACATTTTGCGTTACATAAAATTGGGACATTTTTTCGAATGGAAGGTAGCCTAAGAATTACGTTGTAATTAATATATATACACACATTTAGATTTGGCTATAGACAGGCCGGTTTTTGGAAGGCCAATTCGCGCTATGAGATCCGTTTAACGAGTCTCATAACGTTTTACCGTTTTTGACCGACTTTTCATGATGTACAGATTACTACGTGTCTTTTGGCAAATTTTTGTGTGGCTCTCATAATGAATATACACTTCCATGTATGTACAGATTTAGTTCGATAGCTTTTAAGCAGAGAGCGCTTTACAGATTGTATAAATGCTTTGTGATTTAGGATCTCGTGTAGTTCATGTGAAGCCCCTCACTATGGCAACATTACATTTGTATATACAAACAGACCCGAATTATTATAACGTTTACGCGAGATCCAATAAGTACAGAATTTCTTTGTAATTTTAAAAATATATCATTATAAAGATGACTAAAGAATGTTGCGAGATCCAAGGAGTGATCATTTAAACATGTGACATCGGCAATACCATTCGGTATACTTGATTAATATTACGTAAAATACATTTTAAAGTTTTAGATTATTTTACTATTTTATAGAATCGTAACGGTTTAAGAGACTGAAAATTCAATTTTAATAATATTTACTATAGATTATTTTCAAAATATATCAGTGGGTAGTTAGACACAGTGTTTAATTTTCATAAATTATTCTGGTTTAGATCTAAGTAACTATGATCAAAATACACTTATAATTAAGATTCATAATTTATCAAAGTTGAAGCTTCATTTGCAAGTTAATGAACAATAATATCTTATTCCTCTGCCATATTTAATAATGAGATATAATTCTCTTAACGTAATCGAAGTTAATAAAATGCTTTTTTACAAAAAATAAATACCGATACTTGAAGGTTTATTATAAAAATTTAAAAATGCACTAAAAAGTAAAAAAGTAATTACTCCCGATGAGAAAATATATATATCAGAGTGATATAACACTTAAGTGGTGATATTGTAATTCGTATACAACATTAACTTTTTGGAGTTGGAATTAAATTCATGTTAGGAACAATTTAATCAACATTTAATGCAGTTTTTAATTATTCTTTTAATATGAATTTGATGCCAACTCCAAAAAATTAATGTTGTATAAGAATTACGATATCACCTTAAGTTATATCACTCTGATATATATATTTTATCGGGAGTAATTATTTTTTACTTTTTAGTGCATTTTTAAATTTTTATAATAAACCTTGAAGTCGGTATTTATTTTTTGTAAAAAAGCATTTTATTTTTTACTTTTTAGTGCATTTTTATTCAATTAAATTAAAACATTTTAATAAGAACAGATATTTCCACGGTAAAAACACCAAAAGTTACATTTCCATGGTAATTTGGCAAATTTATAGTATTTTAAGTCAAAAATCTAATCCGACGGTGAAAACAATTATGAATGAAAAGCATCCAAAAAACTTCAATCTCCCGCATTATTAAGGATAACTCAAAAACTATCGGTCAGACCTTGATCAAATTTAAATGGGACCACATGACAAACACCACCTTTCAAATAAAAGAAGAATCATCAAAATCGGTTCATCTAGAAGAAAGTTCTGTGGTAACACACATAAAAAAAAATAAAAAAAAAAAATAAAAAAAAAAAATAAAAAAAATACAGTCGAATTGAATACCTCCTCCTTTTTTGAAGTCGGTTAAAAAACTAATACTAAACATTGAATATATACAAACTCTCACATAGAAATCAAATTTGGACTTGATTAAATTTTATATTTTGTCCCCGAATTTATTCATTTAGCCAGTATTGTCAGTTACTTGAATTTACTTACATGTATCTAAACTTTATATTTATTTTCTATACTGTTTTATTCGGTTTTGTTTTTTTCATTACTGAGCTTGTTAGAAAGTACATTAACCTAATAACGTATGAAAGTTAGGATTAGAATAAGTAAAACTTAAATTGGTTTCTATTTTCCTCAAAATCATCAGTTACTTCAATTTCGTCAAATTTTTTCCTGTATATTGTTCCCCTTTTTCGAGAGCACTTTGGTCACTTTAGACGTTTGATAAATACTTTGGCCTAACTTCAAAATTGTATACAAAATTGGTTATTTAAAATGGTTAATGATGATGTGTCATTTCTTAAACAGAATGGGCAATGGATTTCAAATATATGTAATATGAATTAAGGAACAGAATCGAAAGTTTTTTTTCTTTTCTTTTAAATTTGGTCCGAATAAATGCATGAAATAGATGAAAAAAGTTGATTTTTTATTTTATTTTATTTGATATGAAAACTTCTAAAACAGGAACAACTGAGATGAAGTGTAAAGAAAGAATATGAATGGCATTATATAGAGCCGGAAGATCAAGTCTTAAGAGTTGAGAACTAAACAAATCTTGTTTCAAGGGATAGACTGGAATATTCAAAAAATATGTGATCTCCATTACAAACATAATAGGAATTATCAGAATACAACGTATAGAGTCTTAGTCAAGACAAAACGGATTAGAGAAGAATGAAGAAGACTGATGAGAGAAATGAAGGCAAGGTAGTTTAGTAGCTATATCAAGTACCTATTTCTGCAAATAGTTCGGACAAGCGTAGTTCTTTTGCTCGAAGCTTTCTTGCTAATAACATGCTTGTAAAAAAATTGTCAGTAGTAATATTTCCCCCATGGCCGGTATATGGTTCCGCCAATTTCAAAGCTCCAAACTGCCCAAGTGGGACCACCGATGATTCTCTCATCTTTTCCTAAATATGGGAAGCCGTTTACTATGGTACTTACTATTTACATCGGAAGCAAACCAGAATTTTATGCCAAATTTGTCTGGTTTATTGGGCATGTGTATTGAGTAAATCTGCAACGTGCTTTTGTTGAAAACAACTGTTCATCTATAGAGATATAAGCTCCTGATTTCTGACTGTTTTCGATAAATTTGTACCAAACTTCAGATACCAAAACGAACTTATTATTTTGTAAGTGTTTGCTTCGTTGATTTCTGTTGTCAAACCGAATAAACCTCATGACTTCGGTAAACTCATTTTGGCTCGTAATTGTCGAGAGAAATGACGGACCCCATTTCTGATTCCATAAATAAGATAAATCCATATTTTTAGCCTCGTATGAACCGCGTGCATATAAAAGTCCAATAAATGCACGTAATTTTGCAGCACATAAATTCCATTTCTCCGAAGACAAAAGGGGGATTCGACAAACCACGGCTATGTACAAAGTGATATTGCATTTTTCGATTATGGCAAGATAATTTATCATCATTTTGTACTCCTTAAAATGATTTCAAATATCCCCTTTATTAGCGCAACGTTCTCGAATATTGCGAAAACATATTACAACAAAAGGACACGGTTTAAAGAATACCTGGACATCTCACTAGAAAAATGAGCGGTCATACACGGCGGGAATCATTCAAGAATTTGCAAAGAAATTCAACGTTCCGGTTACGCCGTATCCTGCTTACAGTGCTAAGACTTACGTGTTGGTTGTTTCCAAAAATGAAAAAAAAATTACGGGATTAACGATTCGAATTGAATACAGATATCGTGAACTCTGTGCACAAGTTTATCCAGAGCATCTGTAAGATGAGTATGAAAAAATAATGATAGGAAAATGGAAAGAAAGGATGTGTCGATGATTCAGCATAGTGATGTATATTTCAAAATGAATAACTTTTTTTGTGAAATAAAATTTTTCGTGAAACTTACCGGGTTTAGCGGTTATGCCTTTATTTAAACATCCATAGCGAAGCGAGTTGTCGCACCGAACATGGTGAAGGTAGTTAATAGATTGCCTTACAATCTTACATCATCGGCAGACCAGTGAGTCGTTGTTTCGGAGCGAACTCTCGGTATCTTTGAGACATTGTAAATTAAAATAACTCAATAAGTTATGTTAGAATGTAATAGAAAATAGAAAGATTGAGGTGAAATTAATTTGAAATATAACAAAATCATAGAATTATTACGATATTTAATACACACAATTACAGGAAACACTTTTATTATACTTATTTTATATTAGTAATTAATATTTTATCTATTTATCGCTGGTGGAATGGGAGTGTACATTCTTGGCTATGGGTTCACCTGAACCAATTTAATTCTCTTCTATGATCTTTCTTTTTTGTACTTTAAACAACTGCCTATCTTTACAAACGCTAGATATATTCTTAAGAACATGAAGAAACTTTTTTAGAGACACTTTTCAGCCACCTTATCTGGCCGTCCATATTTCTAAATTGAGAAACTGGCTAAAGCCTAATTTCCTTCATCTGAATATTTAATTTTACTACATTTTTCTAAGGACAGATTTTTGATATTTTTTAAATTCCCTTGCTCTTGATTAGATTCCAACTTCGACTTACATCTCTTATTTTTTTCTTTACTTTTCTCCTCGTTTTTTACTTCAGTTTTTAACATAATGAACTGTGTAATCTCTCTCGGGCTATCATTTCCTTTCAGAAATTTTAATAAACATAAATTAACTAACATAATAAAGAAATCACCGGGAGTATTTAAAGGAAGGAATTTAAAAATTCTCCAAAAAGTTAAATTAATAATAGATGGATGCAAGCGTGTTTAAAATGGTGGATTTCAGTCCCTATAGTCAAAATTTTTCAAAAAATACACGAAATTTAGTACAAAAGAGAATGGGATATTCACGCTGTAGCGCAATTACTGTAATACTGCAGTAAATTTGAACGAAGTTGTTGATAACTTCACTAGAAAGACATAACAAACGAAAGCTTTTAGATTGAATTATGTATTATTTTTATTTTTTAAAAAGAGAAAATTCTAATTATTAACTTACTTAAAGCCTGAAATGTGTTAATGGAAAAATGGTTCATTATATTTATTTATTTTTTACTTTATAAATTTTATTACGTTCTGTAAAACGAATATCACTTGTTCGCAAATATCCACATATTCGTATTATTTATATCTGCAAAATAATTATAGAATTATATATATGTGTGTGTGTGTTTTCGTTGTTTTCGTTTTTATTCTGCGTTTTCTAAATCGTTTTATTTTGTTTTATCTATTTTTTTTTTGTTTTTTTATTTTCTATTTTTTCGCATCTGTCTTTTTCCATTTACGTTCATATTTTGTTTTTATCTACCCGGGCACTTATTAAACCATCCGTTTCCAATGTCAAAACACAGCTTGCAATCTTGTTATCTAGTTGCTCGTTGACCCTTCTTTCGTTCCATATTTGTCCACCACTTTTTCCCTTTTATTTTAACTGTATACATACATATATACATGCATACACGCACATATATATATATATATATATATATATATATATAAATAAATTTCATTTTTTAGTTTGAAATATTCGTTAAGTTGAAATGGGTGGTAGAGAAAGAAGTGTGTGTATTTTACTCTAGGGAGTAATCTTGTTGTTGGTTGCGTTACACAAACGTGTCAGTCTTGCGGAGCGCCTAGTACAAGATTTATATCCTCATCCGGAGATCTTATCCGCCATCGATAGATCATTTCGCTTATTATACGCCTTCATGTTATAACTTTTACGTTCTACTTGTTTTGAGAAATTTTTAATTTTCCATTTTTAATCTGCTCCGTGATATTCTTTAATCTCATTAACTTCATCTCAAACTTTATCGTGTTCCGTTTAAAAATTAGCATTTAATTAAATTTAAGAAAATACTTTTATTCTATAAAACTGAATCAAAATATTACACGTAATAATCTATATTTGTTTATAAAAATTGTGTAAAACTAATGATGGCGTTTAAGCTTGCGTGCTCATACTTTAACTTTTGAAAATTAACGTCAAATGTCGAATGGTTGCAAGCGCGATTTAGCAATTAGGTTCCAATAATCCAGTAAACATAACCGCCAGAACTAGAAACTGTTGAATGGTTGCTGACCGCCCAGCTTCCGACGCTGTTATGCCACTCCTGAAGCCGCTAATTAATGCAGCTGATATAGCCAATTTTTAATGTTGGGTCCGATTTAATGCTACTAGAACAATTACTGTTTGATTACTGTTGCAGGTGTGCTAATTAATACAGCAACAAATTAGCTTTCATTGCCAATGAACGTCTGTGTAAAAGACCAGCGGCGTTTAATTAATTGTCACTATAATTGATTTTATCACTTTACCAACACGTTCAACTTGATATTTTATGTAATTTTTCGGAGACTCGAATAGCTGAAATATTTTACATGTCGGTAACTGAGCAAAGCTGGTTTGTTGCTGCGTTAATATTTTAAGTCGGTTGTTGAAAGGTGTTTACCGGGTTTGCGCCATCTGGTCTGACAGATTTATTTCTTTTCTAAAATCTTCTTGCAACTCCTTAATGGTAAAGGGTATGTGGTACGGTTTTTTATTAGTAGTAAACCTTAAAGGAGGCTTTTTTCTTATTTTAACCCGCGGTTGTTCTTTATTTTGTTTTGAACGTGATACTTAAGATTTAGGTAGACCGCAAGTAGGTTCAATTAAAATACAAAGGCACTATTGTATATTTTATTTTTTTGTTTTTGGCACATACCATTGATCAGTTGGATTTTGTTCCGTATTGCAATCTTCTTCTTCTTTTTCGTATAATCGTCAAACATAGATAAAATTAAAGTTAACATTAAAATAAAAGTATAAATCATCATCGTATTGCAATAAAAGGTACAAATGGACTTATTTCGAGATTTTCGCTTCATATGTTCAAATGTGAACTCGGCTAGTGCTTGTGCCTTTTTGGACGTTGATGTGAGGATCACATTTTAATTATTTTAGAACTTTTATTTTATTTCGAAGAGCAGTTTTACAATCTTCATTTCTCAGCGCGGATTAATTTTATTTTTAACGATATGTATGTTTCGAAAAAAGTTGTTACTTTGGCTGATCTTACTGTGTAACTTATTCGTGGGAAAATACATCACTGTGCCTACAATATTAGCCGGGAGATCCATGTACTACAATAGAAATGGAAATGTGCCGTATTTTATTATTAGTTTGCTTTTTACAATTCCATTTTGATGAAAAATTTGAAATAAAGATATTTAATAGAGATGAATTATCTATGGCACCGTGAATGGTTAGATTTTTCAAAATAGTTACAATTATTAATAATATTCTACTTTTTTAAATTTTCATTTCCATTCTTACTAACATTATGCGCCTAAATTTAAAAATAAAAATATATAAACATATATGTAATGAAAAGAGCAAGTTACAATTAATCAATAGTTACAGGGGGGGAGATCATTTGACTTAAGGTTATTCCGAATCTCTTCTATATTAAAATTGTTAGAGAAAGTATAATAAACAATGATTAACCAAACGCGTGAACTGTTCTTATAGTTTGTTTTGAGATGTACCTTATTCTATTTTGTTTATATTCTGTAAAATATTTATGTATTTTTTTGCATTAATTGTATCAATTTTATTTTTGAACTGATCTTATGTTCAGCTCTTACGTGATCGAATTTGGAACACTATAGAGAAGTATGGTGAAACTACTCTGAGTTTGCATTTAATTATATTCATTCTAATTTTCTGTGTCTTACAAAAAATTAAGGTAGAAATCTGAAATGATTTGTTTGTTCTTTAGCCTGCCTTCAGCTCTAGGTGGTAGTGCTTAAGTGTTCGCCTTCCTATTGATTGAACGAAATCCTGTTATGCTTCACACTTTTTACTACAATTTTATAGAACACAAACGGATTCGGTGAATAGTTAATAACGAATTCGTTTCTTCTTGGGCTATTTGTCGCGATGGCGTATGTAAATATTGCATAAAACGAAATTTTTGGGTTGTGTTTTTCATTAATAATATTAGGTACTGTGTTTACGGTATTAATTTTTACGTAATAGACTCGTAACATTATACCTGTTAATTTTATGATCTATTGTCTTACGTTTGTTTGTTGTAAGCCTACCGGGATCATAAAAACTAAACAACGTAGCGAGAGAAAAATAAAAATTAAGGCATTTCTAACCGCATTATTTTGTAACATTAGGCTGGAAATTATTGATACCGTGGCACAGTAGATAGTGCATGGAATATGGAGGATAAGTTACAAGAAAAAAAAAATTTCTACCATATTTAAATTTGTCACAATTAAAAAGTTCATTATATCATCTAAAAAATTGTTTGTACTAAGTCCAGTATCCCTAATTATTTACATGTAGAAAATTACTACATTTCAACGACGAAGATGAGGAGGAACAGGAGCAACCATGCGAACACCAAAGGAATGCCGGAGACGTGACTGTACAACACTGAAATACATAGCTTTTTTTATAGATTGATACCGGACTTGTGTGCGGGATGTTCAGTTTAGATCTGAATAGCAACCCTCCCACATCTACTACCTGCAATACCTATGTGACACTGCATTTACATGTCACGCTGAGTGCCGCGTAATATTCAGTCGTACTTTGATTTTCTCCTTGTGTTGTGCTGAGCACCACATGAAATTTCCCACGTGGTGCTCGAGGAACACCACGATTTTTCTATAGATTAATAACGTGATTAATGACGTGATTAATGAAATATTGACTGAAGTGTTAATTAACAATTAAGTGCAAATTTAACACGAATAACCTAGAATGGGGGATAACGTAAGAATCGAGCAACTAATTTATAAAACTTGATGATCGAATCCGTATATGTTTTAATGAAAATGAAACTGAATTTATTGCGAGTATTATTACAATTTAAACTATTTTATTTTTTTAAATTTCTTTCACAGTATATTTAAAACGAATGAGTTAATATTTCATAACTGTGGTTAAAACATGCCTCACTTCGCTAGTACCCAGCTTTTTATAAATACAATAATCGAAATAAATCGTAATAATAATGACAATAAATCGAATTACTAGGAACTATGTAAAAAATGTATAACACGCTGAAGAAAAAAAGTAAATTTCAATATGAACGAATGTATGATTTATTGACAAC
Source organism: Icerya purchasi (assembly GCA_039619475.1). Classification (NCBI taxonomy): domain Eukaryota; kingdom Metazoa; phylum Arthropoda; class Insecta; order Hemiptera; family Monophlebidae; genus Icerya; species Icerya purchasi. The sequence continues at coordinate 256,406,961 of CM077116.1, read as the reverse complement.
ACACAAAAGTTATAAATCGAAAGCATATTTCGAGTGTTATTTGCAAAATAAATCACCTACAAAAGAAAAAAAAACTAAAAACTACCAGTGATCGTCAATATTGTTTTACTTTTTATAAAAGTATCGATATTAACAGAAAAAAACGAATAGATTTCTTTGGACTATGACTTCTTAAATAAAATTTGGATTATGAATGCAGTAACAATTACTTTTTTAATATGATATGTATATATGTGCTCTTTGAATAATTAATTTATCGTTGCCGAGCTTTAGTTTTGTTGCCGAAAGTCCGTTCTGGGATTGAACTTCAGCAAATTTTTCACAGCTGTATATGCTATTTAAATTTGTTACACATTTGGCATACACTGTAAGTGCTGAATTCTCAAAAATTTCTTGCAGTTTTAAAAGAATACATACGTATAATGTTGTTTTTGATAAACTCTGTAACTGATTTTTTGTTTTAAACTATTTCTCTACAGATTTAATTTTACGCCAGTAGTGCACAGGCGGTGGAAATAAAACGTATCTTTTGGTTCGAGGACTTTGCAGATCGGTTATTTTCAAATTAGAAAATTTTTAAATTCGTATGCAAAAAAGATAGTATTCGAGGGATGCACGGAAATTTTAACGATGAAGGTTTCTTATCCTCATTATTAATGTTAGCATTTATCTTCAGATGTGATGAGGCGATTCCCCAGCTAGGCCGAATGTAGCGAGATAGTTGAGTTTACACCTTCACGATGAATTATATACAGCTTTTGAAAGTGAGATTGAGCAGGTATAGTCCAAAAATGAATAAATTAAATTGATAAGAGTGTGTTTGTATGTGATCTATACTTGTTACGAAGTAGTTTCAGCAGATTCAACGATTTAAATTATTTCGCATGAGAAATTGCGAAATTTATCGATCGATTTGTTTTGTAATTTTCCAATACTGCGAATTTTACAGTTATCAATGGACGTTTCCGCGATTTTTTAGAAATTTTAAAGTAATTTTGAATACTTCAAAAAAAGAAAAAAACTGTATTTTGATGGAACAAAAAAAAAAAAAAAGGAAAAATTAAAAAAACACAAATCGAAAAGTAAAAACATTTTTATAATTTAAATAAATTATTCGGATCCGGTGTAGTAACTTGTAAAAATTAATATGCACATGTATATATTTTATTTTATCCAATCTATTTGTTTCGAATAATTTTTTTTAAATACCTTCGTTTTTTTGAATATAAAAGAATAAATTTAATCAGTTTAACTTTCTTATTCGTAGTAATTTCAGGTAATAACATTTCATAAGTTTCGAAAATCAAACGAAGCTAAAGTATTAAATGGGCTTATCTAGACCAGACGAAAACGGTAATCTACGGATTCTGGAAAAAAATTGTTTCCATTTCTCATCGAAATTATCCAAAATACCATCGCAAAAACAGAAAGAACGTACAGTTAAAGACCCAAAAACCATTGGAAAATTTACAGACTGCCGCATATTTTGTTTATTCATCTTCTATTCCTCCGACTGTCTTATATTAATTATTAATACGAATGGCGCTACATCCGTTGATGAGGTTATTCGAATAACTCTGATTTTGTTTATCATCACTTCGACTGTTCATGCAGTTCCAGCAGGTTTTTTCGCATTTCCAGCGAATTGTCTAATAAAGATATATAGTCATCCACTGGGTGTGGTTGTATAATCTGTTCCCACAGGATCGCTGCTTCTTCTCTTACTTCAGCTACTCCGACCTTTCTGCGGATTGTTTCGTTGTAGATGTACCAACTAGCTGTCACCGTCATCCGAGACTTTGGAATTGTTGTATTATCGTGATATTGTTTTTTGCACTGCATCCTCTTGGTTGATAGTAGGCGTTAGTATCAGGAGTAGGACTTCATCGTGCGATTTGACTGTTTTCCAATTAACTGACATACACTTTTCTGGCTTTTAAATTTAATTGGTTCCGTTTAGTCGTCCAGATATCTAGCTATTTTATATTTTATTCTCTAGAGGAGTCGACTGATTTTTTTTTTTTTTTTTTTTTGCGTCGAAAATTCAACTCATCGACAGAGTCGACTGATATTCTACTCAGTCGCTTGTGAACTCGAATGCATTTGCTTTTATTTATGTTCCGACTTTTACACTATTTAACGATTTTATCAGTTTCAGTTTTTGAAATATTCGTCTTATCTCAGAGCATGTGTTAAGAGCTACGATGGTATACGACCAAAAACTACCTTACTAGGGAAAGCAGAAGTTTATACAAAACAGTTAACACGCGACTCACTCGCTTGTGATGTGCTAGCATTATGCACATTTGAGATTTCTTCACCTTCTTTATTCATGCTCTGATTGGTCGAAAAAATTTGATGTGAATATACAGAGAGAGTAGTCAGTCAACCAATTAAGAAAACTAGGGGTTTTGCTTCTTACCCGTTTCGCTCACCAATCACCGAAGAGGAGGCGACTCGCTTCCTCACTACGACTATACCTCGCAACATCGTTAATTGTTTAACTATCAAAACGTATTAAAAATGTTCATACTCTTGTACACTGTGGAGAAATACAGTTGTAAATGATAATCTTATATACTTATTTTTGCATAAAATAAATTCTTTCTAATGTTCTATGGTCAGCTGACATCGCTGAAGTGCGGTGCGAAAGAATCGAGCAGGGAGACATTGTCAGTTATTTCTGGCTATCCGATTAACGATGGGATAATTTTAAAAGTTTCTAAACAAAACACGGAAAATAAAAAAAATGAAAACACGAAATAATTAACTAAAGAGATTATTGTTTTCAGTTATTTCCGCTTATTACAATTTTACTACTGCGTGTTTTCCTTCATGATTTTTACCTGACCGGTGAGGTAAATCTTTTATCAAAAAATGAGACGCGCACATCCAGAATTATCCGACAAAACGAGCGTTTTGGTAGGAATGTCGTAAATATTACGATACACAAGAAAAGAGAAAATTTTGAAAGTAACCGAAAGAAGCGTATACTAGAAAGCAAAAAAGGTTAAAAACCATCTAGCAAACGTTTATTTAAACCAACAACACATTTATGTTTATATTACACCATGATGATTATGAATTAATATATCCGGAACTAGTTCGGTAGTTTATATTATAAAAATACAATTTTAATTATATTGTATATTAAAGTTTGGGTTGTTTGTTTAAATTAATATCACGCAATAAGTTTATTTTCATATCACATTACGAACGTTTATTGTTATCGTGATTCTGGCGATTTTGAATGTGAATATCATTAGCTCATTTCAATCTGAAAAAGAGTGACACAGTTTTGATATGTTCGTTCGATGATGAAGAAATAACACTTTTGTAAATGCTAGAGAAAAATTTATTGGCATTTATTTTTTCTGATGTCAAAGCTGAATTTGTGAACGTAAAAATGACGCCTTTTCGAAAATCGGAGAGCCGAAATTAGGACAGATTTATATTTAGGGGACGGTTATCGTTCAAAGACCGTTAACGGGAAAAAGTTTTAGGCGAGAACGATTATTGTAAGGTTTAGTGAGACACATAGGAACTGAGAGGTTGCCGAGCGAAGCGAGCACGGAGGAAAGCTCCTTAGTCTCTATATGCAAAAAAAGAAATTTGTATTTCGAATTCGATTATTCTCTATTCGATTAAAAATGAACTATTTAATATTCTTATTCGCGTGATTAATACGCGACCATTTTTATTTTTTGTATTTTTTTTATTTGCTTAAAAATAAACCTAAAGAAGAGCATTTTTTTCCTTTTTAATGCAACGATCTTTAACTCCTTAGCTGTGCAGATATGAAGAGAAGAGCAAAAAAAAATTAACAGTTCGACACAACCGAAAACACCCCATTCTTATTCGGGAAATGCTCAGTTTAATTTTTTCAAAGCCACTACCGTTCGATAATTCGTCGTGACTGCGTACTGCGGACTTGTGAATTTTAGTTTTTACAATGTGAAACAGAATTTGGGGACGCGTTAAATCAGGACCAGTGAGCATTTCAAACGGCTCGGTGGCTGAAGTCTGCCAACAGATTATTTCAGCTACGTGCGAACATGTTGTTCGCTGTCTGTTTAGCTACAAATCGAATATGTTATTTCGCGATGCCGCTTCTTCTAATTATGATCGTTTCAGCGTTACACGGGATAAATCATGTTTCATCTTAATCTGTTATACGCGAACTGTAACGAAATGAAACGCGCGACTCTAGCAGCGACACGTGGCTCCAGTAACAAATTGGTCGCGTGCGCTAATCATCGTATGGTCGCAAATGCCATTTTATCTAAAGCGTGTACGTGTTGACTAAATTTGTCGATCTACCGGAACAGAACTCAATTTCATCGATGTGCTTCGGGGGAGCGGCTTTTCGAAGAAAACACATTCGTGATGTTAGTTTTTAGACGAAAGTTTCACTTTCGACAAAGTGGTTAACCTAAAAAGTAGTTTGCGAATATTTGAAACTTCATAATTCCGATCGTACGAGATTGTGAAAGATGTTTCTTCTTACATTAATCGTTAAATTAATTTTCTGATAACTTTTGAAGAGCTTTTAGCAAAACGGTTTTTTTGACAAAGTATCAAGAATTCTATTGTTAATTTTTCATTTCTACTAAAACGTGTAACGTTCGCCTTTTTTTTATTTCGTAAAAAAAGTTGAGTATACTTCGGATTTCCGTGTGCGATTCGGATTTTATTACCGAACTAATTTTATTTTTCGCTCTTTTAGGTTTCAAGTTTTCCCTGAGAGAAAGCGCTGGCTCACATACCCCGCCGGCGTCTATGTTTCTGGTATTATTAGAATTGATAGTGGAAGCTGCAGAATGGAGCGTGATTTTTAATTTAACCGCATCTTAACTTTTAATCAGACCCTCCCGAAACTGATGTGATATCTTTGAGCAAAAAAAAACAAAAAAAAGCTTTGAGCTTGGGCGTTTTTTTATTTTTTTATGTATAAATATGAGACTGAAATTTGTGTTTTTTCCCCGGAAATTATTTGAAATTGTTTTGTAAAAGTCAAATTTTTTTGGTAAACAATAAGTAAGCAGACAATGCTAACTCTGAAATTGTTTAGACCCGAAAACATTACTGACAGGTCAATATATCGGTGTACCGAATTCTTAGTTGCCCGCCATATTTGTAATTATATTATTATTTTACCCCAAACGGGGTACATTTCTCTGTATGTGACTAGGTCCTTCTGTGCGTGCGCATTACACAAAAACTACCGTATAAATGTGGACAAAATTTGACGGTCAGCTCCTTAGAGGCTTGCCATTTATCTTCAGTACCGGAACTATCACGGTGTACCTTTCGCGAGAGTGTTCAATTTATTTTTTGTTTACAACTGAATCGTCAACTATGCCTGTTCTCTTGCCTCTAAAAAAAAATTCACCCAGTGAAGATTTAAACGATTCTTATAATCGGGGTCCATTTTGAATGAAATCCAAATTTGAAAAAAATCATTTATTTTCACATTCGTTTATTTCTCTTTATTGTTTTAGTCAAGTTTTGTTTGTTTGTTTGTTTTTTGGTTTTTTTTAAGAATTCTGAGCCTTGTTTTTAATTGACAGTACCCAAAATCACTTCCTGCACGCCGAATTTTAATGATTTTCTAAAACCGAAAAAATGATACTTTAAGTGATCAAACTGCAGAAAAATCTAATTGACGTGAAAATTCTAACAGAATGTAGCACGGACAAACGGGGTATTTATACAACGTATGTCCACTTATTACTAACAATTTTAGATTTCAAACGAAAAGAATACCAGACAAAATCCTAATTAGTCAAGCGTTTTATTTACCTTATCATTATTATTACGTTAATTCTTATTTGTGATTATGTGCCATTCAACGATTGGAGGAAACAAAACCCGTCAAATTTCTTCAGCTTTATACAAATGATCGAATTCGTTGTGACTGATGAAAACTTCAACATATACATGACTATTTCAACTGTTGTGTTGTCCGACAAGTTCCGTGTCAAAAAAGCCAGTTCAACGAAAATATAAGAGATTTAAATGAAACATATCTTTGAAATATCATAGTATAGTACACCCATCATTATGCTTATCAAATTATAGTATCTAGTTTTCTTTTTTATTTGTTCATTCGTTCTTGTTTTCTTTTTACCGTTATTTTACCTACTTTTCTCTAGCAAGTTTTTTTTTTTTTTTTTTTATTATAATTTTACTTTCATATGTAATATAATACTCTACTTTTTTTTTTCAATTTTCAGTTTAGGCTTATCCGGCAGATATTTTTACCCTCCCTCCCACTCATATATATATATATATATATTAATAACAACAGCATTCTTAGCTCGGCCCTCATGATTATTTTTGACCCAAAACTTTTTATTTTTTGTCTCAAAACGTTATATATATTGTATATATAGGAATATTAAGTATCCAAAAAATAAATTGTTGCCCTGGTTAATTATGTTATTCTTACATCAGAGTTAATAAGAAATTCTGCTACGTTCTTGCATCATGGAAGTAATGACAGACCTTCGGAAAGAAAACGGTTTCAATTTTTCTCGTTCTATACGAAGAACAGAAGTGATAGAGCTGGAGGTAGGGCGTGTCCTTAGGCGGGTTCAAAGAGCCGTTATATATTTATATTAATTACAACGTAATTCTTAGGCTACCCCCCTCTAAAAAAAAATGTCCCAATTTTATGTAACGTACCGACTTCATATATATATATATGTATAATTAGATCTTGTAACGAAAAATGTTGCAATTTTATGTAATGAAAGTTAAATGTTAGGTTAGGATTTTTGGGATCATGTTAATTTTTTTTGTGTCGATGCCGGTAAGAATTACGTTGTAAATTTTGATAATTTTATACAAAAGATAGAAGAGAAAGAGACAGAAATGTAAGCAAGCGGAGTCAAGGGGTTCAGCCCCTTACGAGGCCAAAATGGCCGAGCTTATATAAATACATCTTCTTTTTATTCTCCCTCGATTACGAGTATGATTTTTATTCGTAAGGATCCAGTAACGGCGCTTCTGAGTAGCACAGGAACCGGAGCGTTGGCTTCCGTGTTGCCAACCAACATAGACATGTTATCAGTAGCGAGACGAAGCCAAGACGACTGGCCTACTCACCATGACGCGATTGTTCGATGGCTATATATATATATTCATGCGACGCTAGTGCACACGCACGACTACATTTGGAACTGATTATAGACGCTTGATTTATCGATATACAAATGCAGCCCAAATGTGTCTCAACTGCTGTATACTAAAATAGCGCCGCATATACATATATATATATATATATATTGTAATAGTTTATTAAATAAATCATTTATTTATTTATAGATGAACCTAAAATTTACACAAATATGTTTAAACATAATTTCAAGGGTTGCAACCGAATCAGTTCGACTTGTATTGACTAATCCGGTGTGGAGATTCCTGTAATTAACATTCAGATGGGCTAAGTGGACCAAGAGGGCAATTATGATCTTTTAAAATAGAGTTTCCCTTGATAAAAAAAAATACTGAATAAAACCACAATTCTAAAAATACTACTTATTCGATTATTAGATAATTCAACAGGTTACAAATTCAGGTTTCTAATGACCGAAAAAAAAATACAAATCCATCCTGTCATCCCACGCTGAAGTGGTTCTCTGAATTTCTCGTAATCTTTTGTATTATTTCTATGCGGGATAAATCTTTTTTATCTGTAAGGAACGTTTTGGTAACATTTTGGGGGGAGGAATTCGAACTACCATATTACTCCCTTGGCAACAGACCCGTGTGAAATGTTCGGCGTCGATTTACAGATATTGAATAATTAGGAGTCACTTTGGAGTAAGAAATATAACGACCGGTTTAATAATGTAGCCGATACTACATCCCGGTCGAACACCACTATTACTGTAAACCTATTTATGTGACGCCGTCGTTGTGGTAATTTCACGCAAATTAAAAACTCGCGCGCGCTAATTGTCATAAAAAAAAAACAAAAAAAAAAAACGGCATATCCAGTATTGTGAATCGATTAGAAAGAACAAGCTCCAGTGTCACCGATAGAATTGAAAATCGCCGATTACAACATCGGCGATGACGGTCAGCGATTGTAATAGTTAACAACGCGCGAGATCGACACGCCAGCGTCATTTCGGTCACGAGGTTCCGATGAGATAGAAGCCGGCAGAAAGAAGTCGAAATGGGCTCCGCTGGTAAATCAGAGAATTAGGGGGCTTCCTAGGTGTTTGCATTTTTATGTACGCGCGAACGAACCGACGTAAAAAAGTGGGGTGCTGGCAGGGTTGCCTGCAGCTGAACAATGAGAAAATGCCTCGTGCGGCTTGCTTGTGTGCCGCAGTACAATAATTACGTTACCGATGACTATCGTTCGCTCGAAGCTGTTTGTCTGTGTGTCCAATTGCTTAACGGATTGTTATCAGTTGTGACGAATTCTTCGGATCATTTCGCGCGAACCCTCCGCGGCTCGTGCGTGAAGTTCGCTGTTCTTGGAACCGAGACCTCATCCATGCAACTGTGCTATCTCTGCTTTCGTCGACGATGATAAATAAATTTAAACGCGCTCCTTTCTGCAATGACCGCAACGAAGCCCTCGTTAACATTTAAATGAATGAATTCTCCAAGAAAGCATTTTTGAACGACGATAGCGCGCCATACAATGCACCATACTGTGCGCAACGCAACGCGAAATACGCGCGAAACACTAATCTGTGGATGCGGACTGTATGATGTGCCCCGTTTGAGACTGTGTACGTGGTCGTGCGAGTTCTTAGATGTTGTGTCCAGTTGAGCATTGTAGACGGGAATTCCGTAAAACTGTCTGACGTTTTAATATTACGTGCGCCTCTCCAAATTGCTGCGTACTGTGCGAGTCACGTTAATACTACATATGTATATACATGCGGGCCATTTTTTTTTTTTTTTTTGGCCGGGTTAGGTATAACAACCTAGCGCAAGTGAAATTTTTAGAAATTTATTCGAAACCAGTTCTATCCGAACGAAACAGCACTGTTTAACCAACTACACTACTGTAGCTGGCCTTTAAAAATGCATTCGGTCGTGATTATGAAAAGAATAAAAAACAGTTTTGTCAAGCAATCTTTTTACCGACTTCCTAAAAAAAGGAGGTTGTACACGTTCGTCCCGTATGTTGTTTCTTTTTTTATGTTTGTTTGCGCATAACTCGTATTCATATGGACCGATTTTACTGACTTTGTTCATTAGAGTACGATTCAACACTTGGGTACCATGCGAGTAATGATGAAAATCGGTGAAAGTAAACTGAGTATTCGTCAAAAAACGTGAAAAAACGTGGTTCCTATGGATCATTTTTTTTTTCTTACTATTTTCCATTAATATAACAGAGGCGGTTGACTTAAAATACCATCAGTTTGCTAAATTACAATGGAAATGTAGCTTTGTTACCGTCTTCCAAAAAGAAGGAGATTACGTTTTTTTTTAAATATATTTATTTAAAGTCGCTTGGCAGCCGGGGCCATTTGCGACGCTAAGACATTTTTACAAATAATAGATTATAAAACTGAAAGAAAATAGAAAAAACTGATACTACGTAAGTAGGAAAAGTCTGGTGAGCTTCAAAAATTTAAAGAAATGTTGTTACAAACCGTTTCATTGTGCGCCAGAATTTCGGGAAAACCAGCACCGTCCCCGAAACACGCGGATCTCTCTTGTTGAAATTTGTAGTAAGGGGCGAGGAAATGTTCCACCGTTACTGGTACTATACGTCGCAAATGGGTTTTGGTTGTTTTTGGAATAGGTGTTTATGTGTGAAAATGCAGCGGCCTACAGGCGCGCTAGTATTGCTTCTTCGTGACGGTTATTATATCTGTGCGATGTACTCCGTCGCCCGAGGTTTTTGCTTAATTTTGAACAGTTTTTGAGTTAGACAATTTTTCGCTTCCATTCATATTAATAAGCGGAGTATATATGTTTTTTTTTTTAGTTGGCTCTTGAATTTTTGGTTACTTTTTTCTTATCTGGGCTCTAAATTGTTCATGTTGTTGTATGCTGGTGTTCCACGGAGGGGTTTTAATTAGTACGTCGATGGCCGAAGATGTTACTTGAAGTCTGCTCTGCCACTCGTATCTAAAGGCTATGTGTTTTGCTTTTTTTTTCATACAGTTGTGTAACATTCAGGGAAGACGTTTTTTGATGCGTGGGGTTTATTGTATTTGAAGATAGATTGGCGTAATATTTTAGAGATACAAACATTCTTCTGAATTGGAGTGGCGGGATGTTAGTTTCTGCATGTAGGCTATATGTTGGGCTGCACTACATTACGCCTAAGATTATAGTTTTAGGGCAGAATTTTGGATGGTGTTTTTAGCAGATCTAAATATAATTGTAAAATCCATTTTTTAACGCGCAAGAGCGGAGTAGAGGTTCTGTAGGCATTTTCTATCTCCTCCTCATTTTGTATGAGCCGTCATTTTGAGTACGTTGAGTGATTTTTGACATTTTGCTTTAATTTCATCGATCTGTCAGGACCAAGATAGTTTTCTGTCAAACAGCACTCCAAGGATTTTGATAGTTTGGGTTGATTTAATGGGGCTATTTATCAGTGTTATTTTAAAATTGGGGCAGGGATTTTTCGTTTATTGCTGAAGGTAGTGCAAGCCGTTTTTTCTGCTGATAAGGCTAAAGCTTGATTTGAAGACCAATTTTGTAGTTTTTCAGTAGTATTTTGAAGGCGTTTTTTTAAAATTTCGAGATTTGCACATATCATATGTATATTGCGAGGCCGTCAGTGAAAAGGCTATATTTAACGGGTGGTTCGATGATTTTGGTCAGGTAACTGTAAAATATAAGGTCGGACTAATTACCGAGCCTTGAGGCGTGCCTTTTTCTTGTATTCTAGGAGACGACAAGACATTTTCGATCCGGACCTGAAACGTTCGATCTGCCAAGAAATCTTTTACGAAATTAAGCGCGTCTCCCGTAATTCCCTGATTTACCAGGGTTACGACCGAGAGCTTTTTCTAGGTCGAAGCTTATAAGCATGATGACTGATTCGAGAGGAAGCGCTCGAAAATTTGCTTATGGTAATTTTACTAGGTGGTCCATCGTGCATCTTTACAATCTGAAACCGAACCGCGTTTTCTTTTTTGATTTTTTATATTTGTTCAAGTGTAACGTATATTCGTTGTCTATTAGAAAGTCAGGCCATGTAAGTCTTGATGAAAATCGGTGAATATGTATAAACTGAGTACTTGTCAAAAAACGTGAAAAAAATGTAGCCCTTTTAGATAATTTTTTTTCTTCATATTTTTTATTAGTATAATAGAGGCGATTGACTTAAAATACTATCAGTTTGCTAAATTACCATCGAAATGTAGCTTTTGATGTTTTTTATCGTGGTTTTTTAAGCAGTGAATACGGATAACAAAAACATACGAGTATAAGCTTGGTCGCAATTAAAAATAATATTAATACAGTGGCGGATCCACGGGGGGGGGAATAGGGGACATTTCCCCCCCCCCCAAAGATCCAAAGCCACTATGAAAAAATTTGTTATAACAGAGAAACTTAATTTATATAAAAGATTTGTATAAATGTTACCTATGGATTTAATTATAACTAATATTTAATACTGTTCTCTTCGATCTTTTGCCTTTCTTATTTATTTTTAATTTTTATTTTATAATGTAAATGAAAATAGATCAAAGATAAATATATATATTTTTTGTACTTGCTCACAAAGAAAGAATTCACATCGGATTACTAACAAAAATAAAAAAGAAGTAAAGTCTAGTAAAAATGCTATCTTTCTTACTATTCAAATTCTAAACTACTATTTTAGCTAGAATTTTATAATTTTTTTTATTTTTTACCTAAAATAAAATAAAATTTTAATTAAATTGTAATAATTATGTATTTTTAAAACATTTTTAAATTTCTAAAGAGGTCGTTATTTGATTTTCTTTATGAAACAACGGATTTCTCAAATCTACTGCCTACCACAGAAGATATTATGTAATTATGTAACTTCCAAATTAATGTGTCTGAAATCAAACAAACCAAACAATATTCTACTTTTCACAAAAAATAATGACGATAAAATCACCAATGTGACAGAGAATCTAAAACTACTCCCTGTCCTTTTTTTTTTCTGTTAGACAGTACTGACAAAGATAGCAACAAACAACGGAATCCTCCTGATACTTTCGCATGAAATAGCATTATAAAAAATTTAAAAAAAGAACAAAGCTGCTGGACCTGACAACATTACAAATAAGACACTAAAGTTAATCCAAAAGATCTGTCTAAAACTCCTTCCACTCCTATATAAAAAAAAATCATCTCCTTAAAATATTTCCCTAAAACCTGGCACGAAGCAAATGTAATCCTACTTTATAAATCAAACAAAGATGCAAATCTCATAATCTTCTATCGCCCAATATGTCTTTTAAATACTGTAAGCAAAATTTACGAAAAGCTATTAAAAAAGTAGGATATCTTGCCATTTGAACTCAACAAAGTTTTTAGATAAAAGACAATTTGGATTCAGATAAGATCTGTCCACAGAACATGCTGTGAATAATGTAATCAGCAAGATAGCAGCAGCCTTAAGAAAAAATCGAGCGTTCTTGTCATAGGAGTGGATATCAAAGGAGCCTATGATAACTGCTGGCATCCTACTTTGTTTGACATTTTAACATATATTCTGATCTAAGACATACCATTGGTAAGTACAATATACTGCTACCTTAAAAACAGACGTGTAACTCTTCAAATAGGTAATCATAGTGCAAACACTGAAACCAATAAAGGCTGCCCACAGGGTAGCGTTTTAGGTCCATTTTTCTGGAGTATATTATTCAACTAAGCTCTACCATACGACAAGAACGTTGACCTATGCGCATATGTAGATAACTTACTATTCATAATAACGGACGATACAAAAGTCAATTTCGAAAAAACAGCTAACAAAACGCTTGAGGTACTCGGAGCCCGTCTAAATGAAGTGAAGCTTAATCTTTCAGTTGAAAAACGCTTTGTGTCCCTTTTCACAAACTCCCTGGAACTAAAAAGGAAAAATATTAAAGTGCCTTACCGAGGGATCACTTTAAAAGTAGTCGAACAACATTTTAAATACCTAGGAGTTGTATTAGACAATAAACTCTCCTTTAAACAACATATAGACTCTACCACATCTAAGTTGGACGCTAAATAATATTAATTACTAAAAGTGTGCTGAAATACATGGGGCTTTGATTACAAATAAAGACTTGTGTTTTTCCAACACCTAAAAAAGAAAACCCTAAAGCAAAAAATCTACTCTACACAACGTAAATACTTAATAAACGCCTGCAGAGCTTATGGAACAATTTCTCATAGCACCCCTGTTGCTCTTACGGGAGTCTTTTCACTAGACCTAGAAATTAATTATAGATCAATCATTTTTACTATAAAAAACCATAAACATTTTGAATATATTAACGATCATGTCTATCAAATAATGAATTTTTTGCTTCCAATAAATCCTCTTCAGAATAATTCCTACATGATAATCCACCATGACTTACATATAAAAATGTCGCTAAAACAACTTAAAAGACACATTAAAAATTATTTCACGTCCATATGGCAAAACTCCTGGGAAAGAGATACAACAGGTGGGTATACTCACAGGCTAATCCCACGGGCTTACAGTTAACATCTGACTTTTATACTACCCAACTCCTCACTTACCACAGACACTTCGGAGCTTACTTAAAAAAAGTAATACAAAATAACTGAAGATAACAAATGTGGATGTGGGGAAATTGAAAACGCCAATCATGTAATCTTTCACTGTAGTAAGTATGACGACATCAGACACTTCAATATAGGAAACCTCAATTTGAGCAATTTAACTTTGCCAGCTAAATTTCAAAAATTCGCTTTCTTAGTTTTGAATCCAAAATTTACTGACAAAAATAACATCCTACAGTGATTTACATTACTCAATTGAATAAAAAACATTACACTTAAAATCTGCCGATTAACACATATATAATTTTCAATATTAATACCCGGACAAGACAATCTAGCCTAAATGGTAGATCAAACTGAAATCAGTCACACGCGTCTTTCAGAAAGAAAAATAAAATAAAATTAAAAAAAATAAAAATATTATTGTCTTTTAAATAAGTACACGATACACATAACCCACCAGATCATGTAGCATTAAGTTTCTCAAGCCGGCTACTGTTTCCTTAATCAGACTAAGACTTGGTCATTCTCTCCTTCCCTCTTCTCGTTTTTCCTTTTCTCTTTCACCCTCTCCCTTTTGTTCCCTCCACTCTACTGATCCTCCCTTTATATGCGACCCCAACCATATCCTTTTTGAATGTCCTGCTCTTTTTCCCGAGTGCTCTCATCTATACGCCGAACTCTTGGCGTTAGATCTTCCTACCCCTTTCAATGCTTCCTTTATCCTTTCCTTCCCATCTCTAGCCGTTATTCCCCTCCTACTCTCCTTTATACTCTCTACCACTGATCGCCTCAGAATCTAAGTTTTTGGTGATCTAAGCTCATGTAGTTGAGTCAATGCTGGCACCAAACCCATTAAAAAAAAACAAAAAAAACAACAAAAAAAAACCGATATAAAAAAAAAATTAAAGTTTATTACTTAAGTTTTATTTTAAAAAGGTTCTAGGTCAAGATTAAGCCTAACGGCGGTGCTTGGCTTGACGCCTTTGTACTCAAATTCGTATTGTAAAAAAAAAGCGCTACTGAAATACAATTCTTAATCAAAAAAAAAAATTCCCCCCCCCCCAAAATGTCTCTCTGGATCCGCCCCTGATTAATATAGATCATCCGTTCAATAACGTAATATACAAGACACGGCATTTTTTGAATATGAGGATAAACTACACTTAAAGTAAAACAAATGAACAAACTTATGGATAAATTTTATATAAATAAATTTCAAGAAATGTGGAATAATTATAATGGAATAACGTATCAATTTTTCTTCCCAAGTATAAAATAGACATATTTAAAACTAATCGATATACGCCAAATTTTTTTAATGTTCAATTTATAACAGGGCACAGTCTATTTAAGGTATATTTATATAAATTTAAGATATCTGATTCTGACAACTGTGTAATACGTAATTTTAGAGATGATGTTGTTAAATATTCCTGGACTCCTATGGGCTGTGCTTGAGTGCATTTGCTGCCATGTTATTCGGGTGCTATATGAAATACATTCTTTAACCAGGGTCCTATGGGCAATTCCAAGTCGCATTGTCGCCATGGAGGTCGGATACAGATATTATATATTTCCTAGGACATCCTCA
The DNA here is from genome assembly GCA_039619475.1 of Icerya purchasi. Classification (NCBI taxonomy): domain Eukaryota; kingdom Metazoa; phylum Arthropoda; class Insecta; order Hemiptera; family Monophlebidae; genus Icerya; species Icerya purchasi. Next base: position 256,391,648 of record CM077116.1, on the reverse strand, counting down.
CAGCAGAATTGCTATCTCGGACCTAATTCTCTCGTTGGAGGGATTGGCCTGATTTATTTGGTGAGTTAAAGTGGAAGTCACTGGCGCTGTTTACGGCCTAAAAATTGTATTACTTCCCCTATAGGTATTACCATCCCTCAGGTAGGAACTCGAAAATTTTTTGAAATATTCGTTTATCATAATAGGTATATAGTACAACAAATTAAAACTAACTTAAATTATTTCGAAACTAGCGATAATAATAAACTTAGAATTGTTACAGCTGCATATAAGATATTGACGGAAAGCGATCACGTAAAATGAATTTTTTTAATCTATTTTTAAACACTACAAAAAATCATTTAACATCCAAGTGGAGAGCTATAATTACGGTATTAGTTGTGGCGTAAAATCCGATAATTTTGGTTTATTAAAATTTAGAATAAAAAAAAGAAGAATTCTGATTGCGTATGAGTAGGGAGCGACAACGACTATCCGATACGAACTTCGACTTAAGGGGAATCACTGTTGCCTTGCGGCGTAATGGCCTATATGCATAGGGGGGAGGTAATTAGTCGGTACGGTGATTTTCTGTTCATTATATTTCGTTAAAAGTTGCTACTTGCTGCTCGTATCACACGACATCAAATCGAAGGTAGGTTTTTGGTTAATTTGAGAAGTGTTTTTGTATTGCCGTACTTTACAAGTATCGGGCGCCAATAATTCGTGCAGTTTCGGTGGATAGCAATTCGGAACGGCACTGTAATTTCGTTTCTGTTAATATTAATTAAAGATATACCAATTCCAAGTAGCAGTGCTCGGAAGCAGGACGATAATTCGATATTATAGGAGGATCCGGAGCGTTTGCCAGTCGGCAGATCGAGAGAAGTTGCAATTTAAAAAGTCTATTTATTTATTTCATTGTTACACGCCAATGCTATAATACATATATCCGTAAGGGAATCGTTGTATGTATATAGCTACACTAGTTGCGAAATAAGCAAACTTCATCCATTACACCTGTTACATATGTTAGTTTATTATAGTTGCAAGTGAATCGTCGTGATGGTGTGTGACTTTTTTGCGCATGAATGACAAGACTCTCTAATGTGTAAACTGAATTGTTTTCGTCGCTCGTGGATTGACTCCGACATTTGAATTCTGTATCTAAAATTTCCATTCATTATCTATAATAACTGGTGATGTAAAGAATTTTTCTGAGTATGATTTATTAAAATTTAATGATTTACGGAAGTGTAGATGAACTAAACATTATACAAATTTTAATATATGTAATAATAATTGCTTCATTGTTGCTTTTTACACTTATTATTTTTTTCTTTACTACCGTTACTATTATCATTATCATTATTGACTTAATAGATTATATTTTGAACGAAAATATATTAGAACAGCAAGAGTCAAATATATGTCAAGTGTTTATAGTACATATTTACTTTTTATAATTTTTCATTCTCATCCGATGAATATTCGTAAAATTAATCATCGTTCCTGCCGTTGTCATCAACGAGCGTCGCAGAATACACGGAGTATTATTAAGATCATTGCAGCGTACGTAAAAAAAAAGTTCGGGGTATTTATGAGCTGAATGGTAAATAGTGAGTTTGTTGGAAAAAATGTATTCTATAAATAGCGTAGATAATCGAGAAATTATAAATTGTAAAGGCTAATAGGATATCATTCGAACCTCTCCTTAGCTAATAGGGTCTTAATATACAATGCTATCCTTAAACCTACGTGGACTTATGCAGCACCAATTTGGGGCTGTGCAAAGAAGTCAAACAGAAATGTGATACAGCGATTCCAGAATAAAACGCTACGGTTGATATACAGAATGCCGTGGTATGTTACCAATGAGGCTATTCATCGAGACCTAAGAGTCTGTACTGTCGATGAGGCTATAAAGCAACGCGCTCGTAGTCATGCGTTACGCCTCTGTGGACATAGTAACGAGCTAGTAGCTGCCCTTCCGGACAATGCAATAACAAGAAGACTGGAAAGAACTAGGATCCGTGATCTAGTATAAGTGATGGGCTGAATACATCAATGGATGTATTCTCCACTCAACTGAATACATTGAGTCCATTCGCAGATAGCCAAATAGGCTAGGCACGAATCGGCAGAAGTAGTAAAAAAAAAAAAAAAAAAAAAAAAAAAGGTGTTTTATAATTAATAGTGAGCTTAGTTTTAAGAATTATTATAATGCGTGCCTGGGGTGTGAACTGAGTGATAATTACAAGCTATATTATGACATTCAGAACGTTAGGCGTACATTGTACACTTCGGAACAGATTAAAACAATGTTAAATGGAATGATGATAAAAGAATTATAATATGTATGTACAAATAGTATTGATGCAATAGCTCATGGAAATTTATGTAATGAATTCCGTGAAAAGTTCGATATTGTTATAGCTAAACTAAAAAAATGTGTGTATTACATAAGAATAGACATTTATTGTGTATAATTATGTATTGTTAAGAATATTGTGATTGATTGAATTAGTATGTTTATTACTACTATGTGGTAATGTTAACAATTGTATTTATTTATTTAATTTAAAACATTTAGGGGTGAGCAGTGCTAAAATAGTTTTCGATTATTTTCTTCGGATGCCACAAAAGTTATTACTCTTTTCCGTATTTTTTTTTACTTGAAGTGTGCTATTTTTGTGTAAAACGGTTTTCGGTGATTTTTTTTATTCTAAAATGTAGCATTTTAGTTCCAAATAGCTTAATTTGTGTTAAAACGGTGTTTTTGGCCTAAATTGTATACTTCTAATTTACGAATTTATCTTAAAACGATTGAGACTTACTATAAAAAGTTACAATATTCTTGATCTAATGAGTAAACTCCAACTTGCTGCGTAATGGTTGGGTGAGATATTAGAAAGGTGTTGTAGAAATTGAGGAATGATCTATTACAGAACTCTTAGGTGTGTGTAATTAATTCTGTTGAATAGCAAAATTTGGGTGCAGCACAGAATGTACGTATGGTGGACCGTACTTGATAACACTCATCAGGAGAAAATTATGGTAGGTGCTATCGGAATTAGTTTTTACATGATGTTACGCATTAATCGTATACATCGGCGGACATGTATGTATATCTCCTCAACGTTACTGTCTGATGAATGTTTAAAATTAAAAAATTTTTTCAATAGAATTTTCACCAAATAACAACAACATATTGCAGCAAGTGCAACTGTTCTGCAAAGGGTCGGAAAGTTGGTACAGATATTAGAAGTATATGCACAAGCACTTACATTATCATACCAACTGTATAACAAGTCTGTACAAGTTATTGGATAGTTGCTCGACTCATTATACCGTTATGAAAGACGAATATAAACAGCGGTTATTATATAATAACTTGCTGTGCGTAGCTCAGTTCAGAAATTATTTTTTTTTTTTTTTTTTTAATTTTTAAATAATTTGTCGGTCCCACAAGGCCAGAGCACGTGTCTGTGGGTTTCCAACATAATTATATATAGTTTATTCATAAAAGTTGTATATCATCTTAAATCTAACTACATCTAATACAACACTATATTATAACTGTAAAATTTATAATCAGCCAGTATTGTCTTTCCTATTTCGTTCCCGCACGTTAATGTATGCGACTTCCAATAAGTAAACGGTCCTTATGTATGGGTGTGTTATTGTGCTTTTTATATTTATATACTTACTTTGAGTGATATTTTTTTGGGTTAGTATGTTCGATTTAAGTAGTAAGAATAATTAATTGTAGTTTTGTTTACTTAGAATAAACGATAATAAGAGCGTTGGGCACTCACGCAACGGGCATACTTGCCTAGTAGGACCCACAACTTGTTCATTTAAAAAAAAAAAAAAAAATTCAATATTTCTATATGTACTTACAAAGAACCCGACACTTTAGAATAAAAAATAAATGCTAAAATAACAAACTAATACGTAAGTAACAAAATTAATATAAGAATATCAAACTTGTTATCTTAGGAACGTTTTCGGGCATAACCCATCTTCAGCTAAAATATAATCGAACTAAATTAAAAACATAGTGTAACAGTGAACACAATTTAAAACTTCACTTTGAAGCTAAAATAAAATAAAATTAAAAATAAATTGAAATGAAAATAACATGAAACATAGCACACATGTGAATTGAACTACAGTCTAACACATGTTAGACTGTAGTTCAATTCACATGTGTGCTATGTTTCATGTTATTTTCATTTTAATTTATTTTTAATTTTATTTTATTTTAGCTTCAAAGTGAAGTTTTAAATTGTGTTCACTGTTACACTATGTTTTTAATTTAGTTCGATTATATTTTAGCTGAAGATGGGTTATGCCCGAAAACGTTCCTAAGATAACAAGTTTGATATTCTTATATTAATTTTGTTACTTACGTATTAGTTTGTTATTTTAGCATTTATTTTTTATTCTATAGTTACTAACAAACAGGATGATAAAATATTCTTTAATGAACCCGACACTTTCTCAGCAACTACTTAAATCTCAAATTTATCTGAAAAATTACGCAAAATTCAATCCAGCGAGGTCGCGTATGCGCAACAGCTCAAAAGGAACCCAGGCGTAATACATGTATACAAACATATGCACATGCCAACATTAATATCGCTATTGTCAGCGGATCATACGCAGGCCGCTATGCTATACACAGGCATATGCTCTAGTAAACATAAGTGTATCAACTTTACATGTTATTGTGGCGGTAGGTTCTAGCTTTCCACATTGTAAAGATTTCTTTGATACAAGTATACTTAAATAGGCAAAACATAGGCCAGAAAAGCCATCTTTGGTAAAGTGTCTACACGAGTTCTTCGTAGTAATTAAAACAATTTTATGGTAATAAAAATTATTGATTAGATCCAGATTAAACTCAAACTCTGTGAAATACATCATTAGAATAGACAGCTCAATCAAGTTCTCAAATTATCGCAGTCTGATTAGTTATACAGAAATAACAAGGAAATGAGATCACGAGTGTGCCTAGTACACAGTCTGACGATAAAATTGGCTTAATCTGCATCGGTAAAAGCTGAATAAAAATAAAGAAGTATACAGACGTATTGGATATTTTTCATCAATAGTGGGAAAGTTATGTTGGAAAAATAAGAAAAATCTGTTATTCGTTCTCTGCAGGAAAAAAAAAAAAAAAAGGAAGAAAAAACGTAGTCCGAAATTCGTAATCGATTGCGATGGCAGTAAAAATAATTTAATGGTTACACACGTGGCGCGCGTATTTATTTTATTTAGACTACTACTATTTCGAGTGTATTTTTACCGCTTTTATTTACTCGCTCTGTTCTCTGTTCTTTCGTGCTTTATTTGTATTATTAGTATTATTAGTATTATTTGTATTATTAGTATTATTAGTATTATTTGTATTATTAGTATTATTTGTATTATTTGTATTATTTGTATTATTTTTTCTTTTTATCTACAGCAGATTTCCCGTTAGACGAAGATCGGCCCATTTATATCATCATCTTTAATAGAAAGAAAGAAGGTCGTGCGCATCATATCAGTGCTTTTTTTCGTTTACAATCTCTCCGTCGTCTGCATCTCTGTCGGCCTCGGTCGGGACAGCCTCTTCCTAATGCGGTCCTTTGCTATTTATTTTCCTTTAAGAGGCCACATCATATTTGGGCTGGTAGGTTTGCCGGTTGTGTTCTGCTAATCGGCTTGATTTATATTTATCACACGGTGTGCGCTGGTCGACCGTAGGGCAAAGTGAGGATGCCAAAGTAATTGGGTGGGGCAATATTGGAGGCGTTAGATAAGAGCCCGGGGTGTAGAAGGTTAAGCTTATACGTCTGCTGTTGTTGTGGAAAACTATTTCGATTTTTATGGTGATCACCTCTTTTCTCTCCGAAACATCTTACTCTGGTATTTTTCCTTGGCGCCCCTTCTGCTTCGTCGCGGGGGTAATAATAATTTTATTTTTCTATTTTCCCGCCATCGAAGCCTTGCTGTCGCTGCAACGATAATCGCGATATTATTTATATCGCATAGGTTACCCCCTTCGGGGTTTATTTTGTTACTGATTTCGATTCACTTCTCAATTTTCCGAGAATTTTATTCTCCATGTGCTTTTCCGATTCATGCGAAAGAAAAGAACTAAGGGACGATAAAAGCACGCTGGTCGCTGACGGTCATCGGAAATTCTATGCGCGCTGCTATTATTGCGAAAAACTCCAAAAATGTAAAGAATCGTTACATTCTTCAATAAAAATTCACTTACGAATCGTTATGTCGCTTTTAGAACTTATTAAAAACTCTTTATTCGGGCTCGATTATTTTTCGTTTCACAAACATACGTCTATATTGCGCCGTTTACAATAAAAATCGGAAAACCATCATTTTTATAAATAGTTTTTAACTTTTACTAGTAAAGTCGATAAATTTAAGTATCCCTCGATATTTTTTATGCGTCGATCACATTTCATGTAAAACAGCGTACAGTCTAATTGAACTATTCGATTAAAATTGCCTATTCGGTAAAATTATAGTACTCGTTTTAAAAAGATTTTTCGCTTTCATTGAATGAGAATGAGAATGAAAGACTGATATATAATTATATTAATATTTTTGCGGTCGGTATAGATACAAATATTGAGAGAAACGTAGCGTGCGTCTATATTATAGGCATCATTTTAAGCGTATAAGGAAAAATATACAATAACAGTTAAGACGAAAAATACCAACTTTAAGATTTTAAAAAGTGAAAAATAATTATTTAACAAGAGATAGTATACTTCGGAGGAAAATATACGAAATATGAATATTTACTAATGCACTGCACAGTTATTAACTTGCGCATTCAAACATTTAAAAAAATTATTAAAAGATATTTTATGATGTAATATTTTTGCGTAATTAATACTTGCAAATATGCAGTAATTCAATGTTACATCTACGTTATAAAGCTGCTTCTAGCAATTTTACCTTTTTCGCTGTAATTAAATTCAGCTGAGCTTCATTCCTGAAAATCACATTGCTTCCGTGACTACAATCATCTGTTTTCAACTCCTTCACCAGTCCATTTTCTTCATACTATTCACATATCTATAAATTGTCCATCTTTATCTCCGCTTGCCTCTTTAGCCTTTAAATTTGAACGTTTTCTGCTTTTTATTTTTCCTGATTTTAATTAATAGATTCTTTCTCTCTCTAGGAAACACGTCTATCACCATTTATTAAAAAAATTGTTTGCCTGTTTAGCTGAAGCTTGCTATTCTTTCTATAATTTGTGTTTATCTCTATCTAACAAAAAGTATCGTTCAACTAAAGCTCACACATAGCCATCATTTTAAAAGTATATAAAATCAACAACTAAACATAGACCTCTCCTCTTTACTTTACGCACATAGAATAGTGCGTTATAGAATGATTTTAATTTTGACATGGATATGTCTTAGTTATGGGGGGTCATTCTAGAATTTACGCTACCGAGAAATTTAATGGAAGTGACGCCATTGATCACATGACCGGAAATTACTTTTGGCGGGAAATTCAAATCCAGATTTTTTAAATTCAGAATATGATGAGGGAATTTTGTAGCAGGGATTGTCTTTATAAGTAATCTACTCTGACAGTTAAACCAGTTAGTGTTTGTCGGGATGTCGTCCGGTGAACGTGTGAGGCAGTTTCGTCAACGTCAGCGAGACGAGAAAGAGCGCCAGGAATATACTGAATTCTTGATGAATACTCCACTTAGGATATGAAGATGCTTGCCTTTAAAGCAATGAATGTGAAAGAGAAGAAGAAGAAAGAGGGTGAGAAGTACCAGAGGTGCCGATTAAAACGGAAGATGAACACGGAGCAACAAATACATCAAGAGAAACAAGAAGCTTTGCCTGACAAGACAACTTCAATCTTCTTCTTTAGGTGCCGTACGCTACACAGCGCGTTGGCGCAATCTATTCGTACATTTTTTCAGGTGTACAGATACAGGTTATGTACCAGGCAATTATTATATGCAACGCAGGTGTACACACGCAAGACTACATTCGGAACTGATTAGTAATCATTTGGTTTACATCGTTATACAAGTGCAGTCCCGTGTGTGTCTGCTGTGTACTGATCTAGTGCGCATATGATGTTGTACGTGGTGGTTGCCATTGCCTTCCGCGTGATTATTAGCGAATATTTTAATTTTAATTTTTCGTAAATAACTTCTATCGTCGCCCGGTATCGAACCCGTGACCTCCGTAATGGAAGTCAAGCGCTCTAACAACTAGGCTATCGCGACGACAACTTCAATCTACGGAACACGAATTTTTAAAATATGATCCAAAAGAAGTACAAGTGAAAAGGATGTCTACGTCACATGACGGTTTAGGAGATATCTGTGCAATCGAGACCATGGTTAACGGATGTAGAGCTCTATTTGTCTCTGTTTACGTCATATTACGTTCACAATTGAAGATTTCTTTGAGTTTAATTTAATGGCATACAGTTCAAAGGCGTGTGTTTTTAGGGTTCTTAGGGAGAAGGAGTATCATTTGATACCGATCGTTCTAAACTAAGAACTATATATGTCGTAATTTTCCAAATTACAAACCTTTGTTAATTATCACTAATGTGCAATAAATACTATGTATGCTAAATAGAAAATAGTTTTTTATTCCCTTCTCCTAGATGAATACATTAGTTGTGTAGGTTAATTACGTCCTTCTAAGACATCTCCATGATCTGAGCTTTTTCCCACAAGGGAAGTCGTTTACAATTTTTCACGTAGTAATCGCCCGTAATTATGTATTTAAGAGAACACGTTCTCCACCCGCATACTGGTTTTGTTCCGGGCTTTCCAACTTCTTTGTTAGCCATTTTATAAAAATTAATTTATTGCCACAATAGTTGGACAAGGATTTAAAATTTGAGTATAAATAGTATATTTCTGAAAACAACTATTAAAAATTCTGTTACATGATTCTCTATTCTCTGTAAAAACTAATCAAAAAATACTTTTTTTTTTTAACATCTGAGCGCCCCGTATAGTAACCTGCATGTTTAAGTCCCGTCGTAGAGGTTTAATGACTTCAAAATAATGTAAGAAGAAAAGATTAATAGTCATCTAGAGCTTATATTTTTATATTTACCATATTAATAATTTTATTTAAATTTTTACGTTTACTTTATACAATATACTATGGTTATTATTTTATTTAAAATATTTACCATAATTTCGTTCAAATTTCTTTTTATTTTACCGAGCGTATTTTTCCTTTCTATTTTCCCCACTTCACTGACAAAAACTCCCGTACGTCGTCTAAATCACACCAGAAACTTATAAATTATGCACTTAAATCTTTCATAGGAATCAATCTATCCGCTGGTGAAAACCGGAACAAAAATAGTTGGCTAGTTCGTGAGATTAGCTCGCACTGACAGACATTCATTTATGTATTTTTTACCAAATAATTTTATTTTTTACTTTTTAGTGCATTTTTATTAAATTTTTATAGTAAATCTAAAGCCGATATATTTTTTTAACTATTCCATTTTACAATTTTGAGGGGGGAGGGGGATAATACGGATAGACCAACCTAAAATGATTGCTGCTGTTTTGATACTGAATAAAGCTCTTTGTTTACGAGTAATTTTCAAATTCCGTCAGTGATATAAATCATGCTGAGGGCATTTTCAAATTCATTACCTTTATTCGAATCTATATTTTCGTAATGAACTAGCACTATAGTACTGCAAGTTACTCTCATTCGTCACGCGTTTAATTTCAACATTTTAGATGTTCATATTTTCCCATATTCTAGCGTTTAGCTGATTATATTAAGCGAAGAAAGTTTAAGGAGACTTATTTTTTTTAATGTTTATTTTAACAACTATATACTTGAATATCAGCATTCGCAGGTATTCATTGGTACTCATATGGAACCATTTATGACCGTTGTAATTTTTAATAAGCAAAGAATCATTCGGATCACTCTACTTGATCAAAAATTATACGCAGTAATGTGAAGACGTAATATATCCTGAACCTGTGAATAGCGCTGTGGCAGTTTCCTGTTTTCCTTATTCGAATCATATTTATCCGTGATAATTTTATTGATAATATTTTTATTTTTTATTTTATTAAACATTACTTTTTTAAAGGGAACTCCTTTTTTTCACGTTATTTGATGACTACTGAATATCTCATTAGTATTCACGTAATAATTTTTCTGCGTCATATATACGTTTTTATGTTTAGTTACAATCGCTAAGTTATCCACGTAGGCGTAAACCGTTCGAGTTAATGTAAATAAGAAATAGAAGTGGCGTTATAACTGTGCCCTGTTCCAAACCCGTATTTAATGCTTCTGTACTTTATATGTTTTTGATATTAATTAAGATTTTTCTATATTTATTTTGTTTACCTATTATTCAAATATTTTCCAAGTCCTGTATGAGTAAGTTATGCATCACTGAGTCGGAGGCTTTAGACTTACCAGTACTTTCACACAGTATCTAAAAAATGATATATTAGGAGATAATTTTAAACGATACGAACCACGTAGGTGTTCCGAATGTGGTTGATTTTTAGCAGTTTTTTACACGATTGTCGGCGGAAAACGTGGGAACATGAACAACGGAACCTCGTAAAAATTCAGTTTACGATCATTACGGTTACAAACATAGAGAAATAAAAGCGCGATTATGAACTTGCCGATTTTTACCAAAAAATAACGAATGAATTTCAGTTCTGCAATGTTCTTTTTGTTTTTTTTTGGGGGAGGCTTACTGATAAATCATTTGGCTTCCATCAAGTTATTATAAGAGAACTTTTCTATTAATAAAACAATTAAAAGAAATAATTTTTAAGTCCTTGGAGCAATAATTTAAATGGCAGAAAAATTATCGTTATTATTTGTCGTTAATTTAGTTAATTATTTTATTTTTCGTATCTCCGCGAGCCTGATTTATTAGCGCTTAACATATAATTCAGTCATCATTATCATCATTTCCATCTCCTGTTCAGGAGGTTGGTGCGGCACCTCGTTTTACTACAGTTGTCTCCGTCTGGCCTTTTGTATTCCTTTCAAAATCGAATTTATTCTAGCTATTCTGTGTATGAATTCCATCCGTCTCCTCCTCGTGGTGACTTATTCCCTGAATTTTCCCTTGTATCTTAGTCGTACGTCGTCGCGATAGCCTAGTTGTTAGAGCGCTTGACTTCCATTACGGAGGTCACGGGTTCGATACCGGGCGACGATAGAAGTTATTTACGAAAAATTAAAATTAAAATATTCGCTAATAATCACGCGGAAGGCAATGGCAACCACCACGTACAACATCATATGCGCACTAGATCAGTACACAGCAGACACACACGGGACTGCACTTGTATAACGATGTAAACCAAATGATTACTAATCAGTTCCGAATGTAGCCTTGCGTGTGTACACTTGCGTTGCATATAATAATTGCCTGGTACACAACCTGTATCTGTACACCTGAAAAAATGTACGAATAGGTTGCGCCAACGCGCTGTGTAGCGTACGGCACCTAAAGAAGAAGATTGAAGTTGCCTTGTCAGGCAAAGCTTCTTGTTTCTCTTGATGTATTTGTTGCTCCGTGTTCATCTTCCGTTTTAATCAGTTCCTCTGGTACTTCTCACCCTCTTTCTTCTTCTTCTCTTTCACATTCATTGCTTTAAAGGCAAGCATCTTCATATCCTAAGTGGAGTATTCATCAAGAATTCAGTATATTCCTGGCGCTCTTTCTCGTCTCGCTGACGTTGACGAAACTGCCTCACACGTTCACCGGACGACATCCCGACAAACACTAACTGGTTTAACTGTCAGAGTAGATTACTTATAAAGACAATCCCTGCTACAAAATTCCCTCATCATATTCTGAATTTAAAAAATCTGGATTTGAATTTCCCGCCAAAAGTAATTTCCGGTCATGTGATCAATGGCGTCACTTCCATTAACGATATGGTTCAGGTTTCCGAAGCGTATCGCATTGTTGACTATATGAAGCAGTGAAGAATTCTCATTTTTAATTGTACGTTCAATTTTCTACCTTTAAGCACTCCTCCTAAATTATCAAATGCAGTTCGGCCGCAGCCTATTCTTCTTCTTATTTCTTCATCGCCTTTCCCATTTTCTGTAATTAAACTCCCCGGGTAGATGTACACTTACTTGTTCAATATTTTCCCCGTCTATGTATATTTCCATTGGAGATCTGTTTAATGTTTTCGCTATTCTCATAACTTTTGTCTTTTTTAAACTTTTATTTTCATTCCTAATTTCCTGCTTTCTACTGATATTATGTTCATTATTTTTCGTAGATTTCCTCTAGACTCTAACAAATATACTTGGTCATCCGCGTAGCTTATATGCGCTATTCTCGCTCCGTTTATATTAAATCCGTGTCTGTTAATATTTCCCATTCTGACTATTTCTTCGGGCGTATGCGTTGTACAGTCTCAGTGACAATGGACAACTTTGTCGTACACCTCTTGCCATATGGAAATATTCTTTGGACGTTGCCTTCTGGTTCCAGTAAGTAAAGTAAAGTGAGTCCCATATGTCCTTGACAAGGTATCATGGATTGTGAAGTTAAGCTTTCCATAATGGTACTTAAGGACCTAATGGATCTGATGAGAATATTGGGGCCAGTTCCTTTCTACTTCGAATCGCCTTTACTTTCCCAGACTTCTCCGGTACCCAATTACTACAGGCTGGTAAACCTGAAGGCGATTCAGATCTGGAACGAAACAAGTCTCGAATCCGTTTCTCCTGATATAGTAGCTAGTAAACATGTTCATTTATATTTATGTCCCGTTCATCTAATCCGTATTTAATAATTATATGTCTATTAGTTGTTTACGTTGTACCCTATCAAAGGCTTTTTCAAAGTTCACAAAACACAGATATACATCAATTCAGTCATAGAAAATTAAATGTAATTTTGATAATTTCTCTGAAAGTTTTGCCCGTCAAAGTACAAAATTATACAAGTCTCTTATTATCTCGCCATTCGGTATCGCCCATTTTGTTGATGTACATTCGTTGAGTTTTCCGAAATAGTCCCCTTCGGGGTTTCCTTTTCATTTTATCGTCATACTCGCGCGTCATTAAAGCATAAAAGTCGCCTCGTTTGTAATTATCGGTTTCGTTGATAAACGCCTTTACTTAGCTAAGGAGTTTTTTTCGTATTCGGGCCTTTACTGGCAACAGCCGGCGACGTCAATTAAAGCTTTGCCAATAAACTTAATATTCTTTTGCAATATAAGCGTACATCAAGCAAACACATAACCCACGAATACTACCGGTATATAATTAGGAGGAGAAAACTGGCCAGAGTTCGAGGTCTAATAGGTGTTCGAAAGTAACAGGGCAGCAAACGTTCGGAGTGCAAAGGTATAATTGAGATCTCTTTGGGAATTTTCAAACTTTTGTATTTCACCACACCCAATTTTTTACTTTGAATAATTTTGCGTCTCGCTATCACTACGTAATTAAAAATTCACGAAAACCGCTGAACAATATGCGTGCTTCAGCATTTTTAAAATTATTTATTCCGAGTATATTTCATTTTATAACACAGCTTTCTGAAGTCGAATATGGTCGTAAGAAACGTAAAAATTATTGTAAAAATTATTGTTTATTTCTTTTAAAATTACTCTAATTATATCATTTAAAATTAATAAAATCGATGACACCGTGCTGAGTTCAACTTAATAAATACTCGTCAATATTAGTCCTATAACAGTTAACGTATTCAGCGTAATAAAAGGGATCATTTATCATTACGTAACTGTGTTAATTGATTGACAATCGCAGTGCAATCCGAGAGTGTTGTAATTTCGGTGACAACTATAATAACGGTAATGGCATACAGCTTAGCGAAGGAGAGCTGCGCTAGAATTCGACCTCAATTTTGCTTTTGTCCATACAGTACGGTCGATTTTCATCATCGTCGCGTTGTTGTAAAGAGGCGGTTACAGAATTATAAGATTCGTACTTCAGTCTTTAGTTGTGCCGCATTATTGTAACAACGTTTGTCAGTGTAGTTCGAACACTGGAAAGGATTATTTTAATTTATATGATTTGAATATAAATTAGATTTTTAGCGGGAACGAAGGTAAGTTTTGGGAACGAAGAAACTTGGTACACCAACGCTAATTCTGTTTTAAATCAAAAACATGAAAATATAACCGAACGTGAAACTTCTGTTTCACGAGTACTAAGCATAGGTGGTGAAAAAAACCGCAGTATGTTACTTCAAAATTTTAGTCTCGGGGACAGCATAGAAAACCAAATAATAAACTGTATATATCAGCAAACTCCGTAAATGTTGTGCAAAGGAATTTAAATCTTTTGTGAAATAAAAATGTTTAATATATTCATAAAGCTCTTACAATAAATGGGAGAGCTTTCATCGAACAAAGTAGTATACGAAATAGCTAAACTCAAGCAACCACATAATACTTCTGCTATCTGTCACGGATATCACGGAAAGAGTGTTTGGTGAAAGAACAAGAAGCTATAATTTTCCATCAAATCGTCTATGATATATCTGCACACATTCAAAAGAGTTTTGAACTGAGTTAGCTGGAAAATTATTTGCTTGCAGTTTGATAAACCAACAATGGAGATCCAATTTGATTTGCCGCGTTAGATTTCCTTAAGGAGCAGCGGTGATCAAAGATTACTATCGAAGAGTAGCACCGAGTTGTTCAGAATTAAAAATGAAGCTGTAATGTCAATGCAAACTTACCGCGGAAGGATCGTGTTAAAATTTGCAGTTCCTGTCGAGCGATATTTGAAAAATGCAAAGCATTTGTGAAGAAGAAATTTCCGAAAGTAATCGAAGTCAGCGATAGTTGACAAAAACGAAACAGAAGCTAAGCACTATAAGGAACGGGAACACCGATGAAAGGAAGAAATACGAGTAGAAAGAAGTTTGTTCAATTGAAAGCGGCAAGCACTCGAACATTATGTGATCGAGTTCGCATATAAATTAGTTGTTGGAGAAAATGAAAAGGCAATCACGAGAGAAAAACGTAAAAACGATGAAGGAAGCAATCCAAAGAGTGAACATATCGCAAAGAGATTAGGGCGATGATGAAATTCAAAAAATCAGGTATAAAAGGGAAGGTTGAATAGGCAAGTAAAAGGAATCCGGGTTAGAGAATGAGGAGTAAAAACTACTGTTTGCAATGAGCTGCCATAGGTAGAAAAGTAACGTTGGTGGATGAGAATACGGTAAGAAACTTGTCAAAAGTAGAAGATAACCGAGGTAATGAGTAACTCATTTATTTCGATTCTGAAATAGTCAGGAATCTATAGGAGACCAACTTGGATTAAATGAGAAGGGTAGAAATCTTGAATCAAGCAACCTATAGGAAGGATTGTATAGTCGGTAGAGGGAGTAGGAAGAGCAGATGCAGGAGCCGGCAGCACGTTTTGAGAATCTGATAGGATAAGAATATTGTGAGAAACGGATGTAGATGCGATAAAAAGAAGAGCCTGCAAGATAGCCAAGGGGGGTTGGACAGAAGATTGAACAGAAGAAGAACAGTTTGAAGGACTAGCGGGAGTGCAAATTCTGCAAAAATTCCGATCTAACGACATGATGTAGAATAGGTTCAGGAGGAACGGCGGAATAAAAGTAGTTAATCGGACGAAGAAGAAAGGATGAAAAATTGAAGGAAAGGTCGTAGTTTTAGAAGCGCTGCTCCAAGTGGTCTCAATTTAAAGTACAATATACAACACGCATGAATGTTGTAATTAAAGGCGGATTATAAGAAGATTGAATTAAGAATTATTTAAATAGTTCTTTTTTTTTTTTTTTATTTAAAAAAAACGTTTTTAAAATGAACTAAAAAGTATAAAATAATTTTACCTAGCTTCATTCAGATTTATAACACCATACATGTTATCCCAAAAATATGTGATTGTAAAATTTAATAGACATAAAAAAACTTATAAGATTTATAAAACGAAAAACGTGTAACGCGTTTAGTAATAAAAATTGTATAACTGTCGTCGAGAAAAAATACACAACAGTTCATATCATTTGCAGTACAAAAAAAGTTATAAATGACTCAAATGAACTATTCATACATCAATTAACATGCGCTCTACGTTTTTCATTTTATAAATCTTACAAGTGACAACCTATATGATGTTGTAAATCTGAATGTGGCTAGGAAAAATTTTATTTTATACTTTTTAATCCACTTTAAAAGCATTTAAAAAAAAAGAAATTATTTTCTGATTTTAAATCTTATATGTATGAAATTTCGCATCTCGTCGACTGCGGCGACAGCCATGGCGCTCAGCCAGAGCTTGTATGTGTCCGGAGCCACAAGCATTCCATTCAGAAAAATGACGTGAGCATAAGCACAAGCAATAAAACCGTATCGCTGTAACAAATACATTCACTAAACGAGCATGCGTGTCACTTACCGATACGCTTCTACTGCTTATCTTTACGTCTACCGTGAGCAGAGTCTAGGAGATGGAAAGAAAGAGTAAGAGTGGGAGAGAGAGAATACGTTCGTGCACATGTGTATGTAAAAGAGAACAAGAGGGTGAAAGTAAGAAGCAGTGTAGGGAGGGCGGAACTGTTAAAATGGGGGAGACCGTACTCCTTGTATACGAAAATCCGCACAGAAGAGAATTCGAAAATAAGCGTTCCTTAGTAAAGCACGTGGTGACGTCATTTTGATTAATATCAATATATTATTAATAAATATTAATACATAAATATAATATTTATATAATAATGCATTGTGTCATCTAGTTCTGAGATATGTTCAAAGTTTCAAATCTCTCTCCCATCACCCTCGGTCATTCCAGCACTTGAGTCTTTCCTATCTTCCATATCTGATCCCATAAACATCTGATTCCGCTTCTCATTCTTCTCCCTCTTCTTGGGCCAATGTCTTTATGACGAACCCAAAAAAAAAAAAAAAAAAAAAAAGTTTCAAATCTACGCCTCACCAGGAAGTTATATTAAAATTGATTGCAAAATTTCACCCGAACAGACAAGAACATAAGCGAGTTAATAATAAGAAGAGAAAGAAAAGTAAATTAAAAGTGGAAAAGAAAAACCAAACGTATTAAAGTAAGCTGTTACTTTTATTACGTATTGAAAAAATAAATAAAAAATAAATAAAAAAACAAAAGAAAATAAAAATGATTAAATACAGTTTTTGCCACGGCTTATTGTAGCGTCTGATTCCTCAGCTGCTACCGAGTCAGAAATAGTAAAACAAAAATGTTAAGTAAAAAAATTCAAAATCGAAATGAATATACATATGTGTATATATATATATGTATATATATATGTACGAAATCATGATGTTTCTCAACGGCCGTAAAATATAGAACGATATTATTTTGTAAGATCTAAAAATTAAAAATAAAATCTTTTGATGTAAGAAAAGCGGTGGATAAAGCCAAGGAGCATCCAATTTACCGAAAAAAAAAATAAAAGATTAAACTAAAATATAAACGATTAACATCATCTTTTAAGTAAATATTTGAAACAATGTATGAAATTAAGGGAAATTCAAGGGGGGGTGATTCATGTACGTGAGACTTTTTAAAACGAGTTTAATATATTTCCTGCACTACAAATAATTTCCGTTCTGTCAATTCGGTTCTCAATTTAATTAAATCATACAGAGATCACGGTTTAATTTGTTTTTTTCTCCGAAATGCCTTATTTATAAACAAATTCAAACGATACTTCGTAATTTATTCTTTTGGTAAAAATATGCAGCGGCTAGCTAAAGCTCGAAGACGATATTTCAAAAAAAAAAAAGAAAAACACAACAAAAAACAATTTAAATAATAATGGGGGGAAAAGGGAGAGACAAATTTCCGTTCGATCCGCTACGGGACACAGATTGCTACGATGAAATCGCTGTTTTATCGTGTTTCATCCTATGCGAGTTTAGTTTTCTCTGTCGTATTCAGTAATTAATAACAGACTGCGGAAACGGAATATGCGATAAACCTGTATAACAGGAAAATGCTAGTTCTCATCGGCCGGTCACAAATAATGGAATTATAAATGTGTGCGATTTATTTCTGCCCGCAGCCTTCTATAAATCACCGCGTGTTTTTAGAGTAGCGCGAAAAAAGACAGAAAGAAGAGACAATAAAAAAAAAAACAACACAAAAACAAAAAACGACAAACAAAAGCAAAACAAACAGCGACGAATAAGTAAATAAATAAAAAGACGAATAATATTAATCTGGAAACGACGTTTGAAAACAATCGGTTTCATTTCAACGTTCGGCTTATCTGACATTTGCGGCCCATTAAATTTAAATATTGCCACATTTTGATTTACTACTCTTCGTCCACCCTAGCTGCTACACTGTCGAATGCATTTCGTTAACGGCGCTTCAGAAGAGCACATCGCCTTTAACAACACACAGGAGGGAGGGCGATGGGGGACGAAGGAAGGGGGAGAGAAACCCTCTCGTTTGAAAAGTCCACTTGTCAGATGTTCATTCCGGGAAATAAAGCTCGGAGTAAATAATTAGTCCGCTTTTATAGTCGTGCTTATATCAACGGGTAAAAGAACGGATATTTGAACAATCAACGGCGAAGCAGATAGGTACCCATTTCCTTTACGGAACTGATTGGTACAGTTGTGGAAATAAAAAACTGCTAGAAAAAGAAAATACTGCTTTTCGAAATAAATGCAACAACTTCATTATAAAGCGATCCATACATATTGATGTCACTGATATTCAACTGAAGACCAAGTTATGAATGGAGTTTCTGGAACAGAAATTCATGAGCAACAGGGTAATGACTATTGAAGCACTGTACAAAAAAATGATATCCGACATAACCGAAATACCATGTGATCGCGAATTAATTTCAAATTTGGACATCGTCGTAAGATTGTGGTACATGTATCACAAATCCTTATCAATGTGTTTATATTATGATAACGATATGCCCATTTCGATCCACTGCTGGATGTAGGGAACTCCGTGATGTCCAGCTGGCCTAATCTCCCGTGCAGGACAGGCAAATTCGGAAATGCATTTTATATTTTCTGCCAGGTTTTCATGGCAACTGTTCTATATATAACGCTAGTGTAGACGTAAGAATACACTCAGAATTGATTGCAATTGCTTGTTATCACATTACGAATGTAGTCGTGTGAATGTTTTTGTTTCGACATACAACTACTTTCCTTTCATATCATTCATCAACAGAATGCGAGGTCTTCCTTTTTATGATTTTCCTTCTGCTTTACCTTCGATTAGGTTGTAATCCATGTTTAGTGCAATATAATGTGTCCGATTTTTTGTCTTCCTTGTACTGTTCTCGATATTAAATATTTTTCGTTTTTCTTTGACTTTGGTTAATACTTCATTGTTTTTATTCTTAACTTTCGTCTCCAACACCAGATTTTAAACGCCTCCAGTTTCCATTTGTCCCTTTTTAATAGCATCTAAATTTTGGAACAAATTCTTTATGAATTGTTTTTTAATGTCTATTGGTATATTTTTTGATAAAAGGAAGGTTCTTTTTATGCTGAAAACATTCTTAGCTTGATTACTCGTTTCCCTATTTCCCGTTCGATTCTGTCATTGTTTGTTATTAAGCTGGCCAGATATACAAATTTGTTTAGTCGTTCTAGTGTTTGTTCATTTACAGATATCTTCAACTACTCGTTTCTATTTTTTTTACAACACCTTATTACTTTGATTTTACTTTTATTGATGTTCACTTCACATTTGGTGTTTAACAGCCTATTTGAAGCATTCCACTATAAGTGCTATGTGTATCTAATTGTTTTACCATCTCACACTATTTATTTTTATTTCACCATTATCGATGTTTGAGAAACATTTTAATGCCTTTTTAACACATAGCGGTAGTGGTAGGTAACATCCTTGTCGTACTCCTTTCCTCACCCTCGTGCTGATTTTCCCATTTATGATCGTTTTTCGATTTTCATATAATTCGAATAAAATTTTTCAAACTTTGAAGTTGACATTCACTTCTTTTAGACATCGAAACATAATGTCTCAATTAACATTATCGAGAACGCCGTTTCCATGTTAATGAATTCTACGTACATTGTTTTATTCAATTCTAGCGTTTTTTCCAGCAGTAATCTGAGTGATAAGATAACTTTCTAAAACCGAACTGATCTTCTGGTGTTTTTTTTTTTATTTTCTTTTGGATTCGCTCATATATTATTCTAGTTATAATTTTTGGTGTGTGAGATAATAAGCTGAGACTGTGGCATAACTCACATAATAGAGCGTTGCTATTTTATGGTGCAGCAATCAATAGATTTTTCTCCGAGTCCTGAAGAATTTTTCCAGATTTGTAAAAATATCATTTATAAGCTGATATAATGCTTTTTTGTTTTTTCCTTTAAAAATTTACTGAATTCACTTGACATTCGGAATTTAAGATTGTCAATCGCAAATTTGAATTCATGTTTCAGTATGCTTGGTCTTTTCACATCTTCTTCTACATCTGCCTCATCTTTCGCTATTTATGGACGGTCTATTAGCTTTTTCATCATAGAGATCAGTGGCAAATCTTATGGTAGTTTCGGTCATGAAACGATGTACTAAAGCAAATTGAAAAGGAAAGAAATTGCTAGTACTTCTCTAGTGGCAGAGATTAACTTGGCTAAAGATAATAATTTTTAACTTACCGGTAGAAATCTGAGAAGTTGCTATTTGAGCATGTGAAGGAAATATTTAATGCGTAAGACACTAGAACTCCATCAGTGTCGTGTAGAAGGAGAGATATTAGAATACTTCTTGAACAGCATTAACGCTTTAATTAGAGTCTCGGTACACCAATTTATAAATTACAACAATTAAGAAAACGCATTAAATATTTCTAACGTTTTCAGTACTTGGCTATATATATAGAAAACGAGTGATACGTGTTCTTATAATCATTTAAAATGGTTTTTTAATTGTTGCAATTTGGAAATTACATGTGTACCGAAACTATAATTAAGGTATACATTTTGATTACGAATAATCGTAATACGTAATATTAATTTTTAGTCGGTACTTTTGCCACTTAGTCAAGTTTGAGAATTTATTCCCGACTCAGCTGTCAGTTTTCTCCTTTTGATTACTCTATTCAGACATCCGCGGATTATGTTAAAACATATGCGGACATATTTGTCGTCTGATATGAAATGAACAATATTAATTTTATTCGAATAGCTTTGATGGATAGTATGGCTACTAGATGGTGCTCTTGCTTGTTCATTATTTCTTGTTATCCTTATATAATATTAAAAAAAAAAACAAAAAAACAATTAACTTAATAGGGACCGAATAATTTGTCACTAGGTCAAAAAAAAATTCTTTAGGTATATTTTATTGTAAGATATATCATATTTTTTAACTTCTAGTGGACTTTTATTGAATTTTTAGAGTAATTCTCAAAGTCGGTATTTCTTTTTGGTAATTGACCGAGTTTAACTACTTATAAAGAAATCTATCGTTCTGTTTTTATTTTAAACTTATAAAGTACTAAAATAAATATAATTACAAATATAGAAAACCATAATAAAATGAAAATAACAATATCTGTAATAATGTTTCCTGATCTATTATCAGCTGAAAGTAAAACATACTAAAGCAAATATTTAAAGAAATTTTTCGATTACACATAGCCGAGACGGATTTAGAAATGCGGCAATTCCCAAGAGGAGAATTTAACGACAAGAACAATTAATTTCAAAAGAGACAAAAATTATTTTATCGCTTAAAAATTATTTTATTTTTATTATTATGAAAATTATCTTGTGTTTTATCTATCTACATAACTAGTAGAAAATACTTTAAAACACCAATGCGTATACCATGTAACATAAAATTAGTAATATATATTTTTTTTTTTTTTGGGGGGGGGGGTGTCAATACGCTAGACAAGCACTATAGTCTAATCAACTAGGTCCCGGTAGCTTGCTAATAAATTTATTTTTTTGACCTGCTTTGGATTCCCGGCCACTGTGGTATCGATGGTAATGATCTTGCCCACTCTTTAGTATGTTTAGCTGCAGTAAATGATCGTTCCAGATTCCTTTTCCAAGGTTAAGGTTCAAGAGCATTACATTCAAATTCATAACGAATCTAATGTATCCAAATCGTATGTTAACTTACTTCGACTAAACATATTCAAACTAGTACTAAAATTATAAACTCCTTTAAGTCTATATATATATATATATATATATATATATATATATATATGCAGCTTTCGGTGGCGACCAGATAATTCTGAGTTTATTATATAAATCCTTTATTTGCTCAAGGTTGGATTAAGTATTGGTCGGCTTCTAAAACGAATTCAAATAAACTGTAGAAACTTCAGAACTTGAATAGGAGGCTTAGTGATGCCATACCTACATGTAGAACTTCATCTCTTTCTCTCCGTTACTAGAAGAGATGTTTCTTTGCTGGATAGGTTTTCAGTGAAATTATTTATAATTACCAATTTTTCTATTTGCCTTCAGTAATTTCTATCTACTGAATGGAAATTTGTCGATCCCAAGAAACCTTTGCTGTTAAGTGAGAATGGCTTTATGTTATAAATCGGCGCTTGTACACCCTTCACTTTGCGTTTTACTATAATATAAATTTGCTGTATCCAGACATTAATACGAGCAGAACTAAAAAATCAAAATATAATTCCGTTGCATAGCATTAATTCGCGATGTTAAATCGTTATAATTTTTACCGATGGTTCTAAAACGTGCTAGCTCAGTCGGTAAAAACTTTAAACAATAGAAAATTTCAAGTTGCCATCCGAATTTATAATACTGAACCATTAGAGCTATAGATAAGTCTTTAGAGTTTATAATAACTTTACTCGAGGTCGATAAAAGGTATCTGATTTGCACAGTGACAGCTTTCACTGCCAGGGCGATACAGTGTGACGCTTCTATAAATTGCCTAAAGAAATAAATGCTTTAGTCTAACTAACGAAGGAACTAATTTAAAATTCTGCTGGATTCCGGATCACTGCGGAATAGAAGGAAACGGTAGTGTTGATCTGCTAACCAAGGAAGCTGCTCCCTTCTGTTGATTTGTTTCCGAAAATTAAAAGACATTATCGATGCAATTGGCTATTTGGCAAGAATAACTCAAACTTGGATAGATACGATAATACAATCTCACGCGAGTCATTCCGTCAAGACATTATCATCTGCCGCTAAATGTACCTGAGCGGCTTATTCAAAAATGTGTTACCTTGATTTCTACACACGTATGAGACATAAACGAGTCTCGCAAAATTTTTAAAGCTAAACGTACCATCAGATTTGCTTACGATACAATCAAATATACTCGAAGGAGGGCATCAATCATTTGATGTTTCATTGTAAAATATTTGACACATGCAGGCATATATATTTTTGACCGACTTAATTTCCTTATATCACAGTTTCCCTTCTTATAATATTCGATATTTGCTTCATTGTAAAGACCGAAAAATTTATAATCGAAACATTGCGGTTTAGATTGTGTGCAGTACCTTGGAGTTACACTTTTTTGTTTTCTCGCTTGTTTTTTGTTTTTGTTTTTCGTCTTATATGATTAAAATTAAAATGTAGCTCTTTGGTTTAGAGTTCAGCTGAGTTGCAATTGGCATTTTAGAAAAAAGATCAATAAATAAAATAAATAAAAATCCGTTTCTAACGCGAATAATTTTGATAAATGATAATTTTCGAAATCTACGTAGCGTCTTACGGGGCAATTATGATTATCGCATGAAAAAAATTTCTATTACAACTTTTCGATTTTCCTAGCAGATATTATACGAAAATTACAAACTCTGATTTGAAAGTATGCACAAAAGTGAAGTCCACTCTAGCATTAAAATTAAAATATTCGGTGGTCGACATGATGATACAACGATACCCAGTTCTTCATGATTAAAACAAGTCGAAGCGGACAACTCTACCATCAGTACGAAACAATAGCTGTAGCGAAATATAATCTGGAATAGACATCGACATCTTATTGTGTTTTCTCGTAAAAGTCACTTTAACTTGTTTTCTATATAGTATTGAAATTCGAATCTTGAACGTCACTTTCAATTAACATTGATAGTCAAATTCAGGAACGCCTATTTAAAAATTGGTCGACCGATTGAATTTATAATATTCTGGGAGAATTTGAAAAGGCCTTACTCCCATCTAGAACTACTACACGAAAACGCAATGTACATGAATGTATATTATTGTACAGCCCAATAATGTGAGATGTCTGCATCGCGTCCGTTTCCCGGTAATGTCGTTTCGTCAACTATTTAATTAGTGTCTATAAAGAGATGTTTGCACAAAAGTTCCAATCGCGGTACGTGTGCGCATTGTCGACATAATTTAAACTCGAAAAAAGTGATAAATAAATACAGAGCGAGGAGATTTCGGAGGGTCTAAGGCAGGAAAACTGTCGAGTTTTCTTTTTAACGCTTCGTCTAATACGCAAAAACGATTTACAGGGATAATTAAAATGATGTTAAAAGGTGGTTCGTTATTCCGTTAAGCGATTTTATTAGGAGCGGTGTGTACATGGAATAAGAAAATTCGCTGAAATATTTATTGAAAAGGTATATATCACGATCCTAAAAGGACGGTCTTGTCCACGGTATCATCAGCATTAAAGTTATCTGTAATTTTTCGACAAACGACGCACGTATTGCGCATTTCAGTCGATAGAAGGTGTGGTGTAGATGTGTTCCGTTCAGTTACCATAGAAAGGAACAGTGCAAGTATAAAATCATTTAGGAGATAATCGATGTTTTCTATTATGATAGACGGATCAGCTGGCAACTATGAAAACCAAATTGTTATTACCGCTGACGATGTATTCGTTAATGATCCAATCTCGCAGTTGAATGTTAGACATATCTGGCGATCTGAGTACAAATCTTAAAGAGACCGGTTCGTCTTCCCTTAAAAACCAAGTCAATATTTCTAAACTGATGTGCGACAAATGCACTTCGTCCGCCGAGAGAGGACCATCTCCGGCCGCTAACTGCATCGGTACAATGTACATACGGGTCGTATTGAAGGCCATTCTTTCGCTATTACCCTACGCGAGCGACTTTGTTTCCTGAGCTATTGCTTGTTCATCGAGTTGTTAACACATAATTCGACTGAATAGTTAACGGCAGCTCGAATCACACTATTTCAACCATATTCGATTTCCATAGAAATGCCGCAATTGAAAGTAAGTTGTAAAAGTTCCTCAAGCGACATTTGCCAGCAGCCCGTACTTGTTTAACGGGTTATGAAATTGAAAAAGTGTTCGATGCGGTTCTTATGCGAAAGATAATCGTGAAATTTAATAAAAGCGGATTAGTACAAACGGCAAAATAAATTTAAAATTTCAATTTAAAAATATTTCCGATACTTGTATGCAACTTATATTGTGTAATTTTTTGACTATTAAAGAGCTAGGAAAAAACGAACTAGCTGCATCGTGGGCATTTGTCTACGATGAAAATAAGACACGCATACTAAGCACGTTCCAGTTGTCTAGTACAGATTTCGTTGGAGGAAGCAATTGGAACAACTCTCTTCGCAAAAAAAAATTAATGTAAGATTTTTTGTTTTAAGTTTATCGCAATGCATACGTGTGGAAATTACAACTGGTGGTATTAGATTATTATTTCTTAGAGACCAAAGTATCATTATTTTGTTCGCTTTAGATAGCTAAAGTTTGTGTCATAAACTGGTCAAATAGAAGAATGCAGATTGATTCCTTTTTTATGATGGAGCCGCAAAGTTTTTAGTCATCGTTATCAAAGTATATTTTTCGGAAAAACACTTGCAAAATTTTTTGTTTTGTTTTGTTTTTTTTTTCTTTTTTCGTTTTTGCCTGGCTCTTTAACCATTTGACCAAGCTCATATCTCTACTAATAGAGAACGTACGTCTTGAGAACTGAAGCTGCTCAAACGTGTGCTAATTCATTTTCTTATGCGTAACTTTTTTTAATTTAAAAGAATAGTTCCATAACAATTAATCGGAACCTGAAATAATTGCAGAAAATGATTTGCACGGAAATTTTTGTACAACAAAAAAAAAAAAGAGTTTTTTAAAATTTTGGTCATTCTGCCTGATCAAAAATTTTAGGATTTTTTTTCTTTTTGAGGGCGACTGTCAACGTTTTTTCTTTCTATTGTCTATTGTCGCGATTTTTCCGATGCCGATCTATAAAAACTGGCTATAGATTTAACGCAAAGTTTTCGAATTTGTTCTAAATATTTCCCCGGAAACTTTCAATTTATAGGAGAGGAAACGTGTTTTTCGTTTCATTTTTCCGCTCTTGGAGTTTTTAAAATCACACGAGCTAGTTCACTATTAAATATAGAGCTAAAGATGTTATCGGTTTGAAGGTAAGTGCCTATCTTCGGTTTCATCCGGAAATTCCCCTGTTATTTTTTCGCTTTACGATTTCGTTGGTCTTAGTTTTTTAGACTTTCAAGATGTTTTCTCGATTTCTCATTAGCACTGGAGGGTTTTTGAGCGTTGTATTTTTGCCCCCCCCCCCCCTCTGAAGAGTAAATGTAATTTAAGAATAAAATATATACATATAAAAGCTGATTTTTTTATTTTATTTTTTTCGTAATATTTGAAATTAAAAATAGAAAACAAAAAGTTGTAAATAACGTTAATACTAAAGAAAAAAAAACAGATAATTAAGACACGTTTTAAACGTATTAAATCTTCGAATGTTGTTGAGTATTTTTACGAAACGTACTAGACGCTAAGAAGAAAATGACGAGAGTCCGTTAAAATTACCTAATCGCGTATTTCACAAGCTCTATTTAATGACTAACGTTAAAAAAAAAAAAAAAAAAGAACAAAATAGTAATAATTAAAATTAAAATTAACAGTAAAATAGTAATCAACTTGTGATGATGAACGCACGTGTGCGAGCCATAAGAGAACGAAAGTTTTAATAGTAAGCTTCACCGGGCGGAGCTGAAGCAGATTCGGCGGCTATATCACTTTTGTTGTACTTGGTAAAGCAGAAGTTGCTATGGCACAAATATTTCGCGTATCCACTTCCGGCCAAATGCTGCTGCTGTTGTCGGTAATTGCGCTGCTGATCTCCGATTATCGAGAGAGCTGACTTCTTCGACAGCCTCTTGGTGATTTTCTGTCATTTCGCCGGGCTAAACTGTTGACTAGATTTGCGCGAGCCGCCGTTATTTATAGCGGCTAGTTCGCGATTTACCACATCCTCGTCGCTGTCCTTGTCTTGGTGAGCGGTCATGTGTCTGGTCAAATGATGTCGTTCGCGAAAACTTTCGTTACACACCGGGCACTTTAGCTTATCTTGCTCGCGCCGTTTCTTGTAAGGATCGGCCGTGGCGTGCTCGTTCTTGTGGTGCGATCGCATGTGATACACCAGATCGGAGGTCATTCGGAAGTTCATATTGCACTTGGCGCAAATGTTTTGCGCTGGTAACGTTAAAGCCGCTAGCGACGATGGTAACAAGGCGGCCGTAATGTTCGCCGCGGCGGCAGCGGCAGCTGTCGGAAACGAAATCGGATTAGCCGCTGCGGCGAAAGGGAAAGAGGACGTCATAGCAAACGCGCCGCCGTAGGGTATCGTCAGAGAAGCCGCAGTTGCGGATTCCGCCGGAAACGGAAAACCGCTGGCACCGCCGGTCTTGGCGTCTTTCGGCGACGACGGAGTCGAAGCGTACTCTTTACGAGCGGCGTTGCTTGTTGCTTGCTTGTGCTGTTTTCCGCACGTACTGCTGCCGGCCAGTTTTTCGCCCTTCTGATTGCCGTTGTTCAACTGAGTGGTCAGTAAATACTGGAATCCCGGTACGGCCGCGATAGGAGATAAAATCGAGCTGACCGAGTTCTGTTGAGTGGCGATTGGACTTAGGACACGAGTGACAGCGGTCGGCGAACTTGCCGGCAAAACCGGACTACGCGATAGCGGGCTGATGGACGGTATCGTCAGCGTTTTCGATTCGCATACTAGCTGAATCGGAGATCGGTTACTGCCGTTGTTGTTATTGTTGTTGTTGTTGTTGTTGTTGTTGTTGCTGCTGCTGCTGTTATTCGGAGTGTACGATCTCGGACTGAGACTGTCTTGATATGTCAAGTCTGGCGGTGATAGGGCGCTTCCGTAGGACGCGGTCGACGACACGGAGGACGGAGACAACGGCATTGCTGGAATTAACACTGTTTGAGCGGGAGGTTCGAACTTAGTGAAAGCGCTTCGACTAGCGTAATCTGATTTCTGTTGTTCGATCGCGTCGTTGCTGGTGTACTCTTTATTGCCGAAACGAAATTTGTTGTCCGCGTCGACAGAGAAGTTGAGCGGGTTCATATCCGACTGCTGGATCAGCTGCTTCTGGTAAAGGTCAATCGGAACCGATAACGGACTGGCTTCGGAAAATTTCGCGGCGCTGTCCACGATTGCCACCTGATGCTGGTATTGTTGCATCAGCTGCAGCTGCTTCTTCAACTGTAGCCGGTGCTCTCGCTTTTTCGACTGATCGTCAGGAGCCATCAAGAACGCTACGTCGAAGCTACGTTTCACGGTTCGCTGCGTTTTTTTGCTGATCACCGAGGCCGGTTGTCGACAAATCTCGCCGCTAGTCGGACTGGCAGTTCTACTATTGCTCGTGATGCCGTCATCGGGTATGGTCCTTTGATACATATTCATCGTCATCATATATAGAGTCGACAATTATCTCGCTTACCCGCGATCGTTCTGCAACATAGGTAGAGACCGTTCTTTCTTTAATATATCGTCAAAATAAAAAGAAAAATGGAAAACCGTGAGCTGGACATCGTACGTAGATTTATTAAAAACGGACAATTTTTTACACTCGACTGTGGCAATTAAAAATAAAATGTTTTACTACCTTCGAAATGGTTAAGGAAAAATTTACCGCCCATTTTATTCTCGTTGGAAATTTAAATCTTAATCTAGTAAACGACGGCTAATGAATTATCTCCTTTTATGCGTGCGATACTTTAACCTAACATACAACGATGCATGACCAGCAAAAATAATCGACTCTGTATTTACTCGGCACATGTTCGGCGCTTAGTTAAAAGAAACTCCGTACTTTTCATACCACAGTTCTGCGATTATTACCAATGTAAACACTCGGGATAAAATATTTATTAAAAAAGTTCAAAAGTATAAATCGGCAGTGTTATTAAATTATTATTTGCAATAAACAAAGCAATCTCTCGAATAGCATGCCTTGTTACATCATCGATACGGAGCTTTATTAATTAAAACGGTTCACTTCCGTATTTCGTTGCATCAAGCGTAATTACACGAAAATTTCAGTATAGATCTCGGGATTTTACTGCTCAAACTATATAAAATCGTAAAACGCATTGTTCTTTAAGGAATATTTAAAATGTCAAACAATAAGGGCACTTAAAATATACGAATCTGCAAGTGCAATTTTAAAATTTAACCATTTTCTATATTTCAGATATAAGTGAATTTTTAATTTATTTCCTTTAAATATTATTAAATAATTGCTGTGTTCTTTAAATTCAGTTTATTTATTCATTTTATATATATATGTACATATATATATTAATAAGAAAATTCATGTGTTGTATTTAATCAAGTTTCTGGATTATAATAATTCTGCCCCGCAACTTGTGGTAAGTGTAATTATTAATTTTAATTAATTTCATAATTAATATAAATTCGTATTGTCATTGTATCGAACATTTGTTACACAATTAGTAAATTTAATTGTTATAAATTGTTCTCCGCATTACTAAAATTAAAACTACAGACTTATAAACGATGGCGACTTTACCTCAGCCAATGGAATTTGGAACCCGGTTCAACATTAGGCATCCCGATAAATATAAAAAAGTTTACCGTGTTATTTAATTTCTTTTAATTTATTTTACCGCATCAATTTTTCCAGAGGGATAAAATCTTTTTTCATAGTGTACAAATAATAATCACTTGTTAACAGTTTAAAAAGGCAAATTTTGTGAAAATGAAATAATTCTGATCACACTAATTCGATGATGCTAAAGGAAAGAAAAATAATGAAAATGGTTCTCTATTTTGATCATACTGCATCGGTGTAATATGATCGAAAAAAAAAAACAAAAAAAAGAACAAACTATTATAGAAAGTAAACATGTTAATCCTTAAATTTATTTGTCGCTTCATATAGGTATTTTTTTTTAACAGTGTATTTCTCTTAAGTTGTACTGCTCGATTCCGAGAGTCGTGACTACCTCTATTTGTACATTCTTGACAATTGTTATATGCAGCGTGAGTTTACTACACAAGACTACACTTAATGCATGTAGTGAATTATAAGAAAATCAATAATAATCTGCATGAAAAGAAATAGAACTAATGGTAAGTGATTCTGAAACGTGAAAGGGGAATTTAATATAGGGAAAACGTTTTTGAAAGGAATTGCTGTTGTTTGCATATTTTTCGCTCCTCACGGATTCACTTATTGAAGTAAAAGTTTTAAAATTATTAGAGAAAAATTTAGGTCAATTTGATATTTTTATTGTAAAGCATTTAAGAAGGGAATGTGGGAATCTCGGATAAAATTATGTCATTAAATATTTAAAATGAATTTATTGATTGTACAGGAAACAAAAGTTATTTAAATTTTAACCGAAGTTACGTTAATTATTTCGATATTTGACACATATACCCGATGACATTCGCGATCTGATATTTTACCGAAGGCAATGTCGTTGAAAGATGGTTTTCGATAGTTGTTCTTATAGAAAACCGTAAAGCAAAATTTTCGAAAAATACCGTATACACATTTTCGGACCAAAACAATACTGCTTCAGACAATTGCCAAAGTTACAACGATATTTCTAACTGTCGAACGATTTCTTCAGGCAAGACGACAGGAAAAATGTGAACTGGCCGCTTCCTTGCATTGCCTGTTAAATGTAATATCGATTCGCAATACAATGTGAAAATAATACTCTTCTTTCAAATTTGTTAAAAGTGTGAATAACGTTCCCTTTTCTAATTACCGAAGGAATAACGTCAATTATGTACTTTGAACAAAGACTAGATCTTTGTCGCTAACCTAGTTTGATTATCTATCTGCAGTACAATTTTGCGAACGAGTTATAAGCAACTATTAAACAGAGACAGATTGCCCATGTTCAAAAGGAATAAGAGCCAGCACCTCCGTACGATTTGCACCAAACTACATTGTGACATTCTTCAGATGGTAGAAAGTGGGATAGTAAAAAAATGAACCAAACTGTTGATCACAAATTGAATTACATTATGGTGTACATATAAATAAGGGTAATATTTTTGCATAAAGTACGAATTTTCCGAAACGCCCTTTAGCTAAACGGCATATCCGCATTTAAAAAAAAAAAAAACAATAAAACAACTGAAGAATTTGTAAAAGAATGGAAAAATAAGAAGTAATTAAACTGACTGAAGTTGGAATAGTGCATTGTGATAGCTCGCAGACTGAAATTTCTTACAATTAACTTGATAGCAATATTATCCAAATATCCCATCACCGTAAAAGAAATTTTCAAAAGCTAATTTTGAAGCGACAACATAAAATCAAGTTAAAAAAATTGGAATAAGAATCATTTTTTTTTTTAATCTGTCAAAACCGACTATAATGAAATTTACAGTTTAAGAATTCATTATTGCTCTTTTTAATTTAAACTAAAACGAAAGAAAATAAAACTAAATATATTCATTTGCATTATTATCAGTTTAAATTTTTACCGGCAAAATCTTATTCAATGAAATTTTATTTTAATTGTAAATCCGCACGCGGCTATTTAAAGAAATACTATTATTAGTACAACAAAATAAACAAAATTTCGATTTTTTTACGAATTCAAAAAAGAAAAAAAAAAAGAGGTTACGCATTCGCACGGATGTTTTTCTTTTTTTTATGTATGTTGGTGCGCGCACCCATGTGGGCCGACTTTAATGATTCTTCGTTCATTCGAAACTGGACCTAGTCAGCGATGGTACCGTGATCGATTAGCGCAGTTACTTTATTAAAAAATGTGAAAAAATGCAGTATAAATTTTTTATTTATAAATATAACAGACACGATTGACTTAAAATAATATCAATAATAAGCACGGAAACGTAATTTGAAAAAATTTAAGTATTATCAAAACTAAGAATGAAGAAAACGAATTTTAAACTACCATAGCGCCATTTACAGTTTTTTCGCTTTTAAAAAAGTTGATTTTTAGTAAGACAAAAAATTTAAATGTTGCGCTAAAAATTGTAAAATAAAACGTTTCTTTTTTTTTTTTTTTTAAGCAAATATATCGACTGTATTTGTTATTCAGACTCACTGTTAAATATATTTACAACAAAAATAAATTTCACTCCTGTGAACATGAAGTGTTTGCTTCGAAACGCGTCGGGGATATAAAAATTATATATATTATTGTTTAATTATGTGTTAAAAATTTATTTTTGTCGTAAAAATATCGACTTCAAGATCTACTATAAAAATTTAATAAGGATGCACCAGAAAGTAAAAAACAATTATTATTCGGTAAGAATTTATCTTACATAGTGTAATATATCTTAAGTGGTGATATTATGATAATTCTTATACAATATTAAAACTTTAAAATTGGAGTTGGTACGTGAATAATCACAAATTACAAAAAGTAGAAACTATTTAATGAGTATAACTGAAATAAATTGAACGACCCTAATGTAAATATTTCCTTGAAGTCTAGAAAACCTCTGGAATTATCACTATGCCTAAGCCGTTTGATCATTTATTAATAATTATTAACGTCTATTCATTAATTTATTGGTGTGAAAAATATCCGAATATAATCGTTTTTAAGTTCGTAAGATTATTCGAATTTCAGTCCTAAATTTTCTGCTTTGGCTGTCAGTTTTCAGAAATACAGGATCTGTTAGTTTTAACTAAAGTTACTTTCGGATGCAGTAAACATTTTCGGATACGCAATATGATAGGATTAGGGATACTGAGCGAATGTCGTAAATTCCAAGCATTTCCTATTAAACTAACGATATCTAACCGGTAGACTTTTTTATATTAAAACTGTCAACTAAAAATTAACTACCAAACAGCTTCGGACTACCAACGCAATCTGTACGTTAGAAGTATTTCATCAAACGATGAATAGAAAGTATGACTGAAGCGATTTTATTTTCTAGAAATAATCGGTTCTTCGCTTCGTAACAAAATTAAACGTAAATATAGTTAATTTATTACAAATACAATTATAACAAACAAATTTAAGAATAAAAATAAGGTTTACTTAGAAACGGTAAGCCTTCATTTTATTCTTAAATTTGTTCGTTATATTTCGATAGTTACAATAAATTACTATATTTTATAATTAAAAAACAAGATGTTGAAAGATGCTGTATTAAATGTAAATAGTACTTCCGGTAAATGGCCTAATCACGCTTGAATTAGTGCAAAAGCTACAAAACTATATATCCTCGTATATTTATTATTTAACCCCGGAGCTTCAATAGCAAGTCAGCTCTTTATAAAATGTCAACCAGACTGGTGGTCGTTGCATAAATGCCTGTCTTTTTTGAATGTCGTAAATCACATAATTGTGTGCCAACCGACATACAAAAACGTCAAAAAGGGCGTATTTGCTTAAAAATTGGAAGATTTTGTTTTTAGTATTACTCGTAAGCTTTACATCATTTGTCGAGTTCGTGATAATAAATCGGCCAAGGCTATCAAATATTATTTTATGTAATATTCTTTTTTTTTTTTTTTTTTTAATTCTAAATTCGAGTAATATTAAATACAAATTAAAATAAATTTATAGCGCATTAAACTATAATAAATATCTGTTTTAGTAAGATATATTGTGTTGTAAATTTAATCATATACATACAACGATAAACAATATCGATTTTTCTATTATTTACTTCATTGGTATAGAATTTTTTTAACCGCTCCTACTATAAAAATATCAATATTGTTTCGCGTCTCGTATTTCATTGTCTCTAACGGAGGCGTATTATTATAAGTTAAATTAAATTTATGTAAATAATATCATTATTAAAAGATATGACATATATGCGATATGACCGTAAGAATAGTAGTTGACCCTTTTTATACAAGTCCGACTGACGGATTCTGTTGCAAAGCTGAAGAATTAACGGCATCCGTAAGAAGAAGAAAATATGTCACAGCCCAAAATTCTTCGCAGACATCCCTACTTCCGAAATTCTACCCTTCATTTATAAAAATTACGTACGATACCTTGTTACGAACCAGGTTAGATTATCTTTGGCATTTGCTTCAATCTATTCAGTTTCTTCGAAGCAAATTAATATTAATATGGTACGAGCTATTATCGAAAATGTAGGAGATGCGAGAAAATTCATACGGACTGCATCAAAATCTAATGGTTGCGACGGGGTATACAGTCTACGGTCATGTACTTTCCTATTAAGCTGGGTATATTTCGCCGTGACCGTAAGCTCAACTAAAAAACTATAACAAACTTTTAACAGCTTGTTCGTATATTTGGTCGTATATTACACTAGATCGTAAACAAAATGAATAACAACATTAGACTATTTTTAATATTCCATTGCCTGTATTCGAAAAGATTCCATCTGCTGATCCGATGGCTACAGAAAGAAGACTTGATTTTCTCACATATATATATAAACATCTTTTTTTAACGGTTTACTTAAAAATACGAGGCATGTTCAAAAATTAAAATTCCCACCCCTGTAAAACCAATTAGAATAAACTTGCCGGAATGGGCGTGATCTCATTGTATAGCTACAATATTCAAGTCTAAACTGCATATACTGTATATGTTTTTTCGTTTTCGAGTTACGTGAATTAATCATGAGTGAAATTCTGAAAGTTGCCGCTGACTACGAGATGCGCTCAGTTATTCGTTTTTTAAACCACATAAAAAAATTGTACCAATTTTAATCGACAAATAGTGGAAGTTTATGGTCCGCTGTGATGAGTGTTCAACATGTTCGTAAATCGTGAATTCCGAAGAGGTAGAACGAATGTAGAGGACGAGCAACAGAGCGGTAAACCATCCGTAATCTCAGACAAACTGGTGCAAAAAATTGAAGAAATTCTGCGATCCGATAGCCGCCAAACCATTTCCGATCTTCTTGACCAGTTTCCGAGTGCGTCGTCACGCGGTGCCATGCATTTCATCGTGCATGAAAGATTAAATTTTAGGAAACTTTGTGCAAGATGGGTTCCAAAACTGCTCACGGAGGTTCATAAAGCACAACGAATGGGCAGTTCTCTCGAAATTTTGCAACATTTTCACGAAGAACGCAACGAATTTCTCGACAAAATCGTCACAGGTGATGCAATCTGGATATTTCACGGCACACTAGAAACAAAAAGAATGAGTATGCAATGGAAACACACCAATTCGCTCGGTGTTGTGAAGGCAAAACAAACGCTGACTCGAAAGCAGATTATGACGACGGTCTTCTGGGATTCCGAAGGCGTTATTTTAGTCGAAGTCATGGAACCCGGAACCACTGTCAATGAGAAAAGGTATCGTCAGACATTAACCAACCTTTGCCGGGCAATCTAAAACAAAAGACGTGGAAGATTAACCTAAGGCATCGAGTTATTCCATGACAACGTTCGCCCTCACACTGCTCGAGAAACCTGTGACCTCATCGCTCAATTTGGCTGGAATACCTCACCCAGCTTACAGCCCGGACCTAACATCTAACGATTACCATTTGTTTTCAAAGCTTAAAAGAGACATCGCAGGTAAAAAGTTCGAGCCCGACGAGGAGTTGAAAAATTTCGTTCTTACCTGGTTACAAAATCTGGCGGCAAGTTTTTACAAGGAAGGTAAATTTATACGTTAATTTCTCGACTCGAAAAATGCTTAAACTTGAAAGATGAATATGTGGAAAAGTAAATAAAAGTATGCTGAATGCCGATGTCCGTTTTTTTGTAGCTTTATTAGTTTCGAAAATAAAAAATAGGAAACCTTACTTTTGGGACGGCCCTTGTAATAACTTTATCTTTGGGGAGGTAATTTTTTTTAAAAATACGGTAACAAAAAAAAGAAAAAAATCAAACTTATATGCGCTTATGGTAACTATATTAGAAACTAATTTATTCCAAAGAAATCCACTGTCCGTTAAAACAAGACTGTTTTTTAATTTTTATGTGGAATTTTAATACGGCACTTTCAAAAAATTAGACCAATGACGTAATTGTCATACCCGCTAGCTTCGTTAATCGATTCTACGTAATTTTCAATGGTGGCAGTATATAAGCACTCATTGGCTGATTCACATGGCAGTTCAATATTTGAGAACCGGTTTCAAAAATGTAACAATAGACTTCGAGTTCCGGTTCTCAGGGTGAAATATCTGTGAGGATTACCGTTAAATTTATTTTCTAGCCGGGCAGAAGAAGAATTTTTTTCAAGAGAAGATTAATTTTACATATTTTTTACGGTAGCCTTGCAGGGACGTTACTGTAAACTGCCCTATTGTTTTTCAACCAATTTCACTCGAACTATAATTCCATTCCTACCGTTTAATAAACTTGAAAAGGACTCTCAAATGTTTTATTGTGCCGGAAATTCGATATTTCGCCATTTAACAAGGAATCACGTAAACCCGACAAAACGAACTAAACGCTAGATTACGTTTCAAATTTGATTACGCCGAAAACCTGTTACGTACGTTTTTCTCTCGAATTTGGAAATAGTAACAGCGCCGCTCATAGACGCTAAGTTATTTCTTCCTTAATCATTCTTGAGCGCAAATTAAGAACAATTAATAATTACGATTCTAATTTTGTTTTATACAGGTAAAGTGCTTTAAAAATTGATAAATAAATATAAAAAAAAAAACTAAAATCAAAAAAAAATGTCGATTGCTAGGTTTTAATTGCAGTTGCCGTAAACGGCAATATAACAAAAAAAATTTTTTAGAAGAAACCTAGATCAAAACAAATTCAAAAGCTAATTACTTTTTCAAGCACCTAACGATTCGTAATGATAATAAATACTTTTATACAACGGGAGATTTAGAGGCTTGAGGATCTCGAAATTAAACTTTACAAAATAACGATAGTCACAAAACGTAATTTTCACAGGCAGGATCAGTTACATATATAATTTTTAGGCGAAGAAACCTAATTTCGTACGCAATTATCGTACATTATTCTGTACTTCCGATAATCGAACTAGCTTGCTTAACCAAACTTCTACATTTGTTCTCTTTTTAACTTTCATAAATTTCTACATTCACCGCTGTTTTTATATGTGGGTCTTTATTCCTTTCGTGTATCTAATTACGGTCGAAAATATTTACAATTACGTACCTGGTCTAAATTCATCGCTATCGTAATAATTTTTTTTTTTTCTTAGCGGACAAATCAGACACATATTAATAAAGTAATCGACCTACTGGTAACAATTAGAATCGACACGACTATATCTTAAACGAAAGTATCGGGTTAAACCGTAACGACCGGCCGATGTAGTTTGGAATAATAAAGTTAATAAAGGTTGCAAAGTTAGAAATGTCCAGTTAAAATTAGCGGAAAATGTTGTAACATTTTTATTAAAATTTCAACGTTATATGTAACATAAATGTATCAAATGCGCTTCTTCATATTTTATTTTAATTTTTATTATTTGGGAGGGGGTGACCAACCAGGGACAACTACCCAGGACAATTGGACTATATTAGAGATTAAACATAGTATATCATTATGATTCAAATCCTTTCACTGATCCACCCTGAGTACACTACAAGGGAATAAATAAAAAAAGGACTATTTATATAATAACGAATTAGTTGACTAGGATTTTTACAACTGTTAAACTGTCATGACAAAACAACTAGCTTTCGCTATCCACGTTTTTTGTTGTTTCTTTTTTTTTTTTTTTTTTTTTTTGTGAGCTCTGTCAATAATGCTGTAAATTAGATATTTGCGGTACTTCAGTGAAGATTAAAGAAAAAATTTGATATCGATATTTACCGAAAAGGATGTGTCCTATTCACCGCTAAATGAAAAGAAAAAAAAAAAAATTACAAAAAACAATTTATATCGTAAATCAGCAAAATGACAGTTTTGAAACTAAAAACAATTGTTCGTTCGCAAGCTTTTTCTCGCTAGGATTAACTTCATCTTTACTATTCAAGTTGTCTGTAATTTAAACTTAACATGTTTGTACGCATTTTAATACGGTAAAATAATTACGTTTTTTTATCGTTTATTTTTTTAATTATTTGTTTGTTATTTATTTCCATTCATTAATTTCAATATTTAAATATAATTTACCAAAACAATAATTTCTCCACAAGTTAGTAATTAGGTGTGTAGTTAATTGCGTAATGATGTATACAATTGAATTTTTTATATTTTCTTCTGACATAATCACTTAGCTACTTCGTTTAATTAATTTTTATTTATTTATTTATTGGTTTATTTAAGGTCGCTCTATAACAACTAGGTTTTTAGCGACCACTGTATACACTTAATTAATGTATAATTAACTAATTCGGAATTCTATAAAACTTATATATATATATATATATATATATATATATATATATATATATATAATATAGATATATATAGTCGTCGCGATAGCCTAGTTGCTAGAGCGCTTGACTTCCGATATGGCGGTCACGGGTTCGATCCCGAGCGACGACGAACTTATTACAAGAATTAAATAAAATAAATAAATAATCGCTAGTAAATCACGTGGAAGGCAATAGCAAACCACTACGTTCAACATCATATGCGCGCTAGGCCAGTACACAGCAGACTCACACGGGACTGCACTGATAGCGCGATAACAAGCGGCTACTATATCAGTTCCGAATGTAGTCTTGCGTGTGTACACCTGCGTTGCCATATTATAATAATTGCTTAGTATATACAACCTATATCTGTACAACTAAAAATGTGAAAATAGGTTGTCCACCAACCGAATGGTTGAGGATATGATGAATGAATATAGATATATATATATATACGAGGGTGGTTCAAATATAAACCGGAATTTTTAAATAAACGCGCGAAAAATTTATTGTGGAAAAAGTGGTTGCACTGGCAGTTAGACCGGTTTGTTATGTAGAGCAATTAGAACCGCGTAACCTCACTTTTTAGTGTAGTTAGAGCCATGAGTGAAAAAGAAGTACCAATGTCTGTTGCGCAACGCATCATTATTCGTTTTTTAGTCAAAGACGACGTAAAATCCGTGGAAATTTACCGAAAATTACGCGAACAGTTCGGCGATGAGTGTCTCTCCAAAACTCAAGTGTACGAGTGGTGTTCCGCGTTTCGAAAAGGACGTGAAGTGGCGTCAAACATAGCACATGCGCGGCGCCCAAAAACCAGCATTACAGATGAACACGTCAAAGCCATCGAACAACTCATTTTGGCTGACCGACGCGTCCGTGTACGCGATATGACCGACGAATTGAGCATCAGCATAGGTAGTATTGAGACAATAATTCATGATCGGCTAGGTTATCGCAAAATTGCAGCCAGATGGGTGCCAAGACTTCTGAATTTTGAACAGAAATTCACTCGTTGGGAAGTTTGTACGCGTCTCCTGCAGCGGTATGAAGAGGAATGAGAGAATTTATTGCGGCGAATATTCACCACGGACGAAATTTGGGTACACTACTATACGCCGGAGAGTAAACGCTCGTCTATTGAGTGGCGGAAGAAAAAAGAGGGAGCGCCAGTCAAAGCGAAGGTTACACAGTCAGCTGGGAATGTGTTGTGTACCGTGTTTTGGGACATGAAGGGAGTGATCGCAGTCGATTTCCTAACTGAACAACGTACTGTGACGGCGCAGTATTACAGTAACCTCCTAAAAAACACAGTCAAAGCGGCCTATCGAACAAAAAGGCGCGAAATTCCGATCCGTAGTGCGATACTGCTTCAAGACAACGCCAGGCCACATACCGCTCGGCTCACGATGGAGACATTGGCCGAATTGGGCTGGGAAACACTTGAACATCCTCCTTACAGTCCAGATTTGTCGCCGCCTTGTGATTATTATTTGTTTGGCCCGTTGAAAGAAGCACTTGGTGGACAACGTTTCGACAGCAACGATGAGGTGGAATCGTTAGTGCGCGAATGGCTATGTGACAAGCCGTGAGATTTTTACGAAAAAGGAATAAAAAAATTTCCGGAGAGGTGGAAAAAGTGCGTAGCGTGCGAGGGGGGTTATCTTGAAAAATTGTAAAAAACATGAGCACTGTAAGTATAAAATAAAAATTTTTATGACGAAATTCCGGTTTATATTTGAACCACCTTCGTATATATATATATAGATATATATATATATATATATATATATGTTTTACAGAATTCCGAATTAGTTAATTATACATTAATTAAACAAGGGAAGACATTTAGTTAAATGAAGCTAATTCCCTTTATATGGATTTAATGTACTTTAAAAGTCTTGAGGCAATTTTCTGTGCTTCCAAGTGTGTCGTTAATAGATTCCGCGATATTGAACTGTTCTCTAGTTGTCCCGAGGGGACGAAATTCTATTAAAATGTGACGTACATGAAGGTTTTGATCACAGTATAGGCATTTTTGTGGCTCCTCTTTAGTTATATGATGGATATGCGATGATCCGATGTGGCCAGTTCTAAGTCTAGTTATTATACATTGGTTTAATTGGTCTTGGTGAGTGCATATCTTGTCTTACCGAATGGAACTTAG
The DNA here is from genome assembly GCA_039619475.1 of Icerya purchasi. Classification (NCBI taxonomy): domain Eukaryota; kingdom Metazoa; phylum Arthropoda; class Insecta; order Hemiptera; family Monophlebidae; genus Icerya; species Icerya purchasi. Next base: position 256,350,916 of record CM077116.1, on the reverse strand, counting down.
AGCTGATGGCTTTCCACCTTTTGTTCCAGTGGTTTTTCACAGTTTCGTGGATACTTTTTTTTCGTTTAATGTTCCTATTAAACGGTAGAGCGGGAAATATCCAACAACTATGGCCTTGTTTATTAAATCGGAATACTTTGCCTTTAAATCGTTACAGCGCTATCTTCTTGAAAATTATCAATTTTCTTACATTACAGCTCTGAGCAGAATTTAAAACGTAGAACGGAATTTGATTGATTTAATTTCTTAGGTTACATTTCGTGCGGAAATTAAAAAAGTAATTTTATAACGGATAAAATATTTTGAAATAGGTTTTGACAGATGTCCATGTATATATGTATATATTTTTTTTCTCTCTCAAAAATAAAAATAATGATAGCGAGAAAAGAGAACTCGTACGGGATGTAGTCTCAATAAAAGTCACGAATATGGTCGCTATGTATCCCTTTTTTTCAGTTTTGCTCTGAATTGGAGGGGCTAGTAGTGCAGAGCTGGCAAGAACTGCTGTTGAATACTGGCAAACTCTGTATATAAGCGAGGAAAAATGCACAGACTGCAATGTTTTCTAACGCAAATCAAGTACAATGCAACGATGATGTGCGCGTAAATGATGGTATGCGTAGAGTATAACAATGTAAATACGGATGATTATATTCATTGCCTTAATTACGAATCGAGTTATCCGGAAACTAGTCGGAATTATTTTTAAACACAACTGCTTTTTATTTTGTACAGTTTTTATTTAAAAATTTATTTACATCAAGTTTAAAAGTTCTGTAACGTGTGAAGGAAACAAATTGCACGTTACAGAACTTTTAAACTTGATATAAATAAATTTTTAAATAAAAACTGTACAAAATAAAAAGCAGTTGTGTTTAAAAATAATTCCGACTAGTTTCCGGATAACTCGATTCGTAATTAAGGCAATGAATAATCATCCGTATTTACATTGTTATACTCTACGCATACCATCAGAAGTATTTAGAGTTTCATGAACGCCAGATTCTTTTTTTTCCATTTGAATAAGTCCAATTTTATTCTCAGAAATAATCGACTATATTGGGAAACGAAATTAAGCGCTTAAATTTAAATTAATCAATCTATTAGCCGGATAAAGAAATTGTTAGAATAATTTATAAAATAAACAGTACGCGGTGGATCAAAAATTATGGAATAAGCTGACTCAAATGAATTACAAAATAAGCGGGCAATGACTGTTACCAGTGGAAGCCCGGGGTAATTCCTTGATCATATATTTATCGCAAAATTTTACCTGTATCAGAAATGAAATACGGAAGCACTAAAGCTATAAATACTTTTTTTTTTTAAAAATTTTTTTTATTATTACTTTTCTTTTTATACATTTTCCATACACAAAAATATCTTTTTTCAAGTCGCAGTATTTCTACCATAGTGACCACTCACTCGTACACACTTTTATTATATAGGCAGCAGCACTAATTGTTACACGAGGACTCTCCTGAAACTGATTACGTAATCATCAGTTTCACATTGTTAGACAAGTATACAGTGCAACAGTGTATACATATATTTTACACCAGATAATTAAATTACTTAGAATTTGCAAAAAAAAAAAAAAAAGAAACCTCCAACCGTCACGATCTCGTATCAGTAAGGATTGAACGAAAAATGACCCGGGAATAAATAAAATTATTTATTCAAGCGTAAAAGTTCACAAAATTCTGCCTGCGGTATATACACATTTCTCTTAACTTACACATATTGTACATAGAAACAGATTAAGAGGAATCTGTTTCTTTCCAGGTTTTCAGTGTTGGCAAAGTGAGCATAAATAAATCGGAAAATTTCTAATTTCAGTTTTTTTGAGGCGATGAAAATAATTTTCACCTCCGGAAAGATTTAACTAATAGAAAAACAAAAATTATTTTTAAAATATATTTATATACATATATATATATATATATGTGTGTATATATCTAACATGATCATGACCCCCTCCGCCTCGCCAGGGGATAGTTATTAAATAAACATCTCGTAAAAATGATAAAAAAGAGATAACAGATTAAACGTCATGAATTTTCATCATCCTCAACATGTAAATATGGCGTAACCTTTAACATGTAATGTCTCCGGTGATAACAAGAGTCGATGGTACTAAATTCAAAGTATAGGGCGTGTTGATGGATGCAGAAAAAAAACAAAAAAAACGGGAAAGATGGAGAAAATGATGTACAATCTGTCGAACCGTAGTTTTCGGCAAACTAGAATTCCCCAAATAAGAGACGAGTGTTAGGGGGTATTGGTTAAGCGTACGTTCTCCGTATTGGCTGAGAAGCAGTTTCAAAACTGACACTCTAATTGGTTCGCGAGCAATCTTCTGCCTTCTGCGGTATTCGTATAGTTTTAATTATTTTTGCGACACGCGTCAATTTAAATTCCACATGCTCTTAATCGAATAGCATTTATTTTTTCAGATAGCGAGTTCTTGCTACGGACCGTCGTTGAAAATCACATTAAAAAACGATTACACACTTTGAGCAGCGAAAAAATTATTTTTCCAGGTGAACCTTTTAAAGATTTAATGGAAAATAATTCTAATTTTTTTTTGTTTCAAGCCTGGACTTCGTGATACAATTTTTCAAATAAGCCGTTTGTCGAGAAATTTTGCCGTAAATGATGCCTATAAGTGAAAGCCTAATTAGAAACATAAAAAATTTGTAAAAACTAAAATTTATTCGTGACACTTTAAAAATGTATCGATTCGCGAGAGAAGAGTTTTCCGGATCCTGAGATCTGTGCATCTGATGCAATTTCTTGAAAATAAAGTTCGATAAAACTTGAACCGGGCATTTTTTAAATAAGATACTTTTGATGGAAAGAAATCTTTGTAATTTATTAAACTATTGGCATTTACCGCATTTCTTAATTACATCGCGAATGGGGAAAGAAAATTAAAATAAATAGATACGTTCGTGATTTAACATATCGATTTTTTTTTTTTTTTTTTTTTTTTAATTCTCCTTCTCATCATTTTTATCCACTCGTTCTAAGGAAGGCTATAACCCTTGTGACGTTAGTTGTAGTATTTGCCAGACAATCCTGTATGTTACTAGGTAAGCTATGTTGCGTCCTGAACATGGTGAACTTTGGGCACGTTAGAAGAATGTGCGAAACCGTCGGTATATCAGCCTGGCCGCAGAAGAAGCACATCGTTGGAGGCGAAGATTTACTAATTATATGACCGTGCGACATAGTGACTTGGCCGATTCGAAGCCGGCTAAGACTTTTAAAATCGTGCCGGGGTATTCCCTCCGGTGGCCACCAGGGTTCGACTGTGTAATGTTTCTTAAGAACGTTGTCGTAGCTGCCCATTCTGTTTTCCATGGGTTTTCGCACTTCTTTACAAATCTATACATCATCGAGGATGGTAGGTCCGCGTCCTCTGGCAATGGCGAGGAGAACGCCGAGCGCGCTTCCACATCGACCCCCTCATTACCAGGTACCCCGATGTGTCCAGGGATTCATCGACAGAGTTTATAATTTCGATTGAAAATTTAACTATCTTCACAACGCTGATTTCGTTTGGATCATCAACATCATTGTTTTTCCCACGTACACAAACTCGATAACCATCTAAGCGCTTTTTTTCTGTAACACATCATGATACACATTCGATTTTCCCAATTTCACAACAATTGCTCGTTTTCTTTTCATTTTAACACAACGATTTTAGACTTTTATCGAAAGTGTAAAATAAAATAAATTTAATTTGAATTAAATTTCGAACATCGAAAACAAGTGGCAGCTTTCATTTAGGCGACATTGCTATGTGTAACTTTTAACGCAAATTACTTTCATGAAAAATCCAACCAGTGTAATGCGTTAAATTCTCAGTTTTCCCTTTTTTTATTTGTTTCGTCTCTCGAAAGTTCGTAGATTAAAAAGCTCAATCGGAGCGCAAATTGTATTTAGACGAAAATAAATAGAACACAGAAAATTGAAAATAAATAAATAAATTTATAGAAAATAAAAGTTTTATCTATTTACACGTCTAATTATCAATATAATGCGGAAGATGGTACGAAATTATAGTAAGTGTACTATTTAAATTGGCATTACTGCGTGTCGGGTTTTCGTGAATAATTATCTAAAATTTAAGATGGGCTAAAATATGAAATTTTCATCGACGATGAAATATATTTTTCGGTATTCAAAGTTATTAAAATTAAATTGGCGATTGCGGAAATATTATTATTAGTCGTCAGAAATAATTTTCCGCTATCCGTGCTCTAATCTTTGCAAAAATGCAATACAATTTGAATTGTAAAAATACTTAAATTCTGGGCGAAATTTATATTTAAACTCTGCCGCCGATGACTAATAAATATTAATTTACTATAATAAATTTTCTTTCGCTATTCGATCTGACACATAATTAAGAAGTAGGAAAAATGAAAAATATCATAGTTTTAAGAAAATCGTAAGTTTCACTAACTCCGAAACAATTCATAACTACAACGGGGTTAAATAAAACATCTTCATTTCAGACATGTTTTGTGAATTTCTTTCGAAAACAATTCATCTGCAGCTCTATCAGGACCCCTTCTCGTATTCGCAATCTATACGATCTCAGATTGAACATCGCTAAATCGAGGTTTGATTTAGCTTACCTTATCTACCAGCCTGCTGCACACAAATTAAGGACATCACCTTTTTTTTTTTTTTTTTTTAATGAAAGAGTAAAGCTATTTCCGATCTGTCGTCGCGCGATATATTTTCAATATTAGAAAAAATACAAAAAAAAAAAAAAAAACATGACCCGGGTTAATGGTCTTACTGGGATACTGCGAACCGGTAAGGTCACAAACCACGGTATAATATTTCTTATCGGATAATCCTAATTGTATTACGTACTGTTGAAACAATTGTTTCAGTTAATTCGCGCTTCCGGCAGAATATAAAACAATCAAGTAAAATCAGGTAATTGTGAAGTACGGAAAAAAGTAATGCAACTTCCAAATTGCAGTAACGGGTAAATTAAATTTTACGTATCTAACTGGAATGTGCTTCATCGAAAAATATCAAAAGCAAGGTACAAAAGAAATGAGATTCCTCAAAGTATAGAAATAAATGCAACCTTAGATTAAAATTAGGAAAATCATTATTATTCAATGTTTTTTTATACATCTTACTTCTAGATATGCATACATAAATATGCGCCTAATATTATATGTACTATTTTTCCATCTAGAACGCTCTTCCTTATGGCGCGATTAACGCAATTAATGATTGTCTTACAGTGAAACACAAAATCGTTCACACATATCGATAATAACATGAATGGCTATAAAACTGAATTTATGTTTGCAGAATTATTTCGAAATGTTGGATGATATAATTTTAAAACGTTCCGACTATAAGTCACGCTGTCATTTTTTTTTTTTTTTTGTCAAAACATTAAAATCATGAACTAATTTATTATTACCTGGCTGTTCTCCATCTTTCTAGGTAAATATTTACAATGATTAGTATGTTTTTTTTTTAATTTGTAATATTCGCATACTGTTAACATGTTTCTTAATTGTTCTTTTATGATAAATAGCGCGGTTGGTATTAAAGATGCTTGGTTACCAAAGCAGAGGTTTCGCTGTCTCGTCCTGACTCAAGTCGTGTTAAGGAGGTACATACCGAGTTTTACACTAAATTAGGTACTAGAGAAGTCACAAGTCACTTTTTGAAAGTACAAGCGGATCATCCTAAAAAGAGAAAAGAACTGTTCCGTGATATTTTCTAGAGAGCTCCTTAACGAAAGTGTAATTTCGCAATATCATCCGTTTGAAGAGGATGTGTATAGAGATACAACTCGTTTTACATTAGTTGATTACGATGTTATGATTTTCAGCTTGCTAGTAAAAGTTTAATAAAACTATATAATTTCAAATTTTATTCTAAATAAATCGATTTTGGATTGAAATGATTAATCGAAAAAGAAAAAAAATTAAACAACGTTAGACTGAAAGTATTTAGTGTCCGCGGCAAAATCCGGTCTAAAAAGAAATCTATGCGGGTCCGCCTAAAAAAAAAAACAAAAAAAAACAATTCGATAGCGACGAAAATTTTCCCGTCAAATTCCTTTTCTCCGCATTAAATTAGTACATTTCGAGTAAAAATTTAATCGTATACTGCTTCATTTTTACTCCCAAATATAGATAACCACAAAAATTTCCTAATCTTCGCGACTGTTGTAATCTCTACTTTGAACCACTCTGTCGGAGAATACAAAATTTATTTCCGCTTGCAAGAACGCATATTTTTTTTAATATGAATACGTTTTATGACCGCGTGTCAATCCGAATTTCTTTTAACATTAAAAAATCACTATACTACCGATAAATAACTAAGAAAGTACATTTTTATCTTATCCCCTTTTTTCCCTCCCCCAATACTTTAACAGGTTTTTTGAAAATAATAATGTTACTCTATTCTTCGAACGCCAATTTTTAAAAAAGTTTCAATAGTGAAGTTTTTCGAACATTATCACACCGATTTACAGCGGACTTCAGGTATGAAAATATTAGCCATTCCTTATAACCGTTAATCGAAAAAACAGCGAGAACACGGCCGCCAAGTGAATTTAGGAAATTGTTTAATGAACACTACTCCGTTTTCGTCGATCACGAAATACGCTTAATGACGAAAAGCATATTAAAAACGAATATGCCTTCAGGGGGGGCATAGTCTAAAATGTTCTCTGTCACGAAAAAAGTGTGATGAAGAAATGTCACAAAAAAGAATGGTACACGTAAACCTTTAGTGCAAGCAGCATTTTTTCGATATAAATAGCATTAAATAACGCACTTTGTTATTTATTCATTAAAAATGTATACATAAATTGTTATTTTCGATTGATTTATGTTCACAAAAAATAACGACTTGAATTTGGCTGGCGTTTTAAAATTTAAATAGAGAAGAAACACGGTGTACGTCACAAATACGCTATAGCAGGTAAAAGACATATTACGTACTTGCAACGGAATGGAATTTTTTGCATCGGAAGAAGACGATTAATCAAGATGAAAGAACAATGCAAAGAAGATAAATCTGTACTTTTTGTAGTGTATTACAACGTATGTCCTTCGCCGCCCCGATGGTACCGACGGTGTTATATGCCCTATCCATGTCACATTTGATCTAAACCTTTTTCGCCAAGAGGATCGCTACTCAACCGTTAAAATTATCGCGCGATCATATTTTCAAAAATTAACGAATATAAACGCCTAATGGTAAATTTACTGTTTAGAAATTAGTTAATTTACAGAGGTAATGGGAAAGTAGCGATGATAATAATATAAGTGTGAAGTTTTCGATCGACCGATGTGGCCGCTGAATACTACCGTGTCAATGTAGGTAGAATTGCGAATATTGATCTTTGCTGAGTTCAAAATTCCACATTTCAGATATAAACTGTAGAAATTCGAAACCACGTCGTGGCGAATTAAAGTTAATATTTAACTCACCGGCGAGTATAATATACTCGTATGTATGTATATATACAGCGCTGCTGATTAACACAGCTCGAGTTAATGGTTTTTTTACCAAACCGAAATGCGTCTACCTCAGCGTTATGTTACATGACTCCCTACAATTAACAACGTTCCTTCCTTGTGGTTAATCCTAACGCTCTATGACGACTTGAGAAAGTAAAGCCAAATTACTGCGCAAATACAGTAAACGTAAACTAGCGAGACAGGATCGAAATGTATTTCTGGAATTTGTGCCTGATACTCTCTGTTTTCGTTTCACACAAGCCATGGACAGAATTTTCAATTTTTTACATTTACACTATGTTAAACGTTTTATCGAATTTACGATCAACAGTTTGAGCCCGCTGAACTTAAAATGCTGATTGCGCGATCGCACTAATAACGTCAACAAGTTAGTAACACATTTGCGTAATGTTTATGACCAACAGCGATAAGACATGTGTCAGCTATCGACGCTTACACCTCATGTCGAACATTCAAAATGGCAAAAAAAAAAAAAAAAATGTTCGTTATTTCAATAAACTTCGATATACAAAATTCATTGCTGCAGAATAATTTTATTTTCGCAAAATAAAAATCGAAGCCATTAGGTCTAAAATTTAAATATTTTGACGAATGAAATCGATATTTCCGCAGTGCAGATTTTGTGAACAAGGCTTCTCCACTGATAATGTGCGGATTTTTTCTAATTAAGGAATTTTTGTTGCCCATCGAACACTTAATAATTTCTTCCGCTATTAAAATTGTTAAATATATAATTGAAAAAAAAAAAAAAGATAAAAGACAAGAATTTTTACTTACCAGAGGCGTATTATATAATATGGAATATGTATGATGGGCCGAAAAATAATTATTTACTATTCGGAGAACTAATTAAAATAAAACGTCGGAGCCGATGGAGTTTTCGTCGATTATTTATTTCGTCGAGCACAAAACGAAAACGTCGAATAACGACTGACATTTGTGGAAAACTGCCGCCGAGCGGAAAATATGCCGCGGAACACGTGCTAAAGTATGCTCCAATACGCGGATTCTGGAGCGAAATTGGGCGGGCCCGAAACTAGCCTCCAATAGCGGAGAAGATGGTTCGGCGGTCCGGTACTACTGGTTTATACAGCTCCAGGCGATTCCAGCGGTTAGGGGTTGTGTTTCCGATTTGCGCAGCTTTCGCGCAGTTGGTGGGGGGTGGCCTTTCGGCGCTATTCCGAAGAATAGTATTTCAGGTGTTCCAGCTAACTGCAGCAACACCTTCGCGGCCACACGATAGTGTAGCCGCAGCGAAGACAAAGCTTTTCCGATTCCTGTCTTTCCACTTATTCGCACCTTTCTGGCCTGCCGACTAGGACGTATTTCTTCTTTTTACAGTGACCAGGTGCACGCCGATCATAACAACGGCACCGCAGGCTCGGGGGAACTTTTGCCAGTCAATAGCGTGTTGTCGACCTACCTGCATCGCTACACTACAGTCCCTGTTTCCCGGAAGTACTAAATAACGAAGTTCGTAACCCGGTCGCCGCTCCGTTTACTGTTGCTAGCGGCTCCGTGCCTGGCTGACTGGTTAAACTTTCGTTAGGATGTAATTAATAATAACGATTTCGCGTGCTGGACAAAGGGAGCTCGGCGCCGGCCAACAAATGTAAACAGGCCGGGCGGCAAATAATAAATTTCACCGCCGCTGCTAATAAGAAAGCTGATAATTACGTTTTAGGAAAAACTATAAATCAACAGACCGCCGCTGGTCTCCCTGGCTTAGGCGAGGAAACTCTTTGTTTCTCGGCAAATATTGCCGTAGTGATGGAAATTTTTACCGTTTCCTCCAATATCAGGGGGCAACCGTTCGTTTATTATTACGCAAAAGGTTTCAAGAAGTCGTGATCTAACTAACATATTATTTTCACCTACTCCAGCGGAATAATTTATTATTACCGAAGATTTCCACTTCGTATTAAGTAAGGGAAGAAAAAAAAAAAAAGCTGTCTCACAATGTTGCATAAAAGCTAGAAAGATTCTACGCTAAGTCTGACTGTACCGATTTACAACAGAAAAAGGGAAGATTGCTGAACAGGAAAAATTAATAAATGTTAACATTAAGGAGGCGGGAATAATGGTGTCAAACACTTATGATCCTACGCTTGCAATGAACAGACACACTTTATTTATTTATTTTTTTTTTTTTTTCATAATTGAGTTTTCGTAACATTGTTGAAATATAAATTTTTTCCCAGAAATATAAAATCTTATTGGCACTCGAGACGCGCCGAAAATATTTTTAAGTTACCAAAGAAATCTGGAAAAATAAAGGCGGCTGAGAGAAAGGAAGAACTGCCTACTCTCAATAGTGCCGTTGAATTTAGTACATTGTGAAGTTTAACTTCAAAATCCATGATACCCCTTATTAAGCATATTATAATGTGGGACTTACTTTACTTTTTACTTACGATTAGCGAAGGAGGAACAATTGTATGTTCTCCTATTACGCGATGGATAGAAGCGGGAGCGTATAATAAATCGAAGGAAAAATATACGAAAAGCCTCTCTTAATTCTTTGAAACATCGTTCAGCAAAATCATATAGATTTCAAATTGTTGCTAAAGCTATTCAATTTTTTTTTTAATTTTTTTGTCTTTTACTATTTAAGCCCTTCAGCCGTTATAACGCAGAGTAACTAAATATCAATAAACTCGGAATACTGCGATGTTATTTGTAGACACAAAACAGGTCGTATTTATATGTATTTCGATTAATTTTTCTATTAATTGTTTCGAAGTAAAAATTAGCCCGGCGCAGATTTGATATTACTTATTTTATACTTTACAAGCGCTTATTTATTTATTTACGGAGACAACTTCGGATTCGTTTTCAACTTAAATATTTAGTTCTACTAGACTCTCAAATGCGTCTGTTTAAAGAAGTGTAAACTACTATTCAGAAAATATGGCTAACGCTTGGAATCACGTGCGATGATGGATTTGGCAATTGTTCGATTGCGAGCGCGGAAGAGTTTTTTAACGGGTTACAGATGGTAAGGAATCCGAGCAAATAGTGTCGACTTCTTTCTGTTTTGCGCGTGATTAACAGGATTAGCCGAAGTCAATGACACATCGTTAATATCATTCGCAGTTGCGTAATTATGTAGGAAAAATTGTTGATAAACGATTCTATACTTTGTCTTGCCGCGTCTCCTCCGGTAAAAAAGTAAAAATGGTCTTTAAAACATCGCACACTTTATCGCGTGAATTAATAAGAACCAATATTAAAAAAATAAATAATAAGAAAGTCTATCGTAATAAATTTAGTAATTAATAGAATAAAATCAGTTCAAGACATTAATGATATTTATAATTAAAATACGCGATGCTTCGATTTATTTTATAAGTATCGTTAAAAATTATAGTAATTTTAAAGCAGGTTCTGACATATCTGAAATATTTTTTCAGGCGGAGTTTGTTTTCAAGACATGGAAAATTATTAACCTCGGATTGTTCATAATAGAAGAAATGAGAATTAAATTTTTAAAATGAAGAAAAAAAATTATGAAAAAAATTGATTTTTTCAAATGCTATTAACGAACCTCTGAAATGGAAAATGAAATAATTTTTCAATTTTAATTTTCGCTTTAAAGTGCCGAATCGTAATGTATTTTAATCATTTTTATTTATAAACTCGATTCTCCGTGTGCAAAGTTCCATGACGTAAAGGACGCGTTGTTTTTGATTTGCTCATTGTTGGAAAATTGATTTTTCTAACACAGTAAATATTCTGCAGACATACATAATTCCAGCTACTATTAGCCTGCGTGCGTATTAATATAAATTTTAAAACCGAGTGTTTTTTTTGTTTTTTTTTTTTTTTGCAGGAGGAACATCAGCCACAATTTGAACGGATAAGAATCAGTTACGATCAGACATTGTTAAATAATCGGTGTAGGACAGTAAATGGAGATAAACATATTTAGAATAGTAAGAGAGGAAAAGAATAAAAAGCAAAAATAGGAGGAAAGTAGTAGAGAACGATCAAAATGCAAAGTGAGTAATGGAGAAAACAACAAAGCGGTGAAATGAAAGAAGGAACCGCGGATCGGATTAGATTAAACGGATAGATGAGATAAATTATTATTAGGGGAAAACACGGAAATATCCGACACCGATATTTGAAATTTGAAATGGAAACTTTTATACATGGAAGAAGGTTGGAGGATGGGATTTTTTTAATAAAATAGAATTGTAAAAATCAACAACCTGAATATCTAAGAATCAGTACGGAGGGAAGGAAAAAGTGTGAATTATTGATATACAGAGAATAATAAAATGCGTCACGAAAATGATCCGGAGAGGAAGAATAAACTGAAGGGCGCCCATGAAGTCAGAAATAATCGAATAATTTGGAGAAAGACGAAAAATTAAAAGTAACAGATAACGCAGGGTAATCATTGATTCATTTGTGTATACGAAACGGGAGGAAGGAGGACGAAGATTGAGGATTAATTTGTATTACACTTTACATTAATTGTAGATTACCTTAAAAACATTTTGGGCCAAAACCATATTGACAACTTAGGCGGAACTAAAACGGAATTGACGAACGTGAGAAAACGAAATGTGCAGAAATCTGAGTAAACGAAAAAAAAGTGCAACAGGCATAAATGTAACGTGTTATTTTATTAACCGATAGCGTAAAAATGAGAGTCAGTACGACATTTATATACAGCGTTACACATATTCTCTATTTTAGGCCGCTCTAAAAGCATATTAACAAAAAGAGATGCCTTCCCTGCGAAAATATCTTTAAATGCAAAGATTAATATAATCGCTTGAATCAGAAGATGATATATACATATATATAGAACGAAAAATGTGAAATGAGCAACTATTTTAAACGAAAAATTAATTATATTAACGACCTCATACTGGATAAAGAATCGCAAGATAAATCTGCATAGTTCTTTTACGGAAATAATTAATCTTTTTCAGTCGGACATGTTAACAAATGTGAACATTTTTTGCGATCTGATCGTATTTTTACAGGAACCCAGCTGAAAATGATTTTAAATTTACTCAAATTGTGGTCACATATCTGTTTACTGGACATAGATGTTAAGATATTTACCGTTGTAAAAGTTCAACTAAGGAACCGTTCATTTATTACGTTACGAGTTTTCAAGAGGTGGGGGGTAGTCCAACATATTATTTTTTCTTACTTCAGGGGGCGGGCGGGGGGGGGCATAATTTATTTCGTAAGGTTTTAACATTCGACTTTATAAAAAAGAAAAAAAAGAAAAAAAACTGGCTTATAATGTTGGATAAAAAGTAGAAAGGCTGGACAAGACACACAGATTGTACTGATTTACGACAAAGAAAAAGGAAAATTGTTGAACAGGAAAAATTAATAAATGTTGACGTTGAGGAGGCAGGAATAATCGTGACAAACACTCATGAGCCTACGCTTGCAATGAACAGGCACACTTCATTCTTATTTTTTTTATAATTGGGTTTTCGTAACGAAGTAATATAATATTGTTTGAATATTAATTTTTTCCCAAAAATATAAAATCTTATTCGCATTAATTTCAGACATCTGTGGAACGCACCCCGAAAATATTTTTATCTTACACGAGATTAACGAAGGGAATAATTTTATTTTCCTTTATTCTACGGCAAGTAGAAAAAGTGTCTGACGTAATAAAGAACAGCGCCTGATTTAATATTTTGATTTTCAATGACCGTATAAAAAGAAAAATGGGGGGAAACATTAATATGTTTTTTCCGTATTAATCACTAGCAAAGACAGTGTTCACTCTCATTGTGTGTTTTTGTCATCACTCTATGTTTAACTAGATAACTATTTATAAAAGAAAAAAGAAAAAAGTATAAATATAAAATCCAATTTTCGTTAATATGTATGAAAATGGCATTTTTGATCGGAAATATTAAGAGAACTATTTTTTTTTTTTTAATATTATTCGAAAGCAAGTGTACCTTAACGACTAACGCTCGATAAACGAAAGTAAAATCTGGAAAATATTAGACGGTTGCGTCCGAGAGACGAAAGAATAATCGAAATGGACGCGATTCATACACTTATTAGAGGCATGGAGGGCAGCTTCGAAAACAATCTTTAGGCCTGAACAGCTCTCTTCGTCGAGATAAGTAAAACAGTTGCCCTCTGTGGTATTGGACATCGCTTAAAGCGTGACCGAAACTGGAATATTTAAAAAGGTTTCCTCCGACCATTATATTAGGCTTCATCGTTGCTCTTTTGCAACGGAACACTGCGTAAACGGTCTGAAATGGACCGTGAAGATTTGTGCTGTGTATATGTTGCAAGATTTATTATCGCACGATTGGTACGCCAATGGCAGATCGGCGTTACCAGGTGACTATTATAATCTCTATTGGCACGAACTCCGTGTCAAGTGGCCAATAGCGCAAATGCTGAACTGAAAATGCTTTTGCAGGCGAAAACTTTGTCCCATTCTTGACCTGTAGCCAATAATATCGCCGATAAGAAAAGTTTCGATTGTAAATTTTGTTACGTTAAACGAACTTCCGAAAAGAATATAACTGCAAACTCGATCCTCCGAGAGATCGCCGGCCGGGCAAGAGACTTTTATTACGGAGACTAACTGTTTTACTTTGAAGAAAACGCTCGCCGATAACATCGCTTTTGCACGAACTGCAGGAGCTGATTATTCGAGACCTGATCGTAAAGCACCGAAACTGAAATAACGAAGAATCGAAAATAAATTTATCGAAAATGAATTTATCGAAAATAAATTTATCGAAAATAAATTTCGCTTTAAATTGATTTATTTCTCGTTTCAAGATGTGAGGTCATATTATCGCGGAAATTTCGTCTACAACTTTCGTTCCTGCAATTGGTTTCTTTGCGTTGTCTATTTTAATATTTCATCCCGATATCAGTTGCGGTACGGTGTTTTACTTGACTTGCAGTAGGAGAACTTTTATTTGTGAACGGTTTTTATTTTAATTATTTTATTTTTTTAACTTCGAATGCAGTTTGAAATATTTCTTAAAAAACCCTTATTTAGCTTTCTCTCTAAACTTGCCTACTTTGATTATAGCGACACTGTGTGCAAATACGGTATTTAACAATTTTTTTCCCCCCTGAAAAAAGGCAATAGGGGAGGGCATAACAGGTTCAAAATGTCCTATTAAGTAAAACCCGCAAAATAGTAGTTTAACAAAAGCATAACGTTTTGTTTTTTTCTTTTTTAAATTAGACTTTATAAAGACGTATAAAATGTTACGCGTATTGCGCACACTAGATACAATCGGTTGGAAAATCGTACAGGGTTTTAACGTAACATTTGCAACCGCGGTTTGTTTATCTCCAGCGTTGAACGTCGTTTGCGAGCTCGGTGTCCTGACGGTTTAATGATACACACTATAGAAGAGGTTTTAATTTTAACTGTTAATACTAATAATTGTTATGATAATAGTCTTGAAAAAGACTGACTTTCCCCAAAAAATTAAAAAAAATTATTGCAGCAGAGAATAAAATCTTACTCAAGCGGGTGCGCTGTGGTATGCATACCACAAACATCATTCAACTAGCGACATCTACGAAACGGATTAATGAAACATTGCGAACTGCTCATAGCATACCTATGTCTAGAGTGCATCTCGCAAGTCGTCATTTGATTCATGCGTGTATGTGTAATAAGTGTATAGTTATGACAGCGCAAAGTGTGACTCACTTCAGGTTTGCGGCACCAGTACCGCTGTGCGACGTTCAGTATATGCCAAAGAAACCCGCCTAGTATCACCTAAAATTATACGCTCTGTGTGATGGTAGAATTTTTATACTTTCAATTTTGAAATTTACTGTGGCAAACAACGTACAGGGCAATACCAGACATCCAACAAACCTTCTGATATTTTCAAGCGATTGGTAAAGCCATTAGAGCACCCAAACAGAAACTTGACTACAGATAACTATTATACAAGTTATCCTCTGCTGAGTATTTGATTGGAAAAGGGAATAACCATGTTAGAGACACCGGAAAAAAAAAAAAAAAAAATGAAACAGAAATTCCAGAACAATTCACAGTAACCAAGAACCGTGAGGTGGTAGGCCCATGTAGATTTGGGTTTCAAAATGATTATGCATTAGTATCTTATGTCGCCAAGAAAAACAAGATCGTGCTACTACTAAGCAGCATGCACGACGATGATAGAATAGACCCAGAAACACGGGGGGAAACCTGTAATCATTTTAGATTACAACCAATTCAAAGGTGGGGTTGATATAGTTGACCAGAAGCGTTCATTGTTTTCAACGAATAGAAGGACCAATAGATAGCCAATGGCACTGTTTATCCGAATTTTGCACATCGCTGGTATCAATGGTTACATTATTTTTGTTGAAAATAATTTACAAACTTAAATATCTCGCTGAAATTTCTTAAATAATTTATCTCTCTCTCTCTCTCTCTCTAATGGAAAATCATCTCAAAATAAGAGCGCAGATTGGATCTCTACCAAAAGATATAGTTTTATTTTTGAAAAAATACGCTCCACCTATTGCCCACACCCGTTTCAGAAACACGGATCTACATAGGACCTTGTAAATTGTGTGGGTCACACAGGAACAATAAATGTAAAACTCGATGTTGCGATTGCAGAAATGTTGTGTGCAAGAAACACAGCTCGGTGGTAATAACTACAGGCACAGAATGTACAAATGGTTTTGTTGATATAGAAGTCGACGTGAATCATTTTTTCTAAATATCTCTATTTTTTACTTATCTAATTTTTAATTATTTGTTACATCCACTTTTTAATTTGTTGAAAAAACGTTTTTTTTTCCTTGGTCATTTATCGAGATCATAGTACTTACATATTCTACATTATGCGATTTTTTGTTTTTATTTTTGTCACAGATAATAATGTTTATAAATGTTCCAAATATGTAGTTATATTTTCAAAATTTTTAATAATTATTTTTCATACCTATTTTTAAATTTGTTGAAATAATTCCTTTTATTTCTCGCCCTTTAATTAATTATAAGTGGCTCTATACTTTTTAAAGATAGTCTTTATTTTTCTTTATATGACTCTATTATTCTTATCATCTTTTATAATAATAATGTTTATAAGTGTTCCATCCCTTTATTTTGAAAACATATGATCCCTATTATTAAAAACAACTCCGTGAAATAAGCAATTTTAAGAATGCGGTATTCATACCGCTGCGCGCCCACTAGTGTGACTGTAAACGGCGCGCCCGCTTAAGGCTTACGTTTAAAGTGCGGGCTCTTTCTTTAATGAACGACATTAAGGGCGTTGCTTTTATACACTTTTTTGAAAACAACCGCCTGCCAAATAGAAATGATGTTGTTGGATGGAGAGTATTAAGGCTGTTATCATAAAATATAATGATGTTTTTGAATAGAAATTATTAAGGCTACCACCGTAAAATATTATAACATTCATTATAAATGTTCTCCTTCTGTAAACCGATTTTTATATTATAAATGTAAATAATTGAAAATGACTGTTAACATGTGCATTTACTAATGTTATATTTTTTATATTACTCGAATGACATTCACAATTCACAAAAAATATATAACATTATTTATATTGCACTTAAAATTGTTCAAAACACATTAAAAATGAACGGCTCTAATATATAAATATTAGCTAAATGCGGTAAAGCGTATAAAAATAAGATTGATAAAATAATAATGAAAATAATAAAATAAAATAATAAATAAAAAATAAAAACAAAATATAAAAATAGATACTTTAATTAAATTTGAAAGTATGCATACAATGCATCTAGCATTCCGGCTAACAACTTGTTTCCTTATAATACGTTTAGCTTTCTGAAAGTTATTAACCTTTCAAATTATTTCAGTTATTTCGTTTTGTATCTATATAAATATTTCATGTAAAAACATCATTTCTCTATTCATTTTTTGTAGCAGTTAAAATTTAAGTTTAATTCATTTCTCTCGTTATTAATTTCACGATGAATAGTTTTTTGCATCTTTCTTATTCACTTTATTATTATTATTACTTTTTTTTTTTTTTTTTTTTTATTGAGGCATGCTCGGTACGATCATAGATTTCCATTTACGTATATATATATATATATATATGCATAAAATTATAACTTATAAGATTGCTAGACCAAAAGAACGGTAACGAGTTGTACATTTTCGACTGCTTAGTTTCTCTTGTAACGACGGTGGCTACTAATAACAACTTTTACATTCTTGTAAGATATTTGGTATAGACATTTCGGTCCCGCAGCGATTACACCATGAAGCTGGATTATTATTCGACAGGTAGCTACGTGTGAGACTTGCATGTGCAATCCTTAGACTGTTGGTAACTTCTCCTCATTTCGTGTAAAAGGTAACCTGCGCAGTCACGGTCAGGCGCAATTTTTTTTAGTACCGTTTATACTGCTCGAAACATATATATCATAGAAAACAGCGTACCGCAAGGAAGCGTATTGAGTGTTCTAAGCTTTCTTATTATAAACGATATTATTATATACATGCTTCAACGTAATAGGTTATTCGATGATGATCTGAATATATCTTTAAACACTTCAAATTCGCAGTGTGCTCAATCTATGTTAATTAAATGTATATAGAACTTACTCAATCGGTGTTAAACTACACAATTCTAATTTCCAGCAGATAAACCGGTTTGCATAGACTTTAATTGGGAAAAGAAAACGAGCGATAAACGTTGATTTATATTTTGGTAATGTGAAACTTATTTTTGCACAGAAGATTGCGTTTTTGGACAATCATTTTGGACAACACACTTACTCGGATTCATCAGCCAGAAGGTATTAAAAGAAAATGCGCTTCTTCCATAAATGTGTTGAAAATGATATAAAGTAACTTCGTAGCAGCGCTTTGATGGTATTCTATTATTCACCTATTAGATCTAAAATCTGTTATGGTAATATGATGTATTCTTCAACGTTCTCAAGCCGACTACATTCAGCATTGCGTATTGTATTAGGAGCTTTTCGTACAAATCCATGCTTGAAGCAATATAGAATCAGTGGGGAAGCACTATTTGATGTTCGCTGAAAACTTTTAATTTCAAATTACAATGCTGGTTCGCCGGAATGCTGCACTATGTTTATCAGATATAACGTGTAATAATGTGTAGGATCTAGATTTTACATTACTTTACAGTCGCACAATATCGAGAAAACATCATAATTATACTGGAATTTATTAGCTGTCTAAGGTATACCTAATTTGGAATCACTCGGAAATCCGAAAAGAAGAAGATTAAAGTTATGAAAAAAAAGTCTTAAGTATATCATGACAAAATTTCATCATCTTCCCTTTTCTAAAATTTTCACGGTATTCCTCAACCTTCAGTTCTACCATTTTCAATTCCTTTCGGATTCCTTCACTTTATTTTTCGCTGGTGACACTCGCACTTTACTTTCACGATGTTTCACCAGTTAAGTATATTTAATTTGCTCACGTTTCCTCTTGGCCACTTTTGTTAATCTAACCTTCCGTAGAACAATAATTACTACAGTTTGACCGTGTATTTCAACTGTTGTTCTCCTATTTGTGGTTATGTTTGAAAATCTCTTTTTACTAAATTAAATATAATACAAAATTTTCGTCTTCCCTCGATTCTGTTAAATGTTTCTTAATTTCAGAAATTATCTTTGAATCTAGTGCACATCAGTCTATTGTTAGATCTTATTTAAGCTATTTTCTTGCTGAACGTTTTTCGTTCATATCTTCAATAACTGGCGTTTCAAAAAATTCCCATCTTTGCAACTTATTCAAAATTGTTTGCAAGAAATATTTCTATTTTTCCTTTATCCTTCTCAAATAAATTCTTTTTTTTTTTGAAATATAATCTTCCAAATTTTTTTCCAAAGCATACATTATTAAACAGGAATTTCACACAATTTTCAATTCTCTATTTTCATTTTTACTGATGATTCATCCGGTCATCGCACTTTACGTTATTTTTCTAACAATTTTTTTTTTTTGTTTTGTTTCCATTTAGTTGATTATTTTTGACTCCAAAAATTAGGAAGAACTTTCGGTCAGCATTGGTTTCAAATTTGTAACAAATTATCTCTAAAAATCTGTTTGAATTAACATTCAGAGTTGAGACTTCTCCCCCCCCCCCACACTCCGTTGCGTAGGAAGTCACGATTTAAAACTTAGAACCTAAAGAAAATGTTTTTACATTCAAGAATTCTGCTACGAATATTTCCACATTACGGCTTAACGAAGATATTTACATGAAACAAATTAATACCAAACAGTAACAGCTTCCTTGCTCAATAATTTCTTTTTGTTTTATTGTAACATTTTCAGTATTGTTTGTTTCTTTTTCAAATTCTTCTGCTGCAAATATACACTATTTCCCGGAAGCAAAAAATAATACAGACAGCGATTTTTTCGCTAAGGAGAAGTTGTAGCACGATTTAATTTAAACTTTTCCATTTTCCCCCATCGCGTCACATATACCTGATTTACTTCCTTCACTGCAGTAACGCGTATATGAAATTATTTTTGGCTTTAATTTATCAAATATAAAATATCTAAAAATGTCGTTAATTTTAAATTTAAAAAAAAAATATAAATAAACATGTAAAAGTTGGAAGAATACGTGAAGAATGGTCGCCGTTGTTATTTTTAAAAGTTAAATTTAAAATTTCAGTCAGTCATATGAATTAACTTTTTTCCACCGATCAACTCTAGGACAATGAACAACCGCTGAGACTTTTATTCCTATTTTTCGATAAGTGTGTAACCTCTGCAAAAACGTTTCACCTCGCGTCCATCGTGCCTCTGGCCAGTGTTGCAGTGCTCGACATGTTAATCGATAAAAGTAAAGAAACTTTGAGTAAAAGTGGAGAAATTGCACTTATATCAGTGTAATGTGTATTATGATTTTACTTGTCAGATATTAATGCTTTGGTAAAGAACTTAGTAGTTGTGGAAAAAGAAGTTAATAGTACAAAAATCAACTTTCCCTCTATTTTATTTTCATTTACTCGTATCCGGTTTACTTAGTTTATCGCAACGGTAAAAAACACGTATATAATGTAATACAATAAACAACGCCCAAGACCTCTGTAAACTCGTGAAATATCAGATGCTTTGCAAATAACGTAATCACGAAATATGCAATATTCGATCAGTACTAGAATTCCCGAAACTACGAGCATATTTTAAAATTTCAATAGAAAAACACTGTCAAGTTTGTTTAGTACAAAAATAAAATATACACATACATATATACAAGTATATTTATTTGTTACTGAACTCTTCAACTATGGGCTATAATAACAAATGATGACTATATAGTTTTCTAATGCACGGGATTCTAGATAATTCTTATTCGAACGAATATTGCCAAAGAAATTTAGCTGTAAGGATTATGAGTATATTAAAACTGAATAAAAATATATTTTTAACCGACTTCAAAAAAGGAGGAGGTATTCAATTCGACTGTATTTTTATTTATTTTATTTTTTTTTCTTATGTGTGTTATCTCAGAACTTTCTTCTAGGTGAACCGATTTTGACGATTCTCGTTTTATTTAAAAGGTGACGCTTCTCATGTTAAATTTCATCAAGATCTGATCGGTAGTTTTTGAGTTATCCTTAATAATGGAGGAAAGCTTTTTGGATGCTTTTCATTCATGATTAGTTTCAACGTCAAGTTAGATTTATTGACTTAAAATATTATAAATTTTTTCCAAATTACCATGGAAATATAGCTTTTGCTGTTTTTACCGTGGAAATGCAGTTCAAAATAAAGAAATCGATTTTTTTTAAGTATTAAGTATGGAGAACAATGTGAAAACAAACTGATTTTTAACAAGAAAAAAATTCAAGCATAACGCTAAAAATTGTAAAATAAAATGCTTTTCTACAAAAAATAAATACCGATACTTGAAGGTTTATTATAAAAATTTATTAATGCACTAAAAAGTAAAAAACAATTACTCCCGATAAGAAATATACATATATCAGAGTGATATACCCTTAAAGGTGATATCGTAATTCTTATACAACATTAAATTCATATTATAATAATAATTAAAAACTGCATTAAATGTTCATTAAATTGTTCCTAGATATTGTGTAATATGAATTTGATGCCAACTCTAATAAGTATCAGTGTTGTATAAGAATACGATATCAAGTTGTATCACTCTGATATTTATTTTTTATCGGGAGTAATTATTGTTTACTTTTTAGTGCATTTTTAAATTGTTATAATAAACCTTCAAGTATCGGTATTTATTTTTTGTAAAAAAACATTTTATTAGTGGATTGTTTTTTTGTTTTTTTTTGCAAACTTACCGCTGTCAAGCCGTACATCATCTAAAACGATTTTAAGTATTTCGTCATTATACCACGGCATTCTGTCATTTATGTGGATTTGTGCTAAAAAAAAGTAAGTCCCGTACCTTTGACAGAGCGTCGGCGATTATGAAGCTTTCTATAATGGTACTAAGCGTAATGGATCCGATGAGAATACTAGCGCTAGAGTTTCTTTCTTTCGGCCGCCTTTACTTCTACAGATTCCTCTGGTACCCAATTCAATTTCAGATTAGGTATACATCTGGGAACAATTCGGATCTGGAGCGAGACTAGTTTCGAGCTCGTAACCTTTGATCTGGTAGCCAAGCACCTTAGTTCACGAAAAAGATTTGTAAGTGTTTAAAAACTTCGGGCAAAATTGACTAACACAAAAGTTTGCTAGATGAAAGTTTTCCGTTAGATAAAATTTTGTGATATTTTTGTTACCGAAGACTACTAATCTGTTCGACTTTTGTGAAAATTTATAACGCTTTCACGCCGATTTGTTACGTAGGATCCTCAACAGGGTTTGTAAAAGTTTCCTATTTATCGATTTAAAATTGCGTTTGTGTTAACAGTTTGATTAGGAAGGATATATATATATATTTATTACAGATATTTCTTTCGATGAAGGAAATCACTAGCAGGATTTATCGGATGATGAATTGCACGATCGTCTTTATTGTTACGGGAATTCGTGAATTGTACTTATGGTTACTTCACGTAATACTATTAATTGTCGCATGCACGTTTTAGGGGCGATTTGGAAGTAAGTGCGTTTCGTTTGTTTGATTTTAGAGCGTCGATCATAAAAAGATTAGAAACCACTGACTGTGATTTTTCAAGAGTCGATTAATTCTCTTTGCGAGCAATTGGTCGTTAATTATTTCAGATAGGGAAGGGATTAGTTTCTGATGATGTTGCGCACATTTCTTTTGTTGAATTCTATTTACTGAATTTTTCTAAAAATTATGATGCTTTTATTGTTTACCGAAAGGAGAACACTAACGAGAATGTATTACAAGGTTTAGCAATAAGTACAAAAAGTAGATTTATACTCGGTTCTTCTGGAAATTATAATAGATGTGTTAGAAGAAACAGGCAGGTTTTTTCTTTTTTATTGTCAGCAGACAAGACGAGCAAAGGAGCTACAGAAAATTTTCCATAATAGCCTTTTCCATCTTTTGTACAACCGGTCTTCGTTGAAGACACATATTTGAAAAATTGTTTTTGTTTTTAAACAATACACAATATCTTCCGGCTAAGAATAAAAATCGGTAAAGAGCGATTGTGATCATTTTTCGGAATGTTTTGCAGACGTTCCTAAGGATTTTTCTGTCAACTTCACAATAGCTTTGCTCTGATTTTTCGTGGACGCCCAATTGATGGAATAGCGCATCGTTAATATTCGTTACAAAATGGCGTACGATGAAAACCATACATAAACGTGCGTGCGTGTGGCGAAGGAAAGACGTTCTAGGTCGTTTAGCGAGAGGAGATTTATTCGAAAGTTTTTTCGAAAATATGCGCCCGCGTCTTAATAGAGATACACACATATTCGTGCATACCGTCGTTTATCTAGGCGAGCCAGACATACGGTACCGGAGTGCGATGTCGGCGCGTTGATACAGTCACCATTTTACTCGGTTATCATTATATTAAGGTGGCCCCGAAATAGCGGTACGTCTGCGGCGAACCGATTGAGAATTTGAGAACAGGCGCCTTCTACTGCATCGCACTCTGCGCGAAGTGTGGATATCCGCGGGTTTTTCGGAATTTTATGACCGTGGAAAATGGACGCGTTCGCTACGGAAATAAGCGGACGCAGAGGAAAAAATAAGCGAATCAAAACGCGTAAAGACGCGCAGCGAAAAAAGAGAACGCGATGACGACAATGATAATAAATATTTCGTTGTTACATTTCGACGGGATTAGTGCAAACTGGGTAGCAGAAATGGGGGGGGGTGGGGTCGTGTAGGGATGATAGAGATAATAAAATTTTTTCCGAGACAAGCCCGGACTCACTAGACGAGGATAGACCACAAGATGCTTGCCATAAGTGAAATACGACTTCCATATTCTCGCTCTTCTTCTTCTTCCTCTTTGTCACTTTTTTCTTCACTCGCGTTTTTTCTTTCTTTCTTTTTTTCTTTCTTTCCTTCTTTCTTTCTTCTTTTGTATATATTAAATTTTCTTCGAGTCAGTTTAAACATAGAATAATAATAAAAACGAAGAAATATAAGGAGAAATAGGAAAAATATAAAACAGGAATCAGCGCGTGTACACAGTAGTATAATTCGCATTAACATAATTCCACAGTAAAACTGTCTGCCATCATTCCGAACGTAAAATATTCAGCCGTACTGTAACCCCGGCTCGCAGGAAGAATGGGGCTCACTTCTCTAGTAGGAAACGGCAACGAAATATGAATCACAGAACAAGCACACCGTCCGAATTCTCGAATATGATTTTTTTATAATACCTTCTTCTTTTTCCAGTTGTTTTTTCATCGTTTCTCTTTTTTCGGTTTCTTCTTCTTCTTCTTCTTCTCCTACTCATTCTTCTATGGTTTTCCGCGATTTGCTTGCAGTTTTGTTTATATTTGTCTAACGTACAGATCACGCTTCTAATTTGACTTCTGGAGAGGGATAATAAAAGCAAATCTCCGCACAGCCTGCTCCAGTTGGCCGGAAGGACTGCTTTGGATTTATCTCTTTCGGAATTGTAACGAAAAAATTGTACACGCACCTATAGATTGACGGATGCGTTTTTGTTTTTCGTTTTTTTTTGTTTTTTCGGACTAAAGCGGAAAAAATTAAGCGGAGTAGGTTATTAATCGTTTTCTTTTCTTAAAAGTAAAACTATAAAAAATATAAAACACGTCGCTGTAATTTTTTTTTTTTTTTCATTTTGAATTCGTCAACGAGGATCTTTATACAGAGACTGTGGTATAATTAAGTTTAGTCGACTGTAGACAGTGAATTACGCAGGAAATATATTTACGGGGGGGGGGCAGGAAGGGTAGAAAGGTAGAGCACTCAAAAGAACGTCATGAAGGCCTGCCCTTATTTGTAAAGATCAAAATAAGGAACTTAAAAAAAGGTGACAATAGCAAACGAAATGAGAGAAATTAGCATGTTGAAACTAATTGCGTAAATGGAATTGCTACAGTGCTGAAATTCTCTCAGTTATGTTTCGTTTTTTTTTTTTTTTTGGAATTTTATCGTATTTCTCGATTGCTTTCCACTCACAGATATCGCCATAGGTTAGTTTTATTTTAAGCGAGTCCAACTTTTTAATTTTCGAAATGATACATTTTACGAATTTTACAAATAAATATCTTCAACCCCATAATATTATTTTAATTTATTAGAAAAATGTTAACTCGTCTAAGGAAATATCCGTTTAAACTCGCCAACGGCAAAGCACGAAATCAAATGACACGCGTCATTTGCTTTCGTACTTTTAAAATAGTTCACGATCAGATCTAGAATATGTTTGACTTTATACATTCTGCCAGGCAATTTATCGTCAACGTTTTTAACTGAACTATCTAAAACATGATCCCTTTTTTAGCCAACCTATCGGTAAC
The DNA here is from genome assembly GCA_039619475.1 of Icerya purchasi. Taxonomy (NCBI): domain Eukaryota; kingdom Metazoa; phylum Arthropoda; class Insecta; order Hemiptera; family Monophlebidae; genus Icerya; species Icerya purchasi. The sequence goes on along the minus strand of CM077116.1, from coordinate 256,325,449 downwards.
ATTTTTAACTGCAATATGATCTTTTTCGAAAATAGCGAAGTTTTTATCATACCCAAAATATTGCGTAGTTACGTATTTATTTTGTATTATTAGCGATGTATTTAAATATTTTAATTCGACAAGCAGAACTGGACAATAATTTAAAAAAATACGCAAACTTATATGGTATGTGACGTTCGCCGAGGACCCTATGATGCGAAAATAAGAGTTTCGCGCAGGAGCGTTAAGATGAAGAAAAAAAAAGAAGCCTACGGAAATGCACGTATTTCATCAAAAAAAAAACACTATTATTCCGCGATGAAATATTTTTATTTATTGTTTTCGTAGTAATTTATAACTGCATAGTATGTATAACGGTTTTCCTGAAACATTTAGGATATTCTTAAATTATGCCTCAACGAACCTAAAATTTTGCACAAAAATGAATGTCCACATATATATATATATACATATTTATACCGGTCGATACTTAATGCAATATTTTGTTATTGTATTCTAAAAAAAAAAAAAAAAAGACCTACATGCTGTACACAACGTTCTATTGGAGCTCGGTATGTTTGGGGCTGAGATATTAGTTTCGGGCGGACTATTCGGTGCGATTATTTATCTCTATAGTCGTAAAAGAGCGGACATATAAATGCGAGAAAATGAAAAGAGATAACGCAATAAAAACAAACGAGTGCGTAAAAAAGCGAACGAAGAGCAGCGAATAGGAAAATCGGAAGCGTACAATAAAGTCGCTGGAAGAGTTTGCAAGGTTGTGATAAGCGAGACGAGCTTGTCACGTGCCACTAATTTGGAACGCGTGCTGGACGGAAGAATGGAGCGGCCGATAAAATTAACAAAATTGTCGCGTTTACTGGAAATCTCTTTATTTTCTAGCCGTTCCTGACCCCTAACCTGTTAATCACTTACTGCAGTTTTCGCCCGTTCCTTGCCGCGCCGCCCATCAGCCACCTACGCCCATATTTATTTTACACTTACTAAACGGAGCACATTAAGCCTCATCTAAAACGCTTACAGAATTTTTCAGCTCGAAATTCGGATAACGGTTTAAAGCGTATAAAGTCTTTCTCAGACATACAAAACTTTTTCTACACTTTCATTGCTCCCCTAATAAAACGGTTTGCTTTCAATATGCGATTATCTTCGTTCTTTTCTGGCTTTTAACGATGACCCCTTTTTTTTCTCCTTTTTTTTTCTTTTATTTTTATGTGACCAACAAAACCTAACACTTCTTGTTTGTAAAAAAGTCTGCGTGTAGTTTTAAAAAGTTCCAAATCACGGTTTTCTCAGTGGTTGTTACCTTAAAGTAGTTTATTTGATTTCTTAAAAATTAGTCTCTACCTACAAATAGATTATGTTGACAGAAAGAGAGCGTATCTCACTGATTTTCATAGTGACTGAACGTGTAAGCGTTTGTTCTCATATCCTTCAACGTGAAAATGTCGTGATTTAAAATTTTTTGGAATACCGATTGTCTGTTTTTTTTTTGGCCTGGAAAAAGACATCCATTAGGCCAGTTACACATGTACGTTGAAATTGGTTCAGTGTACCTCAAGTTACATAAAGTATATTTTCAAATCAGAAAGAAGAAAAAAAAACAAACCGTTTAAAAGAAGAGAACACAAGAGGAAAATAAAAATATGTACTGCCATTTAATTAAACAGCAATCTTATTAATACGTATAGAATTGAATGGCGCTACTAATGATTACATATAGAGAGCATACATAGAATAGGGCGGAAATATATTGTTAGCTATTAGTTCACCGACGAGGTCGATTGTCGAATCGAAGGCAATTAAATGTTAAATGGTTGATATCGTCTCTTAAATTATTATTATTATTATTAAGGTGAAGCAAATATGAACCGGACACTTTTTTTTTAGAACATTAATTATTGATACAATAAATACAATTTTGAATATACCTTATTTTTCTGCATAATCTCCTCTTTTATTAACATATTTTTCCCGCCGAATCGGAAAAATCGTTTACTTATTTGGGCCAAATTGTACTCGCATGGATACCAGGCACTAACGGACTGGATTTTAAGGACGCACCGGGAAAATTCAGAGGTAAAAGGACGCTTTACAGCAAAGGGGCGGAGGCGGTGATAAAATTTTGAGAGAAAATGAGGGCGCAAAAGGTAAATTAAATACTTAGGAGCACCGGGAAAATTCCAGTTTGCCCACATAGCCAGTCCGTCAGTGAATTACCAGGGCACAGCAATCTTGGAGCTAATAACGAGGATGACACAGCGGTAGCAGAATCATGTAATATAACACCAATTCCATTCATACTAACGCCAAGTAAAGATATCCCGGCCCAAATTCGGAGTAAGCTAAAGACGAAAGCAACGGAACGATTAGCTATTCTTCCTCACTACGACTCCAGTGTCACAAATCCGGTAATGTCGACGTCCAGGCGGAATGATTTAGTCCTCTGCCGCGTTCGGTCGGCCATGCACGTCTTACGCATCAGTTCCTGTTTGCTGAAGAACAACGGCCAACCTGTCCTGCATGTAATACTCCCCTTACCATCGCCCACATCCTAACTTCCAGCACAACTTATACTTTCCAACGCCAGCTCGCTGGTCTTTCTAATAATCTTCCTAGCATACTGCGGCGCACATCCTGCGCCGAAACTAAACTCCTCCTCTTCCTCAATAATACAAACATCCTACCTTTAATCTAATATAATACCTTTCCTTCCGTGCCTACGGCCCAAGTAGCAGGATACGGCACGGTTACAAATCAAAGAAGAAGAAGAAGAAGAAGAATCGGAAGTTTTTTAATTCCGTCATCAAAGAATGAATTTGGTCGCGTCTGTAACCAATTGCTCACGAACGTTTCTACACCTTCGTCGTCGTAGTTGTCAAAGTAATGACCTCCCAGTTTCCCCTTTGAGTGACCCAAACATGTGATAGTCACACGACAATAGATTAGGACTGTAGAGCGGATGTTGCAGTGTTTCCCAATGAATTTTGGCCAATTTTTCTTTGGTCAATGTAGCTGTGTGTGGCCGAGCGTTGTCATGAAGGAGAATCGCATTTCGAATAGGCATGTCTCGCCTTTTTCGTCGATAGGTCAGTTTCACTTTATCAAGCAGTTGGCAGCAGTACGCAGCATTAATTGTACGTCGTTCATGGAGAAAATCAACGAGCAATCTGCAAGCCTAAAAAATCGTTGCAAGAACTTTTCCAGCAGAAAGACGGGTCTTGGCTTTTCGCGGTGCTGCTTCTCCAAATTTTCGCCACTCCATGCTTGTTTTTTTGTGCCAGTCGTAGGCTCCTTGAAAGCGTTTTTTCAGCGAACTGTGCAGTTAGTCGACACAAAATTTCGGCAGGTTTTACGCCTTCCAACGACAAAAATTTAATAATAATGCGTCGCTCGACAGACGTATGCACCTCTTGCTCAGACATGATGCTACTAACAGAATATCTGCTCTGGCGAGCCGAACCAGTTTACTTCCCTCCACTTCACATCTTCACCCAACATATATCAAGACGTCACGTTACTCACTTCACCTCAAGGAGCGTTAAAAAAAAAGTCCGGTTCAAATTTGATTCACCCTCGTATTATAGGAGTGATGAGGCGTCATATTGCGCAATCGAGAAAGTTGAGTCCCAACCTATAGAATGCACTATACGCAAAAACAAACAGTAAACGATCGTCATAAAAGAACATGTTCCATTGACGAGTAACTTAGAAGGAATAAAATAGCGAAGAAGGCAAGACAGGTGATTGTCTCTAGTTTCGATATATAAACCGCGGGAAATAGCTTCACAACATGGACATAGTATTGAATTTTAATTTTTTTTTTTTTTTTTGGCTTAGCTTTTGCCATTTAGCCAGTTTTTTCTTTTGCTTAGCCCTGTATAGGGTGTTTTGTAGAACTTCCTTATTTATTATTTCTAAATTTCTATGTTGTGATATTTCATAAATTTATATATTAATGCCGCTACCTTCGACAGTGGATCTGCAATTATCTGTGTCACTGAAACCGGGAAAGTATGCAGTTCTGCTAAGATTTCTGCTCCAAGTTTGTCCCTACCCTGCTCGTAAACTTTACATTGCCAGATAAAATGATCTATTGAACCCTCTGTTCTACAACTACTGCATGTACTATCATTGATGATATTAATTTTTGCCAAGTGGACGGGGGTTTTGTTGTGTCCTGTTCTCAATCCCGTTATCGTCGCTATAAAGTCTCTTCCCAAGTTGTTCGCTCCTTTAAATCAAGTGGCTCTTGGGACATACTTCTGTATTCTTGAATAATCTTTCCCTTTTTGATCACTAATCTGTTGATACTCAGCGTTCCACTCGATTATAATGTGTTCTTTAATTATCGGTAAAAACTCCCACCAATTTAATTTTTGAGCAATTGTTCTGCCTACTTCGGTTCTTGCTAATCTATCTACTATTTCATTTCCTTTAATACCGCAGTGCGACGGAATCCACGTTAGCACTATATCCGTGCCTGCCTGTTGTAAAAATTAAATACTTGTCTTCTTATAAGGCATTTGATATTTGATGTTTTCTTGTCAATTCCGCGTGAAAGTTTATGCAGTACGGCCAAAGAGTCTGTTAAAATTAATATTTTTTGTCCGACGAATCTTCTAGAATATTCTAGGCTTTTTAATATAGCATATAGTTCCACCGTAAAGGACGATCCTGCGTGTATCAGTCGAAAAATTTTAAACAACTCCCGTCTGGGATAATAAAAGGCTGCAGTGTACCTATTTTGTCCCAGATCAAACGACCCGTCGGTATAGAAGATTTGATAATCATTGAAACGGGATTTTAATATGTTATTCATTATCAAACTGTTGTGATTTGACATTGGCTGATTAGTTTTAAGAAATTCTTTCATATCTAATTCGACTCGTGGGCAGTAAAGCGATTCTTGGAAATCCATCCAAAATGGCGCCGGTTTAATGTTATTATAAATTTTTAGATCAAAGTAGTAGTTAAAACTAGTAAGTATTGGGGGAGTTGTAGTAAACCTCCAGTAATCCCGATTTTTTAAGCTGTCTAAGATGGGTATTTGTTTATTTACTGGATGAAAGCGATACTCTTTATTTTTTATGTAAAATTTGTCCGTAGAATGTTTAAGGAGGAATTTAACCGGAGGTTCTGCGCATTCAGCATTGACTACGTGAACTGGTGTAGATTTCATAGACCCTAGGCAGAGCCGAAGGGCTCTGTTTTGAATAATCTGTAATTTTTTAATTTTTGTATTGTTTAAATTTAATATTGGGGCTGCGTATTCTATGTGGGTCCGTATTATTGCTTTGTATATTGTTAGGAGCGAATATGGATGAGCTTCCCATTTTCTTCCTGTTAGGGCTCTTAATACGTTGAGACCTTTCTCACATTTTTCGGTTATATTTTTAAGTTCATCGTTCCAAGACAATTTTGAGTCTAACTTGACTCCTAGATACTTGGCTGAGTTTTGGAAAGCCACGGTTTTATTACCTATTCTTATTAATGGATATAGCCGCATGATCTTCCTGGTCACTATTAGCCCCTGCGTTTTTTCGGCATTAATCTGAATGTGGAGCCTGTTTAACGTTGATGTTAATTTCTTTAGAGCCTCCGCCACTCTGCTCGTTGCCGTTTTTAGAGACCCCGCCGATGAGTATACCGCCAAGTCTTCCGCATACTGAATGACTTTGATATTTCGCCCTTGAATTTTCTCTATATCCTTTGTATATAGTGCGTATAGACATGGGCTGAGTAGACTCCCTTGAGATAATCCCTTTCCCGAGTTTACCGACTCATAGGTTCTTCCTCCCGATAACATAGTCAATTTTACATTATGAAAATAGCTGTGTATCCAATAGGCAATTTTTTTAGAAATTCCTAACTTAATGAGTATTTCGATTAGGGTATTAAGATGCACACTATCATATGCCGATTTGAGGTCAATAAAAACTTCGCAAGTGTTAAAATTACATAAAAACGTTAAATGAACTTTTTTTTTTTTTTTTTAATTGAGTAAGTTAGCCACGTATGAAAAAAAAAAGCTTCCATTAGGATACTTTAAAAATCTAAATTACAGAGAAATTACTAACTTGCAACGTAAGTTTCAATATTTCCTACTATATATAGTGGAATTATTCAAATTTTGAATCCCTTCATAAACTAACGTGATTTGCTGTTTTAGGCTGTCCTTAAACAATATTGCACTACTAATATCAAAGGAGAGGAAATCGAAATTGAGGAAATCAGTCTTTACCAGATATTGTATATATGAAAAAGAAGAAAAAAAATTGAAACAGGTATATTATATATATATATATAAACAAAATAAAGTCGTTCCGGCTATCTGCGTTAATCTTAGGTAATATCAAACGGATTTTTGAAGAGAGGAAGATTTTAGTGCATAATTTAGAAGCTTTTCATATAATTTAGCTGTCCTATGAGGAAGTGAGGGAGAAAAAGAAAAGGTAAAATACGAGCGATAAAATAAAAAAAAAAAATGTTGAATGAAATGTTTAATAAATACGAAAAAACGAAATATATATCAATTTCCAACGTAGATAAAAAAGGGGTTTTTTACTAGTTTGACAATTCTATTCTACTTATTAACACCTGCACATATTACAGGTGTTGCTATCGACAAATACGGTAAGTTACATGACGTAAATATAAGCATTAAACGTAGTTTAAATTAAAGTACCCCGCATCAATAATCGTCGTTATCTGGAGTTTTTCAGGCTATTTGTCCTTGAACGACTTTAAACCAAGCTTTGATGCCTAATGTAGCTGTGTAAGAAGTTCCTCGCCTAGTATCATTGAGAGCAGGATTCTTCGCTGAAGTCTCTAGTCATCCGCAATACTTCGTCATTAGTACCTTCCTCAACTATTAAACTTTGAAGGCGTTTATTTTATTCCGTTAAACTTTTTTCAGTATCCGTGCCTCTGATGCATACCGCACTATCAACCATATGCAGCACGCAGATATCTTCAGCCGGAAATTCGGTTTCTCTTCGCTCGAGATTATTAAAGATACTTCTGTCTATACCTATCCGTGTATTTATTTCTTTTGCCATTTTTGCTATTATCTGTTATACTCACTTTTCGGATACTTGTATTTTTGAACTTTTAAAGTTGCACTCCCGCAACGAAAAAAGCTCAATGCTCTGATTTAACTCTTGCTATCTGCATAACTTTTCCTTAAGCAGAGTTTTGTTCTTGCCGTTCACCTTAAAACCTGTAATCGTTAAAGTACGGTGACTTGCTATCTTCTCGGCGTAGAGTTTAAATAACTTGAGTGCTGAGTAACATCTCTGCTGTACACCTTGCAGTATATTGCATATTTCTTCTGCCGTGATAAATTTGCTTTCCATCATGAATAGAAAAATTTCCAATAAAGCAGATGATATCCTATTTTCTGATATGAAGATTTTCATGTTGTGCTTTTCGTAACTGACTAAAAAGAGAAGGATATATACAATCCGGCTCATTTATCTCTCAGTAATAATTTCAGATAATGCAATAATTTTCGTGTTCCTTTATACGCTTTAAAGCCGAATTGTCTCTCATCGAATTGTCCATTAAATCTTCCATCGAATAAATACTATGAAAAGAAGATACAAATTATGCAAGATGGATAGGTCTGACGCTTAAATCCCGAAAGGGTTCATAACTAATCCGATTTGGTAGACCTTGAAGGGCTAGATGGTCAATTTCCAATTGTGGGAGACCCACGTTAGATTCTTATCACGTGTGGTGTATACACTAAATTGTAAGTTTTTTTTTTTTTTTGGTACATTAACGACTAAAACTATGTGTAGCAAAATATCAATAACTCGGGAAGAGTGAATAATGTTCTCTACAATGCAATTGTTTTTCGAAGTGGGCTGCGATACGACTGTTTTGAACATTGAAGAATTCACGGACAGACTGGAAATTTTGCGCATTTTTTTGAATGAGTCGTACACGCTGGTTAAAATATCTCAAAGAAGTGTTCGTTTAAATTCCTAGCGAATTCCTATTCCGTAGAAAATTATATCGTCAAAATTAGTGAATTTTCAGTTATCGGGGAAGCGATAAAATCGATTTGTCCGATAAATTTAAAAAATAGATAAAAAAGTTAAAATTGTTTTATAAGGCTACTTTTCTGATCTTCCAAGTACTGAAGAATAAATACAAATTTATCTAAATTTTTCTTTCTATTGTTGAAAGTTTTACAGTACGCAATTTGAGTCTTCACTTGGCATGAGTTACCACTGTACCGAAAATATCTATGTTTTTTACGTTAAAAAATAAAATAGATTTTATAGACACGTAATCTTCGATAGATTTTAAATAATCATAAATAATGTATCGTAGGGTAATTATAATGTTGGCGCCACTGAATAAAATAACAAAAGTGTGGATATTTTCGTTAGAAAACCTGTATATTTACTTAGCGATTCATAGCACATAAATATATCAAGATAGCAGTTGAACATTAATATGTAATTACTTGTAAAAATTATAGAGGAATACGACTTGCGTTTCGTGGAACGGATTGGCGAGCTGATTATTTGTAACGGAAATTGAAATATTTACACCTCTATTTCTGGAGTTATATTACGGGCCTGAAATAATAAAAAAAAGTACAATTTATAATGTAACTGAATCTTTCGGATTCCCGTCAAGGGAGAATATCCTCTGGGCCCGAAAATGGCAGTCTTCTGTAATTCTTATAAAATATTCGGTTTTAATTAACCATCTCATGTTTTTAAACGTTTCATCTAATCGATACAAAATAGTTACATGATTTTTCATATTGCCCCTCGGAGCGTAAAAATGACGGAGTCATTAATGAATAAACAACATTTTTTTCTTTTGGGCTTGAATTTTTACCGGAGCTTATTTCGAGTATCTTAAAAAAATCACATGCTAGTTTCGATATTATTGAAACCGATTTTTCGGAAAGTATCAAGGATATCTTGAAAAATTTGCATCCACGATAGTTTTCAATATAATAGAACAGTCGTTTTCTCGATGCCTGTTAAATACATTTAATAAGGACGAAGAAATTTTTGTTCTAATTTCTTAACAGGCCATCGTGGGTGATCATTAAAAACTACAGTCATGATAGTTCAAGAAATCGGTTGATGTTTATGAACTTATTGTAGACAAAGGTAAAATTTCACGCAGGCATCAAAAAATCAGCCTCTTTATCTTATGTAATTTGAAAAATAGATTTTTTAAAAATGTCAATCATTTAAAAAAACTTATAAGTTAAATTAATAAAGTTGCAAAAAGGACCATATAAAACATTAAAGATAAATTCCGGAATTATGATAAACTAGAAAACTAAAATGAAGAAAAAACAATGCGAAAATTACACAGAAGGATGTACACTGAACACGATGCTAAACCAAGGTAATCGGGAAAAAAAGCGGAAATTAAAAATTTCTCTCAGGTAAAAATAAATGAATAAGATAAAATGATACTTATCGGAATTTTTTCGTCTTCCTTATTTCTGTTCCAAGCAAACGTTCCAAATGAAGTACTGTATCCTGTCGAAGTTAGAAAACTAATAAAAGAGAGAAGACGTGCACGGAAAATATGGCAACGCTCCCGTCATCCATCGGATAAAACAAAATTTAATCGTATCAGCAATGAATTTAATAGGCTAATCAAGCATTTCAAACAGAGAAGCGTCGCAAACTACTTAGAAAATTTAAGCCCTGCAACGGACACAAACTATTCATTGTGGCGTGCAACCTGACGCTTCCAAAGGCCTCACTAGTTCAAATTCTTCCTCTCAAGGACGAACAAGAATCCGCGACGACAACAGTAAAGCTGAACTATTCGTTTCTCATTTAGCTTCAGTCTTTACGACGCATAATATAAACTCCCAGATCGATATAACAACAAATTACTAATCTTTCCAGCAAATAAAACCAGTAACTTCTCTTGAAGTTGCGCAAGAGTTAGACAACAATACGAACCCCAAAGAGGCTCCTGAAATCGACGAAATTTCACCTGGAGCGCTTTGAAATTTACCACGTAAAGGAATTATCATGTTGACATCTGGCCAGGTATTTAAACGTGAAAGTGAACAGTCGTGCGCTCTTGTGTTCTAAATACAGTTTTTTTCTCTTTTTCTTATCTTATCTCTTTCCTTTTTTCTGATATGTGTTAAATTTATCTCTTTTTTTTGTACTCTACCTTTTTTTGTTTGGTGATAATTTCGACATAAACAAGAAGCTCCAGTATCGCTAACCGCTTGTAGGGCGAAAAAACCCACCAGTTCCAACACATCTACAAATACTCCATTATCGCTAACTGCCACTGGTTCAAACATGCCTACAAACGGTAAACCAGCTTTATCATATGCTTCTATCGCTCAATTCGATAAACCTCCTTCACGTGACCAAGCAATCGTCATCCACGTTAACAAAGATGATAAACTAAAAGACTGTATACAATGTATCGGCACCCTGATACCTCCGAAAGACATATTATTTGCATCTCGTATATCGAATAACCGTATATGCGTGTACTTAGCTTCAATCAAAATAGCAGACGACCTAATTCAATCCCGCTCACAAATCACTGTAAACTCTCGTATCCTAAAACTACGTAAACTGATCAATCCCGCTAAACGCCTAATAATTTCTAACGCCTCCCCCCACATACCCCACTCTGTCATCGAACGCAAATTGGTGGATATCAATCTAAAACTAACAGCGCCAGTTAGCTACTTGAAAGCTGGTATTACCGAAGACCAATACCGACATATATACAGCTTTAGAAGACAAACTTATATAATTAATGACCCTGAAGAACCTATTCTAATACCTGCATTCATCCACATCGAGTACGAAGACGAGAAATTCACTGTATACCTCTCGGACAACGACATCTACTGCAGTCTTTGCAAAACCAATGAACACTCCACCGCAAGGTGTACTATCAAAGATCAAGAGAACAAAATTAAGACGACCACTCGCGATCAAACACCAATCAACCACGTATCTGCGCCAACGACATCATCAACCAGTCTGCTTGCAGATCCGTTACTCAATGTGAATCTCTCACCAACTCCGTTGAACCTCCCTCCCGCGGCCAAACAGACCGTTAAAAAAGAAATTATGGATAATGCGACTACGACTACAGATGAAAATCAAGAAAAAGTCTTTATCGATCAACCCTCGATAAACACACAACAACTGAAAAATACATCGCCAGCAACACCAACTTCAACGAAGAGAGTATTATCCGCCAGCTCCTCTCCTGAAAGCACAGACACTAACTTGAGCTCCTTGAAACAGAAAGTTAAGGAAATAAAACCGATCGACACTGATGCCGCACAAACTAGGAACGCTTTACTCTCAGCATTGGATGCCATCGAAAGCCAATATAAGACACTCCCAAACGCCCTCAGCTTCGATCAACTACTACAACTAATCCTAACGAACAAACCAAACCTTCCAGCACAAGAAATCGTCAAAACAATCACCACCGAAGAAGTTAACATAGAAACTGTATCAATCCAGCTCCATACGACTCACTCCATCGTGGCAGATAGAGGATTGAAAATCCGTATCACCAAACTAATCACGAAATTGAAAACGACCCCGAATGGAGACGTCAATAACACAATGGAATATTAACAGATTCTACAACAACCATGAAGAACTCCGCCAACTATTCTCGCTCAAACAACCTATAATCACTTGCCTCCAAGAAACCCACCTCTTACCAAAACACAAACCGACGATAAGAGGCTACCAAATCTACCGCCAAGACTGCAGCAGAGGTCTCAAAGCATCTGGAGGCGTAGCTACCCTCATCCGAGACTCTGTTATCGTTAACCACTGCGCACAAACTCAATCAAACATCCAAAATGTGACCATTCGAGTCACAATCTGCTGCCGTCCTCAACTTGCGAACTTGACAATCTACAACATATATATACCCCCTGATGAAGACCCAACTTACAACGACCTCTTCCACCTCATTCGTCAACTGCCTCAGCCGTTCATCATTCTAGGAGATATGAACGCTCATCACACTGCTTGGGGAGCTACTAGAAATAACAACAAAGGATACATAATCAATAGAATCCTCCAGGACGACTGTCAACTAATCCTGCTAAACAACGGCCAACAAACCAGATTCAACAGCTCTAATGGAACCTTCTCTGCGATCGACTTGTCAATTGCCTCCTCCGACATTGCTCACCGATTCAATTGGAAAACGCATTCCGACCTGTGTAATAGTGACCATTTTCCTATACTTATTCACATCTCCACCACCTCGATGAACCAACAACTTCCTACAACCCAAAGATGGCTTCTAAAAAAGGCGGATTGGAATAAATTCAAATCAATTTGCGCCCCCCCACTCCTCAAACCATCAGCAGACATCGACTCCTGTATCCTAAACTTCAACCAACACATCCTACACGCAGCTGAAAACTCGATACCAAAATCCTCCGGCAGAATATCCACAAAAAATGTTCCTTGGTGGAATGAAGACCTCAAACTAGCCATCAAAAATCGCAATAAGGCCCTTGCTAAGTTCCGAAGAACCAGACTCACAAGCGATCTCACCAACTGCAGTAGCCCGTAGACTATCCAGGCAACTGAAGAAACAGAGCTGGAACTCCTTTATAACCTCTATAGACGAGCACTCTGACCAAACCGAACTCTGGCAGAAAATAAGGATCCTAAATGGTGCTAAACAGCCCTTGAATGCAATCACCCTAGAAAAAGGAGATACTTACGCGCAAGACTCTGACGAAACCGCTAACCTACTTGGCTCAAGTTTTACACAGACCTCATCTGATGCAAACTACACCCCGACGTTCCTGAATTTCAAAAAAGCAGAAGAAATAAATTCCTACGATCTAAACAGTGACGATTCAGAAGAATTCAACACTCCCATCACCATGCCGGAGCTCTCCAACGCCATCAATCGCCTGAAGCCTAACACGTCACCTGGTCCAGATAATATTCCGTCTGCCTTCATCAAAAATCTACCCGATACCCTTAGAACAGAACTGCTGAGTATATTTAACTCAATATGGAAAGAAGGCACATTCCCCAAGATCTGGAGCAAGGTCATCACTATACCTATCTTGAAACCAGGAAAGGACCGCTTCCTACCAACATCATATCGACCCATTTCTCTTACCTGTGTCATATGCAAACTACTGGAAAAAATAGTCGCCATCAGACTGACCTGGTATCTCGATAAACAAAAAATTCTATCAAAAAACCAATGTGGATTCAGAAAGCAACGAGAAGCACTACCGACCACCTACTGGGACTGCAAAACGAAATCCTGCAGTCGTTTAAACACAATGAGTACCTAGTAGCCATCTTCTTCGATATAGAAAAGGCGTACGACACCACCTGGCGATTCGGAATCCTGAAAGAACTCACGAGTTTTGGAATCAGAGGGCGTCTGGCAAAATTTATCAATAACTTCTTAAATAATCGCACGTTTATGGTCAGAGTAGGAAATACTCTTTCAAATGAATACCAACAAGAAAACGGAGTCCCTCAAGGCAGTGTCCTTAGTATCTACTGCTTCCTAATCCTGATAAACACTATCTCCGCAATCATTCCACTTCCTATTAACCACAGAATTTTCGCTGACGACTTAAACATAACTGTTAAAACTACAAACCTACAGTTCGCAGAGAGCCTTCTCCAAGCATGCTTGGACAATCTAGCGAACTGGAGTGAACGCACCGGACTCAAATTCTCTGTCGAAAAAACGAAAGGCGTCATCTTCACGAGAAAACGCAGACACCGACCCGTAAGTCTAACACTCAACGATCAACAACTAAAGTTTTCGGAAGAAGCTCGTTTTCTCGGATTAATCTTTGACAAAAAACTTCGATGGAGAAACCACATCCTATCCTTGAAAAACCGAAGCCTTTCTGCACTGAACATACTGAAGATGCTGAACAACAGGAAATTCGGACCCAGCTGTTCCACATTACTAAAAGTATACAAAAGTTTAATCCGACCAAAACTCGACTACGGCTGCATCGTCTACTCATCCGCCTCCAAAGGCCTGCTCCAAAGTCTTGACACGATCCAAAATTCGGGCCTCCGTATAGCTCTACGAGCTTTCCGAACTACGCCTGCCTGCAGTATGCACGTGCTCGCCGGTATTCCTCCCCTGAAATACCGCCGGCAAACATTATCGGTCGATTACGCCCTATCAATCTTAAGTTACCCGAACCATCCAAACCACAGCATTTACAGTCCATCAAACCCATTATACAGAGACGGTACCCTCGCTGTCCAAAGCTACTTCAAATGTCATGACGAATTTATGCTGGACATCCCGAATTATCTACTTAAGCTCATGCCTTCCGCCGATCCACCGTGGAGTCCAAACCACCATGAAGGCACCATTTACATCATGATCTTTGATCAAGTTCCCACGCTATCGACCAACGCCGCCGTACCAGTGTTACACCCAAGCGAACTGAAGAAATACGCAAAATACAAAATAATATCTGATTGGGAGGTTGAGTGGAACAGCAGCTATTCGAACAAACTACTGGCAATTAAACGGACGATTACTGACTGGACTTACGTTATAGGCAAAGCTGCATCAAACCGGGATATTGAATCAACCTTGAACAGAATCTATCTAGGCCATACTTTAACCACCCATGCATACCTGCTGGACCACCAGGAGCCTCCAGCCTGTACTCAATGCAATTGCCAGATCACAGTCAAACACATCATCACTGAATGCCCCATCTACAGTGCCGAACGCCAACAATCCACACTTACAGACGATCATTCCGCGAATTTAAACATAAATAACCTATACAGACTTATTAAATTTATAAATATTACAAACCTTAAAATAATGTAAATAACCTCACCCGAGGTGATAGCCCCCTCCCTGGCAATATGTACCTAGTAAATAATAAAATAAATAAATAAATAAATGTTGACATCTCTCTTTAACGCCTGTTTCAGAACGAGATATATACCAAAATGTTTCAAAATCGCTCAAATCATCACGTTACCGAAACCTGGGAAACAAACAGAAGTAGTTACTGCGTATCGACCAATCTTTTTGTTACCTTCCATATCAAAATTATTTGAGAAACTACTTCTTAAGCGGCTCAAGCCCTTGTTAAAGATACCAGATCATCAGTTTGGCTTTCGCAATCAGCACGTTACGATTGACCAAGTGCATCGTATAACTATGTTAATTGAAACAGCCTTTGAAGAAATAAAATACCGTCGTTCGGCGGTTTTTCTAGACATATCGAAAGCTTTTGACCGAGTCTGGCACGAAGGGCTGATCTATAAAATGAGCAACTTGCTACCGGATAATATGTGCCAACTTCTTGAATCATATATCTCTGATAGATCCTTCAGAGTTTCTTATGAAAAATCGAAGTCCAAATTTCATCCAATACAGTCTAGTGTCCCACAGGGTAGTGTTTTAGAACCTACTCTGTATTTATTGTATACAGTTGACATTCCAACATTCCAACAACAGCCGAGACGATGACTGCTACCTTTGCAGATGACACAGCCATCTTATCAGTTGGCGATTCCCCAGAATTGGCTACGACTAACTTGCAATATGCAATAGAAAAAATTAGCAAATGGGCATGTGTTTGGGAAATCAAGATTAATCAAGAAAAATCCTCGCACGTTATTTTTACGCTTCGTAAATCTAAGACCTGTCGTATATACCTTGATTGCCTTCCTATTCCGAGGGCGGACTCCGCTAAATACCTGGGTATGCATTTAGATTTGAGACTGAATTGGAAGATGCGTGTCAAGATGAAAAAAAAACAAACTATACATGAATTAAGACAGATTTATTGGTTGGACGTTAGTCTAAGCTCAATTTGTCTAATAAACGTATGATTTATTGTCAAATCATCAGACCAATATAGATGTATGGTATTCAACTCTGGGGCTCTGGAAAGACATCCAATCGGTTGATTACTTAGGGCGCTCAAAGCATGTGTCTCCGAAGCATCACTGTAGCTTTCTGGTATTAACGCAACGAAGAAATACATTCCGATTTAAATATTCCATGGATCGATGAAGTTATACGCTATATTGCAGAAGCGCACGAAAACCGACTTCGCAGTCACCCAAATCTAGAGGCCTTAGAACTGCTACTTTCTGATGATGGCTTAAGGCGCCTTAACGCACAAAGCCTTATGAGCTAATCACCTAATGTATTCTATAATATACTCGTATTTATGTAACTTATTGGTATGTGCATATATTTGGTGTACGTGTGTGTGGGTACTTATATGCGCATATGATTATTTATATACATATATATTAGGAGTTACGTAATTGTACATAGTTTCTACCCTGTTCATGTTACAAATTAGTTAGATTAAGTTGTAACATCGTTTCAAAAGTAGCGCTAATTTATTTACTGTAATAAGATTGCACTGAAATATACATGTAAAAAAAAAATGTTCATAAACGAATTATTGACTATCCTACGTTTTATTATTTTTATTTCTTTGAATCACCTTTCCTCCAGTTTTTTAATTATCTCTGACTCCTTGAGCGCGACTATATCTTCTCTTATTCCCGACCATTCGTGTGACTTTGTTATCCTCCGTATACGTTCATTCATTCGTAATCTTTCTCTCCCCATTCGATTAATATTGATTTTCTGTGGGTACCTAGTCGCTCAGACATATTTAGTAATGAAGCAGCTGATTCCTTGGCTCGGGTTGCTGCTTCTTTCCGCCTTTTTCTTTAAAAAAAGTTCCATCCGCTAACCTCTTATCGATGTGTAAAAGCTTCCATATCAGATCATGGTATCAGATATTTACGCTCCCTCCTTTCCAATAATTATTCATTTCATCCGTCAGTTCAGCCTATTCTTTCTCCCTATTCATGGTTTCTTTTGCATTCCTCTCTTCGATGTTTTGATGTTGTTTCCGTTGTTCCTAAGCGTTTTGGTCATTCTCTGCTGCCTTTCTCCAGATTTCGCTTTTCCCTGATTTCCTCCTCACGCTGTCCTCTCCGTCCTAATGATGCAGTTATTTTCGACGCCGATCATGCGTTCTTTCAATGTTCATTTCTTTCTGCAGAGCGTTCTGCTTTGTATGAATATTTGTTGGGGATTAGCCTTCCTACTCTATATTGCACTTCTTATATTCTGTCTTTTCCTTACGCACTAGTTATTCTGTTCCTTTTTATCAAAGATTTCTGATCGGATTATAATAAAACCGACTTCTTTACTTTCTATTTGTTTCTGGGTAAAGGTGCTTGGTTGACAAGCCCAAGAGGTTTAAAAAAAAAAGGAAGAAAACAAAAAAAGATTTTAACATTATACAGAAGAACTGTATAAATGTGTACGCTTCACAAGTGGGAAGATCTCGCTTGTGACAAGAAATATGAAGTTGCGAAACTTGCTTGTAGAATTGTAAAATTGTTTCTGGTACACAATACTGTAAAATTCTGAGTTCAAACAAAACTCAAATTATAAAAAGCAGAACAGCGTATCAGTCATCAGTATAACAGAAAGATAATTCAAAAATACACACCAGTTTATTTCAGCTTCCGCATGAAACGAAGAAACCTCACATTTGCTTAATTTAACGGAGCCAACTCATTATAACTTCTCTTATCGAACATGGTTTAATATTGACTTAGCCTTGTGCTCCCCTCAGTTGAGCAGTAAAATACAATTTTATGTACATCATGACCTTGGTGGAAGTGATCATTTTCCGATTATTATAAAAAGCCAGTTACAACCAGAAACTACTACTTAGACTGGAAATAATGTAAATCCGTTGCCGAAGTATAAAAGAACTAACTGGTTAAATTACAAAGCTCGATTTTCGTTACAATGTTATACCACTACATTGGGCAATATTGACACCAGTGTGCAGACATTTACAAACGCACTCATCGAGCAGGCAAAAAGATGCTACTATTATACAAACTGGCAGCGTAAAAGTCCCTTGCTGGTCTAAGGACTGTGCAACTGCAATTACAAACAGACGGAACACTTTAAAAAAGTTAAAGTCGAACCCGAATATGGAAAACCATCTGAATTTTAGAAGACTACGAGCAAAAGCCAGGTATATTCTCAAACAAGCAAAATTAAACTCCTGGAAAAACTATGTAGCAACCTTGAACCCTGGTACACTGACTAAAGTTGTGTGAAAAAAAAATAAATCCATCGAAAACGCCATACTTTACACCGACATGTATAAAAATCGGTAGTAACATATGCACTAATATTGACAAAATAAACGCCGCGTTTGCAGAATTTTTTACAATGTCAACTAAAGATGAAAATCAATTTATAAACAATACAGAATTATCCGAAAAATGGTAAAAATGCTACTTTTGGTCTTAATTCTAAGTAATAGACTGTGATAACGTTCTTTCTCGTGTTTAATACGTTGAAGAGATAACGCAATTATCATCATTTCTAAAACAGTAAGTAAGCTATTGAATATTTTATTTCACACGAACGGATAAATTAGCTGCAGAATTATGTCATCCTCGAAGAGTGTAACAGCGAATAGAAATCAAAATAAGCGATTTATGAGTGACAGCAGCGAGCAAGAATTACCCAAAAAAGGTGGGAAGAAAAAAGCAGCAAATAAGAAGCAAGAGGACTCTGACTCGGACTGCGATTCGTCGATGGTGGCTTCGCTAGGAAAGGAATGGCTGAGGAATGAAATTGCGGAAATAAAAAGCTCTATGAATTTCATTACCAATCAGTACGAGGACTTAAAGATTGCAAACCAAACCTTGATCTCGGAAGTGAAGGCATTGCGGGAACAAGTTTCAGCACTAAAAGAGGAAGTAAAAAGCAAAGATATTCAAATCAAAGAACTAACCTCCACGGTTCACGAATTAGAACAATATGGGCGTCGCGAGAATATTGAACTACACGGAGTAACTGAATTAGTTAATGAAGACGTGCCAAATATTGTCAAGAAGGTAGCAGAACAGCTAGGTGTATCACTAACAGCGGAGAATATCATAGCTGCGCACAGGATACCTTCCAGGAATAAAAGTTTGCCTAGACCAATTATTGCTAAAATAGGTCGGAGGAATGCCGACCTATTAATGGTGAATAAGAAGACGTGTTCAATTCAGGACAAAGACATAACCGGTAACGAAAAGAGTAACTTAAAAATTTATATTAACGAAAATTTGACTCGGTACTATAAAAATTTGCTTTGGGAAGTGAAGCAGAAAGCGAGAGCTCTAAACTACAAATTTGCGTGGGCAAGAAATGGCAAAATATTTGCCAAAAAGGAGATGGAAGGAAGAGCGCTTCATATCAGAAATGCGGACGATTTAAATAAATTAATTTAAGCTCTATAATATAAGATGTTTTCATTAAGTTTATATTATCGTTTTTATTGTAACACGTAGAATACATATGAATATGTGCTGTGGTATAAGTGGATGTCTGTGGGTAGTATATATGCGAACGGGAAAATGCGCACGAAACGATTTAATACGGCAGTTCATTAACAGTTCTTATTTTATAATGCATGGTAGTATCTCCATATGTATGCGTGTGCATATCGGAATTAATTTATATTGGTTAGTATGGACAGAAATAACACTGATCGGAAAGGAATTATTTTCCGCGATAACTGGTAATCGGATGTGTGTTGTTGGTATGGATGAGTATGTGTGCGTCGTTATACGTTGCCGGCTGGGTAGTAATGAGGTGTATGTGCCAGTGGGTTTGTTTGTAGTGGTGGCGAAATGTATAGATTTTGGTGATTTGAAAGTTGTTGGTATGTGCATGTTGTGTGGATATTGGTATGCGGAAAGAGTTCAGTCTCTGTCGTTTGTTGTAATGAGATAGGGTTGTTAGTTGTGTAATTTTGATAGTTCTTTTTAGTGATAAATTTGCGATTCAGTGTAACGGCTTGAGGTGCGGTGGTATGAAGCGGTATGCGATCGGTGTGTGAGATAGCTGTGAGTGTGCACTGTTGTTATGTGCAAACACTGAGCCGGAAACGTATTTGTATATTTAAGAAGTATTGTCCTGGTGGTGGTGTTAAAGTGGCTGATATTTGATAAATCTTATCATTTCTTTTGTTTACAGTTAGCTTAGCATGATAATTTATTTTGTTACTATATCTTTACACGGTTCGCTATGTGGTCAACTGCAAATCGCTGTGTATGAGAAGTGCGTCAGGCTTGTCAGCTTCGATCACATGAAACAGCGGTTCGCGTACGGATATTTGTTTGATTAAATGGGTACGAGTGTGTGAGTGAGGTAGGGTGGTACGTGTGCGAATGTAGAAGTGTGCATAGATCTAGATATAAACCGGCGGAAATTAAAGTTATATAGCGATAATCGCGCCGTGAGTCTCGATAAATCAATGTGTTCGGAATATGGTCAATTTTCTACTATCGCACCAGTGTTTAACGACCAATAACAATGACGTCTCCGATTCTATTTTGTAAGAAAATTAACTGCGCTAATTACACAACAATTGGTGACTGGGAGAGGGGATGTATGAGACTATTTAATATAGACAAAGGGTGTACAAAAATTAATAAAGATCTATTTCATGTACTGCACCTAAATATAAGAAGCCTAAGAAATAACTGGGATGAATTTTTGGCATACATCTATAAAACACTGGTCAGTGTGATTATTATCACGGAAACAAATGTGAGAGAAAATGAATTAAAATTATACGTGATCCCGGGGTTCACCAGGTATAGCAATAAAAAACCAGATAAATTTAATGGAGGAGTTGCCATATTTGTCAATAATAGTTTTAAATCCAACTTCCATGCTGAATATAATAATAATGCGTTCGAGTGTTTAGCGGTTGACATAGAAATACATAGCAAGAAAACAACACGAATATTTGCATTTTACCGATCACCAAGCCGTAATGTCAATGAATTCTTGTATGAGCTAGATTTATTTACTAAACAGATTGAGAATAAACAAGAACTTTTAATATGTGGGGACTTTAATATAAATCTATTAAAATGTAATACTAAATCGGAAAATTTTTTAAATATTATGGCTGGGTGTGGGTGTATAAGATTGATTGATGGTGTAACGCGTGAGGAATTTAGAGGTGGTAATTTAACCCAATCATGTATAGATAATAACTTTATTAGGAGCTCAACGGAAGAAATTTATGCAGGAATTATTAACTCAAAAATATCCGATCATTATATAATTGGTTGCCTATTTCCCATTAATAGGTGCTCTTACCAAAAAATGAAAGTACAAACGAAAAAGAGGTTAAACGAAATGTGGCTGAACCACAAACTTAAAAGTTATGACTGGCATAGTCTTGAAAAGATTGACTCCATCGAAAATATCTGCTCGCAAATGCAATCTGAATTTAATAATTTATATAAGGAATGTAGAAAGCAGGTGACGTACACAAAGGAAAACAATTTTTCATTTAAAAATGACTGGATGAATATAAAAATTTTAAACTTGATGAAAATTAGGGATATATACTATAAGCGTAGTAAAAATAATACAACAAACGCGAGGTATAAAAATTTGTATAAAACATACAGAAATATGACTAAGACCGAAATTAGAAAAGCAAAATTAGAATATTACAACAAACAAATGCAACATGCTAATAACAGTACCAAAAAAGTATGGCAGATAATCAATAATATAGTATATAATAAAAACAAATCTTCAATTGATGAGTTCATCTTGAGGCATTTTGAAAGTGCAAAACATGCGGCGAGTAAATTTATCGATCACTTCTCCCAACTAAAACAGCATTGTGCTCAAGCGTGTAATACGCAATTATTGAATAGCGATAACTTAGAGCTAACACTCACGTCATTTTATATTCCAATAGTTACAAACAAGCAAGTAGAACAAATAATTAACAGATTACCGATTCACAAAGCCCCAGGATGGGATGGTATTAGAGCTTCGGATATTAAAAATAATGTAGCTATATTTACCCCCCTACTTACAAAGATAATTAACGGTTCAATTCAAGAAGGTAGCATTCCTGAGGGACTAAAAACTGGTGTTATTAGACCGATATATAAAAACGGATTGGCGAGTGCTTGTGACAATTATAGACCAATTACTATAATCTCGGTTTTAGCAAAAATTCTGGAACAACACGTTGCGTTTCATTTAAGAAATTATTTGGAGAGAAACGAGTTGCTGCATAATATGCAATTTGGGTTTAGAGAAGGAAAATCAACTGTCTCTTTGTTAAGAGTATTAACAAACAGGATAAATAAGGGATTGGCAAACGGCAAACAATTTATTATAATTTTTATAGACATTAGTAAAGCATTCGATGCTGTAAACCATCAAATATTGTTGCGAAATATGCAAGAAATGGGAATCATAGGTAGGCAAAATAAATGGTTTGAAAGTTATTTGTATAATAGGAAAACCGTGGTAAAAATCGATGAAGAATTAAGTAGAGAAGAATTTGCATTAACAGGGGTGGGACAAGGAACTATTTTAGCTCCGTTGCTATTTTTGATCTATACCAACTCCCTTCATAAATTTGTTAAAAATTCGACAGTCTTTGCTTATGCGGACGATATAGCACTCGTTATCGAGCACCGCGACATCCATGAGGCCGAAAAACTCTTGCAAGAGGATGTAAATAGTATGTGTAAGTGGGCGCATGATAAACATCTGACTATTAATATAAAAAAATCGAAGGCTTTGTACATAAGAACGTCCAGTAGATATAGAACATATAAGCCATCTATCACAGTGCATAACAATAATTGCTTACATAATTACTTGATTTCTACTTCGAACTGTGGTTGCACACAACTGGAAACGACAGAAGAGGTTAAATACTTAGGATTAATTATTGACAGGACATTATCGTGGGACAAGCATGTTATAAATTTATCTAATAAAATCAGGCAAATGATACCGGCACTCTATAAATTGGCTCTTTCAATACCATATGGTAGTCTGCGTGTATACTATAACGCTATAGTATTGTCTAGAATCATGTATGGGATATCAATTTGGGGTGAAGCAAAACGGACGATAATCAAAAAGGTTAGTAGTCAACAAAAGAAATGCTTAAAGATAATATTACCTAATAAAGATCAGGTTAACAGCAATATTAGCTGGTGGAGAGAAAAAGATGAAATGTCTCCAAGGATGTACTACTTTTATCACCGATTACTTGAATATAAGACCACAAGTAGATCAATTGCTACAATGACAAGAAGTAGGACAACGAGGAGTAATAGGGAGGTATATTTTATTCGACCGAGAGGCATAAATAGTAAGATTGATAATATTGATGAAATAGTTCTAATTAAGCTTCTAGAACGAATCCCAGAAGTTATAATGCAAAAAGAAATAGGAACTTGGAAATTATTAATTAAGCAATGGTTGATTGATAACACGGAGTGACATTAGAGTAGATAAACTGGGAACTGGCTGTGGCGGAGAATCGACCATTCCAATATATTTATCGAACTCGTGGTTATGAAATTGAATAACGATAAGTAGTTTTTTTCTTTGTTTTCATCTATTTTAGTCTTGTTTTAATATTATTATTCTATTTTTAGATTTTATAGTTTTCTCACTAATTGTAAGTACGAAAGTTAATAGTATAAGTAAAGAACTTTTGTTACACATTTTTCTTGAATAAACGATGATAAGCGTGTTGGGCACCCGCAGACGGGCAGTATGCCTTGCGGGACCCACAACTTATTTCTTTAAAAAAAAAAAAAAAAAAAAAAACTTTACCAGCAACAACCAAGAACCATATAACCAACCTATCACGATGGAAGGACTACGTCGTACTGCCATTAAACGTACTAAACCGAAAGCAGTCGGTTCGGATAATTTTCACATTTATCTTTTAAAATATGCACCTGACTTTATATTAAAAACTCTGCTTGAAATTTACAATCGAATATGGTTCTCAGGTAATCTACCATTGCAATGGAAAAATGCCATTATAATCCCACTACTCAAGACAAATAAGAATCCAACATTCCTCGACAGTTACAGACCAATATCTCTTACATCAGTTCTATGTAAAGTGTTAGAAAAAATTATCAATGGCAGACTACTATGGGAAATCGAAACACTTCATTTACAAATATTCAATATAGATTTCGGTCAGGACGATCTACCATTGATCCGATCCTTGCGTTACAGCGCTCCATAAGTAAAGCTTTCTCAAACAAGCACCACTTATTAGCCGTCTTTTTCGATTTCATGAAAGCATTTGACAACATATGGAGATACAAAATTCGTTTAACCTTACACTCCTGGAACTTCAAAGGTCGCCTTTGTATGCTTATTGCAAACTTCCTCTCTGATCGCCGCTTTCAAGTAAGATTGGGATCCGTTCTGTTTAATCCGCATACGGTACGGACAGGAGTTCCCCAGGGATCCGTCCTTAGCTCAACACTGTTTAGTATCGCGATAAATAATATTGTAAATCAAGTGCAAAAATCTGTAAAATCACTCCTTTTTGCAGACAATTTATGCATATTTCTTCCATGCACTGATATCAACTTAGGAGAAAGCGTTCTGCAGAGCACAATTGATAGACTGCAACAATGGTCAGAAGATGACGGCCTTTATTTTTCAACAACAAAAACCATAGCAACCCATTTCTGTAGACGGAAAAAGTGCGACCGCATAGTAAGCTTAACTGTTAATAATAAACGTATAGCATCCGCAAACGAAGTAAAATATTTAGGAATGACATTTGACAGCACACTCACTTGGAAAGCACACATTAACGCATTGAAAAAAAGCTGCGGTAAAAAACTAAACCTACTGCGGAAGCAGACATAATCTATTAATGCTATATCGTACCCTTGTAAGGTCCAAAATGGATTATGGTGCACCAGCCTATGCTTCCGCTAACATATCGACCTTAAAATGTTTGGATACTATCCATCATACCGCTTTGAGGTTGGCAACTGGAGCTTTCCGAACCTCCCCGATACCGAGTCTACTATGTGATTCAGCGGAGTGGCCATTAGATTTGCGACGAACTTATCTAACCGTGCTGGCTTTCAGCATCATAAGGAGTACAGAGCCAAACTCTCGAGATGATACCACTGAGAACCAGAACGGAACAACAATTGATCACGTTATGTCCATTCTACATCAAAATTCCAGTACTGGTCCGGGACCCGATATCTCCTATACCACCATGGTGCAACCGAGCCCAGCGCGGCATACAGAGCTTTGAAAATGCGGAAAGCTTCGTTAAAACGACTAACAAACGTGCGTCAACTTCAAACGTAACGGTACCGTTTACCGACTTTAAACATCAGCTTAAATGCCATTTTAACAACATCTGGAACAGCGATTGGCAAAAGTTACCAACAGGAAATAAATTACGCTCCATAAAATCGTCCACGAAACCATGGCTTTCCTCAAGCCGAGAAAGCAGAAAACATGAGGTAACGTTATGCAGACTATGACTTGGGCACACTCGCCTTACGCACTCATACCTGTTAAATAAAGAACCTGCGCCCCAGTCAGTGCCAGACATGTGATTGTCAGCTGACCGTCGAACACCTACTGATTAAATGTCCAGTTTATGAATATTATTGGAAACAACATGGAATACCATCGAATTTAAAGGATTTGCTGTGCAACGAAGAAACCGTGCTTAACCAATTATTTCAGTTTCTAAATTCTTCTAATTTGTTAAAGTTGTTATAATTTTGCTAATCCTTGTTAATTTCTCTTTATTTTCTTTTTTTTTCCTTCCTTTCAACTTTCATAATTTTGTAATTCCTTGCCGTGTCTCTAGCCTAAGTTGCTGTATACGACACGTAAAATAAATAAAATAAAAATAAAAGATTAAAATCAGATTTATTGTTATTCGTATCTCACCGAATCAAAATATACCTACTTACTGTGTGCAAAATTGTGAAGTGTAATGTTCACGAGTCCCGCCATTACTGCTAAGATTATTCCATTATCATTTCTTATCGGTTATTTGCATTTTTATTACTTAACGTTCGTTTTATGTTTTTTTTTTTTTTTTTCTTTTTTGAGCTTATCAATTTTAACCCGGCGCAAAAGGAATTTATCTATATTCCTAATTTACAGAATCGGAACTCAAACCAGACCCGAACGAAACACCATTGCCTAATCGACTACACCGCGGTAGCTGGTTTACCGTTCGGCTAGTGCGTGAATTTTCAAATACTCCCCGGAAGTTTCTAAAGTGACCGTTTGATGAAACCATCATTAATGCGGCGACAATAATGGTCCTGATCTTTGTCACGTCACGTCTTCTGTACGTAGGAATCTTTTTGGTATACCAAACTGTTCTTAAATTCATCGGAAACTTGCGTGGATGCTTATGGTGGTGACGGGTTGCGAGAGTCGCTCTGTCCCAACAATAAGAAGAGGACGCAGAAGCGGTAAGAAACAAAAAAAAAGAACAATTTTTTAATCTCTGCACAAAGTCACAGGACGACTTTAAACTTGCTAATCATACCGTCTACATCGACTTTAAACTTGCTAATCATACCGTCTACATCGACATTAATGCTCCAAATTATTGCTAATAAAATCCCTCCGATTATTTTTCGCGATTCGTTCAACAATCATGCAGCGTTTGCTTATTACTTAAAGAATAATATCAAGAATACTTTGAAATTAAAGATTGCCGGAAATAATGCGTTCGTTTATAGCCAAACGGTAGAGCACTACGATGAAACAATTATTATTTTCGCGGATAAACAGCTTCCATTTATAGCCACACTGCTAAAATGAGGAAGAAATTTAAACGCTCCTGAAACGACTTCCTTTAAGTATCAATCGAACAAAAAGAAAATCTTCCCTCAAATTATTAGAATCTATATTAAAAAAATCATGCAATTTGGCAAAAACTCTACTGATGAGAAAACTGAAACTGCGCTATTCTTGGTTATTTTTCCAGCTGAGATTAAAATGGAGGATGTGCTAAAGATAAAGTTACTGCAATACTAGTAACTGTAGGCAGGAAAGAAATGTTATCATAACTTACCTACAAAAATTAGTGTTTTCTATTATTTTTTACAGAGAAATAAAAAATCCTGCAACGGAATCTTTAATATTTATTACCGGGAATGTTATTTATACTCGAATTTGAAATTTTTACTCAATTACTGTTATTTTGACTTTATAATAATAAAGTAATTTTAATAAAGTGCTCTCGCAACGGAGAGGTTGAGAGAAATGAGTGAAGAAGATGTTCTCTTAAATACGTAATTGCGGGAGATCATCGTGTAAATAACTAGTCCTCTTCAAGATGATGACTGCGTGTGCTATTTAGTTGAGTGAAACTTTTTGTTAGATCATGACAGATAGATTACAGAAAGACCAATAATCTTCAACTTAAAACGTGAAGACAGTTTTTTGTTGGACGGTGATAAACCTGTTTTTCAAAATGAAAAAAAGATTTTTTTTTACATAAATATAATTCCAGATAAAATAAAAATTTTTATTACTAATTTCCAGGTACAGATTTAAACGGGTATTAATACACGGATGAAGCCGTGGGTAATAGCTAGTTTATTATAAAACACAATTAACGATTCGATACATCCGTACATGGTAAAATATCTCCCGGGTCATGTCAAGAAATTCCTGCTGAATCTATATATAATCAGATATGGTCAGCTAGGGTTATTCCTGATGCTTGGGAAGTTGCGACCGTTATTCTTATCCCAAAGATGAATAAAGATCCTTTCCAAGTTGAAAGTTACCGATTAATATCATTGCTGTTTGTTCTATCTAAAACGATGGAAAAGATAGTGAACAGGCGACTTCTGCATTTCCTTGAAGCAAACGCTGTCCTATCACCTATTCAAGCTGGAGGCCGAAAATCGAAGTCAACCATTAATCATTTATTGAGCCTTCAAAGGCAAATTGTATCTGCCTTTCATCGTCGTTTATGCAGTATTTTTCGATATGTATCGAGGCAACACTTGCTTCGGAAATTAAAAGCGGTCGGAGTGGGCGATAAGCTGGGGCGATACATTCACAACTATCTGAGCGACCGATGGATTCGAATCCGAATTGGCTCATCGATTTAGAGCAAAGTTCCAATAGAGAACGGGGTACTTCAAGGTTCCGCCTTAAGTGCTACCCTTTTTATTCTCTATATAAACGATATTGTTGACTGCATCAGGCCTCCAGTGAGTGCTCACCTATATGTAGATGATCTAAACATATCCGTGGCATCTAATATCCCTTCCTTGGCCCAGTCTATCCTGCAAAATACTATTAATAGATTGCAACAATGGTCAGGAAACAATGGACTAAATTTTTCTTTCAGAAGTTTCAATATATTGTATTCCGTAGAGGTCGCCTCGTTCAGAATCCACCGTCACTACAACTGAACAGTAGTACAATTCTTTATAAAACAACAGAAACTTTCCTTGGCATCTTGATATACGCCAAACTGACTTGGAAACCCTTTATATCTGATTCAAAAGCTAAATCCCTTCAATCTTTAAGGGTGATAAAATTCCTGTCAAATCCGAAATTTAACGTGTAACCAAAGTTTCTTCTAAATATTTATAAAGCATTAGTCCTCAGCAAAATCAATTATGCGAGTCAGGTGTACACGTCAGCGAATGGTTCCTTTTTAAAAACACTTGACCCAATTCATAACGCCGATATTCGCATGATACTTAGCGCCCATTGTACATCCCCAGCTGAAAGCGTATGTTCGTTAGCTGGTGTCCCACCATTATCTTATAGCAGAAAATTCTTCACTTACCGCGATATGCTTTCATAGACTGCGGAGAATTACAGTGACATAATTATAGAGCCTGACTTTCCTAAAGATAATCTACCTGAAGTCAATGCAATTTTGTTGCAAAATAACATAGAGCCTAACTTTACAACCAGAATGGACTATTCAAAACTATCTCCACCCCGGGCTAGGTAGAAGCTATTACAACCCTAACCGATAACAATCACTCACCAGCAATGCGGGGGCACAGAGCGCTAGGCATTATTAATAAATACTCCACATTTTTGAAGGATCCAAAGCTAATAAGTCCGCGATTGCTCCAGATAGATGCGCTTTCGAAATAGACGGAATCACAGAAGACATGCGGTTGAACAACGTTGTATCGATTGCGGAAGTCGAAATGTATGCCGTGTTGTTTTGTCTTCAGGCATATTTAGAACTGAGATCCCAAGCACTCGGAATCTTACTGATGACTGATTCCTTGCAGTCCATACGTGCTTTGCAGTCGGATCACCCGGAATCACCAATGGTCCTAGAAGTTCTGGCTTCCTTATACTCGTACCGGCTGAGCCGAAGAGGATGCTGAGTTGTTTTTTTATAGGTCTCCATTCATGCCGGAATTCCCGGGAATGAGCGGGTAGATCTGGTCGCTCGGTCATCCATGATGTGCCCAATGCCGCTATTTGCTTTCGGTCCACTATCCTTGAGAAGTTTCCTGTCGGATGCAGTCTTCGCACAGTGGAATCATGACTGGATGTCTCAATCGACCTTCCTCAGATAAGTGAAACCTACGACGGAGCCATCTCCAGTCGGAACGGAACGCAAAGTGTTCTCGACAGTCAATCGCCTGAGAACGAGACATACGTCTTTTTCCCACGATTACATCCTCAAACAAGCTCTAAAACCAAATACCTGCCCACTTTGTTCTATCGACGAATACCCATCAGTTTCGCACATCTTGCTGAAATAGGACACGTCTCAATGGGTTGCGGCGCGGCCAGATTACATCACTTGCGGACATCCTCTTAAATACCCCTACCGTTTTAAACTATCTCATGGCTTTCGTTCAGTCTAACGATCTAAGGAGTCAGATTTAAAACGTGGGTCCACTCTCTGCGATAACCTAGGTAGTTACTTGCAGTGTATGGTTTAGTACCCCTTCTTAAATAAAAATAAAAAAAAATAATAATATGCCTGTCGAAATTTTTTAAAAACCGATACAAAACACTTTTAAAAACCCGACTAATTTTGTCGTTTTTTAACCGCCATTATCAAGGAATAATTGTTACTCATTTATTGGTCTTTAAATTATAAAATGCTATTATAACATTATTGTAACATGTCGATATATTCATTTTATTCTATTTTAAATAATATTATTACGTATTTATATTGTGTACCGTATATGACAGATTTTTTTTTTTTTTTTTTAACGAGTATTTAACGACTTATGGCTATTACTCGATGCTTAATTAAACACTAATTACTAAATACTACTAATAATCTTAATTTTAATCAGAAAGTCTGTAAGGTCCTTCAGGTTATAAACATCTGGGATAGCCGCATTTGTTTCCTTGGAACGGTGTTGGGCGTACTTTTGACAAGCTGTGACAATATGGTGGACCGTTAGCGGAGCTTGACATTCGTCGCATACTGGTGGTAGCTGATTGCTGAGTAAGTACGAGTGAGTGGTAAGAGTATGACCAAGATAAACTCTATTTACAGTTATTTCCAATCTTGGTAAGCAGGCCTTGCCAATGAGTTTGGACCATGCTGAGTGGTCTTTTTTGGTGTTTCCCAGAATACTGAGTCGCGCATAGAGTGATCGACTCCACGAACTTAAAATGTTCTATCCATTCCTATAGTTATCGGCAAGCAAGTCTGCGATGGCCGTCGAGCCGCACGATGAACAGCGTCATGGGAAGAAATACTTCGATGGCTTTCCAAACAAAGGTAATTTTAGTATTAACATTATATAACTGCAGTCAGGAAAACAAGATATGATCAAGAACTGCTTCATTGGAGTTTAAAGCCTCTATATGTTTTAAAGTCAACGCGATGAGTCTGAGCAAATTACATAGTGGTTAGGCCATTGCCCCGGGTAATTGTACATTTATTATAGCTTTATATTTAAATTTATTAATATAATATTTCTCCGCTGTTGTTAATGATTTTTTATCATACATACTATCTTTAATATATATGTATATTTTTGTATCGTACGTAATCTTATGTTCTATGATGTGGTCCGCAGCAGTAGATTTATCTGCATATTTATTGTCGATAGCGCAGACTAGTGTAGGTTTTTTAAAAGCTTTTGTGGATGTTTAAAAAAAAAAAATCGATCGACGTGTGTGTTTTACAATAACTAATATATGTGTTTCTGCCGCTAGAGTTTAATTGTATCTAATTTTATGCACTCTGTTTATAGTTAACGATTGCGTCTGGCTTATTAAATCTATTGCTGTTCGTGTATACCATCGCATACCGGAACAGTTGCACAATTATACGTTGATGGTACGATTTCGTACGTCTATATAGTAAAATCGCACATTGTAATCAGTAAGTTACCAATTATTGCTAACGATATATTGTTATAAATTAATATGAAGAAAAACCTCGTCTCCAGTAGAAGAAATTTATTCAAAGTATAGAATAAAAATGTTAGGTTCCAATCACATTGCAGATATTTCATCAATAAAACATAGCAAATGAAAACGCTTCAACAATTTTTAAAATCGCTTTAAAAATTTCAGTTTTTATTAAAAGTTTTAGATGAATATTCGTACAATTACCTATTGTCTTTGTAATGTCCGCATTGTCAGCATAAACATATTTAGTATTGCGACCGCGATAAAAGGAGTAATAAAATTGAAGTGCGTTTAAATATCGATTCTTTCTGCTTTGAGAACGTATAGAGAGAAGGAGAAGCGTCCGGCATTGTTGCGTAATTTTCTGCGATTGTTGTTTTTCGATTCGGTGCATTACGTAAAAAACACTTGTTAACTCATCAGCGACATATTATTCTGGCAGCAGTGTGTCAGTGCGATATTGTTAAAAGAATAAGAAGCGAAAAAGTATAATATGTATAATAATCGGCCCGTTGATAAATAGGGTAGCGTAATCGCGAAGAGGGGAGCAAGTGTAACGAATGATAATAAATAGAGACGGCAACGCGTATTTATTACGTAGCACACGGTAGCCGGTTAATTTCATTTTCATCGAATTCCTATTACAATAAATAACCTTAAAGTGAACTACTCGACTTGACGTAGTCGGCCTGGTTTCGACATTCACATGTGCTCCTAACCATCGATGAACGAAAGAGCCGCTCCCGAAACTCGAAATAGGGTTCCGAACGACCCTTGTGTCTGGCTCGCGGTCGCCTAGTTCGCTCATTCTCCAGTTGCACTTTGTCTGCAAGGTCCCGCGGTGACGAGAATCAGGTTAAGCGGGACACTGCGAACCAGCACTGCTAGGTTATATTATATGTTTGCAATGATTGTTTTGTTTGGTGCGATTCTCGACTAAACTTCGGTTAGTGCAGTTCCTTATTGCGCGCGATGACCCTTAGCTAACTTCGCGAACACTTTTGTCGTATGACTAAGCGCGGCGAACCGGTGACGGCGGAGGGGCGACCGAAATAGAGAGTCTCTGCGTTGAAGATTTTACCATCTGTCACGTTCGATACGCTTTTTAGAGGTACTCTTGAACCGAAAGGCATAACAAGTCTTTTAAAATGGATTAGAAAAATCGTAATAGCGATAGCACGCGCGTTTTCGCTTTTTTTCCAACATCGACCTGAATACATTACTTACCGGCTGATGATGGATTGAGCTATGTCTCGGAGGGTAACTAACTAATGCGAAACGAGTTGATTTAGCCTCGCCAGTCTTTTTTTTTTTTTTTTTTTTTTTTTTGATTGTACCTGAACCAACTTTAATGGTTATTTTTGCGTAGGATCGACAATTTCGAAGAATTTCTGTTATATTTTTTATAGAATATTCATTTTTTCATTGCTTCCGTAATTTCGGCTGTTAAAATCGAAAACGGGGAAATGTTACGATTACGGAAAACAACGTGAGTTGCTAACATCGAACTGCGGAACTGAAGTAACAAAAAGTAAAATACAAGATTGTCGATACGAACTTTATCGATAGGCGTGCAATGATTTTTCTATCGACGAACAGTAAGCTCCTTGTCGGTGAATAAATGATTTACATATACATCTCAAAGGAATAGCTTAATTGCCATGACGAGAAATGTAAAGTTGTTCCAGTAGGCAAGCAACGGCATCTGACACTATAATGAGGAATAGTCAAAGCCACATCCAGAAACTTAAACGGACGGCTAACTTATAGCATAAAAATTAAGAGGTAAATATTTTTGAAAGGTAATTTGTAAGATTACAGAAAAATAAATAAAACACGAGAATATTGAGTTTCGTAAATTTCAAAAAGAATTAAATTATACGGGGGGGGGGGGAGGGAGTTTTCGAAGTAAAAAAAAAAAAAGAAGAAAAAACCTGGTACTCTATGCAAATACACGATAGTCGGGAATAAACAACTCTGCCAAATTGTCAAATCAGACCGTTTCGAGATAAAACATTAATAAGAAAGTACACTTCACATGTTGGATAGTTTTTCTAAAACAAACATCACGGTATTTGTAAATGAAAACAATATAAACAGTAGAGTAAGTCTAGTTGTGCGCAGATCCGTAACACAGTCTCAGGTATGAAAAAATGAACTAGCAGCAATTTTAATTATTTTATATTTTACTATCATATTTAATCAGTTTTCGGTCGACCTCAGTCAATGATAAGTCGCTAACAAGCGTATCAATTTTAGATAAGTCATAACGGAATAACGAAAAGTTTTTTTCCAACCATTAAGGAGAGGCTAAATAACACACGTACTATACTCCGAATATTTACAACGTACAATTCATATCGGGACTTGAAAATTTCAAAATCTATCTCAAAAGATTTAATCTAGCGGAAACCGAAAGTTGCATTACATGCAGCGAGCGGGACAATATACAGCTGAATGGATGCAACGTATAGCGGAAGACTGTGGTGAATTGGTACGGGCAAAAATGAATATTTTTAATAAATTAGCCAAAAAGGAATTGGAATGCAGGAAGTCCAATATTATTTTATATTAATATTATAGTACTGTATTTATTATTTAAACTCATTGTTAAATTTATTTTTGTCATAAATATTAAATAGTATTTTAAGATAAAATTAATAATTGTACAATGTGTGAAGTGGAAGAATCCAAAACTTAATTAGGTGATTTCCACCGCTGGCCACATTACATTTTTATATGTAAAATAAAATAATAGAAAAAAAAAAAAAGAAGCGTATAAATTTTAAAATAAAATAGCGCTGGCTCAGAATAAACATAGATCAGTCTATATCATTAAGATATCGTTAATTCTAATTTAACAAATTAAATAAGTGATTACGATACTCGATTCGCAAAGTCGTATTACGTAATTTTACTTATAGCGGTAAGCTTGAACGAAATCAAAACTCATTTCGTCGTGAGAAGGCTTAGTATTTCAGTGGTTCTTCCTGTAATGCATGCCACCTATACGCATTTATTCATTGTTTTTCGATTGATTTTATAATTTATTCTTAAATACGATACATTTATTTTCGCTTATATTTTTTGAATTATGACGAATACACTAAAAGTTTTTTCCGCGCCGTGAAACTGTTCTTAAATTAAACTACATTTAGTCGACGGAAATGGAATTAAAGAAACAGCTAACGATCCCGTAAAGGGAATAAAAAGATTTAACCGGATGAAAACAAAATCGAAATTTTAAAAAGGCAAAAAAGAATAGGTCAACAAAAGACACAGCCACCAAGAGTATTTTTTATATGTTTCATACGCGACAGAAAAATATAGAACGAATATTCGTAATGTACTATTGGAAAGCCGAGGATTACAAAAACTGTATGTAAAGCAGTTAATTTCTGGTGGAAAGCATAAACGTTTTTTAAACGTTACTGACGTTACTGATTGGAAACTAATACAGTTTGACAAGTACGAAGCAGTCCCTAAATTATCCGGCCTGCTGACCTATAAGTGGCGATAGTATTTGAAAAATACTTTAGCAAATACCGACCGTTTAGAGCATATTTTTCAAGTTTGAAGACGCTACTACGCTGTTAGTACTTGTTTGGCAACTATCAAAATAGTGAACGTTCTTAGTGAATTCGTAAACATGAAAAACCGTAAGTCATCATCGTCGTGTTATGTGATACAATACTTTTATTTGAAAAAGGTCTCGAGTGAAACCAGTATAAAAGCCGAGGTAGATTCTATTCCGGGGTTAGTGTGCTCCTTGAAACATGAGTCCATCACTTCGAAAAAAAAAAAAAAAAAAAAAAACGGTTTGAAAGAGAAGAATCGATTCGAAAAAAGGCAAAGACAGTTCCATCTGCTGGAAAGGTCATGGCGTTAATTATTTGGGATATGCATGCGCGATCATTTTCATTGATTATCCTCGAATAGGAAGAAAAATAAACGGCGACTATTATATGAACTTGTTGCAATGTTTGAGTGATGAAATAAGAAAAAACGGCTGTATTTGGTTGAAAAGAAAGTGTTGTTTCATCAAGACTCTCACACATCCGCTATTGCGATGACCAAAATCAATGCATTAAAGTTCGAACTGCTTCCTCATGCACCCTGTTCGCCACAGAGTTAGCTCCTTCAGATTATTTTCTTTTTCCAAAATTGAAAAAATGGCTCAGTGGTTAAAAATATTCTACCGAATAATGAAGAGGTGGAGTTGCCAGTTGATAGTTATTTTAGGAAGCTCGACGGTTCTCCTTATAAACAAGGTATCGACGTTATTGCTAGGAAAAGGGTATTGAAAGGAGACTAGGTCGAGAAACAAAAGCATTTTTTTCCAAATTGTTTTAGTGCTAGCTTCGTTAAGTCACAAGCACATCTGGGACTGCTCTCGAATACTAGACTAATCTAAACTAACGGATGATATCGGCCGACATAATGCAACATTTTGTGTCCGTTTCTCCTATAATTCGAGCTGCTCCAAAAACACTCGATTCCGAACGAAAATTCACTATGGACATTAGTTGGACAATTTTTTGTTTGTGACCAATGTTACGGTCTTATATAATACTTTTCAAGCGGAATAACAAATTTGATTTTCTACCGTGCTTAGTGTTGTTTCTAATTGAAAATGGTTGAAATATTCTCGACGTAATAAAAACAAAAAAAAAATCGTTTATAAATTGTTTCCCCGCCCCTCTAGATCACATTTTATTTGCTAAAGTTGGAAAATATGAGTGCCAAGTTGCTTCAAAAAAAAAAATATAATAATATATATATATATATATATATATATATATATATTATTATAATTGCATATTACAGTTGTGGAGAAATTAATATAAAAAAAAAAAAACCAAAAACGCTAGAAGTAGAGAAATATTTCGAAAGTAACTGTAGCAAAAATGATTATCGCACTTTTGAGTTTTCATGTAGACTGCAGCAGGCATGGAATTTCAGCCTGTGCTCGCGTGCTGCAACGGAGAAGAAGAATTTTTCAGCCATCGCTGGAAATGGGAAAAGATTTAAATGAAAGATTGATTAGAGCGCTAATACAGTTGCGGTTATTGCGCATATGTGTGAGGCGCGGAATGGGGTTTAACAAGTACCGACACCGGCATAGAGTAATTCGAATGTGTTGTTCATCTGCTGGTCTATTTTCGGATGGAAGCGGCTCTTCTGCGGCAATATGGTTTAAATAGGCAACACTCCGTGGGGATTAGTGGATGCTTTTGTTTCGGCTAAGTTCATTCCTTTGATTCGGCTTTCCTTTATTTTTTCCGCCACCGCGGCACTACACGACCATCCCTTTGCAATAAGCAATCACGATTTAACCGGGTCGCTCAACCAGCACTTTATCAACCTAGTTTGATCGGCAGCGGTCTCTGTCTTCCGGAGCAGCCTACTTCGTTCGCGTCTGATTACCGATGACGACAACGAGCCGTCCGGACTCCCCGCTTCGAAGAATTGACTATGAATTGAGTCGGCAGCTAACATGTGTTAGCGGCCGGAATTGGATGATGCAAAAGCCCGGCCCGCTCTATGCGGTGACTTGGCCGAATGTTTTCCGATCTGATCGAGGCCAGATGCCGCTTTTTTGACGCGCTCCTTTCTATTCTTCCATTCAGTCGCTATTATTCGCGTCCACCTTATCACCGACCTCTTACCAATGTATTCACCTACGCGCGCGCACATGCAGCTCCGGTTTTCCGTCGAACAAGTGCTCTCGCTGTACCGCCGAGTTCACCGTTCGACACTGGTGTCCGGACGATGTGTCGTCTCCTATTTACTGCGAAGCGCTAACGAACGCTGCTACGAAACATATGGGACGTTATTAGTTAGCGAACGAAGATCTCTCTCCCATTCGAACAACTCGGCGATCGGCCCTTTTTCGGATTTTTCGCGCACCCCACCGATATCGCGGGCCAACGTATTAAAATTATATTTCGGCGATACACGGCAGGTTCGCTCTGCGACTATTAGTTAAAGCTAACAACCGCATTCATCTGCTAATCCGCTAATCCTGCACGTCTGTTAACCCGATTCGTCAACAACGGACCGAAAATGCTCTTTTCAGCCGTAATTAATTTCGGCCGAATAATACACAGTACCGGTTTCAATCAGCGTCACTGAAACAAAAAACCGGTTACAGTATGTTGTGACACATACGAGACAGTTTCGCTGCTGCCAACGTTTCTCTTTTGCCCCCCCCCACCCCACCCCCAGAATTTTCATACACGACTATTATCTCCGTCGTAAGAGGTCGCAGTTATTAATACATATACGTACAACAAATGTAAACAATGCTTACCGGGAGTGAGAAAAGGTACGATTTATTTAATGGTAATGTTTTTTCAGCGAAAACGACTGGCTAAAAGAGGAAGAAATGAATCAAGGAATCCGAGAAGACGAACAAGACAATGTAGCGAAAAAAATAAAACCCAATCGGATCAGTAAAGAAACGAAATGGAAAAATTACCGCGAACGTATAATTAGTACTTGAAGAAAATCGAATGACGATTCGGTAGAAATTAAAAATCATTTTCGATACACATTGGCGATGAGCGAAATGAACACAATCTTCGGAGCATATGAATTTTGAGGATACAGATTTACTGCGTTTCAATTATATTTGTGTAGCTCATTGTCAACGATTACGTGATACAGGCGATTGCCATGAAGTTTTATCCGGAACAAGTCGACTCATTTAAGTACCGAGTCAATGATTTATAAGTTTGTTTTTCTGCGGAACATCAGAATGGTACAGGTGATGGATCGATTATTCTCCCCCTCCCATAAACTTCCAGTAGATTATATTATAATATGCATTTTTCTACTTAACCTAATAACGGAGTTAATGTGAACTATGCGATTAGGTTTTTATTTTTGTTTTTTCGACTACTTTTAATCTTCATTTTACAATTCCGTACCTATAATATCCGCTTATTAATATATTTGTTAATGTAAATGTTTATTACTTTTACGGCATTTAATTTCTTCAGTCGTAAATGTGTTTAATTTTGAAGAAATGCGTAAAAAAATCAAAAATTTAAGAAATCTCCCGCGCAAAACTCGCAAATTTTAACACATAACGCAATACTAGGAGCAAGGTATTTCCCGGAACCGTGGAAAGAATCTACACCGCTCGATTAATAACTAACCTTTCGTTGCATTAGCTTCTTATAGGATCGAGTTTTTGAATTTTAACAGAATTATCTTACGGAATAAGCAATTTGATTTTCACGCGAAACACTCGGTTGTGTAAACAAGTTATCATACTATATTACTGATAAAATATATGTAATTTCAGTACTGAAAAGAGTTTGCGGCGCTGTCTTAACATCAAGCAGGCATTTGGCCACATATGACACCAGGGCCTACTTTATAAACTTAAGAATATTATACCCACCGACAATGATAATATACGATAGTATCTGTCGAACAGGGAACTTTTGCGGTGAAAATTAATTTAGCAACATCGAAAAAGTTCAACACACTAACGCATCTACTTTCGCCGTTGTCATATTCATTACACTCTGTCGATTTCCCGGTGCTAAATTCTACTGTGATCGCAACCTGAACCCACGCACGATCAGTATGCTTTGTAGGACCCACAACGCTTATTTTAAAATTAAAAAAAAAAGAGAGAAACCCTTCGCCGATGACCATATTAGCGGTTGGTATATATGGTTGCAGGAACACCTTAACAAGATTTAGAAGTGGGCAGAGTGTTAAAAGGTAAAAATCAATCATTAGCCTACATTTAAAACACTAAATAAACTGATCAGTCCCCAGATAAATAGCAATTTTCTTTCGCAGAACAATAAAGTATGCAGCAGTAACTATGGACGGACGTTTAACGTAGATTAAACCGTGTTCTTTATATATAAGGCAGATCAGTTCAGGACTCGAAATTTTAAATTACATCTTCAGAAGAAAATTCGCCGTAAGTTTATCACGATAAATTGACGTAATCGGCAACGACATTCAGATATGTGACATCAAGAGCAATAGCTTATCATACTCAGACAAATCACTAACGACCCTTACTTTGTATAGAATTCTCCGTCGGGATTTAAAACTTCAATACAGCAAATTATTTAACAAACTAGAAATGCGAATATCAGCCAGTAACGCGGTTTCTTCTCTCTCACGGGAAATCTGTGGAGGGGGCTCATTATTTTTAGCGCGACGGCATAATTCTTAAACTATAACATATTGCGAAATTTTCAGACTATTTTAAACTTATACAGACATACTTTAAAAAGCTCGTGTTCAGTTATAAATTGAACGCTGAAGAATCTATTATATTCTTGGAAAAAGTTGATGTGTAAGTCATACCGAATATAATTGCCCGATGTGTTTCTTGAAATTTGTTGGTAAAACATTCATTCGAAAATTCTTCAAACTTAAGCGATTTATCTTCACATATCTAAAGTATTGTTATACATTACGTTATTGAAAGAACGATGTTTACTGCAACATTGTTCTTGATTTGCAAATGAGCTGCTATATTTTTGGATTTCAAATTCGAAATACACCGACAATTGACGATCATAATTAGCTTTGTATGATTTCATTATTCTTACGACAATAATATTTTAGAATGTTTTTTAACACTTTCCGGAAAATCTCTTTCGCGCCCTATATTTAATAATACTATAGTTTCGTTATTACTATTCCGGTTTTTATAATTTGCTCTTGGAAAATACCTATAAATCTATTTTATTATTTATATAATTAAAATAATTATATATCAGATTTCCATCTCTTATTATTTTTCCTTAAATTTTATGATTCCCACGTTCAACGTCCAAACCTTCAAAAAAACTTATAAGTTTTTTTAATAAAAATTATATAATTTGTTTTCAACATAGATAAGGTTATCCGAATTTACTTTTTTTCTTACTTCTGCATATACTTGATAAATTTTATTTTCTAGTATAATTTTCTGTAATCGGCAATGTTTAATATCGTCCGCGAAAGTAATTAACACTCTCTCGGTAATATTATCTTACAAATTCTTGACTAATATTTCAGAAGTATGAAGCCAACATTCCTTGCAAAAGTTCCGTAACAATTGAATATGCTTGTTACATTTTCTGATTTTTACGTAAGGGGGCATTTGATAGCTGAAATACTAGATCGTTAGTAAATTTTTTTCTATTCCTTTAGTTACCAGTATATTTAAATTTAGATATTTTTCGTATATCTAAAATGGTATATTTTCTTTCACTTTCTTTTTGAGCATAACTAGGAGCAACATCAAGTAAGGTACCAGTGGATTAGATCAAAATAAACACCG
This sequence comes from Icerya purchasi, assembly GCA_039619475.1. Classification (NCBI taxonomy): domain Eukaryota; kingdom Metazoa; phylum Arthropoda; class Insecta; order Hemiptera; family Monophlebidae; genus Icerya; species Icerya purchasi. Next base: position 256,284,849 of record CM077116.1, on the reverse strand, counting down.
TTTATTAGATTTCCTAAAATAGGAACGACAGATAAGTAAGAGAACGAAAGAATGTAGGTAGCATCAAAATGAGTAGGGGATTAAAATCCAAAATCTTAGAAAAGAGAACGCTAAGAGGAAAGTTGGAAACGTTCAAAGAAAACACGATTGCCATCGCACAGAAAAAGAGGACACCGTGGCGATAAGATGAGGAAAAAACGTAAAAGAGACGATGAGAGGAAGCTGCGTCCGAAACCAAAGAGAAGAAAACTTGCCGAACCAAGCGGGTTAGAAGAATGTTAAAGATGAGTAGAAAGATAGAAGGAATTCAGGCTGCGGAAAGAAAGAAAGAATACATATTTGAAATGGTTTAAATATTGTGAAGAAGAGATTTTCGATGGCGGTAACCCTGTTGAAAAGCCGCAAGTGAGCCAGAGAATCAGCTCGTTGCCTTCAACCTCGACATGACTAGCAATCCCTGTTAGCGATCTATTTGAATTGAATGGAACAAGGATAAATCATGAATCAGACTATAAGAAGAGTGAAAGATTGCGAAGAAGACAGTGGTAAAGAAGAAGAAATCGCTTGTAAGATACTTTCCGAGTCAGGTGCTAACAGAAATTTATCAGAAAGAAAGGAAAAAGAAATAAAATTGCATCAAGAATGATCATGGAATGCAGAAGTAACGATAGAGCAGCAAGAGGAAAAATTTTAAAGTATTCAGAATAATTATAAGAATGAAAAATAGAAGAGGCATAAGAAAAAACAGTTTACGATTTTTTTTTTTATTTTGTTTTTTGTGTGACTTAATTTATTATATTAAAAATGGTTAATTTTGATGACCTACTCTTATTGCTTCCTATTATTGGTCATTGTTTATTATTATTTTTTTTTTTTTTCATTAAATTCTTTGCCGTCAATTCATATATTTCAATATGAACGGAATAGCTCTACAGCAGCTCAATACTCACGGCTTATTTGTTTTATTTTAGTATTAAGTTCACCAATTTCTATTTTTCTGAATAATAATTATATTGAAATAATAAGCGATCAGCTTGGACAACTTAATGTTGAAAATTTTTCATTTGAAATATTATCCAGTCCCGTGGCTAGTTTATTTTCCAGATTCGTAATAATTACAGTAATTTCTTCCACGCTAAATTTTCAATTTCCAATTACTTTTATCATCCTAGCTGCTGGAATAAATGGTTTTGATGCTTGCTATTGATAAATTATTGGGATTTCCCAGTAAGACCAACTTTTACCTAAGTTATTATTAAGTGTCTTGCGTAATGTGATGACATCTCGTTAATTGTTATGGATCGGGGTAGATGAAAGAAAATAGTTAAGGAAACACGATGTCACCACGTCCTTATGCAAGACAATTTGATGATGGTGATGACGTATTTAAAATCTGAAAATAACCATCCGACCGTATGTGTAGTATACGGACACCAAATTTTTTTTACTTTAATTAGTAAAATATTACTTTCGTCGTATTTTTACATTTACATCCATACCAATTTCAGTGTAGTTTTATATTGGACCGTCGTCACATTTAAAACTAGGAGACAATTTGCCTTACTATTTGTCCGTAATGTTCTGGTCAACTTTGAGAGCAGTTCTCGTTATATTGTAAAACTTTTATCATCATTTACATACGGTATTTTTAGCTGCAACAACCTACTTTAGCTTGTTTTTTGTTTGTTTTTTTCTTGGGCTCATCGACTAAAGATCTCTACTGAAAAACAATTGGAAAAGAAAGGAGTCAGTTATATCCTGATACAGTCAGGATAATATGAAAGAATAATGGAAACGATATGTGGAGAAGGAAAAAACAAGATATAAGATGTGCGATACACAGTAAGACCACAGCAAGGGCTATTTTACCTAACGCACGACTAAAAATTCCGGAAAGCTTGAGATGGTGTGACCGAATACAAAAATTTTCACCAAACGGTCGGAAAAGAAAACTGATAAACACAGGAAACAAGTTGTTTTTGTAAGTATCGAGATTAAATACCAGAAGTAAATCGACTAAATAATAACGGAGGTAAGTAACAGAAAAAAAAAGAAAAAAAATTAAAGCAGCCATTAAGCCAGTTTGTTTTGCCACTCTTAAGATGTTGCATGGTGTCGAAATGTTCAATAATTACGGGAAAAAGGAGATTGCGCTTATAAATGCAAACGGTATCGTTCAAATACAAAAAAGGGCACCGTGGTACAGCTTCTTTTTCGAATTTTTCTCTTTGCATCACCAGTATGTTAGACATTTTCGGAGAATTTCGAAAATTAAGGCGAGCGGGTGTGAATTTTTATCCTTTATTCTTTATTATTTCGTCTTTTTTGTTTTCTTTCTCTTTATAGAATAGGTGTGTGCGCGTTTACTCTGGTCGGCATCAGTAAAGTAAACGGCATGGAAGAATTACAATTGAATGATCAATTGATGAGCTTGCCGAGCCGCTGCTGCTGCTGTTACGACCCTTAATCGAAAATCCCATTCTTTAGTGGGCTATTCTCTCTGGAGGGTTAAACGAACCCCGCCGAGTGACGTACAGATAAAAGACAAACCGGCACGCATGCCCGGCTCATCGGCCTTTTCTGGTTGATACTCGGCTAAAGAAAGAGAGACGGATTGCTCACACCGCGACTAACGCGAAAGCAAGAAAAAATGACCGAGCAGAGTGAAAAACGAAACGGGAAAAGGTGTGGGCCATTTCGGGCCCTAACGCGGGGGTGGCGGCGGCGCTTCTTGGGGCCCGCATTTGTCTAGTAATTTATGCACATACAGATAAGAAGTAACGGTGGATAACGTCGTCGGCGAGGCAGACGTGCAAATACGATTACCTAATTTCTCTCAAAATTTCCACAAATTACCGTCTTGCTGCTGCCCCATTTTTCTTTCGCACATTTTTCATCACCTCGCAATTTTAAATTCCGGTTTTTTCCTTTCGACCGTTTCAGATCGCTTTGCTCTGACTAATTTTGTTTACCCAGTTTGTGTCGCGCGCGAGTTACTTTTATTGCTCGCGAAAAGCCTCTTCCATTTTCCGGTCGAACGATTTGCGGTTTATTTTTCGATCGTTTTTTTTTATTATTATTATTCGAAATAAATAATAAATCGAAATTAATCGAAATACTAAAATGCGAAATTCCTAAAAAGCGCAAGGCAAAATTTGCATCTAAAGTAACGACTCTTAGCGGTCCAAACAGGTTAATTGTTTAATAACGGGGGGGGGGGTAAATTTTGCAAAACATATCGATTATATTTCAACTATGTCGAATCGGACGTTTTATCCGTTATCATACCTTATGCGGCTTAATATGTGCTGAACCCCATCTAGTTTATCACTCTGCGTGTACAGCGTTTAGTGGTCGAAGAAATAAGCCGCGTGCCGTATAATTAAAAAAGAAAAAAAAGTGTGATGTGTAAGGTTTATTTCGTTTTTTTAATCACGATTACTGATTATTCTTGGGAAAAAAATTGCTCCAAGTACATTATCATTAATATTTCGTCCAACTGAAATTTTAAAAAATTCAACCAGACACATTCCTCGCAAAGATATTTAGAGGATATTCCGACTTCTTAAATTAGAATATAATTTTTATAATAATTTTAATCATTCAGTTTTTATTCAATTCGTGATCTAAAGAAATTTTTAGCATTTAGCGCAGCAAACTTTTGTTGCTCTATTATTCTTGCTCGTTAGTTCGGTTTCTAAATTTCATCGTCACAACTGCTGCATTAGCACACCCGCTAACGACTTTTTAAAATTTTTTCTGGCATGTGGGGAGTTTTAAAATTGTATCTTTAATGTTATCAAAAATACAAACGAACAAAAAACGAAAATAAGTGGAAACGTAATTCGCCTCAACAATTAAAAGACTAAGTGGTGAATGTAAAAAAAAAAAAAAATGTAGTAAATAAAGAACTAGTACTACGTTGCGTTGCGTTACTAACACGCGTCTATCTCGACCTCTAGCGAACGAAAGTCACTGGAATGTTTGAACTGCCGAATAATGTAATAAAATTAGTATGTGAAAGAGATTACGAAAATGTTTGATAGCCAAAAGAAAGACAGCTGAAATGAACTGTTCTTTTCGGCAACTCAGTTGACCTTGTAAATAATTCTAAAAAAATTGTTATGTTGTTATAGGTGTTACGCGGCTAATCAGTATATACTAACAATGTCACGTCAAATAAATTTCCGTAAAACTCGAATTCCTGACTTGGCTTATCTAATACAGGCCGGACAATTAATACAACTGCTCGTTAGTTATACTTCAAGTTGATCAAGATCTGCTGTTGCCAGAGAAGAATCTATTTTTTACTCGTAAATGTCTCGCGTTTCCGTCTTTTGAAAGTCGTCTCAAAGAAACTAGGTTATTGCAGAATTAATTCAACAGAGGAAAGTTTATGATTTTTACGATCAAATTTTGAATTTTACGGGATTATTCGTTTTCTTTCGTTTCCATATACAATTATCGAAAGTTGAAAACCAATACGTTGATCGTGCTTTTATCTGCATCCGCGTATGAATATGTTTAGTATATTAGTCGCATTTTTTTTTATATCAATAACTTAGTTTTCGTCCGCCTTTGCCGCGTTTTCCTTCAACTTTTCCCTGTAGTATCAGTCGCAACACTTTGTATTTGCGCGACCGAGGCTTTACACCTTCTTTTTAACGTTGTTATTAAAATCCCCTGATTTTACCGAGTCGACTTAATACTCCAATATTAATTACTATTTATGCCGAACTGATCTTTTTATCATCTACATTATTCTGAGAACATCGATTTCCTTCCGAGTTGCGGACTTTCCGATTCATCTGAACGTAGAGATTAATGACCGACGATTGTACAGCAGCTTCCTGAATCTTACGAATATGTTTTTCCTGCTGTTCCAATTTGACATGTAATCATCATCTGTAATAATCTATGGAAAGCGTATTCAAACCATTCAAACACTCTTTCTGTTTTTCCCCATCAATTAAAAAGAAACATTATGGAATATTAGTGTTTTCCCTCTCTCGATATTATTATTTATTTGGGCTTCCTAATGTTAATCAAAGTTCTCATTTACTATATTTTGTACGAGCTTTTTGCGAAAATTTTCACAAGAATATTGCAGTATCATTAACATATCTGATGTCATTAATGTTTATCTTTTATGCCGACAATAAAGTTTACTTATGCGTCTCTGCATCGAATTAGACATCAATTCGGGATAGGATGCAAAGAAGCAACAAGAACGCAATAAAATAAACATAAGATGCCATAGGTGATCAAGTTGACTGTTCAAAAAAAATTATAAACAAATGGAGGAAAATAGTAGGGAATAGGGTTCTCTTTTTTTGAAAAATCTCCGAAACTGATTTCCGAACGGAGACAGGTCGATTTAAAATTTTTCAATATATAATTTAAACGTTCATTTTATATGTACAATCTCCTTCTTCATTCTGGTTTGTTTCGATAAATCACACAGTTAAACGAGGTTTTCAAATAATCTACTTTTGGCATTACGAATGCGCTCGCGCGTGCGTCTATGTTTTTATTCTTTCAAAAATAATTAGGCCCCGATGCTCGAGTGATTCTCAGTGAAATAATACATTTTCTATACGTGATCGTATCGTTCTGAATCTGTACAGGTGTTGAACGGCCGGATATGACGTCCAGATAGAAGTGTTGGCGTCTGACACGTCCAAGTTTAGATAGAACGATTGGAAAAGTTTAAATTGCGGAAATTCGATTAAAGACACGATCGCGTAACGAGGAAAATCTTTTGTAATTTGTCGTGCATTTCGCGCCGGTGTGATGAAGAAAAAGCGGGACTCTGTCGAACTGTTTTCCCATGTGTTTACGTCGTGTTCGCAGTCTGAAAGGTAGCGACAATGACGATGTAATCAATCGTGGATGTCGATACGTTCGGCCGCACACCGGGACAGTTCCAATCAGAGAAGAACATCTGAGGCGAATTGCCGAGCAAAATCAAAAGCCCCGAGATGAATTATTCGAGGCTATAATTCCCAGGACGCAAAGGCTGAAACACACGCCTTTCCAACCGACACACCTGCCAGCTTTTTATTAGCCGTTTAATCATTTACCGCGACATAGTCTAATTTTTTTCCTTTTCGCTGTTCCGGCCGTTGTCGAGAACACATTCCAGCACCGATTTTATTGATTCCAGCAATTTCCCCGAATAACGCGAAATGCAATCCGTTTTGTCGTTGCTACGCGCTATTGTTCTACTCGCCGGGACCCTTAACGGAGGTTTTAACGATCTCCTAATCGAATTTAAATTTTCGAATTTCAAATCGCTAATAAAATCTTTAAACGCTTCGAATGAAACAGAGCAGGCATGCCTGCTAACGCTTCATTATGCTTGAGCAAAAGCAGAGTTACGTTTCCGCGTCAAAACAGCGGGCGCACACTTTTTACGTGCCATCGGAGAACTGACAGTAATTCGAATAATCAGAGTGAACAAAGGAAAGCTGATAATAGCCTAGCTCCGGTTCTTGAAAGTGCCGTAAATTGCGAACTTTTTAATGGAGGTTCTCTGTTTAAATCACTAATCTTCTCAGCATTGTGTAACACTATTAAATCTTGATCGTTTCACGTTTTTTAAAATAAGGTTTTTCATGAAAAATGCAGTTTCCCATCAGTGTGCTGCGTTAATCTGAACGAACTCTTACCGGTGTGCTTCTGTTATATCTCTCATCCTTGATAAAACAAGGTGAAGGCGTTTCTAATGAAACTTTTCAACACACATATCAAGATCGAACAATGTTTCTTCGAAATAAAGAAATAACTAAACGTAAGATAACGAAACAGCGGCGAATTAACTCGGAGATATTCACCAGCGACGACATTCAGGAGATGGAGAAATGAAAATACGAACCCGAGATCAGAGAAAAAGTAAGTGGAAACCGTGAATACCAAATTGTCTCGTCATTTAATGGAGTGATTAAAAATATAATTCTAGCTACGAAACTATCGCCGAAAAAGTGTACCCATTTCAGAGTCGTACTTGAATCTTATCCAGGACGAGAAAAGCAGATGCAGCGAAAAAAATGTTTTCAAGTTTTTAGTATTTTTAACGTCTTAATCAGTAAATGACAACTTACTGTTCATTATAGATATATTGAGATATCAAAAAATAATAATAATGAGTTGAGTGCATATTTTTCATATGTAGTGCAATTTGAGCTACTGGCGGAGAATTGAAGAGGTTACAACAGAAAAATAAAAAGATTAAAAGTATTTCCGTTTACAAAATCATAATAAACCTTCTTGCAGAAAGCGTTTGTTGTGAGAAAAATAAATTTCATGAATTAATATTCCCCCATCTCATTCTTCTTCAGTGTTGCGTTAATATATATTGCCCGTAAAGTAGACTATATTGTAAGATCAAAATTTAATTAAAGGATTTTTGTATGCGTAGCCAACGTGTTAAATCGCTGAAATACAAACAAGTTAGTGATACCGATTTCTATCGAACAGTTGCATTTTGCTTGAGGTTTTACGTCCTAGAATATTTCTAGATAAATTAATCTTTAAAAAATACCGGTCATCAGTTCTAGGGAAAATTTTAAAATACAAAAAAAAGTTAACAAAACGTCAACATCAAATGATCCTAATTAAATTTTTATTGTAGCGTCATTATTTTAAGCACTTGCTTTCGATTTATAATGAGCCAAGATATGTAATTACTATTTAATCGTTTTACGTTTATTTTTTCATATTTACTTTTTTTTACGGAACGATTTAAATAAAAATGAAAATTTTTATTATTTTAAAATAGTTGATTGGTAATTATTTTCAGCATACAATAGTAACTATGCTATATTTTATTTATGAAACAAACTATTTTTGGTATACCATTTACCAAGTACGTATACTTCAACATGGTGTTTTAAATTAACGGTATAACACAGATATTTCAATATACATGTAATGGGAAATTCGAGCGATAGAAAATGAAATGTAAGGTAAAAAGATTCGGTATGTAGGGATGGATTCTCAAAAAATATACGGTTGAAATCGTCGAATCATCACTCGGATGTGGAGAACTATTTGGGGAAGATAATAACGGAAACGAGAGGAAGGCGATGGATAATGATTGAAACGCAAGCGAATAATGAAGATGACAACAGAGCGGCAATACAACAAAAGTTGTAAAATCATGGAAGACTAGGTTCAACGGGCAGACCAAAGGAAAGTGTTGAAAAACGATGGAGCGCGTAGAGACATCTGATCAAAGTCTGAAATCAATTATTATTATTTTTTTTTTTTTTTGGTGCCATGTACTGCTACTGTCGCCAAAGACATCGGATATTAAAATATGATTAAATTAAGTTGTAGATATTATTTTGTTTGAGTGATGATAGTGTTTTCCGGATTTCATGGGGATCATCGGATAAGGCAGTTTGGATAGTAGTAGATTGAATATTGGGTGCAGTCGAAAATATGCTCTATTGTTAGAGGACCTTGACCACAGTATCGGCAGAGTGGAGCGTCGGCACGATCCAAGAGACGCTTGCGCGTTAGTGCTGTATGTCCGATTTTAAAGTTGGAAACCCAAATGTTCCAAAGTAAAGAAATACACAAGGTTGCGCATTTTCAAAATTTTTAGCTATAAAGCTGAGCCACGAGCGGGGGCTATACGTCGTTTTTTGTGATTTTTTAAACTTTTGGTAAACTTCCAATGTTTCGTTAAAAAAATTAAATACGAGTTTGCTCCCGACAAACAGCGCTCTTTCCAACAGTATATAATATGCCTGGAAAAAAAAAAGAAAATTCAAAAGTTCGAGCTTTCGAAACCCCGTGAAGTTAATTTTAAAGTTGGAAACCTAGATGTTCCAAACCAAAGAAATATATGTGCATGTGCATATTTTCAATCTTGTTCAAAATTTTTAGCTATAAGACTCGCGCTGCAAAGAGGGAGCTACATATTAGATCTTGCGCTTTTTTGAACTTTTCGTAAACTTTGAAAGTTTCATTAAAGAAGTAAGATATGGTTTTGTTCCTAAGTTGGAAATCCGGATGTTGCATATTATTGTATTGTCATCTATAACAAGCGTTTGTGCAAAAAGACACTTTTGTTAATTCATCGGGAAGTAGGTGAAAAATCGTTCGCAAGATTCCCCCCAAACAGACAGAATGACCAAGCGAGACATAAAAGCCTATAAAAATCATCTCTATTCTGATTTGTGAAGCTTATCACACAATATCTGGTTCACTAAAATCAACACGTGCCCAGTGGCTACCGATTTTAGCCAATATACCTCCCCCGAATATACGAAGAGAGAACGCATTAGCTAGGGACTGGAAAAAATTTTACGAGAACCAAAGCTTCCCGATTTCAGTGGAAATAAATAGCCTACTCGACGTTTAAAATCAAAAAAATCTCCCTGGACTTACAGCACAAATACAGAGATCCCAAAAGAAAGCCTAGGGCAATGGAAAATAGCGTGGGAACTGGACAAGAATAACATAAGAAACTCCTGGTTAATAGAAGATCCACGGAAAGAGCTTCCGGACATGGATTTACCAAGAAGGGAATGGAAGATGTTAAACCGTATAAGGACGGGACATGGCAGATGCGGCTATATGATGTACAAGTGGGGGGGGGCTTAAGGGAATCGCCTAGCTGTTGTTGCGGAAATCCTCGCCAAACGATGCAGCACATTGTCGAAGAATGTCCATTCTTTTCTTCGGGTCAGTTGTGCTTAAAAGATATACATGATGCAAAAGACGACGCCTTAGATTGGCTGAAACAATTACAGATCAACTTATAATGATGAATATTACTTTTATTTTAATGTTAACTTTAATTTTATCTATGTTTGACGATTATACGAAGAAGAAGATTCTGATTTATAAAATATTACAAAACCAACATCACATGTAGAGTCCCTAAGTTTCATCACACTTTTTTAGCTCATAACGCAATTTGTGATATTTTGAAGAATCCGTTTCGGGGTTAATTTGAATATTTTTGTTTTGTAAAATAAATTTAGGAGTTAATCAGTGCATTAATTTGTTCGTCATTATTCATTATTTTATAAAAAATAAGCAAGTAGAAATTATATACAAGTGCGCTTAAAAATAATTTTTAACCACTTGAATAATGTAGAATATTATGATAATTCTTCGAAGCTACTGTAATTGGTTAGGCAATGATGTTTCGTTCGGATAGAACTGAAGTTCTGCTGCTGCAAACTTCTAAAAGTTCCATTCCGCTGAGTTAATTTTTATAGTTGATGCGCCCAAAAATTACAAAAAAAAACAAAAAAGAAATAAACGCTACTTTTAAGTCAGAATTTTTTGAAATACAAAATTTTTGGTTAATGGGTGAGAATTTTTTATTTCTAAAATTTTACTATCACTCTATAACAAATATACAATATCCACATGTAAATAACAAACGTAATTTATATTTTGATAAAATCTAAAAATACGAGTAAAATAAAGTGGCAGCCTACAGAAACTAAATGACTCGAAATAGAATAGCTACGAACACATATAAAATGTTCCTTTACATCATCGAAGAGAATTTATTTCAGGAAGAGAACGATCTAAAGTTTAATATGTTTAATAAAACATTAAAGAAAAGTCCAAAGTTCTAAAAGAAATATCAGAGAACAGCGATAATGACAAAACATTTTACGTCCTCATAATAAACATTAGGAGGCATGCTACGTAAAAAATATATACAATGTTACAACTTTAAAATCAGAAATATTTGTTTTGAATTTGTAATTGCATAGAAATGTATCTGTAATTTAATGTAAACGGTGCTAACCGCATGAAGCACCATGCTTGACTAAACTGGTTTGGTTCTATTCAATTGTAAAATTTATTTCAATTTCTTATTATTTTTCATCAATAAATTACGTTTACAAACGTTCTCTTATGAACACTTTACATGAATAAAATTCCGCCGGTGCTATTAATAATGTTTTTCTATACGAGTGGATAATTTGTGATTTTTATCGCATTCGAGTGAACTTCTTCAGGCTTTACTATAAATTCTCTAGATTCTACTATATTAAGCGTTTTATCCGCTCGGGACAGAATAAACATATGTTTACCGTTGTATAATTGGTCGGTATAGCAGTGAAAAATTTAAGAAACATATTGGTATCGAAATAAAATGCACTTTATAGTAAAAGGCGAGCTCAGCACTATCACCGACACTGTTTAACATTGCTACGTCAGCTGTACATAATAAGGCTAAAGAAAATAAAGGGATCATTATGCCGATGATCTTCTAGTAATAGTCGGCATAAATGAGATACGCTACGTTATAATAATGAACAGGATAACAGAAATGATAAATTCCATACTAAATGAGCTAAGTCCGAATTCTGATAAAACATATATGCTACTTACCGCAAGAAAACACATTAAAACGGAATTGCAACAGAAAATAGAGAAAAAAATAAAACTAAATTAATAAAATATAACTTTCAGTGCAGAATTAAATATCTCAGAATAATAAATAATTAACATGAACTGTGACAAACATGTGCAATTGAGGCTCCAGTAAAATACGGCATATTTACATCACGACTAAAAATATATGTAATGCCGAGAAACTACTACAAAAAAACATCAACAAAATTTTGGAATGGGCCACAGATCGAGGACTTTCACTTTCAAATCAAAAAACTGAATGCATAATTTTCTCCAACAAAAAACAAATTCCTTCCACCGTCGATCTAAAACTTGGAAATATTCCCATTAAAACATCCAATACTACAAAAATTTTGGGAATGCGGTTCGACCAGAAAATGACCTGGAAAAGACACATCGAAGAGCTGAAAATAAAATGCCAAAATCCCTTAAATATTATAAAAATGGTAGCTCATAGAAACTGGGAATCAGATCGCAAATACTTGGAAATTTTATATAGTTCTCTGGTGCGTTCAAAAATAGATTACGGGGCCATAGTGTACGATAGTGCTAAGAAAGCTGAACTTCAAAAACTGAATGTCATTCAAAACAAGGCGATACGATTAATTACTGGAACCTTATATTCGAGCACAGTACAAAGTCTGCATGTAGAAACAAACATACTTCCGCTAGTCCATAGAAGAATGGTACTCCGCTTGAAATATTTCATAAACCTCTCCTATCGCAAACTAGTGCCTACCTACAAAAATACCTATAATCCAAAGTACGTCGGACTATACGCAACCAAAACTAAAAAACCGAAACCAGTTGGCATCAGGTGCAGATTATACTTTGAAGAATTAAACTACAATCCTCGAACCAGACTAAACCACCTAACAAACCTACCTTTGGAAACCCAAAAAAGACTATTAAAGTCTGAATCCAAAAATGTTACAACCTTGGTGGAAAATCTATGGCAGGCAGAATGGGACGCAACAAACAATAATAAACTTTACGAAATAAAACCAAATATCGGAATGTGGAAGTCCTCGTATAGGACGTCAAGAAAAGAGGAAACTATTCTAGCCAGACTACGAATTGGACATTGCCTCCTCACGCCCTCGTACTTACTAAGTCGGACACCAGCCCCATATTGCGATCAATGTGGAGTTCAAAACACAATTCAGCACATTCTACTGGAATGCAGAATTTACACAAATCAAAGATACAGACACTTTGGCTCGGAACCAAAGGTTACAGAGATACTTGGAGAAAATGCTAACTCTGTCTTCAACTACTTGCAAGACTGTAGTATAATTAATCTAGTATAGCGATTATAAATGTACTCAATACTCGATATAAACTCCGTATATTATATTTAAATTGTTGTAAATCTATACTCGCGTCGTAAATAACCATATTGATTGCGCGCGACGTTAAACAAAAATATTTAAAAAAAAAACAAAAAAACATGTGCAACACATAACCCTTAAAATCAAAAAACATTACAATAAATAGATCGCTGTACAATGATAAATTAGGATATGACGTAAAAAAAAAAAAAAAAAAAAAAGGACTGATAATGTACAATACTCGATCACAGAATACTGATCTTTAATCTATTTCGAAAAATTGGAAAAAACAAATATCAAAAAAACAAGATCACTGCTAATACTTATCACACAGGTCCGTTTACGTGAAAGCTGGTATAGCAGTCCTATAGATCATCAAATGGAATAAGTTAGTCAAATTAAGAAACTTAAAACTGAAAGCTGAGCTCATAAATCATGTGCACAAATACTAAAAGAAATAATTAAAAAATATAAAAGAAAAATAGTCGAATTCAGAAAGAATACTGAAACCATATAAAAAAATAAAAACTTAAGATCCAACGAATTTCTAACATAGTATCTCACGAGGCGGTTTACCTAAAAATATATTTAAAATCACTGACAATAACCTTTGCAAAGAATGTAAGGAATCAGAAGATATTGCAAACCGTACATTTCACATACGCAAAAAATTCAAAATTATCAGGAAGAAACACAACATTAATGGAAATTTTTTTTTTTTTTTTGAAAAATTATAAATGGAGAAAGAACACTTCTAAAAACTTATAAAACTCATTATGAAAATTTTTAAGGAAAAAAGGAAGTATAACATAATGAACTACACAGTAATTTATTGCCAAACTCTGAACGAAAAATTATTACGCAAAAGTTCTGTGCTAGCCTTCATATATCTGAATAAGTTAAATTAATTAATACCGTTATATTGTTTATATATCTATGTATATATGTGCGAGGGACGATCTATAAGTAAGTTACACTTTGCGATAAAAAAAAATCGTAAAAAATACGTAAATATATTTTTAAAATCTATAATCTTTTCTCGTATTTTTTAACGTATTCACCTAAAATATTCAAACACTTGTCGTAACGTGGTACCAATTTTTCGATGCCTCGTTTTTTTCATGACGAAATTCTTCACTTCGCCGTTTGCGAAACGCTCTCCTCCCAGGGCTGCTTTCGACGGACCGAACACATGGACAGTTTTGACGCGCTTAACGCTTCTCATCATCCACATAATCTTGTCTTTCCTCAAAAAAATATTTGGACACCATGTGGGTCTGGAAATTTCTTTATCACCGTACACTGCACATATTTGTCGATGAATTTCAGTGGGATCATGATAATCAACCCACAAAACCTGCGCTGCGCCTCTCAACGTTTTGGATGGCCTATTCACACGAGACGCTCCATTTCAAACAGACACACTGTAAACGAATCAAACAAGGTGATACCGGTGTTATTCTTTCACGAGGGGATAGAGAATGAAAACCGGTTTGGTCTAAGCCGGAGCGATAGGTTGTACGTTAATTTAGGTAGAAACTACGAGCGAGTGTAACTTACTTATTGATCCTCCATCGTATTTATATTTATATTAAATTCTAATAAATTTTCCCAAATTAGGAAACCAAAAAAAAAAAAAAATAATAATAATAAAAAAAAAAGATGCACTTTTATACGATATAACCTAGGTAGTTAGTTATTTTGGCTTGAATCATTTGGCTTCCAGAGTCGGTCAGTTACCATGTTTCATAAGTACTTTTAAATAGTTATGAATTCGGTTTATTTAATAAAATATTTTTGATCCCCTCAGTTTCGTCTGAATCAATTTCGACTGCGGTATAGTAAAAAGTAGAAGACATACGTTGCACAAATTTAAAAAAAAAAAACTGTGAAAAATGTTACATACATTTTAGTATAAAAAATAATTATTTTTGGTTATGAATTGGTTTTTTTTTCTGTATTTCACTCACCTTCCGCCACATACAAACGCCTCCATTTTGAATGTTCGACACGTCCCTGAATACATAATACAAATTTTATTTTATATTTATGGTAATAGTGCTTGCAGTCAATAGACATTATGATTATTAACACGCAAATACATATTTAAAAAAAGGAAATATACAGAAAAATCGCAATCATTCAAAAAATTGTATGGTTTTAATTTTTTTTCAGAAAGCTAATCATCGATAATTTCTTTAAATTTTAAGTTCTTCATGCCCTATTCAAATTATGCAACTACCCAGAACGGGAAAATGAATAGTCGATCTGTGCTTTTGTCTGTGCGAGCATTCATCAAGAAGGTGCAAACTTATTCGTATATTATACGCTTTTGCCCTTGTGCGTTTTTGTCTCCTGCACACTTCCGTCTTATGGTTGTCCGGTCACACTTTAATTCTAGTTTAAAGTAAAATCGCCACAAGAAATTTGTTTTCGGCAAGATGATCTTTATCATATATTTTTGTACAACTAAAAAAAAAAAAAAAAAAACACAAAGCGAGACGAAAAAGTATTATTTTATGAGACTCAAACCCGAAGCTGGAGAGATACAGTCCTTTTCAGTTTGTAATATATAATTACGATATTGAATGAACTTTTTTCTGCGCAAACGGAACCTCACAAAAAATAAATTGAAACTTATTTTCGGAGTCCTTTACATTGTTTTATTTTATATTCAATGCCGGCGGCTACAAATCCGTCACTGAAGTAATTTACAATGTGATTTAGAGAACATTTAATAAAAAAACCGCTGCCTTTGGAAAATGATTTACTCACCGACGCCATCAATCACCACGACCCCGAGCTGGTTACGTTCAGAAATTTTACCGACAATTTTAAGAATCTACACTTCTGTATAGGGTTTAACGAAATTTTGATATGTATGTAAAAAAAATACCTTCTATTTCAAAAAAAGAAGAATTTGGTATAAAAATGTATATAGAGTTTTGCCAGATTACTGGCGGAAGTGCGACCCATTTTCCATCTTAATTCTATATTATTTCAGCGATTCCGGGAGGGTGCTGGCCGGAGATAATTAAATTTCATTCCGTTGCAAACATCTTATCGGGAAACTATGAAATAGAGGTGTCAGAGCGCGCATCTGAGGTGGACAAGACGGAGAAAAGAGTAAGAAGGCGAAAACGAAATAAATGCGGCTTTATTAATTCAAGTTTAAGCGGCGTGAAAAGATTGGGGCTGTTGCCAAAACGAAAGGTCGCGTTAGAATAACAACTGCTTAGGAGAGTCGAGTCAGCCCGGAAGCGGGATTAGAAGAATATGCGAAAAATTAGATAGCGGCCTTTAG
Organism: Icerya purchasi; assembly: GCA_039619475.1. Lineage (NCBI taxonomy): Eukaryota > Metazoa > Arthropoda > Insecta > Hemiptera > Monophlebidae > Icerya > Icerya purchasi. Next base: position 256,268,817 of record CM077116.1, on the reverse strand, counting down.
ACAGTGGCGCGCAGCGTAATTGTTAATATCCGCCGCTCAGACCAACAGTGTGCGATAATGGTAGCGCGGACGGCGGTGAGCGGCTCGCACAAGAGATCTGTAAGACCTGCGGCCGATGTGAAGGAAGAGATCTGAGTCGGGCTTGTCGCTGTTGCGTTGTTGGTCATCCGCGATCCGCTGAACATATCTGCTGCTAAAGTTACCACGGTAGTATTTGTTACTTCCGCTCTGTTTGCCGTTGTCAAGCTGCAGATATAATGCGACGGTCGACCCGTCCTCCTCCGCACCCAGATAAGCCGGCGCACATAGCACCGATGAGGATACACTTCTTATCTAGATCCAGAGGAGTTTGCGGTCGGGAAACAGAAAATCTTCTTATATCGGTTGGTCGCTCCGCTGAGTGCAGCGTACAGAGTCGCGCGGACCGGCAGCCAGCCACTCCGGCAACCATAAATTAAATTATATCTACCCCTTTAACGACCATATTATCATTTACATTCTGCGCTATTATTTATTCGGCCCGCTCGCTCCCGTGCCGCCTGCTCGCCGGAATCCGCGGGGCGCGAAATATGCACCGGTCGAGTTCATGCTGGCGCGCGACCTCGCGCTTCCCGTAACCAGTTCTGCAGCCTCTGACGCCGACAAACGAAAAGGAAAAAATTTCTCATAAATCGGTTAGGCCGCTTCGTTCTCACTTTTCCGAGAAAACGGCGCGCAACATGCTGCCTCGTCCAATAGCGAGAGGCGGCAATTAATTTTCTCATTATCCGGCCATTCTTCTTATTCGCCGAAATGTCGTAAATCATTCCGGGAAAACTCAGGAAAAACGCGCCTATATTACGGGGCGGCCGCTCCGGCGAATTCAAATCGACGCGAATTTCCGCGGTTTTTCACCTTTTAAGATAATTGAAGCGTCCGAATGATTTAATAGCGAACTGTAGAGAGACATAACGGACGAACAGTGTAGTGGGGCCGTTAAACTTTTTCTTATTCGTCTTTCTCGTTTCTCGTTCGGTTCTTTTTCTTTCCGTTTTTTCGAAGCGGCAATATAATTCAAGAGAGAAATACAGTAGTGTGTAGATTCGAATATAGAAATAGAGAAAATGGAAGAAGTCGGATTAGAAGACAGTGAAGGATGCGCGAAAGATCGAAAGAAATATCGGGCGAACGATAAATGTTAAGAAGAGAAGAAAATGTTTAAAAGCGAATGCGACAAACGCGTCTTTAATTTGACTAACCGCCAAAATTAACCACCGTCAAGATGACGAGAATGTAAAGGTTTTTTTTCCCTTTTTCTTGTATTTACATATCGTGCATTAACCGGGGTAATTTTAAAGTAGTAAACGTAAGATAATAATTCGTTCAAAACGGTAAACCCCGCGTTGGCATTTTGTATTGTGTGTTAGAGAGTGTTGTATTTATAGTAACTGGCAGAGGCATAAACATCGGAGACTTTTGTGAAATCTGCATTCAACCTGTGTATTCATTTATTGCAATAAATAACATCGCGCCCTACTACGGGTATGGGACTTACTTTACTTTACGAAAATGCGTCTCGCGAGTAATTAGCCGTAACCGTAAGCGACACTGGATAATTCGTAACTAATAGCCGACTGCCAAGATACCCAAAAAGTCTTGATATGTTTCTCCTCTATCCCATACCGGACGATCAGCTGGGCAAATTCTTGCTTATTTTCTGCCGAGCCGGTAAAAACTCGTTAGTAAGTACCGAACTATAGACGTCGAATTTCATTGAGCTCTGTCAGAAAACACGCGAATTATTATTCATTTACGCAGGGTAAAGATATTAAATTATTAACATAATCGCTGCCATTTTATTTACAATAATGGAGAATGAAAGCAAAAAAGGAAAAATCCCTTTGAATACTTCACACAAACGGAAGTTATACCCTACTTGGAATGTAGTATTTTCAAACTGTCCCGGTATACTTTTTTTTTTTTTTAGCGAGAAACATTAAAGGCTCATTTATTGCGATTTCGATTGTTTCTTTTCATTTTTTTCTCAGAAAAGTAAATAAAGGTTTGCCGACATCTGAACGATTGAAAAGAGTTTTCTATTTTCGAATGAAATCCCGCTGAATATCGAAAATAATGCAAAAATTCAAGATTTCCAAATGATTAAAAATAGTCTCTTGATATTATACTAGTTAACGACAAATACTTGTGAAGATTATTTGTCGGTAAAATATTTTTATGAAACAAAATGATTTTTAACGCCGAGTTCGACGAAGAAAAATAAGAAATCATTAAAATCGATTAAAAAAAGCAACAAAGAGATCATGCTGGATTCTGATCCAGATATGAATCATTTACTACTATACCTAGAGAAGGGCAATTCCTTCATATCTACCGTTTTTTTACAATTAAATTGTTTACTTACTATATCAATATCTATCACGATGCGTTCAAAAATAAAAAAAAAAAGACAAAAAAACCACTATCTAGTATTAATTGTTTTATTACTGTATTTATTAATTAAACTCATTGTTTATGTATATTCACAACAAATACATTTCTCCCGTGAAACTTCGAAATGCGCCGGGGATAAAAATTATATATATGTATACTCGTATATATTCAACATAGTTTAATGCGATTGTAAGAAATTTAGTATACGATAAAATGTTGCTGAGCAACAATCAATATGACTGTCAGTAGATTAATAAAATTACTTTTGTTGTGAAGGTTTTCTTACTTTTTTTAAAATTAATACTATTATTATTAATTTTTACTGACGGAGAATGAGTTTTTAATAGTGCACAGTGAAAGCACGATAAAAGCAATGTCGAGAAGAATTGGTCCGCGCGGATCATCAGAGGCTGTAGTCGGTTACGAGTTGGCCTGTCTGCCTTAATTACCCGTTTGATGGCCAATTCCTACGTCAGGGGGAGCTTTAAAATTATATCGGAACGGTTATTTTTTCAAAGTTTCTTAACTTAACGTGTCTTCTCAAGATGCAATCAATAGGCGAAATATCGTAATTCGCAAAGCGGGAAGAATTGCACGGCGCAAAATTTACGCGATGAGTGAATTTTAATCACGGTGACTTTAGAAGGATTACTGCGCTCCCGTTATTTAGCGAATTTTTCGGAAATTCTCTATTCGCGAATTAACCCCGAAACTAGAGAACGAGTTTTCGAACGGGTTGTTCTCGGAAATTTCGTTTCGTTCGGTCTTGGTCGTTGTTCTATTTTGGAAACGAAATAAAACGAACGCTGCAAAAATGTAATAAAAAACGCGGCGAAGGACGGGGCACGGGGAGCGAAAAGAATACTCTGCGGAGGAAATATAAAACGAAAACGTGTGAAATAGCCGTATAATTAAATGATCTTTGCCGAAATGCTTCCACATCGAATTTTTTATTTTCCACGTTATTTCCCCGCTGAGGAAATTCGCTGTTAACGGTTGTGGCGGCCACTTTTAAGCGGCACTGGCTTGCTTTCTGCTGGGTTCAAAGTGTCAACCGTGTAACGAGATTAGATACTTTTTTTGAAGAAGACACGCCGACAGAGACACACGTATGAGTCGGCAGCGCGGTGAAGAGCTGGAAATGGTTTCGGGTGATTTTTTCGGAGATGATCGCGGAAAACTGACACGAAGATTTTCCCAAATGAAGTTAGAGAATAAGATGATAGCGAAGCTGCGCGGTTCTGTTCTTTCATCCGAACGTACCGGCCACTCTTTAGTCACTTGCTCGGTTTATTATTAAATTCAGTCGCAGCAAATGGAGTCAACTGCTGGTCACCCTCTCGCCGCGTATTTCGAAATAAAGAAAATGTAAAAGTGGCTCTTGCTTATTTCACCAGTCACCGCTCCCTCCGCCAGCTACGTTCTATCTGTCTGCTCGGCGCTTTTCCGCTCTTCGTTATTATTTTCGGTTATTTTTATATTTTTCTCCGGCAACGTTTTAATAATGTACATCGAGTGTGACTGACGACGACACAATAGTCGAAGTAATATTCCGTACGTCCTTTTTCGTTTTTTTCCTTTTTTTTTTCTCGCACATCGGCGACTCGTCGCGGTCCCACAGAAAATGCTCGAAGCGGAAAAATGTCACAGAGTTTTCGCAAAAGAATCTAATGTCTAGCATACTCGTCGATAGCGTCGTTCAGACAGATTCTGTGGCACCGGTGACGGGGCACGTTACGCCGGCTAACAGAAGAAAATGTCTATTCCGCTTTTGTCGGTTTCGAAATTGGCCGCATCCCATTTTTTAATTTGATTTAATTTTTTCTCATCGCTTCTTACTGCAACCCTCGGTTAAATATATACCGTTTGCCCGGAGTATGCTGTTTCGCTCTATTTTTGTACCGTCATTCGACCATAAGACGTCATCTGGTACCACCGCGTACATACGATTCTGCTAGACATCAGTCGCTTTTTCGGTGCCTGACGGTTATATCTCTTTGTGTCTTCGGAAAAATAAATGAAGAACCATTAGCCTCTTTTGCACATCTAAGTTTGAAATAAAATAAGACGGGGTCCTCGTTTGTATTTCAAAAAATTCGTAGGTTGCTTTTTTTTTAAGATGTTGCTCAATAAATTCCGTTGATTAATGACGTAGCTTTAATTAGATACCCAAGCGTTGCAGATGCACACGTAGTCGCATTGATGTAGTCTATTTCGAAACTAGTTTAAATTAAATTTCTTCTTTTGTTTATTTATTTTGTAATTCACCGGTTCTCCTTAAGCCTTCGAAAATAGATGTCCTAGTATTTGCACCGTCTTAATTTTAATTATATATTGATACGGATTCTCGGTTTTATTTACCTGGCGCGATGATGTAGAAATTGTTCTCTGACTAAAATCATTAATTTCCGATCTCGCGGCATCGTGGCATTGTTCGTTATCGACGGATAATGAGACGCTTACATGTCGACTTTGTAATTTCCATTTTATCGAATTGTTCGGCATGTGTAGTGCGTCGGGGGTTATGCAAGTGTTCTCAGCTATGTGCGGTCTGCGACTGTCGCAGGGTAGCGTTATTACCAGCCACGTGATCCGTGAAAATTAAGAAAATAGTATACAAATGTGTATGTGTGTGTGCGATAAATCGGCCAGCCTGATATTAATTGATTTCGGTAATTTACCGTTAGCCTCTACAACTAACTGTTAATCTCGAGTTGATTTAACTACATAATTGGGTCGATCGGTTACAGTTTGAATAGAACGCATCGTTATATGTCGCTTTTCACTTGTGTATTTTGAGCACCATGCCGTTTTGTTAAACCGTTTTCTTTTGATATTCTCCGTAAAGCTTTATTCTTTTTTACCTAGTTGCATCTATAAATTTTATTCGTTTTGCGCGAACATTTATTCTAGTCCGGGAAATACACGCGTGTGTTCGCTGTAATTTTACTTGGTGTTTTTTCGACCGCAAACGTGCCGGTGAATCCTCCGTGAGGCCTCTCAGTCGGCAAGAGGTGCTTCGGCACGAAATATTTGTTTCATTTGAGATACACTAGTCAAATTTTGTCAGAGATTCGTTGATAAATGTAGCCACAATTAAAGCCTGAGCGTTTGCCGAGGCGAACTATTACGACGTGTAACGTTATAAGTGACACTGGCGCCGGTGTGTTTGTTTTGTTTTGTTTTTTTTACATTTTTTCGTTAAATAAAAAGAAAAATCAGTTGCAATTATCCATTCCAAATCCGAGAAAATCGAAATTCTACACCATGCGACTCCGCGTTACAGCTTAACCATCGGAACCCAGTTTGTTTCACCGACGCACAGAACTGGGAGACCCCGAAACTTGGAATTCAAAACAATATATATATATATATATATAAAATAAATAAATACCTCAATAACAAAAACAAAAATAAGTATAAATTTTAAAATAAACACCTCAATTAAAAGAAACGTTTTCGACCATAGCCCGTCATCGGCTAACAGTACTGGGTGGACACTCAAATGAAACTAAAAATTCACTGCGGGGAAATATTGGGACTAAATAATAGGTAGATGACGGCAGAACTACAATCGAAGGCGAAAAATTGTTTACAAATAAATCAAAAACGGTAAAATATATATATAGAAAATCAAAGCCGATGAAATGTACAAAAAAATCAAAGGGGAGGGATTTTGTTTAAACTTAATAACGAATTTAACAGACAAAACATTAAAAAAAAACAACTAAGTATGTATATATATATATATATATATATGTATATATATATATATATATATATATATATACGGAGCAAAATCGAAAATTAATTAAATTTATATATTTAAAAAAAAAAAAAAAAAAGGGTTATTATTATTCGTCGGTATTTCATCGTTTAGGAGTAATTATGTTTATATTTATTTATATAATAATTTTCAGCTATATTCATTAAAGTTAAATACAATACTGTCGACACTATGGATATATATATAATATATATAGTTCATAAAGTAATAAATTTATAATATTCCCGAGTTGAAGAATACCAAATATTTTACACAGACGGATTTGGGTATTTCAGAACAGATGCAACGGTGCCTTTTATCACGTGAACAGAAATCGATTTGAAGCAGTTTGCTTTGGCCTACCACTAACCACAGAAGTGTATGCGATATTCAGATGTTTAGCTTATTTCAAAAAACACATCGGAAAAAAAATATATTAACTTTAACAGACTTCCTTGCAGCATTGTCAAAGTTAACCCATATTAATGATAAATATTGAGGCCAGTTCCTTTCTCTTGGCTGCCTTTACTTTCCCAGATTTCTTTGGTACCCAATTATTTCAGACTGAGTAAACTTGGGAGCGACTTGAACCTGCGAGTGAGGCAAGTCTCAAACCCATCACTTCCGGTTTGATAAGTAAGCATCTTAACTATACTTATCTGCTACCTATTATAAACGAGTAACAAATTAAGGTAATATATACGTATATGCATCAAGTGTGCGTGGGTTACTGAAGTAGATTCCTTCTCATTCTGGTATTGTGCGAAACAAAATGGCCGATGAAAGTGGTCGAAGAGCAACCGGTAGAATAATTAACTTAAAACCGAAATGGTTAGAAATAGCATATACCATGCGCGGAATGATGAATTCCTAACGCTCGGCAACTCTAAAAGCAACCCAATATTTTAATATAGCGCGGTTAATTTCTAAAATACATCGTAGTTTAGAGGAACCCCCCTTGATAAGGATTATATAAGGATAATAATTCCTGACCGATTATTGTTGAGTACTGGAAGATTTAGCCCAAATAAATATGGCAAAACACAAGTCCCAAATGCAAATTAACAGTCTCAATAGATCATAATAGTTCGACAGTAGTATCATTAGAGATAGTAGATTTACTTTCGGGGAAAAAGTATCGAAGAAATGGAATACTCTGCCGGTGACGGTAAGTCAAATTGTTTTGAGCCTCTGTTCTTATTTGAGCGGACTATTATACATATATATATATATATATATATATCAATAGAGCAGCTAAATACAGATATAGTCTATAACCCGATAATAATTTTCGAGTGTTAAGAGATTAAATTGGCCACTGGACGAAGGCCGAGTCAAAAAAAAACAAAAACTTATATATTTTGTTAGAAGTTTCAGTTTTTTAAAAATCTTTCAAAATTAAAATGTTTTTTTAAGTTTAGATTAACGATTTCTATAGTAGATATTGCATTTTTTTTCGCTAGCATCAAATTTTTTGGTTTTAAATGCCAGTTCTCAGTACCATGTAAGATCTTCTCGCTTTATTTCCGAGTTTTACACATATTTACCTTCGTTATTTTTTGGAAATTTCGACGCACATCGTCTTCAATCATAATTTTCCAATAATCATTCTTGTCGACGTTTTTTCATTGCAAAATTCTATAATTCTATTGCTCCTATCGTATTCTGTAACATTGTCTTTCTAACCGAGGAAGACATTCTAGCTGAATGCTATTATACCCCGTAATTCCTTATAAGTTACTGCTATTTCCATGCCAATTGAGCATTCTGTTCTTAATATATTCAACTAAGCTTCTTTTCTCACCATTACTCGGCAACACTTCTGTCCCTTTTCTTGCTCGAATAGAATACGCGACAAATTTGTTGCCCTCGATTATTTTACCTGATTTCGCAGATTCCCCTAATGTGTGTTTTATGTTTTGTTCCTGTTTATTTCTCTCGCTATTTAAATTTTTTAACTTCACTAATTCAGTTTCCGTTCTCATACTCCACGTTCCGATTTTTACCTTATGATACTCGGAGAAATCTATTAATAAACTAACGCAAAGCTTCAACAAAAAGGAAAATATTGTTTATACCTCGATCTGTGATTGTAGATAAATTCATAACCTATTTGTAAGTAAACAATAAATAAATTCCTTAATCACAAACAAAAATAAGTATAAATTTACTAAAATAAATACCTTAATTTAAAGAAACATTTTCGAGCATATCCCATCATCAGCTTATAACACAAAGTGCACTAAAATGTGCAGTATATTTTTAATTCTATTTGAGTGTGCTCTGTGCTGTTAACTGATGATCGGCTATGCTCGAAAATTTTTCTTTAAATTAAGCTATTTATTTTAATTAATTTAAATATAAATTAATTTACACTTATTTTTATTTCTTATTAAGGAATTTATTTATTGATTTATACCTTGACTTTTATTTAGTTTTGCATATATCGTTTATTTTTTTCCTTCAACATTTCGTCCTTTCAGTTTAAAAATGTTTTACATTAGTTTATTAATGAAGTTTCCCCGCTTTTATAATTCACTCCTATTAGCCATCTACCCGTAATAATATTTATATACATAAATACATAACACACATATAATATATATATATATATATAAACTCGGCCGTTTTGGCCTCGCAAGGGGCTGTGACCCTGGACTCCTCTTGCTTACAATTCTATAAAAATGATCAAATTTTACAATATAATCGTAATTATAAGTCGGTCCATATGAATATAATAACATAATCACAAAAATCCTATCCTAACATTTAACTTTCATTACATAAAATTAGAACATTTTTCGTTACAAAATCTAATCGGGACTGGCCTAAGAATTACATTGTAAGTAATATATACATAAAGTCGGTAAAAATTAAAATATAACAAACGTTACATAAAATTGGGATATGTTTTTTGTTACATAAAATCGAGATACTTTTTTTTGGACATTTTTTCTAACGGGGGGTGGGCTAAGAATTACGTTGTAATTAATATATGCGCGCAGGTGTGTGTGAAGTACTCCATTTTTATTTTCAAAGCGTCAGCATGTTTTAAGTGTCTTACATTTCACGTTCGTTTTTAATAATGTTTCTTCGTTTTACTTTTCTAGGCTATGGTAAGCGACGATTCAGGTTTCCGTCAGATAGTCTCAGCTGATACATGCACTACCTTTATCTCTGTACTTTTTTCATTTCCAAAGATGAGATGTATACTCCTGAAAACGTTTCTAGAATATTCATATTCACTTTTAGTGTTGCATAATTTTTCGTTATTTTTATTAAGATACATATTAAATTCTGAAATAATCCACCAAATGAACACGCCATAATCTCGATCTCATACTCGTATCGGGCATCTTCCTGCTAATTATTTTACTTCTTCTTAGGATGGTATTTTTCTCCTTACGCAACGTATACCACTTTTGCGCATGCTTTTAGACTTTAAATAAGTGGATTTATTCCCACTTTCGAGGTTTTTTTTTGAAATCGTGTATTTACGATCAACTGGGGTGAACACACAGCTTGGCGAGTGCAATGGTCGTTTCGCAGTTTTAATGAGGCCTTCTAAGTTTAATCGGACGTTTTTCGAAATAAAATAGAAAAAGTTACCGTTGATAAATCCGAAGGGGGAAAACCGAGTAGATCGTCCTTAATTAAAATAGCTGTTCGGAATAATTTTTTCAGTAATCGTCTGGGCCAGTAGTAATTCGATGTAAAAACGTAAGAGGATGACGTTGTTTCACATTGTATCCTGTTAAAAATTTCTCAGTCGGTTCACTAAGCTGGAAAATTATCATATTTTTTTCTTTCCTTTATTCTTCTTTTTACACTGTTTTTTGTCGGTATTTCCACTACGAAGAGCATTCTATCGCGGTTTTCTTTTTCCTTTGCTCGTTTTTTCGGATAGAATTTTTCACTGCAACAGAAGCGCGACCAGCGGTGACAAGTAGCTGTTTCTAACCCGAGAAGTACAGCAACTCTTCGTTAAATACTCGGGTTTATCTTCAGTGAGATGTTGTTGATACTTTTGTGTAAATAATTTCCATGATAAAAAACTACGATTCCATTTTCGCCAGATTTTCTATAGTACTCGTATAAAATTACGGTATTAAAACAGGGAAAATTAATAATGAAAAAAGACAATTTTCCACATTATGTTCTCCGTCAAGGCAGTATGTCTGGAAGCGGAATATTTAAATTAAAATCCTCGTGTTAGATTGCCCTGAATCATTGTTGTTTTTTTAAGTTTCTGCAGTGCATGTAAAAGACAAAAAAAAAAAATAAATATGTTAATAAAGTACCTGCTCGGAATTCAAGGTAAAACATTTTTTGTCGGCAATGATTAACTTATGTATAACAATAGTAAAGGATAAAAATAACGGAGCAATGTAGAAAGCTCGTGTAAATAAGTTTAAAGTGATTCTCTGCTGTTTAAACGAATCCGCTCAAATCTACTCAAAGAGCGATAAACCCCGTAGGTTTTTTTTTTGCTTTTTTTTTTTTTTGTTTTTTTAAATAAGTTGCGGGCCCCGTAAAGCGTACTGCTCATCTGTGGGTGCCCAACACGCTTATCATCGTTTATTCATAAATAAAGTTATACTGCTTCATAATATACTTAATTTACATTATAAACGGCACATACGATATACTAGTGCACTTGACGGACATCCGTCTTAATTATATACATATGACCGATTCTCCGCCATTTTCCCATATACGATTAAGAACTAACTTATTGTCCTTTATTTATGTTATCCATCAGCTACCGCTTAATTATTATTTTCCAAAGTCCTATCTCTGTGCTCATTAAATCTTCTGGAATTCGTGTCAGCAATTTAATTAATTCATCAATGTTATCTATCTTGCTATTTATACCTTTCAGTCGAGTGTATAGTATACCTTCCTATGATTTCTAGCTGTTTTGGTAATAGAATATTTTTAATCTTATACTTAAGCAGCCGGTGATAATAATATAACGTCTTTGGAGACATTTCTTTCTTCTCTTTCCATCAGCCGATATTATTACTAACCTGATCTTTTTTGGAGATTATCTTTAAGCATCTCTTTTGCTGATTACTAATCTTTTTAATTATCGTACTTTTTGCTTCGTCCCGTATTGATATTCCATATAAGATTCGTGACAGTACCTATAGCGTTGAAGTATACACGAAGACCATCATATAGTATTGATTGAGCTAATCTCTATGATACTGGTAGCGTTTGCTTAATTTTGTTTGATAAATTTGTAATATGCTTGTCCCAAGATGATAATGTTCTGTCAAAAATTGATCCAAGGTATTTAAACTTTTCCGTCGTTTTCAGCGGTGTACATCTACAATTCAAGGTAGAAGTCAAGCAGTTGTGTAATTAGCTATTATTATGCATTATAACAGATGGTTTGTGTGTTCTGTATCTACTGGACGTCCACTTACATATAAAACATTCAATTTTTTTATACTAATCGTTTTATTATGTGATCACCTACACACATAGTATCAACATCCTCTTGTGAAGTTTTTTACCCATATAAATATATTTTTAACATATTTGTGAAGGAGTTGGTATAAATCAGAAATAGCAACGAAGCTAATATGGTTCCTTGCCCTGCACCTTTTAACGCTTTCTCTACTTAGTTCTTCATCAATTTTCACTGCTCTCGCTCTATTATGTACGTAACTTTCAAACCATTTATTCCGCTTGCCTATTAATTACAAGGAACTGTTTCCCAGTTGCCAACTTATTAACTATCGTAAGTTATTAAATGCCAGACGTTTGTGAATAAAAATATTAACCTCTAAATATGAATATAAACCCCTTTTGTTTAACGTATACTAGTTAATTTTACCCGTCTCTTTATCGGTTTTATAGTATCATGAATTTATCCTTGATCCCGGTCGAATCGTGAAAATTAATTTTCCCATATAATTGTGTACAATGTCTGACCATGTTATCGGTGTGGGTCTCCCGACTTCCTTGATCATCCGTCTTCAACCAACATTATTTTTAACCAGGAACTTTTGCCGACGCGCAATTTAAGATAGAGTTTTCTTAATTTTTTGTAACAGTAGACTATGATAGAAATTAACTTCGTCGGATAAATCTTAAGCTACAATACTCGTTATAAATTCCAATTCGAGCTTATCCCCCTGAATTTGAGAGAACAGATTATAACAACTCACGACATTTAAATCAATAGTGTAAGGAGTTTTGTAACAATGTACGCAGTAGATTGAAGCTCCCAGCGAAACAAATTAACGGATCACCATCTTACAAGTAATTGTAGAAAATCCTAGACGCGTGTGACTAAGGATATAATAGTTTACGCGCTTGCTCATATATCGAAAGAAAGTCCTTCCTGATGGTTTAGCCGACTCGGAGGATTCTGTAACAGTTGAGTGAGCCGTATTCGCTGGAATTCTAACGTAGCTGGAAATCATTCTAATTATGGTCGTTTTCCTGTAATCGTCAGCGTTTATTAACGTACAGCCAGAGCAGTTTGGTCGTCGAACAGAAATATAACCTCAGTTCGCACTAACTTCCAAACTATAAATTTGGCGTCTAGACAATAAACACTAAATATTATCAATAACCAAAATGATGAAATATCAACTCTTGCGATTATTAAATCGTCTTAAATGCTGATGGAATTAACGTAACCGATAAATGTGACATTTTATAAAAATCATAACGCCCCTCTTACAGAAAGATTAAAATTGAGTAGAAAAATCCTCTAGCAAAAATTGTTATTCATTCTAAGGACATTATTCTCTTTCTTTTCCTGATCAGATTACTCTGCAGCAGTTAAAGACGTAACCGGAAGAAATCTGTAGAAAGCTCTTAGAGCGGAATGGAATACGCGGTTAGATATAGAAAAAAATGATCGGATAACTTATAAGGAGTTTTTAAGGTACAACGTTTGCGTGGCAGACTTAGTACGGAAGGATATTGGAAACCATGAAGTATTGTGAGTAGAGATTAGCGCAGAAGCTTAATCAGTCATAACACAGTACTCTTATTTAACCTTAACTGGCGCTGTTTTATTTATACGGATATTTTTAGAACTCTTTCCTCCTTTATCAGTAATATTTCTTAAGTTTTCTCCAATTTAATGCAGAATCGTGTTCTGGTTTTTACCAATGCTGCTTAAATTCCCTTCTATCTTGCTAGACCCAACTTACTTTTTCCTCAATTTTGCTATTCGTTTTCATTTATTTTTCTTCTTTTCTTTATCTAAACATTTATTTTTTTTTCTTTTAATCAGTAACATTTGTATGTTCCTATTAATCTTTTTTTCGCTCTTTTTACTCCTTGAATTTCTCACTTCTGCTTCACCGTGCTGGCTAGGTTTAATATGCCATAATGGGATCGTCGTGGAACCAATCAGAACTTATTAAAGAACCTATTACTTATTCATAAGAATATTCTTATCACGGAAAAACAAAACTTCGGTCGAGCATGAACTTTCGTATTAAATGTTTTAAGTTTAATCAAACGTGATCGTGAAAAATATCTACCCATAGCGCTAAACAGGATTTTAACTGCTTTCGATTTCAACATTTTTAAAAATTGCATTATATTTCCATTTCATTCAAAAACTCGCGTAACATTAATTCAGAACTTCCCGTTAAATTAATTTAAAAATACCTTTTCTAAATAGCCTTGCTCTCTTCAAAACTGCATAATTAATTTAAAAAAATTAATACTAATGACAGTAATATTATTTATTTTATCCTTATATAATTTACAGTGACCTTCAGGCCATATCTTCTCCCCTTGCTGATCTTTCGTGTGATTGTGTTTATCCTCCGTGTACGTTCACTCATTCATACTCTCCATTCGATAAACATTGATTTGCTATGAGTCGCTCAAGCATATTTCGTAATGAAGCAATCGATTCCTTGCCTCGGGTTGCTGCTTCTTCCCGCCTTTTTCTTTAAAAAAGTTCCTTCCGCTAACCTCTTATCGATATGTAAAAGCTTGCATATCAGATCATGGTATCGGATATTTACGCCCCCCCCCTTTTTCTAATAACTATTTATTTCATCTATTTGTTTAGCCTACTTTTCTTCCCTATTCATGGTTTCTTTTGCATCGCTCTCTTCGATGTTCTGATGTTTTTTCCGCTATTCGTGCACGTTTTGGCCATTTCTATTGTCTTTTTATAAATTTCGCTTTTCCCTGATTTCCTCCCGACACTGTCCATCCTGATGATGCAGTTATTTGCGACGCCGATCATCTGTTTTTCCAGTGTTCATCTCTTTCTGTGGAGATTCTGTTTTCTATTCCTTTTTGTTGAGGCTTGGGCAAACTACTCCTTATTGTGCTCCTGATATCTTTTTTTTCCTTTCCCATTAGAGTTATTCCTGCTATTTATTCCGTTTTATCAAAAGATTTCCGATTGAATAAAAATATAACCGGCTTCTTTCCTTTCTATTTGTTTTTGGATAGACGAGTCCAAGTGGTTTAAAAAAAAAAAAAGAAAAGAAAAAAAAACAAGAAATAAGCGTTCCTCGATTCAAGTAGGCTTGTTTTTTTGTTTCTTTTCTTTTTTTTAATTTTCATTTATTACGGAAGTGGATTAAAAAACGGTTTATAAAAAAAAGTAATTGCTAATGAGGTGATTTATTTAATTTCCTTTAATAATTCGAGTAAATTTTACACTAGGATAAAACAAAACTTTTATAAAAATTTCTGGAACTGACTGCGCATTTTATCGGCAATTCTTAATTAGAGAAATGCACAGCCTAAAATTGTGTAACGATCAAAAGTAGTACTAAAACGGAGTCCACCATCCGAAAAAATTGATCCGCTATTAAACTAATTGAAGAAGTATTAATTCTGGGAAAACTATCGCAAGCATTAAAATCGACGACCAGTTTCACGCCAAATTATGAAATTCCACACTTATGTACACTCGTAAAATAAAACTACCACTTGGTGTCTGCAAGTACATTAGCTCATTGAAAACTCAAGTACGTGGGCTTAGTCGTTCACACGTTGCATCCAATACAGTAGAAATACACTCACACATAAATTTCGTTCTCAGTATCTGATAGATACAAGCTAAATCGTCGCACAATAATGTACATACTAGAATACCCATATATGTATGTATATGTATATATATATATATATATATATATATATATATATATATATATATATATATATACAGTTGGGCACGAGTTAATAATAGGCCCGTGGATAAGCGCAATCTATTTTAGATCAGCCGCAAGATAATGCCAAAATCCTTTATTTAAATAATAGTCATTTCTTAATTTGGACAGATCGCGCCGCGGGTACGATTTGCATCAACATTGAAACGAAACACTTGAAATATGTTACTTTACTCGAAATTGAAAACTGCATCTGAAGCTTCAAAATAGGCATTTATTGTTTAGAGTAAGACAATTTTTTATCACGGTGAAGTAGTTTTTTCTGGGCTGCCCAAATAGGACGCTTGCTTTAAATTAAATAATTAAAAATATTTACAAAAACAAATTTTTTTGTCCTTCAATAACTCTCATGATTATTTTCCCGCTCTTTAGGCTACTGCGTGTTAATGTTAATTCAAGAGGTATCTCGTAAATGTCTACATTTCCAACTCTCTCAAATATTCTTCAGCTTTCTTTTTTCACCACGAATTTGCTTTAATTTTCTTCTATCTCTTTCTACCTATCTTCTGAATTATCTCTTCTACGCTACCTTTGGAAGTCATACGATGCTCACAAGATTTAACAAAAAAAATACGGTAGAAAAATAATTCAAAATTTGTCATAATGCTGATAACTGAAAAACTTCGTTCCATTTCTAGGTTAACATTTTTATTTTACCGAAATGGGCAATCAGAAATTCTGGAAAAAAAAGCTATTTCTTCGGAATGTTTCATATAAATAAATAGAATTATAAAAATAAATTTATTGTACAACTTTCTATAAAAAGTCGTTAATGAAGGTTAAAAAATAATACGAATAATAATAATAATGCGAGGAGAACGATGAGGAAACGAAACCTTTCCTCGAAGAATTATTATCAGTAATGTAGGTCACTTTCTTCCACTTGAAGGATGTTATCTTTGTTATATTTTTTCTCGGATTCTTTTATTTTGGCCCATTCTTGCGTTTCACTTGATGCGAATATTAAATACATTACGCCGGCCACATAATGAATAATGCCAGTGATTAAAAACATTATTTGCCACTCGGACCTTCTCTGAAACCGTTAGAATATTAATTTTCAAAATGCTTTGTAACAATTTCATTGTCAACTATTTAACGTACATAAATAAAGATGTAAGTTATCAAAGAGGTGGAAAATTTATTTTGCATCGTGCGTCGGAAACGTATATTTTTTTTAAAAACGGTAAAGTGAAAAAAAGGTACATATATAAAAAAATAAACAATTCTACAGATTAAATTTTATTCCAAATACAGCAAATCTGTTCAATAGATTTCTAATCATTCCCCTAGAATTAAAGACCAATTGGTTCGTGATGGAATTTATTTTCCGTCCGCTAAATAAAATTTAGTTGTTACATTAATGAAGAATCGCTAAACAAGTATACTTTTTCCTTTTAATTAACGTAGTAGATAATTATGCGCTTATTTTTCCGAACAAATTCCGCTTTTTACTCGTTTTTAAAAAGGCAGTACATTTTTTCTCACTCACGACTGCGAGGTGTGTTAAAAGGATATTTTAGATCATAATTTTGTAAATCATCATCAGTTAATGTATAGGTCTGAATCAGACATGGGTAAACTTTTTATCGGGAAGGCTAGACAAAATAAAAAATTATCTAGGCGGGCCGAAAAAAAAAATTGAACGAAACAAATTTTTATAAGTGATAAACTTTATTTTTGATTTTTACATCGCACGCAACTTCTTATATTATATGCTGCAATGGTAAAAAAACTTAGAAAAAAAAGTTACAAAAATTGATTATTCTTTAGTTGAGTATGAAGGTGTATACGACAGATGAAACTGTGACAGAGCTTCTAAAAGTTGTTCATAATCTGGTAGAAACTGGGATAAGCTGATTTGCAGTAGTGAAGCTAAATGGTGGCCAGTCAATCAGTTTCTAACGCTATTTTTGCAAAGCTTCATGGATGCAAACATCGCAATTATCTTCCGAACGTGAGATTTTATGTTTGAAAAACTTGATTCTCACAGAGTCTCGCAGAATTAAATTTTAGTAATGTTGAGAAATAGTTGCTTCAATTCAGGCTTATATTGCAACTCAATCAATTCGAGCTGCAATTCTCGTTTGACTGATTCACAATCCACATTAGATGGCATGCTAAAAATGTCGAAGTCCTGTTCGATAACTTTGAAGTCTTGGAATTTTCGTTCAAATTCTTCATGAAGACATTTCAGGCTTTTTTCATAGCTCCTAAGTTTGTCTTCCCTAACTGCAACAGTTTTTAGTTTTGGAACATGAGTAAAGTCTTTCTTGACCAGTTGTTTGGAAAATAGATTCAATTGCATTTTGAAACCCCTGATACGACTCTAAATATCATGGATTAATTGATTTCTTCCCTGGAGTTTAAGGTTCAATTTATTAATGTGCCTGAGAAGATCTGTAAAAAATGCAAAGTCCGAAAACCATACAATATCTTTCAAATATTCACACTCGTCCATTCCTTGTTCTTCCATGAAAGAGATTATTTCGCCTTTGAGATCCCAAACTCGTTCGAAAACCCGTCCTACACTGAGCCGCCTTACTTTAGTGTAGTAAAGTACATTCGAATATTCAGACTGCAATGAGTCAAGAAACTCTCAAAATTGTCTAGGATTGAGTGCTCGTGAACGAATGCTATTAACAAGCTTAATAACAACATCAAGCACGTGTTTCATGTCTAGAGCAGATTTGCACGCGACTTTCTTGATGTATGACACGATGAAGAAACACAATTTCGTTCGAAGGAAATGATTCTCCTTAAATATGCCTACAAAACCAGATTTCGTCCCCGTCATATTCAGTGCTCTATCAGTAGTAATGTTACAAATATTGATCAAAGGTAATTTCAAAGACGTGATGATAGTTTCTTGAAATTCTTGAAAAATGTTTGATCCTCTTGTCGTTCCCTTTAATGAAAATTCTTCAGTAACACAAAAGTTGTCATCAATACCCCTCTTGTAGATATCAGTAACTGAGCTGTGCCAGTTATGTCCGTATACTTTCATCCGACGCAAAAGAACAGAATTTAAGCTCGCTCATCTTTGACTTTAGTTGTCAGACAAACTGCTTATCAATTACTTCCAATACTAAAAGTAATTGTTTTTCGAGAAAAACTTACGGCCTCAAAATCCTTTGTTTTGTCAGGACACAAAATGTCACATACTTGGAGCATACAATTTTTTACAAATTCGCCGTCAAAAAATGCTTTGTTACTTTTTGCAATATTGTATGCTACAACGTAATTGGCATGTGTAGCTAGCTTTAGAGAACAGCTTTGTGTTTTAAAAATATTTTGCTGATCTGACAGTTTTTTTATGTAGAGCTCCTGCTTTTTGCTTCCGTTCTTCTTCGGCGATAGTTTCATAAGTGGCGTTGTTATGTTTTGCCGTGAAGTGTCGTGAGAGGTTGAACTCTTTGAATATTTCATTGCAAATAAGGCGCACAGGTTTATATCCTTAATAGGCTTGAAAAAGTATTTCCAAGTCCACTCATGTTCAAAAACACGACATTCTGAATCAACTTTACGTTTTTTACTTGCCATTGTAACGATAAAAAATTTCCAAAAAAAAAAAAAAAACTACCAACAAAGCAAAGCCAGACACACCGCCGCAGAGGTGACTTGACAATAACTACGCGATTGTCCGAACTACACTGACCCTGAGAACAGACGAAACAAAAATAGTAGCGCCTGATTCATTCCGAACTTAGCCGAGCAACACATAGCCACGCTACCGATCCACAGACATCTACTACAGCACTACGCAACTCAGTTAATATTAGATGCGATAATACCGTACTTGAAGTGCAATGAGAAGGAAATCGATATTCTATTCTAGCTACGCAGAAAATACATTTTGTTCTAGGGGTTAGTGTTGTAGGGGTTATTCAAAACCATGTCGCGGGCCGGATATACTAGCCCGAAGGGCCGCACTTGGCCCGCGGGCTGTATTTTGCCCATGACTGGTCTAGACGATGACGATCATGAATAATAGATGCTGAAAAATTCGCAAACTATAGGAAGAATTTTGGGCGAGCAATTTTTTTTTTTCAGGCAAGGTACCAAAAGTTCCATCTATCGTCCACATGTAAGATCTTTGGCTTGGTATAAATGCAGTCACAGTACCAAGCCGAAAAATAAAAATCTGGATGAATGAAAGAACAACAATGAATATGAGAGGCTGATACCGTACAAGGGGAAGAGAAAAACATTTTCATCTATATTCAGATATTCCTGTAATATTTGTATAAGAGAGACTCGCATTAATTGCAAAAAAAAAAAAAAAAAAAAAAAGAAAATCACATATAAATAAATGATTGCTGTATTTATATTTTAAGTTCACAAATCACTACTAATTCGTAACTTGGCCTAACTAAAAAAAGATCATTTTTGTTGCTTTTTTTAATAGTTTTATTACTAAAAAAATGATACTTTTATTTTTATTTGATATAAAAGTAACAACAAAATCTTGCTTCAAAAAAATAAACGAAAATTATTAAGCGAGAAAAGTTATTAACGTAATTATTAAATTTACCAAGGCCGTGTCCACGGGAGGGTTTTTAGGGTTAACCCCCTCCCCCCCCCCATGAGAACTGAAATAGTTATTATAAATACACAAAAATCTGAAAAAAATCAAAAGTTTAAAATAAATATTGATGATTTTTTAGGGTGTTCTTAACTACCTTTAAAAGAAAAAAGAAAAAATATGCTCCATACTTTTTTGCTACTTCATTAATATTTTACGCAAAATTTTTTACTACGAGTATAATTAATAACATATGTGTAATTTTTATTAATGTGTTTATACAGTAATTTATTTATGTAAATTATTAATATATAAATCAAAATGATATTAATAGTACGAATATTAGTGAAATATGTATTGTTATTTATAAAATTAATATATGAAGAAAATTTTATTTTTTCCGTTTAATGGTAAAAACCTTCTAAATCTTTTATTCGAAATAATGCAACTTAATCCGATAGAAATGTCTTTTTCAGCAATATCTGTAATAATAGTTTTCTACCTAACGTTAAGAGACTTAAGACTTTTAATTGTGAAAACTAACTGAACTGTAAAGGAAATTGTTTCATTGACCAATTCTTCACTTTTCCGAAAGTCAGTTGTTGGTAAAATCGGAACAGAAAAAAAACTATTTACTTAAACTAATTTAAAAGAGGTTAATTTTGTATCAGAACATATTTTCACGGCGATAAGTATCTATATAATATAATTAGTATGGTGTAGAAATCATTAGATGTATGGGAACTCGTCGTCAAGGCTATACAGCCACCTCGACGCGTTGTAATTACCTTTTTATGGGCCGATCTGAAGTCAAGGCTGTATATATATATATATATATATATATATATATATATATCAGTAAATTGTGGGACCCGGCGGTACTTCGAGGGAACACAGAACGAAAAACAGCCCAAATTGCCGCAGACATGGTCAAAAAAGTGACCACAGATTTCAACAAGCGGCTGATCGAGAATGGCTATTTGAGCAATGTCGTTTTTAAGGCGAAATAATTTTCTAATACGCAAATAAAAATTGCTCGTTAGAAAATTCTTTTATATTCGTGTCTATCTGTTTACAAATTTGTACACTTAAAAAGTACTTGTTATAATTGTCATTTATTACTCCCCATCTTTCACACGATACTAAGAAGCAGGTAAAAACTGCTTAAAAGTACTTATTAGAAAGTGCTCACTATTCCAAAGATACAGCGCATAATATTTGTGTTTTCTTTATGTACACTAACCGAGCGCCATCACGTGAACTTTCTGTATATTCGCAGTGTGCGGCAGCAGCATATACTATCCGAACGAAATACAACTAATCTAACGCCACGGTATCTGGCTTAGGTTCCACATAAACTTAGTGTATCGTCTTTAAATATTTTTTTTTTTTTTTTTCGTTTATTATAAATACGAATCTATTTTTACAGAAGCATTGATCGACTGAAAATATCTTTATTTTTTTTTTTTTTTTGTTTCTGGCGAAACTAAAATATAACTGAATAGCGAAAATAATCCGAAAATTTAGTAGATATCAGATAGAAAATATCGCGTCATGTATGACTTTTTTGATATTTATCGGTAAAGTGGAGAGAAATGTAGAAAATTCAGAAAAATAAACTTCTTGTTTAGATTAAAGCGCGTTATAAACGTAATTTTAATGTATACGAAATTAATAAGAAACGAAACCTGATAGGAAAAATAAATATCACTTCTAGATTTAGCGCGCAGTAAAATCAGATATTTAACAATATTTTGAAAAATATTTTATCCGTCACGATGTAGCATACATTTAACAGTTAAAACTTTTTTGCCTTACGATATAAATGAGAAACTTCAAATTAAAGACCGATATTTCCACATATAAAATTGATGATTATGTTAGTTCTCGCATTTTGACGCATTAACGTTGAGCGGTATTTTCAACAAAGAGAACGGTTTGATCAGAACAAATTAAGAAACCGTCGTTTTTGTCTGTTAATATCTGTTTATATCAGCTCTTCAACTCGAATTATTAAATTTCAAACGAATATTGATAACAAAAATTATACCGAATCCCAATTCAGACATTACACGTTCTACTTATGATCACTTTTTTTGTGATTTTTAATATGTATTATTAATTTACGTTATTCGTATTATTTAGAAAACGTTACGGAACATTGTTGTTTTTTTTTGTTTTTTAGGCTTTAAAAACAAATTCCACCTATTGTCTAAGGTTACTGGTTGTCATGGGCGAAGAAATGCTCTCGTTTTTAACGATATTTTTTTTTAAATTGTGAGCACATCAGCACAGGACATTTACCCAACATTTAACGATGTACGGTCGATGTAAATTTCGAAAAAGAAATCGAGAAACACTGGTATAATGAAATAAATTGACCTTCAATAGTTGAGTAGAGTTTTTAAGTATTACTGAAAATATTACCCCCCCCCGTATTTGGTTAACTGCTTAAATATCTTTGAACTTAGTTATGCATTAAATAATTTCCACGTTTACATTTAACTTCGTTAAATTAATTCAAAACTAAAATTACCTTATTAGTAACAATGTAACCGGCAACAATAGGAGCTATGATACCAGAAGTACATGCAATGGTACTGGAGATACCAAATAGTATACCGCTATAATGTCGAGCAATGTCCACATAATTTGAGCTGAAATCAAAGGGATAAAAAGCGCACATTATATTTCGTATTTAAAAGTCTATCTCATATAATTTATGACACACTTATCTCGAAAAATGTAGAGGACGGGTTATATTATCATTATTATTATTTTATTATACAAAACATTTTAGGGGAGTATTAATATTGGATAATATTAATTAATATGTGATCTGCTTGTTCGGAACCCTAAAATTAGATTGAAATTCTTGAAATTACAGAGTTCAAAGTAACTAAAATTTTAAAAAAAAAAACATAATTCGCGACAATTTAAAAAAAAACTAAAAAAAAAAAACGAATTATTTCCAATAAATATTTGATTTTAACGCAAAAAATTTGTTAATTAAAAAATACATTTTAATGATCGACTTCAAACAAATTAGTTTAAAGAAGGTTTATTTTTATTTTTTTTTTTTTTTTTGTTACTATTAATAAAAACGGTCAACTATAAAGGGTAAAAAAGTTTTTTTGGTGTACTGTGCACAGTTGACGTTCAAACATATATTTAAAATTTTTATTTTGTATAAAATTGTATCGTTTAATATTTTAGATCGTTGGTCTACAAGCACTTTTTATCGGAAGCTTGATATTATTTTTTCTTTCGTTATGTTTTTGGTTAAACTTATAATTAACGGATTTTTAATTTTGGTCGGCGACGATTTTTTCACCTTTTAATTTTTTAAATTTTTTTTGTTTTTCTATCAGTGAAGTCTGTAATTTTGTTTAAAATGATTCCGCCCGTATCATTATTCACTTTATTTCCGTTTTTATTTTGTTCACGTCCCTTTTATCATAAAAATATACCTTTTTAACGAAAATTTTCATAGATTATCTGATAAAATTACATTAAATATTTTAGCTAAAAATTTAACATTTTGGTTCCTCTGGCAACGAGTAAAATTCATTTTTGTTTGTTAAGTTGTTCTCAATTTGTATATAGGTTGATAACACTTTATACGGGGAAGAAAAATCGACATGTCACCATAATAATAATATTTTCGCGTGAAATTGTTAAATTTATTCCATTTTTAATAAAAAATAATTTAATACAATCCTCACAACAAAGTGACGGTGCTAAGCGGGCAACATCCGTGACCGATGGTAAATAATGCTATGGCGATGTAAGGCGATTTCATTGACGTTACGAAAAAGAAAATGGTACCAGGAATAAATGTTCCTATGCTGTTCATTGACTTCCTTACCTGAATGTGAACAAAAATATAAAGGTAAAAATGTTAGTACTACCCCTGTTACGTGGATAAAAAGAAGAGGAATTCCAATATTACGGATATAAAAAGTTTGTTTTATATTCAAAAAAATCCACAAATGTTTCAACATATTCACGGTGTCTCGTAGTTAAGATACACATATATACCAGAGTAGTGGAAATTTTTTTTCTTCTCAGGTAATCGGCTATTAATCCACAAATCAGGTGAAGAGCAAATGTCGCGCAAAACGGTATGGCCGTTAAATAGCCAGCATCTTTTATTTCAAACTTCCAGATATCTGAAAATATTAGAAACACAAAAATTGACCCATCGTAACATAGAGAATATAACGGTGAATATTTTCGTTTTATTTCTGTTTTAAAGACGAATGCAAAATTCGATTTACTAGATATGTACGCACACGCTTAAGGAATTGTAATAAACGGGACCATATATAATGTGACTTTTATTTATAAAAAAAAGCAATTTTAACTAACCCGTTAGAACGGTAGGCAATAACGTTAACAGTGTGAATACTCCCCATGCCTCTGCAAAATGGCAAAAGATAATAGCCCAGACGCATTTCGACGTTATCATTGGAATCCACGGACACGACGACTGCAAAAAAAAAAAAAAACGATGATAATTAAACTGATAGCGACATCTTTAGCTAGTTAATTTAAATTTATAGTTTTACATTTACTCACAAGATAGCGGTACACGTAAAATAACTATTCTTCAATACACGATTAAAACCTTTACCGCTCCATCTATCTAAAAACGGTAAGATTAACATTAGAGGGCTGCGAAAAGTGTGCTAAGAAGATAACGTACATAACGGTTAATCCTGTTCTTTTGATTGTTCTTTTTCCCTTCTTCATTTTTCACCGTCACTGTTAAGTTGGACGTATGTTTGCGAACTTCCGGCTTACCATCTTTCATTTCGATATTTTGATTGCCTGAACATGCTCACCTAGTTCATGATTGATTAATGCCCTGCCATACGTGCCTTCCTTTTCTATTTTTGTCTTTTCCACACTGTTTCGCATTATTAATCCATAACCAACTAGATTCTTCAAATTAGAAGCTTAAAAATGTTAATATTTATTTCTGCTTCTCTAACTTCATTTCCAGTAAATGTAGTGTGGTTCTTTGATGACAAAGCATTTTGAACCCGTTTATTCTGCAGAAGCATTCAACATTAGGAATCTATAATTAACCGGGTATAACTGTTGCTTTTAACAATGATAATTAATAAGAGATTTCCTGTTGTCGCAATTTTAAAAAAGCGTTCACGAGCGTACAGTATTCGCCGAATTAAAGAGCAAAAAAAAAGTAGTCGGTCTAAATAATTATTATTGCCGCGCCATGATAAAGTTAAATTCCCCCTGATCTTTTCAATTTCCACCTATGCTGCAGTACCTTGACGATAAAGTCAACGGAGGCTAAACGAATAGGTGCTTTCAAGATTTCGGTCTACAGACGAGTATTACGGCTGTCATGAACCAACCCACAGGACAAACGAGTCACAATAATAAAAGAATTGCTGATAACCGAACGACTCACGTATAAGGTAAATAAAAATATAGTGCGATATTTCGGCCACATAATACGACGAACATCATCTTTGGAAAAAAAAACTATTCTACAAGGAAAATCGGAGAGGGTCGAAGACCACACGGAAAATGCCCGATGCGATGGAAAGATCAAATAACGATATTATCCGGGAAGTCGGTAATACAAATACAACGCCAGGCTGCAAAAACCGGGACTATTAGAAACGCATCGGAAAGGAAGTTACAGGCAGTCATAATGCCATCAAGTCTTCTAGAAGAACAAAGGAATACGAAGAAGAATGATGATAAAGTAAAAAACGAAAAGAGAGGATAATAGGAAATAAAATCGCAAACATGATGATCAGAGTAATACTAAGAAATATGAAGTCAGTTGCCAAAAATAGGTATCGGCAATTTTTATTTTTGTTTGTTTTTTTTTCCGATTTTTATTTAATAATCGAATTTTTTCAGTAGCTTTGGGAAAACTAGCCTATTCGCAAATGTTCCCTGATTTGTATCAAATGAAGAACTCAGACGGGATCTTCGAATTCTACTAGCAACGGAAGTTTTCAAGTCACGCTATAAGACATTCTGTAGTAAACTAAAACGAACATAATTTAACCTCAAGCGTGGTAATTATAAACTAGCCGGTATTTATCAAATTTCAGACTAAAACGTCCGACATTAAAGATTTAATGCAGAATGCGTCGTCATGTCGTTAATGTGTAGTATTGCGTAATCAGTAGGTATAAGCTCCTATTAATTTATAATTTACTTCGAAACATCATCGCAAGGCTTATACATTATTTCGGTTGCACTATTGCAGACTAGAGGAGAAAGAAAATAAAAATCAACAACATCAAACAGTTTTCTATAAAATAATATACATCGATATAAAAAAAAAAAAAAAAAAAAAAGACTTTTAGTTATTATCATCCGCGCTAATGAAGATAATAATTTCTGTTTCATTTAGTTTTTAACGCTTTTTCGTTTTTTAAACTGAAATTAATTCTGCTTTTGACCAAATTCTATATTGAAGATGAGTGATTTTCAGTTTTAAAGGGATGTTTGTGTAGGAATTACATCTTTACGAATAATTTAACCGATTGCTTATCGAACAACTATTTTATTGAATATATTGATACGGACTTTGTTAATACAGAGTTAAATAATATTCGTCAATAATGGTGATAGCTAATAAAATTAAATGGAATTATGAAGTTTGCAGTTATCTTAGTTTCAGTGAAGTTTCTTGCAACGCGTTTTTATCGCTGACAATAATATCAAATTTAAAATGCTAGATCTAATGTGACGAAAACAGAATTTCCAGTGGGTTTGGCATCAGATTTTGGTAAGGACAGTGCGCACATTATAAGTCTAAATTAATATAGTTCCTTGCTTTATATATGTAGCTACGGTTGAACGAAGAATATTTACCTTTAAAACGGCACATACAAAATGCAAGGATTATCATCTCACGCGCTAATTTATTGAGGAACAAAAACGGTTCCTAGAAAGTGAGTCATATAATTATTTTTCGGAAAAAAGAAATTAATCGGAAGGATTTTAAATTTCGAGGTGCATAAAAATTATTAAGAAACATTGAACACAAAGAGGCATAAACAGAAACGGAGAAAACACAAGCATAGTATCATTTAATGCGTATCATTTAAAAACTGGTATAAAGATAATGATTACCAGTTAGTATTGCGTTGATAGCAGAAGTTTAAAAAATATTTTGCATGAAAGAAATTATTATAAAGATATTGTTTTTTGTTCGAGATAAGTAATTTCTTCGAAGACAGTTATAAGAAAATTAATTTTTTAATGACAATTTTGCATAAATATGGCCTTCTAGAAACTGCGGTTCATTTATATATCAGTCACTATCGCAGCTGAAAATAATTTCAAACGGTGTTGTGTGAATGTAACGGGCATCCCGTATTTACGCGGTAAACTTTTAAAATTTTTTCTTGGGAAAGTGTAATGTTCTTTTTTTTTTATATAATATGTTTATATATGTATACTGCACTTTTCCATAGTGCCCCGCACCCAATTAAGTTTTAGTGCATACATATTAAATTATTATTATATTTGAAATATATTATATACTTAATACTAGAAACTTTTAATATAAATGCATATTATTTTTCTTCTTTTTCTTCTTCTTCTTCTTCTTTGATTAACGTGCCGTGTACTGCCGCCTAGGCCAGAGGCACGGATAAGATAAGAGTTAGATGGAGTGGAATAGATTAGTGGTCTTGAGAAAACGTAGGAGGCGTTCATCAATTGTGTCGTGGCGGTCAGATAGGATTTCGGAAAGGTTGGACGACTGGAGAATTTGTACTCTGTATGAATTATAGGTTGGACAGCTGACGAGTAAATGTTGAATTGTGACAGGAGAATCGCAATTCGAACACAGTGGAATAGGTTGTCTGGACAAGAGGTGACTATGAGTAATTTCGGAATGACCTAGGCGGAGTCTTGTGACAACGATTTCATTTCTTCGATTGGTGAATAATGAAGTTTTCCGTGGTCCAATAGTATCTCGGATTGAGCGCAGCTTGTTCGTGTTTGGGATGTTGGTCCACTGTTTTTGCCATGTTTGAAGTGATTTTTGCAGTAAATGGGCTTTTAGATCCATTGGCGGAATTTCAATGTTCGGTACCGGAAAGAACAATGAGCGTTCTTTTGCTGCCGTATCCGCGAATGAATTCCCCTGGATCCCAACGTGTGATGGGATCCATGCGAACGAAATACGGATACTTGTACTACAAAAATTTGCGAATAATTTCCTTGGCTATTGGATGTTGGTGAAGAGAGTTGTATTTTTGAACTGATGTGATCGCGTGCAATGAGTCTGTACATATGAGGTGTGGGGAATGAGGATCGGAATTTATTACATTTTCTATTGCAAGTTTTATAGCAAATAGTTCCGCCGGAAGAGAGTAACGAAGAATAATTTTTTTATCGGATGCTATTCCACAACCTGTGCCTCGAGGTGTTTTGGAGCCGTCAGTAAAAACTATTTTGCAACTGTCATATTTGCTGATCATGCATTGATATGCGGAACATAGAATGCTCGGACATGTTTCTCTTTTTGAGAATTGCTGGAGTTGAAGATCTATGTCAAGATGCAGGTTTACCCATGGAGGCGTTGGTGCTGTGGTTAGTTGATATGTCAGCGGTAAAGTGAATTGCTTCGAATCTAAGATTTCAGTAACTTGCTTATAAAGAGTGAGCACCGATGTATGGGGTGATGGTTCGAAGTGAGTTCAGCGAAGGAAGGTTAATGGACGACTTAAGACGAATCCACGTGTTTAAAATGCTCCGGTCTCTGTAAATATTGAGAGGAGGAATACCAGCTTCACAAAGAACGCTAACAGATGGAGAAGTAGGAAAAGCGCCAATAGCGAGTCTCGCAGCAGCATGATGTATTGTATTGAGTGAGTTGATGATATTTTGATTAACCGAAGAGTAGATTACAGCGCCATAGTTAAGTCTTGATTTAATCAGTGCTTGGTAGATTTTCAACAAGGAGGAACCATCTGAACCGTACAATGTGCTAGCCAGTTTACGAATTAAGTTTAGTTTTTTGGTGCAGCCTGTTTTTAGTTGGTTGATATACGATTTCCATGTAAGTTTTTCATCCAGAATGATTCCTAAATATTTATTTTTAAGATACCGGAATTGTTTAACTATAACTTTGAGTCTATAACACATTGTCTCTTTTGTTCTCCTTTTACTGCTCGATTATTAAACCAACTAATATTAGAGTGTTCTTTTTTCGCTCTCCAACGCACTAATTTCCACATCACGTCTCCGCAGTTATTACTAACACGTCTTCCACTACCGCAAACACTATTCAATTTCCTTCGGAAATTAATTTATTCTACATAGCCTTTAACAATCTTATTGTGATTTTTATTAATAATTCCAATAGCTACAAAGAAACACTTTACATAACTGAAGTAACAAAAAAAAAAAAAAAAAGTATATAATTTTATAATTTTTAATGTCACAGTTATCACGTGAAGAACAGATGAATTTTCTTTTCTTCAAAATTCTCGATTAAAACGAATTGTTTTTTATAATTCCTAAACTATTTTTGTAAATTTTAATACTTTTTAACCGGCTTCAAAAAAGGAGGAGGTATTCAATTCGACCGTGTTTTTTGTTTTTTTTTTATATGTGTTACCTCAGAACTTTCTTCTAGGTGAACCGATTTTGATGATTCTTCTTTTATTTAAAAGGTAACGCTTCTCATGTGGTCCCATTTAAATTTGATCAATATCTGATCTCGGTAGTTTTTGAGTTATCCTTAATAATGCGGGAGATTGAAGCTTTTTGGATGCTTTTCATTCATGATTAGTTTCAACGTCAAGTTAGATTTATTGACTTAAAATATTATAAATTTTTTCCAAATTACCATGGAAATATAGCTTTTGCTGTTTTTACCGTGGAAATGCAGTTCAAAATAAAGAAATCGATTTTTTTTTAAGTATTAAGTATGGAGAATAATGTGAAAAAAATTAAAGTATAACACCAAAAATTCTAAAATAAAATGCTTTTTTACAAAAAATAAATACCGATTCAAGGTTTATTATAAGAATTTAAAAATGCACTAAAAAGTAAAAAACAATTACTCCCGATAAAAAATATACATATATCAGAGTGATATACACTTAAAGGTGATATCGTAATTCTTATACAACATTAATACCTTAATCAGAGTCGGCATCAAATTTATATTAAAATAATAATTATGAACTGCATTAAATTTTCATTAAATTGTTCCTAGATATTGTGTAATATGAATTTGATGCCGACTCTAATAAAAATATTAATGCTGTATAAGAATTACGATATCAAGTTATATCACTCTGATATTTATTTTTTATCGGGAGTAATTTTATTTTTTACATTTTAGTGCATTTTTAAATTGTTATAATAAACCTTGAAGTCGGTATTTATTTTTTGTAAAACAGCATTTTTTCTATAATTCTTAAATCATTTTTGTAAATTTTAATAATTTTTTTTTATTTAGGAAAGTTTTCAAGGACAAGTAAAAGAAACAAAGCGACTTGAAAAGAAAAAAAGCTTTCTGGAAAAATATGTTTTTCTCCGATAATTTGCTGCATTGAAAACGGCATTTAATTTAAATAGAGAAATATTTACTGTAAGTGCAATTGTGTGTGTATACTTTCTTATCTTATCTCCTCTTATTTTTTATGAGCATTTTCGCCAATTCACTTAACGTCTATTCAAAGCAAAAACCAACGCGGGATTGGCGAGCCGTCTCGCCGATCAACACGCATACGAACACTCAGCTTATTAATACACCCTCCACCTTCACCCCAAAAACAATATGGATATAGTAAATGCTGCATCGTAAGCTGATAAAATCAATGCACCCATCACCGAATTTCCACAGATATCGTTTTTAACTGTATTATGGATTATCGTGTCAGAGACTGCCTAGTAACCCTTACAAAAATATAGTCACGGCTTCTGAAGTTAGTAAAAATCGAATGATAATTCATCTCAAATCAAAGAAGCTGATTAACTACTTCTTTATCGATCACGGTGGATTTAAAATAGAATCAAATTTCATAAAATGTCGTAAATTAATCACTGCTATGAAAAAAATCATCATGTCACATGTAAACACCGTCATACCAAATGACGTCCTTGAAGAATGTATCAAAACAGAATTTAAGCTTGAATTAGGTTCCAAAGTGATCTACTTGCTATTAAACCATCACGATCTGATTTATGGCCATATAGTATGTTGTCGACGCCAATTCTTCACAACCACGGAAGTAGAACCGTACAGTACACTAATGAGGGAGCTGAACTAGAAGAAGATAATATAGAAGCAAACCAAATGGAAACCGATACACCAGACACAGCGGAATCTACATCACTTCCACCATCAACACGAACCATTCCCTCAGAAGTTCATAATTCACAGTATAATCAGCCTATAAACAATAGTTTCGACACTGATTCTTTCCATCCTCTTCCAATCGAAACTTTAAAACGTTCTCTTTCATTTACCTCGTCCCCGCCTCTCAACCTAAGAATCTAACTCTGAATAATCTATCCGGAGGACACAAAAAATCTACAAAAAAAAAAAAAAAATCCAAAATTGACGTAACAAAAAATAACCAAACAGACAACGAAAACGAAAGGACAGAAAGAAAGAATAAAACAGATTCCGAATCTGATGATTCCTCCTGGAGAAGAAACAACATTGCTCAAGACAATTTTCGTCTCACTCAAAAACCACATTTGTACCAATTCGCACAGCAATTTATTTCGCAAACTTCAGGTCATCCGTTGATATGGTAGAAGGACCGAACGCCAAAAACGCCATTCAAGTAATGGAAGATTTTAATATCACAAACACTCTGCCCTCGTCGAAATTTTTAAAGAAAATTACCCCCTTTTAGCTCATAAAGAAACGAAAATGAAATTTATCACGAACAGGCTAAAATCCTAGTCTGGGCCCGAATCTATCTAAATAATAATGAAAATCGTAAATTTGAACCTCAATAGTATTCGCAAAACAACCTGAACTGCAAACTATTATTACAAAAAACAACCCCGATGTAATCCTCCTCCAGGAAACATTGCTTAAATCTTCAATCTGAAACACTATACTCTTCTCAGAAAAGATTTAGACCCTGAATCTATAGCAAACAGTGGACTACTATTGCTACCAAAAGCAACCTTCCTATCGAGCCAATCAACCTTATAACTAACCGGTAAGCCGTAGCTGTTAAAATATGAACTCCAATAAATAACACTATATGTACAGTGTATTTGTAACAATCTGACGACGTTTTCTGCGACTGTTTAGATCAGTTGATAAAACGATTACCCACTCCTCTCCTCATGCGCAGAGACTTTAATGCTCACAATACGATCCGGTGTTCAAGATTTTCTAACCGAAGAGGAAAATATATTAAGAAGCTGCTGGGCAGATTTTACGTAGCTGTATTAAACACTAGTAGAGATACTCACATTTCTATTTGTACAATGGACCACTCTCAGCTATTGATTTATTGTTTTGTAGCCATTCTCTTGCCCACGTAACAAAGTGGAAACTCCCCTTGCATCTCTATTTGGAAGTGATCATTTCTCTTTGCAGATAGCGGTAGAATTTTCAGAAGACAACGATAATATCAAAAAATTCCAAAGCTGGAGACTTAGAGACGCTGACTGGGAATCTTTTATCCACTAAATAAATCTAAAACCACCAGAAAACGCTGACGATATTAATAAAATTAATAAGTATATAATGAATGCTTCCGGTAGCATTCCAAAAAATAGTCCGCGAGCAACACGTAGGCAAACGGTATGGTGGATGTAGCAAAGCGGTTAAGGAAAAAAATAGACTCCTATCTAAAGCAAAACGACATCCAACACAAAAAATAACCTCAAAAACTTCAAAATTGCTGGTGCAAAAACGTCTCTTCAGAGAATCGAAAAAACAATCACGGATTCAATTTACGCCAAAGTTCAGTTCCAGAGTACTCCAATCAAGACGGTATGGAACAAGGTCAAAATGATAACCCCCCCAAAAAAAAGCTTCTCAACGATCTCGTCGATTTAAACTGATCCTGATCTAATATTCAACAAATTAGATATCGCTGAAAACCTGGCCAATCACTTCCAAAAAAAAAAAAGCATCCGCCACTGAAGAGTCTTTCAAAATTATTAAAAGGAACAGCGAACGCCAACAATTACGTCCCTCTACCTCATTTATGCAGGAGTTGAATCTTCCTTTTACCTATGCTGAATATGCCTTGAAACATATGAGATCATCAGCTTCCGAGCCTGATGACATTCATATCAAAATACTCAAAAAACTCCCGGCACAATCCTTAAACACAATTCATCAATTTCTCAACCTAATTTGGACGTCGGGAAAAATCCCAAATGCTCGGGAAAAGGCACACGTAATTCCAATTTTAAAATCTGGAAAAAAACCCTACCCTCTCTCGACAACTACCGTCCATTTTCTTGGCCAATTTTCATTATGCAGACTGTTAGAGAAAATCGTAAACGCTGGTCTTATCTGGATTTTGGAGACTTGTCGACCCAATGCAGTTCATTTTCAGATCGCAGAGATACACGATGGACCACCTGGTAAAATTACATCAGAAAATTTGCGACCGCTTTGTCTCCAATCAGTACATTATGCTCAAAAGTTTCGACTTAGAAAAAGCTTTCCATCGTATTTGGCGACATAAAATCATTCAAACCCTGGTAAATCAGGATATAATCACAGGAAACATGTTTAATTTCGTAAAAGATTTCTTGACAGATCGAACGTTTTAGATCCGGATCGAAGATGTCTTACCGTCCCTTAGAATACAAGAAAAAGGCACGCCTCAAGGCTGGGTAATTAGTCCGATTTTATATTTTATAGTTAGCATTTCCGACCTGACCAAAATCATTTAACCGCCCGTTAAATATTTTCGCTGGCGGCCTCACAATATATATATATATATATATATATATATATACACATATATATATATGATATGTGCAAATCCTAAAATTTTGAATAAACGCCCTGAATTTTACACAACTGTATGGAAAAAAAAGCAAAACACATAGCCTTTAGATACGAGTGGCAGAGTAGACTTCAAGTAACATCTTCGGCCATCGACGTACTAATTAAAACCCCTCCGTGGAACACCAGCATACAACAACATGAACAATTTAGAGCCCAGATAAGAAAAAAGTAACCAAAAATTCAAGAGCCAACTAAAAAAAAAAACATATATACTCCGCTTATTAATATGAATGGAAGCGAAAAATTGTCTAACTCAAAAACTGTTCAAAATTAAGCAAAAACCTCGGGCGACGGAGTACATCGCACAGATATAATAACCGTCACGAAGAAGCAATACTAGCGCGCCTATAGGCCGCTGCATTTTCACACATAAACACCTATTCCAAAAACAACCAAAACCCATTTGCGACGTATAGTACCAGTAACGGTGGAACATTTCCTCGCCCCTTACTACAAATTTCAACAAGAGAGATCCGCGTGTTTCGAGGACGGTGCTGGTTTGCCCGAAATTCTGGCGCACAATGAAACGGTTTGTAACAACATTTCTTTAAACTTTTGAAGCTCACCAGACTTTTCCTACTTACGTAGTATCAGTTTTTTCTATTTTCTTTCAGTTTTATAATCTATTATTTATAAAAACTTCTTAGCGTCGCAAGTGGCCCTGGCTGCCGAGCGACTTTAAATAAATATATTTAAAAAAAAAAGAAATTTTCTGAGGCGACGATACGTTTTTACATACGTTGTATGTTACTTAAAAAGTGATTAAAACAAAAAAAAATCTTTGAAAGATTAGATTTTTGTATGAACAGAAATGGAAGATATCAAAGGCGACCAGCGCAGGAAGAACAGCAACGAGGAAAACAAGAATGTAGGTCGCACAATAAGGGGCAGGAAAACGAAAATTTAAGAATTAGAAGAACTGAGCGCTCCTGAAAAAGAATTGAACACTATCAAAAAGAATATGTTCGGCGTTTCCAAACACAACCAGTAGAGAGGCTAGTGGTAACTGTAGAACAACTAAAACAGCATGAAGGTACTATGGCTTAAAAACGCCGGTAAAAGTGATGGGGATGATAAGAAAACGATGCTAGTAAAAGAAACCTGAAGGCGAGCTAAGGATTCAGGTTGAACAGACGGATGAAACGAATGATTATTAAGAAAGTAGAAAGTGTTTATATCCGATGACAAAATCTAGGATAGTCAAAGAATCAGCATTTCGTAATCATCCTTTTTGGCGGTTAATCATCGTGTACTGTAAGCGGGGCTTTCGAAAGTGTAACAAATAATCAAAAATTTTAAAAAGTCTTCTATAAAGACTCTGCTATACTTTAGTTTGTGCGTGGCTGTCTAGATTTTTTGGTCATACTCATACTTCTTTTGATTTCAGGTCTGCAAGTTCCACATATTTAATATTGTTACTCTTAGAGGTTCTCCTTTTATTCGAATATCGGATGTTAGATGAAGTAACCCGACGACCGGTATTTCAGCTCCTCACCTTTTCTGTTTTTTTTTCTTTTTCACTGACAATGTTACTTCTAGCTCAGTACTCACCTACAGAACTGTATCCATTTTTAAGCGTAAATGTGATATTCTCCGCCGCCAACCATTAGCCGTTGTTTCATTACTCTCTCAATTAAATCTGTTTATTACACGTATCATGCGGAAGTGGCGGCGTACTGCTTGGTATCTCGCTTCATCTAGAAGCCTTCAGATAATTCTTCGGCAATCGTGACGCTGCTCTATTTCCTCTGTAATACGTTTTCGCTTTAATCATAGAGCAGCTTTTCTTCGTCCCGTTTTCGATTTTATATTCTTTCGTCTCTCTACCGGATTCTTCATGGTTTATGATATGAAGTTTTCTTTGAATGTTCTTTTTTTTTTTCCATAGGAGCGCTCTCCTCTGTACACCAAATTCTTATAGCTCTCCTACCGTTTATTTTGCGTCATACATACTTTTACTTCCGTATATGATGCCGCCGCTTTTCGATTTCTCCATTTTCCCCATTTATTTTAATCTCCCTTCTTCTTTACGTCGTTGTCTTTAATTCTTAGTTGCTGACACACTAGCATTGGGTTCTCAGAATGAAACCAAAAAAAAAAAAATTAAAGAGTATAGGTCGAAATAAACAACTGTTCAATTAAATTACAAACTCAGGTTACTCGATGTCAAAGAGGCCCATTTATGATGGTAGTAAAAAAAGAAGGAAAAGAGGATTTTTTCGTTTTGGGGCGATCTGCTTAACAAACGGTTAAATTAGCGGTCACTCAATTTTCCCCGCTAAATGCTGTTGGAATATAAAGTCTTAAGAGAAGGTGAATAATAACTTTTTAACACATTCAAAATATGTTGGATGGATCGTTGAGTACTGAGGACTTTAAGCGGGGGACGAGCCGAACATTATCGAGATAACCGCATATTGTAGAGATAGGAAACACCGCATTATTTCAATACGAAAGTAGAAAGCTTAACTGCGGTAAAAAAAATCGTTGTTCCATTACGGCACAAGAGGACAACTTTTCCAGAAAATAACAGTTTTATGCAATTATTGTTTTAAAACTTTTACGCGACAAAGTTTAAATCAGTCTCATGAGAAAAAAAAAAAAAATTTGAATGTTACTTGTGTAGTATTAAACTTTAAATAAAGATAGTTTCTAACTAATTCTAAGTAGTAATAATTGCATAGTTGACAAAATTAAATATGCGAAGTGTATATTAAAATTTTTAAAGATAAAAATAAATTGTTGAATATGTGTCAAATATAGCGTAACAGGGATTACACAATAGACTATTATTACCGAATAATATGAATTAACCGCAATAAATAAAATATAAAAAAGATCCGTTTCTTATTATTCAAACATAAGTATACATGAAATAAAAATGAAACTCGATGGTTGTATTTTTGCTTGTGACGTAACAGAACTAAATAAAACCGTGATAAATGTTGCTACTACATCTTAGCATGAAGAGTAAAGTTTTTCATTTTAATATCATTACGCGAGTTATTGGCAGCATAATTTAATTTAAAATTACCAGTTTTATCGAGCTACTGTTTGATGCCTGCAAGCCCCCTTCGATGTACTTTAATTCTTTCTCGCTAATAGAGGGATCCGATTGCGGGTCGTCGTGTATTATGTAAAACCAAAACACAGTCCATATTATCGCCACTACTCCTATAATAAAAATGTAACAATGAACGTGAAAAATTGCGAATAACACGCCATAATCGAAAATAACGAAAAGCAGACGACAGTACGTTATGAATTACCAGAGGTATAGAACAACCAACTCCAATTGAAGTACTGAGCTATCAGTCCGTATATGGGACTGCTTACGATGACTCCGAAACTAGCTCCGCTGAATATCATCGATGTCATTATGGTGGTTTCCTGTTTTGGCGCCCATTTCGAAATGATAGAAACGAAGCACGGATACGAAATCCCCTGTTATTTTTACAAATAAGTAGCGCTAAGTAAACGTAGAGTTAACTAAAATTACAGCATCTTCTATGCATCTCTAGAAACAATAGAGTTAATATTAATCAGTTAATCCTCTCGCACCGATATTATTATTTCATAAAATATTATTTTCGCGAATACTGAAAACGGAAAATATGAAAATAGATTTTTTCAGTAAACGTAGCAAATGAAAAAAGTAAAGTCGAAATACCTGGAGGAATGGCGAAACACTTATGAGCAAGAATTAACAGGGAGACGAACGTGTATGGATTACTAACCAAAGTCGAGGATAGATTGAAGAACACACTACTCAATCCAGATTTCTTTCTAACCCAACTTTTGTCGGGACATTTTCGCTGAGTATCGAAAAAAAAATGGGAATAATAAATGATCATAAAAATGCAGAGAATGCAATATCGAAACAGATTCATCATACTTTTCTATATTGTTCCGAATTCGAGCATATAAGAGCTGAACACAACATCGGAGAAAACTACAACTGGTTCAAGAATAAAAATAAAAATCATAAAATATATAACCACCATGGTAAAGAGAAAAAAAAAGGGAATATGATGTTATAATCTAAGTCGATAGCTTTTTCCCTTTAGATATCTCGTAATGTAGAAGAGATACGGATAAACCATTGGTCAAACGGTCTCCATCTACAGGAATTTATACTTTGTAATCGTTTTTTTTTTATTCATTTATTAAGGTTTTGTTATTTTAAGAATTCTTTGAAATTTAAAAGGAGATAATTTATATAATAAAAAAAAAAAAACAAAGCAAAAAAAAACGTTGGGATAGTTTTTTTTTTCCTGTTCACTTATCTAAGTTTGTTTTTTCTTCGTTTTTTTAGAAAAATGGAATAAGATTTTTTTTTTTTTTTGGTCTAAACAATATAGTTCATTCGGCCAGTAGACTAACGTTCTAATCAGATTTGAATGCACGAAAGAAAGAAAAAAAGAAAATACTTCTTTGATCTTGTGTTTATGCACTAAATGGTAAGCATAAAAAAAGAAACTCCATCCTGCAATATGGCCGAAACTACGAAGTAGTGCTCACAATGCTCAATGAAACTCAACAATCAAAAATAATTGGTTTTTTTTTCGGTTATTTTTCTAAGTTCCATCTAGCAACCTGACCACGGCTGCATAACAGTGATCATAATGCCCGATGGAAAGAAAGGAATGTTCGACTCTAAGGGTAACCAAGTAATTAACGGTTACAGTGCAAAAGAAGACAAATTCACAGAGAGGTAAGAAAATGTGTAAATGTTAAATTTTTATTATCCTTATCATCATCAGCCTACGCAACAAATCTTACATTTATTTGTACATTAATCGAGTTATTTAAATAATAATTTCATTTCTTTTAATAAATGTAAATAGTATAACTAACGTACGAATAACAAGTAGTTGGAAAATGCAGAATGAGGATATCAGAAAAAAAAAAAAAAAAGGATAAAAGACTCTCTATCCATAGCTAGAGAGCCTCACAAATGAATAACAAGTGGTTGATATCGTGGCGGTAAACTGTGCTTACGTGACCGCTGCAATTTGAATGTAGATGGGTTCCATCGAAAAAATTTAGTCGCACTCTAGTCTTCTTCTTCTTTGTCGTAGTTCGATTCCAAAGTTCGTGACGGTTCATGCGACTTAAGTAGATAGTTTACAGAAAAAGTGAATGGTATGAGGGAAATAAAATGAAGGAGTAAGAACTAAATGATCTCATAGTAGGCTGTGTGATTTTCAGAAACAATACGCACAGTTAGTTGAACCGTATGAGTATTTCGGCAAAGAAGGCGAATACGCGTTATAAACGTAGCATTGAATTACCGCATAATCGCAATTATTTATGTAAAAACGTTACATTATAAATAATTCGTTTTAGGGAAAAATGAAAGATTTAAACAGACATTAATATGCCGGGGAAACCGCAGGTAACAACTACTACATAAACGCCATCAGTTGCTTGCACCTTTGTAGGTAAAATTCTTTCACAAACAAAACCTGTCGTCCAATTGTCTGTTTAAAATTATTCGGCGAAATACAGTTAATTTTTAAACGTCATACATAGCCTACTCTACTCGTATTAATTTTCATTGTTGGCGGATGTATGATTACTTATGTGTTTAGGTGAAGCTTATGAGGAAGAAACGCATTTTTAGTAATAAAGAGCTAAAAAGAGGTTCGATTACATTTTTTGTCTTTCTCCAATGACCAGCATCGGTGCTTTTTAAAAATATCACCAGAGAACATTGAAACAACGCGTTATTATTAATTATTATTTAACTTAATAAAAAATCTTTCAACGCCCTGTTTGTTAATTATAAAATATAGTAATTTATTACAACTATCGAAATATAACAAACAGATTTAAGAGTAAAATGAAGGCTTATTTAGAAACCACTTTTTCAGGTATAACCCCCATCATCAGCTAAAAACACAATATATGTGCGATCCGAAACAAATTCTAAATGTTATAATTGTATTTGCAATAAATTACTATATATTATTTAACTTGTTTCTCTTTTTTATAAATGCCACATTTATCGTTTGCTTCAAGTATTCCTTCCGAAATCGCAACCGTTCTATGCGCATTGCTGATCTATTCTCAATTTATTCGTAACAAAAGTAACATCAGAATACAAAAGTAACATCAGAATACAAAAGTAACATAAAATTTAAAAATCTTCTCGCTATTTCGATTTTGTGAAAACGTGTATGCAAGTGTATCTTATACATTACCTACGTCGCGATAGCCTAGTTGCTAGAGCGCTTGGCTTCGATTTTCTCGGGTTCGATCCCGAACGACGAAAAAAATGATTACGAAAAATGAAATTAAATACTCGCTAATAGACACGTGGAAGGCAAATAGCCAATCACCGCGAGTAATATATGCGTGCGCTAGTTAGTACTCAGCAGACACACACGCGCCGGACTGCATTTGTATATCGATAAATTAAATAATCGCAATATCATTTCGAAGTGTAATCTTGCGTGTGTACACATTCATACTGCGCATATAAACAATTGCCTAGAGAGCACTATGCCTATGTCTGTACAACTGAAATGTACGAATAAGAAGTCGCCGACGCTCAGGAATTAAGTATGACGCACTGTATGATGATCTTATGGTAAGTCCCATACCCTTAGAGCGAGCAGGGCTTCGGCGATTGTGAAATTAAGCTTTTCATAATGTACTGCGCCTAATGGAACTAAAGAGAATATTAGGGACAGTTCCTTTGTTTCGGCCGCCTTTACTTTCCCAGATTTCTCTGGTACCACCCAATTCAATTTCAGATTAAGCATATACCTGACAGCGATTATTCGGATACGGAACGAGACAAATCTCGATAACCTATGACACTCTGATTTAGTAGCGAAGCACCTTAAACCATTAGGCTACCGCGCTACCAAAATGATCTTATACATTCTTATTTTAAAATCGTAAAAATTAAGGCTACAGTTTAATTACGATGAAGATGTTACCGTTTCTTTTCGATAAAATGGAAATTACATATATATTTCATGAGCTAATAATAAAACCTGAATTTGTCGAATATATTTTACGTTTACCGATGAAATTTTTTATTCCGGGCTAAAGAAGTAAAATAGCATCCAGGGCCGGAAAATTTGAATACGATTTTAGCCAAAGTATTCAATAATTTTGGCGTTAATTAAAAGTTCTAACAAAAGTTACCTCAAAAGCACCGGCTAAAATTCTGCAAGACAGCGCGGTATAAAATGAAAAGTGAGCAGCTATCGGAGTGAACAAGGTAGTTAATCCGGTCATACCTATACCGATTCCTAAAACAGTCGCTCCGCCATATTTCGTACTAAACCAGCCTCCGAATAATTGCAACGCGACGTATCCGTAAAAAAACGAACTTAATAAAAATCCTCTTTGCTTCGAGTCCCAGTTAAAATCTGCTTCCTAAGAAAAAATAACAGTTTAAAAAAGTAAATATTATTTAATGATACTTTAAGGTGTTTTTGTAATATTGAAATATTATTGACAAAGTCATTCTTAGGTATCACCTTTTTTGTCTCAAAATGTTACATATATTATCTATATTGTATACATAAGAATACAAAGAGTATCGACAAAATGAATTGTTGCCCTGGTTAATTATGATATTCAATGACAACGTCATTCTTAGCCCGACTCCTACCACTTTTTTTTTCTTTTTTTTTTTTTTTTTGTCCCAAAACATTACATTTATTGTACTTATTAAAGTTACGACAGAGAAAGTAGTGCGGATGGTTGGGCTAAAAATGACTTTGTGTTAATTT
Source organism: Icerya purchasi (assembly GCA_039619475.1). Classification (NCBI taxonomy): domain Eukaryota; kingdom Metazoa; phylum Arthropoda; class Insecta; order Hemiptera; family Monophlebidae; genus Icerya; species Icerya purchasi. Next base: position 256,227,146 of record CM077116.1, on the reverse strand, counting down.
TCCTCGTTTTATACGAATTACAGAAATGATAGAGCTAGGCTGTCCAGGAGCGTCCCCAGGCAGGGTCAAGGAGCAGAGCTACTTGCGAGGTACGGAGGACCGAGTTTTCATAATCCACGATTCTATAAATTTTGTTTAATATTAACGATGCAGTTAAATAAATTATTTTTTGCAACTAGACATCCGTTAATTTTTTTTTTTTTTTCATCTAATAATCCACCTCTAATCAATACCAACAAACAATTTATCTTTTCTCGCAATTAATTACTCGCGTTAATGAATTTTAAATATATACAGATCGAACACAGTTTACAGCATACCGCTTTCAGAAACTATATATAGCACATTACTGGAGCCGACAGAATTTTATAGTATGTTGATCAACATTAGCAAATCGGTAATTACGACCAAGAAAAAAGTTATGCTTATAACCACGTTGCGGTACAAAATTTAACTTCGAAAGTTTTTAGAAATGCAATCTTCTTCTGTATGAAGGGGGTTAATTTTATTTATGTAACCTTATCATTATTATTATTATTATTGTTATTGTTATTATTATTGTTATTGTTATTGTTATTGTTATTATTATTGTTATTATTATTATTATTATTATTATTATTATTATTATTATTAAGATTGTTAAAATTACTACAGAAATTATAGAATAAAAATGGAACGGTGTAAATGGAATTTGTAATAGAAATTTAATTGGATTGCTACTTTAAATTTTATAAAAAAGAATTTTTCTTTCCTTGAAGTGTAATTTGTACACCTTCTCGGTGTTACTTCCTTATATTCTTAATTTGTCCAGTTGTCTTAAAGTATCACCAGGTTTCAATGATTCATCTGTAGAAAAAAACGTTTACAAAATTTCTAAAATCCTATTTGAAATCAGATGTGATGACGAACCTGTTATTACGGCGAGATTATTTATCTCCTTCAGTGCCGTTGATTTTCACTATATAGTTTAAAGTCATCGACTCATCCGACTCTTCTTTTTCGTGCTGGATTAATCTAGTCCGTGTTCTTATCTTATCGCAGTAGCAAAGAATTACTAATCGAGACAAGTTTTTTTTCTAATATACATTACGATTATTACCGAAGTTTTATTCATCATTTGATCGGTTAAATTAGCCTATATCAATTGCCGCAGCTGTAGGTTAAATAATTACACATGCTTTTAAAAAACTTAATTTCCCGAGATATCATTGTTCACTACTCTTTTTGGCATTGTGTCGTTTCCTTTTTTAAACAGTGAATGGCGCCGCTATCAAAGAATCATTTCCTCTTCCTTTTTTTTTTTTGTTTTTTTTTTTTTTTTTTTTAATGGGTACGCCAACGAAGAGCAACAGCCCAATCAGCCAAGGAATCTAAGTAATAGCTGAAATAGAGAATAACATATTAGATTTCAATCTGGTGCGAGATTGAATGAATGAAAGAAGCTAGAATAGGAACAACTGACAAGGAAGGAAATGAGAGAACATAAGAGTCATTGTATGGAGTAGGAAGACGAAGATCCAAAAGCCGAGAATAAAAGAGAGAACGTTCTAAAGAGAGTGAGGAACATTCGAAGAAGACGTGATTGATATCACACAGAAAAAAGGAGTCCTCCGGGTGAAGAGGGCACCGCGGAGAAGAGACGAGGGAAAAACGATAAAGTGACGAAGGGAGAAAGGTATGACCTTAGGTAATAAATTTCTTTTAGCTAAATCCATTCAATAGAACCGGAGTTGTATTTACACGTTGCCACTAACGTTTAAATTCACACTATCCTTTTCGTAATGTGAAGAATGCTGTTAAAAAACGTATACTTATTCCCGATTCGAGTTTAGTAACGGCTACGAAATATTCGTATGATTGAAGCGACAACTAATAGATGTGACGTATATTTTATGTACGCTAATTGATGAGAGTTAGCAATAATTTAAATTTATTAATAGTTTGTGCAGACGGACTTTTCAAGAGGCACTTGCCATTTTCTTATCTAAAAAGTAAATACGTAGAAACTATTGAAGAGCGACATTACTGATTTGCACTTTTTCAAGTGCTTACTAGAACTTCTAAAAATGTTATCTATTAATTTAATGATGAGAAGACATTAAAATTAGATAAAATAAATCCTTTCTTCGCTTCTTATCTATTTATTTATTTATTTGCGCACAATGTCGCAGATATACACGTAAATATGGGTTTTCTTTTAAATTAATTACCGACTTCAAAAACAGGAGGTTACATATATTCTCTGGTGTGTCTATTTTTTTGGTTTTATTGATGAATAACTGTAGCATATTCGTCTAGCACCAAGGCAGGCGAGGAGCATGGTCCGAGCTTAATTCGAGAATCATTTTACAACTAATTTGTATATTTTGAAGGTTTTTTAGCAAAATCAGGTACACCTTTAGTAAACGTTTTCTGTGTACGTTTTGCAGATAGAGCTACGACAATTAACTGTTCATCGCTGATCAATTTAGCGAAAAGTCTTCCATTTAAGTTGTTTTCAGTGTACTACTTCGGGCGTTTGTCCTTTACGCTAAAGCCAATAAGTAGTCTAGGACCAAGACCATACGGGTAATACTTCTTATTCTTCGTTCTGGAACAATGATGTTCGAATGACGCTATGTGACTCCTATAGTACAGTCATATTTGTTTACGCTAATGTTCACGGCCGCCACTAGTCGGTATGTGTATGCGATGCTTCAGAATAATTTTTAAAGGGACTTATCTTCGAGCGAAACCGCATACCGCCATGAAATTTTCCATCAGAACAACCCCGGTTCGTGCTTTTTCGTTTATATTATACCATTGCAATTCCGCAACGTAATTGCTAAATTATTATCTGTATCATCGTTTAATAATTTAATTTAAATTGTTAACCGTGTTGTAATCGGTGATTTTTAAATTCATTCATTATCTCTTACCCGTTGAAAAAATTGTTATAATAATTTAAAGCATTCTTCATTCTAGTAACTTTTTTCTTTTTTTTTTTTTTTTTTCCATCCCAATTCGGATGTAACCGATGGGTAAATTTATTGATAATTAAAATTCAATAATACAAGTAATGAAATATATAAGTGAAATACATAAATAAAACACTTAAAACTTTTATCCATGGCTCTTCATTCAGAGTTGGACAGTAAATTTCCTTGTAGTCTGTTACGATATATGTATTTCCTTTTTTTTTTTAAAGAATTTCCGTAATAAATTTAGTAAGCTTCCGGTACTGTTCTTGTTCTATGCAGGGTTTTCCAAAAATAAAAATCTTCGCCAGTACTATATTTTCCTCTGATGTTTTTGAATTTTTTACATAGCCGAAAAGTATGGTCAGGGGTGTCTTCTGATTCCTTATATTCTCTGCAGAGGCTCATGATATTAAATTTTTTTAGGTAAGCTGCAAAATTACCATGACCTGTGAAATACTGCGTTAGGAAGAAGTTGGATCTGAAATTTCCATTCTTTCATCTCGCTTCAATATCGGGTAGTAGAACTTCTGTTAGTCTGCCAGTAGTATCTTTTTTGTATTGTTCTTGCCAGATCTCTAATGCTTTCCTTTTCCCTTATTTTATTATTTCGTTCGGTATTTTTGTACACGATCTATTAGTTCCATTCTTCACCTTGAGTTTTTTAATTACATTGACCTGCCTCAAATGAAGATCAACCGGAGTTATCCCGACTACTACACAAACAGAGCTATTTTTTTGAGTCATGCATATTGCCTCATTTGACACGCCTCTGTGAGGTAGATCACAGTACTTTGCGCGAGTCTATTTAGCCGGCATCTCTTACGTTGTCCCGTTTGTTACTTCTTCCACCACGACACGCGGCTGCAACCGAGCCCCGATAAGGGAAAAATTTCTTTATTTCTTGTTAATGGATTTAAGTCAATATAATGCATCAGTAGCTGCTATTTTTTTGTTCTTGCGTATATTACTACTGTTGTTACACTAAAACCCTTATTCTCTGGTTTCGATTTAATTTTAAGTCAGGCTAGATCGGTCCGTATTATAAGTACCCTAGTGGTTTCTTGTCTGAGAGGAGATGGGATACATGAAGAATTCAGTTTGTGTCGAGATTCACAACTTGACAGTTTTTTCCATAATAACTGAAACACACCTATTACCGTTGATTTTAACATAAACTTGCTGTCGTCCCGATCAGTTAATAAATCGTTTCTCAATATTGCGATACTATTAATGTTTTCCACTATCGATATGGGGAGTGCATTTTTATAATTGTTCGTTTTATTTGCTGTACTTAAGATTTGACGACTTTTTATGATGGAATATGCGCTTTTTGTCTATATCGGTAGTTTTTCCTAAAATCTTATCGCTACATTTTTACATCATTTATGTCGCTTCCAAATTGAAAGATGATACGTTTTTTTGATTGCGCATCTGAAAAATCTGGTGCACTTGAATAATAGCTGGATCTACCAAGATTCTTATGTTATACCACTTGCCATTGAACTGTGTTTTCTTCTCTCTTTATGAAAGAAGCGGATCAATATTATCAGCATTAGGATTTGTTTCGAAGGTGTCTACGGCTCATATTTACGCTAGTATCATTATCCCTATCATTATAATAAATGTTGGTGATGTTATCAGTCGCTTGAACAGAATTAGCAGCTGTTCGTGATGTTACATGCACACATTCTCATGCAGTAGCGAGCGAGACCAGTGCGCTGAGTATTCGAGGAATTAATACATTCGAGCATCGATAATAGGTAAAATAAAACCATGTTACCAACTGCCTTCAATACAGTTAAACGTCGCGCAACACAACGCAACTAAACATGCACGTGATTCAAAATGATAACAATGTGTGAAAAGAAAAATGTAATTAATTCGCGACCGCAAGAAATCGCTAGATCTAGTTTGCTATTGTATTTGCCCGATATCACGCGAAGGTTTAACTTTGCACGCTACGAAAATCAGTTATAATGACATACCGGTTATAAAATATTGTGTCACTTTGGCAGAAGATAAAACTGTATGTTAATCTCCGTCGGTTCCTTGCAAATCGACTATTATGACCTAGATTTTTGGACACAGATAAAACTGAATCTTATTTTGCGAAAACATAAAATTTGTATAAACGGAATAAATGCGCTGTTATTCTTTGTTCTATTTAATACGTATGATTTAAAAAAAAAAAAAAGAAGAAAAACGTTGTTTAATTAGTCGATAATTATTCAGTAAAATATTTTACGAAAATTTCATAACAACTCTGTTCAGGAGCAGAAAACCTAGAAACATCAGAAAATTAAAATATTTTAATATCGGATATAACAATCAGATTATTTACCGCCTTTAATGTTGTTATAACCTATTCGTTCAGCACAAATCTAACTAAAGCTGTAACCCGCACAAGGCTCTGTCATGGAAGGGGTGCCAAAATCAATCGAAACCACAGACTACTAAGAAATACTAGTCATCGACTTTCAAGCAAAGCTCATAAAGTCGATTTAGCTATTCCTGATCCCTCATCTGTATTTGAAAATATTAAGAAAATTATATCAGTTATAGCATCATTTCTGAGAGAATACAATTATGATGATATTTCAAAATGGCCGTCTATCGACTCTGCTACAAAAGATGAAATAATTCCTGTACGTAACGAAATGAGCAATGAGAAGTACCCGAGGCAGTATGACGACCGTCATTTTTCAAATATGCATTTTGAAAGAGTAATGCTAAATGGGGAAACATTCAAAAGAAGATGACTCGTATACTCTAAATCGGTGGATAAAGTATATTGTTCTTCTGCCGTTTATTTAACACAAATCGCCACTCTAATCTTGGAAAAGAAGGAGTTAACGACTTCGGAGTCACTTATCAACACGTCTTAAAAGTCATGAAACTTCTTCGGATCACCGACGTGCTATGAACAGTTGGATAAAAGTGTCGATTAGTCTGAAGAACTTCAGTCGAATAGACAAGCACTTGCAAGACGAGAAATCTCGGTGGGTTGCTATCCTCGAACGAATGATGTCCATAGTACTTTTCTTAGCAAGAAATAATTTGTCGTTTAGAGAGAGCTCTCTAGATCTGAAACTTTATACGTTCCTAATGATGGCAACATTTTTTAGACTTAATGCAGCTACTAGGAAGATTTGATAATGTAATGATGGAACATCTTCATCGTGTTGTAAATAAAGAGGCCGATGCCCACTATTTTCGCAAACGGTTTAAAAACAAGTTAATTGACTTACTTGGAAGTGAAGTTTGAAATAATATTTTAAATATGTTAAAGTCAGCTAAATACTTCTCCATCATACTGGACTATACTCCTAATTGAACAGTTAGCACTAACATTCCATTTTGTCGACACTGATGAAGAAGCAGTCAAAGTGCGAAAGTGTTTCGTTGCTTACAAGCCGGTAAGTGATTCTTCGGAAGCAGGACTCACTAGCCTCTTTCTTGATATAATTGTACAAGAGTTTAATTTGGACATGAACGAACATAGTAGGAGTAAACAAAAGGGTCCAAATCAGAATTTTCAACAAATATCCCCGAGCAATTTTTAATCCATGTGGGGCTATCATAGCTTGATTTTTGGTGAGAAGCAGATGCAGCCAAAACATCTGTTAAATCAGTTTTTCTATTTCCCCAAGGACTGTTTGTTTTATTTTGTAGATCAACAAAATTATGGGAAGTAATTTCCAAGCGCATAAAAGGATTATCTCTGAAAGAAGTTTGCGAAACTCGCTGAGAAAGTAGAGTTTCTAGCCTTGCTACTGTTCGCTTTCACTACTCTTCAGTTCGAGACGCCAAATCTTTACGAAGAAATAAATGATTCAGTCGCAGCATCAGAAGCCTCATCGCTGCTACAGAACATGAAGCAATTTAAAATTACTATGGTGGCTTAGTATGATATACGGTTTTACGTAAACATTGTAAGTAAGGCTATGCAGTCTGAAACTATGGATTTACCCCAAACGCTCGCAATTGCTGAAAAACTGCATGGAATTTGTGAAACAGTACCGGACTTTTTCATCTAGCCTAATAACAGCTAGGGAAATAGCATCCCAAGCTGAAGTGGATCCGATTTTTAAGTCAGTCCGATCCCGAAAAAAGAAAAACCGTTATTTGAATAGAAAGCTCTAGATGAGACACCAACTGATCCTGAAGAATTATTTAAAATGAACGTTTTTTACCCAATAATTGATACAATTGAGAATGCATTGAGATCAGTCGATTATTAGACAACTGTTAAAATTCAACGGTACGTGGTCATTCTTATATAACATTAAAATAATTCCTGAAAAATCCATATTGGAAAAAGCCTGTGGTGATTTGCTAAATCAGTTTAACCGATGGGGAAAAACGTGATGTGTTTGGCTGTGAACTGGTTGAGGAACTTATGAGCCTAAACCGGTTTATTAAAAGATTTTTAATCAGCAGAGCCATTAGAAGTTCTTCGACTTATAAAATGAAATAATTGGCAGAATATTTTCCCGAATGTGTGGACAGCGCTTCGTATCTTGCTGATTGTACCTGTAATTGTTATTAAAGGAGAACGAAGTTTTAATTAAATTAAAACTTGTAAAAACTTACGATCTACTACTACTATGTGTGTCAGGAATGTCTATCAGATCTTGGAATTTTGTCTATAGGATATCGCCAAGAAGTTAAATTTTATTTGGACTTGAAAAAAAAACATTTGCAAGTGCAAAAGTTAGAAAGATGACCATCTGGGTTCTTTTTTATCAAATTACTTGTTCTTTTACTTTAAAATTGATTACTGTTTGCAGGACAACAGTTTAAATAAAAATTGTCAAAAAAAATATTACTCGTTATTATTACTCATTTGACAAGTTGACATTCAGATATGCCTATAGATGTTTGGTCGGTCTGATACTGTTTATATATAAAAAATTATATTCTCTTTCGTCTGAACGTACAACTATGTAGAGCATAACACGAATAAACAATTGCTTTGAAAGAACGCTAAGTTTTATATGTGGAGGAGCGCCATTTTGAGATCTCGTACCACCTAAAAATTTTGCTGTCGCTAACATTAACTATTAGTTTATTTTAAAAACTTACATAATTCTACTTATCAGTCTCGTTTGTGAATCGTTATCTCGTGTGCGTTCGCGTTCCCGTTATCAGCTCGGTAATCAGTTGTTTCGGCAGACCGGTGAGATCGCTTCATTGTTATCTGTTTAGATAAATAATTTCGGTTTCTTCGCTGTCGCATTTAACTTTTACTCTTAGTAACTAATATCGATCTATTTTACGTTTATTTTTCGCCTTTACATTTTAATATTTCAGTTTGTTTAAATTCACTTCGTTCCTCTTTTTTTTTTTTCCTCTCTCGTTTTAAGTCAGTTGATCGATGAGCTCGTCTAGTGGGGGCCACCCGGCGGCCTCCTCCAAAGATTTAAAAGCGAAACCGAATGTATCGCTAAACTTGATGGAGGTTGACGCTGTCGGCAAGCGCAAACCTTCCGGCCCTCTCTCGCCGTCCGCGGTTTTGCCAAGCAAGGATCTGCGGCTACCTCGACCCGATTCACCTAATCTCGCCACTTCAAATAATTCGAACAACAATGCTAATACAGCTGCCGAGAATTTCATTATCGATAATAGTAAAAATAATAATAATAATAATAACAACAATAACATCATTACCATCCCCGCCACCACCAATAATAATGATAACAGTAATATTAATAATAACAGCAGTTATAATAATAGTAACAATAACGATAATAACAGTAACACTATTAATAACAGCAACACTATTAATTCGCCAGTCAATGTCAACAGCTCGGATCATCCAAATCCCGATGTATGCTATCCCCTCAGTCATCCTGGTCCTTACCCTATTTTAATTGAGTGCACCTCATCCGATGATAATATAGGCAATTATCACCCTTTAGCTTTGGCTAGGCTGATAAATTCAATATCTTCGTCCTTCATTGATATCTCTCCTCGCGGAAGAAATCGAATTTCCGTCTCATTCCCTTCTTCTGCAACTGCCAACCATTTCCTACAAAACCATAACTTCTTCTCCAAACATAACCTAAAAGCATTTATTCCTTCCACTTCGTTATATAGATTGGGCGTAATTTCAAACGTTCATCCTTCCTTTTCTGAGGATGATATTAGAGAGGGTCTTGATCCCAGCATTCCTGTTATTTCCATCAGAAGAATCCTTCGCACTGCCGATGATAAGAAAATTCCTACAAGAGCCGTGGAACTTAAGTTCGCGAACAGCATTCTTCCTGAATTTGTATCTATTTTCAAACTCCGATTTCCCGTCTCACCTAGTATCAAACCTCCTACTCAGTGTTCTAAGTGTTTCCTTTTCGGGCACATTGCGAGACACTGTGTCGTAGTTCTAGTTCTATTTGCTCCCACTGTTCATTAAAGCATTCTTACTCGGAATGCAATAATCTTCGAAATCCGCCTACGTGTAGAAACTGCAAAGGTTCTCATTGTTCCAATGACCGCAGTTGCCCTGAGTGGTCTAAACAAAAGGATATCAAAAAAATCATGTCTTACGAGAACATTTCTTTCCACGAAGCCTCGTCCATAAAAAACAATTCCTACGCTACTCAAGCATTTTCATACGCCAACCGCGCTTCCATTCCCTCCTTTACTACTACGGTTTCTCCTAATACTTCTTCTTTAATTTCACTGTCAAGTCTACTACTTTCCACAAGCCTAACAAAACTAAACATTCATATAAACCTCTTCCTCACTTTCCTCCTCTTCCTTCCAATAAACTTCCAACCCCCTCCAACGGCTGGGCTCTTAACCATCCGATTACTGAAAGTAACAACTCCGGTTGCTCTAATCTAAAGCCTTCTGCTTCTAATTCTTCCTGTGACAATTTCAACACTACATCCACTATTCCTACTCTTCCTGCCATTAATAATCTATCAGCAGCAATTATGGATTTGCTTTCCCATCATAATGTAGCTTCGTCCTCTAACTTTGTCGCTTCGCTTTCTTCCTTCCTATCCGCTAATTTACAGTTTAGCTAACTTCTTTCCTGTATTTCCTTTATACGTCGCTTTCTCTCCTCATTATTGCGAGTATGGCTGCTGTGGGATGGCCCAAATCCATCTGGCACAGTGGATCTGCTCGAATTTGTGGAACTTTTCGTTTGAAATTCATTTATTTCCACATTGGAATAAACCTGGAGATGGTTCTGGCTAACCATTCTCCTTTTATGGTCCATTTGGTCTGTTCTACAGTCCATATTGGTCGTTGTGGAATGAGTCTTTGGGTGGTAATTAAAATTACCAACTTATTAGATTTACCTCTACATTTTTCGTATGACAATCGGAGACCATTAAAATCATCATCCGATATGTTAACGGATACATGGATCTGTCCGAACCTATTGCTGAGTGCTGCTGAAGACAGTACTTCAAGGTTGATAACCATCATAAACGAATTTTCATTTTCATTACTTAGTCCCTTAAACTATTACTTCCTTTTATATTACTCCTCTTATTATACTCGTCCATGCTGCATGTTCCTCCCTTCCTCTACCATCTACGATTCACTTTTATCCAGCTCCCTCTTTAAGGCTTCAGAACCTCCGACCGTCTTTCCTTTTGTATTCTTTACTCTCAAATTGAGCACTTATTTTATTCTAGGTTTTCTCTCAAATGACTGAAAAGTTCAATATACTCCAGTGGAATTGTCGGAGTCTTAGAGCTAACAAACAAGCCTTGGAGAGTATACTCGACTCCTATTCCATCCACATTGCTCTGTTATCAGAAACCTGGCTTAGAGAATCTTCAAATATATCTATTCGAGGCTTTAATTTAATCCGTTCTGATCGCGTGGACGGCTATGGTGGTGCCGCCATACTCATAAGAAAAGATATTTTCTTCAATATTTATGATTCTTGATCCTCAATCACCTAACTTGGTCCATATTTCTATTCCTAATGTTCACACTCAACCTACTCACATCTTTTCCGTATACATCCCTCCACATTATGATCTTAATAATTTTCCTTTCACGTTACTATCCAATCCTCATTCTCTTCCCTTCATCATTGGGGGTGACTGGAATGGTCACTCCCCCTTGTGGGGCTCTGCGAGTCATAATAGGAACGGGCATATCCTCGAGAATTTTATCCTCAATAACAACTTTGTCCTCTTGAACGATCATTCCCCTACTCTCTACACAGGTGTTTATAGTCGCAGCTCGGTTGACCTCTCTTTAACTTCCCCTAACTTTGGTCTCAACTATCATTGGGAAACCCTTGATAGTACTTTCGGCAGTGATCATGTCCCTATTATTTTTTCCTTGAACGATCTCCTTCCTCCTCCTCCAGATCCTATAAAACCTCCTAATGCTCCTAAATGGTCTCTATCCAAAGTCGACTGGGATAAATTTCGGTCAATCGTTGATTTATCTCTCTCTAACATTAATTCTCTTCCTAATCCTATGCATCAATACGATTCCTTCTATGACTCTATTTCCTCGGCGCTAACCACCTCTTCTGCACCGGTTCGTCCCCCTAAAAAGAATCGACACCTTCTTGCTTCTTCGCTTTGGTGGAACAACGATTGTTCGGAGGCCATTAGCGACAGTACTTCCTGTTTTAGGCTTTTTCGGGCGTGTTCCTCTTTTGAGAACTTCTTAGCATATAAGAAGGCCAATGCTAAGGCCAGACTTATTCTTAAAAAGGTCAAAAAGAATTCATGGAAAAAATTTTGCTCCTCATTTTCTAGATCCACTCCTATCTCCCAAATTTGGAGAATGGCTAAAGCTTTTCAAGCTCCTCATTCTGAACGTCCTTCATATTATAACCTTCCTTCCGAAAAACTTACTTCTTTCATTGATTCTATTGCTCCCGCTTATGTTCCATCTCTCGAAGAAACACTTACTCCTACATATGTTCGTACAGCTCCTGCACGTATTCTTTCTTCTGACTTCAGCATCGGTGAACTCCATGCCTCTTTGTCTAATTCCTCCAATTCTAGCCTCGGATTAGACCGAATTTCATACCTTGCTCTTAAAAATCTTTCAAACTCTGCACTTAATACTCTTCTGTTAATCTATAATCGTTTCCTATATACTGGCTCAACTCCACCTCGCTGGAACTCCTTTATGGTTATCCCGATTCCGAAGAAAAAGCCTAATTCCTTCCGTCCAATATCCTTAGCTTCTTGCTTAAGGAAACTTTTCGAAAACATGATCAATAAACGTCTGGTCTGGTGGCTAGAACATCATAATATACTCTCTGACAATATGTTTGGTTTCCGTCCGGGCCTGGGCTCTATGGACTGCCTATCTTTATTCCTTTCTGACATTTATAAATCTCTTATCCTCAAAAAGTTCACCGTTGCTGCGTTCATTGATGCCACCTCTGTCTTTGATAATGCCCATTTACCTTCCTTGCATGACAAAATGCTCCCTATCAATATTCCTCTCCACTTCACCTCACTAGTTATTAATTTTTTCCGTAACAGGATAATTCACCTTTCTACTCCCTTTTTTGATGATTCCAGGGTGGTCTACCGAGGCCTCCCGCAGGGATCATGTCTTAGTCCTACTCTTTTCAATATATATTTTCACAGTCTCGCTATCCTCCGAGTTTCCTCCACGTCGTTGTTCTATGCTGATGATATTCTTATCTATTCATCGTCAGATAATATATCTGCGGTGAACGAGGAGCTAAATAATTCTCTTGCTATTTTGGAAAATACGTTATCCTCTCTTCATATTTCTATCTCACCCGAAAAATCTGCCTCTATGGTTTTCACATTCCGTCCTTATAACCGTTCTTTAGTCAATCTTTCCTTGCGCCACCATCCCATCCCTTTAGTCAATTCCTTCTCTTATCTCAGTATTATACTTAATAGCACTTTATCCTTTCGGGAGCATATCAGTTATCTGTGTACGTCCGCTCTCAAAAGGCTCAATATACTAAAAGCTCTTTCGCCTCGTAAATGGGGCGGTGATCCTTATATTTTACTTATGCTATATAGATCAATAATCCTTTCAAAATTTGATTACGGCGTATTCCTGTACGCTAGTGCTCCCAAGCAATTTCTTCGTAAACTTGATCGCATCCAAAACTCATGTCTTCGTCTCTGTATCGGAGTACTTAACTCCTCTCCAATTCCAGCCATTTTGGCAGAGTCGGGATTCCTTTCTCTTTTCATTCGAAGACTCTTATTAGGGGAAAGATTTCTGATTAAACGTCTTCCCATTACTAATTCTAAACTCCTAAGTTCCTATCAATTTATTTCCGATAACTGGCGCTTCTCTCCTCGTAAAATTCCTATATTATCCTCGATCTCTTCTCGACTTATGCTCTTCTTGCCTTTTGTTCTCCCTTTCACATTCTCCGAAGTTATTTGTTCTCCCCTCGGACATTAAATCTCTTCCTCATCCTGCCGTTCAAAACGAATTCAATCACGTATTATCCTCATACTTTCCTTCCCATACAATTATCTACACGGATGGTTCGAAGTCTGATGCTGGTGTTGGGGCTGCGTTTATTATCTCCGCGTTGATGTATTCCGAATCCTTTCAGTTGCCCTCCTTTTCCTCTATTTTTCTTGCCGAATCCGTGGCTATCCTGCAGGCAGTCCTTTTCATAACCTCATCAAATAACGTCTCTGGATTCCTCCTTTCCTCGGACTCGAAAAGTGTTTTATTGGCTATCTCCTCTCCTTTTCCTACTCACGTCACTGATCCCATTATTCTCCAAATTCGCTTCTTAATTTCTAATTTATTTTCATCCCGTTCTGTTGAAATTGATCTACTATGGATTCCTGGTCATTGCGGAATTCCTGGCAACGAGTCAGTTGACTCGTTGGCACGTTCGGCGGCGACCAATGGTCTATTCATTAGTAGATTTCCTGCTCAAACTCTCTACTGTCTTTCTTATCGTTCCCATCACGATTTCTGGACCGAATTCTATCCTTCATTCTTTACCAATCCTCGATCTTTTTACCTTTCTGTTCAACCCTTCCCTTCCTCTCTTCCTTGGATTAATCTTTTCCCCTACCTTAGCCGTTCGATTATTTCCTCTACAGTTCGCCTTCGGTTCAATCATAGTTTGCTTCCGGCTTCTCTTTTCCGTTTTTCTATTGTTCAATCTCCTTTGTGTCCTTATGATCCTCCAGAGCTCAATTATACCTGTGATGCGAATCACATTTTGTTCGAATGCCCCTTTATTTCCTCCGAACGTTCTACTCTGTATTCTAGTCTTCTGCGCCTTGGCCTTCCTACTCCTTATAGTGCCCACTCCATTCTTGCACTCCCCTCTCTCAATATAGTTCCTTTGTTGGCCTTGTTTATCTCCTCAATTTCTAATCTTTTCCCCTTATATAAGGTACATTTCCTTGCGTTGGGTAAGTTCCACTGTTGACGTGCCCAAAAAAAAAAAAAAAAAAAAAATACTTATCAATATACTATCCGAAAGAGCATCTTTTACGCGATCTTTTAAACTAGCGGGAGAAAACACTTCCTGTAAATGTTTCTTAGTTATAATTATCGTGCAATTGATCTCGGAGTAAAACATAATTAATATTTAATAATCGTTTTCTTTTAAAATTATAATTTCCACTAAAATCTAATTCGACCATAGCCGGTGTTACAGAGCCGCCTTCAGGCATATATTTCCCGCCCTTATAAAGCGGCATTTTCTTCTTATTATCTTATACAGTTAATGTTAAATATTTACCGGATTCGCGTCTCATCCATGAAATCTCGGAACTAGGAAATCCGAGCCACTTGACTAACGATCGCGATCCTTTACTCTAATAGCACACTTGATTAGGTATACATTGGGGTAAGATGTTTTTTTTTTTTAATTTTTCCGTAAAAAAAAAAAACTACCAACTATAGGGAATTATTACTTTTACTTTTTAACGTGTATCTCGTAGGGAACGTGGACTGTGCGCTATTTATAGTAAATCCCATCCGGGTTGGGTGTATATCCATTCTCCAGTAACGTTTTAGCTTTACTAATTCGTACCGCATCACCCACACGAAATTTCGCTAAAGCATACAAACGAGGGAATTGCGTACTCAGTCTAGCGCAAATCTGAGCAATATTGTTCGCGATAGTTTTCTTATCGTGTTTTGTAACATTTACCAGAGCAAATTGCGTTGTTCAATGTCGTTTTGTATTATAAGCGCTAGTCAAATCAGAATGTATCCATTCCACGCAAAACTTCTTAGATATTCGTAATAAACGATTAATTAATACTCCCGAAAGGAATATGACGGAGAAGTGAACTAGCAGCAATTAATTAAAGGACTGGGTGCGTTAGAAGTAAGAATTGCGGGTTCGAAAAAACTAGAAATAGTACAAATAGCCCGTTTAGAATATCGGGTGCGATCATTCGAATCTTCTTATCTAGCTTTATTGAATGCGATAAACAGTAATCGATCGAAGTAAAATTAATACCGTTCGTTTTCGCCCGAAGAATTATGTAACTTTGTAATGAGCTGACCGTATGAATTCGAAACATGTAATTTTTTGCAATAATCTGATCTGTGCCCTGTCGGAAATGTATACGTTTAATCGCGTAATTTTTGTAACGGCTCAATATGTGCGAATTTGAAAATTTTTAATTTTGCAATAATCTAATCTGCGCTGTGTCGGACGTTTTAATCGCGTAATTTTTATACCGCTTCGGAATGTGCGATTTCGAAACGTATCACTTTTTGTAATAGTCAAATCTGTACCGTATTGGAAATGTACGTTTTTTATTTTAATATTGTTGTTTTATTTGTAAATTTTACAAAGAATAACTTTTATTTTCGGGGAATAATTTGATTAATAAATTATTATAACTAAACTAACTCGTTTTTGATTAAAAAACGGTATTTTTATTGCGAAATAGGAAACTTTAGGTAAATCTCCCGAACTAAATTCCTTTCCTTTCCATCTCCAGATATAATCGCTGTACTTCGATCTTTCCTAAGCTCTATTTCTAATCGTCTCTCTATTTAACCCCTTCCATAATTTCTGTAGCTGTTGGGTCAAAGCCACTGGCGCGCCCAAAAGAAAACAAAAATCTAAATTCATATTTAATCTATTAATGATTTTTGTTTGTTTTTTCTTTCGTTTTTTTCTTTTTTTTCTTTTTGCAAACTAATCATATTTTTCTACATAGATCGGAATAAACACAAATAATCCTTCGTAAATTTTTGAATAAGATTATTTAAAAAAAATGTAATTACCTTAAAATTTGATGTTGATATTTGTGTGTTTTTGAAAAACCGTGAAAAAACCAAAAAAAATTTTTCCGTATTTAAAAATTGAAAGAAACCTACTTTATGCTACTACTGGTTTTAAAAAGCGTAGGAAAAGTAAAAACTTTTTACGTAGATTTCTTTTACTCAAACACTAGCAAAAATGTGTAACTTTTTAAACGTTTCAACCAGGCCAGTTCTAGAATTAAAGTTTGGGCGAGGTCAGAGACTGAAGTTTCTCAAAGCCTCTAAACTAAGCATATTATAAATAACAAAAAGAAAAATATATTTTCTTAAGATAATTGAAAAGTAGTGATAGGGTAAAATTAATTGAAAGACAAAAACTATTTTTTTTCCTGGTGGCCCCCATACACCATTTTTAACCGCAATAGTCATACAGCATATGGGCCAAGGTGAAAAGGTTACTTCATAATTTACCTAGTAAGCCGATGGTTCTAAGAAAAACGAGTAGCACGGAAAGAGGCGAATTATTGAGATGAAGGCGAATTTCTTGGTTATCTCTGTGCATATGATTTCTGTGAAAGTTAACACATGAAGTTTTGGAAGAGGAGACATTTAGCCCATTGTGTATCTTCTTCTGCTGAAACTCGTATCCGAGTGAACTGGTTGCACATTCGTATCTACTGCTGAGGGTGGGTGCGGAGATGGCTGATGATACCAATCTTGGAATAGCAAATGCGACCACAATGATGACATTCGAAAACGTTAGGTGGACTAGAGCTGTCGTTGACTGTTCTTCTTCTTTTTAATGGTCCAGTAGTTAAGGACACTGCTTCAACTACTCTTCTCCACTTTACACGATCGCAGGCGGCGGTTTCCCAAGCTTCTAAGTAATTTGCATTCCTTAACAGCGACGCAATATGGTCCTTGTAACGCTTCCTAGGTCCACCCCGTTTTCTAGCTCCTTCTTTTAATTCGCCATACAGCATTCGCTTTGGTAACCTGGAATCCTCCATTCTTATAACATGTCCCGTACACCGTAGTTGAGCACGTGTGGTCAGCGATTCTATTCGTTCTGAGTTAAACCGACGCAATACCTCTTCGTTCGTAACAAAGTCGTCCCATCTGATTTTCAGTAACGCTCGCAAGACTCGTTGTTGAAACTGCTCGAATTTTTTGATGTGGCGCCTGTATAGCGTCCATGTTTCGGCTCCGTATAACAAAGACGGGATAACGATAGCACGATAAACTGCTGCTTTGGTGGCGATCGACAAATCCTTATTATAAAACACCTTGCGCTTTAGCCGACCAAAGGCTGAAGTGGCGCACTTGATTCTATTTTGTATTTCGTCATCTATTGTTCCTTTGTGGTTTAGGAACGAACCGAGATATTGAACGGTGTCTACCTGCTCTATTATTTTTCCGCGTATCTGTATGTTATTTGTAGGTGAGGTTTCGTTGCTGAGTAATTTGGTTTTATCGATGTTTATTTCAAGGCCAAAATCGTTGTATGTTTCATTCAGTACCTCCAGCATCATTTGTAGATCGGTCTTATTACGTGCCACGATGACACAGTCGTCAGCATATTGCAATTCGACGACCCTGAACTTTGACACCTTAGTTTTCGCTTTATTGTGTATAGCCCAAGTATGTAGCTTGTCGATTGTCGTCTGGAGGATAGATTGGGCATTGGATGAAATTAATATATTCAGATCATCAGTAAATAATCGGGTTGCTACTGGCGACCTAATACAACAGGAAATGCCATTAATAAATAGGATGAATAAAGTTACACTCAGAGCGGATCCCTGTAGAATTCCATTCTTTATAGGAACAGGAAAGGACATCACAGAGCCTACTTTCACTTGCATTGCTCTATTAGATAAGAAATGCAGGATGAAATTGCCCATTTTGCCATTTATTCCGGCATTTTTCAGTTTAAGTAGCAAGCCGCAACGTCATACACGGTTGAACGCTTTCTCAATGTCAAAAAATATTGTGTACAGACATTGACCATTACTTCGGGCGTGAAGAATTTGCCTTTGAAGGCGAATAAAATGAGATAAAGTGGATTTACGTGTACGTCCGTCAGCCTGTATGGGGGAAATTAAATTGTTCGATTTCCAGATAAAACAGGAGCCGTTTATTAACCATTTTCTCCATTACCTTCGACAGAGCACTAATTAGGGAAATCGGACGGAAACTATTGGGGAGAAAGGGATCAGCATTAGTCTTAAGGATCGGAACTACAACTGCGGTTTTCCAAGCTGCTGGTATGTCACCAAAAACTTTATATAATGTTAAATGATAAATTCTAACCTTCTATTCTTTGTTTTTGAGAATGACAACAATTTTTTTAATTCTCCCGAATTAGTAAAAAATTTTATTTTTTTGAAATTTGTGATAAACTATAAATGAAAAATATTTCTGGTTATGAAATTTGGATTATTTCAATTACGTAATTAGAAAAAAGTATTATTCTTGAAAAACTTTTAAATTAAAAATTTGAATGAAGAAAACCAGATTTTATGATTAATTAAATATTAGAATGATCAATTTTTACAACTAGAAAGCAAATATTATTTGAAGAAATAAATAAATGTAATGAAAACAAAAGTTAATAAAAAACTTTAAGAAATCAATTGTTAATTATTTGAATAATTGTTATACATGATTTTATTCACTTAATAATTGAATTAATTTTCTTCAGATATTTATTTTTATTCTTAATCCAAAGATAATATCATTTAAAATTATGTTGAATAGTCGATTGAACTTACACATTAAATAAACCATGATTATCAAAAACTAATTGAATAATATATTTCCATTACTCATTAATTGATAAAGATTAATTAAACAATAATATTTTTTCAGAAGTAACAAATTACATAAAACTCTGCTCTTCATTCATACCATTCTTTCATCTCAGTGTAAGATTTGAGTAAAAAGCAAAGTTATAATTTAAAAAAAAAAGTTACAATCAGTTTGGGAGGTCATGATCTCCATGATCTCCATGACCTCCCCCCTAGATCTACGCTTGGTTTTAACTTATAACTGATGTTTATACGCTAAATTTACCTCTTTATAATAATTTTGTAAAAGTAATTCGATAAAGAACCTTCTCGCCCACTCTCTTTTTTCCAGCAATATTGCAAAATAATTTTTTTTTTTTAAATTTTATATAGCGAATCGAATAAAATTATTATGTACCCCTTCCTGCAGTACAGCGGGTACAGCGCTTGCTTCGTTACTGTAATTCATCTAAGGTTTTAAAACATTGATATTATTTCAAATCTGATGTAATAACAGTATCGAACGCGTAATTAATTAATTGAAGATTTTTCTGCACTATCCGTTAGAGTAAGAAGAGGTACACCAAACATTTTATCAATTGTTATATTTAAGTGGAAAAAATATCATATTTATAGAGTGAAGCGTACCGAATATGTAACTTAACTATGCGTGCGTGTGTATGTGTGTGTATGCGCGTGTAACTGAATATATCAACGCGTTATAGACTCGTTCTTAAATGAAAACATACACAGAAACGTGATAAAATAAGACGTCAAAATTATAAATATGGCTATTTTTTTCTTTATCCTAGGTTAGATCAATATGTATATTTACTCTCTCATTCAATTAATACTAGTACACATATACATGTCCTTCCATTTCAGCGTAAAAGTAAACTAGTTTACATTTTTAAAAAAAATATAAAGTGTAAGAAGGGAATGCAATGCGAAAAGTCACTTCAAAATTTAGGTTCTAAATTTCAAAAATTCGAACATTTTCAGCGGTTTTTTGCAAATTTCGTTCCCTCCTACCTCTTGGAATAATGATTTTTCGATTTTTTCCATACTTATACTTGTCAATACCATTTAATAATGATAATGGTTGTTTTTGACGATGTAATATATCAATAAAAATAACGGAAATGTCGGATTTCCCCGATTTAGTTCAAAATATCTATAAAAATATCGATAATTTAATTATTAACATCCTTATAGTTCAAAAATATCGTAATTCATTGTCTAATGGACAGATTTAGTCCTCTATAGTTAATTTTGCTCCGCTTATAGTTCATTCCAGCTTTTCCTCTTGGGGAGAAACTGTCTACTGTGCTAGTTTTTACATGCACTCCCTACTCGCACGCATAAAAAGTGTAGTGTAAAATTACAACAGTGCAAATGGCCCAAAAAATGCCATATGCAACCAATAAGAAGAAGAAAAAAAAATTATACTAAATTTAGAAGTCCGATTTTGGTCAATCAGTTAGCTTCTGATCATAATTCGATTATGTTTTAAATAACTTGTAAAAATATAAATTCAAGCTAATATAGTATGTTCTTAGTACTTCAGGGAAGATCAAAGATAATTACAAAGAAAAACTCCAGTATTCCGAAACGAGCGCCTACGACTTTGATCACTTCCTTAGATATCGTTGGCAAACATATCAGTTATTTCAACTTGAATGCTAAAAAAGAGCCTACTTTGTCGACCAATTAAGTTTAAGGAGTCCCACCAAACACTTGCTTTGCAATATATAAACAAATAAATAAAAAAATTATGTATTTATAATAAAGTAATAATAGTGAGGACATATATTATGTGAAAAGTATCACGTACCATGCCTGATGGACATTTACCGACGATCGATCAAAAACTAACAAAAAAAGAAATAAATAAAATATTACTATATAGGAAAGGTAAATTAGAATACAGGAAAAGCATGAGTAGAAAAAGGGTACTACACTAACAAATCAAAAAAACTTTTTATTAATTATTCTTAAATTAATTTAATATAAATGTTTTTTTCTCGATTTCATTTTTTTTTGAATTTGTTATAAATATTAAAATCCTTATCTATTAATTAACATTATCTTGAAATTTAATATTATATATTCAATACTAACATGAATGGAGCAGTGAGAAGAAAAAAAATGGATGAAAGCGTGTGCAAAGAATGACTAAATCGCAAGAGTGATCACGAACGAAGAGCAGATCGTTTGAAGGACAACACTCATGGAGTCAAAAATAATCAAATAATTAGAAACGAGACGATTGGAAAAGAAATTAAAACAATAGGGCATAGGATAGCAATAGGCCCAGGTGCAAAGATGAAACAAAAAGGGAAAAAAAAGAAATAATTCCGAAAAGTTAAAATCTGAAAGAGTAAAAGAAGTTACAACTCAAAGCCATCATTGAAAATAGCCGAGGGAAATAGAAATAAAATGATAGTCCTGTAGAATTATTTTACAAATAGGCTTCTCGAAAGTATATGAAAAGTGACGGTAGAAAAAATACTTTAGAAGGATAAAGGAAAAATATGGAAGATTATTATGTAAGATTGCATAAGACCAAAATGGGCCAAGACAAAGAGAAATAAAAGTTAAAATAGGGGTTTTTCGCTAGTTCTTATAAATGAAAAGAAGGAACGAATAAGAGTAGAGATTGTAAGTGAAAGACATCTAGTGAGGAAATAATAGCCTAAGTAAAACCGTACAAAGAGATTGAGGTGGTGTATTGGATTCAGCAATTATTGTTGAAATTGTAGAGAATTTAAGAATAGCAAGACAGAGCCGAAGGTATGACTTTCGGAGATCATATTTAATTTAGGCAACGGAATTTGGAGACACGGCCATAGATAAAAGAACTGTAGTCGAATTTAAAACAGATGACGGATTTGTACATTGAGATCAAAATATAAGGAATATTACTCTAATTTGGAGTATAACTTTCGATAAATGTAGCCTTTTAATAGCAGAAAAGGAAAGATATTCAGTATATTCAGAAAATGTTAGACGACTATTAACAAAAAGTTCCAAAACAACAAGAGCAGCTAACAACAGGAAAAGACGAATTGTTTAAGGATAGATTAATCGAAATTGGATCATGCGGATGAAACGTGAAAACAATAGAACAGGACTTAGAAGGACAGAGAGAAAGGTGAACTGAGAATACGGAATGATCCAATGCAATAAAAAACGAATTAGTAAAAGCATCATTGTTAACTACAATATCGTGGGACGAAAAATAAGCAAGATATTATTAGCAAAGAGAAAAGAGTAGGAATTGAAAGGAAGAAAAAAAAACTAATAACACAGATACTGAAAAAGTAGGACCGAGAAGGATCTTGAGAAGACCACGAGGCGAAAACCCTTTCTTGTAGCGCAGAGAAAAGAAGAAGAGAGATGAATAGAGTTCATCGTGAGATTTATAATAAGGGAAGAAAACTGAACTGAAACGTTAATTGCTGACATTTTTCTCCTAGATTTGACAAATCTACATTATCAAAATTTCGGGCAACGTGTATAGTACTTTTGAATGAAAGATTTATAATAAAACGACTCATACAGAGTCAGAAGGATCAATATAAAATCGAAAACCGAGCATATTACTGAGAAACACATTATTATGTTCCAAACGCCTAATTTAGTAAGCGTATTTTCAAATAGTTTTTTGATGCAAAAGACTATATCTCGAACGTAAGGAAGAACTTTTTTTAGAAATAGGAGTGAAGATAAAAGGGTTCCAGTAGAGTGAAGTTTGCTGCTGGAAAGAAAAGTATTGGAGTGGAGTTGGAAAATTCCGAAAGAACCGACCATAATTCATTAATGTTGAATGCGGAAGTTAGAAAATGAAAAGAAAAATGTCAAGAAAAAGAATAGAATATCATTTATCGGAGAGTTAGGAACGTAAACAGAACCAACAGGATCGATAAAAAATAGTAAGCTGCTTTCAGCGAGAATGTTAAAATTCGAAACATCTTCAAAGGGTGGGAATTTAAAAGCTCTAGTTATTTTCGGAATATATGAAAGGAGGTTAGTTCTACAGAAAGAAGAGTAGAATTCTATCAAAATGACTTTTTCAAGGCTTCAAGTATTTATCTCTAGCTCTTGAATTCGTCTATTTAAGAGCAAGACGATAGATTCCAAAGTGGCTCGATTAATGCCGCATTACATTCCTCCACCAAAGAGAAAAGAATTTACCATGATGATTAAAGGACGGATAGTGAAATGGTGAAGAAGTGACGATCAAATGAGACAGATTTTAGAAAGAAATCATAATCACGCACTGGACTAGAATCAGGTTGCATATTACGGAGCAGGATCCGATTTATTTTAGACAGATTCTACCGCATAAAACGAAGACTCCTGAAATAGTAGAAGAAAAGAGATTAAGAAAGGTTATAAGTAACATGATCAATATTGTAGGAACCCGGAAAGGTTCTCCAGTTGTAGTTAAAACTAATAGTAGGAGAAAAATAGTCAAATCAAGGGAACTAAAGACAGATGAACTTTTGAAGTATGTAGGAAACGATGAATTTGACTATAATTATATCATTTGAAAAATCGCATCGCATTAGAAACACCATATCTCGTAACATTTTATAATATCTGACAAAAAATTGGCATTTCGTTTCCATTAGAGAGTGTCAAAACTTAACAGCTTAGTACAAGAGAACACAAGCTAAAATTTACAATATTTCTGGGAGAAAAATTGAAAAATGATCGTTTGTTCTTGTATAGATTTCTTGTGGAAAAATATATTCAGTAACAAACGCTAATATTTAATTTCACATTATTCTACGAATTCGAGTTTGCACGAAGCAGTGATTTTGCATAAACAACTTTTTTTTGCCAGTAATAAATTCAATAGGACACAGATCAAGTTAATTTCTTCTATACAATACATTTCACTTTTAACCTTTTATTGCAGACAGCGTAAGAGATATTGCGAATAATATACGCAGTTTTAATCGTGTTTTCGGTGGGCAAACTCGTTAAACTTAAATATTTAAAAGTAGTTCGTAAAATTATATTTTCCGCCAAGTTGAATGTTTATTTATTAATTTAAAATATACGATCGCTTTAGTTTATTCGGAGGATATTATTTTGACAGGCTCCCTCAGTGTGTCAAGCAATTAAATAGTTGAAGAAAATGGAAGCGCTCAGTGTTCACTGTGGCCACTATTTATTTGATTTAGTCTCACAAAAGACGACTGGAACGTGTGAACCAATGCCAAGTTCAGTAGTGTGTACGATAGAGTCCCAAAAATTATTTTAGAATCGGCAAAGTATAATGTACCATGACAGTGTTCTGCTGCCAGAAGAAAGTGAAATAGAAAAAAAGTATTTCAACTGTTTACGCTGTGTACGGCAAAATGGAGACTATTGGCGTGAATACAAAAACAAAATAACATAAGGGGGGATTTTGCTTTAGGAGACCTAAAAAAGCTCTTTTTTGAAGATTTTTTCTGGGGAGAGAAGAAAACAACTTAGCCAAGCGAACTTTCGGCTTTATTTTCTTTACTTATTTGAAGTGTGTAAATAATTTTTATTAAGTAGATACTTATGATAGTAATGTTTCCCTAGCACGTCTCGCTACTGTAGTTCGCAATTGGCGGGAAAGATGCAGTTCGTAATTCTTTTCGGAAACATCAAAACCAAATAAATTTCCAATTATCATACATTTTTCTTGTGAGGGAACTAAAAACATGTAAAAATAATTTTGGGGAATTATGACTTTTTCAGGATTGAAAAGAAAAAAAAATACTTTATGTTGTGTAAAGAGGATCTCTAAAAATACTTTTTCTAACAATTTTGTTAGTTCACGTAGAAGAGAATTCAATACTGAAGAGAATAAATTTTAGTTCAAGAGGTCGTTTAGTTTTTTTGCTATCGCGCTTGCCAATTCGGAACAAATCGGAAAAATAAAAACTCGATAAAACGCGTGTTAAAGTTTTATAAATCTTTGTTTCCTACGCTAACGGTCAACTGATCAACTATTCCTGGTCCATACTGTAGTTCTTCTGCATCCCTCATTCTGATGGATTTGTTCGAATCTACAAGCCGTACGGGACCCATTAGTGCTACGTGACTGGCGCCTGTTCTCCCTTTCAATCCGTTGCGCGTCGGCGGTATCATTTTGCATTTCTGGCCAATATTCAAATGCAACAACTGCATAGTGTGCAAAATCGCTGAATATCCTTTGTTGAACATGCCTGCAACCAAGCAGGCGGCTATTTCAACGACTATTTGCCCGGGGAGTGCAAGCGCTTCGGATTGATGCGCCAAGACAGTGAGTTCAACAATTCGTTTGAATTTTGCGTCGTGTGACCGCCTACACGTTAAAAGGTCGTCATTTGATGGTTCTTCATAAATCGGGCGAACGTGCTTATCAATTTTTTCGTCAATCAATCGAGCAGGATGCTCGAAAGATTACAGTTGATTGGTAACATATTCAGCTTTGCGTCATTCAACTATTTTGATGCGCCTGTTGGACAATTTTCGTGTCGGGGAGGTTTGTCTGTGGGACAATAATGATCTAGCGTTGCTATCACAATTTTTTTCATTTCTTGAACAGAATCAATACTTCTTCTGAGTACCAAACCATAATAAATTGTCACCTTTTTTCATGATACCTTCCGTAGCCGCTTCTTACCGATAGAAGGTCGAAAAGATCGCCCGAGCCTGGCTGAATGTGTGCGTACACTTGCTCGACGCTCCTTTTCGTTTAGCTTTGTATCATCTCCAACAGTACTTCGATGTGACTTTGTGAATATATTTTTGGATAGTCTAATGAAATTTAAAAAAAATCGATAAAGTAACGGTCGTAGAGGTTTAATAGACTTTATTTTTCTTAATGACAATCATAGGTATATGTTAAAAAGATATGAGAAACAGTTAAATTAATTTGAGACATTATTTGTTTTTAAATGCGCAATAATAATTTTGAGAATGTGTGTGAACACAATTAACTAATAGTTTACAAAAGCTTAAATATACTGTAGCAAGGACAAAAAAAAAAAAAAAAAAAAGAAACGTCAAAGTGCTTTTGTCAACGTTAAACAATTTAAGATGTAACTTGAAATTCGAAAATACTCTGCATATGAAAAGAAACAGAAAATATTTCGAAATAATTAAATGTAAAAAGTTCTCGTGAAATTAGGCTAAAAAGAAAAATCTAAAAAGTTACGGATGTAATAATGTTTCATGACCATCTGTTCAATTAGACGTAGAACGAAATATCAGATGACAATGTTTTGAAATAAATTAAATGATTAGAAAAAGTGCACGTTTCTATTTTCGTAACTTACTTTTTAAAAATGATTGAAACTTTGAAATATATCGTTGCAGCCATTGGTCAAGCTACACTGGCAATAAGAAATTTATAAAAAAAAAAAAGAAAAAAAACTGGGAGGGCATATTGGGGATTTTAATATTTTGCCGTTACAGGTGCGCAGCTACAGATCTTACTTACCGTAATTAAAGAAAAATTTGTCCAACGTGCAGCAACAAAGCTACAGAGTAAACCGAAAATTGTCAATAGTCTTTTAGCAGAGATAGTAAAACTGGTAATTTTTCTACTTACGATACCAATATATCCTTCAGAAAAATCATACAGTGGCTCCTTGAAGTATAAAAACTTACTCAAGCTCCTAAATGCCTCGGAAAATATTGACTTAAGCAATGTTATTTTATGTGTATTAAATTAAAATTAAAATTTAGTTTTAAAAGAGTTTGCCTGTAGAAATGCAAAGAGAAATGCCACATTCAGCATAATATATCTCCCTTTTTTGTTTGTATTATCGTTAGATTAAAATATCAATACTGAAAGTATTTCGGCTAATACAAGAGGTACATTAAACATTTCGGAAATTAAGTGAGAATGCATTTGAAATTTCCGTATTTAAATGCTACTACGAGTACATTATTGAAAAAAGTAACTGAAAAGTGATAAGTAAATTTGTGTTAATTAGTATTACCCAATTCGTTTGAAGTACAATGATTACAGTTTTTTTATTTTTTATTTTTTATTTTATAAGCTTTTTCGTTTAAAAAATTTCATACAGTACGAGATTTGTATATATATATTTATTTTTTATTTATATTTAATTATTTTTTAAAATCGCTCTTCAGGTTTATGAGTGCGTGTTTCAATTTATATACGTTGCTTTGCGTTTGAAGATGATTTTTTTTTCTCCCACGGTTTGTAAAACGTTAGTACGCCATTGTTACTATCTCGTTTTACATAATATTAATCATTTTTTATAAGTTAATTTGTTATTATTATTATTATTATTATTATTATTATTATTATTATTGTACGGTGCGGTTGTGTTTTTGTTTTGCTCCTGATTTGCGGTTGAAATAGGTAATTACCAACAACTTATTATTTGTTGATATTATAATATTGTTTAAGAGTCAATCACGGACTTTTCATTGCTTTTTCTGGATCTCAATAATCTTGAACGGTTCTGAAGATATCGTAATTTTACTATTGAGTAATTTTGCATTCGATTCTGCGTTCACATTTGCTGTGTTGCCGTATTTGGTACATTTCACTTTATTACTTTATCGATAAACAATCACTGGAATAATGTCGGCAACATGTGCGAAATGTTCAACTGCCCTGTCTGTTGATGGT
The DNA here is from genome assembly GCA_039619475.1 of Icerya purchasi. NCBI lineage: Eukaryota > Metazoa > Arthropoda > Insecta > Hemiptera > Monophlebidae > Icerya > Icerya purchasi. The sequence goes on along the minus strand of CM077116.1, from coordinate 256,199,565 downwards.
GCTAGACTCCATTCGCAATGCTAAAATTGATACTTTGCAACGCTTCACGATCGCACTGTTTTTATATATAATACTATATTACAAAATTTTAGACCTAATTATCCAAGAAGAATGGTGGTTTAGTGGTAATGTATGCAAGTCTAACACTTAAGGCATTCATTATCACATGCGTATACTAGAGGTCAAAACCAACAGCGAAGTCATCTTTTTATTTTAAAATATTTAAACAAATGTTACGTATTTTATTAGAAAAATTTTCTTAATGTTATAATAAATTATGTAGAGAGTATTAATAGTTGTTTTATTTTTAAACGATGTGGAATATTTTTTATACACTTACTACTAACTTTAACTCAAAATTATTTAAAATAAATACGTGCAAAATAAAAATTGTAAAAATAAAACTAGTTTATTATAATTATGTGAAAAAAAGCGAAGGTTTAAAAAAAGATGTGAATTGGAGGGAAAAGCAAAACTATAATTTCAACCGAAGTAAACATAAATTTAATAATTATTTTCGGGAGAAAATGATTTAAAAAAAATTATTTACGGGAACAATTTCCACAGAGATTAGCCGTCGGAACTCACATAACATTTTATTAAAATCTTCAATGCTTTACGAGTTTTTATTTACTTATTTATAAAAAGACGCGTCTTTCTTATCATAATTGTACATTAACTTACATTTGCATAATTCTGTTTTTGTATTTGCATATCTGAATATGTATTTAATGATAATGTTTAAATAGACACAACTTTTAACTGAATGTAATTGTAAACATTATGTAAAGATCGTTTACCATTAAATTTTTTTAAAGCACCTTAATTACTTCCGAAATCCTGTGTCTCAGTTTGTATTAAATTTTTCGATGTACTATACAAAATAAGTTCATAAATAATAGACATTTTTTCTACGTTCGAGAGTATACATAATTATGGTTTCTGAGATTATTATTATCTAGTTGAATAATTTGTTGTACTGCCGTAAGATTTTTTCTGAACTTTATTTCCCTTTCATTCTTTATTTCATTTATTACCATTATTTCTGCTCATCATTATTATTACAAAATGCTTCTTAAAAAAATTCGTAACCATACGGGTATATTTAAATAATAACTGTAATGTTTTAACTATGCATTTATAAATCGACAACTTTTTTTTTAATATTCAAACCCCTATGATGTTGGAACCATGATTTAAAAACCATTACATACTGCATGTAGAAGATAATTTCTCAAATGTTCATTGTTAGTCGCTTTTATAACTCTATTTTCTAAATATAATCTTTCGCTCGATGGATTAATATCGTGTAATATCCGAGCTTCTTTTTCAAATTAAAGTTGAACCATAAAACTTTATTTTTATATCGATTACAATAGAAAGGGAGTAATGTAGTAGAAGATATCATATAGTATTCATAGTTGTGCTTTCGGATGCAATTAATATAACTATGTAATACAAATATGGGGTACATCAAACACTTTATAATATATTAGAACACTGAAATTCAAACTTCCACAGTTACAGCAATACCGGGGATAAATGTTAATTGTTAACAGTTTTAGGACATCAAGCGTACAGCTAACATCTGCTGGCGCAATCTACTGGCGCGGATATGGAAAGAAGCAAAAAAATTGGTACGATCGTGTCGCGTTGCAAAGTATCAATTTTAGCATTGCGAATGGAGTCTAGCGTTGATGGTGACTACGTCACGTGTTCTCTTTGCCACCGGAAACTAGACTTCAACTGCGCCGGTGTTCAGTCGAGCACGTGGATCAACATGTCAAAGAAGAACAAGGGGGCGTGGAGGTGCACTTTCTGCCGCGCGAACGACAGTGGTGTGGGAAGTGCGATCGACGCGGCCTTAAAGCCGTTGATGGACGAGTTGCGCGTACTGAACGAGCGGATGCAGGGTATGCAAACGTCTTTTGATCAGCAAATGGCTGAGATGTTGGGACCGGTGAGTGCGGCGCGGGAGGAGAATGACGCGCTGCGAAAACAAAATGCCGATTTGGCGGACAGAGTGGAACAGCTGGAGCAATACACGCGTAGAAACTGCGTTATTGTGTCAAATGTGCCGGTCTCGCCCGCTGAGAATCTGATTAGCCTGGTAGAGGGCCTTGGAAAAGCAACAGATACTCCGATCTGCGCGCAGGACATCGATGCTTGGCATCGACTGCCCAAGTCACCTAAACAAAATCACCCGGCTATTATTATCAAGTTCGTCCGGAGAACTGTAAAGGATCAGCTAGTAAAAAACAGTCGTGTTAAAAGGCCGACGCAGGCAGACATCGGTATGAACGGAGATCGTAAGATCTTCGTAAACGAACAATTAACGCGAAATAATTCGCAACTCTTCAAATCTGCGAGGGGCTTGCGTGATGCTGGCTGGAAGTTTGTCTGGGTGCGTTCTGGAAAAATCTACGCTCGCAAAAGTGAAGGCACGCCGGTGATACGCATCAGTTCGCAAGAGCACGTGTCCGACCTCTTGAAACAAGAATGACTACCTCGTAAGCCGAGCTATTTTTGTTACCTTTATCCTAGTTTTTATCTTAGTTTTTATTTCTACCTCATCCGTTACTTATGTTTGGTCGTCTCGTTTCGTAATTTTAGTATACAATTCTTTAAGATGTCCATATTTGTTCACGCATTTTCATATTACTATTACTATTATCTCTATTATTATTTTTACCATTTCCTTTTCTTTTCATGTACCTTTACTCTTACATTATTGTTATTATGCCTAACAGCTACTTATAGATTTAGACATTTACCTTGCATTAATAATACGGTTATTTTATTACATTTTAATTATCTTACATCCTCTAGCTTAAACCACTATCATATATGCTCCATTATTTTAATATCCACACTAAGTACTTGAAACAAAAAACCCAAAATGACACCCTTTACGTTTAGAATATTCACACTAAATGTAAGTAGCCTCAGAGCGCATTTCGATGACCTGTTAATTTTATTAAAGGCTTCGAATGTCGAGTACGACATTATGGTGCTGACTGAAACATGGTTAACTTCAGACGAAGTAGATCGATATAGGATTCCAGGTTATGATATTCGAGCGGACGGTAGAACCAACAAAAGATCTGGAGGCACTGTAGTATATTTTAAAAATAATATCCAAATTTCTGACGTGAACATAACTATCTCATCTGGTAACATAATTTGCTTACATATAAATTTGAATAATTCTCGTTACTTGTCAATTGTCGGTATTTACCGCTTCTGCGAGTCTCATATCACTGAATTTCTAGACGGCTTGAATAATATCGTAAACGTTCTAAAAGATACAGCCCTAATTACAGGAGATCTAAATATAAATTTATTGGATAGTGTTAAAAGTTTGAATTATCTAAACCTGTTAAACACTAATGGATTTAAAAGCTTTGTAAATCAATCAACATTTCATCGACGACAAGACCTCTATTCTTCCTGTTTAGATCATGTATTTGTCCGGGGAATTGAAAATTCGAATATGAAACTTGATGTAACCACGGAAGTTTCTCCCTGTACTTTTTCCGATCACTCTTTTTTAAATACAAAACTCATAATAAATTGTAATTATAAGCCGAAATCTAATAGCCATTTTCATTATATTAATAAGGTACTATTCAAAAACAACTTAAAATCATGTAATTTAGATAATTTATACAATGATTCATCTATTGATGATAAACTCGAATTATTTATTTCAGTCATTAAAGATGTTATAAACCGATCAAAATTGAAGAGCATTAAAAACAATCAACACCGCAAAAGATCTGAATGGGTGACGAACGAAATAATACAGCTTTCTTCGGAAAAAAATTCGATATACATGTCTTTAAAGAAATACCCCACTGATAGAAATATGCAAGCACAATGTAAACTGATTTCTAGGAAATTACAAAAAATAATACGGGCAACTAAAAAAGAATATTATTCCACAAAATTACAAAATTGTAATGGTAATCCCAAAAGATACTGGTCCTTAATTAAGAATGTAATTGGGAATAAAAAATCGACTCTGAAAGAAATCAAAGTAAACGACACAATTCTATCTGTAACGGACAATGAATATCTAATATCCAACCATTTTAACCATTATTTCACAGATGTAATAAAAACTATGAAAGTTCGTGCTGAATCTAACATGGCAGCTTCTCAAGCAATTCCCCAAACTCTCAACTCGTTTGCATTTTTCGATTTCTCCAGTGACGAAATTAAAAATGCCATTCTCTCGCTCGCTAACAAACACTCGTATGGGTTCGATGGATTGTCAGTTATTCTTCTAAAAGAAAATATTGAATTTTTCATAAAACCACTGACATATTTAATAAATGAATTTGTTAAGTGCGGAAAATTCCCAACCGCACTAAAACTCGGTATCATTACTCCTATACATAAGAGTGGCAGTACAATAGATATATCGAACTATAGGCCAATCTGTTTGCTGTCTACCATTTCCAAAATTTTTGAAAAATGCATTAAAATAAGGATCTTAAGTTTTCTAGATAAAACTGACTTCTTTAGCAAAAATCAGTATGGATTTTTACAGAGCAAATGCACAGATGACGCACTGTTCGACCATATAACCTACATTTCTGACAATTTAGAGGCAGGTCGCTCTGTGGTCGCGGTTTATTTTGACTTCTGTAAAGCGTTTGACGTAGTAGATCACACAATACTGTTAAAAAAACTATATGCGTGCGGCTTTCGCGGATCTATTTATAACTGGTTTCAGTCCTATTTGTCAGATAGAAAATTTGTTACAAAAATAAATAACACCCTAAGTAACAGTGTTGTGCAAGAATACGGAGTACCTCAGGGAAGTATACTCGGTCCTATACTTTTTCTCATCTATGTCAACGACCTCTGCAACTTAAAGGTGACGGGTAAGATTTGTAGCTATGCTGATGATACAGTTCTCATGGCAAGCTCACGATATCCAAATTTATTACAACAACTAATTCAGACAGATGTGAACAAAGTACATGAGTGGATGGACAATAATATTATAAATTTAAACGTAAAAAAAACAAAATTCTTAATATATAGCAATCTCCCTCAAAATACTTGGGATAATTTAAAAATACAGTGGCAAAGCAACAATTTTATAAATAGAGCGTATGAAATTAAATATTTAGGGCTGTATTTAGATTATAAATTACTATGGAATACTCATTTAACAAATCTTTCTGCTAAACTTAGAAAATTAAATTACCTATTGTATTACCTAGGTCAGTTCTTTAATCGCATACAATTAACAAAACTTTATTTGGCATTATATCAGCCTATCCTCTCGTACGGAATAATGCATTGGGGGAATGCAGCGAGTTATCATGTTGCGCCTGTTAATTTCTTGCAAAAGGCTGTGTCCAAAAATATAAACAGTGACCGGTTGCATACCGATGTATGCAAAATATTGAGCCCTCGCAACCTGTATTTCGTTAATTTATTAACTTATGTCCTAAAAAATAAAAATAAATTCCACATCGAACTTCGCACTGGTATTACAAGAGCATCTGCTACAGAAAAAGCCTGCATACCACGATATAATAAATATGTTAGATTGCAAGCGAGGTATATGGGTGCATCATTATTTAACTTATTGCCTGAAACACTTAAAGTGACACTAAGAAACTACAAATATAGACGTAAACTGTTAATTAACCATGTTTTAAACTGTAATTTTCAACCCCAACAATACAATTCGTAACACAGTGTCATATAAAGCTGATTCCACCCTAAAAATTAATGAAACACAAATTCAATTCTAATTGAATCCAATAAGCCCAATAAGATTACAACAATTCAAATCTTAATTATTTCCGAAATAAGTCTAATTAACATAATTTCATCATCATATTCATTATTGCTACTGTTTCTATAAGTACTACTAGTGGTATTGTTATACTCCCTGTTCCTATTACCTGCACTTGTTATTTCTATTATTATAATTATAATATAATTATTATTTTTACTTGTACTAAGGATTGGTGTATAAGTGTGCTCTAGTGGTAATTATGCTTAAAGCAGTTTGTAAACACGGGTCAGCTCATATGTATGTAAACCAATTGAATATGTATATATCTGAATGTAATATGCTTATACTTTAGAGTGCAAATATGTTTATATATTTGAATGGAAAATGTAATGTTTATTCATGTTTATGATGTATATATGTAAATTATTACTCTCTTCACTATTTTATTTTTTTTTTTTAGCCTATCCACTTTTTTTATTGTTGTTTTTTTTTTGCTATTTTTTGTGATATATATATATATATATATACATATTTTCTTTTTTTTTTGTTGTTATATACTTGTTTTCTTTTTTTTCTCTGTTACTCTTTTTTGTTCATTTGTTATCTTTTATTTTGTACTTTAATAATCCATCGCTCGTGCTTCACGCGCATTGATGGAAATCTGTAATGATGATAATAATAATAAAATTTGATTTGATTTGATTTGATTTGATTTGATTATTATTATTATGAAGTTTATTAAAACTAAGCTTCGTCTCTGAAACACTTTCGTAGCGAAATTATATCACATACACACAATAGTTTTTTTCTCAATTAAAACACCTAACTATATTTATTGTTTTGCTTATTCTTTTTTTTTTTTTGCTTTTAATGGATTTTATTTATACAATTTTCTTTCGTTGCTTATCACACGATTAATGAAATTAATCTTGATGAAAAATTTTTAGCACATAAGATTGTACGCTAATATTATTACGTACTTGAAATTATTATATTGATCAAATATACGATAATAAGTATCTGGTCAACTGTGCGATAGGCTTTGCCCTTGTGGGACCCTTTGCAGTTATTTATAAGAAACAAAAAAAAAAAAAAACGTATTTTTCCATTTAGAAAACAATATTTTAAAAACGCATCTAAAAATTAATCTCATCATATTCCTTTCGTTCTCTCTCTAATCTAGTTTTAGCAATCTTATATCTTCCCGCTAGCAAGAATTCGATTTTTCATGCGTGACTGCGGGTAATCCGCTAATAAAATGATTTTGAGCAACACGTTAAGACTGATATTTATTCGTCATAAAAAATAATTTAATATATTAAATGTAACAACTGTTATGCATAATATCGCAGCAGTAAAATGGGAAACAACAGCGCACGAATTTTTATCGGAAATTTCGAAGACAAATGTTTCTATAAGTTTTTTTAAAAAAACCAAATAAAGTTGATTTGAGTGACTTAATTTCCGTTTGTTTATTTTTCCAGGCTTTTATTATTTTCGAATTTAGTCCGTTGGTTTTTCTCATATCTGGCGCATGACTCTTAGAGTTTTTTTAATAATAGAACGTGTTTTTTTGGGTTTTTTTTTTAATATACACGCCCGTGTAGTAACATTTTTAGATCCACATTTTTTAAATTTCAAACTGATTTACTATTTTCTCGAATCACAATGTTACTGCGCATAAAACGATCCTCACCGTTGCAATCACTCTGATTGATATTTCTCGATTAAAATTGAGGTTACCGTAACGCCATTCGAAATCACCGGTCGATCAATACTAATCAAGGTCACATGTGAAAAATCGATCGTTGGCATGAAGGAAACAATACGGAGAAAAAATGTAAGCTACTTATGTAACTTGTCGTTTGCTACCGACAAATAAATGAATTACGCAGGAGATCTGTTGTCGTCGGATAAAAAGACCTCATTTGTCGATAAACCTTAAAGCGGAATACCATCATGTTACATAATTAGCATACATCACCAATCTTCTCTTTCTCTGATTGACCAAAATTTTTCATTTCTACTTAAGATTCCAATTACAAAATACGCCAACCAGAACGCTAAAATATTCGAATAATTAATTACGTAATTAATGAAAAACCGATTTGTTTAAAACAAAATTCTGCTCTCATCAAAGTCAGACGAGGTTACTTTAAAGATCGACCACAAAGTAATAATAATAATTAATAATAAAGTAATAATAATAATTAATAATAAAGTAATAATAATAATTAATAATAAAGTAATAATAATAACAACTGACAGTAGGTATAAAATGCATATCCCAATTTGTTCGGCCAGCATGGAAGATTAGGCCAACTTATTTGCAAGAATTCCTACATCCAGCAGCGGATCGACGCAGGTTAAAAAAAGGAACATTAAATCAACTGCAGTTTAGAGAAAAATTTAGGATTCAACGTTCCATCTTTCTTTTTACTTTATTTATACCCGATATTTCACTTTATTAATTAACTAACAACTACAAACCGTACTATAAACTGCTACACGTAGTACGAGGGTAACTTAATGCATAATGATAAACGATATAAGGTTATACTTAGTTATAGTTTACTTGTTAGGCCGACGACCTTCAGGAATTCGAATAGTAATAAGGGGTGTAGAGAAGGACGGATCGCGGGTTAATGGAATAGTTGAGAGATTTCGGAACGGAAGAGATAATTCAAAAAAAATGTGCGGAATAGTGTAGGGATAGTAGCAAAGGGAACATACAGGGAAGCTTGCTTGGGAGAAAATAATTTTCGGTCGTGTAGTATGTGTTACAGTCTAATGTTTACTACTCTTTCCACAACATTACATAAAACGGATGTGAGTGATATAGGGGCTGGTAGCTCTCAGACCGTCAGCGGCCTGTGTCATAGCAAACGTCATTCCCTTAGACCTATTTATTATTGAATAGGCAATAATTACTGAGTACAGAGTCACCCGAAACTTAAATTTAGTCAGTAATCTAAAACTCCTAAACAACGACAATATTATAAATACTCTGGGACTTTCATCGAGCATTAAAATACTTAAAAAACAAATATCAATCGAAATAATAAACACATGGCAAATCCAGTGGAACCAAGATCACACTGGCCGCAAAACATACATATTTTTCCCAAATATTCAAGATAAGATTCGTCTCAAAAATTTAAATATAACTTTCTTTAACTCCCAGGTAATCACAGGACACAGCAACTTTGGGGAATACCTTCATCGCTTTAAACTAATAGAGTCGCCAACCTGTCAGTACTGTGACACTAATACAACAGACAATACTCTTCACCTGATACATTCATGCAAAGCTTTCCAAAACATAAGGGAATCTTACCAAATCAATAAAAATACAACACTAAGAATAAACAAAAAAAAAAAAACGCTCATTCTCTTCTTGCCTACTTCCATGACGTCATGAAAAAAAAACTTACCCTAAAACCTCCGATCAACCATTCTAACTAAAATAATACCTTTACTCCTAATACTTCTTTATAATATCAATATTAAAATATTTAAGTAAGCTCTGCATTGGTGACTAAGGTTTGGCATCATCATTGCAATTGTAAAAATATATTTAATGTAGTAATTACTCGTGTACTCTATATATTTATGCATGCATATATTTAGTTCTAAAACATTTTCAAAAACATGACACTGTAAAAAAAAAATATATATTTTTTTTTTTTTCTATTCAGTGTACGACACGCCATTATGTACACTTATTATTAAATATATTTGCCCCATCAGTATAATCTGAACTGGGGAACTAATTAAAAAAAAAAGCTCTCAGACCGATGTGTCGGTTTAAATGGCTTGAGAAGAGGAATAATAATTATTTGTCGTCAACTTTCCAGAACAGTCCTGGGTTTCCATTAGCGATTTCCGGTAAATTAGAAGATTAACACGCATATGAGACAGAGTTTGTATATAGTAAATGTTAGGATTTGATATATCTTAGAAAACATAAACAAATAGGTAAAGGACGGAAGATTAGAAATAATTGCAATTCAAAATATAAGGACTCCTGTGTAAATAAATGCATACATATAATGTAGATAGTAGTATAGAGGTACCAAAGAAAATATGAAACATAAAGAAAGAGTAACAGTACTTTTAAAATAATAAGTTATATAAGCACTGGCATTTTCTCTCAATTCTTCTCACGAAATTGTCCTACATTTCGACCTAATAAAATATTTTCGAAGGTCACATATAACATAAGAAAATTTGTGAATCGCAAAGGTATCGAAAAATTAAAAAACTACATTATAGATATAAGCTACCGGAATTATAGATGTAAACAAACGTATGAAACATACTACGAAGCATCAATTAGAACCAGTCGTCTTAAAACCTAGGTCCCCTCTGTTTAAGGGAACTAATCTTTTAGAGGTGTCTTTCGGAATACAATTAGTAACGCTAGCTCTATATTCGCGTTTCTGTTCAGTGCTCAGCATTCTCACTGGCCATTTTAGTAAATTGGATTTAAGAACTTGTACCAGTCATATTCCGACCATTATTGCTGTCACCAAGTGGTGTTATAACCCCCTTTATATTTAAAAACCCCGAATGAGCCGGGAAATAAGAATAAATAGTATTAAGCCGGTATGATTTCAAATATCCGATATCAATGATGTACGCACTGAGTTGTTACAAATGCAAAATTGTAATCCGAAAATAGCATACGAGACGATTAGACTGGCAGAGCAGTTTAATATTTCAATGTTTCAGTTTCTTTAATAGTTTGGTACGAAATTCTACTCCAAGTCGAAGTAGTTAGCAAATTACTATTTCCAGCGAAATAAATGGGGACGATGCTGAAAAGACAAAGATGTTAAAATGTGTATTTAACAAAAATTAGAAAGAATACGATTTTATTCAGACTGTAACTGAAGAACATTTACCGTTGAAGCAATCGTCAAACTAATTAGAAGAATGATTAGGAACGTAAAGTGTCCGTTCAATGAACGTGCTAATGACGAGCCCGTTATTCGCTTTCAACAAAAGTTTGAAACTGAATTTTTCAATCACTCGCTAAATATGATTTCAATGTTCAATGAAAAATTTAAGCAATTTAGTGCTTATTCGGGACCACTGAATTTATAAGCGATCTACTTGAGCGAGAAAAACTTCCCGATTGTTGAAAAAATCTTAAAAAGAAATTAGCTGTGAATTCAAAATATGACATTAATAGGTCGGTTCTTTGCGTAAAGCTGCTAGGTATCAGAACTTTATTTGATGGAAAGTCCGTAAATGAAATTAATCTGTTCTTAATACTGAGTTTCATCAAACAATTTCCACTGGAATATTTATACCAAAATATATGATGGGTTGTTGAACGAAATAAACGAAATCTGTTAGCGAATTGTTCAACCAAAAAAGCCGAAATGAATTAACGAATCTTTATATTTCAAAGCCCCCCCCCAACGAAATCAAACGACTTTTACTTGATTTTTAACGAATGAAACAGAAACATAATCTATCCAAAACGAGAGGTAATTTCAAAGCGGAAAGAATTATAACAATATCATAGCACAGAAATAACCATTATCAATAACGCGACTTGCAGCGCTATAAGCTCTAGTCTCTTTACAAGGATACTGTTAACAATAACAGTCACAGTAGGAAGGGTAGAGAGACGTTTTTCAAAACTTTAACTGCAATATGCATAAGGTCAACGATGTTGCAAAAACGACTTCCGAATTTAAAAACTGTGTCCATTGAAAATGAAATAATATCAGAGTTTGACATTTCTATGTAGTATAATAAAAAGAAATCTTTGCAAGTAAAAAGGGGCTAAAAGTGAATTTTAGTTTTTATTTAAAGCTTTTAAGAGATTAGTTGTCATTTTTTACTTCTATTTTTTTAGCAAATAATAAATACATTGCGATCATACACGCGAACCTAATAATAGCACAATAAATTTTCATTAAAAGTTATAATCACTGTTATGAATTTATAAACTTTGAAATTAAATGAATAAAGGTGAGATCGTATAAAGATTGAACACTTAGGACTACTAAGTTTCGGAAAATTTGTGTATAACATATTGGTATTATTTTACATAAAACATATGGGCCCTGAATTACTTGCTACTGAAATGATCGAATTAATATGACTTAAAATGAACCAACATTTTTTAACCTTGAATTTCGAATGCTATATTTTGGAGTGTTTGGATTAAAAAAAAAAAAAAATGAAAGTATATCAATAATATTTAATACCCAGATTAAATGCTTTGAATGACTTACTTTTAAAACACTTGGAAAGGTGCCGCCCTTAATGCTCATGGGAACCAAAAATAAGCTTAACTGATTAAAACAGATAAAACAATGATTAAAAATCGATCGGGTATCACATTGATTAACAGAATAGTAGAATATAGGACGTTTAGGGTTCGTATTATGTGGAAGTGATTTAAATTTAGCGTCGGTTAGTTTCAGTGCTTATTTTTTGTTTTCAATTTCATATCTACTTACCATAGAGCAACCATTACAAAATCGCCTCGAAAGCAGTCTTTAATCTATGACTCCTATATTCAAACGGTACTATTTGGTTTTTACCTATTTAGTTTTTTAACCCTACTAAGGATGCAAAATTCAACGTTTAAATTTATTTATACTTCAGGAATGTCTCCCCAGAATTTTCAGATGCTCCAAAAATAAAAATTTATAATTATTATTACTATTCTTGTTATTTATTATTATTATTATTATTGTACTGAATTGACGATTATTTTTATTTCTTTTTTTTGGTTTTATATTTTGACTTACACGACTTTTTTCTTAACGGCCAACCGCTGAAATCACCAGTAATAAACGTATACAAAAGACAAACAATAACAATGATTAATAGCTAAACACAATTTTAGGTAATCAACTTAAGTTGATGGATTAGTCCGATTTCGAAGATTTCAGGAGACTTAAGGGTTGAAATTTTTAAATCGTTATTAATTACGAAATAATACTTTTACCGACTATTTCTGACGGCGGACTTTGTATAATGAAAAATACGATAGTCTTTTCTGTTCTGACTGGTGGTTCAACTCTCATTTCTTCTTCCTTTTGACTCAAGTGACATATTTGATGAGCGGACGATATTTACTTATTAACGACCGATTTTTAATTTAAATGATTACCAACTGCTAATTACTTAATAGTCTTCGACCGCCTTTCCATCTTTCTTTCTACCTTTGCTCCGAAATCTACCTTCTTCCGGTAATAACGACGAGTACCTCGTGTGATGATCTATTTAACCTTTTGCCGACAAAAGGATTTCAGACGTGTTCTTAATTTCACTTTCACTACGTATTCATTTTTTAATATTTTCTTTTAAAGATTTTATTTTGTTATTTATTTTTTAGCCTCTAAGGTGATCGATCATCATTCAATTATGTCTATCCATACGTACGTAAAATAAAAATACACTTTCGGTGAGCTATTTTTTAGGATTCCGTATACATATAATGTACGGAATCCTTATAATATGGTACACGAATGACAAAAATATCAAATAAAAATCAATAATTCACGAACGGCTTGAATTATAAACTTGAAATTTGGAATATAAATTACAATTAAAATTATCTTTAAAACGATCTATAACTTGAAGATGACTGATTACCCTGGGCGGCAAAAAACCCAAAAAACCGTCAAAAATATATAATATAGTACATAAAACGACCCCAAAAATCACTTAAAAAATCATAACTCGTCACCCGATAAACCTATAACGCTGAAATTCAAAATATAAACTAAAATGCAGGAGTGCTTTCATAAAATCAAAACAATACGGTACAAAAGTTATGTAAAGTTGCCCAAAAGTTCAAAAAATGACGTGCCCCCCCCCTAGCACCGCGAGTATTGTAGTTAAAAATTTTAAACGCGGCTAAAAATACGCGCATCCCCGTATATTTCTCTGGTTTGAAACATCCGGATTTCCAACTTTAAAACTGGACCCTCGGGGCGACGAAAGCTCGAAAGTTTCATAAATATTTTTTTTCCGGTCACGATCGATGGAAAGATCGCTACTTGTCGAGAACGAAACCATAAGAGTTATTTCCTTAACGAAAATTTCAAACCTTGATGTTCCAAACTTGAGAAATATATGTCGAAAAGCATATGTTTAACCGTGTTCAAAATGTTTAGCTGTAATACTCGAGGCGCTAGAGGGAAGGGTTTGAATTTTTTGGCAACTTTAAATGTTTCTAAATACGGTGCGGAATTATGTTTAGAGACTCCCGTGGAGCTGACGTACGAATTTCGACTGTTACTGGTTGAATATTGAATGGTAACATTATCTGTTGAAAGTTAATATCCGCACGAACGGCTAATATTATTCCCCGATGCGCACAACTAGCAAGCACCGGATTTGATTCGAGAACTTTATAGTTTTTTAGTTTTAAATGTTGGTTTTGTTTTAAGTGGGTTTCTTGAATGCACGGAATAAACGGGTTTGTTAATCGGTGTTATTTTTCTTTTGGCTTTATCGAAATACGAGACTGCAGCGGTTTTTAGAATTTGGTTCGGATTGTTATAATTTGCGTTAGTAGTGTTAGTACGAGGGCTAAGAAACAGAACAGGATCGCAGGTTTCGGTTTGGTTATTTTCATTACAGCTTGTGTTAGTGTTGTTATGAACAGTAATGAAAGGAACGGACTCATCGCATCATATGTTATTAACGATTGTGTAACACTATTTTAAGTTATTTAAACATGTACTATTTGCAGCAAACTTATCTTTTACTTTTCATTGTTTTCTATTTCTTTTTTTTCTTTTTTTTTCGTGGCACACCATACCTCTCAAAGAATTGCAATTCTGACTCCATCTAGTCTCATAATATTGATGTGAAATTTTGACGAACTTAAAACGATTATATTTTTCCCAGATATTCCTGCGACTTTGTCATTTTGGAGTTCTAGCCTACACTAGCGTTATATAAAAAATTCCACCCTAGCTTCTAAATAGATATTTCTAGTAATTTTTCTTTTCACTTCTTCCCCGTGTTTAACCCTATTTTCTTACTTACCTTCCGCTGGTTTTATAATTTTCCTTTGCCATTCCACTATCGTTTTCTTTATTTACGCCTTAATCATATTTCGCATATTTTCGTTCTTTCTTCAGATAGCCCCCGTCATTTTTATCATGTTCTTTTTGAGCGCCCTTTCCTCCCAATGAATTTTTGTTCTAGTTTATATTCTAATCTGTCATCTATTTTCCTTCTTAATCTTTATTGCCCTCTCTTATTTTGTCTCTTCCTTTTTTTCCCTCGTCCATTCCCATTCTCAGTAGTCCATTGTATTATTTTCTAGCCGAGTCGGTTTCTAATTGTGTCTTACTTTTGTACTGATTCTGAATGGCGGTCCTTTGCTTACTTGTCCAAAAAAAGAAGGCTTTTGTAGAAATTTGGCTACGTAGACGATTACGAAAAACGTCATTAGCGAAAAAGGAAAGTAATAAAGATGTGCCGAATAAAATAAATACTACGAATAATGTGAAAATAATGATCTGAATGACTAGACACTTTATATGTTGTATTCGTCACAATAATGAAAGAAGGGAAATTGGATAGCGATGGAGGCTGTCTGGAGAAACTAATATAAGTA
Organism: Icerya purchasi; assembly: GCA_039619475.1. Classification (NCBI taxonomy): domain Eukaryota; kingdom Metazoa; phylum Arthropoda; class Insecta; order Hemiptera; family Monophlebidae; genus Icerya; species Icerya purchasi. The sequence goes on along the minus strand of CM077116.1, from coordinate 256,184,194 downwards.
CTATTACAAAAAAACTTTTTCTTTTTTTAATAGTTTTGTCAGCATAAACATTAGCTAAAAAAAAAACAAAAAAACAAACAAACAAAAAGAGGAAAGAAGACTCAGATCTTTAAAGGTGACACTCGAATTGCGCACCGGTAGTTTGCCGGTATGAAATATAAAAAAACCAACGAAAACGGCACCGCGACAATGATATTTATTGGACTCAGTGGTTCCAAAACTGATGGCCGCTTTATCGTATAACATTTGAATGTTCAATATGGCTTTCAACATTTTTACGCATCGTATACTTAAAAAATAGCCGATTTTTCGCAAACCCTTAAGGAGGTTTTTTCTAAGCAACCGAAATGTGTTATTCCAAATAGCAAACGTTCCCCATCGAGATAGGATAAGACATTTTGAAAGTCACTGAAAGAGCGACACTTTTACTGATTTTATTCCTTCGTCGATTTTATAAAATCCGGAGTTTTTTTTTTTTTAAGCAGTGCGCAATTCGAGTTCTCAGCAGGCGGGCTTTTTCAGGTCAGTGCGCAATTTGAGTCCGACTTGTCACAGTGTGAAGTGTTGGTGCGCAATTCGGGGGTCCCCGACAAAAAAGAATCAGAAGCTTGGATATCATTAGGAGAAGAAAGGAAGAGAATGGACGAAGCATCGTATGGAGTGGGAACGAGAGGAGTAAAAAGAAATTTAAAATAAGAAAAACAATTAAACATTATGCGACCCGTGTTACAAATAAAACGGTGATGGAGAGGTGCAAAATAAGGGGACGGCACGAGAGAAAAACAGAAAAGCGAAGAAGGGAAAAAACTGCGCCTAAAACGCAGATAAATGTCCAGGACTGCTTATTATTGAAAATTTCGGAATAAGGCATCTAAGACTGATTTAATGATTTTTGAGTTGAAGCAAAACCTCTGCTGTCAATATTACATTATAAAAAAAAAAATCGAAATATAAAATAGTACGGTGGCTGTGTTGCAGATTTAACGAAAACCGGTTTCAAGGGTCATTTTACGTTTTAATTTTAAATGTACTATTTATAAACTTTAGCGTTATTTTTGCTTTATGCAGGTTCTCGGAGAGACTAATGGCTCCCCTAAAAACAATGGCCGTGAAAGTTTTCCGGAACAGCATTCTTATTTTGTCCGATTAAAATTCATGTAAATTACTTCTTCCTCTATTAATATGTAAATAATATATTTAGATTCGATAGCAAAGAAAAATGTTTAAATCTCTTAATTTTAACGCTCAGCAATAGTTTACTCACTTGGCCTTTGTTTTTGCGGCATTAATATATGAAAACTATTATTTTTCACTAGTGCATTAAAAATTGATTAATTATCGAAACATCTATACGGATTCACCAAAAAAAAAAAAAAAAAAAAAAACACCAAATCGTTTATAACTAATTCATATTCTTACCTGTTCTACGGTACCATTTAACGGAGTAGTAATATTCCGTTTCGTTGTCATGGATACTATAGCGATGCTGAGATTTGTTCGAAGGGAAAATATTACTAGAACACCGAAGAAACTGAATAAACAAACCACAATTCTCCGCGCAACCTCCATAACTACCTATAAAATTAGCCGATTTAATCGTGCTCAAACGCGATTACGTATTCGATCTGTTTAATTACTGTTTTACACTACCGATTTCATATTTATTACAAAACCATTTATGTACCCATAAACGCACTAAAGAAACGAAAAAAAAAAAAAAAAAGAAAAAAGAAAATAAAAGAAAACTCGATTGTTTCAATTTTTATCTTTTTTCAAGTTCAACTTCGTTCAGTGAGCGACCGAAACAATATTATCTATCTGCGATAAAAGAGAAATAAATCCCCTTTCAAGTAACATGTAATACGGAGCGTAATTGACATCACTCTCGCGATCGTCGCGCAATGTAAATAACGGCTTAGGTCGATCGCACAGCGATGGCACTAATTCACATGTAGGCCATGAACCGTAATTTAACTAGTAATAGCGGTTAAATATTCAGCGCTAGTTCCCGTGTTTCTTTACGAACAGTTCGAATGCCGATTGTATTGAAAAAATTCTAAACAAGTTCACAAAAAACTCGCACAATCATCAAAATGGTGAACACGACTTGTCTTGTAAATGAAAGAATTTTCCTTTGTTATTATTTATACCGAATTGCTATTTGCAAATCTGTAGTTTTCCGATGATATACCTAACAAAGCAGTCGCAGTAGTAGAAAAAGTACCGACTTTCAATAGGCCATCAAATTATTTCTGCGACAATATCATAGATGTTATATTTAGATAGATGCAAGTGTAGCTCGAAGAAAAAACAGACAGAACTAAAGCCTTTTTTAAATTATAATTAGATATGAGTTGAATTGATCTTCACTATACGTTTCTCAGTAAAGATTTTCTTCTGTGGACAAATTTATGATCGAAAGCCTCCAAAATACAGACTGTTATTTCGAAATGCTTTATTAATATGACTTTCTTTTAATAATTTTTTTTTTTTTTATGTTACATAAGTGAGGATATCGACGTAGCTATTGTAAATTTATGCTCACTGTATCTTTCGGTCTGTTAAGCTTGCCGTTAATATGACCCAATAGAACCTTGCGAAAGCTCGTAATTAATTCATTCATTGTGCTCATTGGTTATTATTTTTCATTTTTTACGGTATAAGTTTGTTTTTTTTAGTTCTTTCAAACATTTCTCTAATATCATAAAATGGCCGAACAGACGACTCTTGTTATTTTCAAGACTATATTTACTAGTAAATACGCTGCCTTCTCTAACAAACATACTCTATGGAATTCGAATTGATTCTTGACTTTGTGATTCTTAATTAATAAACTGTTACTTTGTAATTAAATACTTCTGCCGGAATCTCATCCGAACACTGCAACACCTTATTCTTGCTAAGACAATTGTATTTCGCACAACAAATATTTTTGATTAAGTTTTTCCGGAGATGTATAATTTGCTTATATATTTTAAATTTTCTCGAAATTAGACTGAATTTTTGAAGACAAGTATCGCTCCATTGTTTCCTGAATACTGCTGAATTTCATCACTGACTGCGATGAATTAAATACAGCGCTGCGTAGCTGTCATAGTGTCGGAACACATGATAACATTTTCACTTTCAAATTAAGTTTCACCGTTAATTTTGCGCTTCAAAAAGTATAAAAAATCAGCCCGGTTTATTTAGTTTTAAATAGAATAATTTTGCAATAAAAAAAAAAAAAATGTGTATCCGAAAAGGGTTGGAATTTTTCATTCCATCCTACATGTAAAAACCGTAATGACCGCGACCGTATATCAGGCGTGTATTAATACATGAAAGCTACGCGTTCAATGAGGGCCGGGCCCCAATGCTGGTAACGTTGCGGGGTTAACATGGCAACCGATACAGGTAGGACCCCACAGAAATTACGTGGCAGTTTCCGTTGTTTCTACTAAACTGAACAACGGTTCTGACAACAAATTTTGGAATTGTCTAGAAATCTTTTGTAAAACTTTTGGGAAGATATGATAACATCTCAAAAAAGGTATTTACTAGAAAGCCGCGTCCGTAACTACAAAAAAAAAAAAAAAAAAAAAAAAAAAAACAACCTATATCAGATGATTTTGATAAAATTATGAATTATGCAAGGACGGCGCGCAGTTTTCCTCATCCGTAATTGATGTAACTCAAGATGAATCGAAAAAGTTTTTTTCTTTTCTTTTTCGGACTCGTCAATTTTAGACATTCACGATATGCCCATATCAGCCCACTGCTGGGTGTAGGCAATCCTTAGCGGGATAAGTTGGCCTAATCTCCCGTGCTGGCCAGGAAAATTGGGAGATGCATTTTATACCTGCTGTCAGGTTTTCATACGCTAATGAAGCCGATCACGTAAACAGGAGCGCAGCCTAGCTTCGTGGTGCCGACAACGTGAGAAAGGTACCAATGGCTAGGCGAAGCCAAGACGACTGGCCTTTACTCACGTTGATGCGATTGTTCGCCCGCTGAATATTTCTATGCGACGCGCATAATTTTTGTCGTCGCCCAGTATCGAACCCAAGACCTCCGGATCGGAAGTCAAGCGCTCTAGCTACTAGGCCAAACTCGTTTTTTTCACGACACGTGTTCTCCGATCGATTTCGTCACGGTAATTGCCTACGTCAAATCAACTGGGTTTTATTTTTCTCTGCATAGAGCTACAAAATTAAAATGACGGAGGATAAAGTAATTAACATTTAGATAAATAAACAAAATTAGTAGTACTGAAAGTCGGATTAATAGCGCTGCAGTGAACATTTTTTTTAAACAAATTAAGAAAACGGATTAAATTGAAAATTCGTCATTGAGGTTACACGATGGAGCTGGCAACCAGATGAGTCTACCTGAAATGAATTCTTCTTCCTCTTGTATTCGTTGTGGTAAAAATAAAGTATGTTCCGCAACAGGGCTTGTGAGATAGCGAAATTAAGGTCTACAATGTTCTAAGCCGAACGGCATCGATGAGAGCAGTTCTAGAGCATTTAATTTAAATCGCCACTATTAAATGACTCGTTGAAGACAAGGATCTTGAATGATTTGGCGGTCACGATGAAAAAAAAAAAACTATCGAATATTTAAAAAATTGTAATAGTTCAGCGAGTACATTGTTCACGGTATCGAAAGGTGGCGGATTTATATATATGTTCGATCAAAAATTAAAAATTTCTCTCATTTAATTTTTACCAAGTCTAGCTCGGTAATTAGCAAGGGGAATGGGAATTGCTCTCAGATCTAGATATGCCGATATTGCGAAAATTTTGTCAGAAATAATTTCAATTTCAAAAGATCAAATCAAGGCCAGCAGCAAAAACCACTCAGATGGTTTTTAAAGCAGGCAGACTGGAACCTATTTACAGAAATGTGTGCAAATTTGCAAGTAAGCGAGCTCGGCAATACTAACTTGATGCTAGAAAGTTTCAGCAATTCAATAGTGGAAGCAGCCCGTAGAGCAATTCCGCGCTCCAAAGCAATAGTTAACCCGAAGAATGTGCCGTGATGGAACTCACTGTTCAGCAAGCCGTTCGAAATAGGAAAAAAGCACTCGCTAAATTCCGAACTACAAGACTAATAGAGGATCTAGAAAACTTTAGGAAAATACGTGCACAAACACGACGCCTCATACGGACCGAAAAACAGAAAAGTTGGCACAACTTCATAGAATCCATTGATCCGCAGACTTCGGATCGATACATGTGGACGAAGATAAAAACCCTAAATGGATGCAAAACAGGCTTCTCAATTCCGTGGATATCGGTTAACGACACCATAATAACATCCCCGGACGAGATCGAAAATGCTCTGGCTACTACCTTTGCGGATAAATCGTCTAATGCTAACTATTCATCTGCGTTTCATAAATTCAAAGTGGAACAAGAAAAACATGATATAAATTTAGATGATGGAATTTCTGAATCGTATAATGATCCTTTTCCCTTAGTGGAACTGCAGGGAAGTTTGCAACATTTTAGCAAGAATGCATCCCCGGGTCCGGATGATATACCGGCTATCTTCGTGAAACATCTACCGCAAACTGCAATAAATGCGTTACTACAGATATACAATAAAGTCTGGGTGGATCGAACTTTTCCAGACGACTGGTCAAGATCAATCGTTATTCCAGTACTAAATCCAGGAAAAAGCAGACACTTGTCAACTAGTTATCGACCTATATCGTTAACGTGTGTACTGTGTAAAATAATAGAAAAAATGATAGTAAACAGACTAATGCCATATTTAGAAGCAAAGTCGATAATTAGCACTTACCAGTGTGGATTCCGAAAAGGTCGATCAACGCTTGATCACCTGGTACATCTGGAAGCGGAAATCCGAAGCGCATTTAGTAATAAGCAACATTTATACTCCGTTTTTTTTTGACCTTGAGAGAGCATACGATACAACTTGGACATACCGAATAATCAAGAAATTTAAAGAGTGCGGAATAAGTGGTAATATGCTGTATTTTATTAAAAACTTCCTGGCAAATAGAACGATACGGGTCCGGGTACAAAATTCGCTATCTAATCTCCGAAAGCTGCAAAACGGAATACCGCAGCGGCGTGTACTCAGCGTATACTGCTTTCTAATAGCAATAAATGACATAACGAACTGCATTCCCCCTCCACTAACATACAGATTATATGCGGATGATCTTAACATCTCATACAGAACCCGATATCCAGAAACTGCTCAGCAAATGCTCCAAATAACGCTAAATAATCCTGAGCATTGGAGCCAACAAACCGGATTCAAATTTTCCACCTCTAAAACATACTGCGTTGACTTCCATCGTAAGAGCGGGCAGCACAACCGACCTTACAGCTAAAATTGTACAACAACGTATTAGAATTTCAGCCTCGCGCAACCTTTCTTGGTGTCATCTTTCACTCCAAGTTGCGCTGGGCGGATCATATTACGGAGCTTCATAGGAGATGTGTGAAGTTTTTGAATGTACTAAAGGTTCTAAACGGAAAAAAGAGCAGACCGCACATGAACACGCTCCTGATGATTTACCGCGTAATTATCCGATCAAAGATGGACTATGGATGCATACTGTATCGTACGGCGTCGAAATCATTAATTCGGAAGCTGGATACAATACACCATGCTGCAATACGAAGAGCGTTAGGTGCTTATGTTACTAGCCCCACACCCAGCATACTAGCGCTGGCAGGTGAACCACAGCTACAAATCCGAAGGCAGATGCTGACGGTAAACTATGGAGCAACAATGCTGACGAGGATAAATCATCCCAATCTAGCGTTAATGGACCTCTCAGGTACGAGCTCTATGGCAGCCAGGGTTCGAGCAGATTTAGCAGACCTGAACCTCGGAGTGGCCGAATTACTGCACCTACCACGGGAAATGGACTGTGCACTACAGAAATGGAATGAAAGATGGATTAGCACTGATACAGCAAATAAATTGCGCATGGTTAAAAGCACCATTTATCCTCTGAGGGCACAGGAAAGTTGCATGTATGAAAAAGTACTTACCCGGCTTAGAATCGGCCATACCCCGCTAACGCATGCGTATATCTTAGAAGATGGTGAACCTCCAATTTGCGAACTCTGTGAGGAAACTAGGACGGTTCATCACCTATTACTAAAATGTAAGAAATATGAAAATTGTAGAGTGCAGAGCGATATACCTACGGATGATTTGAAGGATGTTCTCCGAGATGATATACATACCTACAACTCGTAAACTACGCTCGTACCTTATTTATACGGATTTAATGCGTTATCTTTAGTTAAGTTAAATTAAGTGGTCATAGCCGAAAGGCAATAAGTACCGCTGTTAAATTAAATAAAAAAAAAAAAAAAAAAAAAATAGAATCGATATACATATGTATTTGCAACGATTAAAGAAAAAGTCACGGTTTCGATAAATAAATTTGATCCTCGCGGAAAAAACTTCTGTGAACGGGACTTCAATCTTAAATGACTGAAGATTTTTTTTTTTAAATTAATATCAACAAAATTTTACACACGGTGCAATCGCTCAGATTTTGTTTTTTTTTTTTTTTGAATTACTAAGCTGGTTTTTTCCATGTCCTGCTACTTTAAGCAACGAAGAAATGTTTTTAATGGCAGAAAAACTTCAATCGAAAAACTATAGCAATTCTATAAGGAACTTGCAGGCTAGTTTAAATGACCTGAAAAAATGGGCACAACTACGGAGGATTAAGATCAATTCGTCCAAGTCGGTGCATGTTACATTCACAACCAGACGCAGTACATGTCCTCCTGTTGATCTTGATGGTCCCATTCCACAGGGAAATAAAGCCATGGGCATGTAGCTTGATCGCCGTTTGACCTGGAAGGATCATATTAAGATCAAAGCCAAGGAAATAAACTTGAAGCTGAGGGAAATGTACTGGCTCCTGGGAAAAACTTCCGTGTTATCGCTGAAGTCAAAATTACTGTTACATAATGCAGCTATCAAACCGGTGTAGACCTACGGTATTTATCTTTGGGGAACAACATCAGCGTCTAATATTAAAATTATGCAGCGATTCCAGTCAAAAATACTGAGCACAATAGCTGATGCACCCTATGGTACATGCGCAATGAAAACCTACATCGGGATCTAAATGTACCGGAGGTAAGTAAAGTAATTAAAAATTATAACGAGCGTTACATGCGTAGGTTAGTGGGCCACCCTAACCCGCTGGCAGTTGATTTATTACACTCAGGCAACGACAATCATAGACTAAATCGTTATACGCCCCTAGACCTTCCCCACCGGTTTGATTGACTGGTAAAGCAGCGGCGAGTGTTATTGTTGAACGGCATCTCCCATCATGTCATAACCACCATTCCAATTGCTTATTGGCTACATTAGCCAGATCGCAATTTAAAAGAAATAAAAAAAAGAAAAAAAAAATCTATAAGAATTGTCATTATTTTGACAATGCTTTTTAGAGAGAAAAAACGAATTTTCAAAATTCCTACCAAAAGGTATTCTTCAGATGTTCCTTCTTACGGTTACGGTCGTGCGATAACACTAGTTTAGTTATGCAGTGCTAACGTTACGTCATAATTTTCGCAAATACATATATATATTCTATTCCATTCGTATGACCCGTTGTTTCTAAAAACCGTTTAGGGGCGTAGTTGAACGTCCGCATATCCCGCAGTGCGGGGAGGCCCCGAGCTTTTGGGGACCCCACTTAATCTAAAAAAATTGACAGTTTTATTCTAAGCTAGTGCTGCGAATACACTGTATTTACTCGCGTAATTTACGCACCCTAACTTTTGCACACATTTTTTTGGAGAAATAATATAAACCGTATTTTCGTTATTAAAATACGTTAATAGGTTCAACATTACTAGACAATGTCTAATTTCTTAGAAGTAAATTACCGGTACTCGAATTTATAAATTACCGTGATGTAGTTACCTATTATTGTATAAATATATTTGGTTCGAAATAAAGGTAACTGATTTCACTTAATGAGTGATTTTTTTAGGTAAAAGATAGTTTTGAAATACACACCTATTATGTATAACCTGCAAAATGCAGGTTGATCTGATTCCCCGCGTAATTCAGGCACCCCCGTTTTTTGGCAGATTAAATACGGCAAAATAGTACGTAAATTACGCGAGTAAATACGGTATGTGAGTATGGATGGGTCTAACTGTATGTGTACGTGTTACGTAATGTACATAGTCGATGTGCGTTTTAAATGTCGTGAAATGTGCTGAATTCTATGTACGGCTTTGTCTGTGTGTAAATGCAATATAACTATTCATTTAACGTTGGGGAACCGCTGAATTTTTCGCCGTCTAAGCACGAAAAGAATAACAAAAATAACAGTTAACAGTAGAAAAACGATCACTGAGAAATTCCGTCACATGACTAGCCATTCGTTGTAATAGGATGATATTCTTTTTAAGATCGTACTCCATAAAACCTGTACATAAATATTTATAAATGTTTTCCCCTTCTTTTCTATATTAGAATCGGAATATCCTACACTGACATCGTTGCTCTTGAATATTTCAATGATAATTATAATTCTGGGGTAAAATTATTATTATCATTATCACTAACAGTACGTACCGATCGTGCGTTCTAGAGCTACAGCGACGTTTCATAGAATTCGTGTTTATTTTTTATTTCGTTTAATTTGCTGGAATCAGAATTATTTCGTAAGACAAAGAGTGAATCTATGAAACGTGTATATCTGACAATGAGTGGAGTGCAAAAACGCAAAAATAAAAAAGGCGAAAGAAGATGAAACAAAGAAAAATTGTCAGTGACTTCATGGATTAAAACACCGGATTCGGATAGTGTTCGAAATAGGTTTAGTTTTAGCGTTTACACACGTTTAAGAGTAGGCAAATATTCGACAGAAAAAAAGTTAGTAAGCTAATTAATGATGCAACAGCCCGTCCTGTTACTTACATATATTCCATTACTAAATAAACTTGATTTCGTGACTTTTTCGTTCCCTCTAAAATTTACATGTCAAAATTTTAGTTTAATAAAATGTAGCATTGTAAGTGCATCTCGAGAACATGTATAATTTTCTCTTTGTAACTCTCTCGTAAAGTTATATGATTTACTTTGAACTTGCGACTGTTATGTGTAAATATAGCCTTACATATTCGTAAACTTAACAAACTCAGCGATAATCTTATGGGAATAAAAGATATTTTTTCTTTTTCCATTAATTTTTTTTTAAGAAGAATAAAATTTCATTTTATTATTTGTTAAAATATAACTATTGAAATCATTGACTGTTTAACGCTTAACTGGTCCGGTGCTATATTTGTAATATAAACAGACCGGCATATTCTGTGATACTACTCATTTCGGGAGGCCAAAAAGAAAACCAAACATAACATACAAATAAACTAAATATTTTATTTGATATACATATTATAAGCATTACTAAACTTAGGTATGTTAAAATTAAAGTAATTAAAACAAAAATTAGCGAAATATCATAGTAAATAAAATATGATTCCGATAAATAAAAAACAAAAACTTATTTGCAAACTAAGCTCTAAAGAAACCAAGTGAAAACAAGTAAAATGTATTATTTTATACTATGAAGTTTATAAGCCATTATATAAACAAAAAAAACAAGAAAAATAAAAATATAACAAATATTCTAGATTCCAGCATGAGCCAAAGTTAGTTACTTTGAAGAACAATTTTTGCATAATGGATTTGTACACTCTAGACAAACGGAATGTTCAGTCGGGTATGATGTTTCATGCGTTGAGGATTCCGCATGTCAAGTTAATGATAATTATAATTTACACTTCATCATCAAGTAGCAGCCCCAATTTGGAGATTACTCCCGCCATTTTTTGCCATCTGAATTAGTCCGCGTCTATCATTTCGATTCGTCTTCTTCCTCTTGTTGCTTTACCTTTTATTTTCCCTTGCATCGTTGTAACAAAAATTCCACCCTCGCGGATCGTATGCGCGAGGTATTTCCTTTTTCTCTGGATTATGTTTTTTGCTATATCGTATTCTGTCATTTGCCACCTGCTTAGAACTTCTTTATTTTTCACCTTAGCCGTCCATGGTATTCTCATCATTCTTCATAACGTCCACATACCAAATGCATCTAGCTTTTTCCTGCATTCTGTATCCATCGTCCAAGTTTTTGCTCCGTATTTTAATACTGACATCACGTAGCAGTTGTTGATCCTTAGTTTCAATTGCATTCCAAGGATTCCTTAACACTGCTTGCAAATTATTAAATGCTTGTTTGGCCATTCCTACTCTCGATCTAATTTCTTTTTTATCTCGGCCATCTGAAGTGAATAAGGCACCTAGGTATAGCAATTCTTCTACTTGTTTCAGCACTGTATCATTTATTTTAATTTTTGCTTCTTTTCGCGTTTTTTTGAACTTTTTGCCAACTTTGAAAGTTTTGTTAAAAAAATTAAATGCGGCTTCATTCCCGACAAATAATCTTTCCAACGATATATCACATGCCCGGAAAAAACATATTTTTTTCGAAACATTCGAGCTTCCAACGCCGCGGAATGTCAAAATATAACGTTGTAAGCGCGGCTATATTTTTCCTATACAGTGGTCCTTTATACATATGTTTGAGATTTTTTTTGGTTTTCTCTACTCTCGAGCTGTTACTTACGTGAACATAATTTTTTTGCTATTTTTTTTGGTCCAAAGGGGGGTCTATATAATTTTTTAACCGAAATTTTTTACTTTTATGAAAGAGCTCCTACGTTTTGTTTTATATTTCGAATTTCATTTTTAAAAGGTTATCTAGTGATAGGTTTTTAAGGGTGGTTTTTGAGGTCGTTTTAAATTCAGTATTATATATTCTTGACAGTCTTTTGCTACCCGGCAGTAATAATCAGTTAGCTTGAGTTGTAGATTGTCATAGAAAAAAGTTTAATTATAATTTATGATTCAATTTTGAAGTTTAGAAGTCAGACAGTTCGTGAGTTATTGCATATTTTAATTGAATATTTTTATTGTTTCTGAACCATCTTGTTAGGATTCCGTACATTATTGGTGTACATGGAATCCTAAAAATATATATATATAGTGAACCAAGAAAATTATGTAGCCCTAGAATAAAAGAAAACTTGTAACCACTAAATAATAACGGTGTTGTTAAAGATAAATTTGAACAAGATTACAATAGCAGCATCTGTACGAGATAATAAATAAGATACATTATACGGGAGGAAATTTAATCATTAAAGAAGCGACTTCTGGCATGTTCGTATTTGATACAATTAAACAGTTTTTTAGATGCATTGAACTTTATCGAATAATTAACCTTCAACATATTGTTAGAACTCACTAATGTCCTCTATTTCTTCACTTTTCTTCCAGCATGAGAGTCAATTTCTTCAACCGTATTTTTAATTAAACTGTTCAAAGTTTGAGGCTCTTTTTATACTTTTCGGAAAGCATTAGTTTTCATCGCTTCCTGTAATAAAACAAAATCGTTCACGTTGACTTTCCAAGAAATTCGATAAAATTTTCCAGCACACATTTATCGGTTTATACTGATAAGACTGCCAGTTTGAAACCGGTTGGTGAAATACACAAATTCATAATGTGTTAAAAATTAGTAATATCAATTTTACCACGATAAGCAAGCTGATATTAATCTTATCTGATGATGGCAGCAACTAATCGAAAATGAAACACGATTATTTATATGAGAGCCAGGCACAACGATAAAAGCCGGTGCTTAAGGCTTATCTTAAATGCTGGTTAATATTTAAAGATATGTGCGTATATGAATCACACTTTTGCGGCAATTAAACTCTTTGATTTTCAGCACTCTTTCGGCAACTGTAATATACACGCGGCACACTAGAGTTGTATTTAGTGAGGGGAGATTTCGATTCTTAGAAAATGTCTGTAACATCCATTTAAAAAAGACAGCAATATCTTTTGTTAATAAAACATAGACTAATTTTTATAATAAAATAAATTTTAATTAAGCGTAATAATGAATGCATATTTGGAATAGAACTTGCGAGTAATAGAAAAGTGATAAAATGTAAAAATTCATATACACAAAACCCTAAATAGGGGAGACCAAATTACCAAATTTTTAATTATATCTTTGATTACCAAAATATGCAACAATAATTATAAGAAATAGAAAATTTAAATTTGGCCAGTACAACACTTTTATCTTACAGATAACAAGAACATTATAAATTTTAAAAAATTGTAATTACAAATCTCTACATAAGCCAAATTACGAGATTTTTAATTATTTAAAATAGCTAGTAAATACTAAAAAAAAAAAACTGAAATTTGGTAGTCAAAAACCAGAAGCATCTAAAATTTAACAAATTAGAAGCCGTTATATTCGGAAAGTATCATTAAATTTCTTGTAGTGAAATAAAGCAATATTGAATTTTTGAGTTCTAAAAATAATAATATAATTAACAAAGGAGCGGTATTTTTACAAATTTAGGATTAAATGTATTTTAAAATAATTACTAGTATGTAGCAAATTTTGATTAAAGAGAAATATTTGAAAAAAAATTATTTTTTATGTAAACCATTTTAAGAAATATATGGCATATGAAAAATGTATATAATTTTAATTACAAAAAATTAATTTAAAATAAAATCTTATAAATTAGCGACTATTTCGGAACGAGCAGAATGTGTTACTGCTTGATCGAATCTAATAAAAACCACACAAATTTAATGATACTTTCCGAAGGAAACGTTTTTTTTCTTTCTTTTTGGAGTACGCTAACGAAGAGCAACGGCCTAATAATCCAAAGAATCTAAATAAGAGCTTAAAAGGAGCATAACATATGAGATTTTAATCTGGTGCGAGATGGAATGAACGAAAGAAGATAGAATAGGAACAACTGACAAGGAAAGAAATGAAAGAACATACGAGTCATTATATGGAGTAAGAAGGCCAAGATTCAAAAGCTGAGAATAGAAGAAAGAACTTTTCGAATTAAGTGAAGAACATTCGAAGAAAACATGATTGACATCGTCATAGCCCCAAAACCGTGTCTGCAGGTCAAATTGCCCGAAGATTTTCCCTATCAATAATGGCTGTTACTACGATTAATATTGAAAATAAATTATAGGCGTACGATTATAATACATTTTAAAAAATATCCTTTGAATTAGTATACTAGTATAAAAATTGAAAATGAGCCTTTAAAAAATAAATAGAAGAAATTAGAAATTAATATGAATATGTTAAAAAAAATCAACTGGGTGATTAAATATCATATATATTTTTTATGGACTGCTAAACTTGACTGTACTTTTTACCAGTTCTTTTCTATACACATATATATGTATGTATGTATGTATTTGTACAAATGGTTCATGATTGAAGACCATCATAAAGATAAAAAAGGTCGTTCAATGATATTTACTTTTGTTTATCAGCACTGCCGTTCGGACTTGACGGCTGACACTAATAAACATATTGAGGTCTGTAAAATATCTAGAAGGTCAAAAAGTACGTTTTTTTTTTTTTTTATGTGTGGGCGCATTGACCTAACAACAGGAAAAGCTAAGCTAAAAAACTAAATAGCCAGGCGGTCCGAAATGGGCGCAACAAAGACAGCAGTGCAGACACCACAGAAGATGAAGGAAAGGAAAGGATAAAGAAAGTGTATTGGGAGTAGGGAGACCTAATGTCAAGAGCTGGCCATGTAAAAGGGAACGTTCATTAAGAAGCACAGGACACTCGAAGAAAATGTGATCAGCATCACATATACGAGGAGGATTATGATCGTGAAGAGAACAATCAGGAGATGGCGACAGAACAAATCGAAAGCGAGAGAAGGGGAGAAGAGAATGATTGATCCGGAGACGAATTAGGGAGAAAATAGAAGAGCGACGACCGGAAGAAATAGAATGGAACCAAGACAGGGAACGAGGAATCGACTGAATAAAACGGCAATGCGAATGACGATTAGAAAATAGGGAGGGATAAATATCCCGCCAAAGTCTGGTGTGATTAGAGTATGTATTCTGCTTCAATTCCTTTCGTTTATAAAAAAAAAAATAAAAATGTTATAAAAGATGATCTTGTTTTTATTCAAAAGAAAGATATTATAAATTCTGCAGGTGGTGTAAAGGTAGAAAATATACGAGAAAAAATTTATTCAACAAAAATAATGATGAGATCACGTTTTAACTTAAGTATGTGATGCCTAAATCTGCGATGATTTAGTATAAATAGTTTATTATTCGCCTGCGACCATAATTACAGATGGGAAATTAATTAATGCGTTCATATATGAATTACAAAATTTAAGTATTGCTTTTAATACGTAGTCTCGATTTTTAAGGTAAGTTAAATATTTCAAACAGGAACGGATTAAGGATTTACGAAGCCCGGGACTAATCTTGAATGAAGAGCCCTTCCCCGCGAAGAAAAAAGTGGTCAAAAAATTCATTGTCATACATGTGCAAACAAATAAACAAAAAAAAAAAAAAAAAACTACTGCGTATGTATCAATGACTAATAAGATTACGATTATGCTGTGTTTAAAAAATCAACTTTCTTACCCTAACAAACTGAATACTACATGAACTGAACGTAAATAAGGAATTTTATATATATATATATGTTAATGTTTGTAATTTTTTATTCATAACATTAAGTTTTCTTTTTCTATAAAAAGTATTTATGTATAGTATACAAATTAAATATTGTGGGTAGCAAAAAAGAAATCATTTTTTTAATAAAAATAAAAACTTTATTTATAACGTATTATCTACGGCAGCGTTGCGCCAATATTGTCAATACATTTTCAAGCTAATTTTGGGATGCTCATGCGATGTTTTTGATCATGCCCTTTTCTTCACATAAATTAAATAGGCACGTTTAAAATTCCATAATTGTTTATGTAATCAGAAAAAAGTGAATGGAACACAGTATGGTTTATTAAATTCTTCGGAGTACAAATATATTTATAAAATCAGCAATCGATTAAAACTCGCTTTGATTTGAAATCATTTTTGTACAATTCAAAATAATACGCATTTATTTTTAATAAAAATAAAAAATAAATATTATTAAAATTAATATTATTTCAGATCATAAAACCTTTTTATACCACAAAAAAAATTTACAACGATTGCATTGGTATCAATATTTGAATAGAGAATTATTATTAATCGATTTGCCGAATGTTTATTTATTATTTAATACGTACGTTAAAAAACCCATTCTTTTTTTTTTAACACAATCAATTAGATTTATCGTAGAAAATTTCTATAAATATTCATTTTATGTAGCATTTAGTTTATTGGGAAAGAAAAAAAAGTTTTGTAGAGAAGTATATAATTTTATTAATGAACTCGAATATTCTTTTTTTATATACACATATATATATATATATATATATATATATATATATATATATATATATATAAAAATTAACTAAATTCTTTTTAAGATAAAAAAACGCAAATTTAAGATTTTTCATTTTTACAGTATAGAGTACTTTTGGGAGGAAAAAACTTAAATTTTGCACGAGGAAAATTTATTTATTTTTCTGTTCAAGCGCGCAAGGCCCCCTGGAGGCTGGGGCCCAGGGTTATAGATTCCCGTAGCGCCCCCGTTTGATCCAGCCCTGATTTCAAGCATACTTAATACACTCTTGTGTATATCTATCTGTTCCCGTTAAAAGTACACATCCGTGAGACACATCAGCTTTGGGTTAATTGAGGTTTATAATAATTTATATTGAGAAGATTGGACTAGACAAAAATTATGATCGGCCGTATAAATAATTTTTAAATATCTAACTTGTTATTTACACTACTTAAGTAAACTTAATTAAACAATGAATATGTATCACGGAGATTGCTCTGTTCGATTTTATCGAATGCGTTTATTGCCAGTAGATTTGTTATCTAATGTTAAGCCTAAGTATTCGATATAATTCAACTAAGGCTGTTCTAAATTCTTTACTAATTACGAGCTATCTGAGTGAGAGAAAAAAATTACTCGCATTTTAGAAAAAAGGTTATAGTGATTTACCATCTATTAAAGTAATCAAGAACACATGTCGAAAAAATGATCTTCAGGAATCGTTTTAAAAAACTCTATCATCAGTATATAAAGCAAAATCTTGCGGTTTGGCATATCCAAGAAATCATTAAGCAGTAGTGTAAAAAGAACGAGATCAAGGAGATTACTTCACGGCAGACCAGACCAGTAAGCATGGCTTTTTTCATAGATTTTAAAGTGTTTATAGTAACATGAATCGATCCACTTCTAAAATAATAGTATCGAAGTATTTTAATTAAGTAAGCCGAAATTTTCGAAGTATACACCGCATATCTTCAAATACAATTTCTTCTCTGATATTTTCAGATTTTATTTTGTCTTGAAGCTTTTTATTTATTTATTTGTCTCGAAGCTTGATATTTAACAAATGAACGGCCGAACTGAGCGTATTTAAATAACCCCGCTTGTGTGTGCTGTAATGACCATAGTAGTTACACACAGCGCATACAATTTAAGGGGACAAAAAAAAAACAGTGAACGTTGCAAGCTTATTACACATCAGTTAAGTAATGTCAGTGGTGTAGCGTGGGGGGTGCCGAGGGGGCCATGGCCCCGGGCGGCATACGAAAAGGGGCGGCGGCGAACACCGCGATTTTTTAATTCAAAAATCAAAAAAAAATCGATATATGCATATATATATAAAAATGAAACGGCGTATGTTTATGGCCGCAAAACCTGAAAAGTAGTGGATGGATTGACTTGAAATTTTTACACAACATTGCATTTCTATATATGTAAGAGTGTTGGTATAATTTCTTTATCCCTAAATTTTTCCGGAAACGAAAAATTCTAAGCGTTTTAAGGGACGCGATCTATGATTTGTTTTCGGCATTATAGTGAAGAATTTCAGAAAAACGTATTGTGGCTGTATATGCGGGAGGCTCTGTAATTGCATAAGCGTGTGTAAATTAAGTACGCGGCGACAATTTACAATCAGTGATGAGATGAATGACGGAGAATATATATGGATGGGAGAGAGAGAAAGTGTGCAAAAACAGTTTCGTTGAAAGGAACCGATCATCATCGTTGAGCTGCTAGAAAAAAAAAAAAATGTTTTTTATGACACTGTTCGTGATTTTGATGCGTAGAGTGCAGACAGGCAGGGTAATCGCCGCTCTGAATAACATTAAGATTTTTCTAGAAACATCGATGGCGCTATTTTTTATTAATTGTTAGAAGTATACTCGGTATTCGGTTAGAGATAGTCGTGAGAGACATGATTTTATAAAGACCGGCAGTGCTTCGAGAAAATCGACGAGATAACGAGTTTAATAAACCGAAGTTAGATTTACGATACCACGTGTTTGATTACGAGATTTTATTTTACATACATACTTATTTCATCTAATATTATAGAATTTAACGGGTGTAAAGTACCGAAGTTTTTCTGGTGTAGATATTATAGAAATTGTTACTATTTCATCTCTCACCGTTCTTCATTTTCCTTTCGTTCGCCTAATAGGTAAGTAATTAGGTTCAATTAAATTTATTTAAATAGATGAGTAAGTGCTTACTTGTCAGATTTTATTTGTAAAGGTGATATTTCTGTACAAATGCACAAAAATAGTTGGTCAAATATTATACAAGTTGTAACTA
Source organism: Icerya purchasi (assembly GCA_039619475.1). Taxonomy (NCBI): domain Eukaryota; kingdom Metazoa; phylum Arthropoda; class Insecta; order Hemiptera; family Monophlebidae; genus Icerya; species Icerya purchasi. The sequence continues at coordinate 256,165,542 of CM077116.1, read as the reverse complement.
TTCATTTTCCAATATGTATAGTAGTTTTTATGTACAAAAATGAACAATAAATAACAATTTGTAACTTTGTCAAACATGGCTTCTATGTGACGATGATCACAACTCGACGCCATTTTAGAAACATTAACCTAATTCTATACAAATTGCATCTCTATCGCACAAGCTTATGCGTTAGAACTGGACCACAGCCGTCTAGCTTTACCAGCTGCATTTACTGGTTATGAGACGATTTAATTAGAATATTTTTGCAAAAAACATAAACAGGTGGGTTTTTATGTATTAAGAGTGAAAACTATTTGTTTTAGGTGCTTACACTTTAATCTTTTCTTTATGATGTGATAAAAGTTTTCTATTTTTGAACGTACTATGGCGACTAGGAATTATAAGATTGCTATTAAGTGAAATTAAAAGTATTTTTGTACACAAAAACGAAAACAAATGCTGCAATTTTAATGATTAGTTATTGCTTACGATTTTTTTTGCTTTACTTTTAAGTTGCAGTACATTCTGAAGGTTTAGAATTATATTTTACGTATTTTGTTTATATTTCCAATGATGATGTTGTAAAAATCGATAGTATTCTTATTGCTTTAAATTCTTCTATAAACTGAAATGTAACATTTTTTAAGGTTATGCGATATTTTTGAGTCATGTTACATTTAACATATTCAAACCACAGGCGGATTAAGGATTTACAGGGCGCGGGACTAATCTTGAATAAGGGGCCCCCTTAGAAGAAAAAATAGTAAAAAAACTCATTATCATACATGTGCAATACATCGGCAGTAAAAGTTTGCCATAAAATTGTTTTTTTTTAATATATATAAACAATTTTTTTTTTTTTTTCTTTTATAGCACATCTCTAACTAAATATGAAAAGGACAAAAGAAAGTGGAGCATATTATCGGAATAAGAAGAAAGAAAAGGAGGAGAATATCAAGAAGAATGAAGGAGCTATATTGAAGTTTGTGAAACTTTCGGAGACGCCAGAGTCTACGCCAGGACCTTCAAGTGTGAGTTCTTCAGAGATTAGTGTTGTTTGAACCCAAGTAGTAGCGCAAATAGAACAAATAGCCGATACTGACGACTTGCAACCTTTGATTGATAGTACGAATTTGTCAGATTCAAATAGTTCTGCTGTGATTGCTGAAATTCCGACACCCAAACAAAATATTGATTTCAGCGACATTGGGAAATGGGCTGAAAGTATAGATTCAAACATAAGGTTGCTATTGATACAGAGAGGTGGTCCTGAAATTGTTCAACACATGAATACAGATTTCTCTGAAGAGCCAACAGTATCACCCACGGTTCAGTCAGACATGGACTCTACAACATCAAAAGTATTATCGAGGAGACGGTTGACTAGAGATTGGTTTTATCGGATATTGCCAAACGGCGAAAAAGTTTTACGCTCTTGGATGGCATATTCTCCTTCGAAAGCATCATTGTTTTGCTTCTATTGTCGTTTATTTGAAAATGCCAATCCATCAAATGCGTCGAAATTTTACTCCACCGACGGATTTAATACTTGGTGGAAATTAAATCCCAAGGTGGTCAATCATGAATTAAGTGCTCAACATAATGGAAAATTTTGCAAATGGAAGGAGTTGGAAAAGAGGCTTCGAAAAGAACAAACAATTGATAAAAAGAAACAAGAAATATTGGCAAAGGAAACTAAAAAATGGCATGAAATTCTGACAAGAATGTTTGATATTATACAATTTCTGGCAAAACAAAATTTGGCGTTACATAGCCACAGGGTAGATGACATAAGTACTAACAGAAGAAACTTTTTAGAATTGGTGCATCTTCTAGCAAAGTACGATCCTGTTCTCAGAGAGTATTTAGTAAGGATAAAAATAGGCCAAAACATTTCTCTCACTCATATGTCACCTCAAATTCAAAATGAGTTCATAGAAATTTTAGGAAAAAAAGTTCTCCAAGTAATTTTAGCTCGTGTCCAAAAGGCTAAATATTATTCCGTGATCTTTGACAGAACCCCGAATATTTCCCACAAAGATCAAACAAGCCAAGTATTACGATATGTGATAATTGAAAACCAGGAGGTTAGAGTAGAGGAATCTTTTATAGATTTCATCGAAACGAAAACCAAAACTGCGGAAGGTATAAGTGACGCGATAGTAAGCAAACTTAAGGCTGATGGGCTCGACATCATGAACTGTAGAGGGCAAGCTTACGATAATGCTGCCACGATGGCTGGATGCCACACAGGTGTGCAACAGCGGTTAAAGGATATCAATCCCAATGCCGAATTTGTTCCTTGCTCAAACCATTCACTAAAACTAGTTTGCCTACATGCAGCTTCAGAGGAGGTAAATTCGATGACTTTCTTTGGTACGCTAGAACGCTGCTACGCTTTTTTTTTTACGTCGACACATCGGTTGGGAAGTTTTTCTTTCAGCCACAAGAAAAAGTTTGAAGAGGGTTCAGGACACACGTTGGAGCGCTAGAGGTGATGCTGTAAATTCCATTAGACATCATTACAAAGAAACTTTAACTGCACTGGAAAAACTGATGAAAATGAAAAAAAGCTTGAACACACGGACAGATGCAGGAAGCTTATTAGTCGCTATGCAATCATATTCGTTTTTATGTTACTTAAGCTTCTGGCAACCGGTACTGTATGAAGTCAATGATGCTCAAAATAATTTTCAAACAGAGGGACTAAATATACATCAATGTGCTCAGAAAATAAGTGCTTTACAGACTGCATTGGAAGAAAAGCGAGAGGAATTCGTGGATGACGCTTTAAGATATGCCAAAAGTTTATGTGAAAAGCTTGAAATTTCTTTTGAACCCTCAAGACGAATCAGGAGGAAGCATATATTTGGCGACGGAAGTAAAGGTGTTGAGATATCGTTCAAAGATGACTTGAGGCGAACAATGTTTTCTTCAATAGACGGAGTAATTGCTGAAATTCGAGAAAGATTCCAACAGCTGCAGAATCTAGTGCAAAAATATGATTTTTTAAGACCTGTAGTGATATTGAGCGTGGACGAACTTAACTTACATCAAGCTCCTCAAGACATTAATAAAGAACAATTTCAACTTGAGCGCATACGTTTACGAGCTTTTGTAGCTACAACAGACCCAGATTGTAAAAAAGAGCCCATTAAGTCCGGCTCTCTAGGTTTATTAAAATATATTATCGAGTCCAAACTTGAAGATGGCTTACCAAACATTGTCATAATGCTGAGAATTTTTTTAACATCTGCCATCAGTAATGCCAGTTGCGAGAGAAGCTTCTCTAAATTAAAGTTAATCAAAAATTATCTCAGATCGACTATGTCCACAGGTTGAGGCTATCAAATTTAGCTATTCTGGCAATTGAATATGACATACATATTGATATTGATAATTGTATAAAAGATTTTGCTATGAAAAAAACACGCAAAATACATTTTTAATTAATAAAAAAATTTAAAGCTGCTTTATTTGACTTTTACTCATTTTTGTGACTAATAATTAATATAGAGGGGGCGGCAAATTTCCGGTCGGCCCCAGGCGGCGAAAGCCTACGCTACGCCACTGAGTAATGTTGCTCTTTTTTGTTGTTAATTTCATTTTTGATCGTGGCGTTTACTCCGTGGTAGACGATAATGCGAATTTGTTGGTAAATTTTTCATTGTAAAGAAGTACACAAAATTTTATTTTATCCGGCGTCTGACTACTCGGTTTTGGTAATGTATAGTATATTTATTTTTTTGCAGGTTTATTTTAACTCTAACATTTTTACAGTCATCTCAGGTTCCCGCATTTCGTCTGCTGTTGTTTGCTACACTAATAAGTCCATAATATAGATATTTTCCCTATAATTTTTCTTGCCTCCTAATTTAATAATTTCATTGCATATTCTACTGTCACTGTGAACAAGTTTAGAAAAACAGTATTTCTTTGTTTTGTGCCTATTAATATTGGAAATTTCGAAATTTTTGTGCGTCACAGACTATCACTAGCTACGGCAAAGTTGCGTATATTGACTGAAATGTCAATTTCTGTACCGAAAAAAAAATAAAAATAGAATAATTAGACATGATAATGACAGATGAAATTGTGCTTATTAAGTTGTTTGAGAGTATTGCTAAAGATATTATTATGATTAAAAACAATGCCTAATTGGAAATTAAAAGTCGAAAAAATGGTTAATAGAAAATATTAGCAAGTAAAAAGTAAAAGTCTATTGTAAATTGATCGGGGTTTGCCCTCTGAGAATCGATCTGATTTTGCAAAACTTAACATTATAATAAGTGCGTAAGTATTCGTTAATATGCTAAAATGTTTTTTTAACTCATCGTATTAATATTATTTAAATAAGGATAATGAAAGCATGTAGAACGCGTAGGCGAGCAATTACAGTTTTAGGATATACAGAATTTTATAATAAAAAGAAAAAATCTCGAACTTTCGGAAATTATTTCATCCTTTCTTTTATTGTGATTGGTATTTCATTTTCCGATATTTTCATTGTATTGTTTATCCCCCGGAAGAGTGTCGTAATAGAATGGAGGTTTATATTTATATCGATATATATAACAATTTATAGAACTGATATACCGTTTAAATTATTTCATCCTCGCCTCCTTTTTTTTTTTTTTTTTTTTTTTTTTATGGGTACGCCAACGAAGAGCAACAGCCCAATCAGCCAAGGAATCTAAGTAATAGCTGAAATAGAGAATAACATATTAGATTTCAATCGGGTGCGAGATTGAATGAATGAAAGAAGCTAGAATAGGAACAACTGACAAGGAAGGAAATGAGAGAACATAAGAGTCATTGTATGGAGTAGGAAGACGAAGATCCAAAAGCCGAGAATAAAAGAGAGAACGTTCTGAAGAGAGTGAGGAACATTCGAAGAAGACGTGATTGATATCACACAGAAAAAAGGAATCCTCTGGGTGAAGAGGGCACCGCGAAGAAGAGATGAGGGAAAAACGAAAAAGTGACGAAGGGAGAAAAGTATGACCGAAACGAAGACGACATATAGCGATGATCAGGGGACGACAAAGGGAAGGAAACATGTCGAAACATCTGGTCAAAGAAGGTGAGGGCTGAACGGAAAGATAAAAGGAATTCGGATTTGAGAAAAGAGAAAAATAAATGTCCTTCCATAATCTAAGGTGAACTTCCTGTGGGATTCATATCAGACGGTTACGATTTCTGTTTTACCTTTTAATAGTTTACGATTTAATCTTTTCGGTCGTCTTTATTGAGTTTTTTTTTTTTTTTCTTAATTCTTTAATAGCTAAATTGCACCTAGCCGATGATAGCTATTTAGCAATTATTTTTAATATTTTGTGCAGATAGCCTGAATAGCAGCCTACCCAGCGATAGATGCTAAAAAAGAAGTTTTACCAGAACTTTTATCTTACACTAGATCCATTGATTCTATCAAGCCGCCGAACGTCTAGTGAATTTTCCAGCAACGCGAATGCCATGTTGTTTTGGTGCGTTTCTAATCTGTAGGCATACTTTTTTGCGTCGTTGAATATTACTTCTTGAACAAACTTTATTCCGAGGTCTTCGTGAAGCGTTAAATTGGTAACGTACCACGGGGCGTTTACAACCATTCGGAGCATTTTGTTTTGGATCATCCGTTGTATGATTGCTATGTTACTCTTTTTAGAACAGTCCCATAGCGGGCAACTGTAACGCCAAACTGGCTTTAAAATCTGATTATAAACTAGTAGTTTATTTTTAGCAGATAATTCCGACTTCCTGTTTAGTGGCCAGTACAGTTGTCTTAAGTTTATATTTAATTCGGTCCGTTTTACTGTTATATGTTTCTTCTATATTAGGCGTTGATCAAGGTTCTTTATTGACTTCTGCAAACTTTCGTATTTTTCGGTCTTTTCGTATATTTTTAAATCGTTCTTTATGTTTTTTCTTGTTAATTTATTCACTGCAACGTGTTACATAGATTGCCTTCTCGTCGTTCCTTTTTGATTCCAATGTTCTAGTTTTTTCTAGCAGCTTTTGTTTCCAATTTTCCTTCATCCGTGCGTTTATTGGCGCTACAGTTTTCTCACAGTGTCTTTTAATCTTGTTTCCATTTTGTCTAATTACTTTTCATTTTCTGTTTCGGAATTACGTTCATTCGAATATGCAGAGTCGATGCTTCAAGTTCTTACGAAATTAACAAAATTCCAGGTATTTTTCTAGTTTTTTGTTTATCCTAATCTTACAGCGTACTATTTCACGATCAGTGTGAACTCTATTTAAAAGGTCGTAATTTGTAATGTAGCTATGTTAAACACTGGGGTAAAGTCGATTTCAGACGTTTGGTCCAATTCCAGTATTCATCGGCGTTCTAATATTTTCAATAATGCGTCTGCTATAAATCACTTGGCTACACTGGTTCTCCTCTCATATTATATTCTGAATCCTTGAAGTCCTATATATAACTGGTTAATCTGATGGGTAATTGCGAGTTTTGAATTAAAGTCGCCCATTACCATTGCATTTGTCGTTTTTGCATCTACTAATACGGTTCCGATATTTTAAGTGCTCGTGTGATTTTTAACGTAGCAGACTTTTCTAGTTATCAAATAATCTAATCGCTTTAATAAATACTCCTTTGTATATACCTATGTTTTCTCTTTCACCTCTGTGCACTAGGAATCCTAGACAACGTGCCACGCAACACCCTGCACACGAGTCTATACTTTTTTTTGAAATTAAGTGTCGTCTGAACTTCATCCCAGAAAATTGAATTTTCGAATTATTGATCGTGCGTCAAAAAATTGTTTACAACTTCGTTGTCGTAGCTTTATTTTCAACACTGTACAGTGTACACTGATGCGGGTTCGGTACTTTTGGCGCCATCTTCCGGCGATATTCCGTTTCAAGTTAATTTCAGTCAAACTTCGGTTTTATTTCAGTTCGCCGGATTTTCTCTTCCGTCCTAGCTGCTGTCGGTCGATCGCTTTGGGGATACGTACTTGGCTGAGGAAACATTGTGCCATGATATAAAATGTTTCGCCCAACTCGGGCTAGAGGCTGTGTAGATGTCTTATATAAATATCGGCTAAAAACCGTAGTGACTTTACCATTATTTACATCGAGTGGCACTCCGCTGGGCAGCAAAATCATCAATTGTTCTTTGCCGATTGTGTATAGATCTGCTCGTGTTTCAATCGTAGTGGTACTAATTTTGCAGTAGTACGTTTTCTATGTAATTCGGTAACATGCGGCTACTTTACCATTTCAAGAATTTTGATGTTTGCCATTCAATACCTAGTAGTTGCATAATGATCGATTTTTCCTTCAATTATATTCTATAATCAGTTTATTTTACTCGTTCGTCTTGATCAATAGACATGATCTACTGAATCGAATTAGTTCTAAGGTATTTCCTAAAGTTATAATTAAAGTTATCTTTAAACCGTTCTTGTGTTCTGATTACTAAAAATGAATTGAAACAAACTTTTGTGTGTAAAAGTGTTTGTTTCAATTTATTTTAAGGTATTTCGTTCGCAGCAAAAGATTCGAATTTACATCACGCAGTTGCGGCTGACACTGCCTTCGGCAGGCGGCCCGTTTTAGAAACAGGTTAAAATTATTTTATCTTACCTTTTTTTTTTTTTTTAATTTGACAAAAAGTTTCCCGTCGTCAAACGTCCCAATTTGCATCAATAAAAGTGATGCTGTGGCTCGATAAGAAAGAAAAAATTAAGTTTAGCTATAGCGGAAGTTCCCAAAAACTATAATAGATTACTATCAAATTGCGTAGCCGATGTAGGCATTAAACAATATGTATCAAATGGCTCCCGTATACAAGAATCAAAATTAAATTTTTTTTTATCAATACTTCGCAGTCATTAACGAATTGATACGAATCGTACCTTCAGCGCCATCTTTCGACATTTAGGATTACTATTTTCGATGTACATTATTAGTGTGTGGGTTTATAACTCTCTTTTCCACTAATCCTATTTCGATGGCTCATTCTTCAAAATAAACGGATGAGAGAACAGTACCATTTCCTTACGGTTGCTTTGTTAATTTACGTGCTGCGTAAAGCATCTTGGTCAGAGGTACGAGAAAAATGTGGGACGGATTAAATTACGGAATGTTGGTGAGTTTAAGAAATGTTATTAAGTTGAGGGAAGCACTACGAGAATCGGAAAAAAACTCTTTGGAGAAGGGATGACAAAAAACTGCTCTGTATGGATTGCATTATGAGCAGCTTATGATGTGCAGTGATATGGGAAAGTTACAAAATGGATATACGCAGGTTGATTTTTAAAAAGACGACTCGCGAAATTTTTTAGTAAGGTCTAGAGACGAGCAATCTATTTTTTGAAGTAGGAGTAATGCAGCGAGTTGTGGTGAAACGATAAAACCTGTCTGCAATAAATTACGTTGTCCTCATCAATTTTAAACAAAAGCAACAACAGGTATACTCCGACTCCCTGTACTCTCATCTCCTGGGGCGCTGGGCCTTCCTGCCCATTTCAGTGCTTCCTTTCTCCTTTCCTTCCCAACTCATGCTGTTATTCCACTGCTCCTTTCCCTTATGCTTTCCATTTCTGATCGCATAGCATTTTTTAGGTAGTTGTTCTTGCTTCTTTCTTTTATATTTGTTTCTGTAAGGTCCTTGATTGACGAGCCCAAGGGGGGAGAAAAAAAAGAGTATACCTTGACTCTGTGATGGATTTGACGGTGATCGCGCCCTAGGCCCATGCCGGTATGCCGATTTTCTTTTAATGAAAAAAAAAATAATATATATATACACATCGATGGGTTTCGATAACAATTTTTATAGTTAAAGTCAACAATTCTTACATATGGACGATAAACTTAGTTTAATTGCGATGAAAATATATTATTCTTTGATACGTAAAATCGCGAGATATTATCGTTGACTGAAAACTTCATCAATTTCGACTTTCAAGCGATAGCAACTTTTTAAATTTTGGCGGCCCTCAAATATTGCCGCCATAGGCCCGGGCCTCACGGGCCTAGACCTAAATCCGTTACTACCCCGACTGATACAGGCGTAATGTTTTCTTGCTTTGTCTGTTAAATCTGAACAAGCCGGGGATTCTTTCGTTTGATTTTCACATCTGTTATTTGTTTCGGTTTTTTCTATGAGAACTTTCTTTTTATTTTACGCCGTAAACCGTTCGTACAGAATGAAACTGATTTCACTCGAATTTCCATCAATCAGTTGAAGTTCCACCATTTGGCTCTTTAGTTTACTATACTTTAACTGAGCAGACTTTTAGATCGCTATTATTTATATACATTTAACTCCGTTTTGGTTGTGTCCGTTTATCTAGAAGTAACAGCTTTTCCGTTTAAAAAGTTTTTTCCTAAATGAACTACGTTAATTTTTTGGCGCCGTACACAATGTTCTAACTGCGTAAACCGCATGCAATTTTCATTCGGCGGTCGCTTAGTCCGAAGTATTTCATTAATTTTTAATCTTCGCTTAATCTATCTATCCATCTAGCTATCTATAAAGGGTGTTTCGAAATTAATTCAAGAAATTTGTTTTACACTATAAAGCTCGTCATAATGAACAAACAAAAAGTCCCGAGAGAAAAATCATTTGGATTAATTCGTTATAATAAAATAATAAACATTTTTTAATGATTCAATATATTTTGAAGTGAAAATGGATTAAATATTGAAAAGAAGTAAAGTATGTATTAAATGCGGTCCTAAGTGTATAGTCAACTAATTGTAAGTAAAAATTCAATCGAATTCGTCATATTTTTCTTCAAATCGGCGTTGTATGCATTTTATCACAACGTAGCCCCTCAGTGTTTATTTATGTTTTTCTTTGCTGTTCTTATAAACATAAGAAACAAAATAGTCATCGTTTTCAAAGTTAGCTGTGGTACGTTTTTCCATCAATGCGATTGTAATCACCATAGCAAACCGTCGCGAACATGGGGTCGTTTTACGATCGAAGAATTCATGCAAATGGTGCATAATGATTACTTAGGTAGTGAAGAGTCTCACTTGCACGTTCACCGAGCAGAGTGCATGGTGTGATTAAAGACACTGGTAAGTACCCGTATCATTATCGTTATTTGCAAGAGCTCTTGCAACGTGATTTTCAGTCACGAATAAACTTTTGTGCTAGAATTCTGGCGCAAATTCGTCAGAAGGAAAATTAAAAAAGAAATATTCTGTGTACTAACGAATACACATTCATAGGAAACGAAATGCTGAACCAACGTAATCGTCATTTTTGGGCCGAAAGAACCCCAATTTAACACGGGAAACGATATTTCAATATCGCTGGTGCATTAATGTTTGGACAAGAATAATTGGCGATAAGCTGATTAGTAAAAATTTAGCTACGATAATAAAATTTTGTTCTATGTTATCTTTATTCCATAAAACATTGATTTTTTTGATTTCTTTGTAATTTAGATTGGACCCTTTGTTTTGTCACCGAGACTGACCGGTGCAGCATATCTTCAGTTCCTTCAAAACGATATACATGGTTTGTTAGAAGATATTCCTCTGCAAACTACACTAGATGTGCTGTTTTAACACGATGAAGCATCGGCACACTACAAAAGGGTTGTAAGAAGGCATTTGGATGAAGTCCTCCAGGACAGGTGGAAAGGGCGCCTCGGACAGATTGAGTGGCCAGTAAGGCCCCCCGATATAATTCCTTCGGATTTTTCCTTGGGGGGTTGTATTAATGAAAAGGTGTATCGTACAGCAACCAACACACGAGACGACTGCATAAAGCGGATATTCGCAGTGTTTGACGACATCCGACGAACACAAAAACTTCTGCAACGGGCCGTAAACAACGTTACGTGAAGAGCTGAGTTGATGGTACAGCAAAATGGTCAACATATTGAACACTTGCTCTAGGTCATTGACAAATCATTGTTGACTATACATTTACGACTACATTTAATACGTATTCTATTCTCTTTTCCATATTTATTTTCTTTTTATTTTACAAAATATTGATTTATAGAATAAAGAATATGTTTTCATTTAAATTAAATAACCAAATTAGTTATAACTTATTAATTGTTAGCCCAAATGATTTTTCCCTCAAAACTTTTTTGTTCATTCTGGCGAGCTTTATAGCGTAAAAAAAATTTCCCGAATTAGTTTCAGGACACCCTGTATATATTAATTACAACGTAATTCTTAGGCCACCCCTCATTAGAAAAAATGTCCCTTATCGAATTTTTGTGATTATATTATTATATTCATATGGACCAATTTAGAATTACGTTGTAAATTTTGATAATTTTATAAAAAGTATAGAAGAGAAAAAAACAGAAATGTAAGCAAGAGGGGTCAATGTGCCCTTCGCGAGACCAAAATGGCCCAGTTTATATATATGTATATGTAAACACTCTTTTTTCATGATAATTAATGAAAAATGTAAAATTAACATACAAATAAAACATTTAAAAAAAATAAAAACAGAGTTGCAGTTTTCTGTAGAATTTTGCGAAAAACATGTATGTTTGACGTGCAACAAGGAATCTTTAATAGAAGATTACAATAAATAATTGCGTTGAGAAAAAAAAAAATCGATATCAACAGTTTATTTTTAAAAAAACAAAATATTAATAATGAAGCTTAGGATAGGTTGTAGCAGGAAAAGTAGATAGGAACTTTAAAACTTTTACCGATGGTATTTGTGAAACGAACCACGGAATCGGCTATGGAAACGCCATTAGCGTCTTTTCTCAAAAGTAAGTTTATCAGAGGGTAACTAATGCCAGAGGATTTAGACAAAGATTTTGAAAATTCCGTGAGTGGTTGAAATTTATTTTCTACGTATCGTCAGCCATTTTCATTCGCAGTATTCATAATGATCTTAAAATTACAGAATGAACAGTAGGCCTTAATCCAACGAAAGGAACTCTAAAAACGGATTTGATATGTTCGAGAACGTTTACTGATAGTATTAACCGAATTTAGTCTCAGATTAGCGAATTTATCTGCATTTATAACGGGTGATGCATTACCACCTATATGCTAAGAAAATGTGAAGAACTGAGAAAGGATTAATTTTAATATACATCAGCAATATTTATGTATGTGTGAAATCTATCAATTTCCGTGATGTTATGTAAGTTATAACTAAAATTGCGAACTTCATCAAATCTCTGAGACTAAATGCAATTCCCAGTCTTTCATTTCAATGCCAGTGCAAAATATGAAAATGTTATTTATTTTTCTAATGTCTAATAGTGTTTGAATTGAAAAAAACTGTTGTCACTTTCACCGAAAATAAAGGAAAACCTCTATCTGAATTTTCAAATATTGCATACATTTTAGATTGTTAATTATATCATGAAACATTTTAATGATTTAAATTTAAATTAGCAAGACATTTTAAAAATAAACTTACTTTACCGGAAAATCGATTTTAAAAAAAAAATGATTTAACTTACTTTCAATTATCTCAGTTAACTTGTTCGAATATAAATACATTTATTATTTGAGCACTAATTAAAAAAGTGCATTTCTACTCTTTACCGTATCTGTCAATGCATCTTGGATTCAGCTGATTTTCAGAATATTAGATAAAAGACAAATTTAAATGAAATAATTTCCATTAGCAAGAAACCCTCACAATTCCTTCTACAGAAAACAGAACTGAAATCAACGAACTTGTGAAAAGTAGAATCACAAGGGGGCTCCGACTATGAAACCTAAAAAAAAACCATAAATATAGAGCTTTTAACTAAATTTTAAAGTGCTTCTTAAACAATTTAAATGTAAAACGTAGCGACTGCGTGTGGTGCAAGAAGTTGAATTTCGGTAGATAAAACAGTTACGACTTTTAAATAATAAGAAAATCATGAAATATAAAAATTTATAAATATAAAGCCCTAAAGGAACATAAAGTATCAAATTTCTAAATATTTTTATGGAAATCAGACTATCTGACAATAAATACAAGACGTAGAAAAATGAAATTTCGTAGACTTAGAACTCCTGACTTTTAAATAACGAGAAATTATAGCATCAGAACAAATTATAATCACGAAACTATAAATATAGCCAAAATTTTTAATAATTTGTATAAACATCATAAAAAAAAAAACAAACAAGAAATAGAAGACGCGAGAAGCTAAAATTCGATGAGTACAACACTGTTGAAAGTCCTAACTAAGGCTAAATTTTCAAAATTTTTAAACATTTTTATTAAAGGTATATAATACATAGAAACATCTGTGATATGCGGAGAATTTAAATTTGGTACGTATATCATTTGTGATTAGCAAATAACAAAATATCTAAATTTCTTGACAGTATTTCCAAGAATATCAAAATACACAACAACAAATCCGAGACGCAGAAATTTGAAATTTAATACAAAACTCCTAAAATTAAAAGTTTTTAAATTTTTAAACGTTAATTTAAGAATCTAAATACCATTAGAAAACGCAGTTCCCGATTTTAGTATCAGGAAAAATAATAAAATTTAAATATTTTAAATATGAAGCCCAAAATGGACGAAAAATTCTAAATTTTAAAACGTTATTATAAAAATTAAAACATATCCTAAAAGGTACGTGTCATTTAATATTGACACAAATCCTACTGCAGCTCCATTTTTTAAATTGTTTAATTGTAGAACAACTTTATTTATTTTTTATTTAAACCATATACGATCTTAGTCCCCACCAAGTTGTCATCGGGTTCCCAAAATAAATACACATGAGTATATTTATTTAATAAATAAATATTACATACTTAGTTTCTATAACTTATCAATGATTCATCTATAATATTTAAACATAAAACATTTAATATCTATCTCTCACAATTATGTTTCTCTTATCTGGCGGTACATTATTGGATCATCATCTTATATATATATATATACATGGGCGTCGCCAGCGGGGGTTGGGGGGCAGCTGCCCCCTTGGAGCCTTGAAACTTTTTAATCAACTGGCCATGATGAGTATTCATAGGCGCGTAATCATGGACAATTTGGAAGACTTTTATAATAAAGTAGTAGAACAATTTGCCAGAAACTCACGAAAATTATGTTTCAATTAAGATTTTATTCTTGTTTAATAAAGTATAAAACCTTTACAACTTATAAATTTTATTTTCCCTCATATTCTCTTTCGCCCCCCCTGGCTCATCGGCTGGCGACGCCCTTGTATATATATATATTTATAAATACGAGTATATATATATGTCTGTATGTATACGCATATATAAATAATTAAACATTATACACATATTTTTTGACGCGGTGTGGTTTATTTAGAAATGTAGTTTGTTTTCGCGTTAAATTCGGTGAATTCTAATAGTGCGTTCTCACGATTCTTGACGTGAAGTATTTTCAACCAGCGAAGTAAGCACGTTCCATTTATTTATTTACTAACACAAGCAACTGACTGAATACCGTTTCCGCTTTCGTTATATGTAACACGACCTACGTCGTCAGAAATACGAGACTCGGCAAAAAATTTAAAATAACTTTATCATTTCGTTCGAATTTAGAAATCTAAAAATGGAAAATCAATTTTTTGATAAGCTTAATCAAATGCACGAGGAAATAAAAGGTATAGGGATTACATGCAACGACACAAATACGAAAATTGATAAGGCAATGGAAGAAATTAACAAATTAAGAAAAGAAAATGAAGATTTGAGAAGTGAGATCGGATACGTCAAAAAAGAAAACGAACTTTTAAAACAGGAGCTGCAAAAATTGAGTCAGTACTCCAGAGTGGACAATGTGATCGTTCGCGGGGTACCGTTCGTAAAAGGGGAGAATGTAAAGTCACTAATAAATAAGATAGGAATAAAACTAGGAGTGCAATTGGCGCAGTGGGATATCAAAGCAGCACATCGTCTACCTAAAAAGGTCAACGATTCCGCACCGGCGCCGATAATCGTGAAACTTCACGATAGAGAAAAAAAAGCACAACTACTAAGTAATGCAAAAGAAGTTGAAGATAAACAGTAACGATGTTGGCTTACCCCAATCAGTACCGATTTATATAGATCAAGATCTGATTCGCCACGTTAGGAAACTCTATGCAGTTGCTAGGCTAGCGCGTCAAGAAGATAAAATAGGCCAAGCATGGTGCAGAGACGGTAAAGTTTATGTACGGAAAACAGACTTAAGTAAAGCGAAGGTAATAACCAGCGAATCAGATCTCGAACAGCTGACTGACGATTCCACGCAGGAGAGTACCACTATGCGGAACATTAGCCATGTAACCAAGCAGATAGACAAGATTAGTGCAGTAGATTCGGCAGTAAAACATAGTGAAAAACACAAAGGTGGCCAAAAGCAGAGTTCTATCGATAAGTTCATATTGACAGCGTCCACATCATACACACAGTCTCCAACACCAGCATACCCAGCAACACACACACAAACAATAACACAATCACCTCCAACCACACGTGCAAAAAATAAACAAAATATTATAAATAAATGAAACGTTTCTCGGCCTGTTATGAGCGTGAACTGTCCTCACCCAGAAACGCCGGTAAGCGAGGGTGAGTATACCTTTTTTCCTCCATCACTCCCGCCATTTAAAATTACTACTAAAAATTTAGATAAGCGCAATTTAAATCAAACCAATAATATAAAAAGTAATAAAAATAAAATAAAACACAAAGTTCATATAGCTACTCTGAATGTAAGGTCACTTAAAAGTCCAGAAAGCTTAATTGAATTAGAAGAGGCATTTCAGAAATCTAATATTAAAATTTTAGGATTATCCGAAGTAAGAAGACCTGGAAAGAAAATTATACGCACACAAAAGGGGAACCTTTTTTATTATATAGGTAATAACTCAGGACAAAAAGGAGTCGGTTTTATTATTAAAAATGAATATATAAGTAATGTAGTAGAGACAAAGGGGATTAACGACAGAATAGCAATCTTAAAAATAAAAATTAATAAAGTTATACTAACATGTATTCAAGTTTATGCTCCGACTACAGCTGCAGTAGATTGGGAAATAGAAAATTTCTACGAAAATTTAAGAAACATTTTAAATTCAATTAAAATAAAGAACAACAACTTAATAATTATGGGAGACTGGAATAGCCAGATAGGGCAAAGAGAGAAAAGTGAAAAACAAACAATGGGTTTATACGGTTATGGGAAACACAACGAAAGGGGTTGGATGCTCATAAGATTCTGTCAAGAATTCAATTTAAAAATAGTAAATAGTCTGTTTAAAAAAAGAATAGGAAATAGATGGTCATGGATATCTCCAAATCAACAGTATAAATCACTAATAGACTATATACTAGTACCTAGCATGAATCAGTCAATTATAAATTTCGAAATAAAAGGTTTGAACAAATTCAGCTTCTATACAGATCATAGACTGCTAATTATAACAATTGCAATTGATAAAGAAAAATACTATAAGAGAGTCATAAAAAATTTGAATACAGAATTAGACTATGAAAAGTACGAAAACATAATTAGTGAAGAGTTAGGAAAGATAAACTTAAATAGAGATCAAGAGATTGACGAACTATATAACGCCATATCTCAAACAATAACGTCAACATTCACAAACACATCCAAGAAAAGAAGTGGAAATATCCCACAGATAAGCGAAGTAGACGACATTTACCAATTACGTAAAAGAAGAATGGAAATTTTAAAAATCGCTAACAAGTCTTCAAAAGAAAAGATTGAATTAAATTTAATGTCAAGAGCTATAAGAAATAAAATAAGAGAAAGGGACCGAGCTCAAAAAAATGAAATTATTAATAACATTTTAGAAGGAAGTAAAAATATAAAACTGCTAAAAAAGAAACTCAGCATAGGTACACAATGGGCAACTCATTTTATGAACTTGAAAGGGGAGAAAATATGCGACAGAAAAGAAATAAATAACTTCATAACTGAATATTATAAAAATTTGTATAATGACATAGATAACGATCACGGTATAAGCAATTCTGTTGAAACTAGTTCTACAGTAGAACCAGAATTTCTGAATGAAGAAGTAGAGGAGATAGTAAAAAGATTGAGACGCAACAAAAGCCCAGGCAGCGACAAAATAATGAACGAACACATAAAATTGGGAGGTTTACAATTAATAAAAATCTTAACGATCCTATTTAATAGAATTTTAAAAACAGGCATTATTCCCTGTTTTGCATCACTTAAAAGTCAAGGAGTTCCAGAAAATTACATAATATTAATAAAAAATATGTATAAAGACCTTAGAGCCAGAATATTAACAGATGTAGAGGGTCGGTACTTTGATATTAAGAAAGGGGTTAGACAGGGTGACCCATTATCACCGGTTTTGTTTAATTGTGCTTTGGAAGATATTTTTAGGAATTTGCACTGGGATAACAAAGGTTTAAACATAAATGGAAAAAGAATTTCCAATTTAAGATTTGCGGATGACGTGGTTCTCTTGTCAAATTCCTTGGAAGAACTAAAAACTATGATAACAGAATTAGACAATGTAGGGAAAAAAGCTGGGCTTTCCATAAATATCGGAAAAACGAAAATATTTTCAGAAAACCGAAATGCTAAAATAGTACAAGTTAATGGAATGGTTATAGAAATAGTAAATCAAGTAACGTACCTAGGTCAGCAATTATCTTTTGAAAATCGTACTGAAACGGAAGTAAATACTAGAATAACGAAAGCTTGGAACAAGTATTGGACACTAAAATATATTTTTAAAGGCCCTTTTAACAATTGCCACAAAAGTATAATTTTCAACGCGACTATTATACCTAGTTTAACATACGGCAGTCAAACCTGGTGTCTGACTTCAAAAATTATTAATAAAATAAAGGTAACACAAAATACAATTGAACGGTCTATTTTAAATATTAAGAAAAAAGATAAAGTACCACTCAAACTGATAAAACAAAAATTAAAAAATAATATAGATGCAATCAGATATGTTAGAAGACAAAAATGGGCTTGGGCTGGTCATGTAGCAAGAATGAAGGATGACAGATGGACGTATAGAGCCACTTTCTGGTTTCTTGCACATTATAAAAGAAGAAGGGGGCATCAGTTGACAAGGTGGAGGGACGATTTTAGTAATTTTTTATTGAACAAAAATTTTCAAAGAGTAGCCATAGATAGAATTGAATGGGAGAGATTACAGGAAACCTTTGCTCATCATGGGCCGAGGAAATTTAATATTTATTTTTTTCTATATCAAATTTATACTATTCATGTTTGTTATATATGTAGTTTAAGAATTTCCTCAATAAAGGTTTATTATTATTATTATTACACATATTTATCCAACATGCATATTGTCTTCGATAACGGTGCCACTTGATTGGTTATCGATTAAACTAACAAAATCTATGAAACATATGTGCGGGAAGATTTCTGTTCTATGAAACTAATAGACGTATGTACAAAGGCAATACACTCAAGTCTTCAGTCGTCTAATCTGTATACTCATGAGTTTAAAGTTATTAATATGGTTCTATTGCGAGTACCGCAGACAATTATGTGGAAATATAGTATTTTCCCGCCAAACTAAAAGCTTTTTAATTCCTGGTAACGTCGGCAATTAACATTAGTGAGATCTAATCTCTCCAATCGGTCGTCATTAATTTTTAATCGCTAATGACAATCGCCATTCTCTCGAATTGTAGTGTTATTACGTACTGAATTATTGTCGAGCCGCCATTTTTAAATTTTTTTTTAATAACATTTTCAAGCCTAAATTTGCGTTCCGCCAAAGACCAACACGTCAAATTTTTATTTCGCCTCAAATTTATTCTTTTTACTACAATGTAGCTCACGCACCGCGTGCTTGCTAATGTAAATTTGTCTTGCGATGAAATTTTCACGCAGAATATTGGCCGCCCGGCGGTGACTTAGTTACAATTG
This sequence comes from Icerya purchasi, assembly GCA_039619475.1. Classification (NCBI taxonomy): domain Eukaryota; kingdom Metazoa; phylum Arthropoda; class Insecta; order Hemiptera; family Monophlebidae; genus Icerya; species Icerya purchasi. Next base: position 256,146,695 of record CM077116.1, on the reverse strand, counting down.
TACATTAAAAAATGCCATTAATTATTTCAAAAATAAAAATGAAATAAAAAAATAAATGAAATGTTTTAAAAAAGAACATATCAAATATACACCTATATAAGTCTATAGTATAACGCCAAAATTTTCTTAAAAGGAGAAATTAGTGATAATAACCATTGAGAATCAGCGCTGGCTTATTTTAAAGCATCTAGTGCGATATTTTCTCGAATAAAATCTAAAGAGTAATAATATTTTCTAATTCTAATAATGATGAGGAATTCTTTAAGATATACGCGCGTTAAAATCAATAAATGTCGTAAGAAACATGTGTTTGATGGAGATGGGAACTGTGCAGGGTTCACATATAGGTCGAGGCTGTTTGTTTAATATATAGCCGTGAGTGAGAGCTAAGTGACCTGCTCTTAGTCTGAATAATACGACTTCGTTTTTTCTGGATTTTTGATATGAAGTTTGCCAAACATCTACGGTTTTCTTTATGGTTTTTAGTTTGTTTGTGTCTGGGATCTGATTCCAGTGTTGTTGGAAGCATTTATATGCGACGGATTTACTGGATATTTTCAAGTCCGAAAGAGGAACTGGAACGTTTGGAATTGGGGAGATGATCAAGAACCGTTTTGCTATTTCGTCTGCTTTCTCATTTTGACGGATGTTACAATGGGATGGTATCCAACAGAAGATGATTTCTTTGTGTGAACATGAGAGGGTACTTTAAAGTTACTGAAATATAAACTAAATTTTTTTTTTTTTTTTTTTTTCTTACCATGAGCCGGTGTATAACTGCATAGGTCATTACGGCATACGACAATTACCAAAGTTTAAATGACTGGAGCGATTTGGTTTGTTCTAATGTATGCCAAGGTTTGAGCGATCATTGCAGGATCATTGGCGAGGATCTTTCGCAAAGAATTAGTCAAATACAGTGGACGCCGGTTATTCTGACCACCTCGGGATTTCAGATCTTGATCGAAATAAGCGGCGATCATATTATCCGAAAATTGCATAGTCAATAGACTGAATCATTTAGGCTTTACATACTGGATATACGTCAGTATGCCTGCGAATTTTACTGCATTAATGAAATACACAGTAAGTAGGCCATGGGTTAGTACGTAATATGCATCAATAATTCTTTTTTGTCAAGTATTTTGGTTGATTTTTTATTTTTATTATAATATACAGCATTGGACTATTGAATTTCCTGTACGAAATTACCTCAAAACAGAAAAAAATTACAAATTACAAAATTACGCAAAAACGTATTCAACAATATTCAGTTGTATTTTTCGTTTACAGTGCACAATAAGTCATTTAAGTAGCATTTTTTTTTTTTTTTTAAATTAAAGTTGAAAGTTACAAACACATTTCGTTATGATTTTCCTAATTTTAAAAGTAATGGGAAAAGTAATTTATTTTGGTTTGCTTAGCTGCGTCTGTTGTTTTATTAAAAAATGTCTCTATATTGTATAAACTTCTATATTCCTCTTTTCTACCAACATATTCCTCCAAAGCTCTTCGGATAGTTGTCAAGGATTCGCGAACCTCCTTTTTATTTATTAGCTCTCTGTCTGGCTCTTCCTCTGCGTCATCTTCGTTATTTTCATCGCCCGTGTCTTGTATGTTCTGCATAACTGATTGCGCGATGTCCACATCATTCGTGATTTCTGCAACTGGTAATCCACTGTCAATTTCTATCCATTCACTAAATTGTTCTTCTTCCATATCTGCGGGCTTTTCACGTTCGACTGGTTTTTCCGTTTCTTGTGGAGCAGATTTTTCCAACCTCTTGAAACAATTTAAAATGAATTTTTCGGAAACCATACTCCACTTGCAATAATTATTTTTGTAAATATGTGTCCAACCTTGATCGTAATAAATGGCGAAATTAAATTACCTGATCATAAAAACCGACTAAAAACGCATATATTTTTGTGATTGGAATTCGTTTTTCTTGATTTAATCATATTAAGCGGCTGATCAGATAAACCAGTGAACGCAATAACCGGCGACCAGTGTATATTAATTAAACTAAAACTCGGGCGTTTTTAAATTTTACAATAATTTCAAGTACATTAACAGTAAAATCAATAAATACAACATATTTATTCAATAAACTGCGTACAATAATAAAAGTAAATTAAGCTGAAAAAAGAAAATAAGTCTATAATTTTATCTAACGTTGTAGTTTGTAGCATCAGACGTAATAACGTGCGGAAGAATTTCCGAACAATTTAAAAACATTTCAGGAAGTGATCGAAATAAAATTAATTAAATCTTATCAAACAGTGTCGTTTATTATCACCTAATTATTATCGGTATAAAACCGTTTTAATTTGAAATTCAAAAACGTACTAGTTTATTTGCAATTAAAAACAATTCAGCGTAACTCATGTGCTTAGTAATGTAAAATAAGACAAGCCTGATATTACAGATATCGAAGATTAAATAATTTAAAAGATTTACGAATAAATAATTACATTAACCGGTTTTCATAAATACGAAATAATTCCGACGTACAAATCATCAGTATTTCTCAATAAATTATATTCAGCGAACATTAATTTTTTCCAACGTTCAAAAGCTAAAGATGTATTATTTAACATGTATTTACATAAGTCTTGATCATTCAGATAAATGTGTAATATGTAATTTCTAGGGTAGTGTATGCTACATGCTGCAAGATCAATCGTTATAACAGAAGTAGGTTTTGCAACTATAACAGAGAAAAACTAGTGTAGACAAATATTCGAAAGAATCGAACAAATTCTCCATCGATCGTACACACGAGCATGTTTGTGTCAATAAGCGGATAAACATGTAATTATACAATCATAGAGTTATGATACAAAAATCTTAACTGTATGGGTAATATTAACTCCATCGCTATTATTAACGCTAACTCTATTAATAAATGTAACGTACTTTACTTAATGTTTTTGGAAAAATGAGGAAGAAAGCTTCCGGGATATTTCAATTTTTTCCGATTAAATTATAAAAAAACATTGTAAAATGAAACAATAGCCATTGATTTTTAAGTGATTTCGAAATACCCGCTGATGCTTTAATCAAAACTGATCAGTGCACGATAAACGTATTCTTTTCTCTAAATCGACGATTCTATTTTCTAAAAGTAAAATTATAAATTTTGAATGCGGCTTTCGTACAAGAAAAGGTAAATACGTTTTTTTTTCTACATCGGCAAAAGATACCCCAAAAATCACGGAGGGCAACTATCGATTGATGTATAAAAACCCAGGATACATGATAATAATTAGCTTCCTTGATTCAAATCGTATAATTTCCCTCGCAGGAGCAAAAAAAAAAATTATTGAGAACGACAGGAAAACAAACAATTACATCATTATCTGTTCTGAGAAGATTGCGGACAAAAGGCTATAGCAGTAAAATTGTGTGACAATTAAATAGGGAATAGAAAAAAATTTTATGAAGGTTTCCTCGAGTGTGAGAATATTGTGATGAAAAATTCTATCGATTAAACGACAAATAATTAGCATAGCAAGTCGGCGCCCTGAAAAGGCCTACAATTAAATTTCACATAATGCTAATACGTTATTAAAAACCAACAGTTTGATTTTAAACGTATTAAAATGGCAAAAAACATTTATTAAAAACGAATGCGCATCCTAATTATACTTATTCTATAAGTACTTTTCTTCATGTATAAATCGATAGTACCGAATATGTTCATCTTAAGGGCATGCGCAACAAATAACACTATTAAGGTTCTAAAGTCTTCTTTAAATTACAGAATGGACCTTGGACCATTCTCCATTATGAAGCAAAGGATCGACCCCAAGTGCGTCGCTCTATTCGTAAGGTCCGTTTTGTAAATTGGAAATGCTAAACTTATTTCGCGAGGAAAAAAATACCGGCTACTGCAAAAGGATATACAGATAAATGGTAACGTGTCTGGCTGCTCCAAAAAGGGCAAGCGGTTGGTGGATTCCCTCCACCAAACACCTTGATTGTGGGACACACATATATGACCCAGACGCATGCGGTTAAGCACACAGCAGTCCACCCGTGGTGTCCTATCGGAGGTTACCACGGCTTGATCGATCTTTTAATGATGTAAAGGAAAACGAGTGTTGCGAGATATTCTTGAGTTCGTGATGGCTAATGTGGTAAGATAAAGTATCCGCTATTTTTGAAGAACCTGAAGGATCTGGAGGACTACGGACCATTATGGTGGAATGGATTGCCGCGTCCATTCTCTCATTTCCGGAGAACTCGTCGTGACCTAAAATTCATCGTAGTATTAGATTACCGTCATTTCTTTGTAACTTCATTATGAGTAATGGACTTTTATTCACCAATACATTTTCCGAAGTTCCATTCACTAACGCTCTGCTAGCCATTAGAGAATCTGCAACTAAAAGTACTTCCCGGAACATTACTGTAAGCCACAGAATAGCCTGCAGACAAAAAAAAAGAACTTGTAAGATAAGCGATTAATCTCAAGAAATAATAAGATATTCCGAGTAAAATATTTTTACAACATTTAGAAAAACATAACATATGGAAAAATTAACTTACGCTGAACATTTAATAAAAAATAAACAAATCAAATTTATTAGAAAAAAGTGTAATAGGAGTAGTCTTAGCTACATAAACAATAAAGGAAATTCCATGAACATAGGTGAAAACTATTATATAAATAAACATAAATTCCACATACTAAATTACCAAATCCCAAATAATAATAACCCCATTTTTAATATAAAAATTTAAATTTATAATTTAAAATTGTAATATTTTTTTTTAAATTTGTATATCGTTTCATATTCAATTACCTTAGTTTATATATATTTTATCTCGTTTCTAAACACGCTCATTAAGTTTATTTATTTATTTTGTAAATATTTTACCGCTTTTAATATTGTAAACATTTCTTCATCTTTCGTATATGTAATCGACTTTCCACCTATGTTCTTTGGTTCGTCTTTATATCGACTTTAAAATTAATTTGAAATATATACGAATGCTTCTGTTTTCTATATTGATTTCAGTGTGATTTAGAATTTTCTTTTGATCTCATGCTGTGTGTTGTTTTAAATTTTAACTGATATGCTCGAAAACGTTTCTACATAGTATAATCGTTTATATATTTAAAATGCTTTGTTATTATTTGTTACAATTTAATATATTTTTATATTTTAACAATACGTTAAAGGATTCTATATTAAGTATTTATTACATATTTTATTTGTTTGTTAGTAGATTATAATATAATTAATTTAATATTTTTATACCCTTTAATCTGTTTGACATGAATAACTTTTTTAATTATTTCCTGACTAATAAGATGGTTAAAAAAAAAAAAAAAAAAAAAAAAGGAAGAAAATCATTGTATGTAACTAGCACCACTGAAGCTACCGCGATAGCCAAATTTCTATAACGATCGGACTAATGAGTGTTGTGATTCTGATTTTGACAGTTAGCGGCTTTAAATAAAATTTAGTCAAACATGCATAAGCATAGAAGTATAGCAATTAAGGTATCATCTTGCAGCTGAAATTTAATAGTAACAGATAATTTATGATTTTAGCGAAAACGTCAGAGTGTGAGAGCATGAGCTCCAGAAATGGAAATATTACTACGAAGGGAGCAAAGAAAAGGAGAAAATCAAGACAAAACGTGATTGTAAATTCAGCTTCTGCGCCCCATTCGAAGACACCATATAGCGACTTGGTCCGTATAACACAAAAGAAGGTGATTGATAGACGCTATCTTAAATGAAAAGATGGTATAACTGTCTCAATTGCATCCATTTGTCTTTTCATAAAGTCCAAAAAAGCCGTTTAATTGGTCATTTTAAAATCTAATCGAGGAGTTCTCATATTTAGAATAGACTAGCTGCCTTATTAACAATTGTGTTTCCGAAAATACGTGAGTGTTTCGGTATTCACCGAAATAACGAAACAAGGCATAGATCGTTTGCCAAGGACCTCACACATAGATGTTGTTATTGGACTACGCTTATTGGTTTCTATATATATACATACATACACATATTCATACATATTCGTTTTGAGGGCAATATAAAGAACGTATTGGAGAATAACGATAAGATTACCCGTTGAACATGGCTCCGTAACCTCGGATATTCATGGTCGATGGCGTCTTAACAAGTGCTCAACCAAGGACACACAACCAGAGGGCATGATTGTGAGAAAAAAAATTGTCGCTCCACCTGCCCTCCTAACCGTAGACAAGACATAATTAGCGCCAGATATCTTGGTCCATCCGATACAAAATCATCGCCAACGCTGCTACGTAAGGACTTTCCCAAACCAAGCCGTAGCACAAGCGAAAGTAATATTCGTGACTATTTACCGGAGAAGTTGTTACTAGTAATTATTAACTATGAACCACTGGATTCGGTTAACGACGGTGTCAAGCCTGCCAGTGGCCATCGTAGATAACTTAAACGTATTATGCGCTTACAGACAACTCAGCGTACTCAGAGTTGTAGTGGTACAACCTAGCCAGTCGAGAGCTACGCTAAAACAGCAATCCGCATTGGCAACGTACTCATTAAAAGCAGAAAAAGGGAAATAACTGAAACCTAGATTTAATTACGCTGTTTTGCACTAAAGCACATATCGTTGAGTTTTCTGAACTGGACACAGCAGTCTAATGGATCGCCTTATTTTTCAATGACGATAACTTCGAAGAAAACTTGGGTCCTTTTTGATGCAGCAGTTGCCCGGTTCATTAACAGCTATTCGGTAAGAGGATTATGGAATGATACCATTGCGGATTAAATATTTATTAATTTCATATATTTGCGATATATATTGATTACTTTAAAAGTTAGCTATTTCCTATCCGTCCGTTCGAGAAAGGATTTTGTGAACTCCAACAGAATCGCAAGAACATACCACAACTACAACGTAATGATTAAAAAATGATTTACATTTCATCTTGTTAATTCGAATTTAACTATTTAAAGGAAAATAGAATATAATTTTTCCAGACGAACACGTGATATTAATAATAGAAAACTCTATCGATGAAACAGATGTGATTATACTTTGAATACGCTCTTATCGATTTAATTCTTTATTTTTTAATTAACGCAGACATCTTGTCTAAACATGTGTACGAATACTCGTCATACACTGTTAACTAAAATAACAACGCAGTTAGTAAAATTATTCTGTAATCCTTCTGCCATCAGCTAATTAAAAATTGTTTTCAACTGTGACTGTTTCGACGCAAGCAAAATTTTACTCACTGCCTCTACCTAATCAAAGAAATGTTTACGTGTTATTAACGCTAAAGTAATACTGATACATATATTTTAGAACTTTTTGCTTTATTTTTTTTGCGAATGGAACATTTGCGTTTAAAAGAATTCTCCGCAATTATCAGTTTTAAAAATCAATCGGATCATACGTTTCAACGATTTTATTCCACATTAATTTAGAAATAAACATTTATGCACTAAGTTGTCTAATTCAGTTTAAACTCGAGGTATCTGAATTTTTTTTTTTTTTTTGGCCCAGCATCTAAATCCTTTGGCCACTTTCAACACAAATTTACTCTAAACAGAAACTAACCTTCTTAAATATATGAATAAAATATATAAAAAAAAAAAAAAAAGAAAAATGAATAAACAGACGAAATAGAAAATAAATAACTCTAAACAACTGTCATCTAAACCAAAATGTTGCATCGAAGGCAACCAAAGTCTGGTCCCCACAACGAAGAAAATACTGGATATTATAAAGAGGAAAACCCAACAAGGAAATTAAGTGCCTGAAAATAATATTACCTCTGCGTCTGTCAAATAATTTGCAAGAAAATATCAAATGCCCTCCGAGTAACTAATCACATCGTGATCGCTGCAAATCAAATTTGACGTTTGATTTTGAAAATCCTGTGAAACTCGTTATGTCCCATACGAAGACGACAGATCAAGGTAACAAATTTCCTAATAAGCCTTTCGGGAATAGTTAACGGTACATAATAATACCATGGTCTTGACGAGATAGTTCGTTGAACTATATTATAGAACCTACCTAAGTTTGAGTTGTTCTTTATATTTATCTAGTTCTGTCGATGGTTTCTTTTAATTTTCCGAAATAAATCAGTAGAATGGATGAAAGGATATGCGGCGCCTCTGGAAGCAGCTTCTTTGGCAAACGGATCGACATTATCATTTACCCCTATTCCACAGGGATTGGGAATCTAACAAAATTTCAAATTCATTCCTTTATTAATTATCTTAAGGAATTTATTTCTTATTTCATCTACCAGCGGGTGTAATTTATAGTTAAGTGCATCACATTTTATCGATGATAGTCTGATAATTAGGTGCATCTTTCGTCGACATCAAGTGTGATTGTTAAAAATTCCAAAGCCTTATCTATAACCAATAGTTCAGCAGTATAGACTGTCGCCTTAGGCGCAGCTTAAACTTCTATAAAGTTATCCCTTTGGTAAAAAAAAAACTGCACCTACTGCGCTACCACGTTCCTCGATTTTAGAAACATTAGTAAAAATTATAACATAACCGTGATAATGGTTATTGATTAGATAATTAAATCGAAATTTTTTTTTTTTTTTTTTGTGGTGCCGTGACTGCTACTGTGGCCAAAGACACCAAATATTAAGATATGATTAAATTAAGCTGTAGATATTATTTTGTTTGAGGAAAGATGGTGTTTTTCTGATTTCATGGGGATCATCGGATAAGGCAGTTTGGATAGTAGTATGGGGATAGATTGAATATTGGGTGCAGTCGGAAAGGATATGCTTTATTGTTAAAGGACCTTGACCATAGTATTGGCAGAGTGGAGCGTCGGCACGATCCAAAAGGTGCTTGTGCGTTAGTGCTGTATGGCCGATGCGCAGTCTTGTTAAAACAACGTCGTCACGTCTTGATGCCATGATGATGTGTTCCAAGGCGCAGTAGTAGGCTTGACTCTTCTCAGCTTATTTTCAAGCGACAATTCTTCCCAGGAACGGCTCCATTGTAGCTGAAACTGGGTTTTTGTAACTTTGTAAAGATCCTTCCTTGGGACTGCAACCGATAATAATGTGGATTTCCCTATTGCTTGTTTCGCAGCTAAGTCGGCTGCGGTGTTTCCACTTATCTTTGAATGTCCTGGTAACCAACATATTACTATGTTCATAGTCGAGCTAATACCCAAGTAATGTATCTGTTGAACAACCGAGTTTTTCAGGGTAGCATCCCATTCATTAATCGCAATGACGGCCTGTAATGAGTCTGTAAATACGATAATACGTTCGTAATGCTGATCTATGGCGGATTCGATGGCTAATTTGATCGCAATTAATTCGGCCGACATTACCGACAATTCCATTGGAAGCGCATAGCTGATGATTTGCTGTCGATGTACAAAGGAACATCCAGTGCCTTCGATATTTTTTGCAGCATCCGTGTAATATTTTTTATGTGCACTGTATTCTTTCAATGCGTTCGTATATGACAAGAGTACGTCAGATTTTGTGCTGTTGGTCAACACTACGTTGCACCGTATTTCCGAATTATGTGTTGGTGAAAGAGCGGAGATTCTTTTATGAAGTATATTGTTCGGTACATTAATATTTCTGGTGTCAACATATGCGCGATTGTTTAGAAGTTCTGCTAAATGACTAGAACGGTACGAGACCTCAGGCGTCAGTAGAACATCAGGGATATTATTTGTACTTCTTAGGTAAATTAAAAACTTCACCGCTAAATAATCTCGACGAACGTTTAAAGGCCATTCGTTGGCTTCGCATAATATGCTGCTTATTGGACTAGTGCGAAATGCGCCGATCGCCAGTCTGATGGCGGTGTGGTGTATCGAGTCCAACGAGCACAGTGTCGATTTGCAAGCTGAGCCGTAAATAGGTGCTGCGTAATCTAGGCGAGGTCTGATACTAGTACACGATATATTTTGAGTAGTGTGTGTCTGTCTGAACCGAATGTTATATGGGATAGTTTCTTCAACGGGTTTAAGTTTTTTAAACAGGACTGTTTTAATTGATTTACATGTTGTTTCCATGATAAGGTTTGATCAAACAACAAGCCGAGATATTTAACAGTCGGAGATTTTGGTATTCTTGTGCTTTGTAATGATAGTGATAGCGATTTTTGACATGTCCGTAATCTGCAGAAATGGATGCAAGTTGTTTTCGCGGCTGAAAACTCTAGTCCATTTTGTGAAGCCCATCTTTGGGCTTCGTTTACTGACCTTTGCAGTAGTGCAGCTCCTGCTTCTACATTTTTGCAACCGATGAATATGGTGAAATCATCAGCAAACAGCGCCGAAGATATTAGTGGATGGATAATGGATACTAGATCGTTTATCGCGGTGATGAACAATGTGGGACTAAGGACGGAGCCCTGTGGGACGCCATTGTCCAACGTTTTTTCCGATGAAAGCATGGAGCCGATTCGAACGCGAAAGACACGAGACGATAAGAAGTTTTTGATGAAGTACATTATATTTCCTCGGAATCTCAATTTGTATAGCATGGTAAGCGATTTCTCTTTCCATATTCTATCGAATGCCTTTGTTATATCAAAAAATACTACAAGTGTGTGCATTCGTTTGTTGAAATTTTTTAAGATTTCTGACTGTAGGTAGAATAACTGATCTATGGTTGAACGCGATGGACGGAAACCACACTGTGTTGTTGATATAAGATTTCTGTTTTCTAATTCCCATAGTAATCGTCGATTTACGATTTTTTCGAATACTTTACATAGTACGGATGTCAGTGAAATCGGTCAATAGTTGTCTAGTTTCAGTGGGTTTTTATTTGCTTTATGTATGGGTACTATAATAGCTTCTCTCCATTGCTGAGGAAAAGATTGATTAGTCCATACGTGGTTGTATATCAGCGTGAGTTTGTTAATTATTGATTCTGGGGCGTGTTTCAAGAACAAAATGTGAAATCTGTCGGCGCCACAAGCGGATATTTTCGTCTTCTGGATGGCATTATGGATTTCGTGTAAACTTATGGGTGCATTATATGTTTCTGAATTTGATGAGCTGAGGTCAAGTTGTTCGTTTGCTAAACGTTGCTTGTTTACTAGTGATGTGGGCGTCAACTGATTATTACTTGATATATTTGCAAAAAACGATGCGAATTCTTCTGCAATTTGTCCTGGGTCTGTATATAACTGATTATTTCTTGAAATCGCTGTAGGGATTGGTAGGTCAACGTGTTTATATAACGCTCGTATGAGGCGGAAGGTTTTGGTTTTTCAGTTCTTTAAATAAGCTCGTATCAATATGTAGCTGTAATAAATGTGTATCATAGGAAAATTTAAAGTAAAGCGATGGATGTACAAGCGCTGGGCTAGATCTTAACATAAAGCTATTCTACTTGACAGTAAAGGCTTCTTGGAATCAACAAATTTCCACTCATTGTCAGTATTAACTCTAAAAATAACTAAAGCTAAATTGAAGAAGAAGCCGTCTGTGATCCTGACCATATCTTCTTTGACCATCAAACTCCCTACTCTTTATTATGCCTCGTATATCTTATCGTTTCCGTCGATCTCCATTGTTCCTATACTCAGTTCTTTTATTTCGTCAATAGTTGACCGAATCTACATTTAACTCATCCTTCTCCCTCGTGTCGTTTCTGGGCGAAGATCCTTTGGTGACATGCACAATGGGGAGGGGGGGTTAAAAAAAAAGAATTGGCATTTGCATAATTTCACTACAAACATACCTCTTAATAAACAAAGGGGAGAAACAAACGAAATTTGAAAATCCATAGAAAAATTAATCAAGCCCTTGTATATCTTTTTCATAAACGGGGATTATACTTTCTGGAACTATTAATTTTTGGTAAAGAAATATATTATCCTGATTGCTAAAATTATAAACTACTAAATGTAATTATGAATATAACAAACAACTGGAAATTGTATACAATAACACACTTATCTGTCCTTTCGGGTCCAATCTATTATAAGCTAAGGGTAAAATATACTAAAGTATATATTGTAAGAAAAACATATATCATAGCAGAGATTCATTATACTTAATTATTTCTTGCCGAAAATTCACCGTTCTATCTTTTCTTTCAATTCATTGTAATTTATCCCTAAACAGTACGTCCGTTCCTGACGCTAATTGATTTTATAAACTTGGAGTTTTTTTGTAATAGTCATCTGACATTTTCCGAACACATATTAAATATCCTCCCTCCTCTACTATTAGAACGCTAAATTTGCCCAAAACCTCTACTCTCAATTAGATAGAGGAGTATTCCTTGCATTTTGATCTCCTAATACATCTTTCGCTCTAAATTCAACTACGGTTTCTTCATCTATGGGTGTTACTTCAAATCCTATCTGTCTAAATTAGATATAATTCGAAATTCGTGCCTTCGATTCCGTCTTGCTGTTTTTAAATCCTCTTCCATTCCAGAAATTGTTTCTGAATCCAACACATCACCCCAGTCTTTTCGAAGATTTTGTTTAGGCTATTACTAAACGCTTTCACTCACAAACTCTACTTATATTTATTCCTCCTTTCCATTTATAACACCTAACCTTTTGCACCTAGGAAAATCCCTTCTTTAGTTTTTATTTCTCTTCGTTTTGACCCATTTTATGCAATCTCATGTAATAATCTCCCATATTTTTCCTTCACTTCACTGATTTTTGACATTCTTTTAAAATATTATTTCTACCTTTTCCCCTCAAATCCTATCGCCAAGTTTTTTTCTTATTTCCCGGAGTTTTCTATCGGAGAGCATTGGACCAGCAAAGTGGAGGAGACGGACGAAAGAAGATAAGAGCTATATTTTTATTTTATCGGATATGGAACAAAGGAATAGGAACAACGGAGAGAACAGGTAGAGAAAGAACGTTAGAGGCATTATAAGGAACAGAAAGACCAAGCCGTAAAAGTTGGGAATAAAGTAAATCACGCTCACAAAATAAACAAGAACACTCGAAATCACGTGATCTGTGTCGTAAACGTAATAGGAACCTTCAGGACGCAATGAACAAAAGGAAGATGTAGCCAGCAAAAAGCGATTTAAAGAAGAAAGTAGGATACTGTGCGAGAAATTAACCTGATGCAGACGATGAAAATAATATAACCAAGGATAAGAAGGAGGAACAGAGTTAAGCAATAGATACAAGAAATCGTGATTAACGAAAAGCGAAACATAAGCGATATAGCTGAAGTGGCAGGATTTAGATAGAAAATTAATATTGTGCGATGGAATCCTGCTAATGAAATGACCATTAGAAGCTGCAGATCTGGCAAGAAGGTCAGCCACGCTACATTTACATTAATGCCTAAATGACCAGCAACCCAAAGAAAATCAATCTGCGCGGACATTAAAAAGGATAAATCATGAAGAAAAGAACGAATAGAACGGATGATGGTATCCGCGCAATGAAAAAGAGAAAGTAAAAACAACGCTTAAAGAACACTTGGAGAATCTGAAAGAATACGAAATTTGGAAGAACCTTCAAAAGAGGAAATATAAGTAACGACTTGTATATTGGCAATAGATTTAGTAGTAAAGAAAGAACAAAAAAGGAATAAAGCTTAAAGGATAGAGAATAAATGAACTGAAGGCACGAGAATGTTAGTAAAGATTAAAAAGTGATCGCGAAAGGCACTGAAAGATCTTCATTGGGACGGAACCAAAAGGGATAGAAAAGAGGAGAGTTCTACTTTAAAAAAGATTGATGATTAAGAAGGAAATGGTAGCAGATATTTTTAGGGAGATTATGATGTTTTTGAGTATAGGAAGATGGACGCTTTCGTACGCGGTGACTACATCAATGAAAGTTGCAATTGTGAAGTTCTTGGAAATAAGTGCCAGCAGAGTCTAACACAATCTGGAAAGTCTAAGCTAGAGCGAAAACCAAATTGATTGTCTGAAAGCAAGTTATTATGTTCGAGATGCCAAACAAGCCGTTTGATAAACACGCTTTCAAAAAGTTTCCTGAAGTAGGGAGCTAAAGAAATAGGGTGAAAAGTGGAGAAATTTTTCTTGGATGTAGAGATAAAAATGAAAGTGTTCCATGAGTTAGGGATAGTAGTGGACTGAAAGAAGAAGTTAAAAATGGTTAGAAAAGTTTTGAGGGCCTTTACAGATAGATTTTTACGGATGAAGTAAGAACTTCTATCATATTCGGGACAGGAGTTGAAAAAGTTCTTCAGCAAAGAATGAAGTTCGGAGAAGGAAAAATTGGAGGAAAGGAAATGAGGCGGCGGTGGGTAAAAAGGAATTAAACGGCCAACTTCATTAAAATTAGGAACATAAGTAGAAGCTGTGAAGTCTAAGGAAGAAGAAAGCCTATTCAAGGGGAGGCTAGAGCTAGATAGGCGTTTTTTAAAAGCTTTAGCTAAATTCCAGACTTGGGAAATAGGAATCGGCTGAGAAAAAGAGAAACAAAAGGATTTCTAAAAGTTATTTTTGGCGCTTTTAAGGATATAGCTCGTTTTAGTGTTTGAACTCCTTAAAGATTTGGTTAAAAGTGGAATGATCACCACAGCAATGAGGCTCTTAAGATATGATTGTTTCGAAAAGGTAGGAAAGGTGAGGAAAACAATTTTTTTTTTTTTTTTATATCACTCTCAACCCTAGTTAAACTCCGGGCCTTGTACTATATCTAGACTATAACGGCCCAAGAGTCTCCGGTTACAGGACTGCACTTAAACCATTGTCGCGACAAATTTAAATATAGCGTTCTGATTCCCTTCTGAATTCGAGAGGAAAGAGCTCAGATCAGCAAAACCAAGACGGAAATGTAGGACAATTTATGAGAATATAGTCAACGGACGGCGGCTCTTGTGCGCGGTAGAACGGACCAATGTTTTGGGGGAGACCGCCCTCCAAGAAGTAGTCGTGGGATAGTCGCGTGTGATCGAGAGGTAAGCGGTTGAGCACACGACAATATACTCGTAGGGTCCTCTAAGAGTGACACCATGGCTCCATGGTCCGAAGATGGGACGGGGTGAAGATGAATTCTTGGTTCCACTGTTCTATTATTTGACGTTGTATTACATCTGATATTTGGGGGGCCTGAGGGTGTTCAATGGACTGGGGGTTGTAATGACTGAGTGAACTGCTGTGCCCTCTTTTCGGTTCTCTGGGATTCCGTCATGACTTAGAACCCGCAACACAATTAAATTATGACCCTTTGACTGCAGCTCCATGATGAGCGTCAGGATTTGCCCCTCCTCGTGGTTTCACTTATATGTCACGGATTGGCTCAGTGAAAGCCATGATCATTTCTAGACTGAAGCGTATCGCGTATAATTTTGCCTTTAAAATTGAACAGTGATCGCTGAGACGGATGAATGTTATTGCTCGCTTCACTTCGAAGCCGCAAACGGTTGATGACATCCCTTTGACAAGTGTTGCTTTTGCTCCATCTGTATAACATTGGATAGCGTCGCTGTATTGTTCTATTATTTCACACGCGTCTTTATTACAGCAAATTACTCAGTGCTAAACTAGAAGATAGACAGTTACCAACTAGAACGAGAACGTACAGGACTAGAAATTTCGATAAACCTTGCTATGTACGATCTAGGGGGATTAACAGTAAAATAGGCAATGTAGAGGAAGAGATATTAATAAAATTAATGGGGAACATACCAAAGGAAATTCGAAATGAAAAAAATCTGGAGAGATGGAAAAACAAGGTTAAAATTTGGTTGATAGCATGGTGTAAATAGCAATAGAAATAGTAAAAAAAAAAAAAAAAAAGGTATCGTAATACTAGTAATAACCACTTATAACATTGACTACGTTGACATGAGACTCGATCTCCAGTTTAAGCTGCTAATGAGAGAGTGGTAGTTGTATAAAAATTATATTGTATTATTGTAATAGGAAATATTATTTTAGATGATGGTATAATTGTAATATAAATGATAAATAATGAGAGTGTGGATTTTATAGTATAGTAATACATATATAGGTTAATACTTTTTATGCTGTAACTATTGTACAAATAAATGATATAATTATGTTGGGAACCCACAAACGGGCTAGTGCCTTGTGGAACCCGCAAATTATTTAAAAAAAAAAAAAAAAAAAAAATTAGTTGCTATACTTTTGCAGAACCGATAGGTTAACTGCTACAGGCTCCGGATGCCACAAATGTAACGAACTAATGACTGCAGCCCGGCATTCTGTGGAATCATTGACATTGACATTCGAGAGTAGCTCGGTGAGACCTGGTAGCGGGTCATAAGTGAACGCTGCGGGTAAGAGGGTTTCAGGATGGATATAAAGCAGCTTTAGGAATGGGATATTGAACCGCAGGGTATACAGGAATCGATAGAATTTCAGTGGAGGGTCAAAACGCAGAAGAAATAGAATAATAGTAAAAGATGAATATTGCAAAATGTCATCGGTTTCTACTTGTTTTATGGCAAGAGATGAATCAACAACAGAACGAAATCTATTCCAATTAATTTCAGGTAGGATCCAGCTAGAAGACTGCAAAGGATTAAACGAAGAGGAAGGATGGAACGAAATATGCGCCACTGCTGGCGCTGCATGTTTTTTTCTGTCACACAATTTCCTTCGTAATCATGTTTCATCTTATTTTCGGAGGATTAAAATGAATGATATACCAGAACGGTATTTAAAATTTATTGCAAACATTAACGTGACCGTGCTTTTTTCCACTATTTTTACATATCAGTGCTATTGATTTTTTTTTTTTTTTTAATTTCTATTATAAATACGAAGAATGTCTGTCTAAAAGAACAAATCAAATTTCTAATATTAAATAATTAATATCTGCCACCCCGATAACTCTGTGTAACTGCTATGTGCCTCCGAATTATATAATCACTGCAGATATGTTTCAGTCAGTACTATCACAGGTCAGCCCGCCACTAATATTACTCGGTGATTTTAATGCCCACTCACCTTTATGGGGAGCAACACTGGGAAACAGACATGGCTCTGTCATAAATAAGCTGGTCCTAGATAACGATCTGACACTGCTTCCCTCCCCAGGTTACACCCATTTCAATCTGTCCCATAATACTTTCTCAACAATCGACCTACAACTTGCTTCCACTTCCATCTTCCCTCACCTGAGCACTTTTGTGCTACAGGACTTATGCTCTAGCGACCATTTTCCTATACTCATATGCCCGTCCAAAGCTCTCCTTATCCAAACCCCCCCCCCACCTAAGCCTCAATTTCTATTCCACAAGGCGGATTGGGATATGTTTTCAGTTAAAGTAAACGTTCCCAGCGAGCCATCCGAATCTTTATCAGAGAACATCAATTCCTTTATCGACGCTATTACGAATGCTGCTCTAGCATCTATTCCTAGGTCTGTCCCAACAAACAGATCCCGACGGGTCCCATGGTGGTGCCCCGAAATAGGAACAGCCATACGCCAACGTAAACATGCCCTTACGAAGTTTAAATCAACAGGCTTATATCCTGATTTGATCTAATTTAAAAAACGCCGTGCAGCTGCGAGGAGCCTCATTAGGCGCAAAAAACAGGAATCTTGGCAGCAATTTATGCATTCAATCTCCATAAATACTTTTAGTCACAATATTTGGCACAAAATTAAGGCACTGAACGGTATTAATCGTGCGACCCCTTCCTTTTCGATAAATCAGAATGGTTCCATGTTATCTGACCCGTTGGAAGTCGCAAATGCTTTTGCGAATCATTTTGCAATGGAGTCATCCTCATCGTCATATTCGTCTGCCTTCTCTTTAAAGAAATATTCCACGGAACAACAACCAATAACTATCATCTCTGACTCCTCACTTTCCTACAATTGCCATTTCACCATTTCTGAACTAGACTATCAACTCCAGTACCATACTGCAAACAGCGCGCCTGGGCCCGATTCCATCCATCCATATATGTTAAAACACTTACCTCCATCAGCGAAAAACTTCCTCTTACATATCTATAACCAAATATGGTTCTCCGGATCGATCCCTGAGCCATGGAAATTAGCAGTTGTTATTTCTATTCTGAAGCAAAATAAAGATCCTCTTTTTCCACAAAACTACAGGCCTATATCCCTCATAAGTGTCCTCTCAAAAACGCTGGAAAAAATGGTTAATCGGCGTCTCCTTTTCTTCCTTGAACAGAATAATCTCCTATCCTCGTCACAAGCCGGAGGGCGTAAGAAGCGTACTACAGTTAATCATCTGCTGAGCCTACAAAGGCAAATATTAACAGCATTTCACAGACGCCAACATGTATACTCCGTCTTTTTCGATATAGAAAAGGCGTTCGACAGAGTATGGCGATACGGCCTCTTATCCAAGCTGACAACAGCTGGTATAAGTGGAAACATGGCCAAGTATCTGAATAATTTTTTAACAAACAGAACGTTCCATGTTAAGATTGGTTCGTCAACATCGAGCACCATTCAAACTGAGAATGGCTTACCACAAGGATCTGCCCTTAGTGCAACCTTGTTTATTTTTTATATCAATGATATAAATGATTGTATCGCTCCGCCTGTAAACGCCCGGCTCTACTTTGACGACTTAAACATTTCCCTGTCTTCCAGTTTTCCGGCAAATGCTCAAAAAATCCTACAAAAAACTATTTCAAAACTACAATCCTGGTGTAACAATAATGGTCTTGTGTTTTCTCCATCTAAGTCTATCTTTGTTGATTTCTATAGGGGACGTCAAAACTCTTCCAGCATCCGCCTCAATCTAGAAAATTCCTCACTTCATTTCCACCCTACTGTTACTTTCCTTGGACTACTGTTCGATCAAAAAAGCTAACTTGGCGATCCCACATATCCAATCTTAAAGTTAAATGTCATAAATTCCTATCTATTCTTAAATATGTATCAAACACAAAGTATAATGTACCTCCGAAAACTCTCCTCTCCATATACAAATCCTTAGTCATTTCCAGAATAAACTACGGGTCCCAGGCGTATGCGTCAGCCAGTCCCTCTTTACTTAAATCCCTTGATTCAATACACCACACGGCGCTCCGCACGATACTTGGCGCACATAGAACTTCACCGTCTGTAAGTTTGTGTGCCTTGTTAGGCACTCCCCCACTAAAGTATTTCCGAACCTATTATTACCACCGTGAGACCCTCGCTCTTTTCTCTAGTAAACGTGCCTGTCCTATCGACACAAATGACCTCCCCAACACCCCAGAGTTCCCTAATGACCCTCTCCCAGAAATCCTGGCTCTCCTATCGCAACACAACGTGAGCGTAATCCCTTTCCCTAACCTAGCTCCTAACATCATGATTCCGCCGTGGGCCCCTTTATTCATTGATGTTAACTTTTCCCTGACGAAGTATAATAAACCCCTGCATCCGAATATCGTTCAGTTGACAACAGCAACAATGCAAAAATACCCCGACCACCTCTTTTTCTACACGGATGCTGCCAAGGCTACCCCAGAGGCTACTTTATCCCCAACCGCCTGTTCCTTTGAAGCCTGCGACGTGATTCGAAGCATTCGACTGAATGACAATTGCTCGGTACTGGATGCTGAAATATACGCAGTATTTTTCTGTTTGGAATATTTTCTTTCTACAGAGCCTACATCACAGAAAGCCCTGCTGGTATCTGATTCATCGGCAGCTTTATTGACAATTTCTAATCCCCTCACCAAACATCCTGTAGCAATTCGAACCCAGCAGGTATTATACGAACTTATTAAGAGGCAGTGCTCCGTATCCTTTCTGTGGGCGCCCAGCCATGCAGGGATTCCTGGAAATGAACGCGTCGATACATCCGCCCGAGCAGAAATATATTGCCCCTCGCCTAGTAACAGCCCACCTCCACCTTATCTCTCGAACATAATCTTTAATAATCTCACGTCCTTATGGAAAACCCATTGGTCCTCGTGTCAGACTTTCTCGAGGTTAATTAAACCCTCAACCGAACCATGGTGCCCGGAAAGAAGCATTTCCCGCAGAGATTTCTGTGCACTTAGCCGCTTGCGCACAGGCCATACGGCCATGTCGCATAATTTTATTTTGCAAAGAACCCCCTCTCCTATGAATTGTCCTTTCTGTGGCCAAGATGTTGCTCCCTCAACTCCTCATATACTATACGACTGTCCAGCATTATCACCTCACCGGCCCCCTTCAATTAATAACAAAACAGTCACCAACATTCTTGAGAATTCCCCCGATGCAATTTTATCCATAACACAATTTATCAGAACTAGCGGAATAATCAGATATCTATAAAAACAAACTGCGCATCTTCGTACTGTAATAGCCTCAGCAGTTAAACACGGTACAGGATGTTGCTTTCACAAAAAAAAAAAAAAAAAAAAAAAAAAAATTGTTTATCCTAAAAGATTTTGCTTCAATTTTATTTCACATTCTTAAAAGTTACTCATCATTAAATAAAACGCATGTATAAATATCGGAAAAAGTCAATTTTTAACTTCCTTTTTTGTTACACTAAAATGTGTCATATGATTTGCATTTATTTCTATTTTTTAAAATCTGATAAATACCGTTTTAAAAGTATTTATATTTTTAATTTCATTGTAAAACATAGTTTCTTCCAATAAAAATTCTTGGACGCAGTTAATATGAGTGACTTAATTTTTTAATTTTTACGTGGTCACGAATTGAAGTTTATAAATCTTTATATACGATACGGGGACGATACAGTTCTAATATCTAATAATATTGCTGGATTACAAGAAATTGTTAACCGTGTTTGTGACATCAGTCTCCAGTATGGGTTAGAAATGAATGCCATCAAAACGAAGTGGATGGTTATACACAAGAAAAGAACTGATGCTAGTGCAACAGCTGGTCAAATTTACATTGGAGCTGAGAAGGTGGAAAGAGTCAGTAAGTTTCTATAGCTGGGTGCATGGCTTCATGAGGAAGTAGATTGGAGCATTGAAATAAGAACTAGGATTGAGAAAGCCAGAGGTATATTCAATACTATGAAGAGCCTGATAACTAGAAAGGATATTAATTTAAATTTACGTATGCGGTTAGTCCGATGCTATGTCTTCTCAGTACTTTTATATGGTGCTGAGAGTTGGGCGCTGTCAAAACAGCTTGAAAAAAGATTACAAGCGTTTGAAATGTACGTTTACCGGCGTATGTTAAAGATATCATGGACAGAACGGATAACTAACAAAGAAGTACTGAATAGAATGGCCAATAAAAGAGAATTATTATTAACTGTGCAAGAAAGAAAAATCAAATACTACGGCAACATTAATCGCAATGAAAAGTATAGAAGCCTGCAAACTGTGCTTAGAGGAAAAATTGCTGGAAAAAGAAGCAGAGGTAGAAGAAAATTATCGTGGGAGGATGACATGCAGCGATGGCGCAAATACACATCATCGGAGTTACTCCAAGCAGCGGCCGATAAAGTGAAGCTAGCCACATTGATCGCCAAACTTCGACCGGAGATGGCGTAAAGAAGAAGAAGAATTACAACAGTATGTTTAATTGGGTAAAAAAATATTAATCTTTATTATCTATTAATTAAACGTTTCGCAGTCAGCTGTGAGGGTAAAAATAATAATTTTGTTTCGGAACGAACAGCAAAACGTCACTGCTCATTCCGAACTGCTCTGGGCAGAACTGCTCCAGCAAATCGGTCGTCGGGCACATGCCTAGTGTCAGGGTCATAGTGGAGAAGAAATAATATTTATGAAACCTGTAGGTTTGGAAGAAAGAGGTAACATGGAAAGAATTGGAAGCAAAGAAAGCTAAAATTTGTAAAGAAAAGATAAGAAAAGATCCGGTAGAAGGAAAGATACAAAAGAAGACAATAGAGAAGCGTATGTTTCTCCAGATACCCTAGGAATAAAGTGTATAAAGACTTACTATGATGCTCGTTGAGGAAAAATGGCCGCCTCTTTATCGACTTAATTAGATATGAACAAATGAGGAGATAGCAAGGGTCAAAGGGAAGAACTTAAAATGAACCAAAGAGCAACTAGTGACTGAATTCGCATTTAGGAGAGCAATAACGAACGGAAAATACTTTGAAAATAAGTAAATTGAGACAAACCATCTTTCTTTATCGCAGTCTAGCTTAACCCGTTCAATCAAAGTGTCCATTACAATGGACATAAACTTTACATTGGTTTTATGTGAAGTTGGTGGTGTCCATTATAATCGACGCTGTGACTGAAGAGCTTAATTAAACGGAGACCGAAAGAAAAATGACAAACAAAAAAAATAAGATATCTAAAGACGAGAACTAATAATTAATATTTTTACTAACGTTGTAATATAGAAAGAAATAATTACCCATTATACCCAACTTTAGATCGCTTTCGATTATCGCCGAAACT
The DNA here is from genome assembly GCA_039619475.1 of Icerya purchasi. Classification (NCBI taxonomy): domain Eukaryota; kingdom Metazoa; phylum Arthropoda; class Insecta; order Hemiptera; family Monophlebidae; genus Icerya; species Icerya purchasi. Next base: position 256,124,402 of record CM077116.1, on the reverse strand, counting down.
AATTAAAGATTGCAGGAAGAGGCGATGATCATAAAAGTAAAGAAAAGCATACCGATCCGAATAGAAACGTCTATTGACTGTTTTAAAAAGAAAATGTAATTTTATCTAAATTAAAATTATAAACAATCCTCCATTGCTCCTCGATTGTCGCCGAATCTCATTACAGGCAGCCAGACGAGGCAATGGCAATAAAAGGAAGCGTGAATCATTAAAAAAGAACATTTAATCCTTAAAGTATTTCTTAGTAATGTAATCTACAAAGTACATAAAATTATACAAGAAGATATACCAGAAGGTAATAATTACAGATCTAGAGTGCTGGTTATCCTAAATATATAGGAATCCTAAAAAGGAGCCATAGAAGAGGGACCTGGGAAGAAACATAAATTCCGATGGGAAAAACTATTACGAACTCCATATTTATGTAATAGAATTTATTTAAATAGAATCTCGTAAAATCTTAAGGAAAACTGATGGAAATAGATATTAGAGGAATTCAATAGTTATATCGGGGTAAAGTTCGGAGGACAATGGGCAAATATCAGGTGTAGAAACTTGAGCAATATTGAGTGAAATTCAGGATTTTGACGAAAGTTAAAAGGGGTTTCTTGAAGATTTAAAATAAAGTTTAGCTTATCCGGTGGCTTTTTTAAAGGAGTTTGTACACGTTGCTGTAAGCAAAAAGTTGGCGGCGTTGAAAAAAGAATTAGAAGGAACATTGTGAAGCATTATAGTAAACGTTGTTTCAGCGTTGCTAGAAAATAAGAGCCTGTTGCGATAAGTACGATTGTTTGACGGAAACAAGAGAAACTTTTAATGAGAAACTAGGAATGATTTAGCGGATTTGACTTGCAGAGGAAATTTGATATGAGAAGAATCTCGGTTATTTTGAGCTACATCTGAGAAGGAAGAAGGTTAACTAGTAAGGCTGAATGTCTTAATTAAACACGCTTCATTATAGAGTAGGTTCTCGTAACCATGATTTTGCGAAGACGAATTTGGCTTTGAAAAATGGAACACTGACGGTCCGTGGCCAAATGGCTAACCTCGCAGTTGAGGCACTCAGAGTCTGATACCTTCAGAGCTGAACAAGAATCCGAAGAATACAACTCATTGCAAATGTGGTTTACTATAGCAAAACTTGTCAGTGTAACCGAATCGAAAACACTCTCGGCATTATGGATAAAATCTATATAACTGGGAAGGAAAGATAATTTGAACTTAATTTCAACTGCAGCGATTATTGGACGGGTTTTATCACGAAACTTTTTCTTGAATCACCGAATAGGTACCGGCACTTTCGCTGAAATTTCCTTTAATAACTCTTCAATGCCAAAAGAAAATAACAAATTGTTAAGGCTTAAAACCATTTTTGTTAAGGAAACTAGAGTCAAGAAGAAAACTATTTGTTGAGTCAATGCTGTTAAAAAAGAGTCGAAATCTGTTACTACCCGTACGGAGAATTTTTATAAAATCGAGTTAATTTTAAAAAATTTTGGCAGCGGCGAAGGGTGTAAATTTCCGTTATTATAATCGGAGACCGACTGCCGCACAGTGTGTACTAAATCCTTCAACTCTGCGGGAAAAAGAACGCAGTCAAAATTCATGGGGCAAGGCGGAAAATAATCGTTAACAGAAGAGGAAGAATTGGGACATAACAATTTCATCTCTATAGGCTGCAGAAACTAAAGAGAAGACGGGGGATCAGTGCGTTTCACATTAGAGTCAGTATTTGAACTTAACGTCAAATTGCCCTTTTTAGAAGTTGAGTTCTCAGGAGTATTAGGAGAGGCTTGACTCTGGCGTCCCCTCGAGGCGCTCATTGAATAACGTACCAAACAGTAATTACACAAAAATCCTACAGCACTCACTGACGGCTTAGGGGTCTAATGGTGTTTAAGCTTTTTTTATCTTTCCGAACTTTAAATTTTCAGGGTGATTTCGTCTCCCTTCTTTCTGTTCCATCTTTACAGCCGAGTTGGTAGTTACTCTACGTTACAATGTTTTCAGTTTCTTTAATCCTATTTTTTCCATCTATTTAATTACTTCCGACTCCATAAGGGCCTTTCAATTGATTTTAAGAAAAAAAATGTATTCTTTGATATCTCATGTCCCTCGCATTTTATATTTTGTCTTTTTTTCTTGGGGGGGGGCTCGTAAACTGGGGACCTTTACCCAGAAACAATTAGAATAGGAAGAAGTCAATTATATCTTGATACGGTCAGATATAATAGGAACAATCTGTGGAGAAGGAAAAGATAGGACATAAGAGGTGCAATATGGAGTAGGAAGACCAAGTCGCGGCAAACTGATGTAGAAAGCAGAGCACTCAGCAGAAAGAAATTAACATTTAATAAACACGTGATCAGCATCGCAAACACACTCTTCCTTTGAGTGAAAAGGACAATATGGAGAGGCAACCAAGGAAAAATGAAAACGGGAAGAAAGCAACAGAGAATGGTTACGGCGCAAGCGATTAATGCAGACAACAGAACGACGAAGTGCTTTTTTCTCTTCATCCATCACTACAGCTATTGGTTTCTTTATGTTGTCAATATCCAATCAGATCAAAATTTAACTGACAATTCTTTTGTTTTTTTTTGTTCCTCAGTATACACCCTGTCAAGAAAGTATCGGGAATTGTCAATTTAAATCTCCCGGGTAATAGCTAGGCAGATAATTTTTTTTTTCCAGGTTGGTACAACTGTTTTGTATTATGATGCCTATTTTTAGCGCGATCTGTCAACCAGTGTGTTTACAGCAGCTGTTAAAATCAGTCGACCTTGAAGTGTTTTGTCGAAGTTTTACAATGAGTGAAAATATTGAACAACGTACTTGTGTTAAATTCTGTGTTTCGAACGAAATTTCTTGTGCCGATACACTGAAAATGTTACAGAAGGCTTTTGGTGAATCTGCTTTATCAAAAACGCGGGTTTACGAGTGGTACAGAGCGTTCAAGGATGGTCGGGAGACGGTCGAAGACATGCCTCGCTCTGGACGGCCTTCAACGAGTGTGACCGATGATAACGTCGATAAAATCAAGGAAATCGTTGCTGAAAATTGTCATGTGAGCTTGAGAGAGATGGCTCATGGATTGGGCATGTCACACGAGAGCGTACGTACGATTGTGCACGAAAAATTGGGTATGCAACGCGTTGCGGCTCGGCTTGTTCCGAAAGACCTGAATTTCTTTCAAAAAAAGTACCGAGAACAGGTAGCTGCAGACATGCTGGATCGAGCCAATTTGGATCCTACCTTCTTGGAAAAGATAATTACTGGTGACGAGACATGGGTGTACGAGTACGACACGCTTACGAACCAGCAATCGTCCGAATGGCGGCCAATTGGCGCGCCAAAGCCGAAAAAACCTCGCCAAAGCCGATCGAAAGTGAAGATCATGTTGATTGTTTTCTTCGATATTCGAGGCGTGGTACACTATGAATATGTGCCAGCCGGACAGACAGTCACCAAAGAGTTTTACTTAAGTGTTTTGAGACGTTTGAGAGAGGCTATCTGTCGTAAACGTAACGATTTGTGGGTCGACAATTCTTGGATTCTCCATCACGATAATGCGCCGTCTCACAAAGCCATAATTGTGAATGAGTTTTTGGCCAAACACTCGGTAAATATCATCGAACAACCGCCGTATTCACCAGATTTAGCATCCTGCGACTTCTTCCTATTCTCAAAACTCAAATTTCCGCTACGGGGAATGCGCTTCGAATCAATTGATGACATCAAGACGAATGCGACGCGAGAGCTAAAGGCCATCCCGGAAACCGCCTATCAGAAGTGCTTTGCCGAGTGGAAAAAGCGTTGGCATATGTGCATCGCTTCGAATGGATGTTATTTTGAAGGTGACAAAATAAATTTGGATGAAAATTAAAAATTGTTCGTTTTATTTAACAATTCCCGATACTTTCTTGACAGGGTGTAAATCACTGGTTGATGTGTTCCAAAAAATTTTACTAGTAAACTAACATATCCGTATAATTTATCATAAAGAAATCTCTATTCGTCCTGTTTATTAAAATTATAAACTATTAAACATTACTACAGACAAGTATATTATTTTATAAAATTTCTCACTGTTTGCTGTATAAAAAAAGTAAAGTAAGTTTCATATATCCTTGATATGGTATCATGGATTGCGAAGTTAAGCTTTCCATAATGGTACTAAGCCTAATGGATCTGATGAGAATACTGGGGGACTAGATCCTTTCTCTCAGCTGCCTTTACTTTCCCGGATATTACAGGTACTCAATTATTTCAGGCTAGATAAACCTGGGAGCGACTAGTTGGATGCGAAACGAGACAAATCTCGAACCCGTAACTTTTGATTTGGCAGCCAAGCACTTTGACCGCGTAATTATATTTATTTTAACAATTCACTTTTAATTTCATTCACATCTTCGACGGCTCTCAAAGATTATCAATGTTCGGTTACCACAGTACTGCCTACTTTTTGATAATTACTTTTTTCTCCCGACTAAATTTATTTTCGTTTATAGGACACTGTAGTGGATAAGAAATGGCAAAAAAAAAACAAAAAACATCGCATATTCAAGTGTAGTAAATGCCTATGTATAATAAAATTTATTGAGTACACATTTTGCATAATCGTGAGTTAGTTCAGGCATTGTAGCCAGATTTACAAAATTAACTTTTTTTATAATTTTACCTTATCTAAAAACAATTATGGAAACATTTCAACGGTACCGTTTATTAGCTATATTTTCTGTTACCACTGGTCTGGAGCGTAACGTAATAGACCGGATGATAGTACATAAGCAGAGTTCCAAAACCTTACCATAATTATCGCAATATATACGAAGATTACTAACAAACACTTAAACGAAATAAAAGAGTAACCAGACAAAATTACACAAAATATGTATTCGATACAAGCGTTACATTGTAGTGATTTACTTGTTTTAATAGCCCTCAGGAATGCTAATCACGAGATCCCTTGGCACTCGTGGATTTAATTTATTGCGATTTTTAATTTATTACTATTAAATTCATTTTTATGTTTTATTTTAAATAATATTTTTTAGTTAAATTTCTACATCCATCTTCCTTAAACGGCCGATCGCTGAAAACACAATTATAAATATATATATGAAAATAGCGACGACGATTAACGAAAATAGATGGAAATTGTACGTATCACTCTCCTGCGGTTGCTGAATGATCGTTGATCCTTTGTTGGCTGACGGGGGTACGGTGCTAGTTTGGCTTGGATTCCTGATACATGGGAATGCGATTATCGACAGTGAAATCCTTTAAAGTTTATTCTATTAATTACATGGAAAAAGAATCGAATTTCAGAACGATCGGGTTGCTAGGACCTTCTTCGATCGAAATTGTTTCGGTTAACGGATTGATTCTTTTGTAGAAAGGTTGACCTGTTTCGCGAATTGACGAATAGTTGATGGATGGGGACTTGACCAATATTTCACGAAGACTGACCGAAGGCATCAATACTCCATATGTGTTCTTTCCGGATTTTTTTCCCTCGACGAACTCTCTCTCACCGCTGAAGAAGATCCGTTCCTTTGCTCATCGATAACCGCGCGCATTCGTTAAAGGCGGAATCACTCCCGAATCGACATCCCTCAGCCAGCAACCGGCTCTCATTTACTCACACATTTACTCTATCTACACCGTATAATTCATTTTTTATTTCTTTATTTTATTCATATTTTTTTTTTTTTTTATAACTATGTAATGTACACATTACAAGGTATATTAAATAAATAAATCGATAACGGATTACAAGAATCCATGTTTCCCTCTAATGTTAATGAAACGTTTAACTGATGAATTTCGAGTAATAGCCCTGAAAATTTGTAAAAAGTTCTCAATGAATTATGCTCGATAGCGTCTAAATGATTTCGCATCAAAGCGGTTCCAGATTAGTAAACGAAATTAGTTTCTAACACGGATGGAAGAAGTAAAGAAAATATTTGTCAAGCATGATTTAACATTTGTTGCCAGCGATACTAAGCGGCTACTATCAGTTCCGAATGTAGCCTTGCGTGTGTACACCTGCGTTGCATATGATAATTGCCTAGTGCACTATATCTATACTGCTGTGATGTACGAATAGGTAGTACCCACCAACCATTAGGTTGAGGGGAGAAAGAAAAAGCCAGTTCTATATTCCACCCGCTGGATTATCTGTTTTGAAATTTTAAAATTACTAGCGATAGCTGTTCAGTCGTTGATATTGTAAATTTCTTTAATTTGTTTATTTAAAATTGACAATTTCCTTTTACCCTTATTCCGAAGAATTACGACCCTCCAGGTACGGCGACTGTGTTGTTGTTTTCACCTGTGGCCTCGTTCGTCATTTGACTGGTTTTTTTTCTTCCCGTTTGTTTATAATAAGATATATTAGTATTTGTAGTATTATAAAAAATATGCGCAAGTTTCTCATACGGCTTTTGTACTATTTGATCCATTAATAATGGCATTATTAAGAAGTATGGTATTGAATTTTGTCTAAGTCTATTATCTATTTCTTATTGCCAAATAGCAAATTCCATAAAACTCACTTCTCGGCATTTACATTTTTTTCTTTTTTTGATTGTCGTAGCTACTGGGACTGTTACAACGCAAAGAAACTTAATAGTGGTTGCGATTCTAGTAGGAGAATTAGATAGAGATGACTGTTATCTAATATTTATGAACGTTCGAAATGATCTTAATTTTTGTTTAACATTAAAACTGTTTTAATTTAATATATTTATTATTTATTTATATTTATTTATTTGAATAATTATTATTCTTAATTTAAGTAAACTTCGCGGTATTCTCTGTTGCGCGATGTGCTTAACCATACATTGAATAAATTGTCGGTTGATCCCTTTTTTTCATTTTTTATATTTTACTTCATGTGTTGTATATTAGAAAAATATGGACACATTCTTATATTCCCATAATTTTATAGATTAGTAAATTTTTTAGTCCGTAGTGACTCGATTAATTTCCGCATTTGTCTACGAACTAGACATTATTCAGAACACCGATATGAGGCTAATTACAGGAAATATCATTTCATCTTCAATCGCGAGCCTCTGGGCAGAAGCAAAAGAGTTCCTCCTCTGTTTAAATAGCTTGCAAGTAAATACTGGAACTTTCAAAGCCATCTTTGTGAAATTAAAACTGGAGATTCGTTCATTCTAAAATGCCGCTGTTTCTGAAAGAATCCCTCCAGAAACGACTTTGCGTTTACTTTTTTTTTTTTTTTCTTTTTGAAATGCTTGTTTAGCCTATTCTTGAAGGAAAGAAAAAAATGCGGCGAAGTAATAAAAAACTCGAAATATTTCATATTATTTAAAATTTTGTAAAAGCCAGAAAAATTGAAAAAAAAAATTTTTAACACCTTACTTTTTCTTTTTGGTTATTGTTTTTTCGGCTCTTTGTTATTTATAGGCGCGATTGTAATTTCCTTTTACTTAGAAGTAATTAAAAGAAATACGTAAAACATTAAGCCGTCATTAATGTCAAAAAACAAAAAGAACACAGTAAAAAAAAAATGTGATGGACAAATACATTTAATATATCTGTATGTAGTGAACAAGTCTTTAAGAAAAGATTATAAAAATACATTTTAGATATGTGTACATTTTATTAAAAATAATATACTGAGTAATAATTAATAACAAACAAAGAAAAGGTAGTATAAAAAATAGATAGAAACGGTAATGTAAATTACAATTTTAAGCGTTAAAATAAAATACTAGATAATTTAAAATACTTTTCACTGGAATAATTGTTCTTCTAAGCGTTACATTGTTTTATCGAGCAATGTAACTCTATTCTTCGAATGTATCTTGAAAATTCTCTGAAAATAGACAAAAATCGGTGTTAGATTAAAACATTGCGAATAACAGGCGACATGCTACCGACAACGCAGCATGCAATATTCTGCTCTTATCAAATCGCTATTGATCCTACACATATATTCACTACGTATTGTAATTTTATCAGTAACAAAGATTATAAACCATCGTAATTTCGATATTATAATCCCAATGTAAAAAGAAAAATTGAGAAAATATAAAAGAAATGGATACGCAACATTCACTAGCAAAGCTTATCACGATGATAATATTGTGACTTAACTTCACAACTTCCGACGCCCTGCTAAACATATGGGACTCACTTTACTTTAATCGCTCTAGAATATTTTATATTATCCATTCTCGAGCAATGCGAAATTTTCCACCTTTTAACTGTCTCAGTATGTTGCCAACAGATTGTACTAGGAATTCATAAAATCCCCCAAATGTTAGTTGAGATGATTTTTTAAGAAGGTTCCAAGTATGTACCGAAACATAAAGCGACAATGAGTTTGATTGAGAAAATTATTTCCTTCGTTTAAATCTTGCTCTAACAGTGTATAACAACTCATAAATCTGTACCAATAGGTACTCTTTGATAAATTCTTTTAAAACGTTTAATATTCATGAAAGGAGTGTTCATTTTGCTATTAACTTGTTCCAGCGTTATATTACGAATAACGATAATCTAAACACATTTTGCATTTCGCTAATAATGCAGCTTAGTACATAACCCTACCGTCATTCCCACTTTGGGCTGGTGTTCTGTCGAGTCGTTTTACTGCATTCAAAAGTGAATAACAGTTTACGAAATGTTTTAGTGGTTCGTTTTATGACTGGGCTCTATATCTTTTAGCGACCCGACGTCACACTCAATTAGAGCGACGTCACAGCCCTAACGAATACAGTACATAATACCGCCAAAAATTACTACATGGAAGAAGAAGATATTTCCGAGATAGCCTCTTCGGAAAAATCAATGAAAACGACTCTACACGTAAATATGCTTCAACTGGTTTGTCAGCAATCGACATCAGCGACGCAGATATCAACAAAGGCGGCGACTGGTGCCTGGCCAAGCGAAAAAAAAACCGACATCAAAGAAAGCAAAATGCAAAGCAACCCTCAATATTAGCGCCAGAAATCAATTCGCACCATTATAGAACAGTTAGGAAATAAAGCAACAGCATTAAACAACTCACAGATAGAAACAGAATCGGCGCAGTTGTCACCGAAAAAGGACCAAACGGAATTATATTTCGAAAACGGTAAGACGAGGTTGCTTCTTCCCATAATATTAAATATATCGACGCACGTAAACCATATGCAATTCATAAACGAATTAAAAATTCACATAAATGATAATGTTAATATCAAAGTTAAAAATGAAAAATACGGTATCCGAACGTCAAATATAAATGACTACAATAGAATTCTAGCATTCGTGTCTAAAAACAATATAGAACACTACTACACCTATAAGCGAAAATTTAAAAAACCTTTAAAAGTAGTGTTAAAGGGTCTACCGCATAATTTAGAAATAAAAATTAATTAAAGAGTATCTAGAAGGGAAAATTAACTATATCCAAATGAAACAATTTAGCAAAAAAATAAAAGAAACGAATGAAATAAAATTTTATTCGACCTACCCAATACCAATATTAACCAAATAAACGAAATTAAAGAAGTATGCTACTGCTTAGTAAGATGGGAAAAATTCCATTCTAAATAAACAATCCTACCAGTGCTAATTGGTTAAATATAAAAAAAAAAAAAAACACTGCAAAACCAAATTACAGTGCCCGCAACGCTAAACACGAATACCTAAAATCTTTAAATGAGATAATACTGAAAACAGCAACCGAATCAATATCTAAGGAAACGAATAAAAACAATGCAAACCCTATATGCAATAGCACAAAATTCTTAATTAAATTGAAAAACTGTACTATAGGAAAATGGCACAGAAACGTCATACTGCAATCTAATTTATAAAAAGAGTATACAACAGATTAAATAATATAATACGGCATAAACTAAAATTCGAAAGAAATGAAAACTGGGACAAGTTTCTAAAAAATCTGTCCCCCGGAAAATAATAGTTTGTAGAAAATTCTTAAATATTTCTGCAGAGATCAGAAAGACCTTCCTCCAATCCATGTCCCGAACAGTAACAATAAAGTGGCATATTCTATAGTAAGCAAAGCTGAAAACTGTAGCAGATTATCTTAGTAGAGTACAAAAACAAAATGAAGGGTTAACTACACATAAACATAGCCGAAGTATTAAGAAAGCCATACATAAATTTACTACTACAAATACAGTCACAGAATACCAAAGACAGAATATATTAACCCGGGTGAACTAGTAAAAAAAATATGAAAATTTAAAAAAATACAAATTCAACGGGATATGATCTAATAACTGTGCAAATGCCTAGACATCTCCCAAAAAAAGCACTTGCAGCAATAATCAGTATATTTAACTCATATCTGAGACTGGCTATCCCATGCTGTGGAAAGCAGCTGTAATAATAGCGTTATCTAAGCCGAGAAAGGATACTTAAAACATCATACCTAGAAGCTTACTATGTAATTGAAACAAAGTATTCGAAAAACTGATATTATAAAAATTCGGCTTTAGACCTAAGTTAAATACCGTAATTCAACTGGCCAAAATATGCGACAAGACTACCGACAACTTCGATACTTACAAACACACGGGATTAATATCACTAGACATAGAAAAGTCATTTGATACGACATGGTTAGACGGAATAATTTATAAACTAATCCAATATGAATTACCCGACATGCTCTAAATATTGTTAGTAAAATCTTACAAAACAGAAAATTTTTTGTTAAGATAAACAAAGCTAAATCCTCAGAGAAAACAAGTACTGCGGGAGTCCCTCGGGAAAGTATTCTAGGACCATACCTATTTATTCGGTACTTAAATGATATACCAGCAACACCCAATGTTAGGTCTACACCTTTATGCAGATGACACCGCTTTAATCGTATAGTCATGTAGAATGGACACTTCAGCAATTCCAATAGTAAATGAAATAGGTGACTATGACTACCAAAAAATAGGAATCCAATATAAAAACTATAAACATAGGCGAATAAAACATATATATATAGATTCGTGACATAGGGTCCAAGGTACTAAACTGATTATAGGTAGCATGGATCACGCGAACACGTCTAAACCTTCTAATTGGATAAATGTAAACAATAAATATAAGAAATTATACCGATTTTTTCTTGTTTAAGGTAAATGGGTTTTTTTTGTATTTTTTCCCGGTAATTTACGTATAATATCGCCGCTATATCAACTAATGAATGTACATATCCGAAGAGATATATAGTCGTTTTCGGTACGGATTAGTAATATCAAACTTACTTGAAATTTCTTTACTTGTTTATTGTAAATATGTAAATATACATTTCTTATTCTTATTCTTATTCTTAACCCTACCGTTGTTCCTTATTGACCAATTTTATCAACTTCCGCTTCCTTGATTGCATGTTGTTTTCGCCTTAGTCAATTTTTCCCGTTTCCTAATCCTTCTCTTTCTCCTTTACACCGTTTTCTGTAATTTTTAGTTACAGAATCACTGGGGGAAAAAGAAACGCGCAAAAGAACACATCAGACGGTTGAATTCGAGTGATAATTGGTGTGTTTATATGTGGAGCCGATACTCGAGGGAATTAAACTTCTGAGCTATCAAACTTATATTCTTTGCGTAGTTAATATTTCGTAATATGTGTGAACAGTAGTTGAAAATTGTTCGAATAAAGCCGTTGTATATTACACAGTTCTGTTATTTCAACAACACCTAATATAGACTAGTAGGTTGAATTTTTATTAACATCAGACAGACTTCATTAGCTTTTTATCGGTTATGTTATTTTTTGTTACCGATATCTATTCCGAAATATATTTAAAATTCTTGATAAAAATAATAGTTTTTCCCTATAACAGCTTACATGTACCAAGAGTGTTTTAATTACTACGATGTGAATTGTTTGTCACGGATTACCACCATTACGGTCTTTTCAGTAAAAAATTCCAGACACTGTAGTGCCAAAAATGCTGCCTTTAAACGACACTTTTCATAAATAACTCCGATGTTATCAGTGTATCCGTAGCGTTTTTCAAGTGAACGAAACATGGAACAAAACTCACAAATTTTGCCTGGTGCCATAATTATATCGATCACAACCTGAGCTTCGATCTGCTTAATATGTTTCAACAGCAGCCGTGAGACATATCGTAAATTAATTTGCGCTTAATAATGAAATTTTCGAATTTAATTAACGCTATTTCATTTTTCAGATAATAATCGCTGATTATTTTAATTAAGTTATGTTTTCAGTATTTGACGTATTCTGAAATGTTTAGTAAATTCGCGCCTTTTACCGTCAATGGCGATTACAATACTACATAAATTTTTGCTTTAAGCTAGTTCAATGATATTGTAAAGTTTTCTCATTTCCGGTGAACGCGAACGTCTAAAACCGAAATGATTATTATTTAACGTTTGTTTTTTTCGTTTTTTTTTCCCCGAGAAGTTCGTGTCAATTATTTTTTCGAAACCTTTTCCGGTGCACCTTTTGCTTTCAAGACTACTACAGATGATCTTTTCGAGATTTATAAGTTTGCGTCAATTTTCCAGCAAACAATTGAAATAGAAGACATTTTTCAGAAAATGTTTCAAAAGTACCGTTGAATATTTTACATGTACCGCATTATGTTAACCCACTATCTTCTGGGAATGAAATATTTTTATAGGCTGTTCCATATTTTATATTTTATTGTTTATTTAATCCTTATTGCGAAGACGGATGACCTCCATTAAACTATATTGCATTTAATTACGTTAAACTTACAATTTTTTGCTGTACGATTAAATCGGAGCCGCGTGTACAGCATTATTTTACCACCTGCACAAATGTCTCACGCATAAAACTGAATTTATTAATGTGCACGTAACTACGTATTTTTTTGTGTCCTTCAAAAAAAAAAACACTTCTATGATTTAAGTTGGAATTATTGTGTAATTTGTCTTTTTGAAAATTGTTTTTTATTTTCTTTATCTGAAACTGCGCACAACGCATAATAATTTACATTATTTCTTCATCAGAGGTAATCGATATCATCAACTCCCCTAATAATGGCAGCCTTCTATAAAAAAAAGTAAATTGATCCATACACGCTTATAACTCAAATTTCCGCGTTCTTCGTTATATTCACGACTCGTATCGGCGGGATTAGCATTTTCGTAATAAACTCCGTTCTACCAGTTCCAATTTAATCAATTTCACCTGGGAAATTAAGATTTTTTAGTATTTTTTAATTTTTAAATTTCCTATTTGTTCGAATAATAAATTTAAATTATTCGAGACAATACAATAATATTTCGCGTTTAGTACGATTATAATCATTACTATTATTATTGTCACTACTGTTAGCATTATTATAATACGATATTGTTCTGAACTATTTAGCTCAGCAACATCAGCTGCAGCAGACCCAGTTCTATTTGAGTGTGTACTCTGCATTATTAGCTGACGATATAGCCCGAAAACGTTTCTCTAAATTCAAGTATTTATTTCAATTGATTAAAATTAATTTATACTTATTTTTGTTTGTTATTGAGGGGAATTTATCTATTTCATAATTATTAATGTCAACAAACAGGTTATGTATCTACCATCAGACATTACTACTACTTCCACAAGCGCTCGCTCTCCTATAATTAATTCCATTGTATCTGTACATTCTACTTCCTTGACGTCTCGACCGCCGTTCATTTGTCGTACTGGAAATACCAGTTAACATCTGTACTACTGTCATAACTCTACCTAATGAAGCTAATTAGAAGCGGTATGCCGGAATAAAAAATATGTACACATCCGTTTAATATTCATGTTTTTATTTGACTTGTATAGATAAAAAATCAAAATAACTGCGATCATTGTAACGTACGATCATCAAACAAACGCGATGATAACTTTATTGATATACACAGAAATGAACACACAAACCTATACCATCATCTCTGAACATCAACATTTTTTCAATTAACGAACGGTTCGATCAAGAAATATATAATAAACATTCACCCCTCTGTTCAATGTTCCTTATCTATAAAATATACCTAAAATCTGCCTCAATACATTCCGCACGTACGCGTTTCTCCGTCACCTTTTTTTTTTTTCCTTTTTTTTTTTTAAGTGGGCTCGTCAACCAGAAATGTCAGTCTAAAAACCGATAGGAGAAAAGTAGTAAATTAGATCTTAATTCGATCGGAAATTGTTGATACAAAATAACAGCAGGAACAACACACGAAGAAAAAGAGGGTACAAGATAAGAGGAAACACTGTAAGGAGTAAAAGGTGCACAAACTGCAACAATAAAGAACGGAACATTTAATAAAGAAAAGCAGTCGACGAAAATACGACGTAGAGATCATCACAAGTGCGTATCACTGGAGCAAAAAGGGCAAAAAACATGACGAGACATTTCTCTCTCAGTTACCCCAAAGATGAGTACGTGATTTTTCCTCGTAATATGATAATTATTTAGAATCAGCTATTCCAATTCGAATCAAGTCATTAATATCTGACCGAATCAACATTTCACTGACCACTCTTTTCTTTTTTGATTGTAATTCCCTAGTAGATGTGTTAAAAAAATAATAATTAAAGAAAAAAAAACAACGGGAGAAAATGTTAACACACCTAAAACTTTTTTCAGAATTTCTCCACTTTGGACTTTTTCAGCCTCTAATCACATTGGAAACAATCAATTTGTATTCGGTCATTTTCGAGATTACCACGAATGACTAGCGATTATCCGTTATAATATCGGCGTAGAAAAATCTGTTTAGTAGTACAAAAATAATATTACCGAAGCGAAACAAGATGGAAACTTTGAAATGAACTTAAATAACTTCCAACCAAAGCCGAGGATTCTCTCACAAACTTCCCGGCAATAATGCCATCAAAAACGCTTTTCGTTCTTAATTGGAACTTTTTTTTATACATCTTCACGACGAAATGCTTTAAACGGAATTCGCGTACGAATATATAACAGCAGATTTCTCATAATATTTCATTAATTACGGCGTAAAAAATTATCGAAAATATTTAAATAAATATTTAACGGAACATTTGCCGGTTTTTAAGCTCATCAGTATGTGATGATAAACTCTGGTCACAATGCCCTTCAGTTATTAACACTAAAAATCTCTTTTTTACGTTATTCGGATAACAGGATTTGTTTGACTTGTATCTCTTTTTTTTTCTTAAAGTTTTCTCTAGTAACCCGAGATAAAACTGAGATTAAGTTTTTCCCTAAAAAGTTAATTACGGCAAATGAAAATCAATGGATACGTAGGTATGTCCAAAAAATAGGTAGAGAGCCACCACGTCGAAGTCGTTCTGAAAAAAATCAACCTCTCTGAAAGCGTGAAAAAACTTTACAATATATGTATATCGATAACGCTCGTTTGATATGTGGGCAATTTTGGTAACGAAAGTCTTTGGCACTCCGGTTGCTCCGTTTTCTTTCGATTTCTTTCTTAAGAAAAACCCCATTCTCCAACCTCTTTCAGCTGTGTAAAAGTTTCCATCTCAGATCATGGTATCGGATATTTAGGCTTCCGTTTTTTCTAGTAATCATTTATTTCACATGTCTGTCCAACTTAGTCTTAATTCGAGTTTGTTTCCTTCACCTCGTCATTCTGCTATTATCCGCATTATTCAGCTATTAGGCCGTACTCTATTATCTTCCTCGTGTTTCCATTTTTCGTTGGTTCCTCTCTGTATTGTCAAACACTAAGTGACGGTTTATTGAGAGTGTTCATATTTTTCTGTTCAGTGTTCTATATTTCAGTTTGCTGCGACTTGGCCTACTCCGCGTTGCGCCTCTTAAATCCTATCTCTTTTTTCTTCACACATTATTCCCACTACTAATTCGGTAAAAGTCAAAAAAGAACTTCTCGCATAACGAACAGGGCCACTGGCCGGAATATAAATTAAAAATCCGTATTTTTGGGCGGTAAAATATCGCAAAAAGCATCGTTTCAGTTCGTCGAACTACTTACTGAGCGGTGTCTTTCACCGATGGACGTTTCGGGTAGTAGTCATATGATCGGTTGATTATCGGCAAGCATAATCGCCGGTTCTAATTCAGCGTCTACGTAATACGGCTCGATGTCTCGTTTTTTACTGGATGTTACGTCTTCGAAATCCGGTGGACCTCTATTCAGAGACAATGGCTGCGGTTCCAAAAGAGCAGCCGCAACCGGATCAATAGTGCTTTTCTCCTCCTTGTAGTAACAGTCTAGTTCGAATGCACAATTGAACTCGAAATAGCAAATGATAAATAACGCCGTCATCGTCGTCGAAAGTAAATTTGACCAGTTCATTTTCGAAAGATCATATACAACGTTACAGTTCGATCGAATGATTCGAAAACTTCATTTCTTCTATAGAATAAATAACGCGACTGAAACACGGATGTGCGCGACTGCGTTTGCACGTAGTGATCTATTAATTTTTATCAATGCGAAATTTAAAAAAAAAGAAAAATAATTACTCTTATTTACACCGCGACTGACGTGCGAATACCGCTCTAATTAAAATTCTGATTTTTTTATCAGTTCATTAGGAAATCGAACTGTTTCAATAACATCGTGCGCATCAACGGAGTATGCTAAATTCGCTCCTGGGAGCGTGTAAATTTTCGGGGCAAAAATCAAGTCTAATTTCAAATCCGTATCGGAAACCGGGTTTTTTTTTTTTTCTCATTTATAACCGGGAAATTCCCCAAAGGTGTTTATGTATGTATATGTATATGTATATGTATATCATTACCGACTTCAAAGAAAGAAAGTTACGTCTGTTCGTCGCTTAGGCTTTTTTTTTGTCTTTTTTCTTATACTCTTCCTTTAGTTATAATTTATATAACGAAACAGAAAATCCCGGGGGCAATCGTGAAAACTTACTGTCTATGACATTTCTCCTTTTAGTTTCTGTCGTTCAATTGTATTTAAGTCTCTCTGTTGTACTTGAATCAGACTTTCTCCCGCTGCTTATCGAAAGTTACGCTGGTTCGGCAGTCGGACATGCTTTTAAAATTCATCTAACCGAAACAATAGCAGTTTTTTATTTTACGAGAACCGCTAAAATCAGCAGTTTAACGGATGTATGTATATCATTGCATGGAATCTCTCCCGATCTATTTCATTTCTTTCAACGACGTGAGGCCAGGAAAGAAAAGGAAAATCTAGCGTACAGCCCTACAATGAAAGTTAATACGCCGTTTAATTTGAATTTATTTCAATTATCAGTAAGTTTAATATTCTTTAGTACAGAACCATTTTTGAATAGAGAAGATAGAAAGAGAAGACGAAATGAAGGATAGAAAAAGATGGCAATATTAAGGTTCAGCGGGAAAGCAAGTTCAGTGAAAAACGATGACAAAAGACCGAAATGAAGGACACGTAGCAGATAAGAGAACCAATTAATTATTAGGGAAAATGTGAACAAGAGACCGAAATTTCGAGTGAAGTCGGACAAAAGATTAAAGTGTTATTACTTTTTTTTTTTTTTTTATAGCAGAACTAGCGACTTTGAAGCTACATATGTGTAATATAAAATCGAACGAATAAGGAAAAATTCATGAAATTGGAAATAATAAAATCAGCGGGAAAACGCGATTAAGAGAGGAAGTGAAAATAATAGATTGTAAGTTAACCCCGTCAACTCAGCTGTGTGAAATAAATCAAACAGAAGAAAGACGAGAGATTCTAAAGAGTTAAAATCTGAAAGAATAAAAGAAGCTCCAACGTCATCAGGAGCAAGCAGTGGAAATGATTACAGTAAATTGTGAGACTACTATTTGATTTCAGTTTAGATGAAAAAGTTCCAGGGAAAATAGAAAAAAAAATTTTTCTAAAACGAAGAAAAATAAAAGCTAAAATAGGAATCTGGCTCGGAGGAACCGAAGCGATAATATTTTTCGATGACTAACGAATATAAAAAATAATAATTTAAAAATTAATACCCACTCTACTAAAAGCACACTTAAAAAAGGCAAAAATAATATATTCGACTAGGAAAGCTTTTCGCTGAAATTAAAAAAACAGGGAAAACGATTACACTTGGTAATTTTTTTCATTAAGTAAAAATTAATATCGCAGAACGTTTAGCAACCTGTGAAAATTAGAAACAGTATTAGGATTTTTTTAAACGTTTACAATCATCAGCATGCTAATTGAAATACAAGGAGCGTCGAAATCGGACAGCCATGCAGGAGCGGGCTTCGATCTTATAGAGTTTCTCTATAAGCGGTGTACTGCAAATTATTATTTTAGGTTTTTGTGTTGTATTTTGGGGACCGCGTCCGTTATTGATCTATATATTTTTGTTTCCTCAAAATGTGGGTTTCCTTTTCTTTTATCTATTCCAAGATGTCAATTCTTTAATTTCATTTACATTGGAAATTGTTTGAATATCAGCGTCATACGACTTCGATTTTGTTACACGATAATTGGTCTAAATTACGATCATTGATGATCTCATCCTTTTCTTTTATTAATTTACAAACGTGTGTTATATTTTTGTGGAAACTTTTTCCAGTTTCAATAGCTTTAAGTTACAGCGTTGGTCGTAATATAGTTTAGTGTCATTTTATTTTTAGATTAAAGGATTAATCTACGGAACATATATGGTCGAGGAGACAGTGGTGTATATTGGCGCATCCAAGGGGGCTGATACGGGGCTACAGCTCCCCCCAGGGAGAATAAACGGACACTATTAATAATGGCAACATGTTTGACAGTAAAAATTAATATTTGATAAAAATATAAAGTGTGTTTTTAAATAATACATTTTACACAAAAAGAAATATATAAATGAGAGAAGAGAGAGATATATAGATATACCAAACATGTTCGACCTCCATCTTTACATTTTCTCATATGCTACTGTTTTCGCCCCCCAACCCACCCACCACTGGGGCAAATCCTGGATGGGCCAATGGTGGTGCAGCTGCTACGGGTAGTAAATTAATTGGCGTTCGAACAATAATATCTAAAATATATCTGCCCGCTCTGCTTGCCCGCCTATCTCTCTCGTTCCTTAAATTTCGCGATCTCCGATCCAGCAGAGTTTCTTCTTTTCATAATTGCTTTGAAACAATTGTTCAAAATATACGACAAAATAAATGCTTCCCGAACATATGGAATAACCGTGAAAAACAGTTGTACAAACTTTTTCCAAACTGATACAGAGGCATAATGCTGTTATAATAATTACTGCATCCTTGTTTCTTTTGAAAAATAACCATTACGGCGAAATATAGAAATCTCATCATACTATGCTGCCATATTATTAAATACCGCGCCTTTGCATTTGTAATTCCTCTATTTTGTCGGAAGAAAAAAAATTACCGAGTTTTATAGGTTTACTATTAAAATCACCATCTGCAAACCGAAGGTAAAGATTTAGCATCTTTAATTTATCTAGAAAAATAATCTAATAGCTATCGTACGGAAAGGTGCAGATAATTTGCATAATAACATTTTCAAACAAATATTTAAAAATCATAATTTGACCAGATACCGTAATTAAAACTTCGTCTAACAGAAGTATATACTCGTACATTATTACCCAGGTGTACACATATATATCGAATCTTTTATGAATCATTTAAATAATCTGTTTATTGAACAAGGAGATATTTTAACAAAGTTTATTATCTACTGATAAACAGGTGGATGATACTAAAAAACAACAGTCAGTTGTAACATATATGTGCAAGACACTAGTGTGTCAGTATTATCCTTCAGAAATAACTGTTCAACGCTTGAAATAGAAAACAAAAAAAAGAAGACACAATTCCGAATATAAAATTAAATGCGGTTTTTTCAACACCTGATGATGAAATTACAGCACTAAACATACGTGACAAAAATGTACTGTATCCTAATATCTACATTGTACTCCGGATTTTCTGTACCATGTCCATTAGAAAAAGTACAACCGAATCGTAATTTTCGATACTTGACAGAATTAAAATGTACATATACCTTCAATCTCCTGTCTCTCGCAATATCCTTATCCTGTCGGATGCTCAAAGCATGCTGCAGACTATCGCAGCTCCTCTTCCTCCTCACTCAGCCGATTACGTTATTCTTCTTATTCGCTCCTTGATTCATGATCTTCTCCTTTCACACTTAATCCAAACGGACTTCTATTGGATACCGGGTCATACCGAAATTGAGGGTAATGAATTAGTCGATTCTTTCGCTCGGTTATCTTCTTCTTCCGGTAGGTTTCTTCTTTCTCTTCGTCCAATATTACCCTTCTGTCTTCTGCTGCTCATTCCAATCTATGGTTTGACTCTTACGTCTCCTCTTTCTCCAACCCGGATTCCTGACTTTCCTTCCATGCGTCGCTCCAACATCTCTGCGATTTGCCGGCTGCGCTTTGGGCACAGTTTGCTTCCTTCCTCGCTTTTCCGTTACTCTCTTGTGCCGTCTCCTTTTTGTCCATTGCACCCCTCCAATATTCAATTTGTGTGTGATCCCGATCACAAAATGTTCCAGTGTTCATCTCTTGTAACCGATCAAGCTGCTTTCTATTCCTCCCTTTTATAAATTGGTATTTCCACTCTATACAGTGCTTCGTTCATTCTCTCCCTTCCTTCTCCTTCTGTTGTCCAGGCTCTTGATTCCTTTTCGTCGGCTATCTCTGATCGTGTAAAGATCTGAGTTTCTTGCGTCTTTTTTCCTTTGTTCTTGGGTCAATGTCCTTGTAGACGAACCCAAAAAAAAAAAAAAAAAAGTATTAAAATTACAAAAATATCAACTGGAAACGGTATTTATCTGCAGGAACAGTTTCCGGCCTAGCCGATCATGAGCTAAAAGAGGAAACCTACTGTAGTATATTCGAAGAGCAAGTTGAATATACATAATAAAAACATCTTAAATACAACATGTAAAACTACTAAAACTGCCACTTTAACAAAATACGTTGTTCCTATCTACCTGAGCGCCAACTTTAAGCTTTGTTGAAGTTGAAGTTTAGTGGGGTTTTGTTTTGTTTTCATTTAAGATGTTTTTATTATACACATTCAACTTGTTTCTTTCAATATATAGCTCGGAAGGTTTACGCTTAACTGGTGATGTGAGCTAGGTCCTGAAACGTTCCTGCGGGTAGGTATATTATTATACACTGTTTCTATTTGCCATTTCTTCAGTTATGTCTATTTTAATACTTTATAATTCTGGTGAACAGATAGAATTCCCTGTAATTATAATATACCTTGAAATTAGAATGGATGAAAATTATTCGGAATATTCATTACGAAATATTTAATTAGAAGAAGCTGTCGTTACTTTGAAAGAGGAAAAAGGAAGATAGAAGACGACTTGGTTTTGTTCTTTAAACAAATTTGTGGTTTTTATAAATCTATCGAGTTATCATTATCTCGTATCCGGTCGGCTGTATTCAGTTGCTCGTCCAATATTCCGCAAAAAAATTCTATCAAGTAAGGTCACCACTTTTGAGGAATTAATGATTTTTAGGATTCCGTAATAACTTGCGGAATCCTAATAAGACGGTACACAAATGACAAAAATATCAAATAAAAATCAATAACTCACGAACAGCTTGACTAATAAACTTCAAATTTGGAACATAAATCACAATTACAATTCTCTTTAAAACGATCTATAACTTGAAGATGACCGATTGCCCTGGGCGGCAAAAAACCCAAAAAACCGTCAAGAATATATAATATGGTACATAAAACGACCTCAAAAATCACTTAAAAAATCATAACTCGTCACTAGATAAACTTATAACGGTGAAATTCAAAATATAAACTACAATACAGGAGTACTTTCATAAAATCAAAAAATTACGTTACAAAAGTTATGTAAAGTTGCCCAAAAGTTCAAAAAACCGCAAAAAATTACGTGTCCCCCCCCCTAGCGCCGCGAGTATTGTAGTTAAAAATTTTGAACGAGGCTAAAAATACGCGCATCCCCGTATATTTCTCTAGTTTGAAACACCCGGCCTTCCAACTTTAAACCTGGACCTTCGGGGCACCGAAAGCTCGAAATTTTGGAAAAAAACATTTTTTTTCCCGGGCATGTGATATATCGTTGGAAAGATTGCTATCTGTCGAGAAGGAAACCGTATTTCATATCCTTAACAAAACTTTTCAAGTTGCCGTAAAGTTCAAAAAAGCGCGAAAAATGACGTGTCCCCCCCTAGCGCCGCGAGTATTGTAGTTAAAAATTTTGAACGCGGTTAAAAATACGCGCATCCCCGTATATTTCTCTAGTTTGAAACATCCGGCCTTCCAACTTTAAACCTGGACCTTCGGGGCACCGAAAGCTCGAAATTTTGGAAAAAAACATTTTTTTTCCCGGGCATGTGATACATCGTTGGAAAGGTTGCTATCTGTCGAGAACAAAACCGTATTTCATATCCTTAACAAAACTTTTCAAGTTGCCGTAAAGTTCAAAAAAGCGCGAAAAATGACGTGTCCCCCCCTAGCGCCGCGAGTATTGTAGTTAAAAATTTTGAACGCGGTTAAAAATACGCGCATCCCCGTATATTTCTCTAGTTTGAAACATCCGGCCTTCCAACTTTAAACCTGGACCTTCGGGGCACCGAAAGCTCGAAATTTTGGAAAAAAACATTTTTTTTCCCGGGCATGTGATACATCGTTGGAAAGGTTGCTATCTGTCGAGAACAAAACCGTATTTCATATCCTTAACAAAACTTTTCAAGTTGCCGTAAAGTTCAAAAAAGCGCGAAAAATGACGTGTCTCCCCCCCCCCCCTAACGCCGCGAATATTATACCTAAAAATTTCGAACACGCTTTAAAATATGCGACTCCACGTATATTTCTCTAGTTTTGAACATCGAAATTTCCAGCTTTATAATTAGACTTTCAGGGCGCCAAAAGCTTGAAGTTTTCAAAAAAAAAAAATTTTTTCCCGGGCTTGCAATATATCATTAGAAAGATCGCTAATTGTCGGGATCGAACCCGTATTTCATTTTCTTAACAAAACTTTCAAAGCTGCTGAAAAGTTCAAAGAAGCTCGAGCTCTAATTTGTAGCCCTCTCTTGCGACGTTAGTATTATAGCTATACATTTGGAACAAGATATAAAATATGCGAATCCACGTATATTTCTCTGGTTTGAAACATCCGGCTCTCCAGCTTTAGAATGAGACCCCCGAGGCGCTGAAAGCTCAAAATTTTGGAAAAAAATATTTTTTTCCCCAAGCATGTGATATATTGTTGGAAAGACCGCTATTTGTCGGGAACGAAACCGTATTTCGTTTTCTTAACCAAACTTTCGAATTTGCCGAAAAGTTCAAAAGCGCGAAAACTAATATGTAGCCCCCTGTTTGCATCGCGAATATTATAGCTATAAATTTTGAATGGAGTTGAAAATATGCTCATTCTGGCACGTTTGCGTAGTTTATTTAAAATTTTGTGTATATATCTAAATAAATTTTATTTAAAAATCGTAATCTAATAAATAGTGACAAACAAGGAAGGTGGTTTAAGTAATAGTATTCAAATATAACTATATAGAAGTTCGGAAAACAAACAAGTACAATTACAAATTTTTAAATATTTATTGATAATTAATCCTTCCAAAAATCTAGTACTAAATAGCGTTTATTTATTACAATTTATTTTTTTTTGCAGTACAATATGATGACATTGCGTGATGTGTGAAAAAGTACTGGACTAAAAACATCTGTTTTGGAATTATTGTTGTTTTGAATTTAGTATTATGTAAATAAAAATTATGGTTATCTTTAACTTAACATACGGAATCCTCAGCGCATGAAACTTCATGCTTGACTGAACTTGTTTGGAATGTTTTCATTTTCGTAATTATTTATTTGCTCTTTTTAATTAAATTCAATTTCTTGTTTTTTTTTGCTGATACAGCAATGTTTGCTAATTAAAAATATAACCTCTTAAATTTGAACAGTCGAATTATTTACACAAAGCAGATAATTTAGGATAAATTAAAGCTCAAGATTTGACTTGGCTAGTTTTTACCAGCAAACCAAATTTTTAGGAGAGTAAGATATGTTGACCTTACATATTTTTTTAAAAATTTGATTTGCTGATAAGAACTAGCCAAGTCAAATCTTGAGCTTTAATTTATCCTAAATTATCTGCTTCGTGTAAATAAGTCGACCGTTCCAATTTAAGGATTTTTTAAATAGCAAACATTGTTGTCTATGAAAAAAACAAGAAAACGTTTTTTTAAAATTTATTTTAGAATGTTGTATGTTTTTATAAATTAATTTCAGGATCATCTACAGAACTTGGCACCCATTTTTACATTTATATTTTTAATGGGATATTGTCTACGAACCGCTGCTTAATTTGTAATTTCGACCGTCCTAACTCTCTATTCATTATCTCTTCTGGAATTCGTTTCAACAACTTAATTAAGACCATTTCATTAGTGCTATCTATCTTACTATTTTTTCCCTTTCGGTCATGTGTAATAAAGCTGCCTTTGATTCCTAGTTACTCAACCTTCCTCCGTCGACGAAATTAACATATTTTTAGTGTCTTATACTCAACAAGCCGGTAACGGTAGTAAAGCATTTTCAGAGACATTTCTTTTACCGCTCCCCACCAACTGATATTCTTACTAATCTGAACTCTTTTAGGCATTATAATCTTTAAACATTTCTTTTGCTAATTGCTTACCTTTTTGATTAGCACACTTTTTGCTTCCCACCATACCGATATTCAGTATATGATTCTAGACAGTATTACAGCATCATAGTAAACCCGAAGACCGCTCTAATCTATATAATACTGGTAACGTTTGTCTAATTCTATTAGTTAACCTTAAAATATGCTTATCATCCAAAGTTAGTGTTTTTTACCAATAATTAAGCTCCCAGGTATTTAAATTCCTCCGTCGCTACCAACGGAATACATCCACAATTCAAGGGAGAAGTCAAGCAGTTCTGTAAGCATCTATTATTATGCATTATAATAGATGGTTTGTGTATTCTATATCTGCTAGACGTCCTTATATATAAAACATTCGATTTTTTTTTTGTGTCATTGGTTGTTTATCGTGCCCCCATCTACACCTAATATCTACATCCTCCCGCAAAAGTTTCTCGGCTGTATGAATGTTTTGATATTCGATTATCAGCCCTATATATATATATATATCATCCGCGTAATATTGTCAAATTTTTAACATAGTTATGAAGGGAGTTGGTATAAATCAGAAAAAATAACGGAGTTGAAGTAGTTCCTTGTCCTACACCCTCTACTACTATTTCCCTCCTGCTTAATTCTTCATCAATTTAACCCCCACCCACCCACTCTATTATCTAAATATTTTTTTAGAAACCATTTATTTCGCGTCTACCTGTGATATTCCTGTGCATGCCTCGCAGCAGTATTTAATGATTTACCGCATCGAAGGCTTTACTAATATCAATGAAAGTTATAATAAACTGTATTTGCCAACCTTTTATTGATGCTACTTGCTAATACTCCTAACAAGGAGGCAGTTGATTTCCCTTCTCTTAAACCCGAACTGATTGGTATGTAGTAAGTTGTTCCACTCCGAATAATGGTTTCTTAAGAATGAATTGTTACAAAATTTTTGCCAAACCCCAAATAATTATAATAAACTTTCGCCGTACCACTTTTATAGATAGGTCTGATAACACCAATCTCAGTCCTTCGGGAATTATACTTTCAGTAATGGAACAATAATTAATTAGTTAATGATGGAGCGACGGTTGTTACATTATTTTCAATATCTGAAACTCTTATTCCATCCCAACCTGGCGCTTTATAATTCCGTAATTTATTAATTATCTATTCAACTTTTTCTTCAAAGTAGTAAAGTTTTAGTATTTTATTTTCTAATTGACGCGCTTATGTTAACATTACCGTCTGAAGCCGGCTAATTAAATACGATTGAAATATAAACTAGTTAAAACCAACCCTTTTTCACAGCTATTCTTTCATCTTTCTTCCTACTTTTGGTATTTGATTAGATACTGATTGTATGATTAGACTTCTGCTACTATTTTTAACTGCCACCCGTATATTTAAAAGTACCGTTAAAAATATTTTATTATAATTATGTCTAAAGTAGTTCGACTTGATGGTTTAGCGGAGTTATTGATTTCTAGTTTACCTGTTTAAATGAGTATTTGCGAAAATTCAGATCAAATTCCGTATTATTTCTCTTCTCCTTATTAAGCGTTTAATAAATGGCGTATTGATTCGAGGGCAAGCTAAGAAAAAAAAGTTTTTCCATCTCATTTAACTTTTAAAAGAGTTTTCACCTTAAAAACTCAATTCAAACTTATATTCCTTTTTTTTTATTTTATTTTTTTTTTAAATCTTACAGATTACCTTTACTTATTTCTTAATTTTAATTTTATTACGCGTAATGCCGAAAATAATATTTTTCACACTTTTTTTTTTGTTTTTTTGATTCATCCCCTTATAAAAGCGCATTTTTGTTTATTTGCTTTTTCAAGTTATTTACCTGTTTTTTTTTTTTTACTCGTAAACTCGCTGCATTTTCTTTTAGCGCAGTAACACAATCGAACATAATGTTTCATACACCGAGGATTCCTATTAAAGACTACCTTAACTTAACACATTAAATTCCAAACAAATATTTTCTCTTTTTAAGTTGTTTTGACTCAGTATCCTGGCCAATGTGTGTCCCTATTTCCAGAGAGTGTTTAGAAATGTTTAAAAGTGTCGTCTTATGAAAATCACGATGGGTTTGAAGGACGCGCTGTTTTTTACATTTTTTAAACTTTTCGCGAACTTTTGAACTTTCGTTAAGAAGTCGGCATATAGTTTAGTTTGAGCTTACCATCAATGTAAATGCGGTCGGGGAGAAAGTGAAGCTTTTTACGAATTCCGCAGTGTGCAAAACTGCTAAGCAGATCCGTAATATAGACTACATTTTTCCTAGGAACTTTTCTCCCTTACATGCATGTGTTTAAGGTGTATTTTGATTTTTTCAACTTTTAAAGCTAACCTGCAAAAACATTTATTTTTTCCTACCTTTCTGTTCCATATTGGGAAATTTTTTAACAATATTTTTTCTTTTATTTCTTATGAAAAAGTTTTTCCTTTTCTATTATCGTATATTTTAAATTTCACGTTAAATGGATTTAAAGCGATGTTTTATTGCCCGCGTTACATTCCCGTATTATGCATATACAGGGTGCGGCAGCATAACTTCCTTTTTTAAAACGCGCCACTTTTTGTCTACTAAATTTTGTTAAAGAGAAATAATAACAGAAAATCGAAATAAAACTGCGAGAAGGGAAGAAACATAGCCAATGGGAGATCTAGAGTATGTGTTATTTAGATTTTCTATTATTATATCTCTTTAACAAAATTTAGTAGAAAAAAAAGTGTCGCATTTTAAAAAAGGAAGTTATGCCGTCGCACCCTGCATGTATACATATATAAACTCGATCCTTCGGACCTTACCATGAGAACATCCGTGCACCTGTAACTGATCGTTATCGACAATACCAGTACTACTTATAGAAGAATATATTTCAACTGACTCGCCATTCTTAACAAAGAAATAATTTATGAAATACGTAACAATTCCCGTTCCAACTTCAGTTACACATCTCATTAATGCATATATATTTCTGACGTGCCTTTTGCGATTTTTCGGCATCCGAGGTAATTGGTCGTCCCGGATTGTTATAGATCGTCTTAAGAACGTTTCAATTATATCTGTGCGCGCAATTTTAAATTTTTAAACAGATTAAGCTGTTCCGGAGTTATCGTTTAATCGGTGATATCTTTGGCGTTTCTGAACTACCTTGTTGAAATTATTCCGTACATTACACAT
Organism: Icerya purchasi; assembly: GCA_039619475.1. Lineage (NCBI taxonomy): Eukaryota > Metazoa > Arthropoda > Insecta > Hemiptera > Monophlebidae > Icerya > Icerya purchasi. The sequence continues at coordinate 256,096,600 of CM077116.1, read as the reverse complement.
ATCTAGAAGCAAAAAAAAAAAAGAAAGCAAAAATTGTGGCCTTCTGAGCAGGCACGTTTCTAAATACGGGTGCTGAAATTTTTTACGCTCTTTGCAAAAAGATCTCTTGTGCCTCGCAACAGTGCATCAGAAATTCAGTCGATTCGCACTAATAATAATCGCATTGTAACGTTTGAGTATCGACGCAATATACAGGCATAGGCTAATGAGTAAATCAATAAATAGATAATAACTCACACGCTGGAAACGGTTAATCGGGGAATTATCAGGTCGATTTACAAGCACAATTTTCCGACACCTACCAACGACCACCACCGAACCTTTAGGACAGACTCCGGAGCGCGGTGCCAAAAAGTAACTGGGCAGCTTCACTTCGACGCATACGTTGCTATCGAACAAAAAATTCACTGACAGCAGCAATAGAAAATAGAACAGTTTCATTTTTTATTTTTAACGCGTGTCTATTTGAACAGAGAAAAAAAAACGAAACAAGTAAATAAAAATCCCGCTTGTTCGACGAGACGATCGATTGGTCGATCAATATTAGACGACGGTAGGGAAGTCGAATAGAAAACACTTCAACTTGGCTCGAAGTTGGCTCAGATGAAACAACTAAAAATTATTCCTAATACGTTGTAGTACCGAAATTTGCAATCGGTCAGTTGCGATATCAAACGTCTACGCACTGACATGTCTACTGCTACAGATGTGCACTGGTACTTTTATCAATAAGGTGCTCTTTTAGTTCACGGGTACATAGTTCGTTTCCATTGTTTGCTGCGCTTATTCACTAGATAGCTGGTCGCACAGATGAAATCATTTATTGTTCATCATTATCGACAGCGTTAAGCTACAACGCTTACAATGCTTCTAATTATTATTCTAAATGCGCCACCTATTCGCGAAATTCGACAGCGCAGCATCTATTAAAGCCGGCTTTGATGATCACGCCCAGAGCACAGTGTCGTCTTTCTATTAAAATGCTATTCGCCTGTAACGATGAAGGAAAATTTCATCATTCGATTTTTTTCGTTCTTTTCGAGATCTCATCTGCGTATTAATAATTTCATTTTTAATGGAACAACAATGACGACTTTATCGCGATATAAATATACCTCCATTATCTCTCAGAACGGTCTGCCGATGTTTAGTTCATCGCATCCGTCAAATTCTTCATTACCCGGTTACTGTGTTATTGTTGCTACGCCATTTCTCGTGTAATAACATTCGTAATATGGTTCCCCTATGGCTTCCTACAAACTTCCATTTGCTTTCAGAGTAAAACCTCATTAATTTCTTCGATTGAATACTCAGGGAAAGAAATACGTTGATATTAAAATGCGATGTAAAATCGGAGGATAATAATTTTAACACGTTGACCGTACCTTTCAGCGAAGTTAGAAAGTATACTCTTCGTTATAAAAAATTTGAAAGTGGTCAAATTCACAACTAATGCTCTTACGTGAAACTGAAATTTTTTCCTCTTAATTATCTATTTATTTATCTACTTATTTGTTAGTTTAGTTATTAACGATGTGTGTGACGGGTTTTCAAACAATTACAACATAAACTAAGAATTATTATGAATAATTATACCTATATATATATATATATATATATATAATAGGGAATTGGTCTCGCAGGCCGCTTCGCGACCCGTTCTTTCGGACTTTAAACTGTATTACTTTGTAAATTTTCATAAAGTCTGCAGCGTTTTTCTTGAAGCTTGATTTTCAAATTTTTCAAAATTTGGGCACTTTAATTTTAAAATTTCGGAGGTCTCGTATTTTTCCTATATTTTAGCGATTGAAATACATCATTCAAAAAAAGAAGTTAGCTACCAGCTACCATGAAAAGGGCTGTGGACTTTTTTTTAGCTTCCGGAATTACAGCTTTAAGCGTATATTTTCCAAAATTATGGTTCCTTAATATCAAAATTTTTCGAATTTTATATTTTCTCACTATTCTGGAGACCTTAGTGTAGAGGTTAAAAAGAAAATCAATACCGCAATTTATATAAAATCGGTTATAGACTTTTTTTTTTAATTTTTTTTTTTAAACTTGATTTTCATATTTTTCAAAATTTGAGCCCTTTAATTTTAAAATTTCTGAGGTTTCGTATTTTTAATATATTCTAGCGGTTGAAATACATCATTTAAAAAAAAGAGGGACTCTCCAGCTACCACGTAAATGGATGTGGACTTTTTTTTAGTTTCGAGTCTTACCGCTTGAAGCATGTATTATTGCAAATTTTGATCCCTAAATATCAAAATTTTTCGAATTTTACATTTTTCCTGTATTTTGAAGTCCTTAGTATGTAAGTTAAAATGAAAATCAATGTCGTAACTTATATAGATCCGGCTTCAGAATTTTTTTTAAATTTTTTCTTTGAAATTTGGTTTCCACATTTTTCAAAATTTGAGCCCTTTAATTTCAAAATTTTTGGGGTTTCGTATTTTTCCTATATTCTTACGATTAAAATACATCATTTAAAAAAAAGATCGACTCTCCAGCTACCACGGAAATGGCTGTGGACTTTTTTTTAGTTTCTAGGGTATCGCTTTAGGAGTGTATTTTCACAAATTTTGTTCCCCAAATACCAAAATTTTTCGAATCTTTTATTTTTCCTGTATTTTGGAGACCTTAGTGTCCCCAGATTAAAAAGAAAATTATTACCATAACTCATATAGAACCGGCTGCGGAATTTTTTAAAAATTAGTTTCTTAAAACTTGATTTTCGCATTTTTCGAAATTTGGGCCCTTTAATTTTAAAATTTTGAGGGTCTTATTATTTTCTTATGATGTGACGAAGAAAATACGTCGATTGAAAAAAAATTAACTCTCTAGCTACTATAGAACAGTCTGTACGATTTTTTTTTCTTGCAGCTTTATATAATAGATCTCAGGGATGCCATCATAGTCTTGTACTTACAGTGAACGTAAAATCAGTGGCGTAGCGTAGGCTTTCGCCGCCTGGGGCCGACCGGAAATTTGCCGCCCCCTCTATATTAATTATTAGTCACAAAAATTAGTAAAAGTCAAATAAAGCAGCTTTAAATTTTTTTATTAATTAAAAATGTATTTTGCGTGTTTTTTTCATAGCAAAATCTTTTATACAATTATCAATATCAATATGTATGTCATATTCAATTGCCAGAATAGCTAAATTTGATAGCCTCAACCTGTGGACATAGTCGATCTGAGATAATTTTTGATTAACTTTAATTTAGAGAAGCTTCTCTCGCAACTGGCATTACTGATGGCAGATGTTAAAAAAATTCTCAGCATTATGACAATGTTTGGTAAGCCATCTTCAAGTTTGGACTCGATAATATATTTTAATAAACCTAGAGAGCCGGACTTAATGGGCTCTTTTTTACAATCTGGGTCTGTTGTAGCTACAAAAGCTCGTAAACGTATGCGCTCAAGTTGAAATTGTTCTTTATTAATGTCTTGAGGAGCTTGATGTAAGTTAAGTTCGTCCACGCTCAATATCACTACAGGTCTTAAAAAATCATATTTTTGCACTAGATTCTGCAGCTGTTGGAATCTTTCTCGAATTTCAGCAATTACTCCGTCTATTGAAGAAAACATTGTTCGCCTCAAGTCATCTTTGAACGATATCTCAACACCTTTACTTCCGTCGCCAAATATATGCTTCCTCCTGATTCGTCTTGAGGGTTCAAAAGAAATTTCAAGCTTTTCACATAAACTTTTGGCATATCTTAAAGCGTCATCCACGAATTCCTCTCGCTTTTCTTCCAATGCAGTCTGTAAAGCACTTATTTTCTGAGCACATTGATGTATATTTAGTCCCTCTGTTTGAAAATTATTTTGAGCATCATTGACTTCATACAGTACCGGTTGCCAGAAGCTTAAGTAACATAAAAACGAATATGATTGCATAGCGACTAATAAGCTTCCTGCATCTGTCCGTGTGTTCAAGCTTTTTTTCATTTTCATCAGTTTTTCCAGTGCAGTTAAAGTTTCTTTGTAATGATGTCTAATGGAATTTACAGCATCACCTCTAGCGCTCCAACGTGTGTCCTGAACCCTCTTCAAACTTTTTCTTGTGGCTGAAAGAAAAACTTCCCAACCGATGTGTCGACGTAAAAAAAAAAGCGTAGCAGCGTTCTAGCGTACCAAAGAAAGTCATCGAATTTACCTCCTCTGAAGCTGCATGTAGGCAAACTAGTTTTAGTGAATGGTTTGAGCAAGGAACAAATTCGGCATTGGGATTGATATCCTTTAACCGCTGTTGCACACCTGTGTGGCATCCAGCCATCGTGGCAGCATTATCGTAAGCTTGCCCTCTACAGTTCATGATGTCGAGCCCATCAGCCTTAAGTTTGCTTACTATCGCGTCACTTATACCTTCCGCAGTTTTGGTTTTCGTTTCGATGAAATCTATAAAAGATTCCTCTACTCTAACCTCCTGGTTTTCAATTATCACATATCGTAATACTTGGCTTGTTTGATCTTTGTGGGAAATATTCGGGGTTCTGTCAAAGATCACGGAATAATATTTAGCCTTTTGGACACGAGCTAAAATTACTTGGAGAACTTTTTTTCCTAAAATTTCTATGAACTCATTTTGAATTTGAGGTGACATATGAGTGAGAGAAATGTTTTGGCCTATTTTTATCCTTACTAAATACTCTCTGAGAACAGGATCGTACTTTGCTAGAAGATGCACCAATTCTAAAAAGTTTCTTCTGTTAGTACTTATGTCATCTACCCTGTGGCTATGTAACGCCAAATTTTGTTTTGCCAGAAATTGTATAATATCAAACATTCTTGTCAGAATTTCATGCCATTTTTTAGTTTCCTTTGCCAATATTTCTTGTTTCTTTTTATCAATTGTTTGTTCTTTTCGAAGCCTCTTTTCCAACTCCTTCCATTTGCAAAATTTTCCATTATGTTGAGCACTTAATTCATGATTGACCACCTTGGGATTTAATTTCCACCAAGTATTAAATCCGTCGGTGGAGTAAAATTTCGACGCATTTGATGGATTGGCATTTTCAAATAAACGACAATAGAAGCAAAACAATGATGCTTTCGAAGGAGAATATGCCATCCAAGAGCGTAAAACTTTTTCGCCGTTTGGCAATATCCGATAAAACCAATCTCTAGTCAACCGTCTCCTCGATAATACTTTTGATGTTGTAGAGTCCATGTCTGACTGAACCGTGGGTGATACTGTTGGCTCTTCAGAGAAATCTGTATTCATGTGTTGAACAATTTCAGGACCACCTCTCTGTATCAATAGCAACCTTATGTTTGAATCTATACTTTCAGCCCATTTCCCAATGTCGCTGAAATCAATATTTTGTTTGGGTGTCGGAATTTCAGCAATCACAGCAGAACTATTTGAATCTGACAAATTCGTACTATCAATCAAAGGTTGCAAGTCGTCAGTATCGGCTATTTGTTCTATTTGCGCTACTACTTGGGTTCAAACAACACTAATCTCTGAAGAACTCACACTTGAAGGTCCTGGCGTAGACTCTGGCGTCTCCGAAAGTTTCACAAACTTCAATATAGCTCCTTCATTCTTCTTGATATTCTCCTCCTTTTCTTTCTTCTTATTCCGATAATATGCTCCACTTTCTTTTGTCCTTTTCATATTTAGTTAGAGATGTGCTATAAAAGAAAAAAAAAAAAAAATTGTTTATATATATTAAAAAAAAACAATTTTATGGCAAACTTTTACTACCGATGTATTGCACATGTATGATAATGAGTTTTTTTACTATTTTTTCTTCTAAGGGGGCCCCTTATTCAAGATTAGTCCCGCGCCCTGTAAATCCTTAATCCGCCTGTGGTTTGAATATGTTAAATGTAACATGACTCAAAAATATCGCATAACCTTAAAAAATGTTACATTTCAGTTTATAGAAGAATTTAAAGCAATAAGAATACTATCGATTTTTACAACATCATCATTGGAAATATAAACAAAATACGTAAAATATAATTCTAAACCTTCAGAATGTACTGCAACTTAAAAGTAAAGCAAAAAAAATCGTAAGCAATAACTAATCATTAAAATTGCAGCATTTGTTTTCGTTTTTGTGTACAAAAATACTTTTAATTTCACTTAATAGCAATCTTATAATTCCTAGTCGCCATGGTACGTTCAAAAATAGAAAACTTTTATCACATCATAAAGAAAAGATTGAAGCGTAAGCACCTAAAACAAATAGTTTTCACTCCTAATACGTAAAAACCCACCTGTTTATGGTTTTTGCAAAAATATTCTAATTAAATCGTCTCGAAACCAGTAAATGCAGCTTAGTAAAGCTAGACGGCTGTGGTCCAGTTCTAACGCATAAGCTTGTACGATAGAGATGCAATTTGTATAGAATTAGGTTAATGTTTCTAAAATGGCGTCGAGTTGTGATCATCGTCACATAGAAGCCATGTTTGACAAAGTTACAAATTGTTATTTATTGTTCATTTTTGTACATAAAAACTACTATACATATTGGAAAATGAATAGTTACAACTTGTATAATATTTGACCAACTATTTTTGTGCATTTGTACAGAAATATCACCTTTACAAATAAAATTTGACAAGTAAGCACTTACTCATCTATTTAAATAAATTTAATTGAACCTAATTACTTACCTATTAGGCGAACGAAAGGAAAATGAAGAACGGTGAGAGATGAAATAGTAACAATTTCTATAATATCTACACCAGAAAAACTTCGGTACTTTACACCCGTTAAATTCTATAATATTAGATGAAATAAGTATGTATGTAAAATAAAATCTCGTAATCAAACACGTGGTATCGTAAATCTAACTTCAGTTTATTACACTCGTCATCTCGTCGATTTTCTCGAAGCACTGCCGGTCTTTATAAAATCATGTCTCTCACGACTATCTCTAACCGAATACCGAGTACACTTCTAACAATTAATAAAAAATAGCACCATCGATGTTTCTAGAAAAATCTTAATGTTATTCAGAGCGGCGATTACCCTGCCTGTCTGCACTCTACGCATCCAAATCACGAACAGTGTCATAAAAAACGTTTTTTTTTTCCTAGCAACTCAACGATGATGATCGGTTCCTTTCAACGAAACTGTTTTTGCACACTTCCTCTCTCTCCGATCCATATATGTATATTCTCCGTCACTCATCTCATCACTGATTGTAAATTGTCGCCGCGTACTTAATTTACACACGCTTATGCAATTACAGAGCCTCCCGCATATACAGTCACAATACGTTTTTCTGAAATTCTTCACTATAATGCCGAAAACAAATCATAGATCGCGTCCCTTAAAACGCTTAGAATTTTTCGTTTCCAGAGAAATTTAGGGATAAAGAAATTATACAAACACTCTTACATATATAGAAATGCAATGTTGTGTAAAAATTTCAAGTCAATCCACCCACTACTTTTCAGGTTTTGCGGCCATAAACATATGCCGTTTCATTTTTATACATATATGCATATATCGATTTTTTTTTGGATTTTTGAATTTAAAAATCGCGGTGCTCGCCGCCGCCCCTTTTCGTATGCCGCCCCGGGCCATGGCCCTCTCGGCACCCCCCACGCTACGCCACTGCGTAAAATGAAATTATTATTTGTTTAAAGAGTATATTGAAAAATTACACCATCATATACACTGTTTCATGGTGGTGTCATTTTTCAATATACATTAAAGAAAGAAACAACTAGTAAATATCAATTTAATAATTATTATTTGTTTACTATTGTTAGGACAAATCACTGTTTTAGATTTTGTGTGCTTTATATCAGTGAAATTTACTCACGACAATCTTTCTGCACCGGACGACCCCTGCAAAGACACAATTTTAAATACACATAAAATATAATATAATAATATGTAGTAAATAATAAATAATTTAATTATACGTATCACCGTCGTCCACGGATAATCTGATGCCGACAGGATACCGTTGAATTCGTTGCTGTTCCAGCGGTTAATGCTCTCGGCAATGGAAGAGACTTTCTTCTTATTCTTTAATTTTAAGATTTATAACGGTAACTAATACTTTTAATAACCGCGAACAATACTTTTTTTTTAACACGGACCTCTTTTAACAACGGCAGTTTCAGTGCTGGATAGTCCTAAGTTGATAGCTCCGACTAATAGCCTTCCTTAATGAGAAGTGATCCAAACTGCAACTTACGAAATGATCGACTCATTTCTAAATTTCTGACCGTAGCTTTTCTTCTTGATTTTTCTTCTTCCAGTCCCCCGCTACCGAAATCAACATTTCTCGAATGGTTATGCGTATATTTCTTTTAGCGCCGCTGCATGACAGTTCATTCACCCCCCGGGCAACAAAAGGAATGCAAACACATGCAGATTTCCGCTCTCACAACGTGTTCCGAATCAAAGAGTTTTGCACCACCGAATTTCAGCTTTCTGCTTCTTGCAGTTTTTGCTAGTCTATTTAATTTTACAGTAAGTACTTAAACTGAGTTTGCATATAAAATTTTTTAGGAATTCTCTCGTTTTTTACCAGTTAGAAATTTTATGAATTCAAAAAATAAGTTTTCGATCCGTTCAAATTATTCTTTGAATTTTAATTTTTGTACAAGTACTTTAAAAATTCAGAACTTTTTCTCCGTGTAAAGATTTGGCGATTGAAATTGTTTTGTTTTCATAACTTTTTCACTATTTACAAGTTCAAAATGCCGTACGAACTAAATTCTAATTTTCTACCTTTCGCTGGGTATTTTGATTTCCATAGAGATATTTAAAAGTTTTGAAATTTCAACCTATTTAAAGTTTCCTCTAAAAAAAAAAAAATTTCATTTTTTCTCTTCTTCTTTTTTACTTGCTATAAACTGCTACAAAAACCAGAAGCATGGAAAGTTAAAATTTTTTAAGATTTTATAAATGGAATAGAAGATTCGTGGATTCGAGTTGTGCGAATAATTTCTTTACATTAATTCATTGTCGCTCGGAAGTTTTTTCAAGGTAGATGAGGAGAAAAATGTATTACGGATACGATGTATACTTGTGACAGTCTAATAAGGTGTATTGAAAACAGAAACAGGAAAAGCACAGGTTTCACAAATAGCTGGTGAAGATTTGTTTGAGAAATAAGTGAGTACCCAGTGCTATTTTCTCTTTTCTGCTTGACCGGAACGACGATTGTCACAAGTGATTCCGTAATTTTCCTGTTACTTTCAAGTCGTAAGCGTTATGCGTACCAAATCTGAACTGTTTACTTCTGAAAGCTGTTTCTAGGTGGTACAGTATTTTCTAGAATTTTTCCAATTCATAACATTAAAAATATTGACATTTCGGTATTTTTTTCGGACTTGAGGATTGTGCATAGTCTTTCCCTATTTTTGAATAAAAAGCATTTTCCGATGACGAATTAAAGAAAATTTAGTAAACAGTTCAGTTCCCTGGCCTATGATAGCAGTAATCATATTACTGCCTATGTGGAATACTGTCAACTCCGGTACTGGTGGTTTTTTTTTTCAATATTACATACTATTAAATTCATATAGATACATTTCTTTATGAAACAGTTTTGCTGCATCAACTTGATCAGCATTAAATAATGGATTATCGGTCGAGCTATCGAACTGTTTTGAAAATTTATTTTTTTATTGCACAACAAATTATCTCATGACGTGGACGAGAGTTATTTAGAAGACTAATATTAAGATAATTTTTTTTTTTTTTTTTTTAAATACGTCATGTTAGGCGTTCAATGTGAATTTTTCAAATTTGAATTGGTACAATTACGTCAGCGTTGGTAAAGAGTAGTAAACTTCCGAAAAGTGCGCCAAAAAATTAAGAACTGATAAAATTCAATTTTTTTTTCAATATAAAAAAGTTATCAACCACTACGAAATTTAACCGGAGTACCCTGCAAGAGATCAAGTTACAGAAATGACGTGCACACTCTCGTCTATCTAATGACATCAGTATGTCAAACAGTGTTTCTATGGAGAAGAAAGTGATATAACTTAGAAAATCTCTATATTTGTTTATTTCACTCATTGTTTTCTTTTATGTTTATTGTACGGTAATTAATTTTAAACACCAACTTAAAACAATTATTTGATTTTTTATGATATACCCCGACGAGGTTTCGAAGACAAAGCTTCATGATCTCGGGAGTTATTATAATACATATATAAATTTAATAAAGACGTTATTAAATTTATATATTATAATAACTCCTGAGATCATGAAGCTTTGTCTTCGAAACGCGTCGGGGTATTTGATAAAAAATTAAATAATTGTTTTAAATTGGTGCTCAAAATTAATTACTGTACAATAACCTTAGAAAATCTCCTTTTCGAGTCATCTTTTTTTTTTTCAGTGTGTTTTACTTTTTAACACAACACGGAACAAAGTAAAAATAGCAATGATTAGTCTAAAGAGGGCTCTGTTAATTTTTTATTACGGCAACCAAAATTTAGAAATTAAGTGAAAATATATTAAATCAAAATAGCATGTAACGGTAAGTAAGAGTGAATATAGTAGGCTTTTTTATTCATTTTTTTTTTTTTTGTGTCGTTGATATATTTTCTAAAAAACTGGAACATAACAGGAATTCGGTAATGAGCTATGCCATGAGAATTTTTATCTCGACCGATTGTTCCCTTTTATCGTGACCGAAAATATTTTGAATAAATATTCGCATTACTTTTGCCTCCAAATCGTGATGCGCATCTTCGTGCTACCAAATTAGCGAAATTTTGACCGTTACTTCTAAATCGGAAATTTCTATAAATTTCTTTTTACATTTACATAATTACGTTATGTTCCTAAAAAAGATGATTTTTACTTGGCAGTTTTTCCAAATTTTATATTCCCATACATCTGATAAGATCAAAAATTATAAAACTCAATGATAAAAGAAAAAAAAAAAGAAGAGTTATTTATTAAGCAACTATTTCTTTTTAGAAATATTTTAATCCCGAAACTATTAACTGCTATCTATTCGCCTTATTCTAAAACTAACAATAATTTATCACACCGGCAGATAGCGCTAGTTAAATTTTGAATAAATATAAATACACTCAAACTGATAAAAAAATTTAGCAGGCTACTGTGGCGTAGTTCGTTAGGCAGTGGTGTTTCGTTCAGGTAGGACCTGATACCTCATTGCTGCACACTGAAACTTTCAACAATTTCACATATGCGCTGGGATAATGTTCATAGTTGACGCGCTCAAAAAAAGAAAGATAAAAGAAGTTTACTGCCATACTTAATTGTTAAATAAGAATTATGAAATAAAACGTCCTGATCCAATCCAAAAAAGGAAAACGTAGATGAATTTTTTAAAGTATTTACCTTTTGGTCGCACTCCGTTTGTTCGACAAACTGAAATATCTATGCTAGGCAAATTGTTCAAAACAAATTCAGCTTGCAATTTAACGGCAGGGGACCCACATGTTTGCAATTATTCGTCGTCACATAGGGGAATGGATTGCACAGTGCCAAGTTAAAACTGTTCACACATTCCATCAGGGTCGAACGTCATTATCGCACCGTCACCGCACCGAATGCGATTTATATTTTAACGGTGGCGGCGCAATCTCGGCAGACTTCTCACATGCAAAAGCATAAATGAACTAATGGCCGTCGAAACACGGCCAGCATATGATCGTACTGCAGTCTTAATACGGTACAAATATATATGTTGCAATCGATGATGTACGGTTTTTGTTAATAGTTAAGCCAATGTGGGGTTATACTTTTAAATTATTTAATACAACTAAAAAAATCTTACATTATCATTCCGAACTGTGGAACAAAATATTTTACACTGAATTATTGATGCATTTCAATTTTTTTAAACCAAACAAAAAGAATAGTTTTAACGTTTTTTCCTATTACGAAAGTTACGAAGCCGACTAAGTTTTCTATAATAAAACAAGAATCATCTCTGTCTGTTGGTTTGTTTTGACAGAAACGTAGCCAGATATTGCATGTTCTCTCAACAATTTTTGCTAAAGGAACTAATTATTCATTGTTAGTAAAATTAAATGGAAGAAAACCAGTTTTTTTTTCCGGATCTTTTTCCTTTTTTAATTTTTATTTTCCTAGATTATCATTTTTAGTCATTGTTTTCGCGAATAGATTTAAAATATAGGTACTAGTAAAGTGTATAATTATCGTTTCCGTTCGGAAGAACAATATTTAAATGTTCAGTTTAGCGTCCGTTATATTTAAATTTTATTTACAATTTCGAATTAATTTTGCTCGATTTCAAATGGTCAACGTGTGATGGAATTAATTCATAAAAATAAAACTACAAATGATTTTCTATCGTTAAAAATTTTTTCATAAAATCGAGATGAAAAAATATCACTCGAAATGAAAATACTTTTAACCCTAGTTTGTTTTTTGTTAGTTTTTTATTTGTTTATGCGCTATGTATAGTACAACTACGCTAGAAGCATACGGGTATAATTCAAAACTTAATTTCTATTAAGCGGAGAAAACCGGTAGATCTGAGGAAAGAGAGCAGAGAAAAAATTCTAACTATCTTGAAGGATAACAGAGATATTTATGTGAATACTTAATCTATGCCGAAAGGAGGAATACAAAGGACATCATTGTGCTAGAACATGTTTTACAGTCGTGTTTAACACACAAGACATTGCGAATACGACTACCACAAATACACAGTTCCATTACTTTCACTTTAATTATTTCTGGCTCTTGAAATATTTTACATTTTTGTTCACATTTCTTAAATTAATGTGCAGCTAAATTATTTACGGTCAAGTTTTGATACTGTGATTCATAGCGGCAATAATTCTGAGTAAATGAAAAGAAAAAAAGAAAAACAAATAAAGAATCAAAAAATTTTTTGAACGCACCCATTGGATAACTAATCTATACATATATATAAATCAAGTTCTTTCAGGCTGCATGTGCGGAGTTAACTCCAATAACTGTTCAAACTTTTATTGCCCGTAGGTCAGAAAAAGTGAAGAAGCTATTAAAAATAAATTTAGGAAATTCCAGCGGACTATTTCACGTTGCATACTAAAAATAAGGTAATATTTAAATTAAAAAAATAATAGCTTCGATAATTTATTATTTACAATTTACTTCTTTTTTGTAATCTTTTTTCATTATAATAGGTTGGGATTTTAAATAAATTACATCGGAATATTATTTACATATACTATTTACTATTTCGATTCGTCTAAAGTATGTGTTCGGAGGAAATTATAATAAATCTAAGATGGAGGAATAAGCCAGAAGCCGAAAAAAGGATAAATTTGTGTAAAAGTTATCATTCGCTTCTACTCCAGAGCTACCGTTTAAATTCGAAAACAGCTTTTTCTTAATTTGTCCAGCAAAGTGTAATGCACATCGGAAGATAGTTAAACATAGATGATTCCGGCGGAACATATCAATCGAAACTAAAAAGCACTCAAAAATAATTAAACCATAAAAGCAATTTAAAAAAAATCTGAATCACGCTAAATTTATACTGCGCAGCCAAAAATAGGAATCTTAAAAAATTACAAAAAAAAAAAAATATAAATAATGGTGTAGCAATATGTCTTCTCCTATCTAAAAAGCTTCAATGATTTTGCATTTTTGATTTAGAAGTGTAGTATGGAAAGATCTTTATTTAGTGTTTCAAGAAATCTTAAAACCTGGTTAAAAATTTCGGATAACGGAAAAATGATTTTTAAATGAAGATCACTTTTAACAGTATTCGTAAAAAGAAAAAAAAATTGAAAGATTTTCTGAAAATTTAATGATACCATTTAATACAAATTACACTTTTAGAAGTATTTAAACAAACTCCGTTTACTCGAGTAGTTTATTTTCCTCTTATATCAAAAATGTTTAAAAATCAGTTTTATTCGGTTAACCTTTCACTTAGGGAAACTTCTGTTTGGTCAAATTTTTAATCCTCCACCAGTGACGTAATATACAGAGTGAAAAATCTAATCGAGCCTCTCTAAGTAAAATCCCTTAACTACTGATATTATAATACTAGCGCTCAATTTTATCTAATTTTCACCGTTACAACAGATAATTTCTAAAACTTTTACTTCTTTTTTCTAGCGCAGAAAAACACGTCGAATAAATTTATTGGTCCGTTATATTATGTATCGATACAAATCGAGCAAACTCTAGTTTTACTAGGAGGATCAATTTACTCCTGTTACTTGTTTATTTAGCGAAAGATGGCGCTAGTTATCTGTTTGGCAATTTGCAATTAAATGAAGAACAATCGATCGGTCTTGCGCAGAAACAGAATTGAACGCCGATCTGACTGCCTTGCGGCAATCGAGTAGAGCAGCACACTCCGTTTTGTGAAACTATACTAAATGAGACGACGATCGACGAGACTGGCACTAGGACATATCAGTCTTGTTTATCTCTTCCTCCTTTGCGATCGTGGGTGTAGTTCTTTCAGTTGTCATTGTACAGGATTTCAAGATTACATGTATGAAAACAAAAAATTTATCAAGTTGTACGTATTTGTTCCGGCTTTATTTAATAACCCTTCATTACGTTCATCTATAAAAAAAAAAAGACAACGATCATTTTATAAGCAACACACGTTTAAATCGGAAAATAAGATTTACCTTTACGAAATACGAAACAAAAAAGTGCATATAAAAGAAGTACATAATTCTAATTAGTTCAACCATCGCGAGAAAGCACGAGAAACTAGTCGGTACTGACGTCTATGCAGGGGAATCCGAACTTTGAAAAGAGATGAAAATTCGAAGTTTCCAAGAACATAGATGTCTGCTCGTCTGTTTGGATTTATTTCGGAATCTGCTGTGCCAATTTCAATGGGCGGGTCAGAATTTATTCTGGAAAAGAATTCGCTCTATCAATTGCACATGCGTTGTCGGTAAAAAGAGAAAAGAGAAGATAGTTTAAGCTGACATCGTGAGTAAACGCATAAGAAAATTTTGTTTCATTTTCATTGTTATTCTGTTTATTTTCATATTTCAAGCTTGATTTTGTTAAGCTAAATAAATGTGCAGATCACTGAAGCTAATTCAAAAAAAAAAAAAAAAAGTCAATAACTACATTTTCACAATAAACGCTAAAATTCCGACTATATGACAGATAAACACGACTAAAGGCATTAAAGATCAAATAATGAAACTTGAATTATTATGAGATTAAAAAACTAATAAAAACTGATTGAATGTACCGCGCAACCGATAAAGGGCACATAATGACTTCCTAATTATGTACATGTGGCACAAATGCGCCAAGAATAATTTATGCACCTATAGTGATACTCGTAACTAGAGCTAGGATATTTCAACAATACTGCACGTTCCTTTTTGCTTCACTTCTAATTGTAAGTAAATCTGATTCAATATCTTCACGCATCCGGTCACCGGGGTAATAATAAACTCGATTTTATATTGCACTTTTTTGCACGTTTTAACGTTACTGCACGACTTTGCACGTTTAAAGAAAGATGATCTAATCCAGCCACTTTAAATAGAATAAAACGCTAGATCAGTGGTGGTTGCACGGGAGGAGGAGGAGAGTGATAAGGAACCGCCCCAAAAGAACCAAGTCTTCGATGAAAAAATTTGTTACAACTGAGAAATTAAATTTAAACTATAAAAAATTTGAACAAATGTAAACTATGGATTTAATTATAACTAATATTTAATACTGCTTTCTAGTAAAAGTATTAATGTTACGTTTTTATTCTGTTTTACATGCAACTGTTGTTGATCTTTTGTCTTTTTTATTATTTTTAGTTTTTATTTTACAATACAAATGAAAATAGTTCAATGAGAAATATATATATATATATATTTAAACTTGCTCATGAACAAAGAATTCGGATCATGGCTAACAGAAATAAAAACGAAGTAAAGTCTAATAAAAATACTATCGTTCTATTCCTTCTAGTAATTTACTAATCAAATTCTAAACTACCATTTTAGCTACGATTTCATAATTTCGTTTTATTTTTCACCCCTAAAAATAAAACAAAAATTAAATTAAAAATTGTAATAATTACACGTAGTTTTGAAATATTTTTATTAAATTTCTAAAAAGGCCGCTATTTGATTTTCTTTATGAAACACAAGGGGTATTTCTCAAATCTACTGTCTACCGCATAAGATATTATGTAATTATATAATTTCCCTCCGCAAAATGTCTCTCTGAATCCGCCCCTGCACTAGACTAAGCACGATTTTTCACTTTTATCTAAGTTAATTTGTATTTGCAATGTTTCTGCTGTTTCCCGTTGTTGGTGACCAAAATTTACGCTCGTTATTCTTTTTTCTATAAATATTTCCGTATTTCAAAACGAAAAAAATTTGTTTGTGCATTGCGTGGTACAATAAAGAATTCGAAATGTTTACAACTGGCGTAAAAGTAATTCATTGTAGCGTCTGCTGTAAAATTGCATCGGTTGTACTAGAAAGTCGCAATTAGACGCGATCCGTACTACATGTAAGTTTTAACAATTTTTAAATGAAGCATTTTTTACCAACTTTCAAAAAGAAGGAGGTTATATGTTCGTCGCGTGCTTTTTCTTTTTTATGTTTGTTTGTGCATAACTTATATTCTACCGATTTTTGTGTCTATTAGAAACTATATACCATTTAGCGATGATACGATGTGAGTTCCGATGAAAATCGATGAACATAAACTGAGTATTCGTCAAAAAACGTTAATAAATATGGTGGTCTTTTTAGATAATTTTTAATTTTCTTATTATTTTTTATTAAAATAACAGAGGCGATTGACTTAAAATGCTATCAATTTGCCAAATTACCATGGAAATGTGTAGCTTTGAATAAGGAAAGCGATTATATATATTTTCTTTTACCGTAGAAATGCAGTTTAAAATAAAGAAATTGTTTTTTTCTTTTTAAGCATGAAATATGAAAATTAATGTGACGAAAAAGTTGATTTTTAGCTAGAAAAAATATGAAAAATAATAATTTAATAAAAACGCATTAAAAAGTAAAAAATAATTATTTGATAAAAAATGTATTTCAGAGTGATATAACTTACGGTGATATTATCATAATTCAGATCAAATCAAAACAAATCAAGTATCAAATATTTTTATTATAAAATTCCACGCGTGCGCAAAATAGCGCGAGCAATGGAGTACAATAGATGCATATAAGAAGAGAATATTATAAAAAGACAGTTTTACATGAACTTTTAAACTTAAAATTATAATATTCTTTGGTACATCAAATAAACCGATCAAATTGAAAAGAAACAAATTGCATATAAACAAATGAAAATAACTTAAAAAAATAACTGTAAAAAGAATAAGTATGCACCGCCACATATACCACCCATTCATTGAACCCTCACACTTTACATTTCATACATACATTCAGCCGCAATAATATCCTATCATATGTACGTTCATACAAAAAGTCACGGAAGTATTTTAAGCACACACACACACACGCACACACACTAAAGCACGTTTATTGGAACAGCTAATTTTTCCCATTTTAATTTATTTATTTATTTACAAAGTACTAGACCATAAGTGTATAAGGGGTCAATAATTTACGCCTGTGTTTGGGATTATTTGGTAAAGTTTTTACATCTGCCGGTAAAGAGTTATACATAACAGCTCCAGTATACTGTATTTGAATTCTTGTGTGAAATTTATAATATCTGGGAATCTGGGCATAATAATCTTCAGAAGATTTAAAAGCATTCTTAAATTTGTAATTTATATTCTCTTTCTGTTGTTCCTATATTGGCTATCTTTATTTCTTCTGTTTCTAATCGCTTCCCGATTTAACTTTCAAGTCCCTACGTTTCATTATTTGTTAGTCCTTTGTGCTGGGTAAATGTCCTGAGTTGACGCGCCCAAGAAAAAAAAAAAAAGTAATTTATATATATATATATGGAACAAGTGAAGTATTTTTCATACTGTGATTTATAATTTTTAAAACTGCCTCCTGTAGAATTTTTAAGGGTTTTAGATGACATTTAGCAGCACCTTTCCAAAAAATGATACCGTATGAAATGACCGGTTGATATAACGCAAAGTAAATTCTCTACGTAAATGACAGGGCGGGAAATATTGCGATAAATAATAGAATAAAAAATTTAACTTCCTTATTTTACCAGCGATAAACGTCGGGTGCAAAACCCAGCTTAACTTACTATCAAATCTTATACCTAAATATTTAATATCCAACATTCTATCAATTTCCAGATTGCTTGCCATTTTGAGATTTATACATTCACTGGACAAGTAATTATGAGAACTAAACAACATATATTTAGTCTTTGATCAATTAATCTATTACAGTTTAACTAATCAATTACAGAATCAATTGCCGATTGAGCAAGAATTTTGCAGGATATCTGAATAACGGGAATTAATTAATAAGTAGGTGTACACTAAATAACAACTTAATAAATAATTATTGATAAATAATAACTTTAAATAATAATGTTGTAAATAACAATTTTTTAAATAGTTCTCGATAAATAATAATTTTGTAAATAATCCAGTGATAATTTTTAATTTTGTTTTTCGCATAATTTTACCCCGCGTCATAAGAATTGGCATTCGTTCGTCATATGTACGCGTTCATTTTTACTATGAAATTAAAATTAGTTCGGTTATCAATGTTAACAGATATGGCCGTCGATAATATTCGATCAACGTCTACTTTATCAATTTACGACTTAGAAATATATGCTGTTCTACGAATATGCTGTTGTTCATTTTCGAAACTTCGCATTTGTCAGTAGTCTGGTACACACCACGCTACAAATAAGACTGTATCATCGGCAGCATATACTATTAATTTACCTGGTCAATTTAGATTGCATAATTTATTCATGTAAATCAAAAATAGGAATGGATCTAAAATGCTTCCCCGCCGGCACCCTGAAATTCTGTATCACTTTATTTTACTGTATGCATTGTTAATTTTAGTAAAGCATCTCCTACCACCCACTAGGTAAGATTTTAACCAATTTTATATAAATCGTCGAAGACCTGCATTTTCTAATTTAAGAATTAATAGTTCATGATTTACGGTATTAAATGTATTTTATTTATATTAAAGTAAATGACAGCAGTGTATCTAGCTGTTTTTAAGTTTTCTGTAATATGGGATATATGTTCAAATAGAGCAGCATCCGTTCTCCGACTTACGAAAACCCCGTATTGGTTTTTACTGAAATAATTAGTTACTATTAGGTAATCCATCATCTTTATTTTAAGACATTTCTCAAACATTTTTGATGGAGCCGGAAGAGTACATATGGGCCTGTAATTGGAAACTGACGATTTTTCACCGCATTTATAAATCGATACAATAACCTCCAATTTAAGGATTACACGAAACGTTCCCGCAAAAACAGATTCATTAAATAAAAACATTAATGGTTGTACAAAAAAGTTTAAGTTTTCCTTTACTAGTTCAATTGAAATTTTATCCAATCCAAATGATGATTTATTCGGTACGGACAAAGCTGCATTCCTGACATCATCATAAGAAAATTTTGCAAACGCAAAGGAATCTTTATAAGTTGTGCCGATGATTTTATTCAATACTGCCGTATTGCTACAGAATTCATCGCCACTTACATTGTTACATACACAATTTTTAAAGTAATTATTAAAGTAATTTGCTGCTATATCCTCATTACCATCCGCTGATAATAAATTTTTCTTTATATTTATTCATTTTAATCTATAGGCGTCTTTACCAATAGTTTTATTTATAATGCCCAATACTTTTTCCGCTTGCTTTGATATTTGTTTAGAATGTTATTGCAATAATCAAACTTAGCTCTCTTTACTGGCTTTTGCGGTTTTTTTGAGACAGTTTTAAAGATTTGTTGTAAATTTTCATCTGAAAGATTTATTTTAAGGCGACGCGAGATATCTCTTTTTTCCGACGAAAGTTGGACAACAATATTGTTAACCCGTAGATCATTCGTCTACGTCTCTGTTTAGTAGTTTCTAATAATTTATTGCACTTGTGGATAAAGTCTGTGATATTTGAAATGAACCAATTAAATTTTTAATTTACGGATGCATGGCTGGTAAACAAATAGTCAATATTCCAACTCGATATAATGTTACTAAATATTTTTTATCAAAGAAATAATGCGGACCTTCAAGAGATATATATAAGCCATTAGAGAGAGTAGATTCAGCCTCTAAACCCATATGATCAGAAAAACGAATATCGATAATATTTTGTTTAACTTTTACAGATGTATTTTTATTATGCATGTACCTCTTACCAGAATATGGTCTAAGCAAGAAACATACTCTCCTTGAATTCGATAATAGGTAGGCTGGTCTGTTACATTAATAAATCCATAAGCACTATATAAGTTACAGTAATTTGCATTAGAAATTTTGTCAAGAATGTTAATAATCAGATCACCCGTGATTATTGCTGTTTCTGCTGACATATTCGAAATATGTTGTAATTCAACCAGAAATTTTTCACTGGAAGAATCAAAAAATTTATATAAACCGTAGACAGTGAGAAATTTATTGTTACACAATGATATATTTAAAAAAATGATATTGCCGAAAGATATTTTTATATCAGCAATAACAAATTCAATTGATTCCTTTTCTAAAAACAGCAATTCCTCCAGAAAGCTTAATTTCCCTGCATTGAAATATAGACTTGTACTCAGGAATGGAATATCGTTTCTTTTCATCATCACAAATCCGAATTTCTGTTAAAACTATAGTGTCATAGAATTTAGTTACACCGTTTAGGAAAATTTGAAACTCTTCAAAATGCTTTCTCAAACTAGGTATATTTAATATAAATAAATTTAATACGACCTTACACACTTTTTCTTTTCTTTTTTATTATTATTATTATTATAGCTTATCCTTGCCTAATGGCTAATTTATTTAATTATTTTCCAATACTACACTAACGTATTACGAAACAATGTAAACTGATTGGTACAAAAAACAAATTATTAATACCAGAAAATAATAATGCTATATGCTAAGTAAAGTAACAAACAAGATTCTAATTATCCAAGCAGCAGCAAAAATACAGAATTCGAACTGGAATATACTGCTGGTATCACTGAAAGTTTAAGAAGCTGCATGCGAGATTAATATAAACTTAGACAAATAAAGGAAAATAATTAGGCTTATAAAGCTTTTGTAACGAATAAAACAGTAAGTAAGAGTTGATACTCTCACCATATAATTTTCCCAAATTTTCATCGCGTTGTAGTTTTAAAAAATAATTTAGATATGTTTACGAAGTTTTCCTTAAAATAAAGCAACCGCAAAATTATTTAAAACGTTTTAAAACTGTATTCAGAAATGTAAAACACAATATATTAAAAAAAAAAGAAAGAATTTAGGTATATTTTTCAAATTTGTTTTTTCAAGAAAGGGATCTCAAAAATTATTTAAAACGCTTTAAAACTATATTCCCAAATATAAAACGAAATGTATTTTTAAAAAGAAGTCAGATACGTTTTCCAAAGTTTAAGTACACTAAAACTAATTTGAATGCACCAAAACTATGCAATGGTACGCGATTGGTCATAAACAAAATGATGGGCAATGTTCTTGAAGCTACCATTTTCAGTGCAAGTTTCAAGGTGAAATTGTTCTCCTGCCACGGATGCCAATGATCCCTTCAGATTCGCCCATTCCATTCAAACGTCTACAATTTCCGATTCGCTTAGCGTTCGCCATGACTATTAATAAGTCACAAGGCCAAACAATGTCCATTTGTGGGTTAGATCTAGAAAATCCGTGCTTCTTACATGGCCAATTATATGTCGCGTGTTCTCGAGTTGGCAAACCATCAAGTTTTTCATTTATACACCTCAGGGATTGACGAAAAACATTGTCCATAACAATGCTACGCAAATCATTTCGATTCGTTTCAATAAAACAAATGCCTTGCTAATTCGCCGGGTCAGCTAGTATAAATATAAAAATGATATATTTGCGTCAATACCATTATTTAAAATTTATAAACTTAATTTCCCAATTAAACCTTTAATTAACTATAAGAATACTCTGGCATACCCACCATCAAAATATATTAGTAAACTAGTCGGCGATATAATATCATTAAATAATTCATCTGCAGTCAATAATAAATAGCAAATTTTCAACAAGTCGAATAAATAATAATAATACAACAGTGTTGTACGACATAAATAATTTATTTAAAAATATACCATTAGATGAATAGAGTACTATTAATTACCCATAATGGTATGTTTGTCAGTTACTCTAAATATATTAAAAACCATATTTAATCAGAATTATTTTGCATTCAATAACAATCCACATATACAAAATAATAGTCTTCCAGTAGGTTCGTCACTATCACCTCTTCTATCTGAAATCATACACCATGAAAACAACAACATTAAACATCGTTTAAAAAAATATAATATTCTATTCCACTGCTGATATATTAATGATATATTGTGTACACGAATTTTTAAAAATAATAGCAGTGACAACTACATTAATTTCCTTATGAACCTAAATTCCATAAATACAATTTTACAGTATGTGCTAGAAACAGGTATCAACAAATTATCTAAATATAAATTTTAGTATCAAAGAAAATTTAAAATACAATATACCTACATAGGAAAGAGACCCATTATTAATAAAGATTCTAGCCATTTTAATGTACATAAAAAATTAGCATTAATTTGATACATTCATAGGTTGAATAATACTAAACTAATCAATAAAAATTACACAAAAGAATTAATTACGATCAAAAAAGATAGATTACAATAATAATTACAGCTTTAATCTATATCTATATATATATATATATAAAAATCAAACGGTGCATGTTTGTGAGCGCAGAACTCAAAAAGTAGTGGACGGATTGACTTGAAATTTTTACACAATGTTGCATTTCTATACAAGATGGGTTGTATAATTTTTTTATCACTAAGTTTCCCCGGGGACAGGAAATTTTAAGCTTTCGTAAGGGGCGCGATCTATGATTTGCTTTCGGCATTATAGCGAGGAATTTCAGAAAACCGTATTGTGGCTATATATGCGGGAAGCTCTGTAATTGCATAAGTGTGTGTAAATTAAATACGCGGCGACAGTCTACAATCAGTGATGATACGAGTGACAGAGAATATATATCGATGAGAGAGAGAGAAAGTGTGCAACAACAGTTTCCTGGAAAGGAACCGATCATCATCGTCGAGCTGCTAGAAAAACAAAAATGTTTTTTATGACACTGTTCGTGATTTCGATGGGTAGAGTGCTGGAGAATGTTGAACCGCATGGCATTTGAAAGTGTGATCTGCGCTGTGCATATTGTTTTTTCCGAAGCAGTTGTCATTTTTGCGTTGCCATTTAAAATTTCACTCACGCGGTCTGATTATTGCATCATCCATCGTTTACATTTATTGCGGTAAGTACTATCATACATTGTTTATTTAATTTATTACATTTTACATTTTATGCAATATTATTTGTATTCGGTAATAAACTTTTCAGTCCAAATCTAATTATCCACTTGAAATATATGCTCAAGCAAACATTACCGAATTTTACAAAATATGTACAGTAACAATTTTAATACATTACTAATTTTTTATGTATACGATGGCAATCAATAATATACAGAAATGAAATAATAGTTTTTCACTACTTTTTCTTGCAACATATACGTCTAAAATATATATTTTTGTTTTCTATTAGCGAAGGAAAGATTTAATAAAAAGTACTTTATATTTTATCTTTTTAACACATGTCGACGAAATTTGGTTCCTTCACATTTATATACTTTTGTACAATACGTACATTTTTATTTTTAAAAACGGTTTTAATGTAATAGATTTATGAAAACAGTAATAGATACTACTAGATATTTAGAAAAAGAAAGAAAGAAAGAAAAAATTTGTTCACGCTATGTGCGGAGTAACAAATTATACTTTCTACAACATTATTATTTAAGCGATATGTATACATATTTATTTCTTCTATTTTTTATTTTACTTTACAATATCTATAGCTATCGCACCGGCAGCAGCTCAGTTATATACAAGAAAGGCCCATACATCAATTTTACATTTTCCAGATATTTTTTACTGTTCAGTAAGTACATGAAATTATTTTATTTACTTATGTGTAAAACAAATCAATGGAAATCAATTTAATACATTTTTTTTTTTCGCATCAAATTTCTAATCAACTATTTATTTCTTTTTCCCTCCGAAACATTTATTTTCTAAAGTATTTCATTTTAGATTTCGATATTTTTATTGAATTTTTAAATTTCATTCACTTCATGATGTTTTCATTTCATACATTCGCCGATAATTTAAATAAGTTTATTTATTTTACATCACAATTTTATTTTTTCATCTCCATTTTAATTTTATTTGATTATTTCAGTCGTTCTGATCATGTATTTTTCAATCACTTTGTTCTCTCCGTTACATTATCTCCGTGATTTATTTTTTTCATACAAATTTATTAAACTGATTTTTCAGGTATGGTTTTTTTATTCATTTAATTATTGGTGCTACATATTTATTTTACTATGTACATTTAAATAAAAGAAAACTGGTTGTATACTATTTCTATATACATATACAATTTATGAAACTGAATTCTAAAATTAATTTTATTATGATCTCTTTTTTGACTTTTGCTTATTTTAAAAACACTCAAGAAATCGCATTGAAATATAAAAAAGAAATTACACGTTTATATTTTCGGCTATATATTATATTACTTTATCTAATATGTATACCTTCAGTTAATTATGATCTATAGGCAGATTATACATCCGCATAAATATCATTTAAATAGATACATGCAGATTCAAAGGTGAATGATGTATTTATATCGAACACTACATCGGCATTTTCAAGACACTTGGTAAAAATGAAAGTGTGACCGTATATTAACCTTTTAATTAGTGATAAAAAGAAGAAAAAAAAAACTTTAATAAAGAGAAAAAGGAGATGAAAAAAGGTTAAAATTGATTTGATGAGAAGGCATTTGATTATATATGGTTTTCATTTCACACATTCTCTGATAATTTCAATTAGGCTTATTTATTTTATTTCACAATTTTATTTTTTTAATTCTATTTTAATTTTGTTTTTTTATTTCAATCGTTCAGATCACATAATTTCAATTACTTATTTCTCTCTGTTAAATTTTCTCTGGGATTTATTTTTTTCATACAAAGGCTATAGCCGGATTACTATAGTAAAATTTACACCATTTGATAGGGGCCGAAAAAAATTTCTACAGACAAATTTTCAGCTCTCTATCCCCTGTGCATGCGTTGTAAAGTCAAAAAACATTTTTTTTAAAAAAAAAATTTTGAAGCGTTTTCGATCTGAAAATTCTGAAAAAATTCACAATGGTGGGTTTCCATATAAGAAATAACTGTAATATTTTTCAAATCTCATAACCTCAAAATTGGCCCTTAAAAACATTTTTACCAAATACCTTCAAAATGCAGATGAAGTGTTCGATGTAAATAAATCATCCATCTTTGTATCTGCATGTGTCTATTTAAATGAGATTTGTGCGAATATATACTCTGCCTATAGATTATAATTAACTAAAGGGATACACATTAGATGAAGTAGCAAATTTAATAGAAAAAAAGTGGCGCATTTTAAAAAAGGAAGTTATACTGTCGTACCCTGTATTTAGCCAACGGCCATAATTTAAAAACGCAACATAAAAT
The DNA here is from genome assembly GCA_039619475.1 of Icerya purchasi. Classification (NCBI taxonomy): domain Eukaryota; kingdom Metazoa; phylum Arthropoda; class Insecta; order Hemiptera; family Monophlebidae; genus Icerya; species Icerya purchasi. Next base: position 256,070,896 of record CM077116.1, on the reverse strand, counting down.
TCAATTTCATACTTCGTTTCTGTCTCTCAGTATTTAGTTTTATTTCCAGCCATATTTTATCTCCCGCAATTAAAAAAATTAATATTGCTTTTTCTGCGGTATTATTTTTTTACACTGATCAGCAATATGACCTATTTAATTTCTGCAAACTAAAAAGTCAATAAAAGTGTCATTCTACCAGTAATGTTTTGTTCTGATAATTTCGTACAGAGTTTAATTTATGATTTATTATTGAATGAACATCGTTATCAATACCAGAAATGTAAGTTTATTTAATTTGATTTTTACGAGAGGTTATTTTTAATTACACATTCATTTCTACTTATAAGTATCAATTTTATTTCGTAACGGCTTCTATTACATTACCAAATATCTCAAGATGATGCAATACTGAAATATCGTTATTGTTTTAAAAAAAAATAGGCATCCCCTGTTTCACAATTGACGCTATGCTACTGAGGAGTTTTGAACATGCATATTTAATTTATATTAAGAAAAGAACATGATCAAAAACATTGCTTGAGTATTTCAAAATTAGCCTGAAAACCGCTGTAGCGAAATACTGGCACCGCTGCCCTGGATGATGCACATAAATAATGTTTTTATTTTTATTAAAAACCGATTATTTTTTTGGTACCCACAATATTTAATTTATATATATATATATTTATTTATAGAAAAAGAAAACGTTATTAATAAAAAATTACAAATATTAAGATGTATATATAAAATCCCTTATGTTACGTTTAATTTATGTAGCATTCAGTTTGTTAGGGTAAGAAAGTTGATTTTTTAAAAAGAGCATTTTAATTTTATTAGCTTTTTTTTTTTTACTTTTTTGTTTGCACATGTACAATAATGAATTTTTCACCATTTTTTCTTTGAAGGGATTCCCTCATTTGAGATTAGTCCCAGGCCCCATAAATCCTTAATTCGCCTCTGGTTTGAAAAATGTAACAACTCAGAAATATCACATAACCATAAAAAATGTTAGATTTCAGTTTATAGCAGGATGTAAAGCAATAAAAATACTATTATTTTTATAACAACGTCATCGGAAAAATAAACGAAATATGTGAATAAAATTCTAAGCCTTCAGAATGCACTGCAACTTAACTTAAAAGTAGAGTAAAAAAAATTGTAAAAAATTAGATTTTTCACTGATATTTGAACGTGTTATACTAAAAATTTTTATTAAAACAATATCACAAAGAGTGGAAAAAAATAAAATATTATTTAAGCTCTTTAATTGTAACATAACCTATTAAAAATGTAAAAAATGCGTGAAAAAGTTGGTTTTTGGCTAAAATCGAGGTGGTTTGCCATTTTTATTTTTTTTTTGCAATAATAGCACCATCGTAAAGAGCGGGAAAGAACATCAAAATCATGAATTTGAAAAGCGGCACCTCAAAATTAGGGCGTGAAAAAATGATTTAAAACTTAAATAATGTTTTTAGGGGCCAATTTTGAGGTTATGAGATTTTAAAAATATAGTTATTTTTTACATGGAAACCCACCACTAGGAATTTTTTCAAAATTTTTGGATCAAAAGACGGTTCAGGAAGAAAAATAAAAAAAAAGTTTTTTCGACTTTACTATGAATGTATAGGGGATAGGGATCTGAAAATTTGGCTGCAGGAGTTTTTTTCAACCCCCATCGATTGGTTTATAGTACATGCATTTTTAAGAGGAGATTTTACTATAGTAATACGGCTATAGCCTTTATTAACCTGTTTCTAATATGGTATATTTTATTCATTTGACTTATTGATGCTATATATTTATTTTACTATGTACATTTAAATAAAAGAAAACTGGGTTGTGTACTTATTTATATACACGTATATGTATATACAACTTATGAAACTGAATTCTACAATTAATTCCATTATGATCTGTTTTATTGATTTTTGCTTATTTTAAAAACACTCAAGCAGTCACATTGAAATTTAATAAAGAAATTACATGTTTATATTTTCGGCTATATATAGGGTGCGGTAGCGTAACTTCCTTTTTTAAAATGCGCCACTTTTTCTCTACTACATTTTTTTAAAGAAATAATAACAGAAAATCAAAATAAAACTGCAACGGAAGAAACATAGCCAATGGGATCTAGAGTATGTATTTCGATTTTCTGTTATTATTTCTTTAAAAAATTTAATAGAAAAAAAGTGGCGCATTTTAAAAAAGGAAGTTATGCTGCCGCACCCTGTATTATGCTACTTTATCTAATGTGTATCCCTTTAGTTAATTATAATCTATAGGCAGAGTATATATTCGCACAAATCTCATTTAAATAGACACATGTAGATACAAAGATGGATGATTTATTTACATCGAACACTTCATCTGCATTTTGAAGGTATTTGGTAAAAAGGAAGGTGTAACCGTATATTAATCCTTTAATTCAGGGGTGGCCAACCCGCGGGCCGCATACGGCCCCGTTTTGAACATTTTTGCGGCCCGTGAGATAGCCAAAGTAGTAAAAAATTATGTTCTGGGAACTCATAATGCACACGCATATTGGAACATTTAATATAACAAGTTTTATGTTTCACTCTTAAGTGTGTCTATAGTGGTTCTAAATCTAATATGGGGATGTATGATTTTATATGCGACCCGCGGAGTTATGATACACTTTCAAAGTGGCCCGCAAGATCATTAAAGTTGGCATCCTTGTTTTAATTAGTAATTTTATTTTTAAAAAAAATAAATAAAAAACCATAATAAAGAGGAAAAAAAGATAAAAACAGATTAGAATTGATTTGATTATATGTTGATTTCATATTGAATGTTTTGAAAATTATCTAATTGTCTGTTCTCGAAAAACAAAGTGTGAGTACTCAATTCTCTTCTTTCATTTTTATATAGTTACTCATCATCTGTATCTCCGCCATCCGTAGTACAAGTCACATTCATTAATCATCTGTAATGCTTTGCCAACGTGCAAACATAAAGCGCCGTTCTCGACACACAATCATAGAACGTCAGAGAAGATCAATCCGCACTGATCAAGAACGTTCAGACAATAATGAACATATTAGAATCAGAACTTCTTAATGGCGAGCAGAATAATTAACAGATCAGTGGGCAGAAAAACTTGGAAGTCTTACGGGTAAAAGCGAGAAGAAGAAGAGCAGCACGTTCGTCTCACCAACGCCAAGAAGCAGTAGATCAACGGCAAAGACATATTCGTATACAATATCTAATTATGCAAGAATGAAATTCATCAGCGAGATATCTCTGGAAGCGTTTGATTAAAATCACCGGACAGTGCTCCATCAAATGAAACCTGATTATTTCACAAATCGTTCAATTTATAGTCTAAATTTTCAGGGAAACATTTTTTCTTTCTTTCCTTTTATTTCCATTTCACTATTCTTTGTTTGTATTTTTCTCCTTACAATTTCTACGAATGTAATTATATCTATATTATTTGCTCGGCTTCATTTTTATGAATAGGATTGTTTTCATGGGCATGCACATTATTTTTATAATACCTACAATAGAAGTATTATTTGCATTTACATAACGGCAATTTTTATTTTTTATTGGATTATTTTATATTACTTCTACACGATTATTTAATTTCACTTTGTTATTTTGTATATAATTTCAATATTAATATTCCTTTCCGTCCGGCTGTTTAATTTCATTTTGTTTCACTGTTGTTGTTTTTTTTTTGTTTTTTTTTTTGTATATAATAATTTCGATATTTGTTAGTAACTTCTAAATTAACATATCTACATCTCGCGCAACGTTGCATGTTGTAGTCAAAACGTGTAATAATAATAATAAAGATTATTTTATTTCACTTGATTGCATTCCACAGCATAGCCATAGCAACACAAAGTATGGTATTAAATTGAATGGTGTGTTTTTTCAGTGAATTTATGTTTACTACAATACTTTTATCTACTTCCCCAATCATTAATATCATTCTAAGCCACAGCGAAGCGTGGCCGGGTTCAGCTAGTATTATAGATAAATTAAGTTATAAATATAAAAGACAAATACATATACAATATATGAAGTTAAATAACAGAAGAACATAAATAACAAATGGACTAAATTTACATATATAAATCCTGAAATAAATAAAATAACAAACTTATTTAACAATACAAAAACAAAAATTTCATAGTAATAATTTTTTGATAAACTACTGAATACAGAGCCGTATCTAAAACAAAATTTGCGGGTGGGGGGGGGGGGGGGTACGAAAATATTTTTATAATTATATACATATTTATTTATAAATGGTACACTAAAACCTTGTAGTCAATTATTGTATATGCAATATTTGAACACTACAATAAAAACAAATAAAAAATAGTCCTTTCCATAGAATTCATACAAATTTTAATTTTCTTTTCTTTTGTTAAAAATTGAAAAGAAATAAATTTATTCTGAATTTCGGTCCATTTAATTCAAACAGTTATGATTTCTCAGGCATTCGGGGTGGCGACCTGGAAAACCCCCCCTCAGATACGGCCTTGACTGAATATAAACAATTATTTTAATGCTAATACTAACAGATATAAAATTAAAATGAAGTTTTTGGAATAATTTTAATATCAGAAAAACAAAAAAGTTAATAATTATAAGATACAAGGAGCATGTGAATGCAATAAATTATAGGATATATAAATAGATCTAATTTTGCAAAACACATAATATTACAAAAACACAATATACATATGTAATGATATATGCAAAAATATAACGATTTAAAAGTTACAAAAAAAAATTAATCAGCTGGATTTTGCCGAACAATTTTATATTAATAAATACAAAAATAATAATATCTGAAGTACACAATTTCCAGATAACGATTCCTTATTAAATATAATAAATAATTAATTTTTAACTATTTGCAATTAATTTTAATATTATCGATTTTTCATTTGTGATAATTACATAATTTTTTTACAGTTTGTTTCGTTTTATATTACAAATATTAATATTACCGTAATTATGAATCTGTGATATTTGAAATTAGTCAACTATTTTTAAAATTTAATTATATAAATATATTTTGTGTTTTTAAATGTACACAATAAACCTATAATATTAAAACTTGTTTAGAATATCAGTCTAATAAACTAAACGTTGGCGCCATAGTTAATTTTGTTCGAAACTAAATTCTCACATGTTGACCCATAAATTTGTCTCAATACAGAATAGTAATTTTTTAAGTGTAATTTCTGTCCATAACTTCTTGTAGCGTATTAGCTTTTGACTTCCGCTATGCATTTTTAAGTGGTCTTGTTTTTCATTGGAGTTCTACTTTTGTTTAAAATTTACTGTTACTGACACTAATTCTGTTGCATGGATGTCGCCGGGGGTGGGGAGAGGGACGTTGCTCCCTCTTTGGAGCTATGGAACCTTTTAATCAACTGGCCATGATGAGTAATCATGGACAATTTGACTTTTATAATAAAGTAGTAGAACAATTTACCAGAAACGCACGAAAATTATGTTTTAATTAAGATTTTATTTTTGTTTAATAAAATATTAAGCCTTTACAAATTATAAATTTTATTTTTCCTAATCCTCTTTCTATCATCTTGCCCCCCCCCCCCCAGCTCATTGGCTGGCGACGCTTTTGTTCTGTTGCATAAAATTTTGAATGGACGCGTCTTTTTTTCTTCACTAAGATGGAGAATATCTGTCCGCTACTGTTCTTAATCTTCTTTTATTGAATAATATTTTGAATCAGATTCCAAAATGTAGTTGGCAATAGATGGGCTAACAATTTCAGATCCATTTTTGATGGTCTGTAGAATACCAAGATGTAACTGGAATTTATAGACGGCACGCAACTAATTAGTTGGTCTTAATCATAAATACTTCATTTACTTATTGAATTTTTATTTATTTTTAACTTATAGCGAAGAGAATATTGCTTTTATTTTCAGCGACTAAGAGACTAATTTTTATTATGTATTATGTATATTTTTTAATCGAACACTACGACTTACTTTGATTAATTACAACTAATTTCATTGTGCAAAATACTTCCATTAAGTACCCATTATTTCATAATATTTAAATGAATTAATAAAATTAATTTATCAAAAAATGTTTCGTAACACTCGAATGCAGTTTAATCTTAATGATTTTTACATTTTTGCAATATTAACATATCACATTAAAAAAAAAAACAAGATCTTATACGTTTTTCTTGTGGTAATTTTGAGCAATCTTTATCCTGATTACCACACTAACATAGTGAGATGCGTCTGTAGAGAATCCATAAAAGCGCGGAGGGCTTTACAAGGTGTGCACCTATCCACTCCCTCCCAACAAGTAAAATTTGTTAGGGCTGAGCAACTCTAAAAATTTTAACAAGAACAGATAATATTTCGTTAAAAATAAAAAATCTGAATATTTCAAATTGCAAACTACTGGAAGAAGAAAACTTGGTCAACAATTCGGTGACTCAACTGCAGAGGGCCATTATTCAATTTAAAATAGGAGTTTCGTTATCAAATTTTTATCAAAACATTTGACTTAACAATCAAATTATAAATCGGTTTTTGAAAATTCTTTTTTAAATGCAGGAAACTTTATTTAAGGTATAAAAAATAATTTTCAAGAATTCTCCAAAAATTTAAAGAAAAGTCATTGAATGAATAGAACTGCCATTAACGGTATAAATTAAAATAAAGTTATTTTTTCCTTATTTCTTATTTTTGAGTCCACCTTTTAAGTTGATCCCTATGAGTGAATCTATTAAGTTTACAGACCATAGTTTAACAAAAAAAAAAAAAAAAGAAAACAACTATTTCTTAACTTTAATTATGGAATCAAAAGAAGCATTACTCAAATTAAAATAATTTGTTTTTGTGTACTATTCGTAATTAAAAAATCAAATGAAATATTTGTAAATAATTTAATGACTTACATAGAATATGGAAATTAATTTTTGTCCAACGCTTTGATAGAAATAGCGAAATAAAGAATAATAACGCTGTGATACGTGGATATTTTGGGAAGAATTAAATTCGATGAACATTAGAGCTATATTGACTGACATCTTATGAGACAAAAGATATTATATATCAAAAACTATGCAAAAATAATCTGCAATTCGGAACGTCTTTACTTTCACACTATAGGAAAACAAAAGAGCCTAGGAGTAGATGAAACCATAAATAAATACTTTGGCAAGGGACAAGAAGCAAGAGAAATTGCAGACAAATTCAGTAACGAATTCAAAAACGGCATAAAAAAACTAGAACATAAATGTAATAAAATGCTATTAGAAAAAAGGGAAGAAGATGAAGTAAAAGTAAACATGTACGTGCCTAAAGCAAACGTAGAACAGGTGTGGAAAATAATGGATGGATTAAAGGAAACATAGGCCACCGGAATCGATGGAATAAGAATAAAAAGTATAAAAACAGTAAAAATATATATAGTGAAGGAAATTACTAAGCTAATTAATCAGATACTAAAAGAAGGGAATATACCAAATGGGTTAAAAATATCGAAAACGAGACCAATATATAAAAAAGGGAAACACAGTGAATATGAAAACTATAGGCCAATTGCTATAAGCAATGTAATTGCAACAATATTAGAAAAGTACGTAGCAAATAATCTAACAAAGTACCTACAAGCAAATAGGATAATTGACAAAACACAATATGAGTTTCAAAAAGGAAAATCCACATCGAAAGCAATCGGTGAGCTTACCGAAAAAATAAGAGATAGCTTTGAATGGGGAAAGAAGGTGTTGATAACGTTTATAGATCTTACTGGAGCATTTGAAACGGTTGATCATAAAATAATCATAAACGCATTAGAGGAAATAGGAATAACGAATAGTTTGAAAAAATGGTTTCAAAGTTATTTAACACAGAGGAAAACATGCGTAAATATCTTAAATGTGCAAAGTGAAAAAGAGGAGATGGATGTAGGAATACCACAGATTAACAACTTAGCGCCAATACTGTTTATTGTATATACAAATGGTCTATGTATAAGGAATTAAGTTACAGTGAGGTAGTCTCATACACGGATGATATAGCAATAGTTACGTCACATAAAGATGTTAAAGAGACAGAAATAAGGATGCAAAAAGATCTAATAACAATAATTAAATGGGCACACGATAAAAGACTAAGAATAAATGTAAAAAAGACTAAAGCAATGGTACTACGGAAAAAAAGGAGACAGCTCCGATTTGTATTGTCCAAATATAATAATGCACTCAAACGAATGTGTACACTCAATGGGGGAAAGACGCGAATGCGAAATGAAAAAATGTCAAAAGTTAGACATAGTAACGCGGTATAAATATTTGGGAGTAATGATGGACCAACACTTAAGATGGACATATATATGGAATACATTGCAAAGAAAATAAGAGCAGTTTTACCAGCTCATTAAAGAAATATGCAACAAATGAAACATTAAAAGTAGTTTATTATGCGCTAGTAGAGTCGAGGATCAGATATGAAATTCAGGCATAATGATGAGGAAAGGTATACTCGAGGAAAATAAATAAAGTGCAAATTAAATGCTCGAAATTAATAGCAAATCCTTAAAGGGACAAACTGAAAGTGGAATCATTAAAAAAGAAGACGTAATGAGCATAAGAGGAATGTACTTATTAATGAAGATATGGGAGTACATATCAGCAGAAAAGAAAATTGAATTGGAGGAAAGATTAAACACAGAATACGAGTTGAGGGAAAAACTTTCGTACCAATTGCCGTTAGCAAGAACAAAGATGGGGGAGTAAACGGATAAATATATTATAACTCAGATGTTGAATAAAATACCCAAAGAAATAATAGAGAAGGAAAAAATAGGGGAAAGAAAAAGGAACATAAAAGAATGGCTTCAGGAAGAAGAAAATATAAAAAAAATAATAAACATAAAATAAAATGACAAGGCGCAACAAAAAAACTGAAAAAAAAATATTGAATATAAAAGATAGAAATAGATTATTAAGTATTGATAAGTAATAGGATAGATTAAGATTAGTAAATATTACACGATTATATATATGTATAAGTTAATTCAAGAAGGTGAAGTGTTCAATAGGATAATTCGTCGACAAGCGTTTTAGCTTGACAAAAGTTTTGTATGTAAAAAATAATAAATACATATTTTTCAAAAAAAAAAAATGCGTAAACTTGTTATTTTTATCAAAATTAAAAGCCTTACAAGGTTATCAAAAACAATTCATGTAACATCACAATTGCACCCTCATCATGGGAAAAAATTATTGAACAACCATTCTCACTAAAATACCAACGAGCAAGAAAACTCTTATTATTCAAAATAGTTAACAAACTACTACCGTTATTGAACTACATAGTACAAATGCTGTCATACATGATAGACTGAGTAAGCTCGAGTGAAGCGTTTAGCTTTACTACCGAGCGGTAAAATAATATTGTAAGTCACATGGTCGACAACAGATGAACAAACATAAACGCAACAATGACGCAACAAGTCGCGACATTGGATTTTTCACTGCTAGGTGCTACAGCAACACCGCATTTCACTCGCATTGAAGCGGTGAAATAATACCATGGCGGCAATAATATCAGCGCAGATGTCGACGGTGTTTAGTTTTTAAATTTCTTCGCTATTTTCACTAATTTTGCTATTTTTCCCACACTCTTTTTAATCACTTTAGTCCGATTTTTAGTAATATGTCCTAAACATGTTTTGCATTTTAATTAAATCATGTATATATTTACCTTTCTTACCGTTTCATTATTCTACGAAAGAAAAATTTGATTTAATTATCACTTCACTGTTTTATTCAATTTTTTTTTATGATTTTTTTTTTTTTTTAAATGGATTTGTCAACATGGGCATTGGCCCAAGAACGGCGGAACAGAGAGAAAAGAGAGACTCAGATCCTTACACGATCAGAGATAGCCGACAGAAAGAAATCAAGAGCTAGAATAACCAAAGGAGAAGGAAGGGAGAGAATGAATGAAGCACAGTATGGAGCGGGAATACCGGTTTGTAAGAGGAAGGAATAAAAAGAAGCTTGTTCAGTTGAAAGCGACGAACAACTGAACATCATATAATCGGGATCAGAAATATATAGATCGCCGGGAGGGTGCAATGGACAATAAGGAGAAGGCACGAGAGAATGACGGAATAATGAGGAAGGGAGCAAACTATGCCCAAAACGCAAGCGGCAAATCGCAGAGAGATTGGAACGGCGCATAGAAGGAAAGTTAATAAACCATGGAAAGCGTGGAAGGGAAGATTGAATAGACAAGAAAAAGGAGTTCGGGTTGGAGAAATGAACAAATTTCTATTGCTTAAGTGTATTTTTTACATTCAGTTTCTACGATAAATGTTCTACTCCAATTACATTTCTGATAAAAATCATCAGATTATTATAATACATGAGCCGTTTTCGATCAACCCGAGTAATTTATAAATAAAATGAAAAATATTTTTTGCCAAAATTGCTTTTGTCAAACATACCTTACATTTCTCATGTACTGATTGCTAATCACTTATATGCGTCTTGAGATGGTACTATATTTTCAGTTCTAGCACTAAATTCATCAAATGAATTACTAATTCTAGACTAGCTGTAACATTTTTCTTCACTATTACACCAGTTAGTGTATAACGTTTTAAATGCATCTTTAAAAGGTGGAGCCCTAAGCCAGTCAAACAGTTTTTTTTTTTTGTTATTGTTGTATAAATATTTGTAAACCAAATAAGAAAAAACTGTTTTCTCCTTTTACACACGTCCTTTACACACCCAATGACAAACTGGAAAAAAATTTGTTCTAGATCAACAGAGAATTTTTTCCGCTCTGGGGCGGGTAACCTCAAAAACCGGCATAAATAAAAGATAAGCAGTTTAGTTGTGCTCCATAATTGATCTAATCATTTTTTTCACGATCTGACTTATTTTGTAACTTTACTTTTGTGGTTTTATCTTGTTGCGATAAAGTTTATTTGCGTTGCGTTTAATTGTTTCGGAAGAACTCGGTGAGATCGTTACATTTATTTATCTCGATCTATTTATCTCTTTTACTTATTTTTATTTTTTTAGTTTTATTTTATTTCGCTCGCGCTAATCTTTTTCTTCTCTCGCTCCGTCGTTATCTGATTTTTCAATAATTCATATTTATGCTGGATTCGTCTGACGGGGGAGGTAACCCCCCCCCCCCTCATTCTTCTCGCACGGCTACCAAGAGTGTCAGTAATACGGCTGCACCGGTTAAATCTACGACTAATTTAAATAAAACTGCCCAACAATTATCTGCTTCGTCCGTGTCTACTTCTTCTGCTACGGAAGGCAATAATGCTTCCGTTCAAAATATCAATGAGTCCGTCGACATGGGTATTTCGGCCAGTTCCACTGATAATGTTATCATCAATCCTCCCGCTTCTCCTGTCGAGTCTAGCCTTTCCTCTGTTACTTTCCCCGATCACTACGTTGGTCAAATCGTCGTCTTGGTCGAAAGCTTGGATAAAGAAAATATTGCTTATTTACATCCGATGTCTCTAGCTAAAAAATTTCATAATAGAGTTAGTGGTATTTCACTAATCTCTCGTTCTGGTAAAAACTAAGTTAAACTTAATTTTATATCAACCGAGGCAGCTAATAAATTTTTAATTTCCGATGGCGTCCATAAAGATCTTAATATTCGATCCTTCATCCTGCAATCCCTTTTATTCCGTTTTGGTGTAGCACGCGATATTCCGGTCGATCTTTCTGTGGAAGAACTTTATCGTCACTGTTCTTCCGATATCCCGATCGCTAATATTCGTCGCCTACAAAAACGTACTGCGGATAAGACTCTCAGACCCATCCCAGTTGTTGAATTTAAATTTATGAGCTCCATTCTTTCGTCCTCTATTCTTTTTTATGATTCTTATCGAGTTAGGGTTGAACCAATGATTCGTAAACCCAAACTATATCACAGTTGCCTCCGTTTTGGTGACTTCAATGCTTCATGCCGAAGTAAAACTACTTATTCCACTTGCGCTGATAAGCGCTCCTCTTCAGAATGTCCCAAAGCTAAACAAAATAACCCCTCTTCATATCTTTACGTCCTCTGCGGCGGTAACCATTCCGCACTCGACCCTTCTTGTCCGACTTATAAGGAGCAAGTCAAAATTCATAAGATAATGAGTTTAGAAAATGTCTCCTACTCCGAAGCCAGAAACATCAGCGAGGGCTCGATAGTTTCTCCCGCTTTTACCTTTGCAGAAGTTTCAAATCCCGCAAATTTTCCAGCCTTACCAAATTCTGCATCTACTACCAAGAGGAGGCGTCAGAACTATTCTAGCAGTTCATCTTCCTTTCATGTCAGGATTCCATCTCGAAAACACCATTCTTCTTCGAAAGCACCCAATCCTCTCAATTCTTATTACTTCAAACTTATTCTAAACGCTGGCACTAAAGTAGGCCGTTCCGTTATTCCTTCCCATCCTTCCAATTCTCCCATATGTCCATCTTCCTCTAGTGCCGCAAATGCCGAGTCGGCTCCAATTATTAATAACGTTTCTCCTAGTAACTCTTCCTCTCTATCCTCTAATAATGTCTTATTCACAACTTTTTTACTTTTTTATTGGGCTTGTCAGCTACGGACGATTACCCATCAAGAAGGAAGAACGTAGGACAAAAGGAAACTGAGGACACTAAGGAAGTTATTCGGGGAGGGTGGAGACGGCCAGAACTACTATGGAGAGACAGCAAGGGAGTCAAAAAAGATCGGTACTAGAACTCGTGCAATTAGCAGTCCGAAGGGAAATAAATTTGTAGACGAAAAAATATACAGGATCACTTAAAGGAAAGGAAAGCTCTCATGTCTTGTTAGCCGTTATACCTGATTATAATATATTATATATATTTAAACTAAATGCGCGGTTGACCAGCATAAAAAGGAAAGTATTTTTATCCATGTCTGCGATTGTTAGGCAGCGCCCACAAAAAGATTCTCATCAACAATATGGCCGCAACTGCAATGCAGTGCCCACAGTACCCGATGAGGCAAGAGACAAGACATCGCTATTCGCCTACGGTTGCGACTGCAAAACAGTGCTCGCAATTCCCGTTCAGAAAAGCAAAATGATTGATTATCCATTATTCAAACGGCATCTGCGGACGACGAGCTTATGATATATTAAGGATAAAAAGGAAAGATGCTCCACATCGGAAGGGGCCAGCATGATCGCCAAATAGCGTAGCGTTCATACTAACTCCGGGAGATCCGCACCACCTTGACCCAGTACCACTATGGCCACCATCCAAACAAAGAGGCCCACAATGCACTAAGTGAAGGCGGTGGGGGAACCAAAATATTAAGATAAGAAATGGATGAGGAATTTGCTTAAATGTTTATACGTTCGCGGATTAAAGACAAGAATTTAGCAATAGCAGGGACATCAGACAGTGAGAGAAAGGCGAGGATAAAGGAAGCGCAGTATGGCGTGGGGATATTAAGGGATAGCAGATCTGAGTATAGTACCAATCTTTCGGAAGATAAAGATGCACACTCAAAGAAAATGTGATCAGCGTCACAATTGAGTGTGTTATCTACACATAATGGACAGAGGAGAAGGGAAGTAATAGAAAACCGATGAAGAGAAGCAGGGAGACAACTGTGACCAAAGCGAAGGCGACAAAGAGAGGATATAGTAGAACGGCGAAGGTATGGGAAGTCTAGGAACCAAGGGTGTGAGGGTGGAAGCGATTGAATAGACAAGTATAAGGACCGCGGATTTGTAAAGGAAGGACCATACAAAGATTTCCAATTTTCAAATTGAATTTTTTTTGCTATAGTTAGCAATTCGGAGGAGGGAAATCGTCAGACAAGACGCCCGGAAGCCAAAGCCGAACGAGCAAGGTAGTCAGCCTTCTCATTACCATGAATCCCAGCATGGCTGGGGACCCATAGGAATCCTATATGCAATGAACCAGAAATTAAAGATAGAATATGTAAGATGACTGGGTCCGAAGAAGGATGAATATAAGGAGAGGAAATACAATCAAGAACGCTTCTGGAGTCAGATATCAAAAGAAAATTTGTTTTGACAGTAAGAGAACTAGTGAATTCAATGCTAACCGCTCTCAGTAAATTTGATATCCCAAATTTGGAGAATAAAATATTATCCATCTGTCAAGTTTTGCAATCTTAGATATGGTGGATGTTACCATTTTTTTCTACTTCTAACTTCAACTTTGTTCTCTTTTTTTCCTCTTCTCTAAATTTTCTCTTTCCTTTATGTACCATTTCGTTCCATTACCGTAAAATCAACGCCATGGTTTTTCTCCTCAGTTTTTACTTTGGCATAATGCTGCCGCTTTTACAATTTTATATGGCGCTACTTCGGTGTTGCTTGCCTCTTCTAACTAGGTTGGTTGATAGCATACGGGGACCCAGACGCAATGAATTTTTTGAGCGATGGGAGCCACCTTTATGGAATTTTTCCATATTTATACCTTACTTATTTGGTCTTTCTCGTTGTCTTATTTCCTATCTCTGTATCGTCCTTCTTACGGTGCGTCGGTGTTGCTTGCTACCTTTAACTAGGTTAGTTAAGAGCTTACCACAACCCTCGCGCAATGATTTATCTGAGCGGAGGGTGCTTTATTGTTTTGCATTTTTCCTTATCTCGTTCTTTTTTATCTTTTCCTCTTTTCTCGAAATTTTAATTTCTATTTCGTTGGTCTATGGGAATGGAATAGTGGTTATTTTCTCTTCTTCCTTTTCACCTTTTCTCCTTCTTTGGCCTATTGCATATTTTCTCCTTCCCTTGTTCTACTTCTTCATCCAACTACCGCCTATCTAAGTATTCACTATGTCTTGTCATCTTAAGGTTCTACAATGGAACTGTCGCAGCATTAAGGCCAACAGGAACTCCTTCGAACGGCTGTTGGATGAATATGACATTAACATCGCGCTTCGTTCTGAAACGTGGTTAACAAGCGCTTCTGACATCAGTTTTAATGGATTCTCTCTGATCTGTTCCAACCGCAGCGATGGCTACGGTGGTTCAGCTATTTTAGTAAGAAATGATGTCCGGTTTTTAGCTCATGCTTCCCAACCCTTGTTTCCTCCTAATCCTTATCCCAGCTTAGTGCACATCTCTATTCCTAACTATTCTTCCAGGCCCTTTCATTTCATTTCCGCCTACATTCCTCCGACTTTGGATTTGCGTGATTTTCTGTTCCTATCTTTAATCAACTCCCTTTCTTCTCCTTTCCTCATAGGTGGTGATTGGAACGCCCACTCACCCTTGTGGGGTTGTTCCAACTACAATAGTAATGGCACGATCTTAGAGAATTTCATCCTTCAGAATAATTTATTCCTTCTCAATGGTGGTTCTCCTACGTGCATCAGAAATCACTCCCCTCTTAGCTCTATTGATCTATCCCTTACCTCTCCTAATCTTGGTCTCAGTTGTTCATGGTATACTTTAGACGGTACCTTTGGAAGTGACCATTTTCCTATTATTATTTCAGTGAATGAAGTCTCCTCCTCTCTTTCCTCTACTCCTCCTAATTCTCCAAATTGGGTTCTCTCTAAAGTTGATTGGTCTCTATTCCGTTCCTCCGTTGATTCCTCACTATCTTCTATCCCTGCTTCTTTGAATTGTTTCTCCTAATATAAATTCTTCATTGATTCTATCTCTTCTGCCTTAACTTGTTCTTCTTCTCCTGTCCGTCGTTCACTTGTTCAGTCTTATCTTTCGATTTATAATAGCTGGCGCTTCACTCCCAGAAAAACCCCTATTCTGGCTTTTATTTCACATCGTCTAGGTTCATTTTGGCCGTATATTATCTCGTTCAATAATCTCCCTTATTTTTCCTTCGACTTCGCTGACATCTGTCATCCTCCTAAGGTATTTATCCTCCCCTCATTTGCAAAAAATCTCCCCCAAGCCGTAATTAAACAAGTATTCTACAGCACTATCAATTCCCTATTTCCCTCTCATGTTACCATTTACACGGATGGTTCGAGGGGGCCTGGTGGTGTTGGTGCTTCTTTCATCCTTCCTGATTTTAACCTCTCAGAATCTTTTCGACTTCCTTATTTCTGTTCCATATTTACAGCCGAGTTGTTGGCTATCCTTCGCTCTATTATTTTCATTTCCTCGAATCAATTTTCTTCTAAGTTTTTAATTATTTCTGACTCTTTGAGCGCCCTTCAGGCCATATCCTCTCCCCTCCCTGATCATTCGTGTGACTTTGTTATCCTCCGTATACGTTCACTCATTCACAATCTTCCCTATCTCCATTCAGTCAATATTGATCTGCTGTGGGTACCTGGCCACTCGGGCATATTTGGCAATGAAGCGGCTGATTCCTTGGCTCGGGCTGCTGCTGCTTCCTCTCGTCTTTTTTTTTAAAAAATTCCATCCGTTAACCTGCTATCAGTTTGTAAAAGCTTTCATATCCGATTTTGGTCGGATACCTATGTTTCTTCTTTTTCCAACAGTTGTTCCTTTTACCTGTCAGTCCAGCCTACTCTTCCTTCATATTCATGGTTTCTTTTACATCCCTCCCTTCGTCGTTCTGAAGTTGTTTCCATTGTTCGTATGCGCTTTGGCCATTCTTTGCTGCCTTCTTCCAGATTTCGTTTCTCCTTGATTTCTTCTCCACACTGTCCTCTCCATCCGGATGATGCAATTATTTGCGACGCTGATCATGTGTTCTTCCAGTGTTCATCCCTCTCGGTGGAGCGTTCTGCCTTATATTCTTATTTGCTTAAGCTTGGGCTTCCTACCCCTTATTGTGCATCCTATATCCTGTCCTTTCCTTCCCCACTAATTATTCCTGCTATTTGTTCCTTTTTAGTTAAAATCTCTGATCGAATCAAAATATAACCGACTTCTTTCCTTACCTTTTGTTTCTGGGTAAAGGTCCTTGGTTGACAAACCCAAAAAAAAAAAAAAAAAAAAAAAAAAATCTAATAAGCAAACGAAATTGTCCTCCGCTTTGTGCTGGAATCAGGATTGTAAGGCTGCTTTCGATCTCAGTTTAACCACTTTCAGATCTTATCGCTCTAGCCCTACACTCAGCAGCTATCTTTCTCATAAAAGAGCCAATGCTAGAGCTAGATTCATCCTCAAATCAGGAAAAAAAAATGCGTGGAAAAGCTTCTGTTTATCTTTCTCACGCTCTACTCCTATTTCACAGGTTTGGATAATGGCTAAGGCTTTCAAGTTTCCTCTTTCCTGTAATCTCTCGGATGATGAGTTAATCTTTTTCATTGACTCCATCGCCCCTTGTTACGTTCCTAACCTTAATGAATCTCGTCGCATTTCGTCTTCTTCCAACTCCTCCCATTTTCTGGTCACTCCTTTTACCCTCACGGCATTAGAAACGTCCTTACGCAATTCTTCAGATTCTGCTCCCGGAGTAGATGGTATTTCCTTTTCTGTTCTCAAAAATCTTTCGGACTCTTCTCTTCGGTTTCTCTTAAACGTGTTTAACTCTTTACTCCACTCTGGTTGTACTCCTTTATCTTGTAACACCTTCATCATCATCCCTATCCCTAAACCGAACTCCTCCTCACTTCGTCCAATTTCTCTTGCTTCTTGTGTCCGGAAGCTTTTCGAAAACGTAATCAACAGACGCCTTGTTTGGTGGCTAGAACACCACAACTTATTGCCTAATAATGGTCGTGGCCCTCCTGATTGTATTAGCGCATTCCTAGCAGATGTTTACAAGTCATTCATCGACAAAAAATTTCTTATTGCTTCCTTTCTTGATATTTCGGCAGCTTTCGGCAATGCCCATCTTCCGACTCTTTTTGATTTGATGCTTTCCTTAAACATTCCGGCTCATTTTTCTACCCTGATTATTAATCTTTTCCTCTGCCGAACGGTCACTCCTTCCGTTTCCATTCAGAATGGCACTAGACTAATCTATCGTGGACTACCGCAGGGTTCCTGCCTTAGCCCCACTTTATTCAATATTTATTTTATCAAAATTATGTCCTTATCTTTGAATTGCTGTTCTCTTTTCTTTGCTGACGATATCCTCATTTATTCCTCGCATCGCAAGATCTCGCAGGCCAACTCCCATCTTCAAATCTCCTTAATTGCATTGGAAAATAACATTCATCTTTTCATCTCTTCTTCTAAGCCTTCTACTGTCGTATTTACACTGCGCCCATTTATTCCTTCCTCAGTCGTCCTCGTCTTAAATAATGGCCCAATTCCTCTTACTTCCTCCTTCCGTTATTTAGGTGTTTTTCTGGATAGCCGACTTTCCTTCCATGTCCATATCAACCGTTTATTCGTATTCTCCTTTAAAAGGCTCAACCTCTTAAATCCCTTTCGCACACTGTCTTTGGAGGTGATCCTGTGATCCTACTTATGTTTTACAAATCTTTTATCCGCTCTGCTCTTGATTAATGTTCCTATATTTATTGTAATTCTTCTAGATCCCTTCTGTGTAAGCTCGACCGGGTCCAAAATACATGTCTCCGCCTCTGCCTTGGAGGCCGAAAGTCTACTCCTATCCCAGCTCTGCACGCAGAGTGTCACATTCCTCCCCTTTTCCTTCGACGCTCTTTCTTGAGTTATCGTTTCCTCATCAAACGGTTGCGTATTTCCTCTTGCTCTCTCATTCCTTCTTATTCCTTCATATTGCGTTCCTGGAAGACTCCTATTCTATTTCTTATCGCTGGCTGTCTTATACAGTTTTCTCCGTATATCTTCTCTTACGATAAACTCCCTTATTTCTCCTTCAATTTTTCCTCTCTGCTTCATCCTATTAATTGCTTTTATTCACCTGTTCCTCCCAAACCTCTTCTTCGTCACGTTGTTAGATCAGAATTTCAACAGAATCTTAGCTCTTTTTTCACCAACCATTTTTTAATCTTCACTGATGGCTCCAAGGGACCCAATGTGTTGGTGCAGCTTTCTTCTGTCCTTCTCTCAATTACTTCGAGTCCTTTAAACTTCCCTCCTTTTGTTCAATCTTTTATGCTGAGTCTACTGCTATTCTGCGTACCCTTCTTTTTATCAAAACTTCACCGGCTTCTCGCAATCTCCTTATCCTGTCGGATGCTCAAAGCGTGCTGCAGACTATCACATCTCCTCTCCCTTCTCACTCTTATATTCATTCAATAAACCGTTGTAAGTATTTTTTGTATTGACTGCACTATCAATTGCAACTATCGACTGCAACACCATTTTTTCCGTCAATTTTGTTCACAATAACAACTTATTTAAATATATATATATATATATATATGCATATACATATGTGACCTGGTCTATGAAAACCGGGCTAATGTGTCAAAAAATCAATTTTCATTTTTTTAGCTATTCTTATAGAAAAAAGTACGCTATTTTTAATGAAACAAACCTCAGATTTCTATCTTTATTACATTTTTCACAAATCGTGTTTTTAAAAAAAAACAAAAACTTCAACAAAACATACAAGAAGTGAAAAACTACAATAGAAAAAAAATAACCAATTTTTAAAAGAAAATAGTACAAACTACTTCTTGCGAGTTGTTTTCTTCGGTGTTGAGGTTTCTGGGTAGGGTTTAAGGTATTTTTCATCGGTTTTCTTTCTTTTCTTTGCCACGGCCACTTCAGTCTTATTTTTTTTTTTGATTCTGCCAAATTTTTATCTTGTTTCGGTTGTTTTGGTTTTATTTTTTCATCTTCGATTTCGATTTCGGCAAATTTTTATCTACTTTCCATTTCGGTTCTTTAATTAAGGGGTTTTCAGATAATGGCGTTACAATATCAACTTTAGCGATATGAGAAACTAAACTTCTTATGTTATTGTAAAGGTACAATTGGCGTTCTAAATCTAAACCTTTTGAAGTGATTTTCTCAGGCATCTTATCATCAATAGGTTGTAGCAGTAATTAAAATTCGTTTTTATCGTCACTGTTCGCATACATTTTTGCTGCTACGCCATCTGAAGAAATTTTGAAGTGGTGGAAACTTGTGATTCCTACTAAAGGTTTATAAAACTGCTTCAGGTAGGTGGTCCAATTATACCAGGTTTCGACCTCTTTTCTTTTTCCATATTTTTTTTTGTCCGCAGATCTCCTCATAAACCTTATCTAAAACGTTACTTGTTCTACCTGATTCAATTTGGCTCAATATGACTAAATCTTGCTGTTCTCTTTATCTAATTCTAAAAAATTATTTCTCGATTTGTCGATCATATCTCGTGGTATTGAAACATTACAGTTTCGATTAAAACAAGGTTCTTCAAAAAATTTTGAAACTATTTTTTCTTCCTCTGCATCTAGGAGAGATAATTCCAAATTATTCGAAGAGTTGAGAGTACGAATTTCATCTGGATTTTCTTTATCACTGTTATCAGCAAGTTGCTGTTGATCATGCAAGTTGTCAAAGTAGAGTTTCTCTGCATTACTGAGCTCTTCTTCAACTTCTTCCGAACGCATTTTTCACTTTATTGAAATTAAAACAGCTTTATCAGGACAGTTAATTATTTATTCACGATACAAAACCATTTCGCGTAATTAAAAATATCGCGATTCCAAAATGATTTGATAACGAAGTACAAATAATATACCATTATATCTCTTTCACGAATAAAGAAATTAGCAACACTAGAGGGAAATTTGTTCGATTTAGCTGGGGTAATATTTCTTATAAAAGCATCACTGCATACAGAAGGTCACAAAACATCTGGCAGATGTGCTGAGGAACAAGAAGTGGAAGAATAGTGTTGACGTAGCAACACGTAACACCGCGCTACCACCCTCAACTTTAAACGCATTTATCTCGAAAACTGTTTTTCGCCCAGCAGCCCGGTTTTCGTAGACCAGGTCACATATACATACACCAGAAGTTACCCACGGCTTCGCCTGTGTAATAATTTCTTTCAATAGTAATTTATGTATCTGCTATATATATTAAACAGAGCATATCAAAAACTTGTGTTAGTAATAATTAAGGAAATTCTTTTATTATATACATACTTACCTAACTAATAACTAAAATATCACTAGTAAACGTGTCATCGTATTTGGCTACCACACTGCATAAATATACGATGTGTTTATGGCGTGATATGTTTAAGTTTTACTCGACGACAATAACAACATATTTTCTGATTTTGTTTATCTTTTCGGCAATAGCCGGCTGTTGAGATATCGCTGTCTCTTTCTTTTTTAAACTTTAAATTACGCGAAAGTAACAAATTCAGAAAGGAATTGAGATGAGATTTTTTAAATGTGGTCTGCTAGCTAATAAATATGTTGTTTTCCGATTTTAGCCGGCTGTTAAATTTTAAACGATTTGACAATCGCTGTCTCTTTCGTCTTTTAAACTTTAAATTGTTGTAATTTCGGTACTATTTGTGATATTAATGTGAAACAAAAGATAGGAAGAAGACCCACTTTGTTGCGTAACTGTGCATTCCGAAGATGAATGACCACCCGCCCACAAAGAACAAATGGTTTTGCTACGACAAGAAGCGCTGAAGTGTCCAAAGCGAAAGCAATTGCGGCATAATTTAGGTCTACGGATCAAAGGCGCAACCTTAACACGATAAGAATCATAGAAACAGATGTAGGAAGAAAGGAAGGAGCCCTGAAACTTAACTTCTATTACGGGAATAGGAATAAAGGAATTATCTTTATCGAGGGACCTTTTCTGCAACCTACGAATATTAGAGATGGGTACCTCCGATGTATAATTGGACTATAGTTCGTCAACAGAAATATTGGATGGAACGTCACGGACTACACCAAGTCGAAATAGCAGAGATTGCGGCATGAAAGGTCGGATTTTTAATTCTTTATGTAATTCGTCCGAAAGGATGAAATTGTTGGCTTCGATAACAGACGTGAAAATTAATTTTACTAAGTTCTTTTCTGACCTAGAAATGGAGGAGAGACCATTAATTTTTCTGCAAAACATTCTGGCCAATGACATGGGATGGAGATAGGCAATATTCTTATCTTCCAGGTTCTCAACAAGAACAGCGATTTGGCCTTCGTAGTTGTTTGGGAATACGTTTAAAAAGGAGGTAGCCTTCATTTGATTATCCGTGTTAGTTGGGTTAGACGGAATATTATGTTCAAATGTAGTATCCATGACTGTTTGTTCAACAGTCGGGGACACTGTCTGCGAGTTATTATTAGGATAAGCAGTGGAAAGAGATTTAGAAGAAGACGGTGAAAAATGATTAACAGATGGTTTAATATTATTCGAAGATTTTATTACATCGGAAGCAGTTTTAGTAGAAGAGCGAGAATTAATCGGGGGAGGTTTACCGCCCCCGTCGAACGCGTCTGGCATTGAATTTAACAATTGAGAAGAAAGTTAACGGTTAGCGATATCAGGGATGAAGCTAATACTACTAATAATAATAAAAGTAAAAACTGATAAGAATAATACGAATCCGCTTTATCGATAAAATAAAATAGACAAAATTATATACAATAGAGGTAAAATGAACGATCTCACCGATAAAATCCGCAAATATACGAACGCAGTACAGCTAAATCACCTTTGATAACACAAATAATATCTCAAAGTTAAATATTAGGATAGGATTTTTGTGATTATGTTATTTGTTTTGCGTTGATAACAGTAAGAATTACGTTGTAAATTTTGGTCATTTTATACAAAGTATAGGAGAAAAAGAGACAGAAATAAAAGCAAGAGGGGTCAAGGGGCGTAGCTCCTTGCGAGGCCAAAATGGCCGAGTTTATATATATATATATGTATATCAAAAAAACAAAAAACAAATTTATTAGAACTTAAAATATCAAAAATTAATCAAACATAAAAAATGGATATAAAGAATCGGAAAAAGAAAGTCATCAAGCGTATAGAGAGAAAATCTCAATGATCTCGAGAAATTTTTATGTAATAAAATAAGTAATTTTAGATGGAAAGATTATGCAAATTTGGATGATCCTGATGAGATATACGACTTAATACGTAAAAATCTGACGGAATTTTATGGGGATTCGTTGTCTATATTTATTACGGGAAATAAAGCACGGGAATTGCAAAATAAAAAAATGGATGAATACGAAGATGTTAAAGCGAATTAGGGAAAGAGATAGGCATTATAAAAAGTGGAAAAATCAAAAATCTAATACTAAATATAGAACTAGATATGTTAAATTCAGCAATTATGTTAAAAAAGAAATTAGAGAGGCGAAAGGTAAGTATTGTCACTTATTTTACATGACTCTACAAACACCAAGAAAACATGGAGGGTAATAAATTTTGTTATTAAAGGTTTTAATAATAATTCAATCGATGACATCATTAATAAACATTTTGGTAAATCACAAGACATTCCCGATAAATTCCTAACCCGGTATATATCGAATCCTGTTAAATGCTGCCACAGATGTAATTTAATAACAAATGAAATACAAGCTGACTATTTAAATAAGGTGACCTTTTTTATTCCGAAAATTAGAGAGAACGGGATTAGTGATGTAGTAAAGAAAATAAAAGACAATAAAGCCCCGGGTTACGATGGGATCAGAATTGTGGATGTTTAACGGCAGCATATTAGACTGATAGGCCCTTTATTAGTTAATTTAATAAATCAATCAGTAAAAAGAGGGAAAGTGTCGGATTTGCTCAAAATAAGCATAGCGCGGCCAATATCCAAGAAGGGGAACCGTATTGATTGCGACAGCTATAGGCCAATTACTATCATCTCGATAATTGCAAAAATAATGGAACGCTATATTACCAGCCATTTAAGAGATTACCTAGAGAGGAATGAAATATTATACCCACTGCAATTTGGCTTCAGGAGAAAGAAATCAACAGCAGAGTTGCTAAAAATCTTTGTTAACAATATATACGAAGGTCGGGCCAAAGGGAATCAATTTCTCGTTATTTTTATTGATCTAAATAAAGCTTTTGATACGGTGAGCCATGATAAATTAATAAAAGAACTGTGCAACATCGGTATTGTTAACAATCGAAACAAGTGCGTTGAGAACTACTTAAAAAATCGGAAATTAAGGGTAAAAATAAACGATAGTCTCAGTACTGAGAGAGATTTAACTGCGGGTGTAGGGCAAGGTACAATACTAGCACCTTTATTATTTCTGATATATACAAATACACTCTATAGTTATATCAAATACGCGAAAGTATTTGTTTTTGCTGATGATATTGCGTTGGCGATTGAAAATTCCGATATACATAAAGCGGAGGACTTTCTGTAAAAAGATTTAAACTCTTTTGTAATTTGGGCGCTTAGTCAAGGCTTTTCCATTAATACGGATAAATAAAAAATTATATACATAAGAACATCGAGCCATTACAGGATTTTTATCCCAAAAGTTCTAATCAAATATCATAATTGGTAGTTACGCGAATAACTCTAATTATTGCAGTGATGATTGTATGATGATACAAAATGTGCAGAAAGTTAAATACGTAGGGGGTTACGATTGATAGTAGTGTAAGTTGGAAACATCATATTTTGGAACTAATAAAAAAGATCACGCAATCGTAGACTTAAGCCATTGTTACCTCCTAAAATTTTAAGACAATACTATAATGCTTGAGGATATCTTACGCTATACAAGCATGGGGAGGAGCTAATAAATCTGAACATCAAAAAATAAACGCTATTCATAAAAAAAGTTTAAAACTCATAGCAAAAAAGGATTTAAGTCAAGGGAGGGATCATCTTATTTGGTGAAAGGAAATGAAAGAATTACCGGCTAAACTGAGGTATTATCTATTTATTTTGTATGATCATAAGCAGCATGACCTTAAAATCAGGAATATAGTGAAGATAATTAGAGCTTCGTCCAAAGTTGTATGTATTAAGCAGTTGCGGATCCAGGGGGGGATAGGGGACAACCCCCCCCCCGAAAGACCCAAAGCCACTATGAAAAAATTTGTTATAACAGAGAAACTTAATTTATATAAAAGATCTGTATAAATGTTACCTATGGATTTATTTATAATTAATATTTAATACTGTTCTCTTCGATCTTTTGCCTTTCTTATTTATTTTTAATTTTTATTTTATAATGTAAATGAAAATAGATCAAAGATAAATATATATATTTTTTGTACTTGCTCACAAAGAAAGAATTCACATCGGATTACTAACAAAAATAAAAAAGAAGTAAAGTCTAGTAAAAATGCTATCTTTCTTACAATTCAAATTCTAAAATACCATTTAGCTAGAATTTTATAATTTTTTATTTTTTACCTAAAAATAAAATAAAATTTAAATTGAATTGTAATAATTATGTATTTTTAAATTTCTAAAGAGGTCGTTATTTGATTTTCTTTATGAAACAACGTATTTCTCAAATCTACTGCCTACTACAGAAGATATTACGTAATTATATAACTCCCCCCCCCCCCCCCCAAATTTGCTCTGAAAATGTCAAACCATAAGGCTTAAGCTACAAATTAACGTGTCTGAAATCAAACAAACCAAACAATATTCCACTTTTCACAAAAAATAATGGCGATCAAATCACCCATGTGACAGAGAATCTAAACTACTCCCTGTCCTTTCTTTTTCTGTTAGACAGTACTGACAAAGACAGCAACAAACAACGGACTCCTCTTGATACTTCTGCACGAAATAGCATTATAAAAAATTTAAAAAACAACAAAGCTGCTGGACCTGACAATATTACAAATAAGACACTAAAATTAATCCAAAAGATCTATCCAAAACTCCTTCCACTCCTATACACAAAAAAAATCATCTCCTTAAACTATTTCCCTAAAACCTGGCACAAAGCAAATGTAATCCTACTTTATAAATCAATCAAAGATACAAATCTCATAAGCTTCTATCGCCCAATATGTCTTTTAAATACTGTAAGCAAAATTTACGAAAAGCTATTAAAAAAGTAGGATAACTTGCCACCTGAACTCAACAAAGTTTTTAGATAAAAGACAATTTGGATTCAGACAAGGTCCGTCCACAGAACATGCTGTGAATTATGCGATCAGGAAGATAGCAGCAGCCTTAAGAAAAAATCAAGCGTTCTTATCATAGGAGTGGATATCAAAGGAGCCTTTGATAACTGCTGGCATCCTACTTTGTTTGACATTTTAAAATTTATTCTGATCAAAGACATACCATTGCTAAGGACAATATACTGCTACCTTAAAAACAGACGTGTAATTCTTCAAATAGGTAATCATAGTGCAAACACTGAAACCAATAAAGGCTGCCCACAAGGTAGCGTTTTAGGTCCACTTTTCTGGAATATATTATTCAACTAAGATCTACCATACGACAAGAACGTTGACCTATGCGCATATGTAAATAACTTACTATTCATAATAACGGACGATACAAAAGTCAATCTCGAAAGAACAGCTAACAAAACGCTTGAGTTACTCGGAGCCCGTCTAAATCAAGTGAAGCTTAATCTTTCAGTTGAAAAACGCGTTGTGTCCGTTTTCACAAACTTCCTGGAACTAAAAAGGAAAAATATTGAAGTGCTTTACAGGGGGATCATTTTAAAAGTAGTCGAACATTTTAAATACCTAGGAGTTGTATTAGACAATAAACTTTCCTTTAAACAACACATAGACTCCACCACATCTAAGTTGGACGCTAAATAATATCAATTACTAAAAGTATGCTGAAATACATGGGGCTTTGATTACAAATATAGACTTGTGTTTTTCCAAAACCTAAAAAAGAAAACCCTAAAGCAAAAAATCTACTCTACACAACGTAAATACTTAATAAACGCCTGCAGAGCTTATAGAACAATTTCTCATAGCACCCCTGTTGTTCTTACGGGAGTCTTTTCACGAGACCTAGAAATTAATTACAGATCAATCATTTTTACTATAAAAAACCATAAACATTTTGAATATATTAACGATCATGTCTATCAAATAATGAATTTTTTGCTTCCAATAAATCCTCTTCAGAATAATTCCTACATGCTAATCCACCATGACTTCACATATAAAAATGTCGCTAAAACAACTTAAAAGACACATTAAAAATTATTTCATGTCCATATGGCAAAACCCCTGGAAAAGAGATACAGCAGGTCGGTATACTCACAGGCTAATCCCACAGGCTAATCCCACAGGCTTACAGTTAATATCTGACTTTTACACTACCCAACTCCTCACTGACCACAGACACTTCGGAGCTTACTTAAAAAAATAATACAAAATTACTGAAGATGACAAATGTGGATGTGGGGAAATTGAAAACGCCAATCGTGTAATCTTTCACTATAGTATGTATGACGATATCAGACACTTAAATATAGGAAACCTCAATTTGAGTAATTTAACTTTGCCAGCTAAATTCCAAAAATTCGCTTTCTTAGTTTTAAAACCAAAATAAACTGACAAAAATAACATACTACAGTGATTTACATTACTCAATTGAATAAAAAACATTACACTTAAAATCTGCAGATTAACACATATATAATTTTTAATATTAATATCCGGACAAGACAATCTAGCCTAAATGGTAGATCAAACTGAAATCAGTCACACGCGTCTCAGAAAAAAAAAAATAAAAAATAAAAATATTATTGTCTTTTAAATAAGTACACGATACATAACCCACCAAATCATGTAGCATTAAGTTTCTCAAGCCAACTATTGTTTCCTTAATCAGACTAAGACTTGGTCATTCTCTCCTTTCCTCTTCTCGTTTTTCCTTTTCTCTTTCACCCTCTCCCTTTTGTTCTCTCCACTCTACTGATCCTCCCTTTATATGCGACCCCAACCATATCCTTTTTGAATGTCCTGCTCTTTTTCCCGAGTGTTCTCATCTATACGCCGAACTCTTGGCGTTGGATCTTCCTACCCCTTTCAATGCTTCCTTTATCCTTTTCTTCCCATCTCTAGCCGTTATTCCCTTCCTACTCTCCTTTATACTCTCTACCTCTGATCGCCTCAGAATCTGAGTTGGTGATCTAAGCTCATGTAGTTGAGTCAATGCTGGCACCGAACCCATTTAAAAAAAACAAAAAAAAAAAAAAAAGCGATATAAAAAAAATTAAAGTTTATTACTTAAGTTTTATTTTAAAAAGGTTCTAGGTCAAGATTAAGCCTAACGGCGGTGCTTGGCTTGGCGCCTTTGTACCCAGATTCGTATTGTAAAAAAAAGCGCTATTGAAATACAGTTCTCAATCAAAAAAAAAATTTCCCCCCCAAAAATGTCTCCCTGGATCCGCCCCTGTATTAAGCCTAAGAGTATAAATAATTTTATTAATAAAACAAAGGACTCCGTACTGATTGACTTGTTAGGGCAAATTCCGATGAATATCATGAACATTAAGAATCAAAAAAAATTGCTTGCTAGAAATTAAAAATTGAAAAATTAGCTGCTGCGCAGTTTAAAAAAAAAAAAAACGTAATATTATTCTCCACTAAACTACAATGACTGCAATTGAAAAGAGAAGTGAAAGGATTATTTAAGTGTTTTTTTTCCAATTATTTTTTTTTATTTTATATGAATTGCTATTTTAGAAGGTGTAGGAAATTGTTTTTTTTTTGCTTTGTTTTGTTTATTTTTTGATTATGCGTTCTTTGGTTATTTTTAGTGGAGAATAATATTACGTTTTTTTTGTTTTTTTTATTTTGTGTTAAGAATTATGACACACTTGTTACTTATAGCGGTTAATTGAATATGATCGATTGTAGCTTTAGTACAAATAAATGTTATAGCTGTGTTGAGAACCTACAGACAGGCGCGATTGCCTTGTGGGTTCTATATATGTCATTTAAATTTAAAAAAAAAAAAAAATCTCAAAGGAACTATAACTGAAGCAAGTCGCATTTTAATCTTCACAGAAACGTGGATGAATAATGACGATAATAATATCGACATATCAAATTTCGATTGCATCGTGAAATTTAAACACCAGAACGTTCGAGCAGGAGACTGTGTTCAATGTAAGACGGAAGATGGAAAAGAAATAATTATTTATTTCTCCAAATCAAAGATATAATTAAATTTATACATTGAAGATTATTTCCCTTTCATTTCCGACGGTTTAAAGTTATTAAAAGAAAATTTACATACAATTCCAATGATGTTAGTTGCAGACTTCAACGTCAACTTTGCTTCCGACGGTTCTTTGCCTTTAATAGAATTTCTTCAAACCGAACCGCAATTATTAATAATAATCCAAATGAATCAACGACAAAGTACGCGACTACCACTGATGTAGTACGTTCTAGACATGTATTGATTAAATAACATCAAAAACTTCTATTTCATACAAGCCTATTGTATTTTTTATAGAATCCAACAATCAATGAAAACATTAATAAAACAAATGCATTCATTATTTGTTTTTGTTTTTATTTAAGTGAAACTTTATAGGTATATATGTTTATAAGAACCACGGGTCTCCCCATTTGGTTCTTACTCTTGGTAAATTTGGTACTAATACTATTAAATCGAAATTGGAGAAAATGCCTTTGAAGTTTCACTTCTGCCTCGTGCCCCGAGGCACATTCATTTTTTGTTTTCTTCATCGGTTTCGGGAATTTTTTCCCAAGATCCGGATCCGATTGGTCGAGACCCAGACTCTCTTTCCGGGTATATAGCATATTGCCGATGTTAGAAATGTTCACGATTTACCGAGAAGTTCGTTTTCTTGCAGTTTACGTTAAAGAAAAATTTTAAAAAACTCGTATTATTCCAGGAAGTGTTCGAATGACCGGATTTGATGTTACAACATAGAATAATTGTTTGATATCACATTTTGAATTTCTACTGACTCTCTATTATGTTGCACATACAATCACAGCATAAAAGACCGACTAATTAACATCTAAAATAGACGAAAAAGTTTTCGGGAATTTACCGCATTTTCAGCAAAAAAGAATCGATATTGGTAAAGATTAATGAAATGGTTCGAATTTGCGATTTGCCGTATTCTTTGCTAGTGTCTTTTTTCTTGTTTCTGATACTGAAGCTGGGAATGTTTCTCGAAAAAAGATCACCGGGTGTATTTTATTTAATGTTCGATCTCAATATCCGTAATTATTCATTATTTCATCTTCCAATATTATTGCATCATCCATATCGATTCTTGGCCAATTCATCTGTTTGCAGTTTTCAACAACTTACAACTTTTCCGATTTGCGGCTAATGCCCTCCCGTCAAACTTCAAAGGAAAGTGGTAATGATTTTCATCGTTTAAGCAGTAGGCGTTGTTACGCCTAGGTATCTTTAATGCGCGTTTAATCATTGTAATTTTAATCGATTTCTAACTATTACAGTTATAACAATCCTATTGTTCTTACTGCTGAGTTATAGCGAAACGATTAAATTGAGCGCCGTTTTAGTTTCCGTCGTAGACGTTGTAAAAAGAAATATTAACTTGGTACAATTATATTGATACGGGGCCGGCTTCTTTAAAAGGGGTTTAGAATCACAGTAGGCCGTGCGATATTACTTTCGACTGTATTCCGTGCCGGTTTTGGTGTGCCAGTGGTAGTGCTATTATGCCGATTGTTCTAGAATACGCCGTTTGAAAGAAAGAAAAGCCAACAAAAGCCTTTCTGGGTTTTTCTTACTGCGAATGTTGACCGCGATAAGCAAAGGAAATATTATAAATGGAAAGAGGAAGCACGACTGAAGAACAACGGTTAAGTGTGGCACGATGAAACGGATATGGATTTCCTGGCCATTGTTGATCAGTAATAATGACGATGATTAATCATAAATAGAAAAACGAACTTGAAGGAAACAGTGACTTATTTCGCACGATTCGAAAGTAGCTATATTTAATTTTACATTATTTTATTTTACCGGCAGATGTGCAGATGTTAGTTTACTTTTTTTAACGCGAGCGAGGGTTAAACCGGTTTCAATGAAATTTTTTCAGCGGCGTCTAAATCGAAACGCGATCAAAATTAATTTATGTTTTTTCCGAGTTTTCATTTAATTTGTTACTAATTTTGCGCAAACAATTTTTATATAATTCTTCACTTTAGCATTTATCTTTTTACGCGTATATTATGTATTGTTTTTTGTTTTTTTTTTTTTTTTTTTCAAAGAACGGGTTTTATTCACAAACTGCATGATCCCGATTCCCCTTTTTTAAGTAGGCGTTCCGTTTTTCTATAGGAAACAACTTTTTTATTTTTCTTAAAAGAGAATATATAAACAAAAAAACATTTTTATGCAATCTGTAACACTGGAGAACCGGCGTGTAAATCAGCCTTTATAACAATTTCCTTAATTCATAAATTACCAGATAATTGTAAATACTATATAATAGGGTTACTTAAACATTAGGTTACGTTTACGAAAAGTCAAATGAAGTCAGAATAATGTATAAGAAATAGAATATAATTGTCGATAATTTTTTCCTGCGTTTCTACAATGTGTCGAGTTTTTGGCTTTCCAACACAGTAACTCTGGTCCTATGAGTAAAAGTACTAAAGTGTATTGGGGACGGACGCTAGGGACAATCTTTATTTCATTCCATTAAGAGTTTTCTAGAATAATCGAATGAATTTTTATCGAATGCCGCAGAAACAGAAATATTTCATTACAATAATAACAACCAGTTTAGAACTTTATTATAGAAGTTCTTCAATGTGAATGACATCGGTTAATTACACTGTGCCGCTAATGTGATAAGAACCGATATGATATATGAACTCGTATTTACGCACATACATGTATGCGTATATTCAATGCGGGTGTATACACGTTTTAAATTTTATTAACCAACATAAGGAACGATTCAGTTACCACAAAAATATTAACGTGACTCCGTTTATATACATATATACGTGTGAACATGTATTTTGACTTCGTAAGTCAGAGTGCGTCTATAATTGGCCAACACTGCTGAGATGCACCATTTTAAATATATGTACATAAAAAAGTGATAATTAACTGATGGAATTCAAAGATGCTGAATTCTAAATTTCGAAAATATGCGTCAACGAAAATCATTTGAAATATAAACACGTCTTTTATAATTGTTATGTACTTATGTAAAAAACGAAACTGGTAAATGTAATCATAATCGTTCCAAGAAATTTATTCGTTTTTGCTTTTTATTGTTATTTATTTATTGCGTTTAGCTTCTTTTTTTTTTTTTCTTCTTTTTGTAAAAAAGAAGCTCTTTATAAATATTAATTATCGCGTGTTGCCCTTTTTTCAATTCGTTCACTTTCAAATAAATAAATAAATATATGTATACATATAGTTTATTTGAGCTATTATGGATACTAACCAAGCGCGAGGGATAATAACTTGGGATGTTTTTAATAGTGAGATTTAAATCAAGTTCCATTTAAACGAAACGCTTCTGTCTAACCAACTACGCTACCACTCAGAAATATAATTTACATTAGGTTCTTTAACCAAAAAGAAAGTGTATTTATCGTACAATTTATTAAAGAGCAAAATTAATAAAACAAAAAAAAAAAAAATAAATACTAACTTCAATATTTACCGTTAAGAATATGCTTTTAAGCCTAGTACAAGACCATGTTGCGCGATTGTCTCTAGACGATCTACTATAGACTAGAAAAACCGTTCTTTGTCTCGTCTAGCGTCCACACTACGATGTGAATTTCTTAGTCTCATCTTCGCAGTCCACCATGGAGGAAATTGTGTTTTGTGTGGAATGAGTTCCTGCTTAGCGCTAATGCTAGAGACAAGCTGGGACGTGTCTCACCTCTAGACGCCGAGTGACGTCCACATTGTCGAAAAATGTGGGCCAGGAATAAATGAAAACAAAACAAAATTTATGGTAGTCAGTCGCAAGAAACATCGAAACATAACTCTATTCAGATTAATGGAAAAAACGTAGAAGTTAAACAATTTAAGTATTTAGGATGTTATGTTACGGAGAAGCTCTTGATATGAATACTGAAGCTGAAAGAAAATGCGGGCAGGACAAAATAACATTTGAAAAATTTGAAAAATTATAAACGGACCGATCACTGAGTCTCCGCATGAGACAGAACTTCATAAAATGCTATATATATATATCTGATTCTAATGTATGCGGTCGAAGCAATGACTTATACCGTAAGAACAGTCGAACATTTCGAGGCGTGCGAAATGTGGTTACATAGAAGAGCTCTGAAGATATCTCGGGTACAGAAAATGTCTAATGAAGAGGTGCTAAAGAGAGCTAGAACGAAAAGGAAAATAATTGAAGAAATAAAAACAAAAAAAAAAAAAAACTAGGTATTTTGGTCATATTATACGAGGATATGAAAAGTATACGTTTGATTATTCAAGGGAAAATAGAAGGAAAACGAGGAAGAGGTCGAAGAAGAATATCATGGACCAGAAATCTCAAATAGTGGACTAAAAAATCATCGATGGAACAACTGATGTAGGCAGCAAGAAACCATAATATATGATCGTCTACGCGCAGCAGAACACTGCGTACGATACGCCGAAGAAGAGAACAAGATATTACATATTTCATTGAACGTTGACGTTAGCAGAGATCATAACATTAAAGTAAGGACAGACCCTTGATATGGTATAATATCGTGGAATTAAGCTCTTTTCATAACGTACGTTTAAGGGGGTGTAATATGGGAATTTGATCAGAATATTGAGGCTCAGTTCCTTTCTTATGAGATTCGTCTTTACTTTTCCAGATTTCTCTGGTATCACCGATATTTTCGATTTTAGATATTAGGAGATGTACCACCACTGGAAACAACTATAATTGTATTCTTTGTAATTATTTTTGGTTTGATATACTAATTTCTTTTTTTTTAATGACCTGGCTTTCGCCTTTTGGCCAGCTTGAAACTAGGTATATACCGTAATAAATTTTCTAGAAAAACGAGTAAAAATTCGTATATATTCTACTCACAAGTTTGAAATATTTAAATTATATGCTAAAAAAGAAGGAATGAAAAATGCGCAAAAAAAAACTATCCGTTTATCAATAAAAAACATGCCGTTTTACATACTGAGTGTAATTAAATTACCGTGAAACATTTTTTATAATAACTTTAGTCAGTGAGGAATCCTGGGGGGGGGATAGGGGACATCCCCGCCAAAGAACCAAAACCTTAATAAAAAAATTTGTTACAACTTTATACTATAAAAAAACTTGTATAAATATTATACCTATGGATTTAATTAATACTGTTTTCTGGTACAATTATTAATGTTTTGTTACAATTGTAATCGACATCGAATTTTCCATTTCGTTTATATGGGGCAGTAGAAAAACGATTAAAACACAACTGGAAATTTTTTAAAATACCGTAAACACGTGAATGCAATTACTTTTGAGGAAAATTTCGACGCAAATAACCCAACTTTAACGTTAAATACACCGTAAATTGTCAGCGTATTAAATTTGACAATAAATTATCGAGAAAATCTCCGCGTAAATAAATCGAAAAAAACGACCAAAAAAGATACCATTAGAAATGCAAGACGGAGCCGGTTGTCATCTAGTTTAAAAATGGGTATCGATTATAAGTTGCTCTGGCGAAAATTGAGCAACACAAATGAAGATGTTGGACGCCTTTGTAGCCCTGGTACTGAACATTGTTCGTGACATTGTACTCATTTTTCCTAGAAATTGTTTTACGCACAGCGTCACCCATTTTCCGGTGCTTCTGAAAATAAGCTAAAGATGACGCATCATCGTATAATGCGTTCGTAAGCTGTTTACAGAGTTATTGGGGCGATACGACAGCGTGAAAAACTTTACAAAAAATTTTCATATAATTAAAACGCAGAATATTTCGAATTTTAATTTTTCCCTGTATTATTCGATTTTTCGGTAGTCTGAAGTATTTTTGAAATTTGACAGTACTTTTTTATCGTATTTGTGAACGTAAAGATAATTCATAGTGTCGTACAATCAGTTACGATGTGAAAAAGACCGTGTATATTTTATTTTATTTATTCATATTTAAGTCGTGATATTTAAATATAAACCCCAATTCGCTTTTTTTTCTTCGTCAAATATAACGCCGTTTCGTCGAAAAAGAAAAAAAAAATCTAAGCTTCTCTGAGAGATCTTCACTTTGACCGTATTACTTTTAAAAATATTAATTTCTCATTTTAAACCCGCCTTAGATTGGGGAAATATTGTCCTATTCAACCGCTTTTAAAATCAAATAAAAATTCGTTTTGTTCATGGCCCCGTATCGTTAATGTATCTATAGTTTGTGAAGTCTCGGAGCGAAGCATCGATTCCAGGCTATCGCGGATAATATAAATTAAAAATTGACCCTCAACAGTATTGTTCCTGCCTAGTGAATTAATCTTTTCCACTAGACGATTGCTATACGAAGGACGTCTCTTTTTCAATACATGTCCCGCTACGAGAGGTCCCAAATTTTTTTGAAATTTCCTTTCTCAATGCTGCTTTCGGCTGAAATTAGGTAATAAACTTTGGAGCCCTACAAAACTGAACAGCGACATATCTCAAAGGCTCAATCCAACTTTTTTCAATTTGGCGATAAACCGAAATATCTCCACCAGGGAAGTATAATTTATTTTATTAATTAAATGACGGTTAAATGAGCTTCTTAAATGTAGGAAAAAAAGTTAATGACTTTAAAAATATAAAAAGAAAGAAAACAAAAACAATTCATTCAAGAAAATTTTCCATCATGAAATTTTGTTATAAAACGAATAAATATTCAGACTAAAATGTTTATTGCGATATATGTAGTCGCTTTAAGAAAAATGCAATGGTTTTATTTATTCAGTTATTTTAAATGAAATATAAAGTATGCGAATTATATAAATACACATTCAAACATTCAATGATTAAACACAATCATACATTTTTATTCATTAAATTAACTAGTTTGTGCAGTGATTGATTTATATGTGTATGCATACAATCGCAATTCCATTTAGTGAAGGTATTTGTGGAGTTATACATGTACGAACTCGCTTTAATGTTGGTGCACTATTTAGGAATATGCTTCTTCATAGCGTGATTTAATTAAGGAATTCCTACATCATTAATAATAACTGCGTCACTAGCAATAAAACCACGCTTAAATAATATTTCGAATGTTCCTACTTTTAGTGTGCAAAGACGTTCAAGTAAATAGGAAATTGTATCCGGAAAATCAGCTGTCCAAGACATGAGATGGAATCATTTTTAAAATAGTAGTTCTGAATATGTACCGAAACTGTCATGACACCGGCATTAACGCTCGGCTAACAAAAAAATTTATTCTTTAGTTTAAATCCCACGTTAATATCGTATAAAAGTTTATGAATTTATACCAATAATTTTACTATTTCATTTTTCTTACCGAATATTTATAACGATTATTTTAATGTGTTTTATAAAATTTTTAGATTTTCATGAGATTTTCATACTATGTATTCTCTCTATACTTCGTTTTAAATTTTTCTACTGCTTTATTACAAGTAACGAAAGATAATTTGAACATTTTTCATTCTACTAATAAAGCATCCTGGTACACACCTAGATTAGCTGATAGAATGTTCCAGTGGCTCCTAGCATTGCAACCGTCACACAGTTTGGTATAAAAAGCCAATACTCGTGGAAGCAGTTTTCTCTGAGTTATCAAAATATTATTCGCTACATTAATTTTCCTTAACATCTGTAACATATATACGCTTGAACGGTAGTTGAAAATTGCTCGAATAATATTATTATATATTATCGTAGTGGAAAATGCATTCTTAGACTATAGGTACAAATGTGTCTAATGCAGTGGCGGCTCGTTCATGTGTTCACATTCGCATGTGAACACCCTGGATTCAACTTTAAAAAAGTAGAATCCAATATTTTTATTTATATTTATTATTTATATATCACTATTAGTAAAATTAATGTTAAAAATAAATTGATTTTACATTTTAAAAAAGTAATTAAGTTTTATCCGGAATTCTTTTAGTGTGAAGGCTACTTGTAGCACGTGCGATCGAAAACCGTGTAAGTACAATGTAGTAGTGTGTCAGAAAGATAAAAATGATGTTGTGTTAGTGCATGTGTTACATAGGCTTGATGGAGCACACTTGAAGTGTGAACCAAACGATAGGCGTTGTTATTGCAAGATTATATTTTGTAGGTGGGCAGTACTTTAATGAAGCGAATTTGATTATAAACAGAATCAATCGATAAATTTTCATAAAACGATTATATGTTTACATTTTTTTAAACCATATTTGAATTTTGAAAGAAATAAAGTTTGATTGGAGCATATTTATGTGCTTATTTTTACTTTTATTTTATAAGAAAAGTGTATAATTGCATCTATATTATATCGATTGTGTTATTGTGTTCCATACATATACAAGTTAGTACAATATTGTACATTTAAAAACAGTTATGTGTTTAAAATTACCGTGATTCTATTTGTCAACATTATAATTTCCAAATATTGAAACCCAGTAAAAATTGGTTATAACAGCATACCAATTAGCTTTTAGCTTTGAAAGATTTATGCAGATGAATTTAACAAAAACATCACCCTTAATCTTTTTCAATGAAGAAATGAAATTTATATAAACAGAACAGATATACCGTTATTTTTTGTTTTGTTTATTTTGTTAGTGTCAACATGTAAAATACTTATTATAAATATAACGTTGACGAAGACCTGTGGTAAGACCATTGCAAAAAATATTAGAAAAAGACTACTATACTCATTTTGTTGTAATAAAAAATCGAAAAATTACAAATTTCTTCAAAAGTAAGAAAATATCAAACCACTTCCGTTTTGGTACAGTTTTTTTTCTCTTACTCTTGCTTTATACTGATTTAAGTTTTTTTATTGTCATACTTTTATCTACAAAAAAGAAAGTGCGTTGTTTGTGTTTTTTACTAAGAAATATGTGCAGTTATAATTATAAATAAATGATTGCTTATTCAGCGTAATTTATGCCAAAATATTTCGTGTCATTTTCGTAACGAACTGTTCATTAGCAGTAAATTTTGAACATTAAAAAATTATAATGCTTTATTTGATATGGGATATAACAACCAGATTATTCAGCTTTTTGAATGTTTTTATAACTAATTTCTACTGTATCTTATAATTTGTCATTTTATTATACTCTTGTTGGTGAGACATGCATTATGTAAAACTGATACTGTTCAAAATGTTGGCTGAATATTTTAGCATAAAAATTTAATTGTTTTTCTTTTTAAGCAAATTCAAAATAATTGTAATAATTGATAAATTAAAATAATGATAAAATATAAATATTACATAGACTTAAAAAACAATAACAACCAACATTTTGCAAAATTTTAACTTTTGTTTGTTTTTAATGTACTTAAATAAAAATATGTAAAGAGTTTTCACAGTTCATATTATTAAAATTAAAATTAAAATATTTGGTAGAAACCACATCACTTTTAAAAATACTAATAACGTTTTGAATATGTATACACAATCGATCATTGGGAACACAGTTTAGTTTTTAATGTTGGACCGCATATATTCATTCGAATATTTTCAATAGTGACGTAGTTTCTACCTAAAATTGTAATTTTACTTAAGGATAAAAAGTGCTAATTATATTCTTACTAAGTTTTTCGACACTAAAACGAATTAAAACATTTTTATGTAGCACAATGTGTGAAGACAGGTTAAATGCTTTAGCTATGTTATCAATTGAAAAACAAATGTTCCACAATATTCCTAACTTTCATGAAACTGTTATAGATTTTTTTTCTTTAAAGAAAGATAGAAGAATAGATTTAGTTTACAAGACTTTTAACTGAAAATTATTAATATGCGCACACGCACACAGACACATACATACATACATATATATTAATTACAACGTAATTCTTAGGCTACCCCCCATTCGAAAAATTGTCCCAGAAAAATGTCCCAAAAAAATGTCTCAATTTTATGTAATGCTAAATGTCCCAATTTTATGTAACGTTTGTTATATTTTATAGGATTTTTGTTATTGTTATTTAAAAAATGTCACAATTTTATGTAATGAAATATGTAACGAAAAATGTAACGAAAAAATGTCTTATTGTTAGAATAAGATTTTTGAGGTTATGTTATTTTTTGTGTGTGTTGATGCCAGTAAGAATTACGTTGTAAATTTTGATCATTTTATACAAAGTATAGAAGAGAAAGAGACAGAAATGAAAGCAAGAGGGGTCAGGCCATAATGGCCGAGTTTATATATATATATATATAATTTTTGATAAATTGTTTTCAATAAATATTTGTGTAATATTTAATATATTTAATTGTGAACCTCCACTTCTGTTACTCACGAGCCGCCACTGGTCTAATGTTTTCTAAGTAATACAGGTAAAGGGCTGCGGTTTGTGATGGAATTTATCTGAAAAGAAGTCAAAAATGATGAAGGAACATGTGGTTAGATAATTTCAGGGTGTAAGTTGGGGCTTACATATATTATACAAGAAGAAAATTGTGCTAATTTCTAGAAAAGGAATACTGTTAAGAAGACCAGTGCTTTGTATATATGTATTTAGGAATAATTTCGAGTGGATCTTAAATTTAGGACTTGGAAAAAATTTAATTACATTTAAAGATTGAAAGGATTCAGCTTTTAATTTTATTATATAAAGTTTTAAAGTTAATCTAACGTCCATCATGATACCACTTCATATCCTCGTATAATATGACCAAAATACCTGGTTTTTTTTTTTTTGTTTTTATTTCTTCAATTATTTTCCTTTTCGTTCTAGCTCTCTTTAGCACATCTTCATTAGACATTTTCTGTACCCGAGATATCTTCAGAGCTCTTCTATGTAACCACATTTCGCACGCTTCTTTATGGTGCAAGCCAAAGTGGTGAATTACATTTACGGAATACACATAAGTAAGTTTAAAATTATTTTTTGTATTAATGTGAGCCGGCGATGTAATCTGTTAATCATTTTTTGTTGAATTATAAACTGAGTTAAGAAGGAGACATTGAATGCTAAGGAAATGTTCAGGTCATCGGCGGTTACTGAAGGTCCAATGCAGTCGACTATGTAATTTATGTAGAGAATAAATAGGTCAGCACTAAAACCAAAACCACGAGATGCGCCGTTTTCTACTAGAATTCTGTTAGAGACTGATGAGTCGACTCAATCGCTCAGCAATTGCGAATGCGATTCGGTCAAGTATTTTCTCCAGATCGAAGAACGCAACAAAAAAACTGATGCCGGCGATGAAGATACAGTTTATCTTTTAAAGACACTTTAAATGATTAATTGTTGACTTTTGCCATAGAAGATATAATAGACTTCGATTTAAACAAAATACAGAATTTGCTTGTTCACCGCTTTTTTGCTTTATTTTATGTGAGGCGGATTATTTGGACTGTAAATTCCAACACTTGAAAGAGACTTTATTCTGTTTTGGGATAAGAATAATGGCAGAAACTTTCCACGTATGCAGTGTGATTCTAGATGCCCTATTTGGTGTCAGCTGGAAGCGGTAGATATTTTTAACCATGTAAAGATGCAAAGAGCTACAGACGCACTGTTCTTAGTATAATATTTCAGTTGGAAGTTCAGATATAGGAAAACGGTGGTTTTAACATTCGTTAGATTTACAATTGAAGGAAATAATTATTGCTACTTACACAGCTTGGGATATTTGAGGGCAGAAGATTCTGCAAAGAAAATGCAACCAAAAGTATCTACATCATCTTCAGTGTTTGATGTCAACGTCCATTCGTTATTGCTGAATGTTTTGTAGTGCTACTTTTATTGTTTATGGATTGAATTTCCTGCCATATAACGTGAGTGTTACTCAAATTCCAGGATCCTTTCTTTTTAAAAAATTGTTACATACTTCTTAAAAATCAATAGATCAGCGAGAAGGCCGGTTGATTTATATTTCTTACGTGCACGTTTTCGCCTATTATTTATTTAACATCAACGTATCGCCAAGGGATTTGTAGATTTCATTTTCTTCGTGAAGATCTTGAAACTGTTGAACTGACGGTATTTAGTATCATATTAATCAAAACGTTCATATTAGTAAGTGACTCGGCTAGTTGAAGTAAAGTTATTTTTGTACGCTTTCCAACCTGTTTCGTGGAAAGCAAATGGGTTAGGCATTAGTTCTGAATATTTTATTACAATAAAATGATTAATCAAACATAAATCATTCGGAACATGAAGCTTAAATTTAGAGAAAAGATTGTTTGAGTACAGCAGCAATTTTATTTTTCAGAAAGTGTGGGGGAAAAGCTAAAGTGAATCGGTGCGGTTATATTGGGGGGGGGGGGCATTAATTCGCTATTAAAAATGGGGTATCGGTTAATACTCGACTATGTTGATAAAATCTCGGCATATGCATTAAAATTTGTCAAAGAAGCATCGCATTATTCTTCGATCCAAATGGCTATGTATTATTTCAGCGCCTCAGGAGATAGATGTTTTTTTCTTCCGCAGTCAATTATCCAAGATAAAGTAGTGTAATTAAAATTTAGTTCGTCAAAAATTCTATCATTCTGTACTATTCGCTTCGATTCTTCGACCAACGTACATATGCGCTAATAACATTCTTGTCGTTTTCCGAACGATATCTATCCACCGTGTTAATGTAAGTCCTTGCGGTCACTTCTAGTTGGCTCGCTACCGTGGCCATTATGCGTTCCCTTTCCCAGAAGATGGATAACAGTTAGAAGACTTTATTTATGAGAAAAGGTGGAAGGAGATGACACCTAGTACAGTTGATATTCAAAAAGGGAAAATGACCAGCAGTACTGGCAGGGACATATGCACTAAGGCTGCTGCTCTATTTCCACATAGATAATCGTACCGAAAGATACTGTAATTTTTAACTGACATGTTACTGGCCAGTTTTATGAAATCGGTATCTAACATACGTTTTTCATAAATATTTTGAAGTTTTCGTAACTTATAAGCTAAGGTGAGTTTTTATTATTAAAAAGATAATTGGGTTACGTTGTTATTCTTTACATGTCTGCTGTTTTGTTTGTTTCTTTTTGGTTGGTGTTGGAATAGCTAAGTTCGAAGGGAAAGATTGTGCCGGATTGATTTAAGTAGAGTTACGTTTGTGGCGTCCTGCGAGTTACATTCAAGATCCTCATTTTTCATATTCATTCGTTTTTTTTACGTCTGTGATGAACAATTTAAGTGAGCATGGTCTAACACCATTTCAAGGGGTTATGGATGCGGAAGTTTTTGAATGATGTCATTAAGTTGAACTCATTAGATTATTGTTTGTCTGTATGCGTTGCATTTTCTTTTTGAGTTTTGCTATTTTCGCAATTTATACACAGGTAATCTTCAGGATGAACAAATATCATTGTTATATATGTTAATGATACATATTGTTCAAGTTTATCATATAATAAGTAAAATTAAACCACACTATTATAAGCAACTTCCGTGATCATGAAGCTTTGTCTGGGTAATTAAATATTAAATAATTGTTTGATAATAGTGTGGTTTAATTTTACTTATTATACGATGAACAAATATATAGGATATTCATGGTCGTTATATTTGAGCAAGAATAATCCGTGGATGCTAAAACATTCGACACTTACTCGTTGTTCCCAAATATTATGGCCCTTTGTTCCGAGTCCAAAGCAATAACTCGCAATATTGATATTGACAATAGTTGTTTAACAGCCGTTATTGTTATTAATTAGCAGTTTTTTTATTTTGACAATATTCATACACTTGTTTTTGGAAAGACAGTAGATATATTTCAGTGAAAACGCTAGTAAACCTATGTGTAAAAAGTTGAATTTGAACTTGGACAAATAAGAAATTAATAAAAAAAATTGCAAAAATGCAAACAATTTTTTTTTTCTTTTGTTGAGCATGTCAATTAACCGAGTGCGGGTGAATTTTTTTTAGAAGTTTCAACATGCGGCAACGGGATCCAAACCCGATTCTACTTGAACGAAATTCCGCTGCCGAATCAACTATACCACGGTAGCTAGCTGAAGAACTTTTTTGTTTTTTTTTTATTTATACTATTAAAAACTGGTCATCTAGTCTCCATTTAGCAATATATGTAAGAGGAGGATGTGGAACATGAAGGGAGAAGTACCCAACAGTACCTACGCGGTAAACGTGAAATGCGACATCCGAAACAAAGAAAAGGAAAAAAAGACAAGAAAGGATTAGAACTTTGATAACGAAAACTGAGACTTATAAAAACATTCCGTTAATTCGAATAAAAAGACAAAGAACTAAAGCGTAAGTACAAAAAAACAACAAAAAAATAAAACATATAGAACATTAATTGATATAGAAAAAAACGCGTTTGAATTATAAACAAGCCAATATTTGTATATATACCCTGGTCACGCAGTGGCGTTTTATTCGGTTAAAAGCGCGTTCGAATGAGCTACTGCACACTGAAACTTTTAAAAAAATTTCATTTATGCTGGGGTATTGTCCATAGTTGATGCGCCGGAAAAAGAAAAACCTACCTTCTATTTATTCCAATTCATTCAGAAACTTTAAAAAGTACATGAAGAAGTACTATTTTATATTACACCAATAACGGATACGCGTTATACATTACCGATGGAACTGTTGTACATTACTTTTATTGTAAACAGAACTCCCTTAACTTATAAAAACAGGCATAATAAAGAAGGAATTAAGTCGGATGTAAAAAAAAGTAAAGTGAGTTCCATACCCTTGACAGGGCGTCGGGATTGTGAAGTTAAGGTTCACAATGTACTAAGCCTAATGGATCTAAGGAGAATACTGGGGCCAGTTCCTTTCTCTCGGCCGCCTTTACTTTCCCAGATTTCTCTGGTACCCAATTATTTCAGGCTGGGTAAGCTTGGGAGCGATTTGGATCCGGGACGAGACAAGTCTCGAACCCGTGACCTCCGACTTGGTAGCATTATGCTATTTTCTTGGTTCAGTTTAATCTATTTTCGTTTTTCTATTGAAACAATTGTTTCAAATTCGAAGAGATAGCAGCACTATATATATATATATATATATATATATTGATAGAGATCGGCTTTTCCACGACGTTGATGATAATAAAAAAATTATTACCAGAGAAAAGAAAAAAATAAAGAAAAATTTTAGCGGGCGCCAGTGGCAAATCACGGCTTGCCACTATCAAAAAAGCTCTGCCTAGCAGAACATTAGGCTCTTTTTTAACAAAAAAAATATGAAAAATTTGCCGATAAAAAAAAAAAATACATAGAAAAACTCGAAACCCGCCGTACGAAGGCGGTATACTCACC
Organism: Icerya purchasi; assembly: GCA_039619475.1. Classification (NCBI taxonomy): domain Eukaryota; kingdom Metazoa; phylum Arthropoda; class Insecta; order Hemiptera; family Monophlebidae; genus Icerya; species Icerya purchasi. Next base: position 256,026,774 of record CM077116.1, on the reverse strand, counting down.
GAAACGGAGATATCACGGGGTCCACCACTTGTCCAATAAGAAACTTCTGAATGCTATAAATCACGTATATTGAATGAAAAAAAAACTTGATATAAACGTGCCACGTACAAATTACAGACTAGACAACGAAAAAAAAAACTAATAATAAAAATGACTAAATTCGACAAATTTACATAGTGAATAGTAAGGCAAAAGCCGACACAAAACGATAATGGCTTTACACGTGTCGACGAGCAGGAACAATATTCAATCGGCGGCTAGAAGATGCGGACAATTATAATGCGACTGACTAACAAAATTAATATGTATCGACTGACAATTAAAATATACACCATGATGTGTGTCTAAACTAAAACTAAAACTAAACTTGTACCGAATAAACCGGAAAATTACCGACCAGATCTTCTTACAAAAATTAATAAAGATAGAACATAAAAAACATCAAAAAAAAAGTGTAAGAGTATTTCGACTTATTTGAACCGTTTCACGATTGCTCAAAAACAACTGCAAAAAGTTCAAGACAGACTGAATCAAGCGCATCTCAAAATATTTCAAGATTGTATAACGTGATGGGACAGTGTACCTTTTACACGTTTGAGAGATTTTGAAGGGAGCAAAAGATGCATTGTGTCTTTATTTTAATGAGCGCAGCAGTAATGTTGACTCAATTTTGCCAGAAAATTGGAAAATCATAGATTGCTGCGTTGAGTTATTGAAACCTTTCGAAAAAGCCACACGAGAACTAAGCAGCTCTCAGGCCCTTATATCGTCTGTGATTCCAATCACCCAAATGCTTATAAAAAAACTGGATGATTTTTTAACAAGATCAGATCGTTGTCTAATTCAGCTGGCAGACACGACCCTGAAAACTGAACTTTCTGTCAAATTTTCTAGTTTGGAAGAAAACAATTTATTTGCCCTAGCCACTTACTTTTAGACCCTCGCTATAAGCAGACATTTTTCAAACCATTGACCGAAAAAAAGATTAAGGATGAAGTAATCAAGATGGAAACATTCGTAATGACGACCCAAATCCTTTAAATTTTGGAAAAGCTAAAAGAATAAAAATAAGAGATTATCCAGAAAAAACTACAGAACAACCAGGGTCATTGTCCTTTACTGTTAGTAAGTCATGCCTAAAAAGCAACCTGGCCAGGATGCTAGACTTTTTCAAGTGATGATGAAAGTCAAGAGGAAACATCTGCCAACAATGACCCAGGTGCTATTCTCAAGAAGGAATTTCTTTTGTATCGGAATAAAAAAAAAAGTAAGTATATCTAAAAGTGCTATTAACTGGTGCAGCCTTAATCGTACTAAATTTAAAATGCTGTCGGCTATAGCACGCAGATATTTGTCGCCTCCGCCAGCTACTGTTCCAAGTGAGTAATTATTTAGTGGCGCAGGATTAATTTATGAATCTCTGCAAAACAGATTAAAACCTGAAAAAGCAGCGATCTTTATTAAATATAATGCACCAATTTTTAAATTTACCTACTAAAATATTTTTTTATAAAATAAAAATTTTTTCAATTACCATTGTATATCATTTATTCACACCTAAATTAAGCATCTCTTTAAAAAAAACTTAACATCTTCATCTGCATTAGCATCCGCAAAATCCCTGATCCTAACTATTGTCTTTATCTGAGGGTCAGCAGCTTTGTAAGAGAAATACTGAAGGAGAAAAATGAAATATATTAATCTTAAAATATTGTATTATATATATATATACACTGTTAATGTCAAAAAAAAAAAAAAAAAAAAAAAAGTAGATATTTAAAATTGATCATATATTCTAATTTATATATTGTGCAATTTATATTCTCAGAACGAGAAGTGTTTTTGCAAAAGTTCTGGGACAACTGTAATGTAAAATGTTAACCATATTATATGAATAAACTTGCCCCACCAGTTACATCTGGAATGGGGACCCATAAAAAAAAAAAAAAATCTATTGTCTTTAATTATAAGTATACTTGCAGAGAACTATAAACACACGTATTTTGTTTCCTGTTGTTCAATTAATACATACATTCATATATATATATTAGTAATAATTATAATACACATAGTCCTTGCATCTTTGTACATAAATTTTTATGGGTTTAAAATTAAAAAAAAAAAAAAAAACCGCCAATGCAAATGTTTTTTTTAAATACGATATTAATTATAATTTATTGTTTCATAATTTTTTTCAGTACTACTGTACAAAATTCGGCACTACAGTCGCTCGATTTTTTTAAAATTTATGTTTGATTTCCAGCATTTAGTCGATTTACGGAAGTATGTCATAATTTTCTGATCAATATCCATGGTATTTTTTCAAGCAAGCGTACCAGTTTCAAATGTGGGTGAGCCCAACGGCATCTTACCATTCAGCTATGCATCGATTAAATATTAAAATTTTATGCAATATGTCAAAGTATAAATGATCTGTAGCATGTGAGAGTTGTTGCAAATTAAGATTTATGGTAAATGAATTCGACCCTAACAAATAGGAGTTTATGAAATAAATATTACGACAAATTAAAAATTACTCTGAAATTTTATTAATTACGAAAATTTAAAAAATAAGTAGTATTTATTATAAGAATAAAAAGGATAATAAAAAGGATAATAATAATAATAATAATAATAATAATAATAAGGATAATAATAATAATAATAATAATAATAATAATGGTAACATTACTGAGTTACACATAGAATACGAACATTATTAGTTGTATTAATACATTTACAATGGTTTTACATGCACATTAATACTTGTTTAAATCTTCATCAGTTTTTCTCTCTTCTTATCGTAATATCACACGGAAATGTCAGTTACACTGAATTTTGTATTATTACTGAAGAGTCAGTTTTTAAAACATTACAATACATATAAAACGACTCTTTCACAATTTTGCCTTAAATTAGATTTACGAAATATCTTGACGGAATATACATTTTGTTACGATATCTTAAGATCTTTCTTATTCTTATTTTTATAGTTTACTTTATTGCTTTCTAAATCCATCGTTAACGTTTAAAGCTGTTGCTAACCGTGCAACTTTCGAAACGATAAAAAGGTGTAAACGATTGGCCCTGCATTATGCAGCAATACACTTTCGCTAATCTAAGAAGCTGAAACGTTCGTTATCGGATTTCACAGCCGATCTTATTTTTCTGTTTCACCTTCGTCATGACCATTACTTAACAACTTTCTTTCCTACACCTAAGTCGTTACTTAATAAACTTCGTAGCAATGCTAAGTTATTTACGTGCTAATGGACAATTATTTACATTTTTTTTTTTTTTTTATAAAGAAATTTTTTGAGGTAATTACAATAGTAATTCTCGATCACTCCGATATAAACGGGGGGGAAAAGGCGAATACTACCGTAGCTTGTAATGTTTGCATAATTTCAAATATTAAAATAAAAATTATCCACATTTTGTACAAGTTGATCATTATTGTTTTATGTAATAATTAAAATATATGTAATAATTAAAATATATGTAAATGTTTTGATTGTACCGAAAGAAACAGAAAAACGCCTGGCTCCAGATTATGGTGATAGAGATTAATGTAAATTCAAAAAACTAAAAAAATGGCGTGTGTACTATTCGTAACTATTCAACAATAGTTAGAAGTAAGGCAACTCAGCAAAACTGATGGTTTAGAGTCCTCACAAGATAAAAATGATGAATGGTACAATGGATCTAAATTAGATCCTTTATGGTTACTTCTAACTTACCGTTGCTTCGGAAAGATAAAGCTGGGTAAACGCCACGGAATAAAATATACAATTTGTTTTTAAAACATTCAAAAAACACAAGAATTTTCTAAAAATTCTAGAATTTCACACTGATGAAGTACGGTGTGTTGCTAACAGAAAGAGAATTAGAAAAAATTATCGATCACTTGAAAATAAAATTGCTGCTAATAATATTAATAAAATGTAAGAAAAATGGCTGGCACATTGTGAACAACAATTTTGGATAAAATCTGAGACATCGCACAATGCTGAACAAGTAAAATTATTAATTGAACTTACAACTGATGTTTATAATGATAGCGGCCGATTAACTTTGTCTGTGAATGTCTGATCGTCTAGGACATTCGAGGTCATCGGCAAAGGTACATGCAGATATAAAAATCTCGTATTTTATAATGATGACGAGCTATCATCACGATTTTGCGAATTTAAGGCGCCTGCTGCAGTATTACAATATAGAAATCCTGTATCGTGGGATGTTAAAATATTATACAGCTCCTTGAAATAAAAAAAAAAAATTGCAAATTGATTGTGGAAAGCTAATTGTTCTGCTACGCAGGTAAATGGTTCTGCATGTAAGTACGGAGTTGAATAAAAAATTGATCGCTGCTAGAGATTCATAAATCAAGAATTAACGACATTTGCTAGGAGAAAGTAATGCTAATAGGTGCGGTGCAAAAAAACTTTTAGATTCGAATAAAATTTCTTTTCAAGATTTAGAAATTGATAATCTGATCGAAGAAAAATTAACCGGTCTAACGGCTGATGGCGAAAATGCAAATACAGGAATAAAGAGCGGACTTTAGTTGTTCTTGTGGAGGAACATCTTCAAAAAAATATTTTTTGTCTTTGGTGTACGGCTCATCGAATGGATTTAGTAGTAACTGATTTAGAGTTGACCGTTATAAAAATTTGAAAAATGAATGTAAAAGATATCGCTAGTAGTTTTTATCGAGGATCGCTCTTCGATTTGAAGAACTTTAAAACATTAATGAAATAGAAATTTTCCATCTTATTTAAAATTCGATTTATAGAGCATTAAATAATACTGTGTAAATTCATTTGGAAAACCTGACATGCATGCAAAAGTACCTGACATCATACTAAAACTCGAAGGTGATGGTCAACAATCAGTACCTTACCTGTTTTATTATGAACATGCTGAGGGGACACCTTGAAATCCTTCAAAAAAAATATGTCAAAAATCAATGGAAACAATTACTGATATAGAGCTCTCAAAAAATAAAAATATGTGTAATGCATGATTACATGGAGCTATGTACTATTATTAAGTGTTAAGGTAGACATTGTGTATTTTTAATTTTACTATGTAATAAAATTTTTGTATTAGCAATTGTGTTTATTTCTTTAATTTATTAGCGTGTGAACTGAAAATAGTTTGTATAAACTTAATTATAGTGTATAGAGATGATGTTATTTCTAACTAAATAGTGTATTTGCAGCAAAAATTTGCCGCTTTTCTCTAGGATGGGTGATTTTTCATTAAAATTTGATGTTTTCTGTCTAAAATGATAGCATTTGTACTAAATTGTGATATTTTACCACAAAATTGATTTTTTGCCCCTAAAATGGAGACATTTTTGTGTAAAATGAACTGTTTCCTTTAAAATTTGATGTTTTGTATGAAATGTGGGTATTTTAGTCCTACATGGTATAATTTGTATAAAAAGAGTGCTTTTGGTTTAAATTGAGCGCTTCTTACTATGATATTACATTTATCTGAATTCCTATTTATGATGTTTGGAGGCATGCTACAGAAATTTATAGTTCTTATATCGTAATGGTTATATTGGTGTAACAAAGGAGATTTGTAATTCAAGCGATGGTTCTATTGGGTTGAGAAGATGTGTTTAATAGAATTTATGGGAGTGTAATTATGCTTTTAAAATAATAAAAACTTTAGGAGAATGGTAGAGTGTGCGCTCCATTAAACGGGTGAATGATACTTGTTAATTAAATTGTTTATTATGGTCATTACATTGGTAGTTATAACACGAACGGTCAAAATTAATTCTTATATATTGTTGTTATACATTAAACGCTCGCACCAGAATGCATGAATAGCTCTTTAATATTGAATACCTACAGCTAAATATCAAACACAGCCTTTGCAGCAATTAAAATAATTGTATAATAACACAGGTTAGTGATTATCAATCATCCGCTCTGATTCCTCTTATGCAAGGCATCACACTAGAAACATATAGGCTGAGACATATCTCCTCATATACACTTGTTGCTAGGCAATAGGTATTCCTGTACTGATGTTTGCAGAGACAGCGGGTGATTAATTTGAGGTGTGGTGGACGTTAAGATATATGGATTTTGGTTTAAATAGTGAAGATGCAGTAGGCAGAATGTAATTAGAGTAGGTTAGCATGATGGTAAACTCTTGCTCAAAAAGCGATTTACTAAAGCAACTGAATTTACGAAAGATTCATTTAAAAAGTACTTATTTTAGATTTTTTCTTGCTTTTACCACTTATCAGAATCCTGCTTTTGTTTTAAATTAAATGTCTTATTGTCAACTTAACTCCTATAAGTTAAAACAAATGTGAAAGATGAAAATTTATTTTAAATATTATTTTAATTTTTTTCCATGTTTAATATCGTAATTTTTTCCCTCCTTTGCACCTAGCTTTCGCCATATGACCATTCAATATTTTAACTTTTATACCTTAACAATAATTATACCAATTAATGATTTTAAACTTAACTTACCAACCGAATGAGATAATGGAATTTTTTGGAAAGAATGTAAAAAATCGCTTTTATGATATAGTGTTTCAGCAGCTAACAGTATCGGTAAATTCAATTTTTTTTTCATTATATTTACAACGACAAAGAAAATAAAAGGTATATTAATTTTTTAGCTGAATTGATTTTTATTAGCTCTTTGAAATTTTCACAGGCTTCAAACGACTTTTTAAATATAATTTTACCGTTTAATTTGAAAATGTGATTGTGATCTGATCGCAAAACTGATTTACTAAATCGTTGTACAGATCAGAGATTCTTACGTAACGATACGTTTTTAATACACATCTGAATAATTTGTTTTATATTTGCGTTTATTTGTAATGAAAGTCATGAGCACTACGACAAAGAAGTTTAAGGGTAACGGCGTTTGAGCTGCCTATAATCGGATCCACTTTTCTGTAATCGTTTGCAAAGTGAAATTATTGATGTTCACAAAAGAGAGTGTATCTTCTCAGACAAGGGGAAATTTATGGCGTTTTCTTAACTGTTAAAATCTTGCGAACGAGTTTCCTCTAGTTTTAATTTATGTGTGCAGTTCAATTACTCTCGTTATTTCACATTACTTCCAGTTAATCTGACAAATCACACGAACCGCAACTTCCATTCAAATTTTTTCAAGTTTTTTATTTTAGTTATTTTATTCATTTTATTCCTTAATAAGTTTTTTAAAATGGAACGTTCTATACGTTTTGAAATAATTCGTATTTTACTTACTGGCTTGCTTTTATGCTTCATACGTCGGAACTTGAATATATTTTTATATCCATATCGATATATTTTCCTTTAGAAATCACACTAATGCTTAACTAATTATTTCATTCGTTTACATGGTTTACCATAAAGTTGCCTTATTTCAAATTAAAACTGCCTTAACGTACTTCTTGGAAAATCGTATAAAAAAGGGAACCTGGTTACTTCGCTTCCTACGAACAATGCCCCGAAATTTCAAATAATAAATAAATCGTAATAAAGTTCAGATTTAAGATACCCATTCCGGTCTGTCTGTATAATGGATACCTTAAAAAAATCTAACTGCGTCCTTTTTGAAGTAATTTAGTCGCAAATTATACGCTCCAAGTATGAACAGACTTATAAAAAGTACAGAATCTCTAATGTAAATTAACTTTTAAAACTTTCACTGAAAAAACTGATAACTTGAAATCTGTAATGTACATAATTAAAATGGTAATTAAAAGGAAGTCTGCAGTCATAGTAAACACTTACCCATAAATGTTCACAATGTAATTAGAAGTAAAGTCGTTATTTTTTTTCGTAAGGGTTACCACCGAACACTTATTTGTATTAATAATTAAATTATAGTAAACCGTTCCGATAGTTAAGTCACATATGTAGAATTTTAGTACAATCGCCTACGTATTCCTTAATCTCAAAATAAATTAATTAGGACATCAGCAAACGAAAACCAATTGCAATTTAAATGTAATACATTAATAAACAACAGAAACAATAATGATCCTAGGAATTCCTGAATAGAATGCAAACTGACATGATTCACGAGCGATCAAAAACAGATAATTTTTAACATCGAAATAATAGTGTACTGATTTTCCCGATTACAATTAAAGCTTATGAAAAATCGAAATACAACGAATCAACCTGTCGTTCTTTTTCTACTACAGATGATTGAAACTCAAAATACGTTGTTAATATTTTTGCGGTAGATGTCCGAAACCCGCGTCAAGAATTGCACTTTACTTCTTTTTCACGTATGTCTGATAACGCGCACGACATAATTGAAAAAAAAAAAGGTAATAAACCGATGGTTTGTTAGCAAATTTTTATGTTCAAACTTGAATCTTGAAATAATTTTAGCTACTTTTAAATTATCGAGCCAAACTCCGTTTTTCAAAATAATACTGTTTTTATCGTTTTATTCGCCGTTTATAGATAAACAAGCGTATATAGACCAAGCATCAAAGTGATGAAATGAAGTGATCTTGAGGAATCAGGAATTACAAAAGAGACGAATTAAAAAAGTAAATAAGAAAAACGACCATTAGAAAAAGATGAAATGTAAATTGAAATGTGTAACGTTTTAGATACACGAGCAAGGAGATAAAGTGATATAAGAAGAAACGTCTTGATTTAAAAGAAGGAAAAAAAATCATCATTTTTACGAAGACCAAAAATAAATAAATATGAATAGAACGGTGAAAAGAGAGAATGCGGATGAAACAGGGTGTACGAAGAAAGTAAAGTCCCGGAAATAAAAACAGAAGAGGCGAGACAAATGAGAGATATTTGAAAGAGCTCTTGAAGGAACGGAACGTAAGTTAGCCATTAAATTTTTTGTCAAGATGGAATATATATAGAAGAAAGACGAAAGATTTTGGAAGTTAACATGTGAAAGAATAAAAGAAATTCTAAAACATCACCAGAGGCTTCTTAAACAGAGAGAATAATCATAATAATTGTCCTACTTGATTACGGTTTGAGGAACAATAAAATTCCATGGAAGAAGGTTGGTGATCGGCAAAGTTAGAGAAAAAATAGAAAACACAGCCGTGGAATATGGTAAAAAACCGAAAAAATGAAAACGAACGCAAGGATTTTCCGAGGTGTAAAAGGAGACAAATGTTGCAGTAAACGAAAACGGTCTAATAAATGTGACCTTAAAAAGTTTTAAAGATTAATAATATTAATATATAAATTTAATTTCTCGATGAATTATTTTAATTGAGACCGAGACAAAAAAAAAAAAAAAAAAGGAAAGAACAATAACATTTTTTAGTTTATTAATAAAGAAAATTTTCATATATTTCATTTACTATAATCAGAGTCGAGCACATTTTAATAGCCCCGAATTAAATTATTCGATTAATATATTTTTTTTTTATGGGTACGCTAACGAAGAGCAACGGCCTAATAATTCAAAGAATCTAAATAAGAGCTTAAAAGGAGCATAACATATAAGATTTTAATCTGGTTCGAGATTGAATGAATGAAAGAAGCTAGAATAGGAACAACTGGCAAATGAGAGAACATAGTAGTCATTGTATGGAGTAGGAAGACCAAGAGATCCAAAAGCCCAGAATAGAAGAGAAAACGTTCTGAAGAAAGTGAGGAACATTCGAAATATTAATAAGGTGAACTTATTCGTTATTCGAAATTAATCATTATTATTCACCGATGACACGCGTTAGTTTTCGTACATCTTTATATTTCCGACACAATTAATTATAGCATACAAACTCGTATAATCGGTCCCCCCGCACGTCATGTCCGTGCACATATTGCGCCTGATTTATTGAACTGTACTAAAAAATTAAAGAAACGTTCGTAATTACGAATATTAAATAATATTTCGGTACGTAAAATATTTTTCAATAGAAAAATACGAATTCCATGGCCAAAATGGCGTATCATATTAAGCTTAACGGCCCCAATGCGATGCGGCAAGAACGCGTCCCTAAACTACTGCGCTCAATACCCATAATAATATTACACTATTCTATAAATACACGAGTTTCTTTTCCCGAGACTTCCAACATTAACTAAGTAAAGTAAGTCCTGTACCCTTGACAGAGCGTGTTGGGGATTAGTTAAGGTTCACAGTGTACTGAACACTTTATAATGTTGTATCTGCCGAAAAAAATTACCCTAGTTACGATTAACCTCGCGAGTTCAAGGTTTGAGTAATGCCGATAGTCTAGATTAAAAAATAAATATACATATATATGTATGTATATATATATATATGTTGTCTTATTAGCGCACCGTTATTCTTTCAATTTCTTAAAAATTACATATCGCAATGAACGATATATGTAGTTTATAGTTCACTATTTAACTTTTGTAATTCGAAGCACACGATTCCGCGGATTCTAGGACCGGACTCATTTGTTTTATTCATTAAATGATCAGAAAAGCATGTTTCATTTCGGTATTAAGTAAAGTAAAATTCAATAATGTTGCGAACCATATCGCATAATTTAATAATTTTCGAGAAGTTCCGTTTGAGGCAGATCGCCCTCAAACCGGTTATAAAAATCAGAGTTCAACAATAATCGTCTTCACTTTGTACCGTATGGGTTCAGAACTTACAACTGTGCACCGAAAACGTATCAAGTCCGATTAAAAATCCTAATTAAATCGCGAACATTTTCAATCGACTTTATGCATTTCTCGCAATAGCTTTTTAAAATTCTTCGGTACACATTTTTAATTAGTGGGAAAAAAAAAATCTCCACTAATTTATTAAAATGATTATAATATCGTCTTCAATTGAACGGCTCGCCTGCGCTGCCGTAGCAGAAACAGATATCTTCCGCCCCAATGGTGTACGGTGTGCCTGCCGGCTCACTAGACCGCACCGCCACTGCCCCGGTGCCCGTAATTACAGCACTCTTTTTATTACCGCCGTTACGTGTCTATGTGTGCGTGACGCGCGGACGCGTGTGTGTGCGTGCGCGACACGCTGTACCGGCTCAGTGGTGGTTTGCTCGAAGCCCGATCCGATGCCTGCGTCGTTTAGGGCCGGCTGGCGGATGAGCAGTTCACCGCCCTTCAAGAGGTGTCTTCTGAGGGGCGGGAAGGGTTCGCGGCACTAGACGGTCGGCGATGAGGAGGCAAACGGCGTAACCGATGTGTGTCGGGCGGACACTGCGATTCCGATCGGATTCATTATTTCTCTTGTGATCTACAACGGGGCAGGTTTACGTTGCTCGAGTTCTCGACGACCGATCGGACGACTTTTGATTATAAATTGGCGGGATTTCTGCCAAAATCGGCGAAAATTTCCGGTTTCCGTTTTGCGTTCGTTATTCTTTTATTTGGCGATTTGTGCGTCGCGTTCATGATATAAAAATTAGTGAAACAGTTAGACCATTGTGAAAAAGTGATAAGGGAAGAACTTGAAGCGTGGAACTGATTTTCGAATTTCGCCTGAGAATTTTGTCGTGTTTCCGGAGATCATGAGCTGCGGTTCGGTAAAGGAGTTCTTGATTTTCGCGTTGATCGCGGTGTTATCAACGCACGAATGTTTGACCATCGACTCGGAGAAGATGGGCGACGTAGAGAAGAAACTAAGCTCCGATGCCGACTTAACTGAGGTAAGTGAATTTCTGTGCTCGAACTGGGGATGCTGCTCATACGGCGGTGGGCAATTTAATTAGCTTTCCTTTTTTTTGTCTTGTGGTTTGATTGGTCGAAATTTTATTTATTTATTTATTTACTTTATTATTATTATTATTATTATTATTATTATTATTATTATTAATTCGACGCATTTAGATTTCGCGCCAACGTGCGGTATCATCGTTTCTTTTTTCCCGCCAAAACTGTGTAAAACGCCCCGCCGCTTATTTCTATGAATTATCGAGCAGTAGTTAATGAGAAATCTGTTTTTAAAAAAAGCTATTTACAGTGGTAGTATGCCTTATTTAAATGAGATAGCAGCGGTGATGTCTTGCGCGGGCACACAGATAGAAAATCGCGGGAGGGGGATTGTTTTATTTTTTGATTTTTTAAATTCTACAAAAATGGATCGGATTTTGTAATAAATGTCGGATGCATTATACACGTGCATATGCAGTCGGTGTAACAAAAGGTAGAGAACTTAACTTTCCCACGCTTTGTTTTAGTATATCCACTTTAATGGACGCTACCCTGCCGGGTAAATATTAAGTGGAAGAAAGCGAACAAAGATTTTTTTCTTTTCATATTTTAATTGTACGCAACGGCTTCTCATTGTTATTCGGATTCTACGTGAAGTAGTAAAATTATTACCGAATATGGAATTCCCCGAGGCGTACTCGTCTTTTTACATTGTCATTTCTTAATTTTTTAATATTTCTATCAATTTTTTCCCTTAAAATCCGCGTTTCATCGAAGTGTACAGTAAACAAAAATATATTTCTCACAACTTCCTCAGGAATTTTAATTTCTTCCTCCCCTCTTAATAAATTACCTCTTTTCGAAATTCTTCACCGATGAAAAATTTAATACTAGTTATAACACTGTTGAGTCGACAAATTAAAAGAAAAAATCTATATTTGTAATCGGTGCTCCACCTAATTCTTAGAACGACGCATTTTTTGATAGACTTTTTTTTTAGAGAGTAAAGCATATCACATTCTACTATCCTAAATTACAGCGTTTCAAAATTTCTATCCCAGTATCGTTTGGCTCTTCGTGCATTGGGTATGAGCAAAGACCGAAAGTAATTTTTAAACGGAACTTTTTTTTTAATATTTGCAAATGTGAACGGCTTTCTGTAAGGAATTTGCATTTTGAAAGAGCTGGATCCTTCCGGGGAACCACGCTTAAAAACAAAAGTCGAAAAATGAATAGTTTCGATTTTTGCTCTACGTTCGTGAGTTTTCGATTAACAATTAAACGTAATTAGTTTTAATTGATAAATTTAGAAAAATCATTTTCGGAATTTTACTAAAAAGTGGACGTTTTAATGACACAATCGTTGTTTTATATTTTTTCTTACATTGATAGAGACAATATTTCTTTCTAGACTTCCCCGAGAACTGTCGATTACCTAAGAGCTAAGTAAAATTTCCCCATCAACAGCTCACGAGCGTGTTACAGGAAACGTCATTTACGTATAACTAGAAACAAAAATAGCCTTCTTTTTGGTTTTCATTAATTGTAAAATATTAAAATTTTTCTCTATTGCTAAAGTATTTCAGTTTACCTATGACTGATGGAAGATAGTTAATTGTCAAAAATAGAGTAATTAATGGAAAGCTAATATTGCAAACTTTTTTCTCGTAAGCGTGTGATTTTTTATCCATTTAAAATTCTTCGTGTACGATAAATACATCGAGCGCTTTGTAAAATTTCGAATTTTGCACCGTTAATCCGGTTTATTTTATTTTATTCTATTTCATTTTATTTTATTTTATTTTTGGTACGATCGTATCGACATTAAATTCGATTAACTTAAAGTACCATTAAGTAATACGTAATAGTGAGCACTTTAAATGAAAATGTTTCGCATACTTCGTTACAAAATCATTTCTTGAAGGCTCCTTTAATCAAGCAACACTTTTGCTGTATGATTAATGTTGTATCGCTGAATTCAGCTTCGTCGTAGTATGTCAAGTACAACTTTTAAATATTTTCTATCGTGTTATTTATTTATATGCAACCGAGACTATTTAAATGTCGTTTCTTCCAATCGACTAAAGTAAAAGCTTCGTCTTATTCGAAAATATGTACAATGTAGTTTATACAACTTACGTATTAAAGATGATGAATTTTAGTCGCGAACCTTGAAATGAAAATGATTTTATTTTTTTCTTTCCTTTTTTCTATATCAATGCTTTTACACTGGAAATAGCTATTATTTCAGAGGGAGTTTCATGGAAATCGCTCTTTTCGTTATGTTTCCATAGCCTTTTGTCATGGAGCGATCATTTCCGTGTATGAAAAGTAACGTCAGCGAAGCAGGTCGGATGAAAGTGTTTTATTTAGAACTTGGTAGCAGTCGAACAAAATTTCGCACTAATTAGTTTTGGAGTTAATTATTAGTTCCATTAAGTAACGGGAAGACGTAATTAGTGTAGTTTTCCGCGCGGAGGTGAAACTTCATATCGGTGAACAATATTGTCGAAATATTTTAACAGTCAAAAATTAAACATATTTTTACTTTTTAGACTTTGGCAATTCTAAATGGGCCTGCGGTTGGTCGATCTCTTTTCTAGTTTAATTGATTTCCCTCAGAATGTAATGAGAACTGCCGTTATTATAATCAAAAATGTGTGTACATAATGAAAAAAAATGTACATACTTTTCCCGATTAAATTTGACGGTTTTAGAATAATTTCTTAAAAACTAATATATTCCTCCTTTTATTTTTCCTTTTTCCAATTTAATTCTAAATAGGAATTTTGAAACACATTCAAAAACGGTATAGTGTGTAAAAGAGGATAATAACTGTCATCAATTCAATATTATTGTTTTTTTTTTTTTTTTTTTTTCAAGCTCTTGATATGACATTACGAGATGTAACAATGTAAGGAATACAACATAAAAATGCGTAAAAATGAAACACTTATAATTAGCCGGTGTATAAAACAAATTGTTGTTCGTTAATTGGTTTCTTCCTCCGGTGTTTAAAGAGTTTTAACCCTTCCAATAAAAAATCAAAATTCCCCACAGAAGTTTCACTTCAAAAAGGAAAAAGTATGCTCTTAGAAACAGTTCAACAATATATGAAAATTCAAAGTTTTTAACCATGCTACTTGCTATTGTAGAAAAAAAAATTCTTGCGATGCCGCTGAACATGTAGGGTTTCTTGTAAGTAGTACGTATTCTATAAATATTTATTACTAGTTTAAAGAATGATTAATACGTTTATTAGCTTTTTAAATGTTTATACTAACATGGAAGTACTAACCACCATATCAGAACTTGAGGTGAAGGTCTCCTCGTGTTAGGTTGGGACTAGCGATGTAATTCCCAGTTTGTAAAATTTGAGAGACGATACTCTTTCATTGTGATAGTTTAATTTATTAAGTATATTCACTTAGAACAGCCTTAAAGGAAATGATGGCGGTATAGTATTGGGCAGCTGTCAGTGAGAATCGCCAAATGGGAGGATAGTGAAGTTATGGAAAGAGTTCTCAGTCGTAAGTTTTCTTTTCATCTGCTCTATGATACTTCCGGTAAACGAACATACATACATACATAAATACAGGGTGCGGCAGCATAACTTTCTTTTCTTTAAAAATGCGCCACTTTTTTTCTACTAAATTTTGTTAAAGAGAAATAATAAAATCGAAATAACCTACTCTATATCCCATTGGCGATATGTATGCTTCTTCCCTTCTCGCAGTTTTATTTCGATTTTCTGTTATTATTTCTCTTTAACAAAATTTAGTAGAAAAAGGTGGCGCATTTTTAAAGAAAAGAAAGTTATGCTGCCGCACCCTGTATTTATATATATATATATATATATATAAACTTCCTCTGTAGGCAAGTTTTAAAAATTAAAATAATTCTTAATTTTTAATTATATCTAACTGTTTGATTAGCATTGGTATAATTTTCAAATTTGTAAACAAATCTCACCGCGAATAGCGAAAATCGATTAGTTTTTTTTTTTATATATATATATATAAAAAAATGATTAAAAAATGAAAGTAAAATAATTCTTTTATATAAAAGCTAGTGTTACAAAAAGGTAGCACGGTAGCTTCATGGTTAAGGCGCTTAGCTACTAAACCAGAGGTGTCATAGGTTATCGAGACTTGTCCCGTTCCAGATCCGAATCGCTCCCAGGTATATATCTAATCTGAAATTGAATATTGGTTATACCAGAGAATTATCTGGGGGAAAGTAAAGGCGGATTCCATGAGAAAGGAACTGGCTCCCCTGCTCTCATTAGCGCCGTTGGACTTACTTCATTATGAACCTTAACTTTTCACTGCAATTTCAAGTGTCTACTAGCTTCCGCGAAAATTCATGTATATTATATTACTTTTTGAGTTTCTTCAAATCGATCAAAAATACCGTGTCTTTTTAATTTCAAAAGATTCTCCGGTTATTTCAATTTTAATCGAGAAGTGTTCGCTACGTCCTTGGCTCACAGTAGACTTAGCTTTTTTTCTCCGGATTATTTTTCGATATTATTTTGCGATATCATAATCGGCGTGGAAATGTGGAAAATTCACCTAGTGTTTACCTACTTTTTATCTAAGTGCACATGATAAAATCTGCTTAGTGTTGGCAGTTAGCACTGAAAAAGGGCTCAACTAAATATCATGCTTTTTAGGAAAAGGTTCTACAATTGAGTTTGATTGCTTAAAAAACGCCGGAACTAAACTGCCATTGTGGTTAAAGAAACTGACAGAGCAAAATCACAAACCAGATGCGCAATTTTCCATTTAATTTCCTTAAGAAGCTGCCTGTTCCTCATTTCCTAAGGTATAGCAGTACTTGTCGAGAATATATACTTGATGAGGGAATATACGTGCTGTTTTAACGGAACCAGAACGAGATTTGAAGGCACGAGTTACGCTCTCACTTACGAACTGAACGAATAACGTGATTCGCCCGCGGCTAAATACATTCTGTCCGTTACTTTTGATCTCTATATATTTAACCTCGGTGGCCTTCACGGTTTTACTTTACGAGTATAAAATTATTATAATTTCCCCATGCGAGACGTGCCCAAGACGCGGATAGTAGTATGATCTTTTTTTTTTCTCAATATTTTCGATACAGAATTGATATTTCGTTAATGAATATAGTCTTTACGCTTTATACAAGTACGGCAGTTATAAAATACTTTATTGCAACGTAATTCATCCGAATTCCGGCGAATTAAATATCGTTACACGAATCGCGTTCGGGTGTTTTATTTGATTCGTTTTCCTGCCAACAAAGTTACCATTACACGCGTCCGTATACCGATGACAAAGTTATAAAACGCGTAATTCATTTTCGCTCAATATGACGAATTCTGTTGTGTATCTTTAATTGATGTATTCCGTTTCCGAGTAATGTGTACCTGTGCGGCGGTGCCACTTTATCGGAATGATTCGTTTTCGGCGACATCGTATTTAAAATAATCGGGAACGTGTAATTCGCGGTCCACGATCGAGCTATGGGTCTCACTTGCGTGAGTCATGTGTGTCATGACACACATTTAAACCTGTTTTCGCGTCTAGCCTACCATGCTATTCTACGTACAAATCAACACTGGTTCACCTGCGCTTCGAATCTGGTTTATAGTTTCAGCTATACGCATGCGGCACTGTTAGTGGATATTATGATTATTTTTTATTAGTACATTTTCGATCGTCTGTGTAACCCTAGTAATGATTGCAACGCGTGAGAACTAAATTAATCCGATTAGATGATCTGACGCAATAGTAAGCGGTCGAAGAAACGATAATAGATCGAAAAAAAATGTCACACTGTCTCTGATCGCTGGGACCGCGTGGATTTCTTTCTGAGGAGAACGAAATGGAAGTGTCTCAAATGTAACATCGTTCCGAATGTTTTATCGAAACTAAATATATTTATTTAATGATATAATTTTGGTTCGGGAATAATTTAGGCAGAACCGCTGTGGCCGCGTACATCAATCGGTTCAGAGGCCCGTTTAAAATGGCGGGTTATTGGCTAGAGTTGACAATGTTTTACGCGTGGAAGTTAAAGGATTGAAAAAAAATTTTTACATAAATAAATCGATGTTGGCACGTCCTCCTCGTATTAACCAACCTCGAACTGATTTTATTCATCGATTAATTCGAAAGAAATAGTGACTTAAGCATTATTTAGAAAATACTGAACTATAAAAGAAATGAGAATTTGCGTTGTTATATTGTTTTCAATTTTTACCGGGTAATTTAAAAATCTTGTACTCGATGCATTGAGTGTTTTGTTTCCAATTGATAATTTACCTTTTAGGTTAATCCCCCCTCCTTCATTTATGTACGTATGTTTTGCGGTATATTAGATAACGAGTAGGGAGAAGAAACACGTGATTATTTAACTTTTAAACAATCGTATGAAACGTATCGTTGAAATGTCGATTTTATGGTCGAATCCATTCTTGTTTTAAAAAACCGCGAAAAATGAACGATACGAAGATTTTCAAATAACGCAAAAGCTTCGAATAAATGGCAAATAATAAGATCATTTTTAAGGTGATTTGGCTGTAAAATTAATTCGATTTTAAAAACATCTCTGTCGTTACCGCGGCGTTTCGGTAAAATTGAATGTTTATACCAGCATAATAAAAGTGAAAATTTGTATTTCAATTTATATATATATATATATGTATATATAAATGTAATATTTATTAAATAGTAGTTTTCAATCGAGTAACGCTGTCTGACTAGCATAAAATAAAATGTAAAAATTAAAAACTGTTGTACGCCGAAATCTTTAAATGATCGATTTTTTCGACCTCGCGGTATGTCTCTAGTTTTACCGTAAGTTTGGGATGACAAAGATTGATGGGAATCGAACAGAAGTTGAAGAAGGGTAAATCGAATCACATTAGCCAAATTTGACTCGCTGAAAGGGAACAATTACGGGCTCAGATATTTTTCTGTACGATAATATCAAACGGTATAATCACTATTGTTAATTTCGATAATAAAACGACAGGGCTAACAAGTAATTTAATATTTTTAATGGTATTAATTTTTTTTTTCTTTCGTGTGTGTACCGCCGGGGTATGTAAAACGTCGACCGTATTATGGCGTATGTTTTGATTAATTTACGATTATAAGTGAACTATTTCGCAACTAAGCAATAGTTTCTAAAGTTGAACGTATCACGAGATAGATCTAATATGTTAAAATTTGTTTTTATTTTTTCGCGACGTGTTGTTTATTGTTTGCGGGAGTACGAATTTCTGCTATGAGCTTAGCCGGGATGTCAGTAGCAACATTTTACGAAGAACAAAATCATTAGGAAACCCTATGCATACTGAAAAATATGTATTATTCCCCACCGCTGGTGGCTGCGGTTGGGAAATATTTCCTGTTTATGTGTAATAATATTTATACTGGCGCATTATTACGATTTCTAGAATTTCATATTTTATCCACCTCTCTCGATATGCCATTAATGCCTTATTTTTCGCTATTTCATTTATTTCGGTGGCAGGCTGAATATGATTAGATTATCTGTCGAGGAGAATCGCTGTATTCTAATTTACAGTTTTTTCTAAATTTAGATCTGCAATATTTTATATTTTATGTTAACATTTTTTTGGTCAGTCGAAATTTTTTCACTTTAAACTGATTTCGAAAGCAGTATAGTCGTTAACAAAATGGTGCTGTACTCATTAGGTTCATTTAGATTGAAAGTTAAGTTTCACAATCAAATGTTTCGTTCGTTCTTTTAATTGATGCGCCTAACTCATTTTTTAACCTGTATGCAGTTAGTTGACCTTAGGAATGTTTCCATAGTAGGTAAGGCAATACGAATTGGTTAGATCGTTTATAAAAAATATAGAAATAAAGGAAAAAAGTTTCATTTGCCTGAAAATCCGATAGAAGTTTTTTTTGAAAACCGCACAAAGAAGTTTTTTGCTTGCAGCGTAATGAATGTACTGTTGGATGAATCACGCGGCATGTAGCGTACGTAATTGTGTGTATGGACATGTTTACAAAGTAGTGGTTGACAAATATTTTCACCTTAACCTCTATTTGTTAACACGTGAATTACAAATAGCGCTTAAATAAACAGCGGCTTTTTTGTTATTGCAACAAAATTTTTTCACTTTTGTTTTTTTATTTCATTTATTTTGCGTATTATACTTTTTTTTGTCTTTTTCCCATTGTCAGCCTGGTTTAGTTTGGTACTAACCTTATATGTGTGTTGAACACTGAAGCGAAATATCGACTAAAATCCGTTGATGCCATTAGTTGCAATATATTTTTTTTAAAAAAACAAGAAAAACACAAAGATAATTAAAAATAAAAAATTTAAAAATTAACGATTATTTTATATATATATATAAAAATCCCGTGTCTTTATGTTTGTGCAGAATAAACTCGGAATTTACTTAACCGATTTTTATAAAATGTTGAAAGTACATGCAATTTGGTCCAACTTAACAGATAGGATACTTTTTGTTTTAATTATTTACATAAATATTTGTTATATTAAATAATTTAAACAATCAATTAAAAAAAACAAATTTAATTGTTGGCTATTACTTTTTGTTTTAATTATTTACATAAATATTTGTTATATTAAATAATTTAATCGATCAATTTAAAAAAACAAATTTGACAATTTTATTATTTTTTGAGCACCAACTCTACTTTTCGTGGCGACTTTTGTGTATCGTGCGATGTTAATCGAAATGCAACCATGTTTATCGCTGGCGCATGGCGTTATTATCGATGAATGATAAAATAAACTTTTTCGCTGTTGTTTACAAAAAAGTTTGTGTTATATGTGTAATTATGAATGTAGAATTAATATGTGTGTTGATGATGCAATAATTCCCCATTATGTAAAATACATAGTTAGGGATGGTGCATCTTTGTTTTCGTTTCTATCTTATTTATTATATAATAATGAATTATTAGGAGTAGAAGAAAATGTATCGTACAATATGTTTGTAAAAACTGGAAGAGATTTAAGCAATATATTATTGGACTTAATGGGGAACATATAAAAATAAAATACGAGTATTTAACTGATATGTCAAATATTCGAACTTTTAGTCCAAAACCGCCGTATAAATTTTTTAAATTAACCGTTTAACTTTTTTTTTTTTTAATAATTTGCTACCAGAAATATTAAAATCTTTACTCAACACTGTTATTTTGATTTTATGATAATAAATTAATTATAATAAAACGCTCGAGACAGAGTGGTTGAAAGATATCAGTGAAGATGTTCTCTTAAACGTGTAATTATGGGAGATCACCGTGTGAATATAACTCGGCCTCTTCAAAACGATGGCTGTGTGTGTTGTTTAGTTGAGCAAAACTTTTTGTTAGATTACGACGGACAGATTATAGAAAAATCGACAATCTTCAGCTAAACGTGAAACATGAAGACTATTTTTTTTTAGACGGTGATAAACATGTTTCCCAAAGAAAGAAAGAATCTTTACGTAAATACAATTCCAGATAAAACAAAAATTTTTTAATGAATTTCCAAGTACAGATTTAAACGAACATTAATACACGGGCGAAGCCGTGGGGCACAGCTAGTATATATATATATGTACCTAGCATACAGTGTGTAGATGTGCGGTCAGTATTTAAAAATAATTAATTAACTTGGTTGTCTTAATAAACTGAACGACAGAAGCCGTTGCCGTCGATGAGTTAGTAAGGATACTAGTGACATTATCGTTGCTGTTCCATGAGACTCAGTAATCTGAAAAGGCTGGGTACATACGTAGCATGTGCGATACAGTGGAGGCGCTGATTTATGCAAAACTCTGCACGAGACATGTTTTTCATTGGCCACCACGGCTCAGTTATGGCTTTTGGCTTTAATGGATCTTAGAAACGTCTAGCAGGAGGCCCAGTACTCTTTCCATGCGGACGAGCATTTGGCTAAGAACAAAGCTGAAATACACGGTGTTGCGAAGGTGTTTTCAGGCATGGGAAAAAGCATTGTTAATCGAGCGGACATATCAACCCGCTCATTTCCAGGGATCCCAGCATGGCTGGGCACCCATAACTATACATCTGGTGGATTTGAATTACTACTGGGTGTTTGGTGCAAATGAGTCGGTTAGCATTAGCGCTTTTTGAGCCGTAGGCTATAGAGAGAGAAAATACTGATGGGATTTGTTATATTTCATTACGGAAAGCTCAATACAGATGGTCAGAGGGAGTTATCATCGTGTTGAGCGCTTGTTCAGAGAAATTAATTACGCTTATTCTCCGGTCTGACAAAAGCTCTAGAATCTCAGGTAGTGTATCGTTAGTGAAATTACCATCTCTGTTCCTACAATACATACTACCATAGACCAAGAAAGCTTTTCATATAGAACTGTAAATTCAGAATATCCAAAGGTCCATAAAGTAAATTAAATTAATACGGAAAAATCATGAGGGAAAAAAAGAACACAAAAATAAAACTACAATATCCGAGATAGGGATAAAATGCATCTTTCAACACGACTGGTCATCGCGGAAGATTAGACCAAACCCCCTCTCCAAACATATGAAAAGACAGGGAAAATTAGGCCGTAACTGCCAAGGGCAAAATGGGCCAATTGATAAAAATTTTTAAAAAATTGGGGGAGACCTTCGTCCAGCAGTGGAATGATAATAGCTAACGCAGAAGAAAGAGAAGAGGAGTCCGGAATGGCGGATATTGGATGTTGCTTTGACACATTGGCGAATAGGCCTATGAGATTGATATGGTGGAAAATGTTTTGCAAAGATATTTTCCACTTCCACAGGGTCTGATGTGGTCAGTCTATCTTTGTGTAACAAGATGAGACTAAGGGTGCTGTTAGTGCCGTTTAATATTCCAATTGTTGCCAAGATTCTTGCTTTTTGCGCCTGATGGGATATCTTGTACCTGCACGGTGCTTCCTAAACTTTATTAAGTCGGAGACTAAGTTTGTCAACTTAAACTTTCTTAACGCTCGTTTTCGTTAGCGTAGTGCTTCTCCCGCGTCAGGACACCACAATGGGATTCACCGGGGTCTGCAGAGTGGGGTTGATTTAGGTATTGACACCATTACAGCCCTAGAAATCGCTTTCATAAAGATGTCAATGTTGCCTGCTACTGATTCTAATGGTCCGCTAGGGCCGCTCACTCATGTTGAAAACGCACTCCAATCTGCCTTATGAATAAAAGACGTGGTTTGCAGGGATTTGGTTTGCTCGAAAAACAAGATGGAGTACGGAGGATTAGGAGAAATGATCACTGGAACATAGGTCGTGATAGACAAACGAGTTCAGGTTAGAAATGATTGCGGGAGAGACACACACCAAGTCAGTAGTGAAGAAGGTGTCATCTGTATGATAAGTATGAATAACCGTAATTTTGATTTACATAATACTAAATTAAAAACGAAATATTTCCTCCAAGAGGCACGTTGCATTTAACACTTCCTTGAACTTTTTGCAAACTTTTGAAGTTTTACTAATAAATCAAAATTTACATTTGTTACTATTAAGTAGCGAGCTTTCCATCGATATACAACATCCCTAGAAAAAAATTAATTTTTAATCTCCGAAACTGCAATTTGTAAGTTATAAATCGGTTATGCGATTTAACTTTCTTTTAATGTGTATGTTAATTTTTACGATTTTTGCTGTTCCCGGTAATTAAGTTATCCCAGGATACATATCTTATCGATAGAACATTTTATCCGCGATTTATGTGCAAAATTTCAAATTTATAAGTTAAACGGTTGCAGAACTATTGAATTTTATTTGATTTATTTACGTTTTTCCAATCGCATTGTATTAACCTTTTTTGATGTATTATTAGCGCATGAAGTCGTAACATTTATCACAATCTTTTGAACTATTAAATTGGTACATGTGTTGGTTTTTTTTTTTATTTACCGCGAAATTACTCGAAGAGCACGAAAGTAATGTCGATCGATGTAGAAGGAAGTTTGGGAATCCATATATCTCACTAACGCATTAGAATCACGTTTACACTCGGCGGAGGTAGAACAAAACAGCAGGTAATCTGAAAAAGTATTCGAAATGTTCATCTTCAGCGTACGGCGAGTTCGTCCTCCGGCGAGTTAGTCTCCGGCGCGTCGGGCGATCCCCCGAATCAAATAACCCTGCTGGCTCTGGCAGCAACTGACTGCACAGACCCTTTCGTGCGCATGAAATGGTGCGCATCTAGTAATAGTTGCGCATTTGGCGTGCACACACGCCATTTGCTCACTTGGCAACGCTTACTAGCTTCTATTCTCGATATTCGGAAATGTTTTGTGCGTTCATGTTTAAGGAGCGGCGGCGATTTGAGCTTTTTTCAGTCGTTCTCTTCCGAAAATAGTAGTGTCGATTTCGTATTTGAAAATACGATGGAATGGTCGAAAGATTGGTCGAAACAGGAAATCGATACGCTAATCGACGAGTACGCTAAATACCCGGTGTTATGGAATAAAATGTTCAGTCGGCTTCAGGACAACAAATGCAAGCGGCAAATCGCCTTAAAGGAAATATCGGATCGTCTCGGCTATTCGGAAGTTGATTGTGAACGGAAAATCAGCAGCTTGTTATCCAGCTATAGAAGAGAGAAGTGCCGAATGAAGAAATCCGTTTGTAACATTGAAGCGGGCAAAGGTAACTATTGCATCCCCATTTTGTATTAACAACGTGCATCACAAGCGCACACAAACACGCATACAGAACTGCTAAGGACAAAATTTGCAATTTACCCTTAAATTAAACAGTCCAACTTATAAATACATTTTATACTCGTATACGGGATTTAAGGAGCGAAGGATTTTTTACTAACAAGACGGTTTCTATCTTTTACGAATTTTTTTTTTTATTCGAATGTTTAATATTTTTAAATTTGCCCGAACAGCATCTTGAAAAGCATCCTACGATCTAAGAGGTAAATCATGGTGGCCAGTGGACATTATTTCGTCACCAATAATCTATTTATTAGGATTTTTGTCCAAGCAATTTCAAACAACTTTCGAATAATAGCGCAAAGAATCACCTTGTTATTATAGTATCCAACTTATTCCTCTCAAGATCAGAACTATTCTCTATTTCAACTAGCTGATCGCTAACCGAGGCTCACTTCAGTTCTTTTCCACACTCCACACTTATCTACATTAGAAGGTTCTGCTGTTCCATGTGAGCGATCAATAACAGCAAGTCGTATTTATGAAATTTTGAAGAACGAACAATTCAAGCACTATCACTGCTTTGAACTTATGTTTAAAAATACGTAGTTAATTTTCTTTTTCCTGATAACGAATAATATATATGCCTTTACTAAAATAATAATGATGAATATGTTGAATATATTAACATCTTTTTGGCGGAAATAAACGATTTTTGTAATTAATAAATTCATTTATATATATATATATATATATATATATGTACACTCTAGGGGATTGACTACTTTCAGTTCTTAGTTGTTTTACTTTGGGAATTTTTAAAAAAAGACTGTAGCGGTCACATAGCGGCGTTTATTACAAAAAAATAAAAATAAAATAAATAAATACGTCAATTGAAAAATTGAAATTTGGATAAAATATCTCAAAAACAGCCTCATAATATATATATATATATAGGAGAGGAATGTGTTACGTTTAATTCTGTTTAAAACGAGATATTGACAATATTTATTTCATTAAATTAACGTTGCAATAATCAAATTCGTTTTCTTTCTTAAAATCCAAGTAATAATATTTTAAGTGCGACTATCGCACCAGTCATTTCAAACTTTGAATCTATAAATTTTACAATACGGGGCTTTGTTTTTTTCTATACTCTAAATGAAAATCAGTCGTCAAGTTGCTGTAAAACGGGCTCCAGATTTTTTTCCAATAATGTACTAGTAAATATAGAAGTAAGGTTTTTTTCTTTTTAACATTACTACGTTTTCATGTTTACTTTATTTTATGTACTAGGTATTAATTTGTGGATGATGCATACCTGTTGAGGCTCTGGAAGGACTGTAAACTTTTTTTAGTTTCTAGTATTACCGCTTTAGCTGTATATTTTCCAAAATTTGGACCCTTAAATTTCAAAATTTTTAAACATTTTTGTTTTTGCGGTATTCTACATAAAAATATGCAAAAATTTGGCTACTATAAAACGGGCTGTGGGATTTTTGAATTTTTTCTTTGCAGCTTGATTTTTACGTTTTTCAATATTTCAGCCCTTTACTTTTAACAGTTTGGGAGTCTTATATTTTTTTTTATTTAGCGATGAAAATTTGTCATTTGAAAAAAAAAATCGACACTCTAGCTCTCCCCTAGCAAGGTTTTTGTACTTTTTCTATTTTTCAGTCTTTCCGTTTTAGGTACATATTTTTCCAAATTTTATCCTTAAATTTCAAAATTTTTTGACTTTTTGAATTTTACACGCTGAAAAAAACAATGGCATAGCCATCATAGAATAAGCCGTGGAATTTTCGAAAACTGTTTTTTCCAACCCAATTTTCACATGTTTCAAAATTTAGTGCCATTGATTTTAAAATTTCAGTTTTATGGTTTTTTATACTTTATCGAAATAATACATGATTTTTAAAAAGAAATGGGAAAGAGCTGTGAACTTTTTTTTTTTTTTTAAATTTCCACTCTTGCCGCTTCAGTTGTATATTTCCCGAATTTGAGGGACTTTTGTATCTACGCGATATAAATTAGTAAATCAAACCAAATGAAAAAGGAATATAAACGAGAACATTACTGTCTATGTCTGAACTAGCCAACATCTTATATTATTTTATAGGAATGATTAGCTGCCAGTGAGTCATTTTATTCTCTGAGGTGCATGTTGACTGA
Organism: Icerya purchasi; assembly: GCA_039619475.1. Lineage (NCBI taxonomy): Eukaryota > Metazoa > Arthropoda > Insecta > Hemiptera > Monophlebidae > Icerya > Icerya purchasi. The sequence continues at coordinate 256,000,308 of CM077116.1, read as the reverse complement.
TGCACTCTGTACGTTACGAAAATATGTTGTATGTACGCATAGTGCAGACGTACGCAGTTTAGTTGCAAATGCTCGTGATGATGGAGTATTTAAATATACAGGCTGCTACTGAATGTTTTTTGCAGTAATCTGCGCACGATAGTTTGTTCAATAGTTTGCCATGGCATTTTGAGCAGATTAACGATTTTTGGTGTTTGCATGTGTTTCTATTTAATCGGTCATCGTACTAGTCTTAAAGTAGAGAAGGGCCTATTGAATCAAATATTGTAGCACTAAAGCTAAAATGCAGCAACTTACGAGTCTGTAAGGAGTTATATTTGCAATCCGTACCTGTAAATAAAAATTGAATCCTTATCCGTAACTTTAGAATTTGAAGGTAAAAATAGATGTTCAATTTATTAATGCGGATACCAGTTTTAAAATTTTATACATCTGTGAGTCTGTCTGACTAATTTTAACTAAATTTAAGTTGCAAGATCTCCTATGCTCGGAAAATAGTTGATTGTTACATTTTTATTTAAGACATCAGAAAATGGCAAGCAAGTGATAAATTTTTATTATAACGACGTGTCTTCGGTTTAACAAATACTAAAAACGCTATTTAAAATCTTTGTATGTTCTTAAAGACCGATTGCTTATCGGTTTTCAGAATATGAAAAGGAAGACAGCAATGGTTGATTAAAATAAATTATTCTATTAAAAAGTATGCAGCATCGGTTTAAGTTTTACGGGTACGAAAAATGGCTTTCACTATTTTTACATATTTAAAAATGAAAAAAGAATAATCTGACATAATAATTTACCCAGACCAAACTGTGTTTATCTAATAGTAACTAAATTCGCGTACGCGTATTTATATTAATAGAAATATTTTAGGATTTTCTTCTTCATCTTCTTCATCATTATTATTACTATTAGTGCTACCGTATTTCAGTCGAACAGATAGACACAGGGCATATGCTGATGCAACTAAATCCGACGGTCCGATGTAGCAGCATTAGCATATGCATTATCACATACCGTAGCAGTAATAGCTTTAATAATAATAATGAGAAATATTTTCATTGTGTTGATGAGATCCAGAATCAGACATGTACCATTTTAAAAACAAAATTCACCACTCAATTACGAAGGTATTAAATTAAATAATATAAATACATAGTTAACGAAGTGACAAAGAGAAAGTCAGAACGTTGGAATCTCATTAACTTCTTTCAGGTTAGATCTGTTATCCTACACAATGAGCTAGGTAACTGTTCTAAAATGTTTTATGAATGAGTCGCTTTGGAAGTTATTTAAAATTTGTATCAATTTAAATTTAAAATTTAACATACATTTTGTTTCATAGCAATGCCGAACTATTTCTATGTACTTATTTTTTTATATTTATAAAAATACTATTTTGCTTATTAAATTTTATAATTATCGGATCTTATCAGTTGATCTGCTATTTTATTTTCAATTATTTCACGAATTGAACTTTAGTTAAAGCTCTATTAAATTTTGCGATTATAATTCTGATTTGGCACTTAACGTTGTTCGGTAGGCCGATTCTTCGTTTACTTAAAATCAGTCACTATATCTTCTTCCCTTTGTAATTTCAAGTAAACTATGTAGCTTTTGGAATAGCGTACATTTTAACCAATGCCGTGAATCTGCAGTAATACGCCGTGTATTGTAATATAAGGCTGTTTTATGTTTCTCATGCTGTTTTTCTACAGCCCGATCCATGCACGGAACTTCTCATATTCGAAGAAATCTTTGTTCTAGATGTAACTAAGTATCTCGGAATTATTAGGCAATTGGTTTTTGGAACGAAATTCCTTATTTTCTTAATATTTGCTATCGCTCATAACTAGACAAGTTCATGTTGTACATTGACAGAAGTTTTGAAAGTTTTTCGCATTTCCTTTATAACGGGTATTGCAGTGGTGTGTACTACGTGGACTTTCACGATTTAACATTCAACTGTAAACATTTTTAATAAAACATTTTCGCCTTACATTTTGATATAGATTATTTTCCAATTCGTTCAACTAGTTTCTTTTGGAATTTAAAATTGTAGTGGTATAATCACGGGGATAGCCGTTTGCTAAACATACATTTCGTAATAAATGAAAACGGATGAATTATACAATGGTTCAAATAGATTGATTGCCAAGAGGTAATCGCGGTAAATGTAAATTATAACGAATGTATGGAATACAAAAAGAGAAACAAAAAAAAAAAAGAATGGTATTAATTTAACTAGGAACGAGAAAGAAAAAGACTGTTATTAAACATGAAGGGTCCAATAAGAAATATAAAGGTTGACAGGTTGGCAGGACAGTAAAATGGAGAATATCAGTGTGCAGTCAATGCCAATAAAAAATCCAGTTGAAAAGGAACCAAAACGATAGATAGAAATGCTGCTGGGCGACCAGTACCGCTGCACACGATATAACAGATTTGAAAAAATCGGCGACTCTATCATTGATAAAACGATACCAATTTTTTTTTTTGTTTCTTTTTTCTGTAGCGATGAATTGTTTGCCCTTTGCGTTTTGATAAATGCAAAAAAATGGCCTGTTATTACATAAAGTTGTTACGTTTAAGTTTTTTTTTTTTTTTACAAAATCAGGAAGAATCGAATATTACAAAACTAAATCTTGATAAAATTATAATTTTGAAGCACTGTTCGTTATCAAAATTTAATTTTTCCGGTGAAGGTATCTTTTCCATTAAATTATCGCAAGCCATTTTTAGTAAGTTTTCTATATCTATACTTCCTGCTTTCGCTGCTTTCAGCTAATCTTTAATGAATTAAAAATTGATTAATATCCGTGTAATTTTAATTTTCTTATTTTTGTACTGCTGCTACTTTTAGATTTATTTTAAAAAATAAAGAAAAAAAAACAACATAATGGAATACATTTCTTATTCTAATGTCGCTGAAAAAATTGATTTTTTTACCTTCTAAACTTTTTTTACGAATTTAGATAAATTTTTTCTTTCATAGCCAAGTTTTTTCGGGGTTATTTTTGTTTTATCTGAATTAGTGCATAGTGCCCTATAATTTTCGTTTTAAATTCTGCACCCATATTTCTTCTAGCCTATTCGGCGCGAAAAAAAATATTTCTATTAAATCTAAAAATGATGAATTTTTTTAATGTGTCTACTTCTTTCCCATCTCCGCATAATGTGGGTCTTAACTCTTTATATTATTGAAGAAAATAATAACAATAATAATAATAATGATAATTATTATTATTATTATTATTATTATTATTATTATTCAACAAAACGTAATGTGAAAATTATAGAAATAACAATCATAATTAAACACGACTGATTATTTATAGGCAATAAAATTTACCAGTCAAAGTGGTGGGCATTTCGAAAATTTGAATTTCTGATGGACAAGGAGACGTTGAACTTGGTGCGAAATGAAACCAAAGTAAGCAAATACTTGCGATGTTTTTTGCCGAAGAAGTAATGTAATTACGTAGAATGTGATTTTCCGAGAAACCGAAAAACGAAACGATTTATTATTGAATTCGGTAGTTTTTAATAGTTGGCGGCTTTTAAAATTATTTAATTTTTTTCTGTCTCGTCAGAATACCGCTCTGCACCAGCTTCAAGATTTTATGATGCCGACCGAACCCAAAATCGAGATCGGAGAGGAGGACGAAAATATCGGGTCGGTGGTGGGCATGATAAAATTAGAAGACGAATCGAACGACTCCACTACCATCACCAACCTCGATGTCGATATTGATAGATTATCCAACCTGTCTGCGGAGAAGGCGAACAAAGAAGAGCAATACGTGAAGATGGAAGAATTTTTAGTAGATGAGCGTCCGATAGATTCGCCGGAATTGGATTTTTCGACGAGTCATGATGCCGCCGATTCGGAAACGGATCTCCAAGCGGATCGAACCGCTGACAGTGGTACGTGGCCGCCTTCCATAGATAGCGCAGAGGATGACGTTAACGTGTTCGGCCAGTACGTAGCCAGAAAATTGACCGGATACAGCAAAGAAACGAAAGTTATCTTACAATACGAAATAAATAATCTTCTGTTTCGTGCCGACATGGGCCTTCTTAAGGATATTTCATCGTATAGAGATCTAGCCAGCACCATGGCCGATTAGAGGTCTCTCTGAAATCACGAATTCGTTTCTTTTTCCAGTAGTGAGATTGCGCGAATGTCCCTTGGCTCAGTGCGATTACCTGAACAGTGTCGTTAGGATAAAGCGAAATGTTTTCAAATTCCCATAAATTAAGAACATTATTTTTTCAGTACGAATTTGGTAATACAGGACCGCTTTAATTATTAATGCAAATTTATAATTGCAGCGATAAGAATTTAGTATTTTCTTCGTGACAACTCGTAAGTTTGGAAATTAATTCATTGATTTTTTCGATTTCATCGATTACTTCTCTGTACCGCCTGTTATATTGTTGAGGTAAACTTTACGGCTGATTACGATTTTTTTGTTAAATTCAAGGCAAACCGATTTCTCGTTTAATTGTCTATCTTCAGCGGCATAGTCTATTATATCGCGCATTTAAATATTTTTCTATTTTTAACAAAATTGCAAAAAAAAAAAAATGTTACATTAAGCGATAAATAAATTATTTTTCACGTTGTAAAAGTTATTTTCAACCTAAAATTAGATCTGCCTATTTCTGATATCTTTTTTTTTTTTTGAATATAAAATAATACAAATAATCGGAAACTGTTAAACATCTTATTGGCTCTTTAGAAGGATATATCGAGGCTAGTGGTTTATTTTGACACTTTGTCTCTCGTTTAATGTTGTTTTTTTTAAAATGAAATACCGTTTTTAACTACTAAGATTATCACGGTGAGAGCTGCCCAGGCTACCCCTAAAGACCGCCCAACAGTCCGCCATCCTGAATGAACCTTTTCAAAGTGTTATATGATTATTTGTCGCTTAATATTTCTGTTAACGTTGTGAAGGTGCTTGGGCGGACTGTATTAAAACTGCGACATTCAATTACGATATGTTGCACTGACGGGTATTTTAATTCAGCACAGTGTGGACATGTATTAGAGAGTGTTATTCTTTGCAGTATGTGGTCATGACTTTTAGCTGTATGCCCTATTCTTTTCCGATTGATCGTTGTGTATTCGACACGCGTGCTATCAGTCGGTGGCCACCATGGATCGATCATCGGCTTTATTTGGCGCAAGAACGTAGTCTTTGACATCCATTCTTTGCTCCACTGCTCAGTTACTCTTTCGCGTAGGAATGTATCGAGCGTTGTTGGGCCTCCCGATTTATGCGGCATCGGGGATAACATAGCAGACCGAGCTTCTAGATTCGCGCGCTCATTCCCCGGGATCTGAGTATGTGCAGGGACCCACAGGAATTCAATCCGGTAGCCCCTCTGGTCCAGCAACAACAGAGTTCCTTGAATTTTTTGCGCATTTGAATGTTTATCTATTTTTTTAAAATTTATCTACAATGTTAACCGATTAGCTAATTTAATTCAGATGTTCTTACTGAATTCCGGATGAATGAAACGAAAAAATACTATTTAGTTTTTCTGGACACCGTGGTGAATAACCACGCGTTTTAAATACCACTCGGAAAACTATATATATATACATATTTACTTCGCTGAATTGATGACTATTGGAAAGGCGAGTTCGAACATTATCAGATACATAAATGACCTTTTAATTGATTAGAGAAGAATGGGGCAGAGTGTTTTAGATTTGCAGTAATTATAAGATGATTTAACGGAAATTTATCGGTAGATTTGGTTGTCTACGGCGTAGAAGAACTGTTTGCCCAAGAAATAAATAACGGAAATAGTAAACATGAGACGGTAATAAAAAAAAAAGGCTGTACCGCTCTTTTGTTCGTTAATTTACTTAAAACTGATTTCTGCCTACTCATCAAAGGTTGCGGTGAGACGTAATTCACTAGGGTGCATGCGCGATCCACTACCGATTTTTGTGACCAGACTAGTTGTAATAGCCTCATGCGTTTTCAGGCTTGCGACCTGTTAGATCCGTTCCCACTCTGAACTCTTGTTCTTTGACTTTCCCTTCTTCTTACTTTTGCAGTAACTGCCCGAAAAATCTAGGCCATTTTGCTAGCAGCTTTTCATTTCGATTTATGCCCAATTGCTGCGGTACTGATATATTGTTTACATGTTATATCCATTGAATTCCCAAGACTATTCTGTAATACCGTATTTTGAACGATTGAAATTTAAGTCTAGGCCTACACATTTGGTCATAAGAGATTAAACTTTTGATATGACTGTGTGTTCTCACTGGTTCTACGGTAATTTTGTTGCTCTTATTTTTGCTATCGTTATATCCATCATGCGACTTCAGTTCCGCGCTGCTCTTTCGTGCTTGCGACAAATGAGTCATGTGATTTCTTGAACCATTTTCTAACATTTCTCCTTTTCTTCTCTTATTTCCTTGTACGAAGTAAAGGAAATATTGCGAAAAATGTTTAATGCCATATTTTAACGGATATTTCGACCATCCCTGATTACTTCCTTGTATGGGGAAAAAGAGATATTGTATTTGTGGAGTATTTTGAATCTCACGTTTCAATAAAAATATCCGTTTAAGTCGTTTTTTCGTGACATCTGCACGTATTTATGTGTTTATCGCGCAGAACTCAAATTCGTCGTAGAAGGTTGAAATTTTACAGATTGAACCCCATCTTCTTGCTTTCTAGTTGTGCACTTCCCTTTTTGGTTAGAATCGGTTCAATGGAAAGGGTACTTCCCCCACAAGGCTGCAGCTGTACCATTTGTCACGCATATATTTTATATATTTTATGATTTGCCCTTCAAATTACTCTTCGTTTATTTTTAACTCCCCGTGGCATAAGTATTGTGCTTGGACACAACAGATATTTTTAATACGAAGTCCGTATAAATTACTGTGTAGTTTTAATTCGGCCATTATATCTGATAGAGTGCGGTAGCCTAGTAGTTCAGGTGCTGAGCTATTACAAGTTCACGGATTCAAAACATATTTTGTTCCGGATGCAAGTTGCTCCATGGTGATGTGTACACCTAATCTGAAATGAATGGCTACCAGAGAAATCTGGATAATCGAAGGCGGCCAAGAAAAAGCGACTAACCCCCTATCCGCACCAGTTCCGTGTTTGCCTTAGTGTACATTGTGAACCTTAACTTCACAATCACCTTATCAAGGGGGTGTGTGACTTGACTTAATATAGTTTTATACATATGTTGCCCTTCCGGCTTTATTTGATCGCAGTACGGTCGAGGCAATGCTCTTATACCAAACAGCAATATTTACATTATATATATATATATATATATATGCATGAGTAAGATAACGTGTTAATAATTAGGGGTGTCAAGTAGCAGAATTAAATATAAACAATAAGAAAATTAAATATAAACAATAACATAAGTGTAATAAAGTATATCGATTTATTAATTTTTTTGAGGAAGGTCTAGTTTAATTCTGTGTTCTTTGTTGTTTTTTTTTGTTTTCTTTTCTTTTTTTCGGCTAATGATGGGCCTTGCTGGAAAGCATTCTATATACTTTTTATTTGTTAATGGTACATTTAATTTTCGTATTATCTATAATTTGAACAAGCAGATATAATTAAAAGTACTCGTATTCAAAATTAAATATAACTCCCTGGTTCAATTTGATATTTTACTTAATATAATATATGTAATAACTGTTCAGTTAAAACTATTCGTTGATGTTAAAATATAAGTGTGCTAGCAGTATTAGGTTAATATGCGAAATGGAGATATTTTACACAATGCCCCTGGCCATTTTATGTATAGTATCGGATAATTTTGAACAGTTTGTAAAAGAAATCAATATTTTTCCTGATGATTATATATGTTGTTGGCAATATACCGTGGATCTGTATGAGGCATAGATGTTTCGTGTGTTAACCAAGTGCATGGTGCGCTGTGTTAAAAGAAATTAATTTCTATTATGTTGTTTAATAATTTTATATACTATTTGAAAGAGCCTTAGAAATTGCATTGGTTGTTGTCTCGTTGTCGTTGTTTTATGAGACTAGTGACACACTCCTTTGTTAGTTATCAACGGTGCACCGATGTGCCCAAAAATAATAATAATGACAGTAATAAAAATAAAGAGAAATATGTAAAAGTCTAATTTCCAATTTCTCGCATTAGCTGGTAATAGTTGAAACGGACGACGGATTTAATAAAAAATAAATAAAAACTCGAAGATGAAATTCCATTTTAAGATATTAAACGCGTGCTTCGAGGGACAAGTATGAAGCATTAATTGGCGAAACCTTTCACATTCTATATCGAACAGTGAAACTTTATAGTCTCCCGTGAGTACGACGTACGTACAGATAGGTTATAATTATTTGCGCTGGTTACCAGACTTTTTCTCCTCTTTGCTTCTTACTATGAAGGCGCTTTAATTTTTCTTCTTAAAAAGAAGTTATTTTTTCGCTATTGCATTTTTTATTACTCTCGTACCGGGCGCATGTAAATGCATGGAAGTGTTGTAATATTTCAGTCGCATAGGTGTTTGACCTAAATAGTTTGGAGTTGAACTCCGCGCTCTTAAGATGAATGGGCCAGCCGAGAAGGACAATACGGAATGAGATGGCAGTCGTATCGCTATCCTGGATGTGTCCATTTGCATCATAAACATAATAATCCGTATATTTACAAATAAATCGTAAAATTCATTTCACCGTATGCCCCCTCTGTAAGCGTGTGCGCGTGTTACTTTCTGGACGACAAGAATATGACGTGATCCTGTTAGAAAAGACAGTGTGGAGATACGGCAATACGTGTCGACCGTATGGAGCTACGCTCGAAACCAGTAGCCGATACTTCATTAACTATTCTAAACTCGTTCGTCGTCGAGGCTTTTATGCATTTGACTACGCACATATTTCGTGTTTTGTAATACAGAGATGCATCTCTCTTCGTTTATTTTTGCTCTACAGTAACTCGACCGAAGTGTTGTGTGGGGCCACTATTTATATAATTCGGGTCGCGTGGCCTTAATTTCATTCCGTTACTGCCCGTTTTTGGAGGTATTATCAAAAAAAAACCGTTCGGCTACATTGCTAAACGCGCTGTCCATTTCTTTTTCTCTCTTCTTCGTCTTACTTCTGTTGTTCTTCTTCTTCATCGTCTTCTTATTCTTCTTCTTTTGTGTAGTATCCGAACAATAGACAAAGTTCTTGAAGTCAAACTTCTTTTACATAGCGCCGTCGGTGTACGCGATGGGAGCTTTATTTCGTGAAGTAATTTATGGAGAAATTTTAGGTAGAATTCCATTTGATGAGCTGAACGAAAAATGAAAACGACATCAAGGTACAAAATCGGATGGGAAAGGAATTTTTATCTTCGAAGATGTAGTAATCGAATAGGCTCGTGTGTAACACGCAGAGTGGACAAGCGCTTCTACATTAATCTGTCGTCTCTAATTAGAGAAATTAAAACACGAATCATTTATCATTTGAGGTTTTAAAAGCTTTAAAATTAATTTTCTTCTCCGCTCATATTGGTAAGAAATTCGTGAATCGGTCTCTACATACATATCCGTAATCAACTTTTTTTCAACTATAGATTAAAGTATGTTTTACCCTTAGCCGATAATAGTTTCGATCCGAAATCCGATTTACGGTTGTCTGCTGCATTTGTAATTATATTTATTTTAAAATAGTTTTGTAATTTTAACAAACAGGATGGCAACAAGTTCTCGATAACGTATTGCACTTTGTTAATTTTTGAAGCATTATAATTTTGCCAATAAACCACACTGACTGCTTAGAACTCGTAGATGAGTAACGTTACTTTCGATTCGCTTTTTCGTTGCGGTCACATACGACTATTAAAAAAAATTACAATTTCTTCTTTTTAAATACATATATATATATATATATATAAAATACCTTCTCTATTACTGCGACATAATGATTTCTCCGACAGAAGTGTGTATCAGCTTCATCTGTTTTGCGTCGCTGTGTTTGTCTTCTGTTAATTAGAAGCTCATTTGTGGGGCATAATTAAATGTTCAAACATTTACGCGCTATTCAAAAAATGAAGATGGTAATTTAGGAATTTCAATTCATCGTGATAAAAGAACAAAGTCGCTGCTACGACCATCTGTATTGCGTATATTTCTGTTAATGACATTTGATCAGCAGTTTCGCTGCTGACCTCACTGCTCGTCTGTCCTTTGATTACTTGCATTTATTATTATTATCGTTGTGCTTGTTTTTTCTTATATTTTTATTTTTTTTAACCCTAATAAATTATTTTTCTTTTTACTTCTCAGTTTCTGGCCGACAACTTCTCTATTATTCGCCGCTATCTGGGTCATGAGACAAGTATGGTTTAATTTATTGTGGTTCTATGTGACTCATGTCATCAGTTCTTAGCAATTACCTTTGTACGAAAATACAAAGCGGAGAAGCGTCCATTTTTAATGTGCCGCCCAAAATATTTGATAAATATTTGAACCACTGCGTACGAAGATGATTACGTTTCGTCGCGAGCGTGATTCACCGAAACCGTATTTTGACGCTAGTCGCGAGGAATCATTTTAATTTCGTTAATTTTTTAACTTATTTTGATTTGATCATTCGATTAGTTTTTTTCTTTTTACCGATTTTAACATCCGTGGTCGTTAATTCGGTTTAATAATCTGTTCATTTTCAACATTATTATGCCGTAGATCCGCGTAGGCTTCTTCAGCGTTTTCCTCTAATTTCCACCTTCATTTTTTAAAATATCTCACAAATCTATTAGGATTGTTAAGATTTGTTCCGTGACACATTTTCCCACTTGCACATCTGCACAATCGACGGATGATGGGAAACTTTTTTTCATTTACCGAAATTCATGCAGCAATATGGATAAATATATATATATATATATATATATATATATATATATATATAATTATAAAAACACTTCGCCATTGTAGATAAATAAACTGAAAAATGTAATCGAAGTGTAGTCAATCCCGCGTGCGTTTAATTAGTTGATAGTTCGTACTTTGTTTCGACCGCATGAGCGAGGAGGAGCATATCAACGAAGAATCGGGAGAGGTACTAATCGACCACTAGATCTGTTTACACAGACGGTAAGTAGAAACACCGGTAAATAGTAGCCCAGTAAAAACGATTGGAAACATTTACTCTCAGATAGAGATTGATAGTACAATCAGGCAATCTCGATAAACGATGACACAGATGTTGGTAATGATGTCATAAGAGAAAATATCGGTAAGTGTATATCTAACGGTAGAGGTAATGAAAACTATATAACTCGAATAATGGCGAGTTAACGATTAGAGAAGATTAAGGACTATTTACACAATGAACACGACGACGATAGCAATATTAGAGTACTTGTTCAATCGGTTAATGTCGAAAAATCAGTCATACCGCAGTGGCTATTGCAAAAGTTTTAAAAAATAATACTCGTTACTTAGAAAATGTTATTGAAGTTAAAAGAACAGAGTGCGCTAAAGTCCGGCCATAAAAAATGAGATACCATTAATAAAACAAACTCCAAAGTTCGTAAAAGTCGGACTAACTGCTTGCATACCATTTTTTTCTTTTTAGCTAGGGCAACGGTAATACAAGTTATTAACACGTATATTTAAGATAAAATACATAACGACATCGACTACGATCTATTTAACGTACAAAATATAGTCGGACTTACAACGGCAAATCGAGGTGAAAAAAGAGTCCCGAAGCTGTCAATATTTTTCTCGAAATTGCCTCACTGCACATAATTGTATAGGAAATAAAACGTGTTGTACCGATTAGTTTCGTTAATAGATCATTTTGGAGCCGAATGTAATAATCAAGCATTCTATATCAACTGCAAGGGTGAAACTATTCGCCAGGGGGGTGGCCATATATAAAATCTCATCAGATAAAAAGATAAAAAACCAAAAACGAAAAGATTCTTTATCTTACCGGATTCTATTTCGGACTTGAAGGAAATTAATAGTAAAACGGATAAAAAAACCTTTCGAAAATGTAATCAATATCTGTGAAAAGTTAATGTGCAGTTGAAATGGATACCGGGCCATTATTGTAGGAAATTGTATTGTTGGTGATCCTACAAAAACGATATAGCTTCACGATGAACCGTATATGTTATAATTCAGATAGAATGGGAGAAAAATTTATAGAAATGAGTTTATAATTGTGGAAAATTATAGATCTCCAGAATATACTTCGTTCCTAACAGTTTAACAAGGAATTACATCCACATTTTAATTCTGCTAAGAACGATACACTCTTTTACATCGGACGGATTGAAAAAGTACATGTTCAAGTCAGAATACAGAATTGGGTTCTATAGGATTTGGAACAGTAAACAAAACAATCATAACAAGCTGTATCAGAAAATTTATGTAAGATTGTAAGATTACACTACTTCATCAGATTGTGCCGGTAATTGCGTAATACAGTTTTTTTTTTTGTTTTTTTTTTATAAATTTGTTGAGCTTGTCAGCAACGAACAATTTTACCCATCAAGAAAGAAGAACGTAGGACGAAAGAAAAATGAGGTCGCTAGGAGAGCTATTCAGGGAAGAAGGAGACGGTCAGAACTACTATGAGGAAATAACAAAGGAGTCAAAAGAGATCGATACTTGTACAACTAGCAGTCCGAAGGGAATAAATGTATAGAGAAAAAATATGAAAAATGTTCTAGAGGAAAGGGAAGCTTTCGTGTCTTGGCATAATACAGATATATGTAAGAGCAAAAATTAAAAAGATCTTAACCTACGTAATATATGTGATGTATGTCGATTGTCGGGCACAAACTGCTTATTAGACTGGGGCTTAAATTATCGTCTAACTTGGTAAATATTTAGAGCTAATGAGTGAAGTTTTAGCTAAAGAGTTCAATCCGTACCAAAAAAAAAAAAAAAAAAAAAAAAAAAAGTAAAAAATCATTCGGATATTGTTTTATGTACCGTGATGTGACATATCATTTTATTATTAAAAACGGTTTTTTTTTTTGTTTATTTTTTATGGCTAGAGAACAAACGCCCAATTATTCAAGACTTAGAAAACAAACAGACTAAATAGCTCAAAAAAACAATTTTATACATCCGCCTGCTTCCGAATTAGAATATTGTTCTATTGCTTTTTCCAGGTTTCGGCAATAACCGATTCTAGAGTTTTGTATCATCACTTTAAAACTGAAGCCGAAGAATCCTGTCCTCTTTTATTTGGTCGACTTTTTTAATGTTAAAACTGTGATTGAATTATCATACTGCGACGACATGCCTTCTTCGTTCTGGACGATTGTATGTTTGCCAATTTTACGAGAGATTCGCAAATATGGAAAATAAAAAAAGTGCGATAAACTTGTGAGCGGCGGCTATTGTCCGTAATGAAATGTAATTTATCGTATACGGCTGAAACAATAAAATCATTCGGCGTAGTTTTCTCTTAGCTTCACGGGGAAAACGTGTGAAAGGCTTCTCTATTATAATGTTACATTTGGCTGTAATGAAATACTTTCGACGATATTAATTCGAGCGCTGCGAGAGACACGTTAATAGCAGGAAATGGTAATGAAAAATGATACACAGGACGATATTGCACACGTTATGTTATCCGCGGACAAATGAAAATCATTAACGTGAAGCGGCTGTTTGGTGACAGTGCGGCGGAGTATTATGTTCGTAGATGAATGCTTGATTTTATATCCGAAATCGAAACAAATTAGAAATCCATCTGCCTGCGGCGGTCGCATTAAAATAGAACGTTCGACCTTTTAGGCAATAACGTACGGCGCGATACTTTCGAATTAAACGTTGTAGATATTTTTCGAGTCTTAACATCGTTACTATACAATAAGGAGAATGTCGACGGAGAGCAATTTCTAAAAATTGGAACGAAATATTGACATTTCTGTTACACATGTCCGAATAGATTAGAGTAGGAAAAAATGTTTGCGGGGTCGTTGTCGTCGTGGTCGCTTCTCCTTTACAGGAGATTGCGTGCAACCTTCTTCACATCTATATCCAGCGGTTTCCAGAGTCCTTGATGATTTCTTTCGGGGTCTTACGAATCGAATTGGCCCCGGTGAATTTGTTGTCATTAACTCCAATCTTCCTCTTGTTGTTTTTCCTTGAATTCGTCCTTGTATCACCAGCATGAAAATACCGTCTTCTCGCATTTTATGTGCTATATATGTATTACGTTTTCCTGTTTTTAATATATCTCCTATTCTCGTTAAGACTGCTTCGTTGATTACATAATCTTTCCATGAGATCCGTAATAATTTTCGATAGCACCACATAAGCGGGAATTTATCATTTCTACAAATTTCCTTTGGACGAACTAAAAATAAAAATTAGATTTATTGAAAATAAATATACAATCGATGAAAAGCGATAGCTTTTAAAAATCAGTACATACCGAGCATTTTTACTTTTGCCATGTTAAAAACATAATTAAACCTTTAAGAACTATACAAAATACGATAACTAGCGGATTATAGATAGACCAAATGAAAAAGAAAAAAAAAAAAAGTTGCTGCTGATTAATATCTTCAAAATTTGACTTTAAATATAATTTTTTAATTTTTCGAAACGGAGCACAATTTTTTTGGGTTTTCCGCGATTATTAATAATACAACAGTTAAATCAATATATATATGTATGTGTGTGTGTGTGAGTATAGATAACCGTTTTTCGGATTTTATCACAATAAAAGCCCCCGGACTCTCAGATACTATACCAATGCTAATTGAATATCTGTTTAACTGACTACGTCATTTTTTAAATTCTGAATTTGTTGAGTTTTAGTGTAGATTTATTTTAAAACGGTTGCAGGGTAACGTTGAATGTTTCGTAACTTTTGACGGAGTTTTAGATAACAGAAAAAAGGCTAAAATACTTCGTAATAACTTTTTTATATTAGCCGACCGGCGCAGGAATTTGCACGTGTCGTCTATATGAGAATCTCGGTGAGTTAAGGAGGCAATCACGAACATCATAAAACCGAGAAATCAGTGTGGAGACATTAAAAAAGGCAAAGAATTTTTAATTCTTTTTTGTTTTTTGAAACTGAATAATTGAATAACCGTTAAGATGAAATACTAGAAAGGGAAAAATCATCCACACTCTTGTGCATTAGTAAGAAAAATGAAAATTCTAAAATGCTACACGGTCGGTACTGATGTGTTGCTGTAGTGTGCGCGGTCGATAAAAATACATGACGCGTGCCGCATGATGGCGAATATGTAGAGGCAGTAGCACAGCTGCTCTTAATAATACTCGGATGTGTAGCATTCTAAATTTAGTTCCTTATTGACCTCTTCGTCGTCCATCAGACGATTCCTATTAACAACAATCGGCGAGAACCTTATCAGACCGAGACTCGGCTTCCGATGTATTCCGATGTCTTCGCAGACGTTACATTTTCTCCGTGTCGAAATTTTGAAAGTATCTTGAAAAGCTCACTCTGTACAGCGTTTTCGTAGAGTCTTACAGACAAACCTACGGCCGCGGTTTTCAGCGAGTGTGCAGGAACAATGCCTGGCCGACGAGGACACAGAGTGTCGATGTCTGCAGGTTTCGCCTGTTGATACTACTGTCGCCGTTTTTCTCGGGCCTCGATGTTTTCATATTTCGTACTTGTTTTTCCGTGTTAGCGGGTTGTGCGGCACGTAACGACCAGACATCGTTGCTGGAAACTCCGGAAAGGCGATCAAGCATGAAGTAGGTTCTGTTGAAAATGGGTGCGATAGGAAGTGCCGATGTTTTGTGATTATTATAAGCAGCCGGTGCTGTTCCATCACATCTCGGTCGCCCGCTCAGGCTCTCCTTGTCGCTCTAGCGCGCATTCAGCTTCTTTGTGCGCCGAAATTTTTCATTACATTTTCCGTTCTTTTCGGACGACGGCGTTTCGTCTCTCTTCTACCTTTCCGCAATCGCCTGCTCATTTCCTTCTCTCTTTCTCTCTTTATTTATTTATTAACCATTTTTGTTTGTATGTTTACCGGCACCCGTGAATGCTGGCGCGTACCCGACAATTATTTAACTTTACAGTCGGCTAGTTTCTTCTAGCGCGGCACTTATTCATCGTACTACCGCTACCACTACTGCTAGTCGGCATTCGGCTAGAACGGGGCCGTTGAGAACGTCATGAGGCTCGAGAGAGAGGCGATGGAAATTTTTTACGTGTTCTTCCGTAACAGCGACAACAATAAAACCTGGAGAACTGCTCGGAACGTTGTAAGGGTTCCTTCCAGCTTTATCTCCGATGAGCCGGACTAGGAGGCGGAAGAGCATTCACATTGGTGACGTCATTGTCCATTTCGTTCATCATTATCACGATTGTTTATTACGGTTTCAGTTATTGTGTCACGGCTCGGTCGATGTGGCAACCGTGTGCCACAAAATAAACAGACAGGCCGTTCTCGCACCGATGACCGATAAGGCTTTAAAGATCGTCGTTGTCGAGAGAGCCTTACGAGGCGTCGAAGATAATGTGGCGAACAAAAAAGCGGGAGCGACCAAGAAGCGACAGATGGTGGTGTATCATCGAGACGCGATTGTCGCTATTATTATTTCACTGCTTACCGGCTATTTTAATAACCCTTCGACGTGGCCAGAGTAGTTGACCAGACCCTCTCGGACCTGCGCGCAACTTCCCGTTATCCAGGTAATTTTCATCGCTGTTAAATGGAGGAAACATCCGTTTTTGTTGTTCTTCTTTTTATTATTATTTTCGTTAAATTTAGTTCGAGAGCGCCTTTAAATAAAAAAAAACTCGGAAAAATAGACGCGCGCCCCTAAACTAATCAAACGGTGGACGTAATTTCGTAACAACCGTCGCAAATTTCTAATAAGTACCGCGGAGGAACAGCAGCTTCCTTAGTACTCCGATTTAATAAAGGTCGCGACATTTACACTTGAAATATATACGTGAAATAATATTCTATTCTAAGAGATATAATTATTTATTGCAAAGTTGACCGCTTGTGTTATTGTACTTGCTTTTTTTTTTCTTTTCTTTTCTGGCCCAGTTTGCACCACCTTTAGCCAGACGATTGTAACGTGGAATGTTCTACATTAATTCTGAAAATTTCAGCTCTTATATAGACATCGAATTGCACGCACGGGATTTCAAAAGGCAATTATTTCGATATACATTTCAGTCGCCGTTTACATTTTTATCTTTCTCGAAATACCGTCCCTTATGTTTTATACATTTATTGCGCCTTTAAAGTTTTCTCAAATTCAGCCTGGAGAACGCGTTTAAAGAAGTCTTTACAAGCACGGGCTGCTTCCCGATTCATCCTGAACTGTACGTCACGTAAAGCCTGCTGGAGTATTGGAATGAGTCGAAAATCACACAGGCTACGAAGACGTCAGGACTGTACGGAGGGTGTGTCAACACCTTAATATTATGTTTTCGTAATAATTCGGTCGTAAGTTTCGACGTATTTGTCACTGTCGTGGTGCCCATTCCCACGAAAACATACCGGCATCAAAAATCTCACGCGAAAATCATTTCGTTAAAACAGTATACACATGCGCACGTAAAAAACACGTTTGGTATTCTCTATCAGCTCAGAGTGTCTATACTTTTATCTGAAACAGTGTTACCGTGTGAGTCGTCACCGCGTATCTTCCACCCCATACTGAATCCGTAGGCGGATTTCGATACGACTTTGCGCGGACGGCTGGACGGCTGTCAATTTCAAGCTATCGAGCTCAAATTTTCAGAATTAATGAATACATTCTACCCTACAAATTTAGTTTTCGTTGACTTAATTTTCCGCGCGATGCGAGAGCTATGGCTAACATTTTTAGACTAGCCATTGGAAAATGAGAAAAAAAAAAATTAAAAACACGGCGAAAAAATACACACACACATACGTATATATATATATATATATATATATATAAGTTTCTTTGGGCCTCAACCAGTGAAGATCTTCTGGAGTCTTAAAGGTGCGCTAATTCTTCCATAATAGAAAATTTCAATTGACTGTGTTATTCTTGTCAAAAAAGGATATACAATGATATACACACGTACATATATATTATTTTACTATTCTCGAAATGAATTTCTTCCTGTTTTTGTTATACACTGGTTTCTGACTGAGGGAGTAACCAGTGCTCGTTGATTTATCTGAAACGAAACACCCATTTCTGAACGGACATCCAAACGTTAAAATATGATGATAATAATTATAATAAACAAATACACAGAAACGTTATATAATATAATGTTTTTGTGCGAGTTTATGAGTTGATATTTTTTAAACTATTAGGTTCGATTTCTTAATTTTGTTTACCCTTTACAAATCCGAATGCCCCGATAGTTCCATATTCCGAAATTTAAACACTGAAACATAAAAATAAAACATACTCGCCGATTGGTCTGGAGAGTAACAGCAACATTCGCAAAGAAAAAGAAAAGGCCTCTCTTCTTGCTAACGAGTTTACTTAGTCTAATTATCGCGAGTTTATTAGTATTAATAGGCGGCAAAGTGTGTCGGACAAATGTTTAGTTGTGACCCAACATGTTCATTTCATGAATATTCACATCTCTAATCCGACGGTTGTTGACTTTTTGGCTTGCTGCTATACACAGCAACCAGCACACTTTGTTTTTCTTTCGCGTTTTTGCAGTGTTTTATTTCGATCCAGAGCATCCACGTTTAAAATAAGCGTTTTTTTTAGCGTCTCTTTTATAACCGTACTATTTTTACCCCATTTGTTTTTGGTTTTTTTCCCGTTTTTTCCGTGTTTTATTTCAAAGTTTTACCGATTTTAATTCTTTCGAAATTTTAGGTTAATTCGTAGAATGCACATTGGAAATTTCTGGAAGAAGTGCTTTCTTCTTTTAAGCGCAGACTGTACGAGTTTTTTTCTTTTGTATTGAAATTAAAAATATTACAGTAATTTTTAGAATATAACGGCATTGTCGAAATGTGGATACGGGGAAAGCAAAAGAATTTACGAAACAACTAAATATATATATATCAACTGCGAAGATAAGCCGCAACTTAAGTGGTGGCACACTAACGATACTATCGGAGTAGAAACGACGAGATATTCCCCGGTAAGTTTTCCGAAAAGGTGTTTAATTCAGTTGTCTTCGGAAAGAAATCGGATTTTTCTTTCGACTTCAGACGGAGATTTATAAGGTGATCCGTATCGGCAGAGCTAAAAGACCTTTTTCGAATATTTTTGAGCGTCGCCTTAGTTGAAATAAGAACAGATACTCTGGAACGTCGCAATGAAAGTGCAAACGTGTTTCTCTTCATTTCTCTACTGCGACTTTACTACTATCTTGCTCTATTTTGCAAGCAACTTTTTTCACACGTAACTGGTAGCTGTTGCATAATTGGCATGGTCATGCCGCTTCGGATCCGAACATATTACCGTTGAAGCCGTTATCGAGGTTAACTATGTGCGAGATTGAAGGTACCGGCGCTATTATTATTCCGTCGCAGAGCACAACAAAGCAGAAAATTAAATAGGTAATTACATAAAAAATTAATTACCGGACAGTTATTTCTTCGTTTTCTGCGCAATTATAACAACCTCTACGTCTGCATCATCTACGCTAAACCGTTTCTGTCTTCGTCGGTTCGTTTACATAACTCTAGTGTGCTATCCGCGGAATTTGCTCGAGTCCGTCAGATTAATGATGGATCTCGAAGTTAATTTCAGAAAACGGCAAACCCCGCCCGCTCGCTTAGTTTTTCGACCGGAGAAAGTTGCCCAAAAAAGAGAAAAATAAGAAAGACATTACGGGAAAGGGTACCCCACTCTCGGACCGAATGGAAGAAGAGGCCTCTATATATTAATCTCGTCCGACCGAGTGTGAACGGTCGCGTTTTTCAAATACCTGTTCGCGAATGTTGCGAGCTACCTTGGTGCGTCTGAACATTTTATCTGATTTATTTGCTCGTTGGAAATGTACACTGGTGGAATGCGAATCGCCGATCATTCTAGCGAGCGAGGGTAATTTAAAGTCTTTGTGCCCGCATAAAAATTTTGGATAAAGTATATCTTGCTTCTACCGTGTATGTGTGTGTATGTTTTGATGAGCTTTCAAAATCGTCCCCAGGTGTACACGTTGAAATACACTTTGTACACGTATAAAAAGTTTACAAAATACTGTGTGTGTGTGTGTGATTGTGTCGAGAGAGGTGCTGATAATTCGTAAACATCCGTCGGGGCTTTTAATATTAATTTCAAATTTAAAATTCCTAAGCTATTTAAAGAAATCATCTAAAAATCAAAATATCTCCCCAACTTCATTTGGACGTAAAATAGACGCTTAGACGGGAATATATTAAATTTTCGAAAAGTAAAATCCGACATGTTTCGACTCCATACAATTGCGGTTAATAATGTTAAAATGTAAAGCAATATATATATATATATATATATATATATATATATATATATATATAGAAACATAAAAAATACCGCTTTTAGAGTTAGTTTCGTCGGAATAATAATAGTAACTCGATTTGTGTTGTAACTATAGGACTACTTTCTCTGGTAAGTAGTCACTCAACTGCCGTATAGTGCTAATCCCACCAGCAGAAGAGTTCTGTACGTCCACGTTGTGCAAGATGAAAATTTCTAATTTTTGGCGAGCCTAGCATTGATTAGGAAAGCTAAGCTCATTTTACCGCTGATAAAAAAACGCAGGAAGGTTCACTTGTTGAAGATATTCCCGCCAATAAATTCCATTAAGCTGTTCACTGCATTAACAACAGCGGGCTATCAGCAACAACTCGCTCATGACATACGTGCCTCATTCGGATTGGTGAATACCAATCTAGAGCGAGAGTGGTGCTTTAATACCGGGTCCTTTCGACTATCGGAGAAAATCCTGACAGATAATTTTTCAGAAGGTAATCCACTGGAGCGTGCTTCCCAAGTAGTTGGCATACAAATAAACATATCATTAACTAGTAGTCTATTCGCCACCTCTACAGTAATCCGTGGAGTGAAAATCTTGAGGTGACAGCGTGTCCAAGAAGAGTAACATGGAAAATCACCGCTTTTTGCAAGGAAATTAGGAAACGTAATAACAAAAGCAAAACGATGTAACATAATGATATCTTAGGAATGGATAGCAGACGACCAGGATCCGATCAGTTAATGATAGATGAGTATGAAATGATGTATTCTGGAGGCGAAAATAACGGAGTCAGAAACCTTTGCGCAGAACATAAGCAAGATGATTTCTGAACTAATAACGATATGAGAAAGAACTATGCATGATCATTAAAGTAAACCGGAACCGATAAATTTAGTGTAAGGGTCTCAACTACTAACCGTGATGAGAGCGAAACTGAAGCAGTATGTGAGAAGACATTGAGAAAGCTATCAAGAAACTCAGACTTAATTATCGGCCGTTCATAATGGGCGATTTCAACGCAAAAGTCGGTAATAAAAATCAAATGATAATATGTAACACAACCTTCAAACACCATTCTCGAAGACTATATACGTGGAAGAGTCCAGGGGATAGGTGTAAGAATCGGGTAGATTATATTTCCGTTATAGAATTTTCTTATTACTCACGGTGTAACAATGACATTATATACGATTTAAAATCATTGCTGGAACTATGGAAATGAGAAAATCAAATAAAATTAATTTTTTCTTTTGCGTCGTCGAACACCCCAGTGCGGTATCGTGATTACCTACTTGTACATTCTAGCTATACAGATGTAACTAGTAGTGATGTGTAGTTCGCGAACGAACTGATTGAAAGAACCGGTTCACGAAAAAGAACTGAAAGAACTGATTCACAAAACTTAAAAGACCCGGGTCTGTAGGAACTGTTTCGTGTAAAATGCGAATGAACAGAATAAGTCGGAGCGATCGTACCATTCCGAGCAACGCGACCGAGACAAACGACGCTTATATAACTGAGATTTGTTCGCGATCGGTTTGATTGCTGCATAAACTGAAAAGTCAATTCAAACTCTCACGACAGAAACAGGCGACAGCGACAGACCACCGAGACAGTTTTTCTTTGACTGCTAAAGGAGCAGTAGTGCCGCGCGACACTCTTTTGAATGATTGTATACATAAAATGGATGAAATTAAATTTTCTAGTGAGGAAGACGACGAATTATTATTTGTTAAAATATTTATATGTTATATTTATAGATATTAACGTGTATAATAGATATTTTTATGCAGTAATATTGTACATAATTTGTTTTCACACTATATACTGTAGGATTATGAGTATAACCGATCGAAAGCGAGGAAATAATTCAATTCTATTTCTCAGTAAAAATGTAATAAATGTTTAGATATAATTTAAATTTCATTCATTACAAACAAAATCATTAGGAATAATTGATACAAAACAATGTTTTCCTATTTTTTTAAATTAACTTACGGTAGAAATTTAAATCAATTTTTATTTTCTACTTGCAGAGTATTTTTTAAAACAATAGCGTAAATTTACTAATTTATATAAAAACTAATTATAGGGAGTAAATTTAATGAAAATAAAAAAAATTCTTACAACACTAACATGTAATAAATTAGGGAAGAACTTAATAGTATAAAATTGCTTTTAGTTTTTTTGTTTTAATATAATGGAGTTTTTTCTTAAATTATAATTTAACAAGTGGTAGTCCATAAAAAAAAAAAAAAAGTTACTCTTGTTAATTTAAAGTTAGAGAAACAAATTAAATCTAATTGCAATACTATGGATTTTAAGTTCGAATTTTATTCATTTTGTCACAATACTTCACCTTGTGTCCTACAAAAAAAGTAATACCTTAATGTTAAAAATAATTTCTCTTCGCCGCTTATTGTATCCCTTGAGGTTTTTGCTCTCAATTCTTCGTTAATTAAACTTAAAACAAAATTAAATTGTTTCTTATTTAGTTGACAATAACTTCTAAAATTGTGCTCATCACTTATTAAATGATTTCCTATTAATAATGTGTATGATCCTTCTCTGCATCGCTCTTTGAATATAGATTTGATGAGTTTTCTTTTTTTATAATGATGAAATAAAAGTAAATCATCATCTTCCTCCTCTTCTATGAGTAAACAAAGAATCTGAGAATTTAACATTATTTATAAATCGAATTTTAATAAAAAACAAAACTATAAATTCAAACTATCTCATTAATTCTGATTGCACACTGCGAATCAGTGTCATTGACCTCGACAGCAGTGTCGCTTGTCTCGATCGCGTTGCTAGGAAGTCTATCTCAAAACATAATGAACGACAGGATTTCAGCGATTCAATCACCAAAGAACTGATTGTTTTTGAAAATGTATGATTTGTAGATCGTTTTATAATGATGGAACAAAGAATCAACAACCAATGAATATGTTTTACATTTTAATTATGGTAGCTGTCACATAGTGCTTTAAATATTGCAATTGTTTCATTGTTATATGTTTTTTTTTTATTTTATTATTTATTGTTGTTCTTTTCTTTTCTTATTGAGATACTTGTTTAATAACTCTTATTGCGTTAAATCATTAATACTTGAACATTTTGTTATTGAAATTTAATGAATTCGTGTTCGAAATGCCCCGTAATAAAAGTAAACTTTGGGATCATTTTATGAAATCCGATGATAATAAAACAGGTAAATGCAATTATTGTGGTTCTAAAATAGGTTGTTCGTCTGGTTCATTAAGTAATCTGCGTAGGCATTTAAAAACTAAACACCCGACAATTAATTTAAATATCGAAAGATATGATAGCTTTATTGTTGAAATGGAAGAAGAATTCGAAGAAAATACTATTCGAGATAGTTTAATTACAACACCTTCTAGTAATCCTAGTGCAAGTAGTGTGTCTGATTGTAATGTGAATCCAGGGCTCCAGTCAACGATACAGAATTACATAACACGACCAGTTTCATCGCAGAAATCTAAAAGTTTTGACAATCAGTTAATTAGAATGATTGTGAAAGAATATCATCCCATATCTCTGGTTGAAGATATGGAATTTAAAAAATTAGTCAAAATGCTTTGTCCCGGGTATTCGTTACCTACCAGAAAAACGATATCAAATACATTAATCCCGCAATTATATTTGTCCCAGTTGGATAAAGTGAGAACTGAAATTAATTTAGCTGAGGCAGTATGCATATCAACTGACTCCTGGACGTCTATTAATAACGAAAATTTTATAGTAATAACAGCTCATTACTTTGACTCCACCCTAACCATAAAATCAATTTTGTTAGATTGCTCAATTTTTAAAGACAGACACACAGCAGAAAATATTGCCAGTGTCCTTCAGGAGACTGTAAAAAAGTATGGAATTGAGAATAAGATTGTGGCCTGTGTTACAGATAATGCAGCTAACGAAGTATCAGCAATACGCATTTGTCAATGGCGACATTTATCGTGTTTTGCAAACATTCTTTGAACCTAGTTGTACAACAAGCAATAAAAGAAATTGAGGAGGTTTTGGTTAAGGTAAAAAACATTGTAGAATATTTCAAGAGAAGTTCATTCGCATTATCAAAATTACACCTAACCCAAGAACAAATGACTCTCCCAAAGCTTAAACTGAAACAAGATGTTGTTACTAGGTGGAATTCAACGTATGAAATGCTGTACAGAATTCTACAAATTAAAGACGCTATTATTTCAACACTAGCAATTTTACACAGCGATATGGGAACAACATTATCACCTGAAGACTGGAAGATTATTGAAAAATCTGTTGATGTTCTTAAAATATTTTTAGAGATCACAAATGAAATAAGTACTGAAAAAAATGTATCAATATCAAAAGCAATACCATTGGTTAAAATAATGAAGAAGAAAATTGCACAATATTCACAAAATACTCTTCCTGTTTCCGTTGCTAATTTAGTTGGAAAACTCAAAGAGCAAATTGAAAAACGTTTCAAAAATATAGAGGATAATGAGTTGATAAACCAGTCCACTATATTAGATCCTCGGTTTAAACGGTATGGTTTCTTCAATGAAAATAGTTATAAAAATGCGTACGAAGAATTAAAATATAAGGCTTGTGCAGTTAAATTAAAAAATGAAAGTAGTAAAACAGAAACCATAACCATTACAAAAAATTCACAAGAATGTGTTCATTCCATTTGGGAAGATTTTGATAATGAAGTTAAAAGCTTGTGTGCTAGCGATATCCCTGCAGCAGCTGGAATAATTGAGCTTGATAAATATTTGAATGAACCACTTTTACCGCGTATGGAGAATCCTCTAATATGGTGGGCAGAAAGATCCAAAGTGTATCCCAGGCTCTTTGAAATTGTAAAAAAAAGACTATGCTTAATCGCTACGTCTGTTCCTTGTGAACGAATTTTTTCTAAAGCAGGACAAGTATTAACAAATCGGCGAAATAGGTTAAGTTCAAAAAGAGTGAAAGAAATTATGTTCTTGAACCATAATTTATAGATAAAATGCTATGCAATATTTTAGAGATATACTCCTACTATTTACACTAAACACTTCTTTCTTTTTTACCTTACAGAGTCAAACTCGTTAATATATATTTTTATTTTTATTTTACTTTCATTTTAATTTTTTAGTTTATTGTTTTACTTGTTATGAAGTTCGTGCAATTTTCCCTTTTTAAATGATTTTTTTTTACTTCGTATGGTATTTTTGTACATGCACTTGTTTAACTCTGTATAATTTTGTTCATTTTCATTGTAAATATATCATCCGTTTTTACCTTTCACTTATTATTTGATAACATGATTCGTACCCCTGTTCGAAGCATGTCAAATTTCAAATAAATAAATAAATAAATAAATAATGCGTATAGCTCTGTGTAACGTATACTTGAATTCTTACACAGCTGCTTAGTGCTTAGTATAGTTATTCGAAATGTAACTTGTTCACTTTTTCTTCGTATACTATTACTCTAATTACAGGGCACATGTTAGAAAAGAAGCTTTCGTTTTTTGAAACAATTTCAAAACGTCTTAAAGAAAATATATATTTCTTTTTTAATTTCAAAGACACTGCGCAGGTACATTGACCAAAAAATCACGCTTTTATCTCATTCGGTTCGAAAGATATAGTCCAGACAGACAATAAAAACCATTACAAAGTCGTTTAGTATTGTAAGATTTGTTTACATATAGATCTAAACGATTTTCGAAAACAATCAGTTCTTTGGGATCCGGATCTTTGAATCAGTTCTTTATAGTGACCTGATCCGAAAGAACTGATCCGCAAAAAGAACTGTAAAACCCATCACTAGTAACTAGTGTTCGTTATACGCAACACGAGTGTACACGCAAGACTACACTTGGAACTGATTGTAACCGCTTGTTATCGCGACCAACTAGCGCGTATACATATGATGGTATGCACGTTTGTCATTGCCTTCCACGTGACTGTTAGCGATTATTTAATTAGTTTGTAATAGTTTCTGTCGTCGCCTGGGATCGATCTCAAGACTTCCGTAATGAGAGCCGGGCACTCGAGCAACTAGGCTATCGTGATGATTATCACATTCGGATTTCTGGATTAGTTCGATTTTCTCTTCTACAACTGTACATGTTTAAGGCTGTTGAAAATATCCGAAAGATATCGTACATTATTTGTCCGTCGTTGATTTATTTTGGATTTATGCTAACCCAATAATCTGTTAGGCGACTAACGCAGATACGCTAGTCTTACGAAAACAATCGCCAATACTGTAATACTTCCTGTCAAAAATGTACACCTCGTAGGAGACTTAGAGAACTGCTTATGAGATAATTTCTGCATTAACTTTACTTTTTTAACGCAGATATGTTTACGAATTTTTTTTTACATCCAAGAAACAATACGAATCGCGATAAATAAAACATTTGATAACTAAGAAGATTTCCTAGTACTTTTCTGAATCATTTTTTTACACAAACAGTGCAATGCCTTAGAAACTCTGATTTTTAAAAAATTATAATAGGGATCGCTGATATCGGTATCAGTTTACAAATTGTATATTAAATATTGTGAATGAGATACTCGAGCATTAAATGTGTTGCTCTGAAACACAAAAATACGGAAAATGTAAACCTTTCTGATCAACACTTCATTTTCATTAATCGCGATACTCATGATCAAAAGGGCGGCGGAGCGCTTCACCATTTGAAGGAAACGATCAATGAAGATGAAAAGAAAGCAAAAAAAACAAAAAAAAAAAAAAATTGAAACGAATAAAAATCATTAAATAGCGAAACAGTGTATTAAGAGTCATTGTCTGAGTCTTTCGTTGAACCACACCAGTACCGGAGTCATCGAAATTAAGTCTTTCATTGAAGAATACGCGAAACGTAAAGATTAAATGATATTAAGATGTCTTTTCGGATTAATAATGTCGTCGGGCATCGTTTAATTGCAATCATTCTCGCAGCTGATTAAATCGTTAACTGTGTAGACGAATCCTGATTGAAGTTACACGCAAAACGTTAAATTTAGAATAACAAGCCCTCGATTTCTGCTAGTCGAAATTACACGCTGCTGTTATGTCGAGGACACAAAATTACATAATTCGTCCTTCAATTACTACAAAAATATTGTCGGTTATTCCAGATGTAAAAAATACGTTTCCGCCGAATACGAGTATATGTTTTTTTAAAAAAAATTGACTGATGAGAGTTTTATGTTTTACTTGGAAAATCAAATTTTACTGTGCCGATTAAATCGATATAGTCTCAAACGCATTATAGATAACGACGCTCATTCGCTAATAATGCGCGGGTTTTTAACATAGAAGACGAAGAAGAAGCCCGTAAAACATGTTCTCATGGTATTTGGACGTTTCTTATCAAAGAAGAGGAAGTTCTATTTGATTTTCATAAACTTCTGCTCGGCAATATCCGATTAGGAAATTAATCAGTTCGGTCGCGAACGGGAAATCACCGGAGTTTAAAAATCATTGCAATTCAGCAGAAGTAATTCATTTCGCTGCCAATAAAAACGTAAACAGGATAACCCGTAAAATCTCGTTGTTTACGAATTCCATCCCGCCTAATTATTCCTACGCCGTCCTCTTAATTTCTGACAGTCTCTCTCCCTCAATTGTTGTTTCTTTGATCTCCGATCGTAAACTTCTTCATAAACATTCAACCGATCGCTATCGATGTTCTACGGAGTTTCCTTTTTTATCCCACTGACTCGGACAGCATCCTATTTTGCTCGCAGCTCGACAGCTGCTGTCTTCGGCGGTGGTCGATTTTTTTTATTTTTTTCGGTCTCTCGCGGAAAATCGAAAGACTCGCGATTTGTTCCGGTTCATTGTATAATCGGCTCCTTCTTACAGACGGCAACTGCGAACGTATCCGTTAAAATGCACTCGACAAGCGTGATCGATTTTGTTTTATGCAATGAATTTTTTAGCAGCATCGTGTGCCGATTTTCGTTGCATTGTTTCTCCAATGGTGGTAAATTGTCGTCTTGATATTTCGGTGGAAAATCGACAAACCACACTAAACCGTTCCCGACTGCCACCGTAATCGGAAGAACAGTTGTAAATATTTTCGTTGTTCCATATGCAAAGTGCGACGCGGTCATCACGAGTACATTTCTACGCTCATCTGTATCGAATTTGCTACCGATTTCTTCGCTTTACTATCGATTCTAATCGATTTTTCTGTACGCTCGGGTTTCGCTAAGACACTGCCGAAGATGTTGCTAATTTATTCGACCGGTATTAAGTGAAAAGGGTTTTTCTTTTTTAAATTCCGGATAGAATCGAAAATGTGAAGTTTTACTGATTAAAACTATTCTTCGCTGTCTGCCGGTAGAGTTTTTGGAAATCGGTTATATAGAAAACGTTTACTCTGAAATAATAAACCACTAAAAAACATCCTATCTCGTCGCTTTTTTTTTTTGGTTTTCTTTTTCTTTTGCTAAATGATACTAAGAGAACGCACATACCGGTTAAACAAGTGTTCTGACAAACAAGTCTGTAATCTATAGCGGGTCTAGAAAGATTTAGTATTATATATTTTGTTACTACAACCCGATGCGCGTACTGGTTCATATTTCACCCTATACGTGAAACTCTTAATTCTTTGCTTTAAAATTCTCGATGTTGTAAGTAATTATACGAAATTGCGAGTTCCCAGTTTTACAATGAAAATTTTGTGTACATAATGTACACTTATAAAAATATTCGCTACGTTACATAAAATTGAGACATCTTTTCTAATGGGGGGTGGTCTAAGAATTACGTTGTAATTAATATATGTATATACCAGTATACATAACACATATACACTGATATATGTATATCGCGGTCTCTCAGTGTACGGATACCACTTGATACGAATCTATATATCTCTCTATCGCACTGGTGCCACTTAATACGGATCTCGGCTCTCTAAAATTGATTAAATCGTGATCCTGCTTCGGCACTATTCGATACAGATTCACTTCTAATTTCTGCGCATCCCTAGTTACGAGCTTCACTTGATATAGATTTATCTGAATCCCGACCACGTCTACAGCATTCCGGGCACATGAAAGAAAAATATGATTAAAACGTGCCATTGTAATATAGGGCACGCACGGCGTGAGAGTAATTTTTAAAACACGTTCAAAGGGTAATTATTAAAGTATTAAGAAAAATACATTCTTTACAAATCACTCAGACTAGAAAGATACTCGTGAAAGTTATAACACATGGAACACAACGATACAAATACATAAAGAAACGAATAATTAACGAAACAAATCATATTACACAGAAACCGCCTCATCGAACAGCTTCGCTGTTGCAATACCAAAAAGGCATAGCAACAGTACCCGATGATAGAGGATTAACTGGAAATTGTGACTGATTGCGTGACATCGATCATTGCAACGAACAGAATTAATATAACGGTGTTTTTACTTCTACTCTCTAAAAACATGGGATTTTTACCTTTATCCCCGTATCATTGCTTGATGTACGTTTATCTACATAGGTGCGCGTTCGCTGTGAATGTAGGCAGAAATGCACCTAGGCGCATACACAAAAACACTATACAGCCTCAATCCCGAGATGAGCTGATCAGAGATGATCGTATTATGGGAATTTACGTTTTAGAATAAGCATTCTTGAATGCTAGACCGATGACTTTTAGTGAACAAAGATATCCGAGAGAATTGACAAAAATTAACTTCTCTCTCGAATATCGCCAATAGATAGCACCCGAATCTATGTATATACGTAGTATATATATATATATATAGATACATATATGCATGTATGTAGTCAATAAACGAACAAATTTTAAATATTTGTTCGTTTATTTAATGAATTTAAAAAATAAACTTGGTTACACGACCAAAAACCTTTAAATATTCATGGAATATGAGAAAATATTGCACGAGCTAAAAAGTGAGATATTTTTCTTCTAACTTTCACCGTTGGCATAATGTTAGCTCGATATCTCGTATAATGTCGAACGCATCTTAGAGGTAGAATAAAGTCTTGAATTATCGTTATTTTAATGCTTGCATTTCGATTTATGCATATGTCGGTATTCAGAATTATGTGGATCGAAATTTTGCCTAATAATATGTTTACTCTGCATCGAAGCGATTATTGACGTAACTGTCTACCCCGAAAATCTGAATTACAGGGTATTTCTGGTGCAGCGAAAGACAGAAGAACGGTTTATTCAGAACATGCTAAATATAGCATTTCTCTGTAACGGGTTTGCGGGGATAGCGGTTACGTTAGAAAAGGGTTAATTGCATTATACCGATTTTTTAAAATGTAGCACTAGATAACATTAATGCGAGTGTAGATCGCACTGAGGTACCAAGTTGAGCCCAAAAATAAAACACGCTTTAACCAGAAGGCAGATTTTTTTTAAAAATCGTATTATTAATAGCTGAATTACGAGAAAAGGAATTCTTCATCTTACTGCTTCGGCAAGCAGCGACACAGAACAGGCATGTGGTATAGAGATACAATCTGGATTACACGGTTCGCCGCTAGCATGTATGAACCGTCAGTGTAGCTTAGTGATTATCTTGTCAGCTGACGAGTGCTGAGAGATAATCTCGTTAAGCATGCAGGGCGAAGTCAAACATCGCTGTCCGTAGCACTCGAATTACCAGTAGTTAATGCCTGGTCATCTTCTTTTTTTTTTTTCTTCTATTCGTCGATTCGAAGGAGATGTATTCATTCACAACGGATTATTAGAGGATAGAATGTAGAAATAATAAAGGCGATAAAAGATGTGTAAGATATGGGGCGATACAAACGACAAAATTCCGTTGTCAATGTAATGATAAAAAGGTAAATATACTACTTCATCCGATAGTGTAGACTGTTTGATATAATAAATTACTCGACTCGTTACAGCATCATTTGATTTGTTTAAAAAAAACCGTACACAAACGATGGATAAAACGTCCCGAGTTCGGTATTACAATCAACCAAAAATAATTTTTAACGATTGTTAATTATTGCGTACAAAAAGGTTAGAAGGTAGCAAAAAAAGAAAAAAAATTAAAAGCTACATTAAGCACGTAAACTGTCGTCTTTCAATATATACACATCTCGCGCCTGCAATGATTAGGACGTGCCATTTGTACACTATACGAATTTACGTGTGTATTTGAACAGTATCTCTTTCGGAAAAATATGTTTAATTTTTCAGATTATGGATTAAAATCGATATCATAAAAATCGTCCAACTACTGTAGAAGGAGCTAGATTTACCGAATCGGTTGGAAGCTTTTTTTAAATTCTGTGACACGAGTGTATACTATCGCAGTGTGCAATGCAAACGCGAACACCTTTCAAAAGAAGAGCATTCCGCTGCAATCTAATGCTTTCATAAGTGATAAAAGATAGATATAAAAGCATCCATTTTATGAAATTATCTCTGCTTTCGGTGCATACGATGTGAAATTTTATACTTTTCTATTATCGGGTCTTTCAAGGAAATTGCGCTCATTTGCTAATTTATTTATTAATTTCCCCTTCACGCTATCAAAACGGTATCATAACGAATAAAACAGAACGATTGAAAAGATTAAACTACATAATATGTGGTAAAGAGATAATGGTCGTTAACACATGGGAATTCGGAAAGTAGAATGCTGTTGTAAGAGAAAAGCAAAACTGAAAGGTAATGAAAAAGAGAGAAAAGGAATAGAGTTATAGGTCGTCAACAGCGGTGTGAGGAATGAAAGCAAAAGAGTGAGAAGGGATCATCAGCGGCCAAAGGAAGTTATGCAGACGGGTTTGTGTTCACATTTCTTCGATGAAAACAAACGGATGTATTAAAGAAATTCGAACATCTTTAATGATGAAAGTGATATCTCGAGGCACGTAGCAAAGAAGAGGAATTCGTAGCTCTGTCAGTATAAGCTTCAGCAGCGCCATGTATAAAGATATAGTGAAGGCGCGTTGAGCGAATCGAAAGCTTTGAGAAAAGCAAACAAAGAAACTGTATAAAAACGGAAAGAGGTGGCCCATACGACTCTTCAGAATGATCGATAATTCGGACGAATTTAGACACGCGGCAGCGTATCAAGCCAAGTTCAGGCCGAGAAAAAGGAACTGGCGACGACGCAGCAGCCGTGTGTTATATTACACGAACCATTTTTGGAGCCACTTTTTTAACCCCTTAATAACTTAATATTTAATTAAACATAAACACATGAAATTTCGTTTATTTATTAAAACCCCCCTTAGATTAACTAGAATCCCAAATTTCATAAATACAACTCAATGAGATATTAACGTCTAAAAATCGTCATTTTTATCACTGACTGGCATACAGATCAAAAACCTAACTCACTTCCAGGTGACTTAGAAAGTTGAAGTTTGGCGTCCAGCTGGGTAATTGTGTGTATATAACAAAGGAAAAAATCTCAGAAAACAGTGAATTTTTCATATTTTTTCATGTAATTTCGTTCGTTTACTACTTAATTTATTTTATATCACAGTTATAGTTATAGTTATAAAATTTAAGAAAGGCCGGATATTGACAAGTTTCGCTGCGTTAGAAAAATAACTGGCTGGCTGATCTTTTAACCGTCAACATGTTGTTGTTGTTGTTTAACTTCGTTCCATTTCGTATGTCGCCTCGAAAAACGCTATTTTGCCTCTCGTCATTTCGTATCTTTATCAATCTTTGCATCGCAGCTTATTTCGTAATTCACCCCTTTTAATCGTTTCGGAAGCAGTCGACTTTTAAGACTTTTAATCAATATCGACTATTTCATCTTATTTCGCTAATAAACAATTAATTAATTGATCGGTGGTACACATTGTGTTAAACATCGTTCGAAAAGACATTTTGGTCCTTCGGAACATTAAACGAATAGTGGCGGTAGTTTTAAAGTTAGGGGATGGATGGACTCGATAACTTGACTTTCAAAAAGCGCTCACTTTGTAAGCCTATTTTGAAGAATAAACGATTTGAATTTGAATTTGAATGAATAATAGTAATTTCTTTACAAAAAGTAATTATATCCCATATCAAAATCATTAATTTTAAAAGTGGGAGCTAAGTTCAATATTAAGAATATTCGTGACTTGGCCGAAAAAAGAATTGAGATCTAAATGGGTGCCAAGTTCTGTAAATGATCCTGAAATTTATTTATAGGAACATACAACATTCTAAAATAAATTTAAAAAAAAAACGTTTTCTTACTTTTTCATAGACAAGAATGTTTGCTATTTAAAAATATAAAATCCTTAAATTTGAACAGTCGAATTATTGACGTATAGATAAACGGCGAAAGAAAGAATTCGTTGTCGGTTAGCGAGGTCAATATTTTAGATGCACGTGAAATCATTCGTATTTACGTATAAATTATAATTAACCCCCGGAATGCTTTTGTTGCACGACGAAAAGGTTAGTGTTGCAGAATTGGAAATATTTAACTTTTTTAAATATTTAAAGCGACATTGTATCCAAAGTTAAAAAAGAAAAAATTGCTTTCGCCTATTTTTTGTTATTTTCCATAATGCAAAAAAATCTTTTGAAAAGAATATGGTGAAGTGATGAACCAGGATAGAAGAAGTATCAAGACAGAATAAAATTAGTACCTAGAACTTAAAGGATGAGAAGGAATAAAACTGCAAATGAAAGGGAAAATGGAAGTAAAAAAAAAAAAAAAAAAAGAAAGAGGTCAAAATTGCGATTGTCTGTGACAACCCGTAACTTTTATAACTTTAGCGAGTACCAAAAAAAAAAAAAAATATGAAATAAACAAAAAAAAAATGGCGTTAAAATTTCAAAATTCCACAAGCGCGGTCTCATCTGGGAAGAAAAAAAACATTTATTTTTTATATAGACATTAACTTCAGAAATTTTCAAAATATGATGAAAATTTCGAAAGTTCGAAAAACAACGAGTCTTCTTTTTGGTCCCAAATTGTGACACGCGAAATCATATTTATTTTTTATTTTTTTCTTTCCGCTATTCAACGGCAAAAATAAATTAACTTTTTTTCCGGTACTCTGTCATCTTTGAGAAACGGCGTAGCTTGGTCATTTTGTTAAAAAATAAATACAGCTTTAAATCAGAAAATCAGAAATTGGCTTTTGCTTGCGCTGTTTTCTTTTTTTGTTTTGTAATTTTGCTTATCACGTTTCCGAAATGTGTTTCAATGCAGGCTGCAGCTTTTACAAGATCCGGTGGTACACATTCGAGTTTGGCGAAATTCGTACTGCGCCTTTGCGAGTATCGATGACCCAAAAGGGCGAATTATTTTCATTGAAGCGGGCGTATGTTGGACCGCGATCTGTAGTGTGTCAGAAGTGGACGAGGAATAGTTCTTAAAACTGACTTTAATTATACGCGTTGTCATGTAACGGTTTTATATTGCATAATTACGCTAGTAGCCGTGTAAAACGTGTCTTCGTCGCTAGAACGTTTTGTGTATGGGCGCAAGAGACGAAATAATTTACGCTGGTTGAATCGTTTAATTTCTTCGACGAGTCTGCTGCAATTAAACAGTAATTTTTGTTAAATAGTACAAGTTTATGAGCGCTGGATAACACGTAGTTGTTTCTCTTGCTGTTTTCTTGTTGCAATTGTGTCATTTGGTAAGAACAGTTAACAGACTATTACGACGGAGGAGGAGGCTATATA
The DNA here is from genome assembly GCA_039619475.1 of Icerya purchasi. Lineage (NCBI taxonomy): Eukaryota > Metazoa > Arthropoda > Insecta > Hemiptera > Monophlebidae > Icerya > Icerya purchasi. The sequence continues at coordinate 255,965,220 of CM077116.1, read as the reverse complement.
TTACTCTACACGCTGTTCTCTAGTTTTATTATTATTATTATTATTATTATTATTATTCTTTAATAAAATAATAATAATAATAAAGAAGAAAAACGTGTCATCAATTTTCACACACACAGACACACAGCGACATATTGAAAAACGTTTCAATCGTATGCGAAGCGTATTTTTAAATTTAAACGTTTAATCGTAGCGGTTGGCGTGCGAATGGCCAGGAGAAAGTAACGAACAAAGCGGAAAACTATTATGCAAATAAATATGAAGATAAATTATCGAGGAGACCGCACAATAGCCGCTGAATTTTCCATTCTATTCTGTACTCCGACGAAATCGTCCAATTAAACGCGCGAACGGAAAATATATATGTCGGACTTTAGGGCGGCACCGTAAATAAGAATATAAATAGTTATCGATCGTTCGTTATTTTTCCTATTTAAATTATTGGCCATTTTATCATCGAAGAGCATCTAATGTTTTTGTTTATTTGCTTATTTTTTGTTTTTTATCCGGCTTTCATATTCGACGACAGCTTTAGTAAACCGAAAAATGCGATTACAGAATGATTATAAAAATTATGAATTTTATCATTACGATAGATTCTGATGGTGTGTATGCTCAGAGTGTGATTGAAGCGAAGACGACACAAATGGAAAATGATACGAGAATCATTAGGGATTCAATCGGGTATGGTCGAAGATGAGGAGAAGGCTAGAAACTTTTTCATGACATTGAGTGAGATTTCTTTTGCTACAAAATTGATAAGCATTTCCAAGAGAATTAGCTAGCAGCAAACTGAGCCGATGAATCAAACTGTCTCTTACTGTCGCTACATTTATGGGATAGGGAGAAACAAAAAAAAGGATCAATTTGGATTAAGCGAGAACGAATTATGTTTGAAGGTTTGAATAAAAAGCGTAATAATGTCTACAGTCGGCAGAGGTAGATAAAAGCCAAGGTGCCGAAACCTGGAATTAGAGACAATTAATCTGGTCGATAGGTTAGCATGTAGATGCGGGGCCATATTTAATAAAAGACGATTGTTAGACACCTGATCATCCATAATACGCTTTTCGTGATGATTAGAATTTGAAAAAACTTTAAACTTTATCAGGAAAATATATTAAAATTATTCGTGTAATTACCGACATGTTTAACACGATTGCCCACAATAATGGTACAATGCAAATTAAAAAAACTGGGGTTGAAATCTTACTATTCCCGAAAAGAGGCAAAAAAAAGTAATGAGCGAAATCCCGAGCACAAATAAAAGAACTACAAAGATGGACGAAATCGGACCAAGACAGAAAGCTAAGGTTCAGAAGATCGAGTTTGGAATTTCGAACATTGTTACATATATTTACCAAGCCTGCTGTACTTTTCCGGATTTCGTAATAGAAACCTACGTTCGATTAAAAGATTCGTCGTAGCAAGAGGACGTGGAATATGATTTATCGTAAAGGCACACGCAACTGTTTATAAAACGTGTGCATAAGGAAAATGAGGTGGTCAAAGGGTTAATAAATGAAGAGGATTGCGTCGGGATGAAATAATTTAAAAGGTAGATTACGACACTGAAGTTTTTCAAGAGTTCCTGATTAAAAGGCCGTCAACGAATAGTAAAGAAGAGAATTTTAGCGGAACGGTTAGACTAGGAAGAAGCTGGAAAATTGAGGTAGATCGGAAGAATTTCTTCACCGTTCGTTTTTGTTGGAGAGCTCATGAAGAATAAAGTTTTTCGAAGTGAGAGTACATTGTCGAAAACCCTAGAGATAGCGATGGTGAAAAAAGTTACTATTTATGGACCCCCCCCCCTGCTATGGAAAAAACGAATCGAATCACCTTAAATTACGGTAATTTAGTAAATACCTAAAAATTTCGATCTCCGAAAATCCTGCTAGTAGTGAATCATCGACAGATCGATACGTTCTACTGTCTCGGCATGCGTCAAAATTTCGCAAAGCTCGCACAGACTTATTCGACGATGCGGCCACGTATGCGCTATAAAGTTCACACATCGTTAATGTGTGCTGCTCTGCCAGCGAATGTCGTGATCTTTCGCAATCGTTACGCTGCAACGCCAACGTTCTGTAACGCGGCCTCTACATATCTGGGCGAGATACTCTTCCGAAAGGCCGATTTTCCGCGCGTACTCGATCGAATTCGCCGATGTTCCGCCGTAAAATGAAGTTTTTTAACTGGCGCTAATTACCGATTTCTCCGGATCTGTCTAGAATGCGCGCTATCTTTTATTCTAGCCATCGTTTGTTTGCAACGGTGACGGCATTTCTGTTGGCGAGATGCCGTCTTCCTAAGCACTGAAAGGAGAGTTCATTCAGAGACACCGGGCGAACGCAATCGAAAGAAATTGTAACGGGCACGTGAATAAATTCCGCACGGCACGGGAGGAAATTACGTGTTCATATTCTTTGTTTTCTCCAGCGTGCTAGCCTGGATTCTGTATTTCGTCGTTGGCTAACACAGCAGCATGTGTAATTGTCCGGTTCAATTGTGCGGGCCCGGGCAGAATAATTTCCTGTTTCCTGAATGCTCCAGTAATTGCCGCACCGTCAGTAGTGCCTCTTCTCATTAAATTATCTCTGCGTACACATATTATTCGCCACCCACACGCTTCATTTACTTTGCAACATTCTCTTTATTCTATTACAAAAAAAAAAAAAAAAAACAAAACAAAAAAAAAGCATGAAACCCAGCTCGTCATTACGCGGCAAGTTCATTATACCGAGTTTTCTATAAGTCCAGCAGCTGGACGGTTCGCGATGAGGGTCTCTTATCGGAGTCACCGGTTACGTCGGTGAGAAATAAGACCGGTGAAATTTAGAAACGACTCACGTATCAATTGCGAAGGGATTTTAATAAATTTTCCATGTTAACCGGGTTGTCGCTTGTAGTATAGTTCCTACACCTATTTTCGTTCGGGGTCTTCCTACTGTTCGCTTAAATTTCAAATTCTCTTCCAAGGGTGAGTTTGCTCGTTTAATATCCATTTTCATCATCCGCGTTTTGTTTTTTTTTTTTAGCACGCTTCCGTTCTCAAATTCTGATTTATAAAGACAGATAACTCGCGGGATCAGTTTTTCGACAGTCCGTCAAATTTTCAATCGGTGTAACCCTTTGCCATTTTCCGGCTTATTTTTCTACTTGCCTCGTAGCTTTCATCACACCCCCATATAGACGTAATCTGTTTAATTCGCATTTATTGTATTTCCAATAATCGTCCTTTCTGTAGTCTTCCACTAATTCTTTGTCATCAAAAACCCTTCTTCTTCTTCTTATTTACGCCGTCTCCGACCAAAGTTTGGCGATCAGTAGAGGTCCGCCTTATTATTTTTCTTTCTTTTTTAATTTGACATACCTTTCTTCGGTTTATCATTCATCTTCCTTTTTCCGAATCTTTATCAGTCTACTGGCACATGTATTGCTAGATATTACGCCACAGCGTGTACACGTAGTACATATGAAATATTTGGAACGATGTTTTCCGGAATTTCATTTGACGACACATATCTTTCTCTAGATTTGTAATTATCGCTGGGTTTTTTTTGCTTTCGTCATTGTTTTAATATTGTAATTTTTATAAAATACACTTATGTATATATCGTTTCCTGAAAACAAATCAGTCTTCCGCGGCGTTGCTAATAAAGAGGCACGAATGAAAAGATTAGTAATTAAATAAAATAAAGCGAAAATTTTTATTGAAAATAAATTACTTTTTCGCGAATGACGTTTTATCTTTTGATCCATCGATGACGACACGAATTTTAATCCGTCGAAGTATTCATCATGTATGAAGCTCGAAGAGGCCGTAAGTTTCTTATTATTAACTCGCACCCTTCTGAAAAGAACTTTCTCAGACCACCACTACCATGTTGAAGTAAAATGGAACTATTGCGGAATTAGATTCTTTTCGTAATGCACTCGAAGGGATCTGCATATTTCGGAAAGTTTACATTTCCTTTTCGGCGATGATTGTTACTATATCCGGATGCAGTGGATTAAGCTTATTTTAAGAAAATAACATTGATATTTAAATATATTCGGAATAATGAAAAATGCCGTTGCCGATTACTAATATGTACGCGTCCCTTTCTAGTAGTCGTACGGCATCACATTTATTCATTTAGCCTGTGTATGTGCGGTCATAAACTGGTACTTCGAAACTGGTCGGCATTTTTTACCGAATATTTATTTAAATTACACGTTAAGTTTTGAATTAGAATCGTTATCATGTTCCCCCTTGATAATAATCACATTGTATAATGTTGTTTTTGGTACTTATTTCGGACATGCCACCGTAGAATTTAGAGTTCCGTAGAAAAATTCATTTTATTATTTTTTTTTTCTAATATTAATTTTTTAGCTTCGTGTTTAAATAACAAACTACATCTGTATCGAAAAACAATATAGTTATAAACACCAATACCGCGCATAATAAAGACTGGCATAAAATAATAATGTTCTACGTTTCGCTGTGTCGTCGGCAAGGTGATTCGAAGCTAGCACATCATGAGTAATCGGCGAGACTCCGTTTTGGCTAGGAAGCGATTTCGTTTTAGAAATCGCCTGTAAAACTTTACTTTGGGAAATACTTTATTCGGACTACTTCGTATGTTTAATCAACAAACGCAGTTGATCGTTTCTTGAGACAATCTGCGCCAACTTCCTGACGGCAGCTGTGAGCTAAAAACGGGAAAGGCTAAGTGTCACACTAGAGAAGCGGTCAAATTTCACTCCTGATTTACCGAAATAGGAAAAACTGACTGACTCTAACTTCGAAAAAGCCTTCGGTGCCTTTTTTACTCAATGATTCGAGCGCATTTCCATTAGCATCGATCCTGATGACCCGATCACCTCTCGTCGACATCTTCCCTCACATAGTCAACGTTTCTTTTATGTATTAAATTTATTATTTTTAACAATATTCTGCAAAGTATATAACATTCATTAAAAATTGCGAGCTGTTATTCTGTAAGTTCACAAATATTGCAAACGTTAAATAAAAACGTTATTATTATTATTATTATTTTTTTTTAATCTACTTTTTGGTATTATTAAAAAGATTAATCTTTTCTGCTTGTATTTCTCTGTTTTTTTTTTTTTTTTTCTTCTAAATATGTGAAATTGGAGGGATGAAAAAAAAACACTCTCATCCTATAGCTGCTATCGCACCGAATCAATATACGTGTACGAAAAATAGTTAGCACATACAAATGAAGTATTGTAAAAATGAAAAATAAAAAAATCTTCAATTTTATCGTTAAATGATTTCAATTGCGAGATTTGGTTTAGAGACAGGCATAAAAGCATAATTACCCCGGAAAAATGATTTCAAATGGAAATCATAAGTAATGTGGATGTGGTGGAACGTCGGAACATATGGTTGTAGCAGTATAGTAAATATTTTGATAGCAACCGTAAATTGAATATATTCGAAATATAATTAAAACATCCTACACGCTTTCTTCAGTGCCACTTAAATAATAAATGCAGACGGAGAACCCAGCTTATAATCTAGAGTTAATATAACGTGACGAGTTAAATAATAAAACAATAAACGAAATGGAAAAGAAACAACATAGAAAGAAGCTGGTAAAGTGAAGTAAATACCCTTGATAAGGTTAAGCCTAATGGATCTAATGAGAATAATATTAGGGCCAGTTCCTTTTTCCCAGCCGCCTTTATTTTCCTAAACTTCACTGGTACGCAATTCCATTTTAAAATTAGGTATAAACCTGAGAACGACTTGGATCCAAAACCAGGAAAATATGACCGCTGGTTTGGTAGCCAAGCGCCTTAACCACTAGTCTAGCGCGCTAAATGAAATGGAAAAGAAAAACAATATAGAAAAAAGCTGGTAAATAACGAAAAAGGAAATTTAAAAAAAACATTTATTTATTGAAAATTCCGACAATAGAATAAAAAAAAAAAACAAACTTTCTGTCTTTCATAAAAGTAAGTCGAATTATTTCACTCGCAAGCACCAATTTACAGACGCGCATCGATAGCGGAGTTAAATAAAAACGTCTAAGGTTCTTTTCCTGAATTTTCAGTCGATCGGTCGGACCAATCAGCGGTATAGTAATTTTATGATGTCGGTTTCGTAAAGCAACGTGCACACAAACGATTCTGTAACACCTTTGACCACTTTATGTTTTCTCTGTTCCATATCATTCGAAAATACGGGGGCTTAAAAATGCTGGTGAAATTACAAAAAAAAAAAAAAAAACAAAAAAAAACGAAAAGCCCGAGATGTTTGCAGGGAGGTGAACACTGAATTACCGAACAGATCAGTTGGTTGGAAAAGGTTATGAATGAGAACACGTCCAGACGGCGGAAGGGTAAAGAGGAAAGAGTGTTTTACCGAGAATTGGAAGTTACCGCGTTTGTAGAAAGAATGAAGCTAGGTCGATAGAGAAGGAACGATGATGAGTGAGCCTAATGACAGCGATGACGCGATGTGTAAGAGCTTCCGCTGAACCGTCTGAATTAAAGGGGTTAAACACAACGATGATGTTAAATTGTTATAATAGGCCGTTCGTCTGCATTTAAATTTGTCTTTATTATTTATACGATGATTTTTCTCGATGTTTCGCGCAAACTGCAATTATCGAAAGTTCTGCGACTAATCGACTGAGCTGCCGCCATGTTAAATCGAGTTTTCGTGTCTGCGCAGCTACTTTCATTATTAGCTGCAGAAATTTCACTCTCGATACATCGTTTCTTCGATTATTATTTCTGCTCAGCGCGCTGCCGACGCATCGTTTCCTCCATTATTATTTCGTTTATTAACGGAAGATTCGATTTTAATCGAATTGTTGCGATCGCATCTATCCGACAGAATATTATGAAAAGTCGCTTATTTACATTGCAGCAACAGCAAGCGCTAATGGAACAAGTGTTATTATGCCGATGTTGTTTACGATGCGTGCAGCAAGTATAATAAATTAAAATATTATATGTGGGTGAGGAGTTAATGGGGCGGCTCTGTGCTACACCATCTGTTCTAGCGTTGTTTGCATTTATAATTTCATTTCAATACGTTTAACACACATTATTATTTCAGAAGGTCAAAACAAAATACAACCCCCCCCCCCTAACAGTTGATTGAAAAAACGACGCTGGTTTTCGTCAGCTAGTCCGTTATTTTGGCAGAATAGTTTTTTTTCTACCCGTGAAATACACACGCTCACTATGAAATTCAAATGATTTCACTAATTCTTTGTTCTTCACGCCGTGGAATAGATTAGATCAATTTTACTGCACTGCAGGATAAGCAGCGGTAGTAACGTGTTGCGGCCTGCATTGATTAATCTCATTCGCGGGTTTAGTAGTAAAATCTGAAGATGCTTATCTGACATATTTACATTGCGCACGAGGAGCTATAATACCGGTGTATACAAATGGGATAATAATATATTGTGTGTCTGTAGATACATGTTACTGGAATTTTACTGTAAAAAAAATGTTAGAAATTTTAAAATGATGTTAATAGAGATTTTTTAAGAATTGTAATAGCCGTTTCTCTGCTACGCTTGTAGCTGGTACAACGCTGAGCAGGAAATCCGTTTAACACAATATTATGGCACATTGTTCGTTCCGAATATTTTCGGCAAATCGCCACGTTGCTAATTTGTCGGGACGATGATTTTGTAACTTTTATGAATGAATCGCAAATATTATACGCTGGGCTATATCGGGGTTTGAATTAATACGCTCCAGTAGTATACATTGCCGATGTGTAACTAACCCCGTTTGTTCAGTCAACAGACTTCTTCGGACTGTAAAAGAATACTGCCGGAAATATTTTCGATTTAAGACGAACGGCTAGGAAATGCTAACAAATCCTTTTTTTTTTTTTAATCGCTCATGACCAATAGTAAACAAAACATACCATGAAAATGATCTCCTTTCGGAAAATTCTTTTCAGGAACTTCTACTAAAGGGATCGTTTAATCACTCCCCTGTGTCATTAAATTGCGATATGTCGGTCGATTTCGATTACCATTTAGATACACTTTAGCAACATAAATAATACGTTCGTCTGTCGAAATTTGACGAATTAAATCGATATTTAAGAAAAAAGTTATTAAAGCAATCGGATTGTACAATTTTATTTTGTAACGACAAAAATTGTTTTAGTTTTTTGCCACAGATAGTGTGATTGCCTTCTCAGTTACATTAAAAATATCCAAAGTGAAATCAAAATTTACCGATAAAAACTATTGGTAATATTGTTGTTTCCGTTTTAGCCAATTTGCGCCATTTTTGTTGACTTCAAAAAGTACTGTCAAAGTTAACTTCGGTAATATAACGAACGCCCTCTTTTCATTTTCACATTTACCGCACATGAGATTCCCCCCCCCCCCCCCACACACACACACACACACACATACTTCCTTATTGCGATGATGACCGATCCTTATTCCACTAATTTTATGTGTAGTCTTATACTGGATTTTTCCAACAGGTAGTATTATTATATTACCATTCTGCGCACATTCTATATTCCTGCTGTATATATCTTTCGAAATTCAATTTGATTTGCTAGCATTTCCTAATCTAGTTAATAAATAAGCAATTTCCGTGAAGGTCAGAATGACCATCCGCGTTGTTTTTAATTTCAACTTTTGTAATGTACCCCTTCTTGCAATTCCATACTTCAGTTTGATTATTACTGCCGATGAATTTGACACGCTAGAAGAAAGAATCTTTTTATTTCCAGCCTGGAAATGTGCCGAGATCGTGTAAATAGTGTAGTTCCGTCGTAAGTGCACTTCGCCTGATTTACTCCCCGCATGCTCCGCATCCATATGTTTGCTCATTTTACGTAACTATTATCGGGTAAATTTTAATCGCCGTTAAAAGTATGTAGACGCGATAAAGACCCCCCCCCCCCCGCGTTGCATTGTTACACCGGATTACACCCGTAAGAACGCACATTAGTTGATCCGGTTGCAGTCTGTGCCATACGGCTCCCGGTAAAAAGTAATCAGGGAAGGATGCATTGCTCTGATCGTTCACTGAAACCGTCTATCCACCGAAGAAATAATTCTCCCGTCCTGATCGGGTATTCTATTTTAACTGTTGACGTCAAATAGCGTTTAGTCGATTCCGATCACGTATGGCTGTCACACAGGCCGGATGATAGCAGTTCGAGTGCTTCGTCTGATGTGCAATTTTGTGCGAATCGTGAATCAGTTTTCCGGACATATTACATATATTGTCGCTGAACCTCGCCGAATGAAATTCCGGCCTTTATTCCGCGTTGCTTAGTCGCTCTGCTGCTGTTGGCTTTTTTCCAAGAATAAAATTCGCATTTTTCAATAAAGGAAATGATGCTCTCACTAAACCCGTTACGCGTTCTCTTCTCACTTCTCGACTAGCCCGTAATATTATACTAAATTACACTTGCTCATGGTGTAGAATATGTAATGTTTTTTTCTGGGCGCCCTTTAATATACATAAGGAAATTATTTAAAAATATATATTTTCATATAATTTCGATGTATATATTATTCAGCAACCGCGAATTCGAAAATTATACATGTATAAACTATTTTAATAATTCGCAGTTTCAGAATTACTATTAACGTGCACAGTGTGGGTGATCACCGTCCAGAATGCATGTTGACCCCGTGATTTTGCGCTATCTACTCCGACATCGTAATGATTATCTCCGATTATTTAGGGCGATGATAATTCACCGATCGTTACTTTCATTTTATCCGGTTGCCTGGCATGCTCATTTATTCGTCTTATTTCTTCGATTGCGCCATCGATTTTTTTTTACGATCGCACTAATACATAATTATAATAGGGAAAATTATAGAGAATCCGGGTTTCGCGTCGTTTTATCATTACACGAAGACTTTTAACGAGCTTTTTAATTTCTTTCCGGCGAAAATTTAGCCGGCACACTGACGTTCTATAATTTTTTTTTCCTTTCACGTACGGCGTAATTTTTAACACGTATCGGTTTTCGAAACATTTCCAAATACCGACTAATACTTAGTCTTGATGTCGTTAAATCTTTCCTTTTTTGCTAATAATTTGCACCGAAAAAGAAGAAAAGATGGCCTCATTAAATTACAGTTCATTTAAAGAGGTCACAAAATCGAATCGCGCAGTTCGAAAGTGATTAACTGATTTTGGAACTGTTTTGACCTGCCGTTATAGTGCGCGGATGAATAAGTTTCTTCCTTGAATAGTTATCGGAATGGCGCCCAACTGGTCGTTTCAAACGGCACGCTAAATTCAGATGCACCGTTTCGTTAGATATTAAAACCGCGCGATATACGCGAAAAAGCGAAGGAAAAGAAAAGGCTGTTTAAATAGGCTGTAGAAATAAAAGATGAACTTTTAAAATCCAATCTTAAAGTTTAGAATTGAAAGACTTCAGAAAACTGAAGTTTAATACGAGTTCAAAATTACTTTTGGCTTCATTCGTTTATCAGCCTTCGTCACAACTATTATTTACTCGAACAAAGGCACATTATTATACTTTTGCTGCTTTCAACGGTGTCGTATTTTTTAAACTGCCGCGAGAATTCTAACAATCATTAATCTCAATCGAACTATCGATGTTTCCCTACTTTAATCGAACCAGCTTTCATTTTCTCCCCTTATTATTATCGGCATAGGTGTTTAAATCGGAAATGTTCGTTTGAATTTTTCGCTTTTTTCTTAATTAATTAGTAGTTAAACGTTGTTACACCACCAGAGTATGTGTCGTTTGTTACTACGAAACATGTCGGTGTTATAATATTTTGATATTTTCACGTTTATAAATAATAATTTTCGATGTTATATAATAACAATAATGATGTCGATGTTCGAAAAGAACATTTAGAAGAACGATAAACACGCGGCTCACGCGTTACCGAAAAATGGAGGCTTTCAGTTGTTGAAGAATTTTCATTAATTATCCGTTAAAGGAGAATTAAACTTACAACGCATAATAAAACATTCTGCAGTAGTAATAAACTCTCAAATTTATACAACTTTCTCGTAAGCATTGTATATGTAAATATGTCACGCTTATTAATCTCCATATATATATATATATATATATATATATATATATAACCACGACTATACCGTGTTAAAATAATATAATGCGCTACATAAAAATAAGCTGAAATGTGCATACATTTCGAATATATCTATAGTTTTCATATGGACATTTAATTATTTCTTACGATAAAAGAGTACGGTGATAAAACAGGCCCGACAAAAATTTATTTGTTTCCCGAATTCTTTGTGCCCTTGCTTTGAACTGTCTGGTGCATGTTTTTTATTATTTTTTTTTTTTAATGGTGTCCCGAAACGGAGAAAAAGAAGGAAAGAAGACTTAAATCTTTACTCGATCAAAAATAGCCGACAGAAAAAATTAAGATGTTTGGATAACACAAGAACGAAGGGTGAACGAGAATGACATTGTATGGAGTGGAAGTATTGTTTGATAAAAGAGAGAAGTATAAAGAAGTTTGTTCAGTTGAAAGTGGCGAACAAAAAGTGGACGTTGGAAGGGTGCAATAGACAAAAAGAAGAATCTGGCGCATTCGTCGATTTGGAAACAAAAAAATCTAGACTAATTTTGAATAATACTGATTTATTTAAATTATAAAAGTACTTATTAGACAGCTAAACGGCCACATGAACAGAGAAAATGCTATTTATGAAGCATTAAAATATGTACAAAAACTTTTTTCGTTTTTGGGGGGTGGGGCGCGTCAGCAAAGGACATTCACCCGGCAAGAATAAGAAGGGAGAGGATCAATTAAATACTGATTCGATTAGAAATAGCCAGAATAATAAAAAAAAGGGACCGAACGCTGGGATAATAGACTGGGCAGGAAGAGACACAGTATATGTTTTAGGCGGAAATCCAAGGGATAAAAAATTGGAATGAAAATAGCACGCTCAAACGAGAAGGACATTCGAAGAAGATATGGTAGGTCAAAGACAGCTCTACATGATTCAGATGAAGATGACAGTTGCGAAAGGGAGTTAAATGAAAACAAAAAAAAAGCGAAGAACGTAACCGAGTATGATTATAGGCGCAAACAAATAATAGAGAATACAACGGAAATTTGCGTAGAATAGGAGAAAGTAATAAAACCAAGGATGGGTAGGAAGATTCGACTAGATGGACCGATAGAAGGGATGATTGTTAGAGAAGGAAGGAGCATAAATGCCCGACCAGAATCTAGTGTGAAATTTTAACCATAAGGGTAGCAGGTTGGAAACGGGCATTTTATTGAAATAGAGGCAGAAGGATGAAGCAGCTTTAGCTGAGGAATCCGCCATCTCCATTACCCTCAATGCCCACATGATTAAGGGCCCAGAGCAAATCAACGTGGATCGAATGGAGAGATCGGGAAGATTGTAGATAAGAGATGGAATACGAAGAGCGACAAAATCGCAGAAGTGAATGGGAAAGGCAGAGGAAACAGCTTGCAGCGCACTCATGGAGTCGGAGACAAACAAACAGTTGGAAAAGGAGCGATGTGAAGATATGCAGACAATGGAACGTAAAATGGCGATAAGTTCAACGGTATTTTAGAGTTATAACAAATTTCATTTCTGTAAATTAGTTTCATATAATTATCACGTCAGGAACGAGAAATATATTAATTTACTGCACGAATGAAAACCAACGCGTTTTTACATGCTAAGTATATTTGTTAATTATGCACGCAATCCGTCGTTTAGAATGGCAAAAACAATCAGTTCAGAATTGGAATGTATTAATGTCATCAATTACTACTCGGAACTCATGTTGATTCATCTTAATAATCGGAAGAATTAAGGTGACCGAATTGAAACTGTTTTTATCGTCTAACCTTTTTTTCGATTTTCGTTCACGTTTATAATGAAAGCTATATCGGTAGGAATCTGCTGCTGCTTGGAAAGTAACATGATAATACACAATAGAACGCTCCGGGACTCCTCCAGCTTTCTTTTTAATTTCTCACCTGTTTCTAAACCTCAGCGTTGTATAATTTAATTTGTATTTCGAATGCATTCGTACAAATGTACGACGTAACTTTTTTACTTACATACATATGTATGTATGCGCGTATTTTATTTTCGTTTTGGATGACTAATAGCGCGTGCAATTTATGTAGGCGATGTACGTTTGTGGTTTTTACCTAACTAGATATGAGGTACCTGCACATACAGGGAGATATGTATGAATGAACGTTGTGACGTAATGCGTATCAATTTTGTACGTAATTGTGTTTTATCGTACACATACGTGTAAGCTGTATGTACAGTACGTCTTTGAGTTAGATACAGACGCACATATTGCCCAATAAACAAACGGTGGTGAGCAATGTATGTTACAATAATCAGTGATGTTGATGCGGGCAAATAAAATGCAGCGCACTGGCTTACAAAAAGACGAAATGGTTAATAATTTTTATGAGACACACACATCTGCATTGACAGCGTGGTGCCGACCGCCGAAACTATAGTTTCCCGGTGTGAGTGTGTACGTGTGCCCCGCGCTGCCCGTTTCAAAGTTGGACAGAAAGCATAAATAATAAATAATGACGAACCGCAATAAAGCGACGGAAATCGTTTATTAGCGGTTTGTTTAGTTCAGTTTTAACGTTAAAGAGAGTGGTTGGTAGGTCCCTTGGTCTTCTTATGTTTCTTATCATTCCGAACAATTACCTTTTTAAGATCATTGTCACCGCAGAGTGTTATTCACACACACACACACACACACACACGCTGTGTCGGCCAGAATGGAAAATACACTTGCCTCCGTTACCGCATAGCATGGCCTCACGAATGTCTAGGGCAAGTTATTTAATTAACGCGCGCCATGATTAGGTTATTGCACGACGATGAATCGGATTGAAGTGAATAAAATATCATCATCGAGAGTGAATTGTAACGGAAAAGTCGTCAGAGATCGCGAAAATCGAAAATCTCCTTTGTTTTTGACAAAACGACGCTGCCCAATGAGAATTCGCCAAAATAAATGTTTTTCCTCTGTATAGCGAATTTATAACGAGCGCAATGTTTTGAGAAAAAAAACACCTATCTCAGTGATTTCACGATGTCGTTAAGACGCATTAAAAGATTGCCTAAAAATCGATTATCTCGTTGGGTTCATTTTTTAACTTAAAAAAAAAAAAAAAAAACAAAAAAAAAACTAGAAAACCCTTCTCCTGGACATTGTTCGCTTACTTCCGTAGTCGTCTTATCAGATGATAGAGTTTCTGTAAAAAAAAAAAAATAAAAACAAAAAAAACAAAACAAAATTAGTTCCTTTTATACGTATAATAATATGGCCTAAACGATTCAGGACAACTAATTATATCATACAATGGGGAAAATAAAAATAGAAAAAAAACAACATAATAATGCTGCAGTACGGTCGTGTGATTCCCAAGAATAGGTCAATTGATTTCGGTTTAATGAATAGTTCGGTCATCGCAAACGGAACAGTTTGCCGTTAAAATTAATAAATGTATTTAACGCGAAACTCCAATTCGGGCTTCAGAAAATCGTTATCGCGCTGCGTATTTACATTTACTCGATTCGGTCATGAGGACGACAACGTGAGAAGAAGAAAAAACTCTCCCGTGGACGGACTATTATTTGCCGATTTCGAAGCTGACGATGCCGTAGGCGCAACGGAGAAACGTGCTCGAAACGGTGTGTGTGTGTGTGTGTGTGTGTGCACAGTTTGTCCACTGCGACAGAATCGTCGGAAAACACAATACCGACGATGTCGTGAAAGTAAAACTGAAGTGTCGAGTGCCTGGTCAGTAAATGGTGGTGCGACGGCCTAATCGCAGATGCCGGGACCGCAGGAAGTAATTACAGAGCCGACGTAGAAGAACAGGAAAATCGAGTGTCGTTGAGAGCGATGCTGCGAGAAAGAGAGAAGTACCAAAGCAGAGAAGAGAGGAATTAGCCGATTAGACGAACGCACTCGAAGTGAAATTCACGCAACGAACGAAAACGACTTATTGGCGCACGCAGGTGACCGCCAATATATCGGACAGGAATGGCCCTCCGACTAATCTGTCGGATATTTATAAAGATAACACAATTCCGTCACTCTGTAAGTGGTTCTGCGCTTTATACGAATCTCTATTGAATTCATCGCAAAGCCAAAGTCGTCAAGTATCAAACTTATCGATGTTTTCTTTACTAGGCCGCTCGAGTGCGATATTTTCATTATTAACCGTTTGGCGTCGACACTTATTTACTCTTTTTTCTCCGTTTCCGGACGAAGCGAACATTAGACCAAAAACATAAAATCAAATGGCCTCATTAACAATATAATAGCGCACAGTCAACTAAATGCCGAAAGCATAAAAAGAATTTGAGACATTAATAATAAATCGTGTGTCGTGTACGTTTAGATTCACAAATTCAACTGTGCACAATATCTTACTGATTTATTTAAAAGTACTAACGGTAAAACATAATAGTACGTTTTTAATATAAATGAATTAATAATAATACAAAAGATCAAATCCACTACTATATACAAAATAACTTGTTTTCTATATGTAAAAAGCTATTGAACATATATGTGTGTTTGTGTGTGTGTATAGGACAGACACGTCGTACCCTCTTAATGCACATTTATCATCAGTTCAGCATAAATTTACAATATTAACCTAAACGTGACTGATATAAATTACATGATTAGGATTTGCGGAAATAAGATGGTTCAGAAATATGCAATAGCTCAGCAACGGTGTTTGATTTCTATAGACTTGAAACATAAATCGCGATGAATATTTTCTTTAAGATAATCGTTTACCCTAGATGGTAAAAAAAAAAAAAAAAAATCCGTCAGGAATATATAATATGAAACGTAAAACAACCTAAAAAATCGCCTCCTTAAAAAATTTCGTAATTCAACCCCCGCCCCCCCACAGATAACCGTTTAAAAATTAAATTCAAAATCTCTTATAGCCTCCATCACATACAGTCTTATTTTATAATACTTTCCGATTCTACGTGTCATACCTGATTTTTTCTAAAGCCAATTCAGGAAATTCTTAACCGTTTGCAATCCGAACAAGTTCTTCCTGGTTCTAATCAGGTCTGCTCTTGAACAACGTTCATCACGTTGCATCGACGAAAATCATTATACTACAGTTCCCCCTGTTAAAAGCTCGCTTGTTTCCCGTTTACTTACTCTTTCTTCGAATCATTTAACGTATGTCTTTGTTCTCTAAGAACGGCAATAAGCCTCACAGAGTGGCGTCTGAATGGTGAAAAAGTTGTTGCCGTGCATTACAACTTTCAAAACTTTTTACCTTATCCGTGGAAACGGTACGACGCTGTTTTTTTTTTTGCATTGTTCAGAATACAACTTCTATAGAGTATCCAGTTTTCATTTTCTTTTTGCTGCATCCCCTCCGTGTGGCGTTGTATTTTTCTGCGATAGTTAATTATGCTGCATAATGATAACACTGCACACGACGTTGCGTATCTACCTAAATATGGGCGTACCTATGCCGCGTAACCCGTTATAATTATTCATCCGCTGCATCTCCGTGCGAACTTTGTGCCGGGTTATTTTGAATGGGGAAAAAGGCTAATTCGATGACGCGAGGTCAATACATAATTTGCCGTAGAAGAAAACGAAAAAAGAAAAGAAGGTAATTGGGTCAACGAAGATTTTCGTCACATCGGAAGTGGCGTGCGAATAATCTGATGACTTGCAGCGCGACAGATTTGACAAGTTTTGTCTACTAGTCACTGAAACAATAGCAGATATTCCGAGGAGGTTTTCTATTATCCTAATCTTCTACGGAACTAGTGCCATAGATCATCAGAGCGCGGTGCTATTAGAAAGCGTGAAAACACGTGCCGCCAACCGACGTATCACAGGCCTGATAGCTTCGCTACGTTCGCGCCGAGGTGCGATCCATTTACGTAGCCGAGATCATCGAAAGATGTTTTCGATGAAAGTATCGCGACACGCAGTTCAGACAACACACCGGTTTTTTTTTTTGGCGCTAAATATTGTTGCGCGGGTGTTTTAATGTCTTAAAAAAGAAAAAAAGTACTCGTTCAAATGTTTCGTGTTTTTAATCCAGGAAAAAAAAAAAAAAGGAACGATCATATTAAAATCTGATTGGATTGTAAATGCAGATAAAATTCGGCCGGAAAAAAATTTTTTTACCCTACGCGTTAAAGATTGAGTATTTCTTTCAGATAGCGTGAAAGTAGAAATTGCTTTTAGCTCTCGTCTCTCATTTGATACATATATACATATATATGTGGCGCCTGGTGACCGAGCCTTGCTTGGATTTATTTCGAATTTGTGCACATATTTCAATTTCGAATGTGCGTTTTAATTCGCTTAATTCTTAAATCGTCACGGAAATATCGTAAATAAATTTATTTCGCCGCGAAAATTCTGATTTAACACACGGTAAATAAGCGAATCGTTCTTTATTCACCCTGTTAAACTGGAAATAGAAAAATCCAATAAGCCGGAAATAATATGACAAATCATTCGAGACCCGAAAGGCTCCTAATTCGTGAATTGCATCGAAATTGTTATTAGAGCCATTTCCGAGAACCGAAATAGCTAGATAGTTGTTTGTTTTTTTTTTTGTTTTTTTTTTTTTTTCGGTCGATGTATTTTTTTGATCAGATTATGGAAAAACTATAAAACCCCGAAAATTATTAAAGGACCCAAATTTTGTAAAAATTAAATTTTAAGAAAGTAATTTTTAAAACATTCTTTAGACTGTCCTATAATAGCTATGGGAGATTGATTTCTTTTTAATTAGCGTATTTACAAAAGTCTAAAAATCTTGTGAAAAAATATACATCCAAAGTGGTAAGACCAGAAACCTAACCCCAACAATACGGCGCCCATTAATATCTAATATATAAAACGAAATAAAAATAAAAACACGATAATGTTAAGAAACATTATATCTACATCTTCATACTCAGCTTCTGAACGTCGTCTGTCTACTACCTCTATTCGTACATTACAGGTTGTACGTACATTGTGAACCTTAACTTCACAATCATCCCCGACGACGCCCTGTCAAAGGTATGGGACTTACATTACATCTTTTTACTTTTAGACATAATTCTCTAGGCAGAGTTGTTATATGAAATGTTAGTGTACACATGCAAGACTACGCTTGCAACTGATATTGTGATTGTTTGATTTACCGATATACAAGTGCAGTCCCGCGTTGTGACTGCTGTGTACTAACTAGCGCACGGATATTATGGTATATGTACGTGGTGATTTGTCACATTGCCTTTCACGTGACTATTGGCGAGTATTTAATTTAATTTTTCGTAATAATTTCTGTCGTCTTTCGGGATGGAACCCGAGACTTCTCTGTAACGGCAGCTAAGTGCTCTAGCAACTAATTGCTGGGGAAAAAGTTCAAAGCCCGTAGCAAGTGGATGATGTTGATTTTTTTTTTTTTTAAAATACGGATACAAAAACGACCTAAATTGTAAAATTTGTGAGTACAAATTTTGAAATGATTGGTCGCCGGTAATTTAAAATATTATCGCTTAAGTTCTACGAAAGAAAACGAATAGGAAACTATTGCAACATAAATTTAATGAAATAAATATTGTCAATATGAAGAGGGATCGAAAAAGATTTCTAGAAAAGTTGCGATTAGAGTCACAATTTGTGCAGCAGTTGTTGCGTGAAATTTTGTAGTAAGCGAAATTAAAGAAATTATTCGGCAAACAATTTATTTATATATTAATCGAAAATAATATTTCAGCGTCCGGAGAATATATGGAAAGGGTGCAAATCACGATTTCGACTAGAACAATGGGTAAATTGAAAATTAAAGGGAAAAAAAGGAGGCCGCGCCGAAATTCACATTGGCACGGCTCTTGGAAATTTTTATCTGTAATGAAAGTATGTAAGAATTATTAACGCGTTCGTCGCAGATGAGACGACTGATCGAATCAGTGATGGTTGGTTGGGGAAAAATGAAAGATTTTTTTCCGTAAATTAATTGCTTACGATCTATGCGGGACTGCACTAAGATTATTACAGCGCATGGATCAGAGTGAGCTGACCAGCCGCTCTTAACACATCCTGCAGCTATCATTGGACAATGTAAGGGGGAAGATGATAAATGAATGTGGAGACAGTAGAGTCCTATGGTTGCTTAGACCGGTAAATTACGCAAACAGCGACAGAAAAAAAGGCCTTAGTTATATGAGATGCTAGTGTGGATCCTTAATGTCCGGTAAATGTGTAGAAAATGTGGAGTTGTTTAAAGTTCAGAGAAAGGAGACGAGTTTTTATTGAACCTATTTTGGCCAGCGGTTGCTTTAGTCTGATAAAAAAAAAAAAAAAAATCTTGACCAAAAAATGAAATTGAGAGTTATCTCACGAAATGACGGATGTTCCAAAAAACAGTAAAAAATCGTTAGCTCAGCAACAACCCGGGTTCCCAATATTTACAAAATCCTGGCAATCAGTTCTGAGAGAAGAAAATTATGAAAGAACATACACACAAGAGGGACATCTTTACACGCGATGGACACCTGCCAATAAATCCTTACGAGTTATACAACGAACGAATTCGATTACCAACGACCCCCTTTTCCATTTCTTAATACCGCCCGCTGATCAGACGAAATATCTCGCAGCAGGCGACATTCTCAGAGTTGTTCGGACGTCGAATCAACCTACCGCCTGCAACGATAATATAGGAATATCGAACTAATCTGAAAAAAAAAAACCGAAGAAGCTTGTGATCGAAAACGCGAGTGAATCTCTTAGGGTTCGCGAACGAAGAGACAAATGATACGGTCACAGGGTGGATAACTTCTGCACCGCTTAAAAATGAACGCGTTACAGGGTGTATGCAAATGCAGTGTAGCTCGTTTTCGATTTCACCTGAGCCACGGCCGAAACCGGAAACAGCGTCAAGCGTTATCGCTACGATTAAATAAAACGTGAGCGTGTCTGCTGTTTAACGCGATATTTCCCGTTCGGTCGGAGAACTGTACAGACCTGCCGCGGTCGCAGTAGCAGTCTATTCGAGTCGCGTTATTTCCGTAATCTAAAATTAATTGGAAGACTAATTTATTTTTAGAAGATTTGCGCTGCGTTCCACAATTCGGCGTTTGAAATAGTACATTTTCGTTCGATTTTTTTTCTGCAAGCGCAACAACTCGTGACTCGGTCGCGGGAAGAAACTCGCGCTGAAGTGAGAAAAACGGAAAGTAATTAAACGCCGCGCCGAGTAGCGTACTTACAGCGAGTAGGAAACTCAGCAGCGATGATGGTCGGAGCGATGATGGTTCTTGCTAAATCATGCTGTCTTTTGTTTGTTAAGAGAACAGCTGTCAGTAATCAAGAGAGAACCGGTTCGACATGCTGGCCGTCTCGTTGTTCGCTTCCCAATTTTTACCGGCTAAGGCACCTGTTCTTATTTTCGTACGGCCGAGAACGAATGCGCGTACACAATTCGATTCAAACGTTCAACTCGAACAACTGAACTAAACCGGGGGCCCTACACTGTGAGCGCTAGTTCAATGAGTTGCTTATCGAATCAAATCACGCTTCGTCGCTTTTTTCCTCCAACTAAACGCGACGGTTTGTTTCCATCGTTGTACTCATCCCTCCTCTGTATAATACTGTATTTTTAAAAAATTCAATATTTCCGTCGTTCGATATTTTTAATTCGTCATTTTCCATTCCGGTTGAACGAAAAAAGTCGATTTTTTTCATTGTAATTTTTTCTTTTCCGTAACGGACAACGACGTTAAATGAAACGACCTCCAACGCGTTCTATTGGTTCTAGTTCAATAGCGTTACCGTGATCGGCGCACTGCGGCACCCGGCACAGGGTCGTTGATGTGTCTGCGAAGGGAAGCGTGTGTGTTTTTAGCTTCTTCATGACACGAGTAAAAAGTCCACCGTCGTGAATATTAATTGCGAATGAGACTACTCGCGGTTTTTTGAACTTGAATCGATTATAAGGCAATAGAGAAAATCGCGTGGGTGACGGTAAAAAATAAAAATTTGAAAAAAGAAAAAAGCTCGCACAAGGTAACGAAAGTTTTTCGTCATCGAAAAGTGTTCTGAGGCTTAGTGTGTGTTGGGTTGTGATGGATCGATAGAACTGGCTACCGCTTTAGCTTTTATATTTCCTTTCACACGCACCTCTATTAGCAATGCTAGAGCGACCTTTGTAAAAGGTTAAAAACTACAGTGAGCTGACTTACACATACACGTATATATTGCATGCTGTCACCGTTATAATATTAAGGTTCCGCTGTATTTTCCATTTTTTTTTACCTTCAAATTGCCAATTTTGTTTATATTCGCGGTTTACTTCTTTCAAATTTCCTATCAGTATCACCTGAGATTCATTTTTTTTGTCTTTTTTAATGTACATTGCAAAAAAATGGTTCAGCAAATTAACTAGATAAATTAGTTTAATTAAAGCGTCGTATTATTCTTTATTTAGTACGAAAAATTGCTCCTATCATAATGCTATTGTGCAAATTCCACAATTTTTGTCCGTAGTTTTTCCTTTTTCCTCTGCTTTTTATTCAACTTGCAAGTGTATAAAAGTAAAGCGTGTTGTGTAAACATCTGATTCCGCTTCTTATTCTTCCCCCTCTTCTTGGGCCAATGTCTTTATGACGAACTCCCCCCCCCCCCCAAAAAAAAGTGTGTTGTATTTTTTTTTTTTGCAAGAAGCCGTCGCGAGGAAACCCGACTGCTGCTCAGATAAAAGGGTACCATTTTAGTTTTTATAACGCTTCTAGAAGATAAATTTCAATTGACCATGCCATTCTTAAAGAAAATAATTATTCATAACTGTTTTGTAACGCTTTTTCATAAGGTTTATTTTTTTTTTTTTAATGTTACCCCTAAAGCAAGAATGGCATCATAAATATGTACATATATATAACTGGGCCATTTTGGCCATGCAAGGCCTCTTTCTTACATTTCTGTCTCTTTCTCTTCTGTACTTAGTATAAAATGATCAAAATTTACAACGGACTTCTAAATCGATCAATATTGAATATAATAACGTAATTACAAAAATCCTATCCTAACATTTAACTTTCATTACATAAAATTAGGACATTTTTTTTGTTACATAAAATAGTAACATTTTTCGTTTCAAAATCTGATAGGGGCCGGCCTAAGAATTACGTTGTAATTAGTATATTTATATAAAGTCGGTAAAAATTAAAATATAACAAACGTTACATAAAATTGGAATATTTTTTCTAACGGGGTTAGGTTTAAAAATTACGTTGTAATTAATATATAGGTGTAGTTAATACTGAAGTACATTTATAACCTGGTCGGTTTTGAAAATTTCAATTAATTTGTCAGAATGTTGAATCTGTAACTGGTAAAACGGGCGGCGAATAAATATTTAATATAAAGTTTGTAAGAAAAACTCCGGATTATATCTAGTTAAAATTATTAAAACTTTATATCAAGCTTCATGGTCAGTCCGATTTTACGACTGCAGTAAAGAAAATCGATTTCTATTGACTGAGAAAAGCAAGAGTTATTAGTAAAATTAATAAGCGTCATCTTATTGCTCTTTTTCTTTTTTTCTTATCTCGTACTATGCAATGCATATTGCTATCATGGATACTGTTGAAATATTCGAATTTTTATGATAGACGGGAGGATTTCTTTTTAACCGATATTGCAGTCATGTTTTTCCTTCTACTGGACATTCGCGTTTGCTGGTTAATTTAAAAGTAGGTTATAGATGATAACTGTCCAAGTCGCATCGCCTCCTGTGTTTCATTCTCGATACAGACAGCCGCAAACGCATTATGTTTTTCGATGACCTATATAAGGTTATTTTTCTGTCTTTTTTTTTTTTTTTGTATTTCGTCGCAAGGATAAAAATTAACGATTCTTTTCATAGTAGTTCGGGAAAGGCCGAATTATTTTCTTCTTACCTGTCACTCTCTCCGATAAAAATCAGCTCTATTGTTTGGCCAATGTTCACCGTTTGCGTTATCAAATTTAAATAAAAAAATCTTTTTGCTTATAGCGATCGTGTTAATTTCCGACAGTATCGTAATCTTACGCGAATTAAAATACGTTTCCTGTAGTACACGTTTAACTAAAAACGTTTTCGACAGTTCTCGCAGCTATTACATATAAAAACTATCGCATATTATTGAACTGAAATTAAAACGATTAAACATAATGGAAAAAATTCACTAAATTTATTGTTGTTGGTTCCGTTTTTTATTTATTTATTTATTTTCTTTTTAATTAGCCAATATTTTCATGCGCTTCTAATACACGCCACATGTTTAGAAGTTTAAAATTATTTTTTCACCCTGTACCCCGCATACCACAAATAGCGGCGTTTGTAATATATTATACAGACCAATTTTGGACCACCAGAGGACAGTCCAATCTAACAAACTGAAAAACTTGGACATGTCATTTCTCTAATATTTTTTATGTCTAATGAAAAGGAAAGTTAGGTAATTGGAATCGCATCTCGGCACCATTTTCTTTTTAGCCTCCTGGCTGGATTTCCCGGCAGAGTGCTTCTATACGTGTTTCTAATGTTTGGGTTACAGTGAGGTGATAATTTCTTTTAAAAAATTTTTATACTGTTCTTTATCTTTGACGAATGGTATCCTTAGATCACTGTGCAAGGTCTTGTTAGGTACATACTTCGGGGATACTGTCAATGTTTGCAAAGTCTTAGACTGTTGTCGTTGTATCCGCTGCAAGTTTGATCTGCTAGCACTGCCATACGGTTCAATTTCGTATTTCCATATCGGTGCGATATAGGTTAAATATATTTGCTTTTCATTATGTAAAATAATTTTAAATTATTCGCAGGTATATATTAAATTTCGAAAGTTTCTTAGATCTTTATATCAGAGAATTTTACATAAAACAATTTAAAATGACCTGACTAAGTTGAAATTTCCAAGGAACACTTTTTTGGTTTTGTATTTTCTTTTTTGTAATATTATGTAAAACTATTTGGTACTATTTAATATTTATATAAATCACATGATAAAAAGTTGGCTGGAGAAATACAAAAGAGCCGATGCAATCATATCACCCAGGCTGCCAGATAAAACGTAGCGTACACAGTGATTGGAAAGGGGTAAACATGGGAACGGCTTTCGACGAACGACTGCCAGCAATGTTAAAGAGTTTGTGACAGGTTTCATAAGTTTTCCATATTCTGCTTTATTGCTATTGGCGGAAATCGTTGGAAATCGACAAGGATTGCTGCCAATTCGGTGAGAGCTATAAATAATATCGAATAGATTTAGACGGTATTATTTAGTCAATTACATTACCCAACTGACCGAGAGAACTGCGGTTTGTTTATGCCGAGTACCGCTTCCTTTTCAAGGTTTTGATAAAAATTGCTTAAAGATATTCACGATGACGTTACCGCATAAATATAAAACTCCTCGTCACGACTGCGAGTGGTCATTTGTTCGTTATAATTCACTATTCTTGCGCTGTAATGACTTGTTGCTTATTATTTAAAATGATTCGATATATAGTTGATGATTAATGAACGATAATGTAATCATTTTAAATGTTATGACTCAAAATTGGGACAAATCAAATAATGGATTTCGTAGACGAAACACATCGTTATCGATAAATTTCTCCTAAATATACGCATATTTTTTGTCCCCTTTTAACATGTTATGATTTCGATTAATTAATCACGAAGGAAATTATTGATCGAATTAGTAAGTTCCATCTGTTGCCTGTAAATTTTTTCGGCTTATCTGTGTTTATGTGTAAAAACATGCCTGATGCAGTCTTTAAAACGTGATTATTAAATTAGTTCAGAGTAGGAATGTACATGTGTGTTTATTTATTATTATTTTATATATATATATATATATATATACATATATATGTATGCACAAACATACTATGAAATAACCAATATTATAATAAATATTTACTAGCTGCTAACATTTTGCTGTCGTTGTATAAGTTGTTTAAAAAGAATCGTTGTTAATACGAAAGAGGTTCTGGCTAATACCACTTTGTTGCTGCATGCACACTGATTGGGTTCGAACCGACATGGAACAGTTGGTAAGCCCTTTTCAAAATGAACAGACGAAATTCGGCTAGCCCCGGGGTTTGGATAGTTGGATACGTTGCGATGACAACTAAACGACTTTCAAAATGTCTTTTATCGTTTTTTTCTGCAGGAAACGGAATGCACATAATGCTGTATGCTTAACCAGGTTACTTATACATATTTCATAAAAAGAGAATGTATGTGTATTTTAAGGAGTTCCTTTGGGTACGGTAAAACTTTAATGATAATGTATAATTTGCTGGTGAGATGTTTTTGTACTGTTGAACATTTTAAATTATATACGTAAACTAGACGATATTCCTTCCTGCTCTATGAAGCACCGGTCGGTACTTTGTTGCTTTTCAAATTTCTCCGTTTCCGATATTAATGCCGTCAATGTTGCATCCAGCCGTATTTCTAGTTAAACCGCGGGTTACTCCGTTAATTTTTTTTTTTTTTTTTTTAAACACATAGGAATGGATTTATGCGCCATCTATAATCGTAATAAACGCTTTATTCAAACAGAAATATATGTATAATATATAAAAAAACGAAATTTTTAAAAAATATTTCTCACTGAAACTTGGAGTATTCGAAAGAAAAAAAACAAGAATTTACTCCTGAAATATCTTATATTAATCATTTCGGCTTCTGACCCCGGGGCATATTATTTAAATTGGCATTGTAACTTTGTGATAAACCTATTTATTTCGGCAGCGAATAATGTAAAAATTATGCAATTTTCAGTTTTATTTGAAAATTCCGAAAACATTTTTAAAAAACCAGCATCATTTTTTGCCTCGTATATACATGTATATGTATATTATTTTCATGCGCACGTTATTCCCGTATGGGATAAGAATATTTTCGAAGTTAACGATTAAGTGATACATTATTAAAAAATGTAACGTAAAAATTATACAGAAACACAGAAAATTTTAAGGAAACTCGAAGAAGTAACCGAGTAATTGAAAAACAAAAAAGAAAAAAAAAAAAGAAAGAAAAAAAAAGATCATATCGCTAGATGGTAACATAGTGGATGTATATATATATAAAAACGTCTTTGTCAAAAAAGTATTTCCGTACCACAACTCCCGGTTTTTTTACGTACTTACGTTTTTCTCGAATAAATTTGTACGTATCTTTTTTTCGTGTTAAATTATTCGGCGGATGAGTCGCATTCGAAATTATTCCCACTCGAGCGAATATTAATACGAATATATAAGTTCAAACACAATAATCAATCAAAGTTTTTATTAAATAAAAAATCTTGAACTTTTTAACGACACTTATATGGTGTCGTTTAACGAATCTTTTGAAACTGAATTCTGCTTAAATACAATATCGTGGGGGATCCACGTGTTTGCCCGTACAGAACGGACACACGTCATCAGCTCTGAAGCGTTTGACGAGGCCCGTTTTGTGTTTGACGCTGCTCACATGTAAGCGCGAAAGTTTCTTAAAGCTCGTTTTTAAAGCGAATTATTTTACAGCGGCGCGCATATAAATCGGCCATCTTGAATAAGCCGGAAAGTGAGGAGAACTCTTTGTTCGAAACCGGCTCGTGTTTTGGATGAATTAAATATTAATTTTTTTTCGTATCTGCTCCGTACGAGTGGCTACGATTTGCATGTCGTTTTCGTGGCGCTTTATCATCGTATCGATTTCGCAGCAGAAAACTTAGTAAGTACTTGCTCTTTTCGCGTGCGACAAAACTGTTAAAGCGCTACCACTCTGGAACACAAAAGGTGTTCGTACCAAGTTGGCTTCTTCTGCTCCGAAACCGCACACAAACTGGAAGTCAGTCTGTATATATATTACCGGTGCGAGGTTTTCGAGTTATCCAATCGCCGATACGGCTGCGTCTCGATTGATGGAGTCGGTAAGATTCAGGAAACTTGGTGAACAGCACGGAAGACGAAAAAAAAGCGAGAGGGGGGCCATATCGTACTGGCCTTTGGAACGGGCTGCAGGAAAGCGTGTCCTAGTAATCGATACAGAATACCAGGAGGAAAAGGATGTGTGTCGACTAAACGCGATTACTTGGAATTTAGCTGCGATGAAGCTGTTGTATTTTTCTACGGTTTCATCGGAGTTCACCTGTGCCGTTGTTTCCAAGACGGGGCTTCCGATTACGTTGAGTAATCGAAAAATATAGTCGACTGGAATGAGTTGGCTTAAGAAGAGCACATTACCCTCTCTCTGTCGACCTCTCGCTCTCTCTCTCTCTTATTCGATCGGAAAAGTTATTATCGAGAAAAGAGGATAAAAAACGTTCTGAACGGGTACGAGATCTTACACCGGGTAAACAAAATACGAACCTATGTTTTTCCGGTCGGAGAAATTTATAAGAAAAGTGATACTGAAAAATTCGCGCTGGCTCTTTATTCAGAATTTCCGCCAGTGAGGAGTGGTCATGTTCTCGGTGAAGACGCAACTGACGAGCGAAGGAAATTAAGCTATTATTATTCCAAACTTGATTGATGGAAGAGGAAGTTATTGTTACCATGTGTGACATTCCTCTAAGTCGGGGGAAAGAGGAGGAAGTATAAAATAAAGCCATCGTAGAAGTACATTTCTGTTTTGTTTTTTTAAATTGTACCGGTAATATTACCATAAATAATAATGGGTAAGCGCCTATATAGACGGCACCAGTTCATTTTTGGTCATAATTTTAGTTCGTTCATTTAGTTAATTTTTGGTCAATTTCAGTTCGTTCATTTTCGTTGTTATTCACATTGGGTGAACTAATGTTAGTTCACCCAATGTGAATAACAACGGAAATGAGCGAACAGTAATTACGAATATGACGTGAAAAGAAGCGAAGTAACTTAACGATCATACGAGAAATAGAGCGAAAAGTGAAATATCGAAAAGGGAATATTTTGAAAATAAGGAACACATACGGTCACATGACGATCAAACCCTACGCAGGAAATGATACTTTTTAAATAAATTTAAAAAAAATACCGCAAAAATAGACAAGTAAAATGATACTTTGAAAAGGGAAAAAAAAAAGAAAAAAGTCTAAAAACCTGAAAAAAGGAAGAACCCAATGTTTTATGTAAAATTTGATAGCATCTTCTTCAGCAAATGCCATCAAATCAAAGTAGACCGGATTACGAACGTCGTCACATAAATCAATCTCCATTGCGAAAATAAAGGGCAACAAGCTAGAACGTACGGAAATTATTTTAATAAAATAGGGAGATGTTTAATATGAAAAATTACATTAAACATTAATACTAAAAAATTTACATACCTTGAATCCGAATATATAAATGGGTGAATCCAAACTGAATCCAAAAATGAAATGAAAGAATATAAAAACAGTCAGACGAGAGCAGTAGAAAGTAGCAGCCAGTAAATAAAAATAAATTTAAATATAATTAAAAAGAAAATAAACAAGCCACCAAACCAACGGTCAGACAAGAGTAGTAGAAAGTGACAGCCAGTAAATAAAGGTGAATAAAAATAAATAAAAATAAATTTAAAAAAAAATAAAATAAACAAGCCACCAAACAAAAATAAACGTCAAGAGATGAACTAAATTGAGATGAACTAAATGAACTGTAAAGACGGAAAATGAACTGGTGCCGTCTATGTAGACGCTTACCCAATAATGGTCGTAACCTAAATTTAACATTAAATTAGTGTCTCCAATGAGAAACTAAATTAAGGTACAAGAACTCTGTAAATACGATAATAACTAACTATATGCATATAATAACTGAAAACGAAGAATTGATATGTTACGACACATCGTGTGTGAACTTTTTCAGCTGTTAGGTAATCGGGAGAGTAACCTCAGGTACCACTTACTCCTCAGTCATCTAGACGGATTATTTGAAAGTCGAGAGGAATACATTCCCATTTGATGTTGGGATTACTACTATGTTGGAATTTATCGAACAATTTCTGATACTGGTGAAGATAAGTCTCTCGAACAAATGGAACGTTTAAATTATTATGTAATGTTGCGTTGGATACGTAAAACGGTACAGATGTAGAGTTCTGCGAAGTATCCTCGACTGCTGTTCCGCTGAATTCTGTTAAGATTATTTCTACAAGTGGAGCCACATAATTCTAAACCATATCGCCAACTCGGAGCAATCATGATTCAATAAATACGTCTTTTCGTCTATATGTTCAATGCCGACCTACGTCCCAATAATGGATGCAATAGCCTAGCGCGGGCAGCAACGGCCTGTTGAGTTTGTTCCACAACATGAGGGCGCCATGTAAGCCTTCGGTCCAGGTACATTCCGAGGTACCTTACGGGATGAACTCGTGGAATTACTTTATTATTAATGTTTATCGTTGGACATTCAGTTGTTCGGTTTGTGAATGTAATGTGTCGGCACTTGTCTGGATTAAAAACTATTCTCCATTGTTGTGCCCACCTGACTCTACTCTCGGTTTAGGTTTAATTACAAACTGGTAGATCGAATGTGTAGATGGAAAATAATAGGGGCCCTAATAGAGACTACCTTGCGGTGCTGATGATAAAACTTTAAGCTCTTTCGAAAAGGAATCATGACACAGCAAATGTTCTGTCGGGCAGATATGATTGAAGTAGCATATTTATCAGAAGGAAGAAATTGTTTCAACTAGAAAGGTAGTCCAGGCTGCCACACTTTGTCGAACGCCTGGGCAATGTATATGCCCTTTTTCTCTAGCTTTGAGGCAATTGCATCAACTAGAATCTATGGCACTGCTGTATTGTGGAATGTTTGGCGCGAAACCGAACTGGTGCTTAGGTATTGTAATATGCGAGATATTATCCATTTCTCTAAAACCATAGATAACACGAGCTAAGTACACTAATAGGTGTCTGTATGAAGATACTTTGATATTTTTCCTGGTTTATGCAGCATAATTATTACAGATTTCTTCCACGTCTTGGAAAAGTATCCGGTTCTTCGAAATATATTCCATTAAAAATGTAGCATAATCGCCAATTTCCTAAGTGCGAAATAATTTCACCAGTAATTTTATCTAGACACCGAGTGATTTCCGCAATGGCGCATACATTTAAATACCGTTTTTTGGAGTAAAGAATTCGGTAGTCCTTGAGGACGACAAGTTTTATTTAACGAACACTATGTAAATGCGAATTGTGTATTAGAAGAGTCAGGATGTGGAGTAAAAACATCGCCGCGTGGTTAGTTTAGAAATCGGTCAAATCTATGCGATGGCATTAAAATGCTGCTCGTTTATTCTGCGACTGACTTTTCTCGTAGTTTTCTCTACTATGCTCGAATTCGGCAAGCTGGTTTGGTCGCATGTAGTTTGTAGTTCGTTGCTTGCCTCTAAACGCCCGCCATTATTTTCCTATATCGAGTATTCTCGATATTTATATCGAAGAGGGCGGCACAATATTTTCTAACCGAAATTTCAGCTTCAAATAATTTCCTTTCGAATAGAATATCATCATTTCTTCACTCTATCCGTTATTGTGTATATCGATCATTTTTTAATTAATTACGAATACGAGAGATAATACATGTAGTCCTTAAGTTCCCCCCCGGGGGGGGGGGGGGTAATTCTCGTCACAATTAATGATAATTATAATGCGAATTACTGAGTGTAACGATAGCGGATTTCTCTTATGTAATAGAGTATTTCTTCATCGAGATTATATGACGGCGGACGATTTAAATATCTAGATAGTTTTTTTAAATGTTTAATCTCGTATATCGTATTAGCATAAATAACATAAATGGAAAAATAAACCCACTGCCACGCTCTTTGTCATTGTAATAGCACTACGGAGATAGATTAATTATCCGGCTATTTAACACACTGAGTTCTATGTAATCTCTCGTCCGAGAATGAGCAATCTTGATTCATGAATTCGATTCCTTTGACAAATCCCCTGTTACTACTTTTCATAATTATGCATTACAATTAGTATAATTAATAAAGCATAATCGATTACGTGTTAACTAAGCGCCATTTGATCGTGTTCGTAATTTATGGGGGAAAAAAGTAATATCTCCGGCTGAGAATAGAGATTACGTGTAATCTCGTGGTCGTAGTAAATTACAAAATAACCCCAGCTCCATTGTGTATCCGGTCGAATATCTTTCTTTCCTTCTCTAGAGAATCGATATTTAATATGTTCATCAGCCTGTTGTCGCTTAAAACGTCCGCCGTAATGCAACGTGCAAGACGATATTTTCAGTGGGGAGAAACTGTGGAGACCTTCCCATTTTCCGGTTTATTTAAAATTGCATAGATTTTCGTTCGAAATATCAACACGAAATACACACATATATATATATATATATATATAGTTGATGATCTGAAATTAATCGATATAAATCATTACGAAAACACCCCCCGCGTATTTATGATAAAATTTTGCATTTTTTACCAAGAAGATTTGCGCGATAAAGATATCAAGAAATGTCGCTCATTCAAGAGTTACTAACAGATACATCGATCGCCGAACATAAACAAAATCGAGAATGAAAAACTTGGAAATCACAGACTAACTGTATTTCTGGGGAATACATTTCTAGTATTTTTCCGGGGAAAGAAAAAAAAAAAGCACTTTTTGACATAGTCAATTAAAACCGACTAGTACTCGTCTACGAGAATGTTACAAGAAGGCATCCTTGTATAAGTCCGAAGAGTGCGCGTGTGTATTCATAGATTAATAACCGAGCCATTTTTTACATTTTTGTATCGATTAGGTGTAACGCAAAGAAAACGTTTATTAATTTCTACCCAAGAAACTGCAAATTAAAAATCATAGTCAATTAATAAAACTGATTCTTCTATAAGAATTACTGTTTTACTTTTGGACGTCGCCGAATGGTCGAGTATATATGTATGCGCATAAAAAAAAATCTGTACGATGCAAATGTGAAAATGTTGCAATTTTAAATTGGTCCCGAGACTGAGAGCGGCCCACAAGATGATGATGTTGAAAAACAGAAATCGATTTCCACCTCTTCCACAACGTGGATAGTTTAACATCGGACCACCGGTCGCATTTCGGCTTCTGTTCCGTGCAACTCTAATCCAATTTGTTGCTTGTCGATGATTGTTTTCTCGATGTGTCGAGTTGGTCGGGCGAACGGCTATAATGAAGAGCGCCACCGCTGTGCCGATGGTAGTGCGCTGCTGGCTGCTGATCGGTCTACATCCTGCTCGGAACCAGTAATGCGCGACTTCAGTAACAGAGACTGTATGTGTGTTCAGGCACGTTCGTGTGTATGTGCGAGTTCGTTTACCATCTGCCCTGAGCCGCTTATTGTGTACCGGTTT
This sequence comes from Icerya purchasi, assembly GCA_039619475.1. Taxonomy (NCBI): domain Eukaryota; kingdom Metazoa; phylum Arthropoda; class Insecta; order Hemiptera; family Monophlebidae; genus Icerya; species Icerya purchasi. The sequence continues at coordinate 255,932,845 of CM077116.1, read as the reverse complement.
GGTTCGGAGATGCGGTTTTTGTGAAAAACAATATGGCACTCAGCGAACTGGATGATGGATTCTGATGAAAGGAAATTAACCTTAATTTACTTTTCTTGTACACAGTCGAATTATATTAACACGCTTCTCTTTCATTCGCCAAGATGCGCGGGAAATTGCAACTATCGCGCCGACTCATTACCGCCGGAACCCTGCACCGCCAGGACCCATCCGTATTTCCGTCATACAATAAGAAAAAATTAACCACCGTTCCTCTAACGAGGAAGTGAGAAAGCGACACAAGCAACTCGTCGCGACGAAATGAGTAATTAATTTATTACAGGGGACGAAATGGAAATGCAGTAATAAAACAGAAAATGTACATAATCGACGCGATCATCGTTCGGGAGACTGAAATTAATAACACTCAATAGTCGATTGCGTAATCGTCGTAATTTATTTTAGCCGGCTTCAGAGTCTGCACCATCGGGGTTTACGATGAGAATTGTGTGTGCGAAAATGTTCCAACTTTCGAAGCATCGGCTATTATCAGTCTTAGGAGAGTGTTGCGCATGCCGGATTAAAAAGAAAGAGGTAACGCGGTTTTGCCTACTCGATGTTTGCGAAAGCGATTTTAGATACTAACCAGCATCACCGGAAAGACGCTGATAGAAAGGGGCGTCAGCGGAAAAGCTCAAAACAAAATGACGCGGCTCGGTAAAAAGGAAAATTCTTCAAAGCCTCAAGAAGGAGAGCGGGAAGATTATCACACAACTTGACCCTAGCAGATTTTTAAAGATCAGTGTCAGCCGGTTTTTATGTAACTCGGATCTCGCGTGTTAATATTTAAATTCGAATTTAAAATGTTTCGTCTTAAATTACGGAAATTGAAGCGACGCAATTAAATTTTTTTTTTGAATTGATAATGGCAGCGTAATAAAATTAGAGTAAAAATTATTCCGGTTTTCATCATTTTCGAAACTTGACTTTAAAATTTTCTTCGCACTTCAAAATTTGCGCAAAATGTAACGATGCGGTGTGTTTATAATGATATCTATCATACATTTATCCGATCGTATTACGGGCGAACTAGAAACGATTTTTCAATCTGCCAATGTTTTTGATCGAAGAGAGAGAGAGAGAGAGCTTACCGGTGACAAGTCTTTTCTGTGCGACCAGAAGCACCTTTGAATGAATACGGTATATTTCAGCGCTAGTCCTGACTGTATGCGAGCTATACGCCACTTGGGCGTATAATAAGTTTCAGCGTTAGATTTAGAAGTTACTCGTGACGGTTTGTTTTCGACAGAGTATACACGTTTATTGTGCTGCCGCTGCTATATAGTTTCCCATTGTATAGAAGCCGCCACTGCAGGTCTATATAGATTTATTTTTATTAACAAAAGATTCTTTGCAGAATACGGGGCGACCTGTCTATATTTTAGTATCGGCTCGGCAACAGTTCTTCTATGGCGATCTGGCTATTCTCTTTTTTCTCTAGCCCATTTATTACCCTCTTCTACATACCTAGAACATCTGCTTTCCGCTCTATAACATAGGAAAATGTTCAGTCGCAGCGTTTTCGGCAATATATACCTAAAAATCGTTCTCCTAACTGGAAAATATTCCGATGATTCCTGCGCGAATCAGAATTCTTTCCTTTTCGATTTTATTTTATTTATTCTTCGTCGACTTGACAAAATGGCTGCCGCTACGCGCTTCTGTTTCATTATTTTATGTACGCGTAAGTTCGATATTTTTGTCCAAAAAAAGCAATTGAACAGATATTTTAATACGACACAAAATGGAAATGTAAGATTTTTTTTTTGTATCGTAATCTATAAAATGTTTGCAGCTTAATGCGGCCCGCGGTGATGTTTATTACGAGTGAAATTTTCGATAGAGAACACTGAGCAAGTTGTATATTAAAATTGTCTGCCTGGAAAATGTTTCGCCGAACGCGTATAAATATACACTTTATTTTACGAAAATTACGCCATTAATTCGTGGGATCGCATTTCAAACTTGGTAAAATTTGATAAATTTAAAAAAAAAAAAAAAGCGATATGCGATAATATAAGGGTTTAAAAACGAAAAAAAAAAACAAAACAATAAATCATTAGTATAAAATAGATGGATTATTTCGTTTTTAGCTCTATCGATTAAAAATAATCGTAAAGTTTAACGATAAAAAAAAAATGAAATAGTAACTGTTTCCTTTAAATTTAGTATTTGTTTTGTCGACGTAAAAATTCCCACTTACTAGATCTTATTTTAAAATTTAACCACAAATTTGAAGCTGGAATGTGTCATTCCGTTCTACAAATAACGTTAGAAATATCGTGAAAACTACAATCGAAATACGCAAAGATACGAGTGTGTTGGGTTTCGTAATTGTAACGGGCCAAGCTTGTGAAAGTCAGCGTGAATGAGACTTTATTTCCTTTGGCTTGGCATCTAAATCTCGTGTAACTCTATCTTCAGCACAACTAAACTTTGAATTGAAACTAGCATTCCAATTTTAATTATATAAGGCAAAAAAAACAACGAAATACTACAGTGTCTAAACTGTGCAGTGTTGCAATTGTGTTTATAAGCTTAAATATGTGGGAGTAACAGAGGCGCTCGGTCTTCGAAACAAAACAAATATCGAATTGTATACGACGCTGGTAAGGAATTGAAGTAGGTGAAAAATGTATCTCTCGTCTGTCGAATATTTTACAATAACACGGATGCCCTCCGACTATATATCACATCGTGGTGACCATTGCAAAAAGCTGACGGAACGTTTGCGTATGAAAACGTCGCGAAGCCGACAAAAATTAAAATATAACGAATTTTCAGAGGTACATAGCGTGCGATGGTCTTGACGAAATGGTTCGCTAGACTGCGCTGAAATGCCCTCCTATGTTTGAACTTTGTGTGTTTATTTTCCCCTTATTATTATAGTACGCTATATATTAGGTAATGTTCGTAGCGATTATTTAATATTTCACAACCCCCAACTATCAAGGCAATGAGACATATTTTACTTTTATTGCAACCGTTTACACTTTTCTTGTACTTGCACTTCTCTTGTAGCAGACTTAATAACATCAGTAAGGAAATTTGGCGGTTTCCTGCGATATTAGTAAGATATACAATTAATAAACGTAATCGATAACTTTACGGCTTGTAATATGATGTTGATTTGTAGTTTAGTGGCTAACTAAATCACGTAACGAACTTTTCCGTTCGTGAAAGCACTCCTCTTCACGTGTCTATTGGAATTACCGAAAAATAAATTACTTTTTTCTTCTTAAAATTTTCCTAATTATTATCTCTCATTTCGTTTAATACAAAATATTACGACATAGAGCGGACAAGCAAAAATCGTCACTGCACCAGCAGTTCTTCTTCGTATCAGACTGTCAATTTCGGACGAGTGCTTACACATAATAGCAGGTTATCGGGTTTATCTACTATGTACATTTACTATTGGATTTTGAATAAGGGTAAAAAAGTTTATGTATGCTGATGGCTGGCGCGGGGCTAAATAAAAATAAAGAAACAAACAAAAACTTCAAAGATAACTGAGTAATAATAGTGAGCAGAACTTTATAATACTTGCGCGTGCACTATCTTCGAAGCTGCTGATGATAGAAGACCTTTATAAAAATTTTCGCATTACCGGCGGCGTCGAGTTAGCACATTTTACTCTTTCATTTGCGCTGATCAAAGTTCCGTATTAATATACCGCGTTTTTCTAAAAAGTATTACGGTAAGCCAAATTTTTTAAAGAATAATGAAAACCAAAAAAAAAAAAAAAGCGACATGAAATCCCAACGAACAAAGGCAAAGTTAACGGCGGAATCTTCACTCTATAGTTGGAAAAGTTTTTAATGAAGTTAGCTATATAGATGCAATTTCTCTAACGCTTACGCTAATTCGTTTTTAACACTAACAGACTCGAAAACCACGTATTTTCGGATTTCAAAGCCGAGAGACGTTTTTTGTTACTTTGCGACAAACTTTTACACTGAACCTAATTATTTTTAAGTCCTCTTGCCTATGAACTGATCGCTGAGTTCGCTAAATATAAATGTTGAAAATATCGAGTAAATAACTGTACAAAAACTCGAAATAAAATTCGCCTGTTATTAACGAATATGACAGAACACCGTTCCAAAATCCTGTAAAGGATCGTACCGATGAAAATGTATTAAAAAAAGATCGGCAATTTTATCGGATTCAGTTTTTTTTGTTTTTAACATTTACGCCCAGAATACTCCGTGCAGTTTTATGTGAATTTTCACTAATTGAGAAAAATGAAATGTTCGTCTGTTGTTGATTTTTACGAATATTTCCGCGTAATCTCCTCTTTTTACGCGTATACGAAAATCTATATGTAAAATACTATTTCCGTATACGAGGGTAGAGATTAACAAAGACAGAAAAATCCGCTTCTGCTTTCAAAGGGTGTAGAAAACCATTTTTACGCATATCTTCTTCTGTCTCTAGCGATATTATAGCGATGTTAGACGTCCATTATTTAAGGGATAATTAAAGGTTTTAACCGTTTGCTACAAGACTATGCAAATTAAAGTAGCCATTGCTTTCGTACACAGCCAGAGTAAAGCGTACTATCTGAAAAACGGAAAAATTATGCACATTTCCGCGATCAAACTTTTTTTTTTTTTTTTTTTTGGTATTCAGAAAGAATTTTTATTTTTAATTATTAGTGAAAAAATTACCAATAGTTGCAATTCTCGGTATTTTCGAAAACATTTATTTTTCCTATCTTTCTAAATCGTTTTAAATACCACACCGTTACAATTCATTGCTATCGCTGGTGATTGATTTTCCATAAAGGATTTCTATGTTCTCTTAAGAATCAATAAATTTCCTTAAATTACGTGAAAACTAAATGGCATAAACACCACCGCAGTTTTCAGAATTACGGGTTATTTTCCGTTTAAAAGTAAAGTGAGGGTCCCATATTACGTTTTTGATATATATACATATATATATATATATAACGGTTATTATGGAATTTTAACTTTTCATAAACCGCGCAAGTCTGATGGGTCTGAAAGGACCGGTAGTGTAGTTTCGTTTTGTTTCAGATCCGCTTTTATTTCACCCAGATGATTCTCGCGATATTTTCGGGCTGACTAAATTTATTTTCAACTGTAACGAGTGACAAAAATTAATTCTTCCGCGCGCTTGATTAATTGCGTTTCGTTCGAGTAGGTACAAATCCCGCTAGTGCACACTGAAAATTTCAAAAATCATCATTGGGTTTATGTGTATTTGACGAGCCGGAATAAAAAAGGGAAAAAACAGCAAAGCGGTCTATGCGTACGGAGAGAATGACATGCTTTGTAACTAAACACGCGCACCGTTCAGCCAGCAAAGGCCCACGTCTACAGCGAATGCCATTAAATTGGGCGCGACACTGTTATGCGAGAAACACGACTAATATATGAATGTATGAGTTTGTTACCGCTACCCTCTTCAAATGGCGTCGGAATATTCGTAAAGCCGCGCTCCCGAGAATCATCGTGCGAAATACGGCATTGACATTCATTTATCAGAAATATATATATTTTTTTTTTTTTGGGGGGGGGGTTTGGTCAACCAAAGGCTGCTACCCAGCACAATTGGACTAGATTAGAGCTTAAATTTTAATCCGGTCAGAAATCGATGACAGAAAAGAGAGACGAGAATAGGAACCACATTGGATGACGGCAAAGCTAAGATATAGGAAGCATTATATGGAGTAGGAAATTCAGCTTTAATAATTAAACGTACAGGATATTACGTTCGGAGGAAAGACTGGAACGGTCAAACAGCACGTGGTCAGGATCACAAACTATGATTGAATCGCAGTCGGCAGATAGCGATGATGAAAAAACGTTTAAGAGTAGGAAAATTATAAAAAACCAAGAACCGGAAGGGGGTCTATGCTGAATAAAAAGGTAAAATGAGTTAGGATTGGAAAAGGAGCGAGGATACACATCCGAACGTTAAGCGTGCTAAGGAATCCACCGTCTCGTTACCATCAATAGCCGCATGACTTGGAACACCCAAAGCAGATCGATAGAAATGGAATGGGAAAGTAAAAGACTTTAGATGAGAGAACGTATACGAAAAACAATAAAATTGAGGGAAAATGAGGGAAAGGGAGATCGCTTGAAGAGCACTTTTGGAGTCCGAAATGATTAAGTATCTATCAGAGGAACGAGTTGAGGAAATGAATATAACGGCTTGAAGAATGGCATAAAGTTCCGCGGAGAAGATGGAGCAAAAAGGAGCGGAATTACTAGCTGGGAAGAAAAAGGAAGCACAGCTATACTCCTCCTGAACTCTTGGAACCATCAGTAAATATTAAGGAATGAAGAGGAAATGAGGAATTAATAAGAAAATTAAATTCTTGATTGGCAACTGCGGAGCCAGAAGTTTTAGATGATGAAGGGAGAGAAGAGAGTTTTGGGAGGATGAAAAAACCCGAAGAAGTTAAAAATAAAATAAGGAAGTTTCCTATGGGAAATAGTATAAGAATTTGTCTAAACAATGAGAAACAAGGGCTAAGATAGGAGATTTATCAAGAGAGAGGCGCCATTTATGGAAGATAGAGAGATATAAGAGACGAATCTTAGAAAACGAGATGGAAAATCTTTTTACAAGGGAACTGTATCCTAAATGTGATCGTCGGATGAACAACGGCTTTACATTCGATTCAGCGAGAATAGCTGGAATAGGAGTGGAATTGAGCGCTCTTAAGCAAAAACGAAGAACCAAATTTTGTGTCAAATCCAGTTTGGGGAGGAGAGATTTGGAGGCATTGCCATATATGAAAGAACAGTAATCTAGTTTAGATAATATGATTGATTTGTACAGCAGGATTAGGATTCCAGGATCCGCGCCCCATCTCGTTATGTGACAAGGCCTTGAACAGATTGAGTCGTTTGCGGCAAGAAACATTAAGGAAATTAATGTGTTCAAAGAAGGACAAGCAGCTATTTAGAAACACTCCAAGATAGCAGACACAGTTGACTAGGGGAAAAGGAAGATTATTCAAAGAAACATTGACAGAGGCTAAATTGTAAGGACGGAGAGAGAATACAACGCAGGAGGATTTAGAAGAAGAGACAGATAGATGAATGGAAGAAAGAGAAAGTTCCAAGACGATTTCTGTTAAGTTCCTCGTTGGCGGTTGTGATATCCATAGCTGAGGAGTAAAGAAGAATATCGTCTGCATAGAACAGGAAAGAGGAAGAAATTGGGAGAGTGGCAACATTGAGCATATAGATATTAAACAAAGTGGGACCGAGACAAAACGCCTGCGGAAGACCATGAAAAACCTTTCTTGAAGGAGAATCTGTTGCCGAAGACAGACGGATGGACCGATTCAGCATAAGGTTGAGAACAAGATCAACGAAAGTAGGAGCAATACTAATGGATAACATTTGTTCTTTAAGGCAAGGAAGATAAACATTGTCGAAGGTAGTAGAGATATCAATAAAGGCTGCCACGGTGTATTTTTTGTCAATAAAACAAAAAGGCTTATACAATCAGTTGGACCAAGGGCCGGACGAAAACCAAACATATTACTAGGAAGGATATTCAAGTTTTCCAACTACCAAACGAGACGCCTATTGAGAATTCTTTCAAAGAGCTTTCTAAGGCAGGAGGCGAGTGAGATAGGTCGAAAAGAAGAGGAGTTCTTTTTGCGAATGGGGATGACAATAAATGCGTTCCAAGAATAAGGGAGTACTGCATGTGTCAACAAAGGAATTAAACAACGAATTCAGGAACTGAAGAGCACTATCAGAAAGATTTTGGAAAACAAGGTAGAGAATTCCATCGATTCCAGGTGAGGATTTAGACGCCTTATGTAAGGCAAGTTGGAGCTCATTAATATGAAAAGAAGAGATAATAAAATTATGAGAGAGGATAGGAGTAGATAATAACATAATTTCCTCGAGGCTTGGAACATAAAGGGGGGGGGGGGGGGGGACAATTGAGTCGATAAAGATAGAAAGGTTGTTATCAGAGAGGAAGTGGTTAGAGGGATGACCGGCAGACAAAGATTTGAAAGCCCTGGCAAGACTCCAAATCCGCGAGAGAGGGGGATTTCGTGTAAAAGAAGAGCAGTACTTTCTCCATGGCATTCTCTTAGCAGCTTTTATTGTAGATCTAGTTTTGGCATTAGCCCGTTTGTGTGCGAGAAAGTTCTCCAAAGTGGAATTGGAACGAAAGATTCTGAACGTCCGTGAACTAAAGTCATAAGCACGTTTACACTCATCGTCCCACCATAAATAGGAAGAGCATTTATGTTTGGTCTGAGAGGGAAAACGGGAAGGGGGACACGACAAAGATAGAGCATTAGTAATTGCTAGGGTTGCCACTGCGAATCATGGACATCTTGTATTCTTGAAACGTAGGAATCCACCGCTGAGCTGAATTTAGCCCAGTCGGCCCGGGATAGATACCACTGAGGATTAAAAGCAGATTTGAAAACAGTAAGATAAGAAAAATCAAAAATGGAAATAAAGATAGGGACGTGATCACAAAGGTGCCATCCAAAGTTCTCCAGCTAAGTTGCAAACTGACGGAAGAAGAACAGAAGGTAAAATCTAGAGAACTAGTAACTGAAGCATTTCTGAAAAAAGTAAGCGAAGAATCATTAAGTAAAACTAAATTATTATTGAGGAAAAAATCTTCTAGAATCACACCATTTCGGTTGTAGTGTGAGCAGCCTCAGAGCGGCGAGCGAGCGTTCAAATCACCTCCAACGATAAGGGGATGAGGAATTGAATTAAGGAAGAGTAAAAAAGAAGAGTCCTGGAGGGTATAAGACGGAGGAATATAGACAGATATTATGTGAAGAGGATCAGAAGACTTGGAAGGTATTGAAATATGAACTACGTTCAAGGCATGGAGTGAGGAAGAGAGAGAAAGTTGAACATTGTGTTCAGTAAATTGAATGTCTTTTTTAATAAGAATTGCAGCGCCACCGTATCCATCATGCCGATCAGATCTGATCGCATAATAGTTTTTACAGGTGAAATGAGTATTCTGTTTAAGCCATGTTTCTGAAAGCAAGGCTATGTTAATCTCATTTTTACTGAGCAAAGCTTCTAAGGACCCTTTATTTACTCTAAGGTTTCGACAATTCCACTGTAAAAATTTTAAATTAGAACACATACTTTTAAGAGAAAGAATAATAGCACATGAAGCTAATGCTCAAATTGACTAAGGCCAACCAGCTGTAGTTCAAGTGCAAAGAACATACAAAGGAAGTATGAGAAGAAAAAATGAAGAGATATGCAATAGGTAAAGCTGAGTTACCGGGGAAGAGGTGCTAGGCCCTTTAAAAGTTTAAACCAAAGAGTAAAAGTAAAAAAGTTTAGATATAAGAAGGAGATTGATTTAAAACAGTCTACTCTTAAACTTTGAGTACTCATTTGGGGACTTGTCAAGAGAGTGTACGATACGAAAGAAAAGAATAAAGAGAGAAAGAAAAGAAAAGGGGAAAAAACCAAAAAAAAAACAAAAAAAAACGCTAATTTGTTTGATTCTCTACTGAAGAACATGAGTGGATTAAGTGGAAAAATTTATATGCTAACTTTTGGAATTCGGGATTGCTGCGCAGCTGTGGAGAGAGATTTCTTGGAAGCTTAAAATAAAATTCATCCTGTCATCTGCCAGTTGATACAGGTAAGGAAAGATTAAGATTAGTCGGAGCACTATTTGGCACCTCGGAGTTTTTAGTAATAGGACTAGATTTATTGACCGAAGTATGGTTTGAAAAGAAAAGTCCGTCTGGATAATTACGGTTATTAGAGGGAAGAGGAGGAGGAAAGTGAGATTGAGCTGATGAAAAAGTTTTATGATTTGAAGTTGGGGATTTTTTATGAAAAAAGTGAGATTCAGGACGGGAAGTAGTAAGATTTTCTTTACGCAGACGATGAGCGGTGTTCTTTTTTAAACCGGCAGGCTTCGCTGAAGGAAATGTTTTCAAAAGCCATTATTTTTTTGACTTTGTCGGTACAACCGGTAATCAGAAGGAGTAATGTCCGGCGAATACGGCAGGTGCGGTAAAATATCCCACTTGAGCGTTTCCACAATTTTTTTTACAACTTTTGCGACACGAAGTCGAGCGTTTTCATGCAAAAGAATAACTTTGTCATGTCTTTGCTCATATTTCGGCCGTTTTTCTCGTAATGAACGGCTCAAACGAATCAATTGTAGCCTATACCGATCGCTCGTAATGGAATCGCCAGGTTGTGTAGCAGCTCGTAGTGTACCACAACACCCTTTTGATCCCACCAGATACACAGCATGACCTTCGAACTATGAATGTTCCGCTTCGGTGTTGATGTTGAGGTCGATGGCAATGATTAACCGGGCATAACGTAGTATTTTTTTTTTCTTGGGACTGTCGTAGAATATCCATTTCTCATCCCCAGTCTCAATCCGACGTAAAAAACCCTTTCTTTGTTGCCTTTGAATTAGCGGTTCACAAGTAAAAAATCACCTTTCAACGCCTCTCGGTTTCAGTTCATCAAGCACCCAATTGACTTGCTTTTGAATCATTCCCATGGATTGTAATCGCACCGAAACTGCTTGTCCGGTAACTCTCTCAATGATTCTGCAAGCTTCTCTTGCGTTTGACTCGGATCTTCGTCGAGTAATACCTACAATTCTTTGTCTTCAAATTTTTTTAGCTGTCCAGAGCGAGGCTTGTTTTCAACGCTGAAATCTCCATTTTTAAAACGTCGAATATTCCCTACATAATTTATCACAGTTGGAGCATTATAAACTTCCACAAGCATTCGATGCGCTTCAGCTGCACTTTTCTTTCAATTAAAAAAGAAAAATAAAACCTCCGGCAAATGCTGTTTAGTTAACACAAAAGCTGACATATTCAACATAGTAAAACACACGGTTTCCGTACGGAACTAAACGCGGTATAAACTCTACACTATTGATAGAGATGTCTTATCTTTCTAAAATCATCGAAATCAGCTGTTACTATAAAACGTCCATAACAACCAGCGCCATGTTTTAAAAAAAACGAGAAAGAATAAATAAATATAAGCGAATAAATAAGTAAACAGATTAATTAATAGTAAAATTAAATCTATGCGAGAAAAATGTGAAATTCGGACACGACGAATAACGAAAAAGTGACTTATCGTGTCTAACACGTTACAATTAAAGTGCCACCGATGAACGAGCGATAAGAAAGGCAAAATGAAGTAATAATTGAACAATTTCACCGCTGTCGATCTGCCGACGATTAACGCACAACCTGTTCGATAACGTACAAACAATAACTATAAACACGTACAGAGAATATCATCGTGCTGCCGATAGTTTTTTTTTCTTTCTTTCTTTCGTTTTTTTTTTTTTTCTTTTTTTGTAAAATTTAATTAAAAGAACGATGTGTTTTTCGTTACACGCGATGCACTTTACACAAATTCATAACGATAAAAGTATTAGCGAAAAACCCTGAAGGCAAATTAAAAAAAGATTGATAAAAGAAAAAAGATAATCGCTCGACTAATAAATTCGTTTTTTTAAACGTTATCCGCCGCTGGCGAATGAACGCGAATATTTTAAATTAATTTGTAATTATAATTCGGCGCGGTCCGTTGAAACTTCGAGTTTATAACAATATTAACACTGTGTTACCCGGTAAACGGTTGTAATTAGTACGAAACTGAAATCGACGTTTTTGAAATAAACGGAAGTGACCTCATTCGGTGTAGGAATTGGAATTTTACTTTTTGGGCGCAGAAATGTTGCGCCAACACTGCTGGTACAAATCAACTCCGACTGATGCCGCCCTGGATTGTTTCACATTCTTTCTGTTTTCGGCTAAAACAAAAAATCAAAAAAAAATCGCTCTTTGTAACAATAGTCCGTTTTTTATTTATTAAGTTTTTTTTACTTCCTCAGTCAATTTGTCCAATTTTTGCATTTTTAAGATTTTGGATAACTATATACATATATGCAACTCTAAATTCTCGATTTGTTTTTTTTTTCTTTTTGGTTTTGTTTGCTCAAAAAACCGGTACTTTTGTTTATTGATATATAACTATGCTCCTGCTCGTAATTACGTAGAAAACTGTACTAAATAAATCCGCACCGTAATGTAATAGCGAAATGAATTTTCTGAAGGTGTGCACATAAGGTTGTTCTTGTCTGAATGTGTCGGATTAATAACTACATTATCACTAAGCAACGCCGGAGTAATCATTTTGTTAACTGTGGTATATTTTTACCCAAAGAGAAATGAATGTAGAAACACCATTCGGCGAACAATAACATGAAATATTAACGATAACCGAAAAAAGCAGGCCCAGTAATTAGGCGTTTCTTTTATTTTTCTGATTATCATCTGGTATTTCAAAAAAAAATACGTAATATACTGCGAATATTTTCGGCAATTTCTATAAAAGAAGTCGAATTGAAATTTTACTCTTTCAGATTAGCAAGCGAAAAAAAGTGGAAAACAAAAAAAAAATAGAAACCAAAAATCGTTTTATTAAACCGGTGACGGCGATTATACGCTACGAGGCGGGGGGGGGCTAGAAGAAATAAAAAGTGTTAGTAATGTAGTAGCGTCTGTTCATGCAGCAGAAGGATTACTACTCTGTTCTAACGAGTTTTTTACGAGTAGATCGACAGTACCTTATTATAGCAAATGCGTTAGACTACCCTTCGGTTTGCAACGTGCAAACAACCCCTGCTATAATACTGCATGGACACTTCGTCAGTTCTGAATAATAGATACTATATAGGCGTGCAGGGTTGTAATCGCCGGTTTACCCTTTATATATCTACTAGGTATTAGTAAAGTAAATAATGGCTTCCCCCGAGGTAGGTTATGTAAGTTTCGAGTCAACCACTCCTATAAACCGGCATTTGTATAAAAAGGTTTTTTTTTCGGATTTTCCGTTCTTTATTTTCAATTCGCCCCTAACCGTTATGCAAAGATAACAAAACCTGGGGCGCGCTACTTCGAAGGTACAATTTGAAATTGTTACAAAAAGATCCCTGGATCCTTGGTCGAGTTTTTTTCTTTTTCTCTGTTTTTTATTAACTCCAGGCTTCATCGACGACGTGTCTGTAAGAAACTTCTGTCTGTTGCATTTAAACAGGTTTCGAATGAGGACGTTCGATTACCGCGTGTTATGAGCGTAATTTTATCAATAAAAAGTCCGGCAAAGAAGGTATTCCAGCCTGCGCGTCATCCCTAGATGTCATTAAAACGCGGCGTGAACTCTCAGTTCTAAAAGAACAAGTTCACAGTGTTAAATATGTGGGAAATTGTGCGCGCCCAAAAAAAAAAAAATACAGTTACAATTAATTTTTTATTTAATTTATTCCCGTAAGTTGTGCACATCTATTGCTTCAACTGAGAGTATTTTTTGCGTACCTTAGATGGAACGGCTATCTTAGTTTTTAATCGACTCGAAAGTAATACGATCACCAGTGACTTATTTAAAAAAAAAAAGTTAAAACTTTTTTTTTTTCCATTACATTGAACGAATTAATTAAAAAGGGGAATATCATTAAAAATTACAATTAGAAATATATAGTCTTATGAATTTAACTGTACCATTCCAATTTATAACATGTTTGTAAATATTTTTTTCTTTTTTTTCTTTTTGATATCGAGGTTTATGTTAAAATAAAACTAAAATATAGCGTTAAAGTATTATTTGTATTTTTGCATCCTTCAAATTTTTCCCTATTCTGCTCTTCGCAAGAACAGAACTATAAATATAACACTGAGTATGATATCGATTAAGACAATCAGACTAGAACTCGAGGATAGAAATAAGCTAGTTTTTAATTGCATGCGAATATTGTAATTGAAATAATGGAATGATAAAGGTCGAGAGAGAAGGAAGAAAAATTTACGTTTTAAATCTCTTACATTTTTAAAATACACTTGCACTAGTCGGCCGCAAAAATTTTATTCCAACTAACGGGGGGCAACTGTGCGTATCTAATTGCTAATATACCCATACATATACCCATACATATATACATAAATATACCCATACATATATACATAAATATACCCATACATATATACATACATATATACATACATATATACATACATATATACATACATATATACATACATATATACATACATATATACATACATATATATATAGATATACATATATATGCAACTTTTTCTCTATTGGCATTATTAAGCAGTGAGGATATATCATTTTAAAAATTTTGTAGCACGTATAGTTTGCATATATGCGTCACACTAATCCCATGAGCAACAATTACCATTATTGTGATACACAATTGCGTTCATTAAGAAAAGTCTACTTGCGAAAACTCGCATTCGTTATTTTGTTAACTATTCTGATTATTAATGCTGTTAAAATACTGACAACACGTCTCGCTTACATACTTTGTCCACTTCACGCATTTCGATACCTATCGCACATATACATATGTCCTCTTTAGAATTTAATAGTAACACCCTAAATTCGAACGGCAATAATTAATGGCAATATCATTTCAGAGAAACGTAATTATTTTGAGTAAGAAAAAAAAAGTTTAAATCAAAATTAAAATTAGCTTCGCAAAATGTTGTGTTTTTTTAATAAAGATTACAAACTGAACCGTTTCTAATTTAATAAAAGAATTAACCCTGAATACACCTTTCTTTTCGTGATATCAGGTCATATTTAGGGCTGTAATAATAAGTCATTATCATTCGAAAGATTCACGCTGCTTCGTGATTTTAAAGTTATTCATGTATTGTGTGTGTCAACAATCATTATATAAGTTTTTCCCACTATCTTTGATTAATATATCGACCGTTTTCGGACAACCGTTTTTTGCGTACTTCCATTTTCGGTTGTGTTTAATACTTTTTTTGAAATTAGCCTTGTTGATTCTATAATATCATTTTCGAAATCATTTTGTACGTCTTGAAGAATGTTTTTTTTTTTTTTTTTTTTTTTTTCGTTTTGTTTAAAAGAACCTATTTAAAGCTTTATTCAGGAAGCAAACCGTTCAACAATAACGACGTCACATCGTCTTGTCAGAACAATTGCAGAATAATTCAAATGTAACAGTGATACAATGAGTAAATGCGTACGTTAATTTTTTAATAATTCTTTTTTGACGATATTATGGACAGACTAAGGATGAAACCTGTCAAGTCGGTCGAGGAATAGAAAGCGATGTTGAGTGCGGTGACAATAAAAAAGTTACTTTGTCGCCAACAAATAATTCTGAATTCAGTTTGTAAGCTTAAAATGCTATAGATAACATAAGTAATTGATCAACAGGTGCATTATAGTTTACATTTGTCGGCAATTTTTTTCTGTCATTGAATGAATATAGTAGATACGTCATTTAAACAGCTTCTTTTGCGTTTTTGAGGTTACGTAAAGTAACTCGAACTGTTTACAATAGTTTTACATTATTATAATTTGAACATCCCGCCTGCTTCACTTACTGTAATTGATAGAAAACGGAAAAATAATTTTCCATTATTTTCTATGCCCGCGATTGCCGAATAGAAGATTGTTCTCGTATAAGTAACGGGGGTTAGACGTTCTTCCATTGAGTTATTGGCGCCTTCAACAGACATTTGGCGATGTCGGTGCTTTAATAATTAAATAAATTTCTTAATCATTTGAAAGCCGCTGGAACAAACAACAACAAAATAGAAACACTTTTTTCCTAATAACACGGAATATTTCTCAAACTCTTATTAATCAGGAGATGTTTAAAGTTTACCGAAAACCTGTATGTAACATTAGAAACGGATGTCGTTAGTGCAGGCGTTTTATTTTTCATGCGAGATTTGCGTCTGATGAAAGTGAAAAATAATCCTAAGTCAGTTGCCAGTTGATTAAAAATTAGATGCTGCAATCCAGAAACCAAGTTGCAACTTAATGGAAGTAATCATTGAGAAAATACAAAGAAAGGTTAAGCACAACATCAGTGATAGACTACTGGAAGAATAGAATATGAGAACAACAGCTCGGCTAAGATACAAATGAAGAAGGAGACTGAAAGAAATTTTCAGGAGTTCACATTCAGTCTACTAAAAGGAAAACCGAAGTACCTGCAGTAGAAGATTATAAGATTCTATTTTATATTTCTATATTATTTCAGTTTCGGTAATAGTTACGGCGAAAAATTTTGTTTCTACGAGTACTATAGAGATATTTTTTTACTTAATGAATTTGCTTCTCAGTGTTGATAATACGCGAAAATGAATCTTTGAATTTCTCGTAACATCTTATTAATTTTATAGAACAATAATTATACTCCTTTTTTCTTTAACATTTAAAATATTTCAAATGGTTTCAAGGGTGTTTGCATCCACCCGATTACTCCCATTTCTCCCCTTGGCTACTGCATCACTAATTCGTGAAACGAGCAAATTGTTAAACAATTAATAAAATATGCAGTTTTTTTACTAATTCCATAAATTACGTAGCGTTATATTTATATTTGCTACGTAAAGAAATTTTTATAACATGAAACTATTTTCTCTAACAGTTCATGAAATGTGCAAAGTTAGTTCTTATTCATTTTATCGGACGAGTTCGTGTAATTTATAATTTCATTAACTTATTCGCTTATTAATTCTCCTTGTTTAACTACCACACTAAAATAATGAAGAAAAATATGCCCGAAGTAATTTAAATCAAAAATTTGTATTTCTTTAGTTACGTGAACTAAACAAAATAATGCCATGAACTATTTCAAATAATGCACATTTCACCGACTGTGGTACGATTCGAAAATGAAGTGAGCAAAATTGTTTATATATGTGAGTGTGTGTGGATGTATGGAATATTAGTGTTTACGTATATACATATATGTGGAAAAGTACGGCACTTTTTTAAACGCCTCAATTATAAAGCTCGACAAAAGTTCTTATAAAACACATCCACAAAGTTAGTTGACGACGAAGCTTTACGAAGCTTTACGAAGCTTTTTGTTTAATAAGTAGCGTGATTTCTGAAATATTACCTTTAAGCAACCGAAGCATGCGGTAAGCATTTTTTAAGGGGTTTTTTCAACGACAAATTGAAAGCGTTCTGGGTTATCGAGTATAACCGGAGTGGTATCAGCCAATAATACTAATGTAACCGCTGGCTTGTACTGCGTGTTGTAAAGGTGTGTAAGTTTCGAATAGAAAGTAAAATGAAATAAAAGGTGGATTGTTAGGCGCCAAGAAAATTAGCGGGACAGAAAAAGGGTCTCCAGTGAAGTTGAAAATCGATAGTCCAGACAAAGATGTAGACGTGGCGGCAAAGGTATGGCGGCGTCGTTAGGAATTGACGTTGGAAAAGCCGGGTGACGGACGAGCCGGGAACATTTGCGTTTGTGTGTAAACTTGAATGGGACTGGAAAAAAGGGCAGCTTGTGGTGGATTTTTGAATTGCGAACTCCGACTGGGAAATCTGAAGTTTTCCACTTTTATTTTCGTTCGTAGCGAAAGTTAACCTCGAACAATACACGGAGACGAAAATAACAAATGCGGCGGAAATTTTTTATATGTACCAAAAACAAAAAAAAAAACCATAATGGAAAGCTGAATTAAAAAAAAAAAAAGAATGTACCATTTTCTCTACGCTGCTGGTCGTAGAAAAACATTAAATCGTGCATACGTTTATAAGGAGATTATCATTTCTTTGTGTATTTCGAGTTCTCTGTAATTACTTTAAGTTATATAATAAATGGACAAAGAAAAATGAGAAAACTTTACACGTTAATTTTAAAAAAATGTCGAATAATGTAAAAATTTTATAGTTGCAGTAAAATTTTTAGGTAATTTCAATGTCTCGACGTCATTATAATCATAGCAATAATTTTGATTATTATTTTAAACAATGTTGTAATAATAATAATTAAAAAAATAATCAAAATTCAAAATTTTATTTTGTAATTTTTACTATGTAACTTACAATATAATTTATCGTAATCCGCAAGTGCGCTCAGTTAGCGCGAGTAGCGGGTTTATTATTATTAATTGTACAAGGGGGCTTCCTATATGTGCAAAATAAAATAATTTTTGCGTTTCGTTCGGAAGAGATGAGTTTAGCTGGTACGCAGTAGAAATATAAAAAATTCGCAGTCAATCAGAAAAAAAAAAAATTAAAATGATGCGTGCATCATCGTGTACACGCGGAAGAAATGAAACTTCTTTGGCTTATATGTATTAAATTCTATGATAAAGTTTTATTTTAAATTAATTTTATACATATATAAGTAACACGTTTATTATTATCATATTCAAATTGAATTGTATCGACACGTTGATTTTAGCGAAGCGTTCATATGATTTAAAAACTCACTAACAGACTAAATGTGTAATGTATCGTACCGTGAATATCTTTCTATAGAGTGGTGTGTACGCGTACTTATTACATGTGTATATATATATATATATATATATATATGTGAGAATGCTCATAAACTATATACTATACAAAGTCCCGTAGTATAAATACTTAACTATACGTTTACTTATTTTGGTATTACCCAGACAGACACTTATATATACTTACACATACACACAAATACATAGCTACCTTACGTTTAACGCGTAACGTGTAATAAGTAACGAAAATTTTTTCCTACCGTGCCATAAGAAGTTTCACATCAAAAAAGATAAAAAACATTATCGAAACTGTTATTTTATTACGAAAAAGCGAACTTGATGCCTTTTTTTTTTCTTTTTTTTTAATAATGTTTCCATTGAATTATGTGTACGTTTAAATCTGAGTAGTTTTATTATCCGAGGCCAGTAGAGTTGGAAGATTACATTTGATTAATATTACCCCTTAGAAGGACGCGTGTCCGGAACAATAACTTTCACAAAATACGTTTACAATTCTTAAAATGTCATTAATTTACCAAGCAAAAAGAGCGTGAAAAACGTTGAAATAATAATAATAATAATAATAATAATAATAATAATAAAAAAAAAAAGAAACGTCTTATAACTTCTTTTAAATGTTTCGTGCACAATATTATAGTAACTCGCCTAAAATTTATATTCCGGAACAATATAATTTTCGGTCTCATTCCATTTCTTCTTTGTTGCCTGCGATCGGTGATACAAAATGAATTTTCAAAATTTCCCGTGTAGATTATTTAGAAAACGAAATAAAATGGGAATGTGTACTACAATATGATAAATTGGCATCAAGAAATTTTGGAAATAAATGTTGTTTTTTTTTTTTTTTTGTTTTAAATGTCTCGGAATCCAATAACTTCCATCGTAACAGGCGGATGATAACTTAGAAAATAGTACCAACCAAGCTCTTTTTTTGGCTACATGTGCGATTCAACGAGCAACAAGACTTCGACCTTGACATTTATTTTCTACTCTCGTTAATTTCGGCTCTTCAATTCAACTTAAAAACCCCCTTTTTTTTTTTTTTTTTTTTCGTAAAAGCGTTCGATTTTGTTTTTAAACACGGCCCTGATAATCGCCACATTTTGTTTGATCGATCAGTGCGCTGAAACTATATTTACTATCTCGATAATAGCGCAGTATTTCCGCCTTTCACACGCATTCAAGGATTTTATTATTATTCTGTCTTTTTGTTTACGATTCAATGAAAAAACGTGCTACTCTTGGATATGTATTAAGCGACTGTATAATTTGTATCTAGAAGTGACGTTCAAAAATAGCATTCAGTCCCGATTAAAACTGACTTTTCCGTAATAAGAAGACACCATCATCTGTCAGTGGAGGGGGTCTCGAAATCCGATAAATTTATATCAAAGAAGAAGAAGAAGATGAGGATACGTCAATGTGAAATCATTTTTAATTAAACAGCTAAACTTGTTCTGAATGATTTTCTGTTAAATCTTTATCGACAACGGGGAATAATGTACTTTTTAAAAAAAGGTGCGGATTTATTAGCGACCAAATTTTGTATAAAATCTTTTCCCAGACTATTTCTCGTAAATTTAGATTTGCTTAATTCGATCGCGATACTTGCGAATCCCCCCCCCCACCACCACCACCCGCCCTTAAATATTTATTTTCACCCATTACGGCTGATATATGTAGTAGAAAAGTGTAAGAAAACATGTGAAACCTTTTTTATGATGAACCCCCTACACATTATCATCGTTTTCAGGTTAGTATCTTTCCGCAGATAGAACTGCATCGTTACCCTTTTCGGATCGGCATATTAAACCCGCGCAAAGATCGTAATACGTACACACACACGAAATGCTGGTTTACAGCGTTTTTTTTATTAACACTTAATCTTCCGCTACATCAAATATTCTTTATTACTTCGTGTCTGCTATGCACGCCCTACCAGAGCAACACCTACACTAGTTCGCTAGTTTGCCGAAGCGCTCATTAAAAAACTGACACGGTGCGCATGCGCGCGACCAAGACCATACTTTCTGCGGAAGTCGCTTTCAATCTCTCCCAAATTTCGCCGTTTACTTTGTTATTCTGGCTTTCGGTCGTTTCGAGCAAAACAAACGTAGAATACGATTTCCAACGGGAAAATCGTAGAGATGATCGCTGTCATGTGACATTTACTTCGCCTAGTTCGACCGCTGTGATTCTATTGACGATGATTTGCCGATGACTGTATGCGTGTGACCTACATACATATATACCGGGCGATGGATGGATGAACTGCTGCGCAAAACAAGTTCCAACAATGGAGTCATTATCGAACGCGCGCATACACGTGCCGAACAAAAACAAAAAGGTTCAAATACCGTGAACCAGGGAGTCAGTTTTTAGCGGATCGGCCCGCGTGATTCTGTCAGCAGCGACGAATGGATGTTCGATGGAACTTGATACGGACAAACGCAATGTTTATCGATCACTCTATACTTAATGTTATAATCCTCTTATAATTCGATAATTGTTCTCGGGCACATCTTTCTCCAACGCGCAATCATTACTCGCGTTAAGTGTGCTTAAGCTGCAGTTTGTACGCCCAGTCCGGCACAAATGTAGGATAATTTTAAGAATACATCTTGGCTGCAGAAATCCGATGGCGAATTTGTTTTTTTTTGTCCATACGAATAATTGCGGTTGTAGCGGTGTCTACATATAAGCCGGGCGATCACAGTTTCCGGTTGATTCGTCTCGGTTATTGCCCGTGTGCAAGCTTATACAACGTGTTTTACCTAACGAGCACCGTTTTCAAATCTTTTTCGATTTCGGCGAGCCGCACAGATACCGAATTCGAAACCAGTACACTCCTGTTCAATGCGCGAAAAACACTGTTCAAAGACAAAAGAATCTCTAGTACCGAATCGAAATCCTTTTTTATTCATTTTTCACCGTTTAAACTTAATTTTACTTACGCTCCTTGTTCGGTTTTAAATAGGCAGAAAAATTTTCGGGTAGAGGGGAATTGGGAATTTTTTGAGGCATAATACGAATGGAGTAAGGAATATTTAAACTAGTGCTCCATGTGTGTTATATACACATATTTTTCACGCCGCAGATTGGACAAGCCTACTCCACACTCTCAACGCGCTAGGAAAAAATAAAATGCAGTTATCGCAAACAAGTTAACGGAAAAAACGTACATTTACTCACCTGATACTCCATGTTTTGTTTTGTTTTAAATTCTCTTTGCTAACCTCCTATTGACATGTAAAAGCTTCGATATCAGTTATTAGTCAGATACCCACGCTTCCTTTTTTTCCAACACTCGTTTCTTTTATCTGTCTGACTAGCCTACTCTTCCTTCCTATTCATGGTTTTTTTTTTGTATCCTTCACTTCGTCGTTCTGACGTTGTTTCCTTTGTCCGTCTGCGTTGTAGCCATTCTCTGCCGCCTTTCTACCGATTTCGTTTTTCCCTGATTTCCTTCTTACACATTGTCTTCTCTCTATCCTAATGATGTAGTTATTTTTGAGTATTCATCTCTTTCTGTGGAGCGTTCTGCTTTGCATTTTTATCTGTTGAGGCTTGGGCTTCCTACTCCTTACTGTGCCCTCTTATAATCCCGTGTTTCTCTTCTCCATTAATTATTCCTGCTATTTGTTACTTTTTGTCAAAGATTTGTGATCGGATTAAAATATAATCGACTTCTTTACTTTCTATTTGTTTCTAGTTAAAGGTGTGCTTCATTGACGAGCCCAAAGAAAAAAAAAAACATAATAAATTTATTTTTAAATATTGAAGAACAATGGGCTTTTAAATGCGTAATTATGGAAGATTGCCGCCAACTGCAACCGAACTAGAACTGAATGTTTTATAAATGTAAGTTAAAAGAGTAAAAACGGGGGGTTAATTGTTGATATTTTTTTTAAAAAGATAGTTGTTAGTTTTCTTTAGTTGATCGAAACTCTTGATTTTCGTTAGATGGCGACCAACATAGCTCTTAAAGAGGCCGGAAATCTTTTTTTTTTTTTTATTATTATGTTGGATTGAAATGGACATGTTCTCCAGAGACTGGAAGAAACTTTTTACATTAATCTGTTAATTAAAACTACTCCAAAATAAATGAAAAGTATTTACATTTTGCGCCCAAAGAAACAGTCGATAAGTTTTATTAAGTAAGTCAACGTTGCAAGGAAGATCGAATGGTAAAGAAGGAATAGAAAACAGATGACAGTGGTAAAAGCAACGGGACCTTCAGAAATGATACCCTCCGAATTCTCTAATAAATATTTTGGCAAAGGAGGTAATATAAATTTACAGTTAAAGAAACAGCTTCATAGCATATAGTGCTGAATTACATATAATCGTTTGCTATTGTTTATGTAAAAATGTTACATTATAAATAACTCTTAATAATATTTATTGATTCTTTTTTAAATATTTGGATTCTTTTGTTTTTTGTTTTTTTTTTGTTTTTTTTTTTTTTTTTTTCTCTTTGGCCTCAGATTTCGCTATTTAGCTACCCGATACGCAGTTTAGTAACTAAGCCATGGTAATGCTCTGTAAAAAAAATATATATATATATATATTTTACTGCGATGTCCTGGAAATTTAAATTACAAGAAGATGACTAAAAATTCCTACAACTAGAATTTCAATAACAGTTAGCGATAATATAATTTACATTCAAATCTTAAATCCTCGCTAAATTTCGGAGTTTGTTGTTTCAAGTTGTACTAAAGTTTTTTTTTTGAAATTGTTACACATTATTAATATGTCCAAAAGAAAGAGAAACTGCAAAGAGGAAGTAAATCCTGTACCGTTGTCGCGATAGCCGAGTGTCTAGAACGGTTGAACTACCACGTTGAGATCGTGAGTTTAAAAACAAGCAACAACTAATAAAATTAATAAAATCTATTAAATTAATAATAATCGCTAATAGCCGTGTGAAAGGCAGTGACATGCATGCCATCAATGCACGTGGATATCTAAGTACAAACGGACACGCTTGAGATTGCTTTTACACCGAGATAACAATTGTTTACAGTCTGTTTCAAATGAAGCCTTGATTGCATACATTTATGCGCGCTACCTACGTTTGTAAAACAAAAACGTGCGAATTACCAGCCAACCATTCTTTATTGTAGAGTTTATTTCAATTGAATGTAAAAGGAGAGAGAAAATTATTGCACATTTAAACAGGTGTTTATATGCGGGTGAAGCCGCGGATAACAGCTAGTATAATATATATACTACATATGTGAAATAAAATTATTTTTCCTGTCTCTCCGTTTATGCGCACTAATGTTTGGAATCACCGAACCGATTTTCGAGTTTTCACCGGAGCATAGACTAATTTCTGAGGAGTTAGTGCATAATTTACAAATTTTTACGATATTTAAGCTAACCTGTGAGGATTTTAGTAATCAAAATGTATAAAATTGGTAAAATACACTCGATAAAATAAAAAAAGAATTATATAAAATGTTTAACATAGTAAATACAAATTCTAGATAAAATAAAATATTTAATATATATATTAATTTTTAGGTAAAGATTTAAATATTGAAATACCGGAGAAGTCGCGGGCAGCAATTAGTAGTATAAGATGAATATGATAAAAGTTACGGCTATTTCGATGATATTAAATTATACGATAAAGTTTTTTTTTTTTTTTTTTTTTTATAAAGATGAACATTTTACATTTTAAACTATAAAAAGTTTAAAAATAAAGTATTTATTTTGTAAACTTCTTTGCACGATTATGTAAAAAGAACGGAAATTATACATAGTTTTTATAGTCTGCCGGGAGCTGTAGAAGAAGGAATATTAAGAAGCAGTGATGACCAATGAGAGTGAGTATGTAGCGGAACGACAGCGAAAACGAAATGATGGGATCGAAATCGAAGAAAGGAAAAAAAATAATCCGGTAGTAAAACTGAAGGACTAAAAGGAACTTTTTTCACGTTGATTTTGGAGTGTCGAGTTCAAAGAGCTGGTTAATAAATTGCCATTGTCGAAAGCAGAACGGGCGAAAATTTAACCTCTTACTGTACCTTTTGTGTGCATTGCCACGTAAGCACCGTTAGGTTTTTTTTTAGGTTCGGTAACTGAAGACATTAACCAGCAGCCTGCGATGGAAGTGAAAGAATAAACTAACCATTATAAGATTTGGTTGTTGTATCCATAATCCGTTTGTATTCTAATCATTTCTTGGCGCCTTCTTCCCGCTTTCGCTTCTCATTAGCCTCTTCCCCACGTTGTCCTCTCCATTCAAATGGTTCACCTCTCCCGGTGGAGCGTTTGGCTCTGTACTCCCGTTTGTTTAGGCTTGGGCTTTCTGGTTCTTATTGATGCCCGTTATATCCTGTCTTTTCCTTTTACACTTATTATTCTTACCATTGTTACCTTCCTGTTAACGATATCTGATCGTCTTATTAAATAACTTTCTTTTTTCTGGATATGTAGGTCTTTGACCGACGAGCCAAATTTTTTTCTTCTTTTTTTTTTTTTTTTTAATTATTATTATTATTATTATTAAAATAAAAACAAATAAAACCCCAAAAGTCGTAGGTAAACGAAAGGATCATTCTAAATAGAAGAGAGAGAGCGTTCAATATAGAGAAATACATTCGAGGAATATATGATTTTTATTGCGAAGTAGATTGGAATCATCAGGATGGAAACAAAAAAAAAGGTGAGAAAGACATAGAAAAACGAAAGGAAGAATCAGGAAGCCGAAAACGAGAGAGATGAGGAAAGTTGTAATATCACAGGTGGGATGAAAGGTCAGGTTGAATAGTACGATAAAAGTACTTGAGGTTGGAAAATGGGAGAGAATAGATATCATGCCGTAGTTTGATATTATCTGGAATATAGAAGAGGAACATCTGTATAGAAATTGACCAGTTTAAGTGTCGCGCACGAGAGTTCATTACCCTTAATGTCGACATGACTAGAGATCCACAAAAGGTCGATTTACATGACACGAAAGAAATATAATCTACAAGCGAGCGAATGAATAGAGAGAATTGTGAAATCTGCGGTATGTAAGGGAAGTGGCGAAGAAATAGATAGTAGAACACTTCTAGAATCGGATCCTAACAGAAATTTATTAATACCATTAGTGGAAATAATGAATAGGGTAGCTGTAGTTTTTGCGGTGAAAATGGGGCAGAAAGAAGGCAACTGGAAAGACTCAGAATAGTTGAATGACAAGGCTTGAAAGCAGTTCCAATACCTGCCGGTACAGCAAAGATAAAACAGTACCGGAAGAAAATAATGGGTAAAAGGTGAGAAGATTCAGTTAAGGAATCTAAATAAAACTACATACACGATGGAATATTAAAATATTTCTTTGATTTTAATGGCGGTCAGGAACAAAGAATTAAGTATTGTGACTGTAATATCGTGTAGTCTGTGTCCTATTTTGAATTGTTTTGTTTGCGGCGGTGATGATTTTTATCTCTTCTAATCAGCCTGAAAAAAAGAATCGCTAATATGTTCATTTTATTTTTTAGTACTCTTTCGTTTGTCTGAACGATCGTATGAATTTAGAGTTTTAGAAATAACCTTGTCTAGCTCTATTTCGGTCTAAAAGAAACAAAAGAGCAACACGGATGAAACCCAAACTTCGCTTCCGCTAATGTTTCTAATGTTATCAAATGTTGTGTCGGATGAAAAATCAAATTATATAGTATACTGTTGGACAAAAGTTACTTCAAGTAGATTAGATGTTTTTTTTTTTTTTTTTTTTTTTGCAAAATTGTGTGTGTATGCAGGTTGGGAATACATTAGACATACTCAACCTGTAAACAATTATTTTTTAAACTTTTTTTTTTTTTTTTTAAAGAAAACCCTATTAATTAATTGGAATCGCATCGACTGATGTTACACACTATTACAATTAGCTTTTACGAAATAACTAAATTATTCGTTCTTCACTTAAAACCCGTTCGACAAAATTTTTTCAAAATCTAATGAATTCAATTCTACATCAATATTTATAGAATGGCATCAACCAGAAAAATAAATTATACCATTTGTTCAAACGCAATCGCATCACAAAATTCTATTTACAACCAAATACGTACATAGATATATGAATATACATAGAAATATCATCATTAGTGAATCAGCCTGTCGGCTGGTTCGTCCCATGTATCAATTGCTTCCATCCAAGCCTATTACAGGCTTTCTTCTTTAATTCCGGATAAGTCGTTATTCCACTTTCTTGTAGCATTGTGTCAATGAGTGTTATTCGTGGTCTTCCGCATAGCTTTTATTCCATTATCTTGCCTTCGATAACATCCTTCAGGATATTTTGGTTCTAACGGAATGCATAGAAATACATATATATATATATATATATATATATATGTGTGTGTGTATATATATATATATAATGCGCGCACATGTAGAAATTTGTTTAAACAACCGACCATCTTTGTAAATATAAATATGTCATAAAATTTTCAGTTTCGATATTCAGGGTGATTATAATAACTCCCAAATTACAAATTTTCGAACCATAAATTGTAATTTTTCGCATGAGTCAGCACAATGTTAAAAAAAACGATTCGTGAAGGAACCGGTTTAAAGATCAACCGGTTATATAATATCGCGTACTTGTGATGTTCGATAGTGAAATTCGAATTAACCGCCGCATCGCGGTTGCGATAAACTCGATTATTTTTTTTTTTTGTCTCCGAAACCTAATTTAACCCTTACAACCTATTCTCTTGAGTAGGCCACTGATTCAGTTTTCATATGAACTTGGAAGAAGTCCGAAGGTGACGTTTCATTTTCAGGAAGAATATCGAAACTCTGAGAAAATTTGCTTTTGTTTTTTTTTTTTTTTTATTTTTAATTCCAGATTTTTAATCTTTCCAAATGCGAGTACGATGTAATAAACAAATTACACAGGAGTCCGGCAAGACGATATTTCCAGAATGAAAACGATTCGCTTGGACGAGACTTAGGCGTGTGAATTTACATCGCGGCGGAATGAAAAAAGTTTCTTTAATTGCTTTTATCGGATCAATGTACTGCCTTTCGTATATGCATTAATGGCTTTAACTGAAGCGCCTATACAAGCTCGGCGCGTTAATTCCAAGAAGTCCTCTAAATGCACCGTGATCTCAACGAGACAGCCCCGTTCTGTAATGACCCATTTTGAGGGTTACCGAACCTCCACTAATTCGTTTCGGCATTGTTGAGTTTAACGCGGAAGTTCACTGACACATACTGAACTTTTACGCAATCATTAGCGCCGAAATAATACTGTATCGGTCAAAGATAATGGCGTATTTTGCGTACAAGTTTGATATTATAATAAAACAACTTGTTTCCTCTCTTCTCTCTGCGCCTCGCATGTAAGAATGGAAAATGCAGTTTGCGTTCAAGTGAGACTTCACGAGGATCATCGGCTATTATCCTTTGTTGAAAATTCGGTCGCGAAAATTACATCGCTACCTATCGATTTCCCGGTAAGATGTAACTGGAGTGACCTGTGTCCGCAACTGTTTCTAGGGTATATTGTAATAGTAGTTTTTCAAACATTCTGGATCGGACTGGTATGTATCTGTTTGATAGTATTTTTCCGTCAAAGTTGTTTCAGATGCAATAACA
Source organism: Icerya purchasi (assembly GCA_039619475.1). Taxonomy (NCBI): domain Eukaryota; kingdom Metazoa; phylum Arthropoda; class Insecta; order Hemiptera; family Monophlebidae; genus Icerya; species Icerya purchasi. The sequence continues at coordinate 255,904,845 of CM077116.1, read as the reverse complement.
CGATTATCAATCTCACACTTATTTAAAATGCAATATATACACACTCCTGCAGTTTGGAGAACGAAAAGGAAAAAAACATCTTTTTTTTTTCAAAATATGCAATATATTTTTGAAAAAAATAAACCTATCCTTTATTTCATTTCCATTTTATATGTTTTGTTCGATACAAAATTATATCTTGTTTACGTTACGTATCGAAGTATTCACTAAATTGTAATGTTTTCAAACTGTTTTATAATGAAATCAATTATTGTTGGTTTTTTTTGTTTTTTTTTTTTTTATTAACAATATTATTAATTGTACACCATGTTTTTTTGCTATTAATGTTTGCTAACACTATTTGATTTTGATAATACTTCTGTTTAGCATTCCTTATTTCGGTTTTAAATATATTTCGATTATTTTGAAAATGTTTTTATATCGAATACCTGTTCTATTTCCTTTACCAAGTTTGAAGTACTGATCTCTAATTTTCATGAAACTTATTATTTTTTGACTCATCCATTTATTTTTAGAATTATATTTAGTTACATTTTTACCCTCGCCCACATCCAATTTACATTCTTTATACATAACATTTTAAAAAACTGAATGTATGTGATCATATATGTCTCCTGCCGTGTTAATGTTATTCACCTCACTCCAGTTATATTTAACAATTTTATTGTTAAGACTTTTTTCATCGAAAAAATATTTCAGGAAATTTTTTAAATGTCAAATTTTCCGATTCGAGATACCAAATGAATAACAGATTGTGCAATCGTCAGATATTTTCGTATTAATTATTCCCGAAGTAATTTTACACTTGTTTAGTTATGTATAATCGCGTTTTCAAAAATGTCAGGAAAAAAGTTACGACTTTAAAAATCGTTTTCCTAAAAGGGTCCTGAAATGAATGCCTGTATAAAAAGGGAATAATGGTGCTACAGTTTGGTTCAGAGCCAGCCGGTATGAACTTTCTGCGTATTGATCGCAACTAGCAACCCTGTAACCTTCACACGAAAGTTGCCCAGCTTGCGAGGTCGTTGCCTTCTTCCTCTGGAGTTCCGTTTCGTCGGTTATAAACTTTGTCCTTCAATTCATTCGAAATAAAACGCGTTTTGAATTTTTAGGTTCCTTTCACTTTTAACGAATTTACCGTAGCAACGCTGAAACGATAAAATAATGTACATTTTATATATGAACTATTTAGTGGTAGGATTCTTACTTCGATTCAAAATGCGAAATTCGGCATGCTGATTCAATTGGAGAGCAAGCAATTTATTAAAAGTTCAAAGTTATCTTTCCAAATTTGCCTCCCTTTTTTTATTTCTTTATTTTTAGTAAGGAAAGCATATATACATATATTTTTTTATATATATACATATATTTTTTATATATATATATAGCGTTAATCAATATCGAATAAATTTTCTATAATAATAATAAAAAAAAGAACAGAAACACATTTTAGCTTTGCAATGGAAAGGATAGAATAAAACGGAACTCCGAGGAAATAATATATGGATTTCAAAGATTAAACAGTGAATCTGCAAAAATTATATTCTGCTATTTTGACCATGCACAGTTGAAGGCTAATTAACTAATTAGTTTTGGTAAAAATTGGCAATATTCATAAAGCCGTTTTCTTCATGCTTTTTTCTTTAATCGGTTCGTCAACGATTTATCATTAGCCGCCAAGATGAAAAGAAAAAAATGTTATATTCTTAAACCGTTTGAAGATAGAGAATAAAGATAATCCCACAGCATAAAGTCATCTCATCTCCTCTTCCTTCCCCCTCTACTGACCATGGAACTTTTCTCGTGCATTGTCTGATTCGTAAACCTCTTCTTTGTCATTATATTCAAATTACCCTCCTACGAAGATATCTGTGGACACTTTAGGATCGTAAGCCGTGACTCAACGGATTTACTAGTCCGTTTATAAATTTATTAGCGTTTTTGAATCCCGCAATATTGCATATCTCTCCGTATTATGGCACAACTATTTAATTCACATCTATTTATTTAATCGGATGCTCATCCTTAGCATCTCAACGTTTTTTCTTTGCAGCGTTCGACTCTCTCTGCCAGCTGTCGCCCACGCTTTAAGCATAGTCCGCTACCATCGTTGCTTTTCTGTTTTTCCTGACCTCTCCACCATTTCATTTTTCATTTTATATATGATGCTACTGAAAGTTCCTCTTTCTACTCGTTAGTTCTACTAAAAGATCTTTTTACTTACTGTAGCACGGCATTCATCCTATCCTTTTTTCTTCTATCGGCCTTTGCTTTATCCTTTATTTTGATCGCGCAAAGATCTGGTTCTACTTCGTTTTCCTTTCCTAGTTCTCGGGCTAATTCCCACGTCGGTGAATATATAAAAAAAGAAAAAAATCCGGAAAAAAATTCAAAAATATTTTAAGAATAAAATAAAAACAAAACCTAGAGAAACTGACTAATGAGAAGGTAAAACGAAAATTAAGAAAATGTGAAGAATTAATAGGAGCCGAGAAAGCGGGCTAAAGAGTCGATAAACAGAGAACTGATAATAGGGTATTTTTATATATTTTATTTTCGCTAATTAATAAAAAAAATTCTGCGTTCCTTTTTTTATTTTTTTTTAACGACCTTTATTTACTAAAGAGTTGATGATCCCGCCAGTCAAATGAATTATCATTTATTAGGGCCGCGTTAGCTATCAACCAGTCTAGTTAATGGCAGTGAGGAACACTCACAGAAAGCACAGTAAAAATTATACGCAGGAAGATAACAAAAAGGTAATTGTAAAAAATGAATACGATACGAGGAATTGAAGGAGTTAAGTCGGAGACTGATGTGATACAACTTAGGTCAACGAATTATTAGTTCAACTTTAATACGATAGGCCTTATAGAAATTAGTAAAAGGCGGTGTATAACTCAGACATTTAATGGGCGTAAAAGAATTTTCGGAGCTTTTGTCACTGGATATTTCAGATTGGACCCTCAGAAGAGCCGCTCGAAATTCCTCGATCGGCAATTTAGAAACTAAAAACTATGCGAAAACGAAATACAGTCGACTCGCGATTATCCGGATACGTCGGAGTTCAAGGTTAAATACTGCAAATTAAATGAAAAAGTGAAAATTAACTTATTTCATAATAAAAAATTAAACATGAAAATTAACTTACAGTACATTAACTAGTTTTTAAAAAAGTCTCTGATTAAGGTCTGTGTGTCTGTCGCTGCATTCTCTTCCTTGTCGATATACCACTTGTGTAAACAAATGATATCAGCTGGTGACGCTTCTTTCTGTTGAGTAATGTACTCCAGCGCTACTTCGATCGCCGTCAGTCCTTTATCGTGTGGTATAACACTTTGAAAGGGCTCATTATCCATATTTTCGTCAACTGGATCCTCGTTGAGTACCATAGCCGCAATATCCTCATCTGCCGTTTCACATCCTGGAATACTGTCCAAATCACATTGTTTGTCAATTTCATCCCTTTTATCACTGACTTTATGATCTAATAATATTTTTCACGACCGCACTAATGCTATAGAACTAATCTCTTCCTATCCTTCGGATAACGCTGGAAGGAACATTGCCTTTATATCACCATCTTGTAACTATTCAGTTGCCGGATGGGAAGGTGCATTGTCGAGAATAAGGATTGCTTTTCTCGGTAACTGTTTGTCGGCCAGATGCTTCGCAACTGCGGGCACAAACTCTTTGTGAAACCAAGTTTTAAAAATTTCATCATTCATCCGTGCCTTTTTTTTGATTAGTATACCCTAAGGGCAAGGAATCAATGTTTTTAAGATTTTTAAACGCTCTCGGCTTCTTAGATTTCTCAACCAACGTTAACCTCAATTTGTGGGTTCCAGTTGCGTTATTGCATGGTAAAACCGTTACACGATCTTTGTTTTTTTTTATAACCAGGTGTCACTTCTTCTTTTTTGGATATAAGGGAAAAACCCTTAAAAGATGGTAAAACCTTGTAGTTTACACCAGTCTCATCACAATTGTATATTTGACCACTAGATACACCTTCCTTATCCAACAAGCTGAAAAGACGAACCTTGAACTCGGGAACAGCATTTTCATCCGTTGATGATGCCTCACCACTAACTGTCATCTGTCTTATACCGAAATGTTTTTTCCATCGGTCGAGCCAACCGTCACTCGCCATAAACCGTTTTCTCCTTCAATTTTGTTTTTAAATTGAATGGCTTTTTCTTGAAGTAATGGACGATGAATAGGTAGGCCTTTCCCTCTCATAAACTCATACCACAGATATAAAGCTTCTGCAACCTGAGAATGTTTACCTGTTTGCATTTTTTTTTCTTATTTTAATACCACTCCCACTCGCTTGATTAGTGCACCATTTTTCAATTTCACATCGTTCTTTTTTTCGCAGTCACTGACAATTCACAACTCTAAAGCGATTTTTTTTGCAGACTCACCACAATGTGTAACCTTTCGATGGCACGAAATTTTTCTTCTAAAGTCACGACAACTTTCTTCCGTTTTCCCGTCATTATTTAAAACTTAATGCAAAACTTAAAAAACTAAAACAAATTAATCACATTAAAATTACGGTACGTACTTAACGGCACAACTAAAATGAACAAGACTACATCAACGGCTCTCACTCACAACTAAGAACTAATGTAAAAACAACGTTGCAGGTCATGAGAAGAGATGAATAATATCGGGCGCGAGACAGTTGATCCTAGGCGCCACAGTACCGGCCAGCAGCACGGTGCGAACAGGCTGATAAACGAAATAACATTACAATCGCTATCAGTCACGGTACGTTATGGCAACAGACAGCATTTTCATTTGCAGCGAATGTAAACAAATATTCAGATACGTACTGCATATAGCTGTGAATTTTATAAAAGCGTTTTGGCGTTTTATTTTTTTATTTTTTTTTTTTATTTTTTATTTTATTTTTTTTGAAAAACCAATCCGGATAATATGGAATCCGGATAAAAGCGATCCGGATAATTGCGAGTCGACTGTAGTAAAAATTGAATTTCGAGTTCTTTAAAGATATCAGAAAGTAGAAACTGACTGGAGTTGCAGCGGCAGAGAAGTTAAACTTAATCGAGTTTTATCCTGAGCGAGTAATTGCCGATTTACCGCCAACTTTTTTACAGGGCACTTTTGAGCTAAGGTTTTTATTTTCTCAATTTTCAACTATAACAACAATTTGCCGCTCAAAGTTATTCGCGAATTTTTAAAGCAGAAAAATTCTACGTTCGTTTCGCCTAAATTACCAGTATTTCCTGCAAAGGTTCAGAGCAATATTAGACGAGGACGAATAACTGAAATGTTTGATTTGTTTTATTAATTTAGATTGCGCAATACTCTAGTCCCCCAGGGTATTTGTTAACAGATCTTCCTTTTTGGTTATCTTTTTCCGGGGAGGGGGGAGCTGGTTAACTAAGATATTAATCCAGCGCAAGGGAAATTGTTGTGTATTCTTTATTTAAAAAATCGGTATTAGAGCTAGTAGCTGAGAAATTACGTAAATAATTGTTATCCTAAACGGAGCTGAAAGGTAATCGAAAACGAAAAGTGCGATTAATAAAATTACTTTCTATTAAAGACTAGAAATTCTATAAACACGCTCCCGATTAATAAAAATTAAAAAATGAATAAATAAAATAGCCAATATTCTCACCGGAAAGAAAAGGCTTATCTGAGGAGGAAGATTCATGATAAGTTTAAAGAAAGTTCAGCTATTTTCGTTTTTTAAAACCTATTTGGGAACAGTGAAGGATGTTTACTTAGGAATGAATGCTTTCTTGCAGTTTGTCCGGCGGCAATAGCGAGTGGACCTTAACAGTCAAGTGTCTTGATTAATGTCGCTTCACTAAGATTCGAAAATCGATTCGCTCCAATCATCTTCCTATAATCTGTCCGCTTTTGACAACAGTGCGTGGCTCTCTGCGTGCAATCTGCGACCAGTTAGTCGCGGTAATAATACTATTAAACCGTGCTCTCTATTTCCTATTCTATAATGATATCTGTGAATTTTCAAAAGGCCGGGTCGCTTCCAAGTGTGTTTCTTTTTCTTGATCCGGTGATGAAGCAGAACACACAGCTGTCTTCGGGCACACTATCATTTGTTATGCGGAGCCAGTGTATGAATAATCGTCTGCTCCGCGTTCAGACCATTTCCGTAGCGTTAGTTCCCCTTCGAAGTCGCGTCGCACACGCGAAGAACTACCAAGAACTAGAAAAATCGTATGTCGTGTTTGCGCCTTCTGTTCACAGTTACTTCGAACGAAATACATTATTTATACCTCTCGATTTATAGAAAGTTCCGACTAGTCGACTGACCGGCGGTGCACACTGTAATACTGTGCACGTGCCCATTTAATCGTTCCGGCCTGGCAATAATTCACATTTATGTCGAACGACCGTCTCTCTAAAATATGTGTTCGTGATGCACTTTTTAATGGAACGAATCGCTTCGACGGTCGTAATCTGTTAAGTAAGGCAAACTGTAAAACTCATTTAAAAATATCAGACCAGACTTGCTGCAAAATTATTTTAAAAAACACAAAAAGACGACATACGCTTTTTAATCGCTTTTAACGCCTTTTTTATGCCTTTTGATAGACATTATTACCGCAGCTAATCCCGACCGATGCTTCTTTCGGTATCGTCGGGGCGCCTTTCTTTTTGTACTGCTTTTTCGTCGCTCTTGAATGGGGGATACACTCTGTTTGAGCTTTTAAAGGTCGCGCATTTACCTTTTCCCTTTCTTCGCGTTTTGATTATCCAAAGATGGGGTCATGCTTATCGTGACTCTGAGACATTTGAGTTCTCTTATCTTAATTATTCCGAGTACATATTTTAATCTGGTACATCGTTATGTTCGTACTTCTTTGCCGTCCGCCAGCATGCGCGGGATGCGATGATAACACTCGAAATTCTGTCGCGTTTGATCCCGTTGACTGTAACTTTCAACGTTCTTATTTTAGACGATGTAAGAATTTAGTCGGATCTAACTGGTTCAACTTCGCAGCTGATCTCACGGTTTTTTTCTCCGTCTTTTAGGAATATGTGGTATGTCTGTTTCATACCCCGAATTAACGCCATAAACTGGTTGATTTCAGCATTATTATTCAACTTCACGGATTAAATATCATCTGCTGAATTAAAACGTACTTAATATCGTCGATTTTAATTTCTTTATTATTTCGAAAGTCTTCTCTAAGGTTAAACGTTAATTGTTTGTCAGTTATTCTACCATTTCCCAAAAATAAGCATTTTAATCTGAGGCTACACATACCGGTGTACTCTAGCGCTTCAAATAAGCTCTGATGTTGGGTCTCTCTGTCGCAATATGTTATATCATACATGTAATACATATATATATATATATATATATATATATATATATATATATATATATATATATGCGATATTAAATTAAATTAAACAATCAGTATGTTATAATTTAAAAAATGAATTGCTAACCATCACTTTGGGTTTACTTAATCTACTCTGATTCTTTAAAGCCGTTCTTAAAATTTACGGAGCAGGTTACTAATAAAAGACGTTAGAATTTTTTAATTTTTCGAATTTCACGCAGAATATTGCATCTTTTCGATTTTTTAAAACTGACTTGCTTAAATTTTCTTAACTAGCACAATTTAAAAATATTACGCAAATTTTAATACTTATCAACACAGCTGTTAAATTTTAACTTTTTTTTTTTTTTTTGTGGGCGTACCAGGGAATTGACCCATCAACAGAAATTTAAAATTTAACGGCCGCCAACATTATAAAATCTAAAAGAATCTTTATTTTTTATCGTTGTTATCGTTTTATTTTATTTTTTTCGGCTCTATATGTTGTGGTTTTTTTTTTTTTTTTTTTTTTACGCAGGAAAATGTAAAAATTGATAAGAAATTTCGTTTGTATCGTATTCATTTACCCGGTTCCATCAGTTGCATCTTTGCCCTTACTTATATTGATAATTAATTCACGCATCGATTAAACAATCACTTATTGTTGGTTACGATAAAAGGGGTTAGGTAACAGAACCCATAATAACTACGGGAATTAACAGCTCGAAGGAAAACTGCAGCGATTATTTTTCACTTTTCCTGTGACTTTTACTTAGAGCTTGCGATGACGAGAGAGGAGGTTCTAACTCCCCCTCTCATTTACGCGCATTCGCGCATAGTCATTTTCTGCAATCAATGGTTTTAAAAAAATTTAATTTTACAACTGGTAAAAGAGGAGTTTTTCAGTTTTGTAAAATGAAAATGTTCAGTAAACAATTACTGATTGTCGATTTCGTCAAGCATACTGTCCTTAAAACGGATCGGCAATTCGAGAAATAGTGGTCTAGAGCAAAGGTTGGGTATCGACCCAATATTAGGTCGCGATAAATTTTTAACAGGTCGCGAAACAGAAATCTTAGCCTTTGTTCCCCATCTATAGAAAAGTAGACTTGGTGTTTTTAAATCATTTGAAAATATCAATTTCTGCTGCGATATTAAATAAATAATAAATTTAAACTAATTACCGCGAAAATGTATACTAAATTTAAAAATTCACAACGTTATACGGAATATTTAAACTTAGTAAATATATATATATATGTATATATTTGTGTGTGTTTTTTTTTAAATTTTCAAAACACGTTTGTATTTCATTTGTAGTGATTAAAGTGATTTTCAGTTTTCTTTCCATTTTTATCGTTTCTTTCTGCTCTCATTAATAATGGACAGTTTTTTTTTAATTAATCAAAAGTTACATTAAGCCGGATATACACCTATGTATTAAAAATAATTCGAAAATTGCCGATTTAGCTGACATATTTTCATTATTGAACAATTTAAATTTGCCAGTGTAGGTAGAGAAATTTTTTTAACGGTTATACTGAAATAAAAGCTTTCTTCAAAAAACTTCTGAGTTTCGCACTGTTAAAAAACAGTTGTCATAATATGTTTCAATTTCACAAATGGTTGAGAATCCTAATATAAAAGTCAAGTGCTATTGAAAATTATAAGAAAAGTTTATTCAGTATTTCCCATCCACAGAATATATTCGGCATTTTGGAGAAAATATGTGGATAATAAATTCTTCTTCACCATTCACATAAATTAAATACATCAGCAGAAGAAAAATTGGAAAGCTTATAAATAAAGTTAAAAGAGGAACCAAAAAAATATATAATTTTTTTTTCAAATATCTTGTTGAATTGTTATAATTGTTTTAATTAGTGCCCTCCAATTTTAATTTTATCACGGAAAATGCTTTCCGTCTACCATTAATTTGGATCTTCTACATCGCTTTCTTTGCCGTGATTTGGATATCATTGGTAAAAACAGTTCCGTCCTTCCTTAATGATTAATTTAATTTCAATAAACGGTACATTCGGAGCGTTCATTTTTTTAATTTATACGGATCGATTAGTTAATTAAAATGAAATAAAATTACTTTTAGTTTCGCACAAACGCGGTATAATGGCAGCAGCTGCACACATTTCTAAGTTAGGGCAGGATACTAAAATTTGAAGGCCGAATAAATACGGTCAAATTATTTTTCACTGTACTCTTTGATATCTGGAAGTGGCGGCCTCTATGATTAAAATTATGAGTCAATTTTCTAATTACAGTTCCCGCGTTGTACGATAGATGGGCGGTATTGTGAGACAAGTTATTTCTTCAGAGTTCTCACAGTCGTTTCTTGGTAATGGCCAAAACTATTTGCCGTTTATTTTTCAATCGCCGGGACTGAATTGTTTCGTTTCAGTTTTCTTGTGAATTTATTTCGCTGCGTCACCTTGATACAATATTCGTTTAATAAGAATTAATACGTTCTTTTACATTTATTTGTTTTACTTAAACTGCAGATACTGCTGTTCTTGGTCGCGAGGTTATTCTGTGTTGGAAAAAAATAGGTCTGAATTTACGAAAGTAATAAGATATTAACGAAAATCATGATGTAAGATATTTTACTGTATAGTTAGACACAAATGAAGCGGATTCTGTGCAATTAAGGGGGGAAAAGTTAATTAAACGAAAATTATTGATTTCCGCGATTTTAAAAATAAGGAAATTTGTATGGTCGAAAAATAAAATAGACTCCAATCTCGCGCACAAATTAATATCATGTTAGCCTTCCTTTACTTCCGACCAACCTATGAGACATGGATTCAATCAACCGGGTGCTTCGTTTAGTGAAAATACTTCTTCATCCTTCTTCGAGAAATCCATAAAGTTGGTCGAAACTAAATGATTTTTTTATTTTTTTTTGTGCGAATTTTTCAACGCCATTCCAAATCATCTCGATTGGATCAAGATAAGAAGACTGTATTCTGTATCATAACACTATTGCTATTGTCTCGGAGAAGGTTCAAGGCTACTTTCGAGATCGTTGTCAACTTCATTCGTCAGGGAAACATCTGAAGCGTACGGAAACAAATATTGCTCTAAAATATGTGTCGGGACGGACTATACAAATAGAGCATTAGACCATTTCGACTCATGGCAGCCTACGCGTTATTATAGGGCCACCTCCTATATTTACCACAGCCTCCAGTCCCATTTTTTATTAAATTCTTTACTTCCTTTTCGTTCTAAATTCAATCCTTGTTTTTCTTCTCTTTGCTCTTAACACCGAACTTGCTTTCCACTGTATTACGCATTTCCATTTAATGTGTTCCTCTCTTAATTTAGAAGGTGCCTCTTTTTACTGCAATTTATTACACCTAAACCTGATCCTTTGAACAATTTCTCATTTCTTTCTCTGCTATCTCAATTATCCCTAACATTTTATATATAATATATATGTGGAAGTCAATGGCAAACCACCACGTATACTATCATATACGCGCTAGTTAGCATACAACAGATACACAAGGGACTGCACTTGTAACGCGATAAATCAGACATTTACAATCAGTGCCGAATGTAGTCTTGCGTGTACACTCGCGCTGCATATAAAAATTAACATGAGCACTACCTATTCTGTACAACTAGAACGTACAAATAGGTAGTCATGATGCTCGGAATCAAGCAATACGACTGATGATATATATATATATATATGAATAAAATTAGAGTTGTATTTTCTTGTGGCTCAAAAGAAAAAAAAAAAAAAAAAAATGTGGGAAGCCAAATGTGTGAGTACGCAAAAGTCTGATAAATGAAAATAAAAGCCATTACTAATTTCCTTGGATAATAGGGAAGAGCGATGAACCTGTGGTTATAACTTAGTAACTAGTTGATTTCTCTTTTATTAATAATAAGGAAGATATAAATATACACGTATTTTATTTTATACAGTATCTATTTGTTATTTCATACTTTTCTTGAAGTTAAGAAGCGGCGCCCAGCCACACATATTTCATTATCATTTCTTGAAGGAGTTGAAATGACGTACTCCATACGTCATTAGACAAACAAACTACTCGTGAATTTTTGTAAATTTAAGTGATAAAAATTTTCGCCCTTCTCAAAATGAACACCATCGTAAAATAGCTTTAAGATGAGAACTTTACTGAATTTTTCGAAGCTGTAAAAAAGATTATATATCTATTTCTTAAGTTACGCTGTTTAAGGCTTTTTGATTCTCTGATCACTTCACGAATTTGTTTTTAATCCGTTGCCGCCCAGTGATCTATTTATAGATCACCTACTTTTCTGAACGCCCACTGAAAACGAAATCCTTTATCACTTCTTACTGTCATTGTTTGATTTCCTTACATGTGTAGCCACACCCCCAAACGAATTTTGAAACATTCTTTTCCACATCAGTGCAGCAGTTAACGTCTGAAGTTTGCCATTTCGAAGCGTCATAGTGCAGTGTTCGATTTTGTATCCAACGGAAAAAATTTTAAAGTTAGTTAAACTTTTTTTACGCGTTCTACATTTTCAATACCTCTTTAATTATTCTGCGTTATTTAAATTGAAAAAATAACTGTTTTTATTATTGAAATTTAAGTTTATGCTGATCTATAAATAGATCGCTGGGCGTTAGTGATAAGTAATATCGTTTCTTTCCCTTACTGTTTCGACGAAAAGAACGAAATAACTATAGCTAAATGGAAGGATAATGAGTGTGTAACAGCAGCAACAAACTTTGATTATATAGAACCTCTAACCCAAGTTTCAAAGGATCAAAAAGGTTTGAAAGAAAAATCCCAAATTTTGCAACCTAGTACTATCGCTCAGTATAATAAAAATGTGGGCGATGTTGACCAGCATGACTGGCTCTTAGAAAAACGTACAATTCAAATCCGTGGCAAAAAATGGTACTAGCCAATCTTTACACAAGAGTTATTGACATGGCTGTCGTAAATACTTGTATTCTGTTCAATTTAACAAATTGCGAAAAGAAAAGTATAAAAGACATCCGAAGATATATTGCTGTTGCGTACCTCAAACGAAGAACACATTCTACAAAAAGCATTAGAAGACCTCCGATGATGTCATCTAGATCCAAAGTGGCAGACTCTGTGCATTTGGATAGAAAAGACCATGTTATGAATAAGATTTTTTGTTTGAAATCTCTTTAGTTGTTTTTAATTTAACAAAAATTTAATTTTTTTTTTTTACTAAATTCGCTATTTTTAAAATATAAATTCAGAGGAAAGTTATTTGCTTTTTTATTATCAGTAGCGCCCAGCGATCTATTTATAGATCACCTATTATCTCAACTGCTAATTACAGTAAATTAATAAAACTTCAGAATTACTCTATTTATGATGTATGAAATGTAATTTAAAAATATTTTTCAAAAGTTTTCATTTTGAAATAGCTTGGGCGTTAAGGGGTTAATGCAATTTCCGCGTAATTTCACTAATTTATATATTCGCTATTAATTAATTCTTCGTACCGCAGCTGCTCCGATGCACCGGGAATTTCGAATGCGATCGTCATCGCATGGTTAAAATTGAAACAAGATCGAAGAACCATTTCGATTTTTTAGAGAGACTTTTCGCGGAGTAGGAGAGAGAATATATTTGCTAAACTGATTTGCGGAAATTGTCTAATCGATACTGTTGCACAGAGTGTGAACTTGTCAAGAGATTCGACCGAAAAAAAAGAACCGTTCGATTCCGCAAAGCGCTCTGTTCGAACTAGTATCTCGCGAGATGAGGTCAAAAAATTCATTACGTCGAATTTTCCGACACATTGAGAGTTCCGCTGGTAAAAAAAGAGGAACTGATGGCAGCGTGTTGCCTTTCTTGTTTGACAGTTTTCGAGGCGGTTTACGATTACTATTTCGCTTTCTCAGTTAGAGGGTTTTTCCGAGAAAGCAGTTATTACGTGTTCCCCAAATTCGAGCATACTCCGGTTATGACCGTTCACGATCGCCGGGCTTTGGGTTCTTGCCTGTCCGTTTCTGCGACGGGGTGTGCGCAGTCGCCAACGTCGGCTTCAGCCGCGACCAAGACCGAGAACTCCTCGACGACGCCAACGTTCTTAGATTATTCCGAAAGTCGTCCCCTAGGAGACACACTCGCCGACTATCTCAGTTTTATTATCGCGCTCGGTTGTAAAGCCAGCGGCTCACGCACGCACTCTTTATTATATTAATCCGATTCAACGACTGGAAACGTTCTTTCATTGGTAACAGATATTACCGTCTGATAATTTAGAAAATGAACGAGAGACAGCGACCGTCAGACCGGCCGGCCGACCAGCCAGCCAACCGTATACCAACCAACCGAGACCGACGACCCCTCTATTCGTAATTCGAACGGCGTTTGAAGTTTCTTCGGTATCGTTCCCATTCTTCGTTCGAATTCAAAAATTACCCTACGACAGCTTCACCGAATAATGTTGCTTGGATGCCGCCTCCGTTTTCGAATTCATAATGACACACGCTTCTGTTCCACGCCGACGCTACACTACTCCCTCTTTTTAAAAAACCCGTTTCGCGAATTATTTCGGGGGAATAGTAAATAATAGCGCGGGGAAATTAAGAGAGCTTCAGAAGCTTTCCTGTTTTTATCATCGACTTTTACCGTCGACAAAGAATGGCCAACAAACGTTTGCGGCCAAGTAAACACTAAAGTATCCTGCAGCATGGTATTCAGAACAAGAAAGGGAAAAATGTTAAGCAGTTCCCTTAAATAAAAGAATCTGTGAAACTTTCAAAGGTAGCCTCGTTACGGAAACGGGCCGATTTGCGCGCGCATAAATTTTTATACAATTTTTTTGTTTCCGCGTACTTCCGTCAGGCCGAGTCTACACACACCGGCTGCGAACATTTCATCGCGCTTTCCGATCATAGGTCGGAAGAGCAGCGAGCAACATTACAGAACCCTTTAATTGCCCGGGGTGAACGTGGGACATTTTAGACGAGTGTGCTTTCCACCGAGATCGTTCCGTTCGCATAGATCGATTCTCTGCTTTGCTGTCGTTTTACCACCGATGCAGCTAACGCATACAGATTTCGTTTTTCCATTTTGGATTTTTAATGGCGGTTCTTCGAATCGGTCAGATATTAACATTTTTTCTCGGTGCCTTTTTTGTATTTTTTCTTTTTATTTTTGTTTCGTTTTATTCCGCGTGTCTCTTCAAATTGTAATCGATTTTCAACGGATTCTAAATTGTACACTTTATTCATCTTTGGCCAGAGCTATTTCGATTCGCGTTAAAACATCTTTCGTGACGCGCCAGATTAACGGTCTGTATTCATTTACAATTTTATCTATCGCGTAGCTTCTAAAATTTACTCGACTAGACGGCTGCATTTCTTCCGGTCCAGTGAACAATTTCAACTTTGGTTAGAAGTAAAAAATGTAATATTTTTGGGCTAAATAAAGAGCCATCGAAAGCCCCCCGTCATTGTGGAGTCAATAAATTTATATGCTGAAATCTGTAAGCGGGCAACGATATGAATAAACTAGGAAACCGAAAATTATCTACTGTCGTCATGAAATGTTTAAGTATAGAGTGTGGGCTCAACTGTAATACTTAACAGCGGCCGCACATTATTATTCTGTTTAAGGATAGCAATAATGTAAATCTGTATTTACATGATGAAACTTTAAATCGTTTTTCGCGACATTACCAATTCTGCGCGGAAAATTTTCTAAACTGGTTTCTCGTTGAAAACTAAACGCAGTGTCGGAGAAGTACATAGCAATCGAAAAATTAACATTATAAGTTCGGAAGACGAAAAAAGAGGCGCAACTTTCCGTGTGGGGGGGGGGGCATACAGAAATACAATGTTCTTTAACGGACATGGTACGCCTAGACTGCGACGAGCGAATAATCGTATTACCCGTTTTGGTTTAATTAAAAAGTAAAAAGAAAAAGAAAACATTATTTTTCGCTAAATTTGAGTTAAATTTTATATACTCGTACATTACACGCGTATATTTAGCGATGGTAAAAGTAGTTCTAGTTTAAACTTCGCAAAAATAAGTAATTTTATGCTGAAACTTTTTTTTAGAGAAGAAAGTAGAGTCGACCGAAAAATAGATGGGAAGGTATTTGTTCGATTAAAGATGGAAGATGAAAATAATTTTAAAATATGAAAAAAAAAAAATTGAAAGAATATAAAAATAGCGAACCTTTTAAAGTACTAATAATGCTAAATAGGAAAATGGAAACTGAAAAATAATGCTGAATATATGAAGTGGAAGAGATACGAAATGAAATAAACAAACAGTGCGGTTACAGTGGAAAAATGGTAGCTAGATGAGATTATGAAAATTCGCATGAAGAGGCAAAGAAAAGAGACGATTAAACAGAAGGCGGTAAGGAATAATATATACCTTTCGAAGTGCACGTTGGAGCCAGAAAATCGTTCGGAACATCGCGCACCTTGGAAGTGAACAAAAAAGAGAAAAAAGACTTGTATTAACATAAATACATTAAATAAATCTGGAAAAACCTGAAAATATAAGTAACAAAAAAAAAAAAAAAAAAAAAGATAACGCACAAAACGGCACATTATGAGCAAGAGAGGAATGATTGAAAATACCTTACGGAAGAAGAAGAAGAAGAAGATAGAGCTAAAAAATTCGGAAGAACGGTGTTCATTGTTATAATTACATTCCAAAAATAATCTGCTTTGTTTTCTATTTTTCACGATGAAGTATTTATACTTCGCAGGTTTCGGCTGTTTGCAATTTTTTAGTTACTATTATCGGAAAATCACATTATTATCGGTTATTTGGCAATTATTTCGAATTCGTTATTTCACGAAAGGATAAAAAGCACAACATACGAGCCGCGTATTAATTATATTTGTTATATATGTATGTATATTTGCAGGAGGTTTTATGAATCAACTCCCACGTCGAATACTCATTTAACCATTTATCGGGAAAGAGGTTTCTCGGTTTAACGTCTTCTATATTGAACGTGCCGAGCAAGACGACGGGTGCCCGAATTAAATGATTTAAATTAATATTATTTAAGACAGCAAGTGAAAAAACGCTCGTGCCATTTTCATCCGACCTAACCTTGAACTGTGCACGTCATCCACGCTCGGTGTGTCATATATTTAACTGGTGAAACGGTTAACGCAAGTTTTTCTGTTATCATTAAATATTTTCAAAGTCATTTCCTTATTGCGAGATGTAACACAAATTTCTCTTTGTATGCGTACATATCATCTTTAGACATTATTTTGACAAACGCCGACAAATGTTTTCATCTACTATCATCTGTGAGTGGCTGTGTATTTTTTTTTCTTTCCAAAACAAATACAAATTGTAACATTTCGAGTAACATTCAAAATTTGGATCGATCATTGTCAATGGGCTGCTCTCCCTGTATATACTTGCTCTTCGTCTTTTCTTTCAATTATTCTTTTATTTCTTTCATTTCCTCAATTTCTAACCTATTTTCCCTTTTCACCGAGTAAACGTCTAATGATGACACGCCAAAAAAAGAATAAAAAATAAAATAAAAATACTTTTTCTATATTTTATTTTTAAAATAATATATATATATATATATATATATATATATATATATATATATATAGATGTGTATTAACGAATATGTGAGTTATTTTAATCGTGAGCATTTTAACAAATTTGTTTTTTCGACTACCGAAATATATTATATGTTTTTATATCGTTATGTTTACGTTAGAGATAATGTAAAAAATCATGGAACATCAATTTTATCTAATTTTCGTATCGGTATTACGTGTCGCATAGATTAAAAATGCGAGGTCTGACAGAAGGCCGTGTCCACGGGGGAAGTTTTGGGGTCCCCCCCCCACGCCCGAGAACTGAAATAGTTATTATAAATACACAAAAATCGGAAAAGAAATCAAAAATATAAAATAAATATTAATGATTTTTTAGGGTATTCTTACCTTTAAAAGAAAAAAGAAAAAATATACTCCATATTTTTAGGTATTTCATTAATATTTTATGGAAATTTTTTTATTGCGAGTATAATCAATAACATATATGATTTTTATTAATGTTCATATACGGCGGGGTAATTCATTTATGTAAATTATTAATCGATATAAATCAAAATGATGCAAATTATTAATTGTACGAATATCAGCGAAAAATGTATTGTGATTTATAAAATAAATATGTGAAGAAAATTTTCAAAATTCTGGGCAAGGGCCTGGTCTGAAAATGAAGTAATGAAACTGATTACAAAAATCACGTTTACTTAAAAATTAAGAAACATCAATATGATCACCTTCAAAATACACAACGCTGAATCCGAATGTTATTTTCAGTTTTTGTGACACTTCTGGAAAACTTAAAATGGCACTTCTCTGAGAATCCTCGTCACAGACTGCTGGATGCCAGCTACCGACTCAAAATGCGTTTCTTTACAACTTGTTTGACCCTCCGGGCAAACAGAAAAAAGTTGTACGGTGACATATGTGGGATATACGAGAGTTGGGGCAGTACTGGAATACCGTTCGAGCTCAAAAACTGAAGGCGTGATGAAACGGTACACTGTCGTCCTACCCATGTCTTCGCGATCTGTGGACGAACTCTGACGACTCTTTTTCGCAACCTCTTAAGTACTTCGAGAACTTCGAGGTAGAAATATTGATTCATAGTCTGTCGAAGTGGCACAAATTCCATATGCATCACACCGATTTTCTATCAAAGAAGCAAATCATCTGACTTTTGACTTGCTCATTTTTACTTGTTTTGATCTTGCTGAGCCAGGAAATAGCCATTGTTGACTTCTTTGTTTCCGGATTACGCTGGAGAAAACCAAATTTTGTCGCCAGTAATTACGTGGTCTGGTTTGATCATTTGAAACTTCTTTTTAGACCATCTTGCGCGACGGACATTTGCTTTAGTTGCTTCGAAAGGTTTTTTGGAACCATCTTTGCACGAAGCTTTTTCATGGACAAATTTTTTTAAATTAAAACCTTTTTAAATGTTCCGCTGTCAATGCTCACTCGCCAACATTCAAACAGCTAGCGGCCGATCTTGACACTGAAGGCTGTGCACACACTGTACGTTGTTGTTAGTTCGAACTCCCATCCATCGGCCTTCCAGTTCACGACTCATCTTCGGTGCTTTTTCGATCGTTTTTAAATTCTCTCGATGAGCACGTTCGAAGGCTTCATCACCAAACACACTTTGACACTACTTTATATCAATCGTTTTCTTCGCAGACTTGCGCCGAGTTTTTGCGCAAAACTTTGTTACGCAGCGCTGCTGTAAATTACGTCGCTCTATACAAGCAACACGCTTAAATAGGCACTTAAACAACACTATACAACTGGAGAACTAATGATGATCGTGCGAGAGGTTGGTAAAATGAGGTCTATCGGTAATTCAGGAATAGATAACCTAGCGGAGTTTCAAGTTCGCAGTATTACCACACACCCGGGAAAAGAATCAATCTACTCGATTGTCAGACCTTGTGAACAGCGGTATTGTTGTATTTTATTTATTCGTTCGTGAAAGAATAACGAAAATGTATGGAATTTTAAGAACATGATTTCTGCTAAATGCAGTTATTCGTGTAAATTACAATTAGTTTTACAAATACTGTTGCAATTACAGATAAATTTATGACGCCCGTTATTTTTTCGTCTATTTCTTGAAATTAAATCGAAAAAATTAATTAAAAAAGAAAATTTGAATGTCAGAACAACCGTTAATTTTGTTTCTCGTAGGAAAATAAAGCTATACAATACTGTTGAACGAGAAACTATTAAAATTATTCTTAAAATAGTCTTCATTTTTGTACCGCTCACGTAAAACTCGATATGAAATAAATGACCAAACTCGCAAAGATTTTTAATTTACTTCGTTAACATTTAATAAAAACAAATCATATTCCGGAAAAGTTAACTCCGTAATCGGGGCGGTTGTTAATCATTTAATATCGCGACTATTGAGCTATGTTTTCGCAAACATATCTCTCTCGGTTATTGTTAAATGTTAACGAAATAAATTTTTCCAATTTTCTTAATTATATAAGTAATTTTTAGAGAAATTATTAACCGAAAATAATATAACATTAATTGCGTTAATTATATAGCGGTAACTGTGGCTACAATGTGAATGCTTAGCATGTCTTCCAGTCATTTTCGATCCCGGTGTGTGTAATATTCTTTTCTTTTTTCTGCAATATCCTCGATTGCATGCATATTTTTTAATTAAATGTAAAATGTCCTAAAAATTTATTTAATTTCTTTTTTCAAAGTAATACTGCATGATTAAAAACTGATATTAAGGTGATACGCGTAATAAATTACGGGGCCGAAATAGTGTTTAGTACCCATCGTTTTTTGTTGTTTTTTTTATTTTTTTTTGTTTTACCAAAGATGAGTTGACCCTGAGCAAACGAAATTTAAGGAATAAAATGTTGCTCGAATAATATAACCCAACGACCGATTACTCACGAAAAAGCAACGACTTTTCACTCTAGTCCGGTCAGTACAGTTATCCTCTTTCCGCCGATCACATCGGTTCTCGGCTTGGTTTTAATTTATCTAGTCGGTCAATCCAACCTAGTCTAACTCTGACTATTTATGGAATCTTGATCGATGATTTAAATTTAATTTTAAAATTTATCGAAAAATCATTTATCTGTTTCGCGGAATTATTTACTTTACATATTGAAACCTTTTTAAAATCAAAATCGAACATTCACATTCAATATTATGTTGATTACGAAATTAATAACCGCTATAAAACTAAAGTTCTCCGATTGAGGAGTGGGGATATTCACGAAAACGTTTCTAAACTAAAAATATTTTATTATAAATTTTACTCGTATAAAGGGTATTTATTAATTTATGATAGAACGTGCTTCGCGAGAGTTCTTACTTTCCTGCAGTACGTAACGGTATTTTAATAAGTACTCGAGAAGCGCCGTTACCCAGAAGAATTATTCTCGCACATCCAACACCTTTACATAATTACATACTCATCACCCGGCAATATTATTATATCGGAACTAAGAATAGTTCGACTACACACTGCAGTTACCGGGCGTCTGCGAACGAAGAATTAATTAGCGCAGACGAGAGATCATCGGTGAAAGGATTAGGTGAAATTAAACGGTCTTGTTTTTAAAAAATCAACACCGAATAAAGTCGAGGCGTTTGCTCGGTTCGTATGAAGGTAATCTGAAATGAAAGTTTAATGAACGGGGAAACAGATTTGAAACGGACCAAAAGACCGGCGACTGACTGAACAAGTCATCAAAGTGTTCAACTTTTTCTCCAATAATCCTACTAATTATTATATGGTTTACTTGGATAAATCATATTTTTATAAATTCCGATAATACGTTTTATTTGCCGAATACGATTTAAATCATCGGCTTCTCAATTAAAATTAATAAAATCAGCGATAACGGTTTCCATTTACCTATATAATTATCAACTTGTTTGTTCTCACTCAGTTAATCGGGACTTCTTTGAATGGCACACTGTCTCCTGTCAACGATTCTCAAATTGCACTATAACAACTTACCCAATCGATCCGCAAAAAAATGAAACTAATATAAGATTCAACTGTACATCAATACTGCAATCCAGAATATATGCCAATAACAAATAATATCGGAATATACGTTCATCAGTATGATCGCGAACGTTTGTGTTTCGGTTTTATAAATCGATTAATACTTTCAACGCAGCATTGCGGCTCTGTGAATATTTCATGGTGATCGTAGCGATAGAGAATGATGATAATTTGTTTAAATTTCATCGCTAAAAACGTTCGATTCATATGGTAATTGCTATAATCGTGTGAAAATAATTTGGCCAGAAATACACGCCTAGTACGGAATAAAACTCCTCGAACTTAATTTATATGATATATTTGGTCTAATTACTAAATAAGTATGTAATTGTCGCTATTAATTTAGGAGAACACTTCGGATTGTATGTGGCGAATATTTCGTAATTCGCGTAGTATCGCGAGTAATAAATCGAAAAATATCGCGCGAATTTTGTATTGATTTCCATATTAGTTAATGCAATTGCTCGATTTATTTTGCGTTTTCAGTTTTACGGAATGGTGGAAAGAAATGGAATCGCGATAAGTACGCTGCGGGCAGCAAAATGCACCATATTCGCTCCGACGAATTTAGCATTCCAAGGGCTGGATCGGAAGCCAAAAGAAGGCGACTACATTCCCCTTTATCACATGGGTGAGTGAATTACTTTTTTTTTCCATTGCCTTTTTATTTCATTTTTATTTTCTCCCCGCGCGTTTTTGCATATATTCATACAACTAGTATTACGAACATTCTCTTCCGTCCTCTAATTGAACATCAGTAGGAATTTCAAAAGTATGTTATTCCAGAAAGCCAACAGATTAGCGAAAACTAAATAGGGCGACCTGTTCAATTGGCCTCGAAAAATCAACACCTAAAGATACGTTTTCTCAAACTGTAGTATAAATTTTACAATTTTACATATGAAATACACGTAAACCAAATTCTCGCTTACGAATCGTAGTGCCAAATATACTTTTTCTGTGAGATACATGCCTGCCATGTTTTGTCCCTAAATTCGCTAAAGAAACTGTTTCTTTGTTATTTCGTCTAATTTTTAGCAGAATCCTTTCGCTCTTTTTAACGCGGCTGAGTGTCACATGTGAGGTACTATTATATCTTGACGTTCTCGCATGCGATTGGCTGGCAGAAAATTAGCTTTTTTATTGTTTAATCTTTCAGACTGATTGTGTTTTAACAATCCTCGTGCATTCTTACTTCTCGATCAGGTTGTAGCACCTGAAAATGCAGCGACCTAGTAAGCTAAGCAAGTTAATCACTGCTTTATACAGAAAAATCTATTCATCCCGACTCACGCAGTAATTGATACTGCAGTGGTCAGCCCCCCATGACTTTCCTGTTTCGATCAACAGTGACATCGGAAGGTCACTCTGTTCTGTTTAGGCCGTTCTCTTCATAGTGGGTTATTTAAGATTTGCCTTTTAAACGACCACTTTTCGTTCTGTTGATGCCGAGGAATACAAACCAGATGTATTGTTATTTCCGTAATTTTTTTTAACGAAGGAAATCGCGATTATAAACTTTTTCGATTAAAGGTTACGTTGATAAAAAGCAAAGAAACTTTTAATGCAGAATAAATAACAAACTACGGCGATATTTTTTTTGTACTTTAATATGGCTGTATTTTTACAAAATTTTCTCTCGGCAACATATCACACTTTTCTTCTGTAATGCAATTTTTAAAATATTTTCATCTGTTAACTAAATAACAGAAATGTGAATGTTTTTACATTATCAAAAAAGGACAATACAGGAAATGTTCTCATATTTTACTACTAAAAATAACCGCGGCATTATTAGCTTGGAATGTTGAATACAGGAGCATCACAATTAACAGTAAAGAGTAGAAGCGGTATTTTATAATTCAGAACTAAAGAGAGATAAAGAGTTCAGTTGCTGTGAATTTTGAAGAAGTCGAGCATAATTTCATATGATCAGTGTAGGCGCAATAGAGGAGACTCCGCGGATCTAATGAAAACAAACGATTTCATTGGTAAGCGCATTCGGAGATGGGTCCTGCTGCCGCTCTACGTAATGCAATTGACGGCCGTGCCAGCAGCTTGCCAGGCGCTATTATATAGATTTACTATAAAAAAAAAAAAATTAGCGATTTGAGACTTAGCCGCTGATTTTGATCAAAGTTTTCCCGTTTTCTACTTACCCGCTAGTTGAGTCGATACTTCCTTTTTCATTAGTTTTTTTTTTTTTGTATTTCTTCAACAAAAGAGAATACCGAAGAGATAGGCCAAATACAAGAGTTCCAGAAAAAAAGAAAAAAAAAAAAGGTAAGACACCGACATATATGAATACGACACAAAACTCCATGAAATTTCACATTTGAATTAACAGAAGACTTTCTTCATTTGACCAAGTTTGGCGGGTAAGTATAGGAGGTTTTTTGCGTATACTATTTACATGACGATTCATTAATTCAAAATGAATGCTTTAGGCGGTAGCGGAACTGTTTTTCGGTAGTCGTTATAAACGGCGAAAGATTATCGACCTAATTGAATTTCTGTGTATAATTCGTTCCGGGAAGTCGCCACATAAAACTCATCCTCTGACCTGTCGCCTTGGCGTCTGAAGTAATTTCGTCGGAGTAAGCAGTCGCCGCCGCCTTGTAGTTTTATCGTTCAGCGTCCGTCTGACTGCCCCGAAATTCAAAATCGATTTTCTTTCCCCTGCCCGCTGCAAATTGTTTTCAAATGAACAACGAGCTGAAATCGCGTCCGATTTCATAATTATTTCTTTGAAATAGGCATTTTCTATCCTTGGAATTTTCTGCTTCTCTTGAGACGCAACAAATCGACCATCTGATTTTGTAAATGCATCATTAACTAAGAACGAATAAAAAAAATCACGCCAAAACGTTTTCGCTAAGAAAAATGTCGAAATGCAGTTACTCCATTCTGGCTACTTGTTTATATCGCCATCTTGTATTATCGCTTATTGACTGTCATTCTAAATTTACGAAATAAATACGATGTGCAGTAGCGGCGTTAACTCTTCCCTTGCTCTCGAAAATATTATATAAGTTTTTTTAGACTGTACCGCCACTGATGAATTTTTGGCTACGCCACATTATAATCATTGAAAAGGACGATATATATTTATGTATTTAGAATGTTCGAATTTTGCCTACATCGAAAAGGATATTTTTTTACTACTACCGTCTAGAAAAGTGTGGAACATCAAAAATGAACAGATAAAACGTGTTTATCTTTAACCAAGGCTTGTCTGTCCAAATTAAATTAATTCCGGGGGCGGATAATAATGTTTAAAATGAGCTCCGGATGGAAAAAATGGTAATTTGTAAGGTGCAGGAATTTTTTTTACGGCTAAAAGTCTTCTACATCGCTTAATTTGTAGAGATTTTCGGTCAGTTTAAATTATGATCCTTTTGTTTTATCTAGTATGCAGCTTATTCAATTCCATGAAATTCTTTAGATAGTACGCGAGGATGTAACAGCTACAATGCGAAATAGTGGGACGAACAATAATTTTTAAATATCGTATGATAGTTCCGTTTAATTAGCCGTACTTTAAGTGTAAATTATAAAAAATGGCCTCTGTAGCGCTGCAAAAGTGTCAGGCAAAACATTATACGACGGCGATTCAAAAATATTTGTTAAATTTTTTCGAAACAACTTACTTCAGAGTATACGTAAACGGAAGGCGGTTAACGAATTAAGTATCTGTTTTCATTTTACAGAGCCGATTTGTAGTCACGATAATTATTACTGTATCCGAATGATTTGGAAAAATATAGCTTCTTATTAACTTATTTTTTAACTATTGTTTTATTACAAAAAAAAAAAACCTTACAAATTATAATAAATCTTTTTTTTTTTTTTTTTTTTTTTTTTATTATTATTATCACAATCACACTCTTGGAATTAACAAAATTTAGATTTACAAATAATTCACTATTATTATTTCTGCGCACTTTCTGAATCGTTCAAAAATTGTAAAAATTCGAATTTGCGCGCGCAACCACGCCCTCATCGCGATCGATGATTCGGAATATATGTATTTTTAATTATTCTCGATTCGTCAACCGTACGACCGTGTTAGTCTACGACGGATTCGAAATCTTAAAATTCTCAAAAATGAACGTCGATGAGAGCTTTTGCCAAAAGTTCGGCAGTGTATGGGGGCGTAGAAAAATACATTTAGAGTAGTCCGCTTTCATCGCGCATCAAAAAACAAGAAATCATGTGCTTCATACGAGCGTGCACCGTCAGTATGTTTGTGTGATATATGATGCGGCTGCGGGTACCAAGATAGTGTCAGTCCAATTTGATTAGATTGCACTGCGTTCAGCGCCGAATCAGAATGGACCATCATTTCCAGTCAACCTCGTTAGATTAACTCATAATACACGTTCTATTATTCGGTGTAAAGGTCATCACTAGAATTAACCTTTACACTGAAATCGACCTTTCTAGTTGAACTCATTCTCTCGTATTCTATATTTTTATTTTACTCCATTACTACTTATTGTTAGTACTGTGTTATATTAACACTATTGTCGCCATCTCTTATTTCAGTTACATAATTTATCGTCTGCATCTGGCACGTTGTCACCACTTCAAATTTTATACTCGCACGCATCCGTCTAATAAATTCCTTTTTCTACAACTTGAAATAACTTTAATTGTATTCTTAAATAATTTTCTATATATAACTGAGTTCTGCATTCTTACGTATATGAACATTTTTTCCCTTAAAGAAAACAAAAACAGTTAATTTGTTTACATTAAGTTCTTTTTTTATATATATATATATATATATATATTTATATTTATTTATTTTTTGTAATATTTAAAAAAAAATGATTTTCATATTTAAATGTGTGTATATAAATTTTGGGGGAAAATTAAACACAACAATGAAAAGATATTTAGAAAATTTCTACTGATAAAAGTATATTTCTTTTGCAAAAAAACATTTTAATGTTATGGTCGAACAATACAAAAACAATAAAAAGTTCATAAACATAAAGAACTCCTTACCGGTGTTCACTTTCCATTTTTAGATCGATTTTTTTGGGGGGGTTTGGGGGGGGGGGTTGTCTATTTTAGGATACGAAAATTCGTTGTTTTAAAAATGTTTGCCCGCCTACATCTGAGAATGTTTTTGATCTGAACATATTTTTAGCTAGAAGTCCTTCGTGCGCAAACAAAACTTTAAATTTTTATTCTACTCTTTGCTAGGAGCTGAAAATATGTATATAGAAGAGGCGCTAAGTTCTGCCAATGCCTATTTCATAATAATCGCTATTGTTTTAGGCATTGCCGTATTCAGAATTTATTTTGAAAATAATTAATCATATAATTTCCGAAGACAATTATAATAAGATAGACAACGATAATTTTAACCAAGTCGATGGAAATAAATAGGTTTTTCCTAAAGCGTCTAAATAATATCATACTGGCGCATTAAAAGCGTTCATCACATTATTTTTGCTTCTAATGCGTGAACGTTTTCGAATTATCTGCTGGCTTGTAATTACAAACACAGTTCTTCTTAAGTAAGATATTAACCTCGATTGAATGAAAGATAAAACCCAAATTTTATCTTACATTAATGATTTATAAATGAAAATTAGTTTCCACATTATTTTGATTTTACGCAGAACTCAAAACTTGCTGTAGCATTGAATATTTCAAAATTAAATTCTCCGAGTGTGTGTAAAAAACTGAAAATGTAAAAAACAGTTTTGTTCTGATGACGAATGAAGTAGTATTATTAGGAACGTCAATGGAAAAAAGTTGTGACGTGTAGTTTTTACTAAAAATAATAGACGAATTGTAAAATAAAAAAAAAGTTTTTCTGAAGTTCGAAATGATCAACAAATCTGTATAATTCGTTTTTTTTTGTTTTTTTTGAATATTTTTAGAAGTTGAGCTTCTTAATCGCTTCGTGACCTAACCCTCGGATATTTTATTATTTCGTGAATTTTGAAAGTAAAAGAACGCACAGTGCCTACATATAGTGCTTCTAAAACAAATGGATATGAAAGCGTGGATTGAAAAAATTAAATCCAGAATAAAATATCTCAAAATCTTGAAATGATGTAAGGAAGAGAGATATTGCAAGACGGGTAACCACACTTATTTCTTGACATCGACGTTCAATGGTAACTAGCACTGATGATAATAATTTAAGTCACTTTCATTTTAATATTTTGGGGTCGTTAAATTTTAATCTGTCGACTAATAATAATAATAAAAAAAAAAAAAAAAAAATCCACTATTATAAAACGGGCTGTGGATTTTTTTCAGTTTTTTTTTGTCCCGCAACTTAATATAATGTGTATTTTTCAAAATTTGGGGCGATAAATTTTAAAATTTTAGCTATTTCGTATTTTTCCTACAGTTTAATGATAAAAGTGCGGCAAATTAAAAAACCAGATCGGTCGAAATGATGTTTCATGCGTAACGATAACCATTGTTTATATTTACATAATACTAAATTCGAGAAATTCGAAACAGATATCCAATTTTGAATTTTTTAATCTTCTTCTTCGTCATTCTAAAGGCTTAGCCTTGTCGGTGCGAATTTTAATTTCCATTCCTCTCTTTCCATTGCCATCCTCTTCATATCTGAATATTTGTTGCAACCGGCCATTTCGATCATTTCTCCCACAAACGTCTTCCTCGGTTGACCTTTTCCTTTCCTACCATTAATTCTTCCTTCAATTACGGTCGTTAATAGTGAATTGTTTCTTATTAGATGACCCGGCATTTTCCCAGAATTTTTAACACCGCACATATTTTTCACCTAGTATGTTCCGCCGTGTAAATGTGCACATTTATAAGTGCTTGAAAATTTTTTTGTCATTATTGCTCTTTTCCGAAGTCTTTTAAAACCCCGGAAAAACTTCGTTAACGGATCGAAGTTACCTTGAAGTTTGTTTAATATTTTTATGCAAAAACAACGAAAACGATCGCGTACATTTAATCAAAACCGTAAATAATAGAATCTTCAAGGAACATATACACTCTCAAATGAATAGGTTAAAATCGGATGAAGAAGAACGATCAAATAGCGAATGTATATTCGAATCAAATTCATTTATGTTACTTTTTTAATAAGAGGGAGTGCTATGAGTTTATAACTTATTAAATATGGCCAGTTACATATTAAATAAGCATTAAGTGAAATAAAACATTTCTTGTTGAAGGCGGCAGAGGGTGGTGTATTTGATCGATTATGAATACTAACAAGCTTCATTTATTTCTTTCTGCTAACAAAACTCTTAAATATATGTATGTCGTAAAAGTCTTCTGTTTATTTACCTTCCATGCCGAAGTTGCTATTAAAAAGCAATATCGCGAAATATCTGCTTTATTTAAAGTAGCTAAATTTTTCCGTCTTTGTTCAGTTACACCTACTTTTCGACCATGCTCGCCTAAGCTGTTTAACCTATGTTGTTTTTTTCTTTTAAAAAAAATAAAGGAAAACGAAAAAAAAAAAAAACGATAAATTCCATTTTTGTTAACTCTTGTGTTTTTTATATTTATGTATCAATATAATTGATGACGATTAAGACAAAATTTTAGAAACGAAAATTATCTCCTCAAAAATTTTACATTAATCGAAATCCTAACTAAAAAAAAAAAAAAAAACAAAAAAAAACAAAAAACAATTAGTAAATAGTAAAAATTTGAAATAAAGTATTTTTAATCTGTTTGCATCAAATTTACACTAATTTATTCTAAAACAACAATGGGCAAGTAAAAGACCTAAAAACTTTATCTGCGGTGATTATAACAATATAAATATCGAAGGATATATTTGAATTTAGTTCTTAATACTCAAATTGCAAAAAGAAGATAGTTGTTATTTTTTTTGTGGTTTTCTAAACTTTTTACTAAATTAAAAAGTTGCGTTAAGGAAAATGTGGTTTCCCAAACAGTAAGATGGGATTTTCCGAATTTTGAAATTTTCTGTACCACGAGATGAAGTTATAATATCACCTATATTTTTCCTACAAAGTGCTCTTTTATGTTCATGTTTAAGATGTGTTTTGGTTTTCTCAATGTTATTACTTATGCTGCTACTTGGAAGAAAAAGAAATAGTAGGGAAAGTTTAATTCATTTTTTATTGCTTCTTTTTTTTATATTGCGAAAAAGTTTGCGATTTTTATTACATGTTTCAAATTTCACTTTTAAAAGGTTATGCGAGTTATGAATTTTTAGATGATCCTAGGAGCCATTTTGAATTCCATATTGTATATTTTTGACGGGTTTTTATGGTTTTCGGTCTTTAGAGTAATAATCAATTATCTTGAACTTATCCTTAAAGAACATACTAATTGTGTGATATTTATATGCAGTATTTGAAGCTTGTCACGCCGTTACTGAATCATTAAACTTTGTATTTTTGCTGTTCTCGAACCGTCTTATTAAGGTGCTGTACATTATATGTGTACAGAATCCTAAATAAATAGAATCTAATTACTTTCCAACCTACATTTCCATCTCTATCCTTTTAAACTATTTCAACTACTATAATATACTTAAGTGAACACAGGTTAATTTGAGCGTGAGCAATATTTAATTTTTTTCGTGCGAATAGCGGAAGGTTTGTTAGATATAGAGGTATGGCCATACCGTCGATTTTGACTGATGTTGAACTACTAATAGATAGATTTTTCGTAAAATCTCATCGCCAGTGCTGACCTCAAGCTGGAGTTCAGAACTTACTATACACAGTTTTTTTTCCAATGGCTAACAGGCCTCAATGGTACATATGCATGTTATGCTGTTAGGCGATTAAATTGCATCTTTTTTTATTTATTTATTATTATTATTATTATTATTATTATTTGGTTTTGATTTAATACTGTAGCTTTGCAAGAGTGAAGAATTTATAAAGGTAATTTACTTCACTATTTTTAATTAAAATAAATTAATTAAAGAGCATACCTACTTCGTTGTTACATTATCCTTACTTCAACGCTGTTTTTATTCCAATTTTATATTGCTTTGAAAAGGTAAAATCAATCTCATTTTTGATGATGTTCCATGTGAAAAGAAGTAGATATTAGAGTAAAGTTCATAGATGGTTTTGGCACAGTGTGCGGGGTAATATCTGCGGGAGGGAGTCAGCAATAATAATCACTATGCCGCTAAGCCATAGTATGACGCCACCCACGCCCACGCCCTTATGTGGGCAATGTTATTATTTATTAACTGCCCTACCGCCTGGATGTGTCCCAGCCACCTCCATCCACCCCCTGCATCTCGAAGACAGCCCAACCATACCGCTCAGGGACTGGATGACTTTGAAATTCTTATCAGCAGTAAGCTACACATGTTTTACTCATATACCACTCGTTCCCACCAGATGACGCATTCTTTGCAGTCACTTACCTTCTTCACATGTGCAAGTGCACCGCCCATTTCATACATGTATAATTGAAAAATAAAGAGTAAACCAATCAATACTGTAAACGCCACTATTTTTAGATGTTTGTAATAGACTTGGGTAAGAACTATAACCGTGGAGATATATCCACACCTAAAACTAGCGCACGTATAGGCATATTTGTTCTAGCATCGGCAGTTGTATGCAACCTGTCTGGTAGTTTTCTATTAATATGCATCAAGCTATCATTTTTATCCCACATTATATTGTACACATGTTGCTACCAGACATCCAATTCTTTTACCTTCCACTGCTCGAACGTTTCTTCACTCGCAACTTTTCGTTTTTCAATTTTATCAAGCCATAGTCTGGTTGCTATAATATTGTTCAACATGTGAACATTATCTTCCATGAGCTTTTTCACAGATTCTAGGTCTTCCTGCAAAGTAGAACTGGAACATACAGTAGTTTCAATTTTTTTCTGCAAGTCAGGGATCTTCTCCTGCATGATAGTACGTAGGACAACATCGACTGTCGTATGATGAGCAGCCTCATCAGCGATAAGCTTTTGTAGTTTTCCTTCTAGCGCCTCTTCTGTTAACTGTTTTTCCAGCTTAGCGATTAAATCACTAGGCTGCGGAAAAACCGCGTCCTCAGCAGGAACGGACTTGGTTGAAGCTTTTAATTCTTTGATCACTGTGTCTACTGTACTATGATAGCTATTCATTTAGGTTGTCTCGTCTCGTCATGCAGTCTCTATCATCTGTAAGCGTGTTTCAAGTTTATTTCCTTCTACAACTCACAAGCTGGCCTCTTTTCGTCATGCAGTCCGCATCGTCTGCAGGCGTGCTTCAAGTTTATTTTTCTCGATAATCCGCAGTTCTGTCTCTGCGTGCTGCACAGTTTCCAGAGCTTGCGCGCACGGCTTAATATCCTTTTTAACTTTCTCGGTAGCCCCACCATGCTGACACTTTATAATGGCATCCCTTGGATCAATCACTTCTGCCACATTTACTAGACGTTTGCCTAGCAAGCTTCCATAACCCGTTTGCAGATTGATTTGATTTTTTAGCACCTCCCTAACACGACCTTTCAAGCTCACAGTAAAAAGCGCCTCATGCAGCCATTTTCCAGTCACCGCCTCATTTTCCATTCCTCAGCTTCAGTTGCTGCAGTACTAATATGTAATAAACGTTTTCCTCGGAAATTGTAATTATCGTCAGAATCCAATTCGAACAGTGTGGGGCCAGTCGGCTTCACAAGGTTGATTACATCACCCTCAAGCAAATATGTAATGGCATCACACGTACGTTCTAAATATTCCCGATTTCAGCGTTGTCGACCCAATAATACTCCAAAGTGAGGAAGCCGAACCACTTGACGAGGGACTTTGATTCTTTGCACTGTATAACACGTTCAATGAAGTACACGTTCGAATATGCGGTCTTTTGCAATTCCTCCTCGTAAAATGTGCTGGCTGTAGACTTGCTGCTGTGATCTGTTAACATAGGTGTTGCACACGCTATTTATAGTAAATAGCTCCCTGCTCCAATTTGCTGTATAACCCTTTTCTAGGAGAGCTTTGACTTTGCTGATGCGGACAACATCACCAAACTTAAACCTTAGACGTTTAGTGGTGGGTGAATTAGCCTCAGCACACACTTTGGTCAGATTCAACGCAACCTCCTTTTCCACACTAGGTGCAATATCGATAGTGTATTTTTGTACTATATTTTCGCATCAGCTCAGCCAAAAACGGTAACCATAATTTATAAAACAAACATTAATGTGTGAAAATAGTTGCTAAAGATTTCAGTATTCTACTTCTTTCATTTTGAGAAAATACCACCCTTTATAACTAGACAGCAATTCCTGTAGTCCCTAATTGTTTTTTGTTTAAATTAAGAAAGATCAGAACTCCCCCTTCCCCCCGTTATTATGTATCTAAAACCACCTAGCAAGTTTAATTTGAAATAATAATTTAAAGAAATGCCTCATCTGATGATAAGAATTCTAATACACAACAAGTGCTAAGGTGTGAGGTCTTCTGATACGTTTAAGTCTTCTGATTTCTTCAAAATTATCTGAGTTCTAGATCTCTTCAAGTTTTCTGTTCTGATGATTTGCAAATGAACGCGATATAATCCAACTTTAATATCAAGCCCTTTTCCATCTTGTTCCTTTATTTTATTTTTCTTATTTTTTCCTTCACTCCAACAAAATTACAACTATAACGTGGAACGATAGTCTTGGCCATTGTGAACTTTCTTTCTTCTTTCTTGTTTTGGGTTCGCCTACCATGAGTATTGACCCGGGGCCACAGTTCGAGAAATCATCAGTAGGGAAAGAAACTGCATTTCAATATGATTACAAATTAAGGAAAGGAAGAAGACAATATCGTGAGGTCTATAGAAGATACAGGGAGCGAAATAATGAAAGAAGCATCCCATAGGCTTAAAAGAGCAGAAAGTAAAAACACGAGCGCTCGGTGAAAAAATTAGAAACATTTGAAAAAAATATGATTAGCATCGCAAATTAAACTGCAACCATCGGGGGTGAAGAGAACAAAGTGGAGCGGAAATAGGAGAAAAACGAAATTTTTAATTTCATTTAGTCCAACCACAAAACAGTATATCATAATAAAATAACAGAGAATAAAACTAATTAACTAAAACGATTTATTTTGTTTTTCTTCATGTAGTTTTTTAGTTAATTGACTATATTACTATCAGCTTTACAAATAATATTTGTACACGAACATGTATTAGTAAATTACATGTGTATACGGATTTGGTACGTGTGAAAATGTGAGTAAAGTGATATTCTTAGAAGTTTATTCGATTGTAATCATTTTTACTTGAAACTAACAGTTTTTCTATATTGGTGTACGTTCTTATTTAAAGATTACCGGTGCAATCTGCGGGAAATAAAAGACAATTTCGTTTCATTGTAATATTTATTATTACTCATGTAGGCGTAGAAACGACTAGTTAAAGGCGTTCTCATAGACATTGTAATCAAATGTTATCAATGACTGCTACTTAAAAAGTAACAACTGCTTAACGGGATAACGGTTATATTACATGTTTCTATAGAATAAAGAAACTTAGTGAAAGATGTTAACCACATCTTATTTTTTATCCGTTTATTTCAGTGAACACTGCGATCAGTTTGCAAGATTTAAGTCCATCAGTGGTTGCTCTGTCCGAGGGAAGTCCTACCTTGTGGATTTCTAAAATACAGAAAACCGGTAGCGATCGATACGGGCAAAAAAATTATACAAAATATGACATGTACGTCAACAATGCCAAAATTAATCTCGAACGTTCGAACTTTTTCGCTTCATTACTTCCGGATGGTAAAGAGCAGGTAAAATACATATTGCACATATATTATTATTATTATTCAGCTTTATATATACATACATCATATATTTAGAAGACAAACGTAAGTAAAAATTGAAAATAAAAACATGTATTGATCCTATTACATATTAATAAAATTATAATATATATAGTCGAAAAATAACAAAAAACCCATTATCTATTTAGTATGTCAGCAACACAATGAACGGAAAAACCGACTGAAAGGGTGTGTTCACAATA
This sequence comes from Icerya purchasi, assembly GCA_039619475.1. Taxonomy (NCBI): domain Eukaryota; kingdom Metazoa; phylum Arthropoda; class Insecta; order Hemiptera; family Monophlebidae; genus Icerya; species Icerya purchasi. The sequence continues at coordinate 255,870,916 of CM077116.1, read as the reverse complement.
AAAAGGCATAAACATGAGATAACAATGAAATAAAAATATATGAACATATAAAAATATAAAACATAATAAAAGAAAATATACTTGAATTGAAATAGATTTTAATGTCCAAATTCCAACAATTATTAAGTTTTTCATTCGAATGCACCTGAGAGTTTATCGGTGTCGAATTATTAAAAATTTGCTATATTATCAATCGACCGAATCAGATTCAAACTCTTACTTATTCTTAGCAATGAAATGTCCATGTTAACCGAAATCATTACGATCTGTTCGAGGAATGAGTGTAATTATGAGGTACAACTTGTTACACGTACCCGCAATCGACTAATTATGGATTACAAAGAAAGAAAATAAGAATATTAGTCAATTTTATATTTTTCGTAAAATTTTATTTCCGCCGAGGGAATTTATAAATTCTTGATAACTTACATTAGTATATGAAATATTTGTAAATTAACTGAGTAAATAAAAAAAGACAATTCTATTAATAAATTCGAATTTTCAAAATTTACGTTCACCGATGAAAATATAATTAGCCTTTTTTTTTTTTTTTTTGTAGTTTCGTGTATTTTAATTATTTTACGTAAAATTATTAATCAATATTATATGGATTTTACGTAGAGGTGTACCTGTTTTTTCACATCTTTGTTCTAAATTACCCATCATCGTTGAAAATGAAATGAAAAAAGAAAAGCAAATCGGAATTCTCGCAAAAAAAAAAAAAAAAATTAGAATACTCTATAGTCTAATTAGAATTGGAAAATCCAGCTGTAATACCGTAATCAACTGAATCCAGAAAAGTAGAAGAGATAAATTATTGCTCTGAGTCGTTCGTTTGTTATATCCGTCGCTAGAACTTACAGCAGCGATATTCATGTCGTACCTCAAAGACGTATTCTGTGATGAGTTTGTGAGTTTACGGATGGTATTTAACGAACGAAATGACTTCCTGTCCCGTTTATGAATGACCTTTTTCCAACATTATTTGTTCATGAGGAATTCGTGATGTCATTATTTCTACTCCTTTCTGGACGGTATTAATTAGATCTAGTTTTTCTTTTTGATTATACAAGATATGTAATAAACGCTCCGATATATGTATGGATATATTGAGGATGCAAATTTTGAGGAGTTATTACTAAATGAGGTTGTTTCTGTTCCTTTCGATTTTCAAAATAAACATACTATTCTTAACAGTTCCTTTATTTCCAATTGTCTGCAAAGAATGATTTGGTCACCTTACAAGTGTAATTTGCGAGAAGTATTTTTCATCACATACAATCATCAAATGAATCAGTATTTAAAATGGACGTTAAAATTACCTCTCTGCGCGGCTTTATTTTATTTTTTTCTTTTTTTTTTTTCATTTAATTTATTTTGATTAATTTAAACTATTGAATTGTGGTTATAGTACCTGCATGTGATCGAAGAAGTCTTACAGCCGTTGATTAAGATTAAAGACTCGTCTCCAGCAAATCCAACCGCGCTGCAGTTTTTAGAACAGTATAGAGATTTTGACATCGGAGGACACAGTTTAAAGTATGTAATTTCAAAATCTTTGCTTAAATAAATTATTTCTTAAGAACGAAATGTAAAACGAAACGAATTAATCATTAAGTCATCATATAACCGAACGAACCTCTGTAGGTACTCTTTCCGTTATTTTAAAAAGTAATAGTTTAAACAGTGTATATTGTATAAACTTTTATATTATTCGTGGATAAATATATTCGTTTTCGTGTTTGGAAATCTACATTCCGACAAATTTTTAGTGCAGAAATAAATGTCTGCTTCTTACACTTATCGATGCGTTTCTGACGTGTAACGTCGCATGATACGGCTGACAGCAAAATTTATAGAATTGCCTATATTATTTCGTGTTGAATTCTACTTTATCCTTACTGATGGCTAATCTAATTGGAGGTAAGGAAATTAGTCTAATTGCAAGTCTTATGTATAAGTACCGTATAAACATCTTCATACTTTAATAATTTATCTGTCCTGGATACGCTATTAGTCGTTACTATTTATTAAGCAAGTCGAAACATAAATAAACCGAAACATCGGTTAATTTCGCGGACTTTTAAAGTAAAGTACATATTTAACACTTTTACTGCAGACGACTTCAATATAGGAGTGTATTTTTTTGCTATTTTAACAACGAGAAAACGTTTATTAGTATTAAATAAAAATGGCAAATTTACGTATTTTTATACATATTGTAGTTTGTTTTTTTTTTCCACAGAATAAAAACTTTTCGGTAAAGCAAAATATTAACATTTCTTACATTGTTTAATGAAAAATTTAAAAAGTTTTATGTTATCCGATTTTATTATAAATTGACTTTTTCGCCAAAAAAAATTGTTTCCCATTAAAGGTTCAAAATCCGAACACATCAATGGTAGCTGATTACGATTTATCGTAGAATAAAATATTTCATAAAGTTTTCCCTAATCGAGAAGATTTTAATATTTATTAATATTTGTCTTATTCCACTGCTAATAATAATTTAAAGAAAGAGTCGGCTATATCTTAAAATACATAGCTGATGCAAAAGGCGAAATTAGCACTATCACGCGCTAAAAAATACATACAACCAGCACTGAGAATAGATTTTCAAAATCAAAAATAAAAATTGTAGATCTGAATTTCTATTAATATACTAACGTTAAGTTGATAATTTTTTAGGAACTTTTGGGATCGCATCGTAGCAAATGGTAAGCAGTCCCTCTACAATAGTGCAGACAGTCGCTACACATTTTTCATTCCGATCGACTCACCAAATCAGGTAATGAGTTTCGTTAGATTTACTTAAATGACAAAAAAGTTAACGTCTGCAAATGCTTAGATCGTTTTATATTACTGTTTTTTCAATGTTAATATAATTAATGTGGGAGGGACAAACGGGCGGACATTTGTAATCGGATACTCCGAAAAAGAAAAAAATTATTAAATATTTTTATTTAATAACACATATCAGGGTTCTGAAAATTTATCGAAAAAAAAGAAACAATAAATGATGAAAAAATAAAAAATTTCGTTCACTTTGTAATCGTTACTGATTGACGCTTCAAAGAGAAAAAAAGAAATTTTAATGAGGAATTGCAAGACGCATATTTTCCGTGACCATTGGATTTTCTCTTTTACCTGCTGCTTCGTTTGCATTATAATTTTTCCTTTGATCTAATAAAATAAATTCATTTGAATGTTGTTGTTTTTGGTTTTTATTATGAGGAGACACCTTGTCAGGAAATTAACATTTTCTTTACGTTTTTGTACTTTTCCGTTTAAGCAAGGGAAATAACTCTCTAAGACGAACTTTTTGGTTACGTTAAACGTTAACCCCCCTATATTGCATTTTATTGAGATTGCGTGTAAACTAATTGTAGTATTTCCGAACATATCAAGCAATACCGTCGTAAAGATTAGAAATGATACGATCGATCGCAGATCTCAACATTTACGATTATTACAAACGTGTATCTTCACGCAAGTTGACATAAAGCACTAAAATTACGTGAGAGAGAAACGAACACAGTAAACAATTTTAAATGCAGTTCGCTTGACTAAGGCTGTTCTCCGCGCCTTGTAATGATCTCATGAAGTACCCTGTTCCGCCCGCTCTTTCTCCATACATGAATAAACAACTAACCTTGTTAATTACATCGTTATTCATAGGTAACCGATTCCAAGAACAATAAAATCGACGGAAAAGTCATAGACGGGCATATTATTCAAGGTAACGTGTTATTCACCAACCCAACTCCGGAAGACGCTGTATACAAAACGCTGGCTTTTACTGATTTTATAAAAGTTTTAGTGTCATTTCAAAGTGAACATAGCAACAGAACAACAGAGAATAGAATTAAAAGTAATTTTTTTCTTTTTAATTATACAGAAATTTTAAAATTTATTGTGATAACTAATAAAATCTATAAAATATTTGCCCCGGTAAAAATCTTCCACTTCGTATACTGTAAATAATTCTGTTTGATGGGTCGATTGCACTAAACTATTTCGTTAATACTAAATCGAACTTTATTATCGTGTCACAGTATAACTGATGCTGTAAAATATCTGGAATATTTGAATCATCCATGGTTTGTGTTTAGATCGGTGTTAGATACAGCGCGAGCGCGTGTGTGGGCATGCATATATTAGTGACGGATCCACGACGGAGGAGATAGAGACACCCCAAACAAAGAACCAACAACTCGATAAAAAAATTTGTTACAACAGAGAAACTTTATTTATACTATAAAAGTTTTGTATAAATGTTATACCTGTGGATTTAATTATAATTAATATTTAATCCTGTTTTTTCTAGCAAAACTATTAATGTTACGTTTTTATTCTATTTTAAACCCAACTGTTATCGATCTTTTGCCTTTTTTATTTTGTAATGTAAATGAAAATAGTTCAATGAGAAATATATATATATTTTTTTTTTTACTTGCTCACGGACAAAGAATCCGGATCAGATTACTGACAAAAATAAAAAAGAAGTAAAGTCTAATAAAAGTACTATCGTACTATTCTTTTTAATAATTCACTATTTAAACTCTAAGCTACCATTTTAGTTACAATTTTATATTTTTTTTTATTTTTCACCCTTAAAAATAAAACAGAAGTTAAATTAAAAATTGTAATAATTATATATTTTTTAAACACTTTCAAATTTCTAAAGTCGCTTTTTGATTTTCTTTATGGAACAAGATATTTCTCAAATTTACTGACTACCGTATAAGATATTAAATAATTATATATAATTTCCCTCCCTAAAATGTCTCTCTGGATCCGCTCCTGATATATGTATGTATGTGTATGTGTATACTGCATGAGCGCGCTATAATCAAAAGTTATTTAAATTTCCATTTATTTACTCCGATATTTAATTAAAAATCAACATAATCGATAATCACGACTGAAACAAAAGATGTTTAATATTAACCGCCTAATTATTACGGTAGTTTAACTCGGTAGTTCAAGAGAAAATTCATTGTTATTTACTTGCAATGCGCGTTTCCTTCTGGCGGATTTGTTATTGACAGTTCGTAGTTAAATTTTGAAAAAAATGTAATTTCGAAATAATCTGATCTTGTTTTGTATTTAACAAAAAGTTCAAAATTTATGTGCAAACGCAGTTTTATAGTTTTGCAATACTTCAATTTCAGTATAAAGTTAATACTTTAAAAGTAGTTTAACGCTGAAATGTTATTATAATTGCAGTATACTTATACATTTCGTTTGTTAAATAGTTAATAAAATAATAAAATTATAAACACCGTAACAAACACCTTAAGATTGAACATTAATTGTATACACTAGAAACGTCTTTTCATGAATACTCCGTTTTTGGCAGTGGAAAACATAAAAGAAAATATAATAATAAAGATAAATTTAATGTAAAATATTCAGAATCTGTAGAAAACCCAAATGGTTTATTTTCATTTAGAAAAAAAATCAAAAATATTATTAAAAAAATGAACATGAATGTTTGATTTTTGATTTAAAGAAATTAAAATAGAATTTTTTATGTATATGTGTATATATTGAAAATTATTAATACTAACGGAAAAGTGGACCAATCTTAGCTTCGCTTCTGACACATCAAATAGCATGCAACTCTTTTCAAGAAAAAAGTGAACACAAACAATATGAAGGAAAACTTTAACACGACTGTTTCAGAAAAATAGAATAAACTAAACCAGGTTCGCGACCGGTAGGTCCAGACTTGACTAACGCCTATTTCAACAGCATTGTTCTTATTCTATACAAAAGTACGTAAAGCAATTCTGCCGCATACCTATAGCTAAAGCATTTTATTTTCAATAAATAAGTGAAATGCAATATATTCATTGCACGACAATAATAAAGTTTTTATTTGGTACATTTAATGTCCTCAATCTGTGTCAATATTTATAGTAATATTCATATTGACAGCGTAAAGAGTCATTTCATCATAATTGATTTTAATCTTAATAATAAAACGTGAGCTTGTATATTAATTATATGTACCATGATAATCATTTTATTTTAAACTAGCTGTGCCCGCGGCGTTGCTCGCGTGAATTATGATTCTAAAAAATTACTTTATTTGTGTTAAATTACACCCGCGCGGAATTCAGTTCATGACTGTGTAAGAGTATCAGTGAATGATTATTTGTCGAAAGATTTTTTATTGACCGTGGCCGCTCGTGAATATTGGGGAGACTAACTTTTCCAGAAGCACAGCACATACCATTAGGTTCATTGGCCCATTTTTTGCCAGAACACTTGGAGCAGATCTTATGCATGGCTCCGATTTGGACGGAAGACTGTTGAGCATAATCAGTCTGTGGATCGCATCTGAAAGCCGATCTGTTACTGTGAGCTAAAACTCGATTGTGAACTCTAGTCGTTGACGTTTATTGTCTTTCTCTCTGATCTCGAAGGCGTTGGAAACGCTCAGAGCTCGATTCCTTAGTGCGAGCTTGTATATTTCTAATATTTTGCTCTTCAAGCCGCTGCGAACGCTCGATACTCGACTCTCTAGCACGCGATTGCGACGCGTATTCTCTCTGACTTGCAAGACGATTTTCAGTTTCTGATGAAGATTCTGCCCTCGCCTGGGAACTATTTCTAGAAAGTTGAGATCTTAATCTTTTTTGGCATTTTGTACCTTTTACAAAAGATAACGGTAACGCTCGAAAATTTTCATTCCTTAAGTTAACACACTATTTCCATTGGTGATGAGCTTGAAAACGATGCTAAGGCGATGTTTATCCGAATTTACATTTCCATGGTAATTAACATTGATATTTCAATGTTTTATAAAAAAAGTTTTTGCAGCGCATGTTTAGGTCATTTTTTTACACCTTGAGTTACATTATTGGACTTTTAGTAAGGATCCCTAATTTTTTTGAAAATATAATATAGCCTATGTCACCCGCAGATAGTTTAGCTTCCCAACGGTGAAAGAATTTTTCAAATCAGTCCAGTAGTTTCGGAGCCTATTGAATGTAAACAAACAAACAATCAAATCTTTCCTCTTTATAATATTAGTATAGATGTTTACCGTAGTAAATATTTTATACAATTTTTTATTTATTTTTTTTATTTTATCTACTACAGTTTACCATTTTATTATTGAACCAATAACGCGCGAGCATCGAGGCAATCGATTTTATCTGAGAAAATGTATACTTCGAAGATTTAAACATAGATTCGCCCCTGCATTTTGTATTTAGGAAGAGAATAAAAAAAAAAAAAAAAAAAAAAAAAAAAAAGGTAGATATGTCAATTAAAACGGGCGCTATAGACATGTAACCAAAATGCTTAGCGTATTTATATATAGATAAATTGATCTGAGAAACGAGCATGTTTACTGTCAATCAACAGCCAACAGAATTCACCCTAAACATACACACATTAACCGGTGTTCGGTATCCTCTTAACGTTGATGGAGTTTTATTCGTAAGAAAAACAGTACGCAGTTCATTCTCACACATGGAATGGTTGTAATTTGTCCGCACTTACGGATCATTTTAAATATGTATTCCCTTTATATTAGTCAGTCTTTTTCCAGTTTTTCACGCATATATGGTTGCTACAAGAGCCGTGCCCAAGCTTTTGAAAGGGTAGGGGGATGAAAATTTTCTTTGCATATTTATTTTATAAATAATGCATGTTTCACTAATATTCACGCTACTAATAATTTCCATTATTTTGATTTATATATTAATAATTTACATAAATTAATTACCGTATAAACATTAATGAAAATTACATATGTTATTGATTATACTCATAATAAAATATTAATGAAGTATCTAAAAGTATGGAGCATATTTTTTCTTTTTTTTTTTTAATATAAGAACGCCCTAAAAAATCATTAATATTTATGTAAATTTCTGATTTTTTTCCAGTTTTTTGTGTATTTATAATAATTATATCGGTTATAATGGGAGGGAGTTTACCCCCCCCCGCGCGCACTCGTGGGCACGGCCTTGGTTGCTACTTTTAATGAGTATTTTTGTTTTTCTTTTATTAATTGCCGATCTATTTTAATAATTTCAGTTTTTTCGTAAATTCTCTTATCTTAAATTTTTTTCCGCACTTATGGCTCTCGTCATTAACTATAGCAGGTGCATAAAATTTTCTCAAATCATTTACTCCCTAAATTCGAATTATTCGCGCAGAGTGTTAAAGATTTTACCACTTTATCATTTGGGTATTACTTTTTCTTCATTATTCAGTACTCTATAGTTCTGTGAATATTTTTGTCTGTCTGTTTTCATTGTCTTTTGTTTAATTTTGAATTGTTTTTTTATTGTTTTGTTTACGCGCAAAAAAAAATGCTGACATCGCCTCTGATCCAAAATCTACAGCTGAAAAAATTTTAATAATTTCCAAAAAGAAAAATGATTAAAGTACGAGAAAATATAGATAAAGCACAGGTACAGTGACGGAATTTTAAAAATCAGATAACTTGGTGTAATTTTTATTAATAATATGCAGCGGAGTAGTTACATAAAGCTGCTAACTAACTGTTATTTTTTTTTCATGGTTTTTAATAAGAGTTACACCGTTTGTTGCATCGGTGAAATATTTGACACTAGCTGATTTTGGTAGAATTTTAATATAATTAAATACGTACACCAGTCATAGGATCGAGTCGAATGGCATAAAATCACAAAATTATTGGCAGACTAAGTGTTAACCCAATCTAAGGTGACGACTGACGATGATGATGATGATGATAATGATAATTAGGAGTACTTTGTTGCTATTTCGACCGAAAGCTTCATCAATTGAACGAAAAATAAATTTGGAAAGTAGGAAAAATAGAAAAAAAAAAAAGAGGCGTCCTAATACACTTAACCGGTCACACGGATGGACGTTACGAGCCGCTCGTTGTTCATTTTTAATCTGCAAAATTGCATAAAAACGTTAATAATAAACTACTCGAGTATATTTTTTAACTTTAATCGATTTAAATTGAACAACGTTTCTCGAAGATGAAATATATTCTGATAAAATTTTATGTAATGAAAAAATATTTATTGTTACTTTCGAAGGATACGTTACGAGTAAGACCGTAGTCGGAGACAACATGCACCCCGATGGAGCTGTTTTAGCGAATATCGTCAGAGCAAATATTCCGGTAAAGAACGGTGTAATCCATTTAATCAATCGTCCTCTCATGGTTGTTGACGATACTGTGATTCAGTTTTTAAAGGTTTGTTATCTTATTATTAATGAAAATTTAATTTTTTCCGATTTTTTCAATATTTTGGCGTCAGTTCTAGCTTAAAAAATATAATAACGAACCGTTTAAAAAGGAAAAGTTTCATTTGCGAACCGACAGATTAGAAATCAACATTTATTTTAAAAGTAATCGTATTCCGCCTTATTTATTGAATAAAAATTACGGTCTTCGTCGGTATTGATTATGGGAAAAAAATCGCACGCTTGTAAAGATCATTTTCATTTAAGCCATAAATCATGAAGAATCGTGCACTTAGTCTCCCTTCCTACTACACTATTTCCTTGTAATAATTTATCCGGAATTTTTATATATCTTTCAGGCATTTCGATTTCATGTGATTTCTTTTCCAACTACATCTAATACAATAGAACATAGAATTCAGAAATTTACCGAATTTTTTTTGCAGTTTAAATTTTTACATGGCAATTCACCCTTGCTAGTAACATATTATTCACGTCAACACGTCAACAAAAAAAAAAAAAAAAAAAAAAAACCCAAGATTTTGCTGTAAATTGTCGGCAAAATCAATCACCGTAATCAAAATAAAAATTCTTGCACGGAGTAAAGTATTGACCTGAAACACTACACTTCGAATTGTTTTGTTTTTTTGTATTTTTTCGACTATTTTCGGTGTCCCGTACGAAAAATTCATTAATGCGTGTTGATGAAACATATTCGTGTGACTGCTCTCGCGACAAAGTTAAAAATTGTTTTATTTCGACAGCGAATAAAAATTAAAGTCACGATAAATGTTGTTGCTCTTTTGCGATTTGATTTCAAGCGATAACTTGGAGCGTACACATCTTAAAAAAGATAGTATATCATATGAAAGTAAAGGTAGGTGTTCCGATTTTGTTCCGGAATAAGTAAATAAAGAAATTATTGGAAAGGAAACGATTTTCCCATGTACTAAAAACGCGCACAATATGGGCAGATATTAATAAAAATATTTCGATGGAAAATTTTATAAATCCGAACCCGTGGTTGCTTACAGATCCGTAAGTTTATTAATTATATTTGAATGTGTTAAAGGTGCGCTGAATGACTTTCGAAGGTTTACGCCCGGTTATTTTTTTACAAAAACACAGATTGTTAAAATTAAAATTTCCGTATAACTTTATTGGGTCTCTTCATTTTGCTAAAATCAATTTTTGTTTTGTTTTGTTTTTTTTAAATGTAAATAACCTATGAAGAAATCCAAAAGGCAACTGCCAGTCTGTAAGTTTTCAACACAGCTACTATATCGTTTATTTGTAATAAAACTCACAATAATTGATCATATACAATTAACTGATATGAATATAAATTATATCGACGATTCTTAAACACACTAAAATTACAAATCTTTCATAAAATAATAAAGTAAACGTGGCACTTATACTACTATTTACAATAAGGAAGAATTCGCTACACAAAACAACTAGCAATTCAGTTTATACACCGGTGGTCCCGAACTGATCTATTTCTTATTATAAGTTTTGTACATTTTAGAAGATTTTATTTACAAGTGTTTAAGTTCAGAAGGCTTATTTTTATATGGAAATTCTTTACGCAATCACATGCATTACAAAAAAGGAAAAATAAGCCTCGTTTTACTTAAGTAATCTTGAAGTTCCGTGTCACTCTTATTTGAAAATTTTGAGATAATGTACTCTCATTTGTTTCGGTATTCTTCAATAATTACAAATTTCTGGAAGTTCTCTTCATACGGACAACAACGCCAAATTAATAAGAAATGTTTCGAACTAAAGAAAATTTCACATCTTTTTTTGCACTCTTTTTTGACGTTTTAGAAAATTTTAGGTTAGTATAATTTACGTTTTATTACTATATTTGCACATGTTCGAAGTTCAAACTAACAGGTTATTCAGTTCTGATAATATTGCATGGATTTAACGAGTCTAAAACTTTTATGTTTGCGTTGTATATGTGAAGAATTTCGAAATAATTGTTATATTTCTATATAATAAATGATTATCGCGCTTTTTTTTTACAGAATTAAACTAAGTGGTACTTTTTGCTTTTTAAGTAATACCGTTTTGTAATGAGAATAAATAATTTCGCTGATTAGTTTTGAATAACATTCATATAGGACATCATTTTTATCCATTTAGCAAATTCTGTTTAACCGCTTTAAATTTTTGCACGTTTTTGAATAATTTGTAGTTGAACGGTTTTTTAAAAATCGTAATTTGTCGTGGTAGAAACGTAGTTTTAAAATTTTACTCTTCCTTCAAATTTGCAATGAAATTAACGTTTTAGGCTTCCGTTTTATTTCTTAATTATTTTTCATTTAAGAGCTAATTGCAATTTAACAGAATTCTGTACATTTTTTTTTTTTTTTTTTTTAGTTCTATTACAATTGAAATGAGTAGGTTTTAGAAAAAAAGTTATATATATTTTTTTTTATTTTTAATATATGTATATATTAGAAAGTTTACAGCCTCGCTAAAACGAATATTTCTTATAAATATAAAAAAGACATCTGCGTACTATACCCCTCTTCTTTCCGATATAATAAAATTAAATTTCAAATTATGTAAAAATATACGTTCTCATTAGATTCCAGTTCCCTAAACGTATTTTAAATTGACCACATTTTATCATTAATGAAATTGTTCACAGAGGCCGTAAATTTTAATTGTGAATGTTGGAGAAAGAAAAATGACATTTTTAACAAAGCTTTTATTTGTGTTTGTAAAATAACTATAGAATTACATTATCCTTTGTTTTTTTGTTTTTTTTTTTTTAAAGTAAACCACGACTACGATGTGTTATTTTATTAATATACATATTGTTGAGAAAAAAAGAATAAATCTGATAACTCCAATAAGTAAATTTATTAACAATAGTATTACTTTGGCTCGGTTTCCTGCTTCCTTTCATTTATTCCGTTAAGAAGAATCCCATCTTTTAACCTACTAGCGCTGTTATGTAAAAGTTTCAGTTTTAGATTGTGGTTAGACATTTTCGATTCTTCTATTGCTCCTTCTACTTATTTATTCAACTCGTTCTTCGTTCTAGATTATGCTCAAAGATTCCTTCACTGCGTCGTTTTGTTGCCTCCATTGTTCTCCTGCATTCTTCAACCATGCATTTCTCGTTTTCACTTTTTATTAGTTTCCTTCCCACTGTCCTCTTCATTCAAATAATGCAATTGTTTGCAATGCGGATTATTTATTCTTTGAGTGTTCATCCTCTTTCTACGGAGCTCTCTGCTTCTTATAGCGCTTCTTTTATCTTGCTTTTTTTCCCCACTCATTATTCCCCTATAATGTAGATTACTTCTTATTAACGATATCTGATCGAATTAAAATATAACCGAGCATGGGCGTCGCCAGCGGGGGACAGGGGGGCAGCTGCCCCCCCCCCTGGAGCATTGAAATTTTTTAATCAATTGGCCATAATGAGCATTCATAGGCGCGTAATCATGAATAATTTGCCAGAAACCCACGGAAATTATGTTTTAATTAAGATTTTATTCTTGTTTAATAAAATATTAAGCCTTTACAACTTATAAATTTTATTTTTTCTATAACTCATATCCATTTTCTATCATCTTGCCCCCCCTTGGCCCATCGGCTGGCGACGCCCTTGTAACCGAGTTTTTCTTCTCCTAATTATTTCCAGCTAAAGATAGTTGTTGAGTCAAGAAAAAAAGAAAAAAAGAACAATGTTATAAAAATAATACAAAAAATTCTTACCAGTGTGTGACCGTGAGCTGTATTAAAATATACTACCATTACACTGCGTAATATTTTCAGTTATCAAAAACTGTTCAAATTATTAGTTGTTTTTTTTGTTTTGATTTTTAATTTTCAAAGAAACAATAAGGAAAAACAAATAAAAAGTCAATAACAATGTCAGAGTATCACATTCACTAATCACTACTTGCGTTTAGATAATAATCGAAACTAAATAATCAATAACCGGAGTAACTAACTAGAAATAAAATAAATATAATGTTAAAAATAAAATGAAAATAAAACTGAGCAAACCTAATTTTCAAATTAAAATGATAATTTTGCTGTTGACACCGAAATTATCCGGAGCAAAAGTTAACTAACGTTTAAATTTAATAATGTGCGTGTTTTAACGTAAGCTATTTTCTGAATTCACGTTAGTGCTTGCTGTCGTTATAAACTTACGTTTAAACTTTTAGAATCATTTTAAAATATTAAAATCCATTTTTACTAGTTTCTTAAATTACTCGAATCTGCGATTATTTAAAATAAAAAAAAACAAAAAAAAACTGGAATATCTAGGTAAGATTATAGTATTGCTAATAGAACTTTTATAAATCTTACACAAAATTCATTTTATCTATTTATTTTTAATCAATTGATTTTAAAAATTAAATTTATGAAAATAATAAATTTCAGTCTGAAATAAACATTTATTTCGTGTTTACATCGTTTTCATGTATACTATATGCTATATATACATATATATATATATATATGTATATATACATAAAATTATACATTTATGAATATATAATTCTAATTGATGGTTATCTTTTTTATTCCATGTTCATTACGCTTTTTGGTATCTCGCCGACTGCAGTCGTACGAGGTAAATTTTATGGTTTTTTTTTTTTTTTTTCATTTTTCGTTAACAATTTATGTGGTGGAATTTTAACGTTTTTCAAATAATATTAAAAACGAAATCTTCGTAATTACAATTATAGTTGCTATTTGACAGATTAAAAAGAATATATTAATCGAATTAGAATAAATATCGATGAAAGTATGAATATATCTACATCCGCTGAAGAATCAAGCAGAAATCCAGAATTTGCAGTAATGTCAATTTGCATAATTTTTCTGACACTAATTATAAACTTTTCACGTCATAAATTTTGTTAAATAGGAAAAAATATGACGTCATTCCGTTTAATTATTTCTAAAAAACGTTTCGATTAAAACGATTTTGAAGTACGAGGGCACCGTTTAGAATCCATATTAATGCACAAATTTTTAATTATGCTTTATAAACGTATTTTTAATTTAATATGAAATACGTGAAATAATATAAACAAATAAAAATGATTTTTTAACACGGAGAATAGAAATGCCATTATTACGGTTTTGTATTGATGAAATTACTCTTAAGAACAGTTTGGTGCTGCGGGCAGTCCCCCCTAAACTTAAAAGAAATTTTTTACCATCAAAATTATTAAACTGTAACATTATATTAATTCATTTAATCGCTAGTGGTAACTTTTATCGTTAAAATTAATTTTTAGTCAAATTTAATTGCGGATTATTAAATTTACTACCCACAGCGAAAAGTAGTCCTCGGAAAACTTAAAAAAGTATTAATCAAGAGACTAGCTCTTCTGTCAACTATTTAAAAAGCTTTTATAATTTCAATGGCATAAATTTTATGACAGCGATGAAAACTGTTTAAAAACGGAAATTACTGCTTAATAAATATTTATAGAAAATTTGTTTCGCGAAAGAAAAAAAAAAGAGGGATACAGTTCTCAAATGCTTTTCGGGAAATTCTGGACGTCTTTTGTAACAGGGTACATTTTTGCAATTTTTGATAGGCAAAGTGTTAACTTGTGTAATTTTTTTTTTTATTTCGATCAATTTAAAACTTCGCTAGACTTAGAGAATCTTTTAATTCTTTAACTTCTACGTCCTTCTTTCGTGACTAGATAAATTCCGACGAAAAAAAAATCTAATTCACTCTGTCAATTCAAATAAATTCCTGATCTACGCTTATAGAATCGTTTATGTTCGGCCAAGTAGAAAATAATTAAACCGAATAAAATCGCACAATTTTATTTTTTAACAAAATTTCATCGTTCGATATCAGTAGAACTAATGATATTACTGCAAATTCTGAATTCATCATTGAATGGTATGTTTTCGCAAAAAAAAAAAAAAAAAAAAACAAAGCATTATTAGCTAGTCTCATAAGTAGGTGCAGAAGGATATACGTGTCCGTGAAATCACATAACGAAATTGACGATGTAACTGGGACTATAGTACATTCACAACTCCAAGACGTCGATGGGAACTGAATCTACAATTGACTTCATTTCATTAAAAATTCTGTCAGGAAGAAATTGTTAAATTAAAATACTAACCTTGAACAGAGAAGAATGAGATTTATTTAGTTTTCCTATGTTCTTTTTCATATCGAATTAATGTCTGAATGCGTGTAATCAGATCAACTGAGTGTGTCTTCTCCGTTTTGCCTCTTCTTCACCCGAATGATATCACTTTCTGTGATTTCAGCCAAATTCTTTTTGAGTGTGCAGCCCCGCTCCCCTAGCACTTCACATCCCTACTCCTTACTGCGCTTTAAATATTTCGTCATTTCTTTACTTCGTTCTTTTATATTATCTACCTTTAACCGAATTGCTATTTGATTCTCTTCCCTCCATATTGCTTCTAGGCATAGGATCTTCGTTATCGCGGCCAAAATAAAAAATGAAAAAAAAACAAAAACTTATCCTTTGTCGCTTTTTTAATAGGAACACTGTTCTCTATGTAATTATTTTTGCAGTTTTTTCTGTTTTCTATCACATAGATCAATTATAAGCTTTTCACCATTCTTTTTTTATACTTCCTCATTCTTCTTATAACGCTACGATAATACTTAATGCTGAGATTTCTATAATTCGTTACTGCATAACTCTCCAGCTCAGATTTATTTACGCAACTGGCACGTCCAGCCTCAGTACCAGTGTACGCTACATCAACAAAACCGGCATACTGTTTACACATTAGACCCGTATGGAGAGATATATCTAGAATTTAGTTCCAGAACCTAATCCAGTCCCGGATATTAACACATTTAAACAGTTCAACGACTATGATAGTCTAGTTATTAAGTTACCCGACTGAGAAATCTGTGATCCTCGTGCTCTTGCAGTATTACCCGAGATGAAATAATAAAATCGAATCCAATTTCAAAGAAATCTGGACAAGTAAAGACCGACCCGAAGAAAAAAAAAAATATTATTTTTAATATCGATAAACTTATAGTAAACGCTGCGAACTGTAACTTTACAATTGGCAAACGTCTTTTTTATGGGCTCACTTTAATTTCTATAAATAACAAAATGCGAATTCTTATTGTCAGCTACTTACGAGTAATGAATTATCTTCAATGGATTAGAGATCTGGAAAGATGCAAATAATCGAATATTATTTTCGAGTCGTAGTTCCAAACGCTGTACTTGGAAATAAGGAAAACGCGTGTACCTTTATGATTCGCATAGTACAACTGCCAGTGTATAAGATCATCTACAAAAAAATTTCCACAATATTACCGTTCTTGGTTATCCTATTAAAAGAAAAAAAAGTCTCTTCGTTTAAAACACTTTTTAAGCTGACTCTGTAATTTTATTAAACATGGATGTGATTGTATTCGTTTAATTTTCATCAAAAAAGTTAAATCGTAATCATTAATCGCCTAAAATTTTGCATATAATAAGGCGTTGAAAGGTAAAAACACCTTGAGGATCAAACTCGAATGTTTCATATTATTATGAGTAGTCTTTTATTTAAACTTGCATGAATAATTGGATGTTTTTGTAATTATACGCAATGCAACTCTAAAACAGCAAGGCTTAAATGCTTTCTTAATTATTAAATATTATGCAGCAAAGTATAATACTCAGTAGACAAAAAAAAAAAAAAAAAGCTTTATTGAAAAAAATTATACATATAAATCAAATTTTTCACAAAAATATTACTTTTTTCCCCCTTGAGTATACATTTTTTTCCATACCGAATATAAATTAAAATGTTATTAAAATTATACATGATGCTGATAATGAAAGAAAGTTCTGGTATAATATAGAATATTTCGGCATCATATAAACAATACCAAAAAACACTGAGTAAATTGCAAATTAAAAGATATATACACAGTGAGTCGCATTAATATTGAGGCATTGTATTTAAAAATAAATAAATGTTGAAAAAAATGAAATTATCCTTTTTTTTTTTTTTTTTTTTCTGGCCGTGTAAACTGAATTTTCTTGAACAGTAATGCAAAACTCACCGAAGAACAAAGTAATAGAAAAAGTGATCATAGTAGAAAAAAATAAATAAACTAGAAAGCAAATAGATGCGGGCACATTAATAACGTATATTAAAATGATAGCTGAATTTTTGTATATGGCGTGCGTGTGTAACGCGAATATGGTTTACGCGCGATAATCTGCTGGAGAAGTGAGCGGAAACATTATTGATCAATAAATTGCATCTGTCACCAGATTACGCGAAAGCCTCATTTCGAATTGACATCAGCTAAAAGAGCGACTGTGAAAAAATATTTCAGCTAAAATTACACTCAAAAATCGGTGTTTTGTCAGTAGCGCGACGATTAAATTCTATCATTAAATTCAAGGGCTTTTAAGCAAAGTACTAATTTTAATTTATTATGATACTGTTCGCCAACCGGGGAGTCCATGTTTCTTTTTATTAATACATGCTTCCATATTAATGGGACTAACAAATTTTGCACTTTTTTTCCACCGGAGTTTTTTTTTTTTACGAACTTTTTTTGATCTGTATTTATATTGAACAAGTGTATTTACTTTTTCGTTTTTAGAAAAAATTTTGGTCAAGAAAACTTTTCTTCTTACTGTTTTTTGATATATATTCATTTTTAAAAAAATATCTCAATATATTAATGTGGTTCACTGTATAATTGTTATTTTATATTTTTGGAAATGATGTTTGAGCACACTGCCGAATATAAAAAATATTCAAACCAGTGAAGTTTAAACGAAAATATTTCTCTATTTTAAAAAAAAACACTCTCCGGCTGTAGTTTTAATAACCTTTATAGGCAGTGAATTAAAATTTCTTTTAATTTGTAGAATGCATTCGTGACGAGTAAAAAGCTGTAACAGCGACGACCCTGCCTCCTCAAAAATTCATTACAAAAAAGAAAAAAATCTTTTTTTTTTTTTCCCCCCCAATTAAGTTTCTATACAATCCAGTGATCCATTTCGCCGCCTATGATATTATGTAAAAACCACTACGATTTTTTTTGTATCATTTTCGTCCTGTTACCAATTGGTCGTGATTTAAAATTCTCATAATTTTCAAAATTTTCTCTGGAAAATTTTAAGATAAGCGCCAATTTCAAATCACTGCAGTGTGTTTTTGTTTGCTGGAATAAGTCTCTTTCAAATACTTCCTCTAAAAATGAATAGCTGCTTCTGTACTTGTGTAGTGATTTTACATAATCTTACGAGATATTTGAAATTAATAAATTTTAACGCCTCATCGAAAAATATTAAAAATGCAGATGCCTTAACGATATTATGGTTTTTACCATGGTACAGGAGGTACAAGCATTCCAACACCGTTAAACAGATCTTTTTCCAGTCTGTGTATGATGTTACTGGTACTGCAGCACTATATCAAGTCTGTAAACGTGCAATCGTACATTGGAAATAAAACATTGTGTAGGCGCACTTGCCATTATATAGACTGCTTGAACAGTATGTACAGTTCTAGATTGTTGTACACTTCACTGGTAACACGTACGTGAAAGCTTCCTTTAAAAAGGAAAAGAAAAAACCTTACCTCTCTATCATATAATATAATTGTTTACAATAAAATACTCTACAATTTTACCTAGATAGCGCTATAGTAAAGTAATTCGTAATTTTGAATTTGAAGAAGTTTTACAATAAACACTTTTTTATTTAAATTTCTTATTATAATCCGGAGATTGGAGCTGGAAGCGCACAAGGGCGAAGCCCACTTTTTAATTTCTTTTAATTGAGCGTTTTAACATTAACCGAGCAAATTAAAAATTCAAATAATCAACACTCTGCTGTAATCTTATTGGTTTCAAAGAGAAGTAAATGTTTTCTCGCCGAGTATCAAAATTTAATTATTTCCGTCATTTTAGCGAAAAATGTTGTATTCAATTTCGCTTAACATTTTTCTTTTTTTCATATGATCACACACCATTTGCGCGTGCATTTTTCTTTCGCTTGGTGTTGGCGTTTTTAAAAATGGCTGTACAGGCGTTTGTAAGTACATTTATATTTTATTTTATTTTATTTTATTTGTTGAAATTTGCATTATTGATTTTTGATGGTCAATAATATAATTTAAGCGGATTCCTGCTTTTATTATTGATACGTAATCAACGATTAATAACTGGGCACTAAGTAAAACTCTGATCAAGGCTTTACTTTTCTCGTTTACCTGTCTTATGTGTTATCACGATTTTTGTAAATTCTCTTTTCATGACATGGACTCTATTAATCATGCGGAAAACTTTTATTTATTTATTTTTTTTTTGCTATGCTAACTTTACGCACAAATATTTTGCACTAACTGTGCTTCAATTAACAACGGTATGAATGCGTTAAAACTATCCTAATTATAACTTACTGCACCCGGAAAAGTTACTTATTTCATTATTCGAAATTATTATTTTTTGGGTACGTAATGGGAGTATGTATACGTTGTTCGATTAAAATTTAAACGGACATCGCAAAATTCTATCTTCCAATGTAAAAATCTAGTAAACAATTTTATATATAAATACATTCATCCCGTGGTCTTTCATCCGCACCCAATTCAAACTTGCTAAAATGCATTCGATCGTATAATCTTTAGAAGTATATCGCGAAGTAATGGAACATTTTTAAACAACACCTATTATTGAGGGTCCTGCGCTATCAAGGTTTAGCGGCAACGAATAAAAATTATTTGAAAAACAAAATAATCAGTAATAATGGTAATAATGGTCTTGATGAAAGCAGTGGCAAACATGCCTACTACCGTTATCGACATTGATGTACATATCGTTTTCGATTGCATTTGTTTAGTGATGTAAATAATCGGTTTTTTACATATTCGGTTACTCGTATTCGTTTCAAAATAATCCTCGGATTAGTCTTCGCATCGCATTCCTATTCCCGGTTCAGTAGATTGAATCGAAACGTGTGAAATAATTACGTCAGTGCGTAACATAAATATTTGAATTTAAATTACTAATCGATTTTTCGATAATTGACATAATTAAGAAGTAAACAATTCTATTTAATCCGTAAAGCAATTAGTTAATTATCCGTTAAATTATTCTTAATAACATCTATTGTCCAGAAATTATAAACTTTTAAAAAAAACATAGCACTGAAAATGTTTTCCTGCAAATATGTTGATTTCTAAATAACCTAGAGTAAATTAATACAATTTAAAATTTGAATTATTAGAAATTATTTACAATATAAAAAAAAAAAATTTTTCTCTAGTATTTAATGTTTCATTAAAAATAAATTCTTCTAATGGTGAACAATTATCCCTTTGAAATATTAAAATAAAGACTTATTATGAATATTATATATGAAAAATTTTATTTCTGATACGAACCATTTTTTTTAACTTCGTAATTTATTACATAATTACTTGAGTTTTTTTTTTTTTTTTTTTTAATTTTACTGAATACTGAAGTATAGAAATTAAGTTTAACAATTTATCAGCAAATGGTACACAATCTAAATTCTTATATTTTTTTCTTGCGTAATAACAATTACTTTGAAATATATAAAGCTTCGGTGTTAGGTAAATATACAAAAATTTCGTAATTTCTATATAGATAATTTATTAAAAATGACTATATTTTTATCATTACGGACATAATTAATGTATTAGATTTAATAATTTTATTTGTCATTAATAATAAGATTGTATTCACTAAGTACTGAATAAAAAACGTAATTATTAGGCACAATAATAAAACATTTACATAACTCACATTTAGGTAATACGATTTAACTTTTAAGATTTTAATTTTTTAAGATTCAGACTACTTATACGATTCTCTTACAGTAATTCCGAAAATACGGAGATTTTAATTCGAATAACGACGATTTTCGAATAATTGCATAAACCGAATTTTAAATAATCGTATCGGTACAGTACGATGCGATTATTTCTATTAGTCATATCATGCGAGTATTTTAATTCGAATCATTACATGACTAATTTGTATCGCGATAACAATTGCGATCAGTCTCACGAGTATGAAGTCTTTCATATGAGAACTAGATTTGTAAAGCAAGAATCTATAAATGGGTAATTACAACGTTCGAAGTTGAGCGGATAAACTTAAGTACTCTGTTCTCAATGTACGCTTTTTACAGAATACTTTAGGATCAGACCAAGGTTTATACAAAAATTTGATAAAAGAAGAAAACTTTTTTTTTTCAGAATTTCAATATTAATATACGTTAAAACAAAAAATATTTCAAGCCTGTTTTTGATTATTTTTTAAAGGTTTTACTAATGTATGTGTTATAAATTCGTTTCTTTGGACCTCGCCGAGGGCAAACTTTCTAGACCTCCAATGCTATCACAATTGTAAATATTTCGAAATCGATTGTATCTTATATATTGTTGTAACCCTTCCTTCACTCGAATATTGTTTTTAACAACCCTGTTCCCTCCGTACTATACAGGTATCTTAAATTTCGGGGCCAGAGCCGTTAAAACGACTCAATAACAAAAAATAATACTTTCGAAAAAAACACGTAAGAGTTCGATCAAACACGATAGCCTCACGCGGTGAATCTACGCTACGGCGAATAAACAGAGATCACACCGTCCGACAGCACATAGACAACACAAAACTAACCAGCAGGCAGATTTACCCCGGTCGATGAATGTGATCTTGCCGCTGTTCAACCCCGAACCCCGCCTAGTGTAGCTATTTAATCGCAGATAACATTTTAATAATAATAATAATAATAATAATAATATTTCTGTTACTTTAATTTCCGAAAGTGTTTAATTCAAAATTTCCGTCTCATCTGCGGGCAACAAGTGCGGAATTCCTTAATTATTGATTTTACGTTAATCTGTTCTCTGTTTTCATTGTTATTTACTTTAAAATTACGTTACTTTCCCGCATGAATACGCTATTTGGAATTAAATTACAATTGAAAAGATAACACAGAGAACAACCTAGCCAGATTTTACGTTCATTTTTCTTATTTGTTTTTAATTATACTAAATCGCTCTTAAATAACTACACCAGCATTCGTGGTTTCACCACAATATATGTATAACGCAAAAATGTAACAGATTTTCCTATTACCCCCAACGTAAGAATGACATAGTCATTAATACATGTATACATAAGTGCGCGCTCGCATATTATATACACGTATTAAAAAACTTAAAATGTTACTCATTTTATTGAATTTTAGTATGGGTTTAAATCACAATACGATTCTAATTACGGACGATAAAAATCTTTTTCACGTAAAATGTTTGTATCCAAAACTAGTACTGTGGTGATTTTAATATGTAATGGAATTCAGTACGTTCAGTAATATAATTTCTTTTAACATAAGAAGTAAATTGTAAGTTTTTATTCTGTTTAATCTTAAATTTTAAAAAAATCAGCAGATCTATACTTAATTTTATTCCCATTTTCAGCGTAAAAGCTCAAATTCCTTTAAGTGAAATGTTTAATCTTTAAAAAACAGTTTTTGAAAATCAACCGACGCTAGGAAATTTTGAATAATTCCTTTTTAAATATTTTTATAAACGAATTAAGTATTTTTTCGCGCGGAAACTATTAAATTTTAACAAAGATTCTTTTAATTTCCTTCGTTTTTACCTTGTCTGAACACGACGCTGATGATGCAAACATAAATATTATACTTTTTCCGTTTTATTTCTTTAAAAATGGAGGTTTTTCTGGATTTGATAATAAAAGCGTTTCTATAATTTTGGCGAAATAAAAAACGGTGTTACTTTCAATAGTATCAAAAGTACATCGTTAAGATCTCTTTATACGAAAATTGAGATAAGTAATTATGTATAATCGTAACGCATTTTGTATTTCAGAAAGACGAAAATGGACTTCTGAGCGAATTTTTGAGAGTTCTTCGAAAGTACGGAAGTGAAGTGATGAATAAATTATCGGAAGGAAATTCGGCGTACACGATTTTGGCACCGATCAATGATGCTTGGAAGGACTCTGGTGTTTTGATGACGCTAAAGAATGACACGTTAATGCGAGACATAGTTAATCTGCATATCATTCCAGATCGATACAGCGTTGCCGTTATACGTGAGAAGTTCGATAAGACGGTAAGTTCACACACTATTGTAAGGGTTTTTGGCCTGAATTTTTGTAATTTACGGTAATTACACGAAACTACTTTCAGTGTTTTCCGCGAGTAATTTAAAATACCGCCCCAGATTTAATGGTTTACCGGACTAAATTTGTTATGTGAAAAATTCGCGGTAAAATAGACAAACACGGATTCGATTACAAATATCAGTTGACGAAGTAAAATAAAACCTCGATGCAACAATTGCAATACAATAAAATAAGCTTGGCCAAACATTGCGCTGAGAATTCCACAACCATAATTTTTATATATATATATATGTATATGTACATATATATGTACATATATAATACTAAATTTAAAACAAGTATTTCTTGTTTTAAAGTTGTAATCTCAACTATATTTTTTGTACAATTTCAAATCTTTTTGTATAGTATTCGAGCCAATACGGTGTCGAACAGCTGATTTACTTTTTGCACTTTTTTGAATCTTTTACACATTTTCAAAGTTTAGAATCGAAATTTAGTTTTATTGCATTTAAATATTGAACTCTCCTCAATCAATTTGCCTAAAGTAAAAATTGTTTTCAAATCGAAAGTCCTCGATTCGAAAATCGATATTTTTAATTGTAATACCGGCTATATTTTTCACACGATATTCTGAAAAATATATATATATATATATCATATATATCTATACATGTATATGTATTTAAGAATTACTTGAAAACTTTTGTCGAAAATAATCGTTCCATGAAAGATGGATGAGTACTGTTTTTTGTGCGTTTTAGATTTTTTCACAAACTTCCAAAATTTTGTTATGTTTTTCTTATTTTGGGGTCTTCGTAATCCTCAAGTCTATTTCAAAATGATAATGCTGTGGTTGCATTTTGTCTGTAGTGCATCCTCTTTATTTGGTTTTTTTCGACTTTTGTAAGCAATTTTTTTTTTTTGCTCCAAAGAGGAGATGACATTAATTGATTGGTAATATTAAAAGTTTTTGATTTTTATTGTGTATCTTAAATTTTAACTTTAATAGGTTTAAGTAAAATAAATTTAGGTACTTTTGTAGGTCCTTTTAATCCATATTATATATTCTTGCCTCGAGGTAATCAGTTTTTCAAAAATCATAAACTTTTTAAAAATAAGCTCACAATTTTAAGTTAATTCTTCTTAAACCGTTCTAGAGTTGTTGATTTTTTTCTCCTTTTTAATATACATTTCTAAACTATTTTATTAGAATTTCATACGTTATAACTGTTTAATATAAATTCTCAAAAATTACGTTTCAATAAAATACGCTTTTCATAAATTACAAATGTATTAACAAGTGCGACGTTGTAATGTACAATATTGTAGTGTTGAATAAGGAAAAGTCAGTTTTAACGATTAACGAAAATAAAAGTTAGGCTATTACTTAAATTTAAAAAGAAAAAACTCTGCTAGCTAAAAAGCGTTCTATTTTCTTTGTAAAAATATTTCATCCGTATACTTCCGCTGAAACTTTCAATATTACTATTCCAGTGATGTACGAATTCCGCAGTAGTTTTCAGCCGAATTACCTTAACCCAGTCGAAAAAAATTAAAATTTATTAAATTTTGCATTTTTCGTACTATTTTACGTGGAAACTCGACTGCTTTTCAAAATTTCTTTTAAATGCTCGTAGTCAAATTTGTTATGAAAAAAGATCTCTTTATTTAAAAGTTCCTCATTTTACTTTAAAATCACTTGGTTTTTGTCTTTACCGCCTAAGTAATAAAGAAATCGACGTGAATTCTAAAAAAATTTACATTTTGTTAACCAGTCAACGTCTAATATCACTATATAGTTCACAATTATGAAGAACTTTAGTTTTTTTTTTTTTTTTGTTTCGGCTCGTCTACCGAAAGCACTAACTCAGCGTTATAGAAATCATCAGTGGAGAAAGAAACTAGATTTTAATATGATTACAAATTGAGGAAATAAAGGAGACAATCGTAGAGACTATGAAAAATACAGGAAGCGAAAGAATGAAGGAAGCATTATAGGCGGTAGGAAAAGAAAGGTTTAGAGCTGAAAGTAAAAGCACAAGCGCTCGGCGGAAAGAGCGAAATAGTCGAAGAAAATAAAATTGACGCTGCAAATTAAATTGCAATTATGTGGATGAAAAGAACAAAATAGAGAAGAAATGACAGAAAAACGAAAAAGAGAAGAAGAAATTAAAAGGAAGGCGTCAAATGGCGGGAATGAAAGGATGACAAGAATATGGAAAGTTATGGTACCATAGTCAAGATGGCGGGCAGGGCTGAATCGCCAAATAAAAAGACTGAAGATTTGAAAAACAGGAAGGATAGATAGACCGTCCCATAGTTTAGAGTGGCAGTTTATGAAAATGAAACTTATGTTAGTAGCAGGAAATTTAGTAAAAAAACGACCGTTATGCGTAGCGGATCGGACAAGTACATCAATCTGCTCATTACCCTCGATTCCCGCACCACCAAGGACCCACAAGAAATCAATATGGATAGCACGGCGGGAAAACAATGAAAAAATTAAAATTCGAATAAAAAGTATAATCTACATTCGGTGGCGAGAAAGAAGATGTAATGGCTAGAAGAACACTTTTGGCGTCAGAAACAATCAGAAAATTGTTGGTGTAACTGGAAGAAGAAATATGAATGATAAAACGGAAAATAGCTAGAGATTCAGCGGAAAAAATGGAACGAAAGGAAAGTAATTTAACGAATTCAGAATGACCAAGAGAAGGGATAATAAAAGCAGCCCCCACTCTTTCCGGACTTTTAGAACCATCGGTGTAAATACGAGAATAAAGGGGCAAAAAACAGAATTAATGGTAGCGTTAATTCACTAATGATAATCGAATCAGGAAATTTCTGAAAAAATCAAAAAAAGCAAATTAGTAGTGTGAAGGAAGTTTGTAAAATATGGAGGCGTTTTGAAGAAAACGATGTGGGGAAAAAGGTGGGATGAGTTTGAAATAGAAGAATGGAAGACGTTTAATTAGGAATCGATATCCTAAGTAAGACCAGCGAAAGAACAATGGAACTAGTTTCAGTACGAGTTGCTGGGCACGGAGCAGATTTTAAAGCTTCGAGGCATAACTTACACGCTTTTGTCTGAAAACTGGTAAAATAAATTAATATTTGAAAAAAAAAAAATTACAACATAAATTTGTATTTTAAGCATGTTGACTTCGATGTTGAAAAGTCATTTAGTTACTAATTCTTATTTGCATATGCAGATTAAAATAAAAAACCGACATTAACCGATATACTTGAATTTTCGGTAGGTAAATTTACACAATGGTCTTTTTTTAAAATGAGTTTGGGACTAGTTTATTACCGGTACTTACCCAGCCGTTCAGCTATTAATTAAACTTCAATACATTGGCATTCTCATGACGAATTCATGAGGATCACGACTCTCTTCAAATCGTTTTTCACAACGGACAAAAATTATTGCGAAAAAGAAACTTAATTTAAAATGAGCACTACCCGGGAATTTAGATATATTGATTTTATTCTTTATCCTTTCGTTCGATATAGTTTAATATTCGAACAAATATTTTAGTTCCTCTCCTCACCTGGTGATTATTACCGATTTCTATTATTCTATTTAGTACGCGTATTATCGCGTTATTATAATTTCAATTTTTAACGGGAAAATTTCATTAATTTACCGGAAGTAGTGAATTTTTTTTTGGTTTTCTTAAAATTAGTCGCAACAATGATAATTAAAATAAAAAAGAACGGGTAAGAATTAATAAATCGCTCGGAAAAATTAAAAGAAAAAAGAAAAAAATGCGTAAAATAATATGTATTTCTTTTCGCGTGAGTAAAATAAATACAAGTTAAATTTTATTAGCCAAATTCACCAAAAACTGATGCATTGCACACAGGGAAACATTGATTTACCACCCGAAGATATAGTATAAAAATATGTATTTCATTGTTTTATAAAATCGATGAACTTTCGGTTCAAATCATTTCTGCCGTTTAAATTTGAAGCAGATTTTTCGCAGATTGCTAAATTTATAATTCAAATTTAACGGAAGATTGCAAGAGTGCGGCGGTTTTTCTTCTGAATGCTTTCGCGAAATCGGCAAAAACGCTGAATAACGAGGCCAAATGTAGGGACAGCAGTGAGTTGAAAGTTAACTGAAATTGTTCGATCGAATGTTAAAACATCGGCGTGTTTAGCATCTTTTTTTTTAAGTACAAACGAGCCGTCATTATAAAGTATACTTAACAATTTGGTCAATGGGTAAAATATATTGTACAGTATGAACAGTTTTGGCTTTTAATAATATTAAGTTGCAATAAAGATGTGTACGTGCATCTTTACGGTTAATTTCACGTTCCGTTACGTCGAAAAAGAAAAACTATCTTTAACTGAAAATGTGCCAATTTATATAAACGCTCTGTCAAGGATACGCGGGACTCACTTTCTATCAGCTAATCTAATCTATTACGAACGGAATTTATATTAAAATTTATCAATTTGTGGTTAAAAATGTATCGATTTCAGGTGGATTCGTTAGCTCCGCAGAAGCGTCTTTATTTCAATGTGCTTCCACGAAGTGAAAATAACTTCTCGTTAACCGTTGAAGGAGGTGGAACCAACGCTACCGTACTTTACTCGGATATCGCGGCCACAAACGGTATCATTCACATTATCGATCGCGTACTCGGAATTCCGTGTTCCACTATCGAATCGAAGTTAGCCACCGATCCGCAATTAAAGTAAGCATCGATATTTCGATACGTTTTAACTGCTTCCCTTGCACGCTCAAATACCGACGACGGTAACAATATCACCGGATATTTATAATATATCGTCGTAATTGTTTAAATATGGTATTCTTTTTTTGCTAGCAAGGAAGCGGTTAAATTTATCTTTTACCAAACTAATATTAACTCAAGTCTGAAGGATACCACTTCATTCTGGCGAATTCGTTAATATGTTATTTTCGTTATCGCTTTATTTAGAATTATTAAAATTATCAAAATTTATAGAATTTTAAATTTCCCTAATAAAGCACATCACGGCCTTTTTTTGTCAGTTAGTAACGTCGTCGATAAATCTTTTTCTGCGGAAAAGAGTTTGACCAGTGTGTTCTGTCAGTCTTAACATATGCTGGCGAAACATGGGTACTAATAGAATTTAAAAAAAAAAAAAAAAATGTAACAAAAAATACGCGCCAATCAACGAAAAATGGAACGGTTTATGTTTGGTATCACTCTGAAGGACAAATGCACGGAAAAGCGTAACCGAGAAGCAACAAAGGTAACAGACGCAGTAAATATCATCAAAAATAATAAATGAAGATGGTGCGGTCATTTGGTCAGAGGTGAAGGCCGATGAATAAATCTGTAAACACCATAGAAACCTGATGGGAAACGAGCTTTAGGACGAGCGAAGAAACGCTGGATAGATGAAATTCAAAAATTTAGGGTAAATTAGCAGGAAGAATCACAAGATTGCGACGCTTGGAAAAAACTGAGGTAAGTTTTCATTCAGCAGTGGACTGATAATAGCTAAAAAAGAAGAAGAAGAAGATTCGTTTTTGAGGAAATAATTAATGCACCGTATGGGCGAAATCTAAAAGGTCTGCACTAGTAATATGCCATCCAGAGCGAGCGATTACTACGATATACGCATTGTTAGAACAAGTCACTCCTACAACTAAACCTTTTTTTAATACTTCGGGAGAGAAAAAAATGTATAAAAATTAGTTTAAAATCTCTTACGTTTAATTTGTTTACTAGCTTCTCCGTTAAAAAAAAAACTAATAGGTAGGTAAACTTAAAAGATAACAGATTACAACACATCAATCACTGAAATAATTTCAAGACTCGATTTTTATTTACATATTCGAAAATAATCGATACTATTTTTATTTACACGTATATTAATTCCTTTATCCTCGTACTTGTAGTTTATGTATATAAAACTAATGGAAAGACTATGCCTGATTTCTTTTTGTATAATCTGATCTTTCTAGAAGAGTAGACGAAAACTGTTTCTAATAATTGATATCAAAATTTAGAGGACGAATTGTCACCGACGACAAGTTTTCACATTCATTCATGATTCAGTAGCTAACAGCGCACAGACTTCTCCTTTCAGCAGCGAATTTTTTTCGCCCTCATATTTATACCCTTGTTATTTTTCAACTTAAAATACTCTAATCTTATTTATTTAATTATATAAAATAAATATATTTTTAATTTTAATTTATAATGTAACGTGTAACATTTCACATTTTAATAATTTAAATGTTCGCTATAAAATTTAGAAATTCTTGTCTCGACTCTCTTCTTTCTTTTTTTTTTTTTTTTTTTTCAATTTAAAAAATATACCTTTTATCATTTCAGCTTAACATACACACTCGGTAAATACAGCAATTTCAATTCTCGACTTGGTAAAACCGGCAATCTCACCTATTTCGTACCACGTGACGTCGCCTGGGAAAATTTAAAACATACCCATCCTACGCTGTACAATATTTTGTTTTCGTCGGAAACTTCGTATCATGTAAGTCATCGATTTAATACAATAATATACATTCTAAATTTGTATACGTATTTCAGGAATAAATTAAAATATTTCTTGTAAACGCTAAATAATAATAAAGTTTTCAGTAATGCAAACTCGGTATTTGAAGGAAAAAAGTTAAACTTATGAAATTTTACTTTAAAAGTATAAAATTAACCTCGATCGTTTTAAATGATTTACCGCAATTTTTTTTAAAACTATAACAGCAAAACCAAACGAAATTTTAACGTCTTCCTTTCTGTATGAAGATCTGCTGAGCTGAAGGATTTTGATAATTTTCATTTAGTTTTAAAGATCGATGACAACTATGTCAATTAATTCGCATTACTTTTAAATGTAAAAAACTGAAATAAAACTTTGACGAACTGCGAACGAAACGCAAATTTTAGGAAGTTGTTACATAAATGAGAGTTCACTTTTAATTTAAAATTCAGTTTTAAAAGGAAACTGTTAAAGGCATTTACAAACTTTAACTCATTAAACGCATTAGTATAATGCGATTAATTTCAAAAAGTTTAAATTTACCGTATTAAATAGTTCAAAATATGTTCTAAATCCGATACCGTTATAAACCTTTTTCAATCTCATCGTCTTTTCGTAAACTTTCTGCAGGTTGTTTTTAACATGTTAGTGATCAGCGGTGGATCTAGAAAATCGTAGTGGGAAGGAATAGTATATAAGGAAGTTAGGTTTTTTCAAGAAGGAAATTTAGTTAAGTCATTCGGAATGTAAAATAATTAGTGTAAAAAATTAGGTTCTTTCTCTGAAAATTAGAAACATGTCTGGTCCAAAGGAAATTGCTTATTGCCTCTACCATTAATTACAGCTCGATAAAATTTACTCCTACGAAGAGGAGAGGGCGGAGCTTAAACCCTTCAAACTTCTTCCTAGATTCGCCGCTGTTATTAATCACTAACATATCTAGAACTGAATAATATATTTTATTACCTCCGGACGCATTCGTTTTTTCTATTACATTTCACTTTTGTTTTTTAAATTCTTGGTTTTACGAATATACTCAAAAGATGGTTGTTTACTGCGCTGAGGTCATTCATTTATCTTAATATTCTGTTCATTGTAAGATGGAATTATTTGAACAATGTATCGCCTAAAGAGTTCGAAACGTCGCTTCAAAAGAATTATTATTAATCTACGTCGTACATAATAATCAGATTACACTGCAACGCTATTTTGAACGTAATGACATACAGATGACCACAAATGACGCAAACATTCTATTTTAACGAAAATAACAACTGCTATATAAGTACGATGTGATGCTAATAAGTGTACTATTTTAAGACAGAGTTTGATTAGCAGTGTCTTACAAAATTACGAAGAGCCATTAATAATTTACGAGATGTGTACGCAGTCTTTTCATTTCTTGTAAACAAAGTAATTAAAAATACTGACGACAACTAACGGTTTGGCAGAATACGGTTTATAGGTCTTCCGACCACAAGCATTGGTCTATGTGCGCCTGGTGGCATCATGTGAGGCAGGGCAGGATCTACTATGGATTCCCGGTCATTACGGCATTCCTGGAAACGAGTTAATTGACTCGGTCTATTCATTAGTAGATTTCTTACTCAAACTCCCTACTATCTTTCTTATCGCTCCCACCATGATTTCTGGACCAAATTCTATCCTTCATTCTTTACCAATCCTCAATCACTTTACCTTTCTATGCAGCCCTTTTCTTTCTCTCAACCCTGGTTTAATATTTTTCCCTACCTTAGCTGTTCGATTATTTCCTCTTTAGTTCACCTACAGTTCAATTCCGGCTTCTCTTTTCCGTTTTTTTCTTGTTCAATCGCTTTTGTGTCTCTGCAATCCTCCAGAGCTCAGTTGTATCTGCGATGCGAATCACATCTTGTTTGAATGCTCCTTTATTTCCTCCGAACATGCTATCCTGTATTCTAATCTTCCGCGCCTTGGCCTCCCTACTCCTTACAGTGCCTACGCCATTCTTGCAATCCCCTCTCTCAATCTAGTTCCTTTGTTAGTCTTCTTTATCTCTTCAATTTCTAATCTTTTGTGCAATTCACTGCGTTGGATAAGTTCTACTGTAATTTAAAAAAATATATATATATATAGATGCATCTGGATCGACTTTTGTTGAGAATCATAGCATTAAAAAGCTAAACGAACATGTTTTAACATTTTTTGCATTATATAATACTCGAAATATGGACACTGTATTGCGCAGTAAAAACAATTAAATGAAGCTGAAATAATCGCTCAGTGACGTTTTCGAAAGTGCAATACAGATTAATGTAGATTGCAATATAAATAATTAGCTACGTTGTGTCAAATAATGCCACGTATTTTTGTTTTTTTTTGAATAATTTAACAATGAAACAATAATAACGTTAAAAATCGATCGTGTAGTTAACGTACCGTAGAATTATTATTTTACAAGATTAGTATATTGTAAATAAAAATGTTTCTGGTTTTTTAATTAATCTTTTATCGTAATATTTCGATTACAGTTTACAGTGAATTTCACGTTAAACTTTACGTTTGGTGGCAATAACCCTAAAGCTCTTTTTCATCCATAATTTTAAAAATCATTATGCGAAAATAAATAATCTTGTATTTTAATTTTACTTATATAACTTTCATTAGTGCGAGTCAATTTTAGGCATTTCTATTAAAAAGAGCTTCATATTGGTTATCCTTTACCTCCTAAATTACCGGATAAAATTAACTGACGATAATCTAATTATATTCATTTATACCGTGTTCTTTATATAGGCGATTAAAATTTTGGAAAAGCATTTAATAGTCGACGGTGTATTCACTATGGCGCAGCTGAAAAATTTAACAAACGTAACTGGTAGCATTCCGGCATACAGAGACCATTTAAATATTCGAGTTAAAGAAAACAACAAAGGTAAAGAGCGTAATTTCTGTGTACTGTTTAATATTGTTATTATTATTCGAATTGGCCAACTATGGACCACATGAAATATCTTCATGATGGCTGTTTCTTCATCTTCCTTTCACTCCAGTATTTCTTTATTGTTTGACTGTGTTTCTCCTTCCTTTCATCTGTCCATTTGGCACCAGTTTTCTTCTTCGTATTCTCTTCAAAACTCCGGAATATATTAATTTTATTTCTAAACCTGTTTCTGTTAATAATGTCATCCTCCGTGATGGTCACTTCTTCAAGATCTTAAGATCTTTTTTAACTTCTCGGAACCATGAAATTTGCGTTTTAGGGTCTTTATCAAAGTGTTCGAAAATCTTATTTGTTAAACGTCTTGCCCCCATTCTTTTTAAATGACCATAACAGCTCAATCTCCATTTTTTCATTGTGCTAATAATATCTTCAGTATGTTCATATACTTCCTTATTACTCCTTTTTTTCCATATTTCCTTATCAAACCTTGGTCCAGAATTTTGCATACTATTTTTCTTTCCTTCATTCTGATTTGTTTCAGTTCTTTGCCTACATTCACTGCTAAGCACTCCGAGGCATACAGACATTCCGGTTTAATTACCGTATTATAATGTCTTAATTTAGATTTTATGGACATCGATTTCTTATTATATATATTTCTTGCCAATTGGAAAGCTAACTCCATTTTCCTTGCTCTTTCTTGGTTAGCTGTTTTATTGTTTGTATAACTTATTATTATAATTATTTTTAATCATTGTACACAAATATCATCGCATACGTATACATTTCAGCTTAAACATTACTCCTCTAATAATATATATATATATTAAAAAATCATCACCATATCCAGTTTTAATTATTTTTTTTGTTTGTTTGTTTGTTTTTTGTTTTAAAATTCCCCATGAAAATTGATTAGTTTTTTATACTTTAAAAATTCATCCAAATTTTAGCTTAGTTAAATTTGTAAAGTTTGCTTAAGAATTTTAAAATTTATAACAATATAAAAAAACTGATTTTTTCTGAAAAAGGTTTTTTACCGATTATCCTTTTTTCCATTAACCAATAAATAAATAAACAAATGAAATAATAAAATCTGAAAATTTCCCTAAAAATACGAAATTTTAAAAACCGCTAACGAACATTTTTACGACAGCGACTTTAAATACCAAGGCTTACTATTTTTTACCATCAGACTATATCATAAATAGAAGTAAAGAAAGTACGCAAAAAAAACTTCTAAAAATTTGATTACTATCTCGTAAACCAAGGCCGTGTCCATAGTGGGGTTACCCACCACCCTATTAGAAAAATAATAGTTATTAGAAATACACAAAAATCTAAAAAAAATCAAAAATTTTAAATAAATATTGATGGTTTTTTAAGGTGTTCTTACATTTAAAAAAAAAAATATGTTTCATACTTTTAGGTACTTCATTAATATTTTATGCAAAATTTTTTATTACAAGTATAATCAATAATATGTGTAATTTTTATTAATGTTCATATACGGTAATTCATTTATGTACATTATTAATACATAAATCAAAATGATGGAAATTATTAATAGTATGAATATTAGTGAAAAATGCATTGTTATTTATAAAATAAATATGTGAAGAAAATTTTCAAAACCACCCCTTTTCGAAATTCTGGGCACGGCCCTGTTGTAAACTATAAACAAATATAAATGTTTAAAGCTTTCACGACGATTACTCACCATAAATACAACTGTGTTAGAAAGAATTATATTAGCTTAACGTTTTGGACAACTTACACTGGTGGTCATCGCTTCTCTTGATGGTCAGTGTAAGCTGTCTAAAGCGTTAAGCTAATATAATTCTTTCTAACACAGTTGTGTCCGTAATTTATTCATAATGTATAAATTTTAAAAACGGAACTAAAATTGTTAAACTATTTTTTTGCGCACGCAATTTTTCTTAAATATCGTCAATTATTATAAAATAATTATTATCATGCAACGGAAATGATCATAGTATCACATACACGTGTATTCACATAAATTATTTTCATTCTCACGGTGTTTGGTTATACATATAAAATGATTTCCAAACAATTAAACATTTGAACCAGAATTTAATTATTACACTGTACTCAATCATATTTTTATTTTGAAATTTGTTTATATTTATCCGAATTTGTTTCCTTTTTTTTTTTACTTGTAGATCATTTTGCGATATTTTCAGCAGTTTGTGGTATAAATATTATCTTTGTTCTTGACCAGTTGTTACCCTTTAATTAAATAACTGTATTCAAATAATAATACGCTCGGCTGTTTTAGTGGCGATTTTTTGATTGCGTAGGCAATATTCATAAGTCTTCCGATTGTTTTTAAAAGTTATTCGACAACATTCAAAATAATACAGAGGATAAGAAAAGGTATTGTTGATTATAAAATGGGAGGATATAAAGTTATTCGTTTACAATACATTTTTATCTGAGATTTACTACGATTTTATTATTTATTTTTCTTAAGTAAATAACGTTTCTATTCTTCTTTCTGTAGAAAAAACTTAACATGGAAATGTGATATTTCAATAAATTACGACAAACTAAATATTTAAATATATTTCGCGACAAGATGTTTAAACTTCTGTTGTGTGCTTCTAATTTTTTTCAACCATCAAGCTGATAAAAATTTCATAATTTATAAGATAATACGAAAATTCCAACAAAAATTTTAAAATAATTTGTTACATACATTTATGCACACATTAAACCGAACAATATTGTAAAATATGTATTTGAATGCGAATAAGAATCAGTTTAAAAAAAAACTTTAGATAAATATTGTAAGTTAATTACAGTTTAATAATATAATTTTTTCTTATCTAAATCTTAATTAATCTAATTGAAATAATTAGTTTTATGTACTGTTAAATTACAAAATAAACGTTTAGATACATATGTATGCGAAATTAATATGGTCATTGCTATTGTAGGAATTATTTACTTAATATTTATAAATAAGCGGTAATGTTTAAGAAAAACTGAAGAAAGCGATTAATAACTTAAATAATTTATTTTTTTTTAAAAATATTTGAAAATATTTATTAATTAATTATGCAACAGTCATAAAATTGTTATCTATATTTGTATTTATAATCACGCTAGTAACCTTTAATAAAGAAATAACGAAAACTTCAATATTTAAATAAAGTTTGAAAACACCGAAGTATACTATTTAAAATTTTTCAAAATGTTTTAATGACCTTTTAAATATCATATTTGAGCTCGAGTTTGTAATTGTTTTCTTCGTAATTATAATAAAAAAAAAAAAAAAAAAAAAAAAAGAAAGAAAGAAAATAAACAAAAAGAAAAACCAAACACTTCAAATAGAAAATGGAGTATTTGTTGTCGCCATTTTATTCAAATGTTCAGAAACGTTTTTCCTGCTCATAACTAATACATACTAAAACATCGTGAAATGTCTTGTACCCTGTGAATTATTAATTTAGATCGAAACACGTTTAAATAATACTTTCACAATACTAAACGGGAAAAAGCGGTAATTCTATTCGACTATAATAAGTAGTGCTGGGCGATTACGAGATATACTAATGGAATCAATCGATTATGAACATATCTCGAGATATTTCAACTACTACTTTTTTTAACTACTAATCATTCGAGTGATCGTTCGAATTATGACTCGAATTATCAATCTGCGTTTACTTACGAGAACTATTATGTGATTTGATTTTTTTTTAAATTTCATTAATAAGGTTAAATTTATTTCAAATCATTATTTATGTTAATTTTAACGGTAGTTTTTGACAAATATTGATATCTTTATCGGAGAAATTAATAATAACGACAGATTTATATTCAAAATTATACAATGATCGTAAATTACAGTTGTGTAAAATAATTCGATTATGAGAACCGAAAATATCTCGTGAATACCGATTATTAACATTAGTTATGTAGAAATATTAGACTTATATAGTAATATAGGTTAAAATTATCTCGATAAAATAATTTATACCCTTAAACATTTATGTCTTTTTAAAATGCACAATATAATTTCAGAAAATAATAAATATTTAAAAATTTAAAACAAAAAAGTTCAAAGCACTACTAATATTCTAACAAAATAATTAATACATGTGTTATTCATAATATGAATGATTGCTATATAATCGTTACTCGTTATTCGTCATTCATCACTCGATTACACAGATCACTCGGTTACTACTTTTATAATCGATTATCAAAATTAGTAACTCGTTGATCACTCGATTATTAAAATCATTTGTAATTGCCCAGCTCTAATAATAAGATATTACAATATACGAAATTCAAGCTCTAAATATTAATCTAGTTCAATTCGATTAGGTTATTCGATTCAGTGGTATAATGAGATGATCTCTGTTCATCGTGCTGATGTTCGCTGCACAAACGGTATTATTCACGTGATCGACAAAGTACTCTTAACCGAAAGCGACATAAAAATATCTGTTGGCGGCGCCCCTGAAGTTGCATCTTCGATGGTTGTCTTAAATTTGTTTGCCGGCGTTATCTTCGCATTCCTAGTAACCGTCATTTACCATTAAGAAGAAGAAACAATTTCTAGTCAAAGTAATACAGTTTGGAGCTCCTCCTCTGTAGCAGGTAAACAAGTTTAAATTACGATAAAAGTATAATTTAATTATAATTCGTTTTCTGTAGTCTCATTGTACCTTGCACTCGGAGCAGCGAATGTAAAGTAGTTAATAGATAAACAGCAACGGGATATTTAACTCGCCAGATAACTCGTACTGGTAAATCATAAATTAATAGGAAAACGGCAAAAAGTTTACTGGAAAAGTAATTTTCTCGTTTTTTTATTTATTAAGATATTAAATTAAAAATAAAAATGGAAGTTTATTCAAACAAATTTTCTTACATACTAAATAATTATAGTTATCGTTAACGTGCATACGGAATCCTCGGCGCATGAAACCTCATGCTTAACTGAACTTGTTTTTTATGCAACTTAAAAACCGACTGAGTTCATTAATGTGATGCATTTATTAATATTTTCAATCAAACTTCCGTTAGCATAGATTATTTCACATTTGCTGACATATGATACTGTCGTCTGTTTTGTTCTTACAGCGTTGATTTTTAGCACCATACTTTTTCCTCCGAAATTTATCTCTTCTACGCGATGCTATAAAGCAATTTCTGTTTCAAAAATTAATAATTTCTCGACGGTGAATCCAACTTGTTTATCGAATAATTGGAGCGTGACACCTGTATGACGTTCCTGTCTGTACCTATATATGTAATTTAATAGATTATGAAAATTTTTGTTTGAACTTCTTCGATTATTTTTTAATAAATACATTTTAAGGAACATTCATTTGAAAATATTTATTCACGTTGTTTTTTTTTTTTTTTTACAGGTTACTCGGAATATGCAGTATAATATAACCAATAATTCATAAATTAGCGCGAATAATAAAGGATTTCCTTTGTCTCTATTAAATATTTCTTTCATTTTTCGGTTTAATCCTCTCTCCGTTTCGTAATAACAAAACGAGAAAAAAGAAGAAAAAAAAAAGAATTTGCCGTACGACCGAAAATGTTAATTTGTGATCTTCTACGTGATGATAACAGGTTTATGTCGTCATTTATACCATTATTTCTGCGCACTACTACAACTCCTTCACAGACATTAATTTTATATTATAATAATTCGTTATAAATTTAACTTATTGTTAGAGGGAACAACATTTATGACATTTTACCCTCTTTAGATAGTCTTTGTTATTTTTTATTAGTAAAAAGATGTGAAAAATTATATAATTATTTTAACGATAATTTTCGGCGTGTACCATAATTAGTTACCTAGAAGAAAATTGCAAAAAAAAAGCAATAGAGAAGCAGTATATAGGTTACTAATTAAAATAGTTCATGTGAAACAACGTTTATATTCATTCATTCTGCAAACACTCGTGTTTTTTTTTTTTTTTTTTTGTGTTTTTTTTTGCGTGTTCTAAATTAAACGATTCTGAAATCTATAACATGATATAATAATAAACACAATTATTTATTATTATTATTATTGTGTCATCGCGTTAAAGACATGTAATTTTCTTAATTCTTAGTTAAAATTTTCATTTCGAACGTTAATTTTTATCTTATTGTGAATTTTTACATATTATTACTATTATTATTATTATTTTTATTATTATTCGTTATTGTAAGAAACTTTTGCACCTTGCATTATTTAAATTTACGTGTTATTTAGAGTACAAAATTAATTTTAATTATTTTTAATCTTTGTTATTTGCGTGATTACGTTAAATTTTAGTATAATTTTGAATAGAAAATTTTTGTCGAAACTAAAGGAAGCGGAAATAGCGATATTAATTTATTAATTCCAATGAGTCTGATGAAGAAAAAATACCATCTTTTGTATAAATTATTGGGACTTACAGTTTCATTTTAAAAATGATAAGAAGTCCTCGTTTTTAATATTCGACAATAAATTCCGTCTTATCGATTTTTATTTAAAAAAATTAATATTAAAAATTAGTAATGATTACATTTTTATACGACTATTGCTGTCAGTTGTGTGGTAGTCGGCTCCGGTGTGGAAACGAATGATTCGACTTTCAGAGTTTACGGTAATAACCGAATGCATTTCTTTAAAATTCCGAATATAACGTTTATTAGCCTAATGAAATTAATTAAACGCTTGCAATAATAAAACTTTATCGTTGAATGACGTAAAATTCAGGATGTTAGATATCCATTTAAATGTTATAAATATGCGCGCTCGTACTATCTTTCAATTATATTTCTCGTAAAATTTAACAAATTACCCAACTTGTCTGCATTTTTTATTTTCTTTTTAGCAGCATGCCTAGAACCGACCAATGGGGAGGGAGATTAGTTATAATGAAAAATCATAAAGATACTTAAGTAACGTGTTCATGGAATTATCAAAACACAGATGCAAATGATTTTAATGTTTATATAATTGTATAAGTTATATTTTATATAGAAATATACTAAAGAAAAATATTAAAAATGATATTGTTGCTTTTTTAAATGTACAAACATCTTTTTAAGAACGTAGCAGTGGTTTTTAACCTTTGATAACCTCTTTTGGTATGTCACAATTAATGTCTCCAATTACGCTTACGTATAAATTTGAAAAATTTTAAATTTAAATTGTAAACTGATCTCTATACCTTGTTCCTTTTACGATAATTCGCAAGACAATATAATATTTGTTAATAATGAAATCAGTACGGTTATACAGTTAATGAAACTGAAAGAAATTCATAAGGATACGCCTAATAATCCGCATTAGGTCTCGAAATTATCACAAGATTTTACTACTAAATGTATAAAATGCGTTTTTATTCTTGATTTAGTTTCTTTCAGAAAAAAAACGATTTAGTTACCTTTTCTTTCTCAATACCTTCGACATTCAGTTAGGTAATCATTTTTCATAATTATCATATAATATAGGATACATCAGTTACCCTTGTAAGTGTTTAAAAATTCTAAATTGCACATTATTTACTATTTTAATAAATTTAAATATAAACGAATTTCAGATAATCATTATTTCGGTAATTCTAGTTCTTGTTTGTTTTGTATATATGATGAATAACAGAGGTGGAGCTAAAAATTTATTAAGAAGAAGGGGAGATCCAAAAAATTTATGGCGTTTTTTATGTAAATTATGATGTTACATACAAATGTGCTGGCTCATTCCTTCCATTTCTATTCCGATTAAAAATAACCTTTTTTTTTCACTTTTATCACTATCTTTAGTCTGTGAAGCTGCATTAAAAATTAATTTGCAATTCAAGGAGTCCATACCGCTGACTTCCTTCTGGCTCCGTCATTGATGAATAAATATTTTTGTAATTTAAATGAATCTTTTATCAATAAATTTTATACTTAAATTCAGGGCATTATGTTTTACACTAATTCAAAAAAGCAAAAATTTATATTTTATTTATTTTACATATATAAATATATATGTGTGTGTGTGTGTGTGTACGTATGT
This sequence comes from Icerya purchasi, assembly GCA_039619475.1. Classification (NCBI taxonomy): domain Eukaryota; kingdom Metazoa; phylum Arthropoda; class Insecta; order Hemiptera; family Monophlebidae; genus Icerya; species Icerya purchasi. The sequence goes on along the minus strand of CM077116.1, from coordinate 255,830,082 downwards.
ATGTAATATATGGTGCTCGTAAACCTTCATAAAACACAAAACTTATGCTGTAGATTTCTCCAATGTACCGCGTAAAACACATTTGAGGTCAACTAGAACTAATAAATTACCTATTTATCATAGTGTAACATGTTTTTAATTAAAAAGTACTCGAATTATAAAAGTAACATTTCGTAAATTTTTTATAAGTTGCTTAAAAAATTTGATATAATTTACAAATTATATGTATAGCAATACTTTTTCTATAAACGCTTAAAACGTGAAAAACCAATAAACCCCAGTACTAAATATGAATATGAACGCCCCCATACAGTAACAACTAATATCTACCTACCACTGTATCACACATTTATGTGTACAGCATAAAGCTTTTATGAATTTTTAATGAACACTATTCGAGTAGTCTAAAAATGAGTAAACGGCTAAAATACTACTAAAAGCAAACGGTTAATATTATAAATTAAAATATTAGATATTAATTAAATCTGGCTGGTACTCTGAAAGGCGAATATTCGCCACGCTGCGGTCGTATGCGTGCGTGTATGTGGTTAAGAAAGTAAAAACATTCTGTACGAATTCGAGAATTATATCATAAGTTAACGTGAGTCTCATGTAATAGGTTAATCATTTTTTATCTCTAATTTATACTTTCGATATTTATTTGTAACTGACAGCTTGTTCAATGTTATTTAGTTGATGTATTATTACGATTATTATACTTCAATACACATTTACTATCGGTAGTTACTATGTTTGCCGTATTTTTTAATTAAATAACAAGCAGCATATTTCCTCGGTAAAGCTGAACGATATTGTTTCAATGTAGGAATTTAGAAGAATATTAATTAATACCGATTCAGAAAGATCAGTAATTTTTTTTGCAAACATCTCAACGGAAGTAATCTTAGACATTTCTTTTCAAGAACGATTTTCGCAATAAACCGTTTAAAAGTAATTTTTTTTTTCTTCAAATAGTTTATTGAACTACCCGAATGTTTACTCATAACATTTATAAAAATAAATGAGACTATCCACCTTTAAATAAAACCCTTGACCTCTTCTTTATGCTCCAAAGGGGGTAAATGCAACAACATTGTACTGGTTTCAAATCAAGTATATTATAGGTCAGCCATTGATCAAGCTAACAAATGAATAGTAGATTAGTAGCCAATATAATTTCTGTCACTTTATGCAAGATTTTCTTGTTTTTGCTTGAAATGCTCCATCCTAATCGAGATGAATTCGTGGTTATATACTCGTAAGTAGTCAATAAATAACGAATATGGTCAATCTGGCGTCATAAATCAAGAGCATTCGAGTGTAAGTATTTAATTTTGACCTAAGTATTCTATTCGAGCATGCACAAATGCGGTCTAAGTATACTATTTCAGTACCAGACATTAACTCAAACCTTCTTCCCCTTCTGTACCAGTTCAAAATCTATTACTAAAATTATCCCCGTTGCATGAGTTAATTCAATTTGAAGCCTAAGTATACTATTACAGTATCAAAAATGAATCTAAGCCCCTCTTCAAAATTTATGTGTAAGTATCCAAATTTGACCTACGAATACTATTCTATTGCCAAAAATTGAATTCAGTCCATTTTAATGCAACGACAGTTTTTCAAAATGTAGCCCAAGTATTCAATCATTCGAAATTACGCACCGTTTTTTCTCATATATACACACGCATAATTATTCCTGCGCAAGCCAGTGTAACTCTGTCTTTCGTTAACCTTTTGACTGTTCCCTCAGATAGCGGCATCTGCGCAGCACTACGTTTGCCTCAAACACACATCACACACTATAATCTTCAGTTCGTTGTGTATACCGATTCCACTATTTATTTTAATGTCCGTGTATAATTTATAATTTTATTTCTAGAGATTAGAAGAAATAATTTTTTGAATTCTACTGAAACCGTTCAAAACTTGACATTTAAAATCTAAATTTTAAACGAATTCATCTAGGGACGTTTATTTCTTGCATTTTATTTTTAATAATTCGTTTAATTGCGTGAATAGAGCGTTATATACCGGAGCAACAATAGACCAGAAATCCGAGGTAAGAAACACTCATAATTTTCAAAGATCACTAAAAACGTTCGAAATTCATCATTTAGAATCCAAATTTTGAAGAAATTTACTGAGTCGTGTTTCGTTATTAATACTTTTTTTTTTTTTTTTTTAATTTTTAGTTCTAAACGTATACTTCGTAAACATTCCGAATACATGTTGATATCATTTGAGCAAGTTGAACATTAGGCTGAGAAGTGTATAAAGGCAGAGATGTAAAAGTCGACTTTGTTTTTCTTATTCGAGGGATTCTTATACTGTTTTTCAATTCGTTAGCTGGTTCATTTTTATAGGTGAAGTGGTGAAATTCAGTCTGAACGTTCATCGATGAATCATATATTTCGTTATCCTCGTCAGTGTCGCAACAGCCGTGAGAGAAAAAATTACAATCGGTAATTCCCAATTGATCTTTTACTCCTTAATGTTGTAAACTGTCCACACAGCGGACACTGGGCCATGCCTCAACGTGCGTAGTATTATTTATTCTTTTACTTTATTTTTTCTCTCACACACACATATATAACATGCTTAATGTTTTTGTGTGGTCTCTCTCTCTCTCTCACCCTCTCGCTCATTATAGATATTGCTGTTGCAAATATGCGTCAGTTCCGGCCCTCATTAAACTCTACGTTTGCTGCGGATGCACATGCACATCTAGCCCTTCTACATGCAATTGATGTCTGAACCTTACGATTACATGATGGCATAATTTTAATTTTTAATCTTTGAATTAATTATTTTATTTTGCATGTGTAGAGAAGTAAACATTAGAGCTCACATAAAAAAGTCTGGTAAAAGCCCCTGAAAGAAGGGCCTAAAATTCCACAGACCACTGAAAGCGGTCGAAACTCGATATTTAGATTCCAAATTGTGAACGAAATTTTTGCAGACTGTTTATATATTTTATTTTTTTCATTTTTAAATTCGTCGCCTAAATAGACTGCAATACATTGGAGTATGAATAAAATAAGACCGATAAGGAAGGTGTGAAGGACTGAAAAAATACAAGAGTTTGATGATAACGTTTAAAACTTGACACTTAGAATCCTAATTCGAAAAAAATTCGCTAAGACGCGTTCTATTCTTATATCGTTTTTTTTTCAATTTTTATTTTTAAATATAAAGAATATGCATAAATGTATTATTATCGCATAAATATGTGCAAATGTATATACGCTCCGTGTATAACACAGGATACAGACATTTATTAATTTGCCCGAATAAAGTACGAAACTGAATGTGCACGAATAAAATATTTAATTTTTTCCAACAAGAACGTTATATACTACTAACGATCGATACACCATGCATCAATCTACTGATTTTTACTAGAATTCCAACAAGTGATAGATTTAAAGAGATTCCAAAAGCAGTGTGTCTATAACGCACGATAATGCATACAGATGTGAACAGTATGTGTAGAATTATCCAGTTTTATTTGCTAACAGATACAAGCATCACTTAATCAATATTTTCATAATTGTTTTCATCTCTCTCAGTCTCACGTGTGTTCAGGTTACTAGATTATTGACGAATCTGGATTTCATCGTTGAAGCTGTCTGATAAGTTCAGATTCACTTCAGAAGCAGAGTACAACTATAACCGTCAAAATTCTTTTCTCGTCTTTTACAACCGTACGCACGACGATTTTGAACCTTACAATTGTATGATGATATAATTTTAATTTTAATCGTGGAAACAACTTATTAACATTTTATTTACTTCTTTATTATTATTTCCTTCGCTGTCACACAATATACATGCAAGGAAGCAAAACTAGCACATTGTATGTTTATCTTATACTTATTTGATATTCGCAAGTCCTAAATTCCAATCAAACTATACACGCTATCACTACTATACACTGCTCATTCTCACGCTTGCGTGTTTATTTCTTTAAATTAATAAATTTAGGAATGTGGGCTTCTAAAATACTTATTAATTTTTTTTAAATGTCGCAGAAGTGATGTCATTTTGTGATTAAGATATGGTATTTGTGTTGAGCATTTTTACTAAAAAGTGGATATTTTGCATTGTTTTCTTCTGAAAATGAGGTAGTGTTTATAGAAAAAAATTGAATGCTTTTACTGAAAAATGTGATATTTTTCACTAAAACCGAATGATTGTTACTCCCGAAAATATATTTTGCAGCGAAATTTATGTTTTCTAACTATAATGGAAATGTTTGTATTCAAAATTTGTTCCGCGGATACTGTTATTGTATTTTTAAAAAGTTTAATTTCTATCACAGAAATAACTTTTATAAATATTTTTGTTTTTGCGCCATCATTAATTCGTGTAAAAGCGAGAAGAACTAACATAGTATTCGCATCTCTCTTTCTCTTTCGTTTTACACACACCATTTTCATGTCTAATACACCATTTGAACTACACATATCACCGCGGATACTTACCATCCATTCTTCCGCACACCGATAAATAACCCTGCGTGAGGTAATGTAATTTCTATCACGGAACAACTTATTAATACTTTAATCGATTATTTTCCCCTATTATACTATCATACATCTCTGTTGTTTTTGTATCGCGTAATTTTTAATCGCATACCGATGTATTATTTTCTTTCCTTAATTGTTTTTAACATTAAACACATAATTTTTCATTTCGTTTAATAAAGTATTTTCAATCACGAACAAATAACTGGTCTGTCTTTCTTGTTACAGATAATTCAGGAACTAAAAATACGCCAATCTATTATGACCAATTTAAAAGTTCTCACTCGCATCTTGTACAATCGCAGTATCCTAATCGCTAACACATTAATCACATTTCAGTCATCAGTATAAACTCACAATCTGTTTTATTCATTCTTTTGACATTTTCATGTCTTTGCTTTGGCACATAAACTCGAAAAGCGCCACGAATGTCACGAAATGGAGCGTCACAGGTTTCCTATAACGACTTGTGAAGACTTGGGAAGATCGTAGGTTTGTGTACTTTACACGTCATTTCCTTGTTTACATTTGCTGAGCGCGCAAAATAGTTACCGCAGTAAGTATAAATTAAATGTAAAAATTTAGATAAAATGATTACTATGGTAAATAATAGATTCTAGGTGAAAATTGCAAATCTTTACTTAGAGACGACTGATTACTAATAAGAGAGCATTGAATGAGACCGATTTCCTACATAGGCGAGTACACATTCAACAGAAGTAGATAAAAGTGTTTCCTATAACGACTTGTAAAGAGACCTGTGGAGATCGTAGGTTTATGTATTTCACGCGTCATTCATTTGCTGAGCGCATTTTAGTCTCGTGTAAACCATTGCTGTGTGTACACTGCGTTCCTCCATTACAACATTTCCCGCGAAAAGTGTTACGGATTCCGAAGAGTTTTGAAAATTACTCTGGCCAAACAATTCGCGCAATTTCTACAAACGCGGAATGACACTCCTCCTAAACAAACCGCGAAATCGGACGCCAAACGAGCGCGTGAATATCGCGGGGAAAACATGGATTTTCTTTCAATTTTTAATAATTCTGCGCATTTCATTTTATCTATAAAACATTTTAGATAGGGCATAAATAGTAAAAACAGATTGTCTCTTCCATCTCGAAAATTTTTTCTTTATTTTCTATTTTCGCTAATTTTTTAATAATCGTAATTCACGCTCGCATATCAGAAATCGATTAATTTCACATCTTTGCTCGGTAGTGTAATGTGATAAACAATGACATTTTTAAAGTACCTTTTCATAAATATTTCTGGTAAACAGCAGCTGAGTTCACTTTTTAAAAGTAGCCAGTCAGAAGACCGTTTGTGTGAGGCATTATTATGCATTAAAGACAATGGAATTAGAAACATAATGACTTTTATGTTCACCAACATGGAAATTAATGGCGTAGAAATACAGCAAGTCACGTCAATCAAATACCTCGGCACCACTCTGGATGACAACTGCACCTCAAAGAAAGATGTTCGTTCTCGAATCGAGAAGGCTCGAGCAGTGTTTATAACCATGAGAAAACTTTTCACAAGACACGAATTGAACATTGGTCTCAGGCTGAGACTCCTGAACTGCTACGTGTTTTCGATCTTGCAGTATGGTTACGAAAGCTGGACGTTGGATTCCACTCTGGAAAAACGCATACAGGCTTTCGAAATGTACACCTATCGTTGTATGCTACGGATATTATGGATTCTAAAAATCACGAACAAGGAAGTACTAGATCGAATTGGAAGACAACCCATGCTGTTAAGCTCGGTCAAAGAACGTAAGCTAGGGTATCTGGGTCATGTAATGAGAGGCCCTAAGTACGAGATCCTGCGAGTCATCCTAGAAGGAAAAATAGCGGGCAAAAGATCTATTGGACGCCCGCAGAATTCCTGGATGAAAGATTTTCGCCGATGGCTTGGCTATACATTAATTGAGTTGTTCCGTTCCGTTGATTCAAAGGTCGTGCTGGCAACGTGGATCACCAACCTCCAAGGCGGAGATGGCGCGTGAAGAAGATGCTCGTCACTCTAATCAGTTACATTTTTCTTCCTTTAATCTTTTCTTTCTGTAGCCTATTCTTTCTTAGTTCTATCGCGTGATGCGGCTTCGTGTATGGTATTATTGCATCTTATTATTACTGTCATTTATTAATTTTCTATTTCGGAGTTTCCATGCGTTACCAAACCATCCAGTCATCCCGCCGATTGTTCCATTTTTCATATTTCCTCTACTTTCCTACAGATCTGAAATGTATATTAATTATTCTTTTAAACTTCGATCTCTCATAATACAACATCATGCTCGCTAATTTTATCCCGCTCCCACAACAGTGTATAAATCATCACTTCTCTTCATATTGACTTCATCTGTTACCTCACTTTAATACATTATTACATCCAGCACAATTTTTGTATAATTACATTAACATCAGCAATTAACTTTGTATCAAGACATTTGCTTTAACACATCTCTCAGTATATACGTCAATGCATCCTTATGCGGTAAGCTATGTAAAACAGCCTGCAATGTACTAGCTGCTTGATTAACTTATATGGGAAGCAGTTTACGGCCATGCTTACCTATTAATGCGCGGTTGCATATGTACAATTAGTGTATACCTAAGAAAAATAACTTGACGTATGTTATTTTAACACCAAACAAGCATTTCTGAGGCTAAAATACTTATTTCAGCTAAGCATGCACAATATCTACTGAAATTACATCCGGGCCAGTACTTGTGACCTCCGTTTTAAATGAATTTCTATATTGTACATGAAGGGGAACATAATCTGCAAACATGATATAATGCCTATATGTTTATTGGTGCCCGGTTGCGTGTTATATCGTTGAATAAGAAAGAAAATTATCAGGGAGTGTACACTTGGTGTTATTTGTATGCACGTTAAGAAGGTAGTACGAGAGAACTTGGCAAAATAAGGACTAATGCGCATGTATTTGCCGAGATATTTATGTGTGGCAACACCAAGAGGCATACACAGCATGATATATTGTATTGAGCAGTAACGACAACACATTATCGGCAAAGATGTTACAGGTGATTAGAAAATAAAATACCATTTTTACAGACCATGCTCGAGTAATAAGTAGCTTATTCAACATCATTTATGTGTTATAGATGGTACATAAGCGTGACGGAAATTATTTTTTTAGATATATTCGTATGGAACAATCTCCTTTATGCAGTTGAAATATAGGCCCTTTGCAAAGAACAAAGAAAACTGGAAGACTTTGAGATTTGAATGTGACGTAGGTTGAAACGTGCGGCGCCGTCTGAAAAGAAAAGCAATGAAAGACTGCTGAAGGAAATAGAAGAAGAGCGCGAAGTACCGAAAATGATAGAACATAGGGGAAATAAAATAATGAATTCACTTAATACGGACACTCAAGTTGAATTACGGCAATAACGGAAGCAATAACTGGCGTAAAAGCAGCACGAAATAGGTCGAAAATAAAATACTTAAATGCAATAAAGGAGTCAGACAGAGTTTAAGATGACGGCTCTTCAAAGGACAAGATAATAATAGCAGTTGAAGGATTGGAGGAAACGGCCCTAAAACTGCAGTGAGTGTGACTATTTTTTATGTCGGTATGTATGATGATGTATTTTGTATGGGATCCAGTGATAAGTGTGTAAACTCTAACAAGCGGTATAAGCGACAGTGAACTTATCTGATGGTAGACACAATGTTATAGGGACGTACTTACACGTTTCACCACAATGAGAAATAGCATTCTGTTAGATTCCGTGACAAAAGACTAATAAATTACCATCACCTTTGCTAATGCAGACTAAAAACACCCTTTTTTTTTTGTTATAAAACAAGACATTTGAGACAAATAATTCACTCTTTTTTTAGTAAAAACGCATGTTTTTAGCTAAATCACACATGTTATGTGGGTGTATGAGCAACTGCAGTTTTGTTGGGCAACCTCTGATGACACCTTTGGTAGTGATCATGTCATAATTGATCTTCTTCCTCTTGCTTCAGATTAGTCCAGATCTCTCCATGCTGTTAAATAACCTCTGGCTCGAGTCGACTGGGATAAATTCCGCTCAATCGTCGATTTATCTTTCTGCTAACATCCATTCTCTTCTCAGCCTTAAGCACCAATGTGACTTGTTCTACGACGCCGTTAACTCTGTATTGGCTGCCTCCTCTGCACCAGTTTTCCCTTTCAAAAAGAATCTTAAAATGAATTACCACCTTGAAGACACAGAAATAGTGTTCACGATCGAAAAACCTCAATAAAATAAAGTAATGTTTTAGAGCTCTTCTTAGATTCCATCGTAATGCAGACGAAAATTTAATACGACATGTACCAGAAAAGGCTAGTAACGCCACATAGGTGCGGACATACAAAACGAAATTATAGTCATTTGTGGAAATTTGATTCGTGTATGAAAAAGAAACAATGCTGACCGTTAGATTTAGGGAATGAAACCATGGATATATCTGGGAAAAAGCAGTTTTCCTTGTGAGATACGTTACAAATAATGCTAAGTTTGCATTAAGGGGAAATTTTCTGTTATTTGTACAGATGACTGATTTAACATCAGCAAATATAGTTGAAATGTTTTTTTTGGAAATACGCAACAATTGTGATTTAGACCTCAGTAAAGAGGTAGGTAAAGGGTATGGATAGATGCTCAATTTTTAGCGACCATGTTTCTAGAGTGCACCACCAGCGATTGCACGAGTTTTTTCTGAAAGCTTTATTATATGCACACTCTGTAGCACACCGACTGACTCGCAAGTCTGAATGATTCCCGTCTTGGCTTAACGAATAAAATTTTATACGTGTACAAAAACAATTTGCCAACTAGCGACTTGTTAAGAAAAGTACACCTCCCGTTTAGAATTTCTGAAATAAAACAGCGTGTTTACTAGGTTTGTGTCAAACAAGACTTGTTGAGCGCCAGGATTCATACTTTTTTGAACTTTTTCATACTACAGTTGTTAGCCTTAAAGAGTTATTCCACACTAGTCTCAATCAATATCATAAACTGCCTAAAATTTTTACTTGTTGGAACTGAGAAAAGTATCTCTATTGTTAAACGCTGAATTTGTTAATATTTATTTTGTATCGTAACTTACCAAATACTTACAAAAGCCCTATTTTGATTTGTTTTCGACCGTAAAATATGCTGATGATATTATTGCAACGCTTCGAAGTTTGTATCAACTTGAGAGCCTGTAAAAATAAAAAGCAAGAGACTGATGTCTCAAAGTTTACTGATACGTTGTGGAAGGCGAAATCCTGGACACAAAAGAAATTATTAATATGACGATCACCTCACAATAATCCCGAAGAGTATTTCAGAAAATCAATATTTACTCCTTGCTTGGATACTTTTATTCCTGAACTTGCAGATCGTTTAGAAAGGAATGAAAGTATTTTGGAAGGTTTTTGTTGATGTTTTACTTCTTAGAAATTTAAGCGCATCAAAAGCAAAAATCTTACACAAATTTAATATGTATTACGATGGTCGAGTGTCAGGCACTCAGTTATTGAAGCGGAATACTTACTCCGGTTTGAAAAAAATGCCAATTTGCAAGTGAATCAGAAAAACGGAAAAGAATTCCGATTGCTTTAGGCAACCGTGACAAACTTGTCTTTATCAGATATTCACTACTTATTACGACTTCTAGTAGTTTCTACAGCTAAAGTTAAAAGTTCTTTTTCAACATTAAAAAGAGTTAAGGTTACCTAAAAAAACTCAATGAAAAATGACCGCCTGACGACAGAATTGGTTGTTATGCTAGTTCATTATCGAGTTTCCGTTACTCTAGCTACATAGAAGAAGTTTTTGATGATATAATGGCTAGGAGTGGAAATAGTGCTTTTACGAATTCAAAAGTTTTTATATATGTAAATTTTAGAATATGTCTTTCTTGTTGTTTATTTCACAAACTTTATATGTATATTTTACATATTCTTTAGAAAAATTTTCTATTTTACTCGACATATTTCACATTGCAATTTAATATTGTTACGGATTCGGTATTTGCAGCGCTATCTTTTGACCATGTCCGACTTATAAAAATATTCCCCAAAACATCATTAATTCACGATCTCTCGGACATCGTTCTTTTTAGCCGTCGCTTTGCGTTGTCAAGTATGCTTACTCGGCCAAAACGGAAAACCCCGTGTCTGTTCGTTCGATCAGTTGCACCGGGAGTGGTAGTAGTCGAGGACTTAGGCAGTGACATGTACTTGCGGCGAAAGCGCGCATCCGTACTGTGTGTCGAATGACCTTGAGCCAAAGCAGAGATTTCGAATGTATGCCGCCAAAAGTCAGGCAGAGTAGTTAGGGCGGGGATCTACGCAGAAGTTTCTATAAGAACATATCTGCGTAGCCTTTGGTTACCGCTCAGTTTTAGTCGTCGATCGTTCGGTGTTCGTTACATATCTGGTCGCTGTCGCACGTGTATCGAAATGAATACGCGCCATGCCGCATAAGTTATTGTATTATTGTTGAATTTTTTGGTAAAAAGTTAAATTTTCTGTTATTTTTTAATCGTGGCCGAGTACATGCATCAGGATCGCCGTCCTTTCATTTTTTTTTTGTGAATTTTCCGTCAAAATATAAGTTTATTTCTTTGGTAAAAGTTTTTTGTTATTGAACACTTCGTGATATCTCTAGCGGGGAGACCACCGCCGTTCCGGGGCCGGATCGAGAACGAATTGTTGTATATATTTTTCTTTTATCTAACTTCTATATTCTTTTTAAATTATTTTCGATAAATTAAAAAATTTGAATAAAAGCCTAATGCTCGTATAAAAAGAAAGAAAAATGCTCGTATGAAAAGAAACTATAAAAAGCTATCACGATAAACTATTTCATTAACGGGAAAATAATAAAAAATCATTTCACATCAACATAAACCGTATCAAGCGCCCGTAAGAGGGACCGAGATCGCAATTCGTATTAATGGCTTCCCTAAACAGGGACTCAAAAATCACGTTATTCGTATCAATATGTATATTATATACCTACAAGAGTTATACATATGTTTTTGTTTTTATCAAGTTACTTCGCTTGATCCTAACGATGAGAATTATTTATTATGGCTTTGTTATTTTTTTAAAATTCGATAACGAGCAAATACGTAAATTATTTGAAAATGATGACACTTCAAACTCGAGACCCCTCTGTATTACACTCGGTTATACACAATATACAACCGTGACTAAAATGTAAATCAAAGTTTAAATTCGAATATCATTAAAATCATGTTAAAACAAATTTAAACCCATTAAACAAATACATATAAGAATACGTAAAATTTAAAATAATTTAAACTTAACATTTGGGTATTGGATTTTTTAGACTGTTATTTTACCATTTTTTTTTTTCGATTTACCTGGAATTTGATGTCTAACATGTTTCAAAATTACGTGTACACGTTGCGAATTTGCCATTTACAGCACAATTTCCCTTTTTTTGCTCGCCTATAATAATCTACTTATTTAATGTAATATTATCGGAAATCTCAAATTCGTTTGAAAAACCTATTTTTTTTCAATTCGTAAATTAATATTAAATTCGTTTGAAAAACCTATTTTTTTTCAATTCGTAAATTAATATTAAATCCGTTTTAATATATACATACATATATATTTTCATTTACAAAGCCATTAGAATCAAGCAGTCAGATGAACGAATCATTCCCATTTTTCAAAGCATTTTCTAATTTTCCAATAAAAATTCTCCTTCAATAAGTAGAGGTAAAATTTTTCTCTTCGCTTTCATAACGTGACACAGAGAAATTGCACGATCTCTCACGTGAGAACGAAACACGACAATATACAATGAGAGACCTCCTTTAAAATCATGCTATATTATGTCGATACTTTTAGTACTAATTTGATCTGCAATACACAAGTTGCCGCTAGTCGTGTAAAAAGCTCGAGTAGCTGCTAATAATATAATATATCAAAAAGCGACAAACATTACGTACAAAGCCGTTGCGTGTAAATTAAACATGTTTTGCCGGTGCATTTAATGATCGTTATATACATATGTATGTATGTAATAACATCAATTGCTTTCATTCTGTTCAAAATATTTTTTTCTTTTTTTCCTCTTTTTTCCGTAAAAATAAATCAAAACCCGCTTTCGTTAGATGTAAAAACTTTCGATGTCGTGCCGAAAAATTTTCTTTATAAGTTTTTGTGAAAAAAATGTAAAAAAATCAAGTGATTACTTTTCACTTTTTTCTATCGTCCAAATAGCTAATTTATCGTTATAACCGATGGAAATTAACATATAGTTTTATGTAATTTTGCCGGCGCGAACACAATATTATAACCGGTATGTTGCTACAACCAATGATGTCGTTAAAAACGATTTTTACTGTATTTAAAATTTAGAATTTTCCTCAAACGTTATTAAACACGTGTCGTATAAAAGAAGTTCTTGGAATTTCGAGAAAGAGCGATAATTTTTCGGCGAACATTGCGATGATAAATCACCTTCTTTCAAAAGTAATGCGCGTTCCCGGTTCAAATGGTGCTTATATTGGAACGTAGGACAATTTCCGATATTTTTACTGATGTTTTGAAGTGAAAAGGGGAGATTAGCCACCTCGTCGGAACCAAATTTCGAAACTAATTACAAAAATAAAACAGAAACGGGTAATTTTTTACGACCATAATACATAAATCAACTCATCACCGAGGACAGCCAGTTTAATTTTCTGATAACCTTTCTTTTACCGTGCTCAGTAAAAACTTGGATTATTTCATTCTTTGCTGAATAACTCTCTATCGTGCCAGTACTAAACCGAAAATGAGTAATTTAATTGAAATAATTAAATTATTCATTTCGGTCAGTTCGCCTATTTGTTCGTATACAATGTATTACAAAAATGGGTGAAATTAATAATTTAACTTAAAATAAAATAAAATCTACATAATTATGTTTTTCGACCTACTTTGTACCTTTAAACTACAGCGAAATACTAAAATCATATCTTTCGGAAAGATTTTTTCGCGTCAAATTTGAAGACTGTATTACTCGAGTATTAAAGAAATAAAAGCTGGTGTCTCGCAGGGTAGTGTACTGGATCCGGTCCTGTACTTAATTTATACCGGCGACATTCCATGTTCGGCTGATGCGATAACGGCAACTGTCGCCGACGATACTTCGACTATTACGATGTATGTAAGTAATAATGTCGTCGAAGCAACTGGAAACTTGCAAAAATCCATAAATAATATATTTGAATGGTGCAAACGTTGTCGGATACAATTAAATGAAACAAAATCAACTCGTATTAACTTCACAAAAACAAAAATTTCACAACAAAGTGCTACGTTGCATTGTTAATGCACGCTGGTACATCCGTAATATAGATCTTCATAGAGATCTTTGTGTACCTTATGTTCACGAAGTGATGCAAAAGGTTGCTGTATACCATAAGAAGTACTCCTGCACTCAAATCCTGAAGTGTCTCCCAGCTTCTGGTGACGACTAAGTCGAAGACTTAGACGGAAAAAGCCTTTTGACCTATGCAACTAATGTTACTCGTACGTGAGATTGGAAAACCAGTCAAGATACCGATTAATCCGATGGGAGCAGTTTATTTTTTTTTTCTTTTGACTTTTATCTTTAAATTTCACTCCATGAAGTCAAATTAAATATCTAATTAGTATTTATATTTTTTATACTAGGGGCTATGGGGAAAAAAAAAAAAAAATTAGAAACACGCGCAAAGAATATAGACGAATAGATTTAATTATGGAAATCTGTTAACATTTTTAAAAATAAAATTGTTTGGGTTTTAAGGAATATAATTGCACGGTTCCGACTGATACGAGACCCACGATGCGGTTAATAATTTAATATATTTCTGCGATAACGAATAATAATTCGCGTTTTTTGGCAGTGTTATCTCTCTAGTTTCTTTTACCGGTATGGGAGAAAATCAAACAAGAGTTTACGTTGTCTGGTATAGGGTAGAGAAAATGTTGAGAAACTTACTGGTGTCGAAATTGTTCATTTTCATAAGATTTGCTGAGCATCTTGGTAGTCGGCTATTAGTTACCGACTAGTACCGCTTGGGTTCCGATTACCAGTTGGTCAATTGAAACGCATATTTGTATGTACCCTAAAATAGTTACCAGCTGGTGTCCGCCCCTGTATAGGTGCTAAAAATTAACACACCATCCTTCCATTTTTATCGATCGTACACAATTTTTTTTTTCCCATATCGATTGCAAGATCCTTCAAAAAAGTACTTTATTCATCTTTTACATACATCAAAGCCCTCATCCCCTTCCCATCATGCTGCACACCGTTCAAATTCAATGCTACGATATAAATTGGTCTATGCACGCCTACCTCCTTTTTCCCTCCCATCGTTACTTTTTAGAAAAAATCCTATAATGTGTTTTCGTATTAGCTTCAGTATATACCATCTCGGTACTAAAAACATTAATCTCCATTTTATAGCTTTACCGATTGTACATAATTTTCAATGTCATCACTATCACAAAGTCTTGCTGGCACACGTCGTAGCCCTTGCCCTCTTTACCTCTTACTATACATCACCAAAATGCTACGCTATGATACAAAATTAGTTTAAGTATTTCATTTTTCCATCAAAAATAACTAATCTCCATCATAACATTTTTACCCATCGTACGTGATTTAATTTTTTTCACATCATCATTGCTGCATGACCCACTGTCCATTTTATAGTGTTCGTTTTTCCTTCATTTAAACTCGCCCTAAGATTTTCGATTTCCATGTTTATCTTACTTATTTCGTTGTTTATCTGTTCTGTTTCTTCTACTTCATTAATTTCCGCTATAAGCAATATATCATCGGAAGGAACTTATTAACTCTATATTAGTCCGCTGTATTATATTTTTATGTATATACATTAGCCATTGCGGTGTTGAATATTATTTATGTACCTGAACATTTGCACTTCTTTTATTATATCGTATACTTTCATACTGTTGATCATTCCAATTTCTGGGACGCACGATTTTTACCAAAGCAATATAGTTCTCTGTTAACCATTTTGATCGAACGTATCACCCCTTTTCCAAAAACATCGGAATAGCAAAGATTTCTACACATCTAAAAATAACGTAAAATATCTTTTTCTTTATTCAATGCATTACCAAGAACATATATATATATATATATATATATAACAAGCAACCTTCTCTCGATCGTAGTACATGATTGATATTCTTTCATCTCAGTTACCATTTAAAAATATACATACCATTGAGGACTCGCTGCACTGTCATTGCATGTTACAACAGTTCAGTAAAACATCAATGTTGATTTTGGAAAACTTTTATTTACTTTTTTGTAACTATCAAAGCATATACTATTATCATTTTAATTATTTTTCTCCACTCTGAAAATAATCACATATCGTCCACACGTCATTATATAATTTACACTAAATTTTAAAATAAATGGTATCTGCAGGAAATTCACTCGTGAAACGAGAATTTAACATAGGGAAGAACAGTTCTTTAAGAAATGTTATTTCGTCGAGAACAGAATTTCCTATTAGCAAATAAAAAACTCATCTATCGATCACTAAAGCGAATGATATATTTTTACACGTAATACAATTATTTGTAAATAAATTAGACGTAGATATTGATTCAAATAAAAAATTTTAAGTGTCGCTTCTTAAAAAATGTGAAAACATATACATATGAGCTTAGCAACAGTGATTTACTATGCAGAATTTTTAACATGTGTTCTTAAGAAAACACATGTTTTTATCGAATTTTTATGGACAGGCCTTTTCAGAATTAAAAAAAAATTAAATTTAGTGCTGATACGCAATGTTTATTAAAATAAACGTTGGAAAATGGGATCTACTTTTAGAAATATACTTTATTTACTTAATACCGCTAGATAAAAATTGGCCGAAAAATTTTCATTATAATATAGGGGAAAAATATGAACACTCGAAATTTTAAAATGAAGGGGGCGATAAACTCGAGCGACTTAATTCAATATTATTGTTAAATTTAAAATATTTCTGTTTTATAATAATATTATCACTCGTGGCTTTACTCGTGTATTAATGCCCACTGAAATCTGTACTTGGAAAATTAATAAAAAAAGTTTTGTTTTATCTAGAATTATATTTATGTAAAGATTCTTTCTCTCTTTGAGAAACGTGTTTATCACCGTCCACAAAAAAAAAAAAATGATCTTCACGTTTCACGTACAGTAAAAACTACAGTAGTTAAGTAAGAATTTCAAATTTGAATATGTATATATATATATATATATATATATATATATATAACATTCCCGGTAGTATATATTAAAAATACGGTTTCCCGTCTAATAAATCGAATGCCATTTCTGGAGGTCCGAAAGTTTTCCTTTATTCGAATTTACGTTTCCACGGTAATTAAAATTATTCGAATTTACACAATTCCGTGGTAATTAATTTATTCGAATTTACATTTCTGTGGTAATTAAAATTTATATTTTAATGTTTTCTAAAAAATTACTTTTTTTTCCAAATTACGTTGCCATGGAAATTAATAATATTTTAAGTTTTATTATGTTGCTAAACGCTAAAAAAAGAGTAACGATAACGGTCGAAAATTTTCACTTCCCAAGCGAAAAACGTCGTATATTTTTAGTTTTTAGAAAACTTTAATTTCTATTATTACGCTATCGCCGTTTATTAAAAAACAAGAAACGATGCAATAAAAAAATCCGTCATTTACCAAATTAGATTAACTTGTTCAGCATTGTGGCGCAATTGAAAATCGTAATTAGGGCGGATCCATGGATCCATGTATGTTTAAAAAAAATTATTAAGTTTTAAATAAACTGTAGCTATACTTAGGATGAAACAATGTAAAGATTATTTTTTTATGTAAATATTAATATAAGGTTAACTGTTCAATTATGGTTGATATAGAGGAGCCGTTGATTGTAGTTTTACGTCGAACATTTGTTTTTCTTTGGTCATTTTCTATTTACAAAAAAAGGTATGCACTACTTCTAAACACAAGATAGAAGAATAGTGTGCCGGTTAAAGGTCATTCTCTACTTTGTCCATTTGTTATAAATGAAACTAACGAGAGCGGGAACCAGTTTTTATTTCGATATTTTCCAGGAAAAGAAATGGGCGTTTATTATTGTTATTTTCCCGTCCGGCTGTCACCCTTTGACCAGTTTACTTCAGATTCGTTTGAATTGATAGAAAAAAGAGATGCCGCTGAGTAGGATCTCGAGCGTTTTATAACAAGCGAGTTCACAGAGTTAAAAACAGAAGCGAAAGTGGTAAAACCGTCATGAAACACACATCCCATCTTTTTCTCGGAATTGAATTTTTATAGTTCCATTGCAGAAACAGTTCTTAATAGTTTCGCGAGAATTATTAGTACGCTAATGTGATACATTACAAATGGAATATTTTTCGAACCCACAATTCATTCTAATGACCGCCGATACTCATGAGAGCGAATGAAGCTGTTTCTTACAAATTGTTGCAAGCGTAATGGTACCGTAGACGCTGACTACTGATTTTACCGAATTGCAAAGTATTCTTGTTGTGCTTCAATTTGAGCAATTCAATTTTGGCAACTAAATTTCAAAAATTCGCGTTCTTAGTTTTAAAACCGAAATTTACTGGCCAAAAATAACAACCTACAGTGATTTACATTACTCAATTAAATAAAAAACATTACACTTAAAATCTACTCATTAACACGTATGTAATTTTCGATATTAATACCCGGACAAGAAGATAATCTAGCTTAAATGGCAAATCAAACCAAAATCAATCACACTTGCGTCTTTCAGAAAAAAAAATAAAAAAAACAATAAAATTATTATTGTCTATTAAATAAGTACACGATGCATAACCCACAGGATCATGTAGCATTAAATTTCTCAAACCCCGATATAAAAAAAAACAAAAAAACTTAAAGTTTATTACTTAAGTTTTATTGTATATAGGAAGGTTCTAGGTGAAGATTAGGCCTAACGGCGGTGCTTGGTTTGGCGCCTTTGTACGCAAACTCGTATTGTAAAAAAAAGCGCTATTGAAATACAGTTCTTAATTTTAAATAAAACTTCTCCCCCCAAAATGTCTCTCCAGATCCGCCCCTGCTTTATCTGTTTATAACATTTTCTCAAAAGAAAAGAAGAGAACTGTGAACATAACGCGCGGTACTTGATTTTAAATAGCAAAATTTGAATTTTAGGGGTATATCATTCAGCAAAAATGTTCGTACCGTTGATAATGGTATGTAATCAGTTCCCTTTTCAATATCTTCTTCAAAAAGAATAAGTACTTATTATTAAACGAAGAGTAATTCTTCTAGTACATGTTGCAATACATCACGTACAGTAGTTCGCCGTAGCTAATTTTTAAGTTACAAATATCTTCCCGAGAGTACTGCTTGCAAAATAACAATCCATATTTTGAAATTCGCAATCGGCAGTTACGGTCAGCTGTGAAGTTTTACCGCCACGATATCATCCGTAACAATAGTGCATGTTACATATTTGAACTCGTGTACAATGGCCAACATTAGAAAAAAGCGACAGCGTAGCCCATACGATATTAAAATAACTGAAAGAGAAAAACTACATTTTTACAAAATACAAAGGATCGCAATAGTAGTTCCGAAAATACTGTTTCCGATATAGCCTGGACTAATAAAAATGGATAAGACGAAGTTGCTTTTCTTTCTAGTCATGTTGGTCGGGGATTTGAACATCCAGCTAGCTTTAGATAAATTTGATTCGATCAAATATTTTGCAATTTGCAAAGGCGAACCGATACAGCAAGGGTGATGAATGGAGTGGGGAAAACAGAACATAAGATGCACAATGAAATATAGGGGGGGCTTTAGCGGATGCGAATATGGAACACAGCAATTAATAGAATAAAATGAACAAACTATCGCTTCGTCCGAATCGAGAAAGCAATCAAAGAAGGAACAAGAAAAAGAGAAAACGTGAGGAAGGTAAAATAGGTCATGGTTAAAATAGCGTATGCGAATGATCGAAACGGCAGACCTGGGAAACGAAGGAAATTAAAAAAAAAAACAGAACAATTAAAAAGGAAGATTAAGTTGAACGGATCAATAAAAAAAAAAAAGAATCGTTACAAAACCATACGTACCGGAATCTGGAATGGAATTTTCTACTCAGAGAGATGAGATTGGAGATTGGTGGGTGAGACATTTTTCAGAAAAAGAAACGAGAAGAAGCGACGACTCATACCCCTCAAAGAATCCACCATCTCATTTCCTTCGATGCTCCCGTGTGGCTAGCAACTCCCGCAGCAAATTAATACAGAAACACCAGTCAGGAAGACGAAAAGGAAACGTTTCAATAATTTTAGTAACGACTGTATTCACCCAGTTGCTCCGGAAAAATTGATGAGTTGCAATTGTTACATATTGCTTACTCAACCTATTTCCGATATTATTATGTTGCGACAGCTGCATCTTTCTTTCTGTTTTTTATTTTTTGAAACAAAAGCAAAATATACAGAGTAAATTATATGAGGGAAAGTGAATGAAATAACAAAATAATGGCCAGTTAAGAGAATTACGAAATTGTTCGAAAATCGATATAGACAACCAAAAAAAGCAAATTTTTGGGGGCGTATAGTTTTTAATATTTTCCGAATATAATCAAATAAAAAAATAATGGCCAGTTAGGAGAATTACAAAATTGCTAAAAATTGATATACGCAACAGAAAAAAATTTCGCATATAATTTTTAATATTTTTTGAACATGTTACTTACATGAAGTAATTATTCAGCTGTAAATTTTTCGGATCACTACGATCGGGCTAGTAATTCTCAAGATATGTATATTCATCGGTCAAAACAAAAAGAATCGATAAACGTAGCCTTCATCAATTCTGAGCATTCATCAAGTTTCTGTCCCCGCGTATGAGGTGGTTCTAATAGAAATACTCGCATATGACAACAAAACACCTGCATATCTTTTACGCAATCGCGCTCGTCACAAGGGGTCGATGTTTCTCCGCGTAAAGTGCGATTAAAAGCGTAACGTCGCGAAAAGGTAAAAAAATACGAGAGTTTTGAGGTAAAGGCAAAAGTTATCGAGAAATCGCGAAATTGTCAAATGTTAAGAAAGGTACAGTATACGATATTCGAAAATTCGATCGTGAGGAGAAGTCAGATTTTATTTCTCGGAAAGGACGATGACACTATACCGATTCATCATGAAGGAAGTGAAAAATCACCCTCCAATTCAGGCGTTGGGTAATTTCGTTATTTTTTTGGGTACGAACCCGGAACTGAACCACAGGTTCAGCAACTGCATTGCGGATACGTATCTATCGGATCCATATGGATGTGACATTTATGTGAACAGTACACTCAACACTGGTAATGGTTTGCATTGATTATATCGACGCAGCATAATGTTACAGGTTAGATTACGTCATATCAGTCGTTTAAACAAGCCCGGAGCAGCATTGATTGTGCGTGTAATAGTAAATTACTTTTACTCTATAATTAATAGTAATCGATTGTGAACAATTTTACTATCGTTAAAATTAGTCTGCTTATTATGAACTATTAATTTATTTAACCCTTATGTTAATACCCAACTTTACCGACGTTGTTTATCACCACCCCCGGGTACGCTACATACTGTTATATTATAATTTTTGATACTTCAGTAGTAGAGAGCGTTTCCTTTATATTTATTTTCAAACATAAACATCGTTATTGAATATCCGAGTAATCGTAGGAAAATAAAACTCCAGTATTGATCATACTTTAGACATGCGGCATTCCAACTCGTATCCACTGTGTATCGTGCAACAATGGGGCTCAAAATATTCCGCAGCATTATTCGATTTTTAAGATTTGATGACAGTAATGCTCGCAGTCAACGCAAGAAAGAAGCAATTCGCGATCTGTGGACAATGCTTAATGCAAAATTTGTCTCCGATGTATAAGCCTATACAACATTTAATGATTGATGAGCAACTCTATATTCTTTTCGAGACCGTACAGGATTCCCTCAGTATATGCTACGAAGCCAAGTAAGGTATAAAAATTTGGTGGATTTGCGATGCTGAAAACGCGTATCATTTGCACGGAATAATTTACACTGGTAAAGCGAACAACACCCAAGAACAAAATCAGGGAGAGAGACTGGTAAAAGAACTTGCATCCGCGTACCGAGGAAGTGGAAGAAACATCTGCATAGACCATTTTTTTACAACTTTACCTGTTTTGCGAAGCATTTGTTATCATGGAACCTCACCATTGTTTGATAGCACACTTAAAAAGAATAAACTGTATATACCTGGAATTAGGGCATCACGAGAGAAATAATCAACAGTTTTTGGTTATCACGAAAAAGTGACGAGTGCTCTTATGTCCCCGAAGAAAAATAAAGCTGCAATTTTGATTTCAATCATGTATATACGGTTGTGAGTGATGATCTGAAAAAAAAAAAAATTAAGTGTCATCAGTTACTACTATAAATATAAAACTGGCGTGTTGACGGTATGCACCAAATGCTAAAAATATATGCAACTCAACGTCGATGTTCAAGGGAGACCAACATATAAGTTCATTCGCGATATTTAAGATTTATTATGAGAATAATAAAATGTTAGCGAAAAAGACAACAGAACGATGTCAGTGTATGCGGTAATTGAGTGAAGAACTAGCTAAGCCGATGATTGAATCCCGTATACCGAATGGCCAAGTGATGCGCAAGTGCTCGCCTAAAATTGCAATTGAAAGCATTATAGTATAAGTCGTTAAATAGTAAATACAGAAGCTGTGCTGGTTCATCGGCTGAGTGAGACACAATAGGAAGGAAAAAGATGTCACGTATATTATAAATTAACGATAAAAAGACGACGAAAAACACGCAAGAGTTGCACCGAATGTCAAGTTCCTCTATGTTACGAACACTCAGTAAATATTATGAAATACATTAAATGTAACAAATAATAATATTTTATAAACATTGTGTTTTTTTATATTTGAAATAAAACTTTGCATACGTGACAGAAAATAATTTTTAATGTTTTAAGTAAAAATGTATGCTTCATAGGTACTCGGGTATCGATGGGTGCTAACAGAGCAATCGTTTTAGTATAATTTTTTTCTATTAAAAAAAGAAAGAAATTGTGCTTATAATTTGTTTGCTTTTGAGCTAAATAACGACGATTTAGAAGCTCAAAAGAACAATTTCGTTTTTTTCCAGTTTTAACTGCGTAAATACACGACAGTGGATACCCTCGAGTATTAACATAAGGGTTAACTTTTATATAAACGCGCTGATAAAAGAAAAAAAAAATGAAAAGGACGTTAAATAATACTGCGAACATGAGCATCGTAATAAAAACAACGAAGAGAAATAGCGAGGAAATAGAAAAAGAAAAATATCGCAATGGCCGGACGAGTGTTTGAAAAAAAAAGAAGGGAATGGCAAAAATAGCTAATGCAAGAGCTGTGTAGATAGAAAAAGCCAATAAAGTTTCTTTTTCCAATTATCCCGATGTTATTATTTCAACCTTTTTTACCTGACGCATTTCCGCTCAGATATTCATTCCATATGAAACGTAGAAAATATCTATTCATGGTCTATACTTTAGCTTCTATAGCAGAACCGTGTGAATTTGGATCTACATAACATTCATCGATTTAGTATTTGCTGGGTCGAAGTTGCGGCTACGTGTTCGTAGTTGTAGTCGGACATCATCAACTTCGCTGTTGCATACGTATCCTTCCGGATCTACTCATCGCTAGTCGAAATTGGCTTCAGAAACGCTTTCAGTTGAAAGTTCATCTCCTAACCATCCGTCGAATCTTCGAAAAGAACGATTATAATGTACTGCTCGACGACGAAAATCTCTCGTAAATGAACGCAATCGAAAAAGAAGAAGAAGAAGAAGAAGAAGAAGAAGAAAAAAAAAAGAGAATCTTACGTTTGCTAAAAAAAACCAATAGCGCGATTTTAATTATTGCAACTCATCGAAAGTGGAATTGGAAAAACGTAATTTAAGCGCTGCAGTTGAACACGGAGACGGAAGTGTGATGGTTTGGGAGTGTTCTGCAACGCTGCGTGTGGGGAATTCGGAATTAATCAATGTCAACATGAATGCCGAAATGTATTGCATATGTTAACGTTTTAAAGAAAAATTTAAAAGCGAACGCAGCCAATTTGGGTCTCGAAAATCGTTTTATTTTTCACCACGACAGTGACCCTAAACATAAATCACGGCTATTTGCTTTATAATTACGCAAAAGTGATTGGAACTCTCCCGCAATCACCGGACATCAGTATAGAAAATTTGTGGAAAATATTGGATCGAAAAGTACATGAAAGCAAAAATTCCCATAAAAAATCAGCTAAAAGAGGTGTTGCAACGCGAATGAGAAAATATTTTACCGGCTACAACTGCTAAATTGGTCAAGTCGATGCTGCGAAGAATGCCGTAATTAGAACAAAAAGGTAAGGTTTGCACCTAACAGGTATTCGTTTTTTTTTTTCTTCAAATTTTAAATGTTTTTTATTGCTTTTTCAAAGTGTCCCCGAATATTTTTGTTACCATTTTAAATTAAATTTTTCTTTTTTTTATGAATTTTAAAAATTTCTGCGTATTTCTCATTTGTAAGAGAAGTACCGCAAACATATTTCATCGTTGGTTGTCGAAAATCGTACTCGAATAGCACTTTTTTCACGTTTATTATTGAAACGCGTGCCCGAATATTAATGTTGATCGCTGTAATAGTTTAATAGTTCTATTAGGGTATTTTTCAACTAAATACGTCGTTACTGGAAAAACAAGACACTAATTTAGCTTAACAATTTCTGTTACAGCTTCAATTATATCATTCGTGACGCGCTCTTTGTCGCCCATAGTGATTAAACTTTTTTCCGAGCCGGCGATAACACAAAGCCAAGGTAAGCGAACGGTCCTCCATTTTGTGTGCCAATCAAAACGGTGCATAATGAAAAATGTCTCGTTCGGGAAAGAACACCACGTGTGAAATGAGCCAATTAATAATTTTGAGTAATGTACTCGGTAAGCCATTCAGGCAGATCCCAAAATTAGTGAACATTCCCAGAAGTACGGTTTCCGATATTATATATGTATATAAAAAAAAAAAAAAATCGGGAAATGGAAAAAACAAAAAAATTTGAGAAAAACAATTTTTTTTTTCGAAATTGCAATGCTGGGCTGTAAGTAGAATTGCCGTTTTTTAAGAAACTACTTCTACAGACGTAATGCGAAAAATCATTACCTTAAAAGCGGAATTTGTTTAGCTGATTAGGACGATATGCATGGGAGTCGCTTGCGCGGGCAGTGGTGCAGCTGCCCCCCTGTAGCCTTGAAAATTTTTAATCAACTGGCCATGATGAGTATTCATAGGCGCGTAACATGGACAATTTGGAAGACTTTTATAATAAAACTAGCTTTTAACCCGTGACGTTGTCCGCGGAGAATTATTATTTCAAGTAAGCTGTTTCGACGTGACAACAAATATAAATGAAAGAGATTTTATTATTAAATTATAACTATAGGTTGTTTTTTTTTTTATTATTATTGTTTTTTTTTATTACGTATTTACTTCTATATATTTTTTTTATTATTTACTTTTATGTAATTATTTTTGTTTATTTACAATTACAGTAGTAAAATTTTAATTCAACACAATTTTGTAAACAACGTTTTTCAGACGTTGTCCTGCCAGTGTATATTCATTTACTATTAAATATATATATATCTCAAATGGATGGCCTTTATATTACAATGAAAAGCTTTGTCGTAAAAAAATCAGTTAAGCGGTTTAAGCGTGAAAAGGTAACAGATAGACAGACAGACAGACACACAGAGTTACTTTCGCATTTATAATCTCGGCAGCCCTTTGAGAGGCGTGACACTCAGCGTCTAAAGTTTGCCGTGCCTGAGTCTGTTCTAAGATCTCTGAAATCTTTTGAGAGGAGTGACGCTCGGCATCTAAAATCTGTCTGGTCTGTGTCTGCTCTTGAGATTCCTCAGTTCTAGCTACTTTCGCAGCTCGAGCTCTGTTAGAGTTACGCGCTAGATCAGATTTACGCCTGCGAGGCATATTGACAGTAAAAATAATAAGAATTTTTTTTTTTTTAAATCAAAATATAATACATTTATGTAAATGTTTTAAGGAAATCTCCGGCCTACTCACTAAGTACCTATATAACTATCGTTATGATTTAATAATAAAACCTCTTTCATTTATATTTATATTGACGTCGAAACAGCTTACTTGAAATAATAATTTTCTGCGGACAATGTCGTCGCGGGTAAAAGCTAGGAACGGACGAACGAATGGCGACTATCGAAGATGAACAACACGTTAATAAAAGCTAGCTGGTAATTTTGTTTACATAACGAAACCGATTTCTGGCGTTCTGATGTTTCTTAGAATTTCCGAACAAAAACATCTGGCTGAATAAAATAACATACACTAACGAACGAATACGTAAGAAATAATAAAATTACTATAATATTTCCAGAATAAAAACTATCCTATGTTCTTTCCTTGACCTTAAACTATCTCCATACAAAATTTCATCTAAATCGGTTCAGCGGTTTAAGCGTGAAAACGTAACAGACAGACAGACAGACAGACAGATAGAGTTACTTTCGCATTTATAATATTATAGTAAGGATAGTAGAACAATTTGCCAGAAACCTACGAAAATTCTGTTTTAATTAAGATTTTATTCTTGTTTAATAAAATATTAAGCCTTTACAACTTAAAAATTTTTTAATTTTTCCTATAACTCATATTCTCTTTCTATCATCTTGCCCCCCCCCCCCGGCGACTGACAACTCATCTTGCCCACCCGCTGGCCCATCGGCTGGCGACGCCCTTGGTGATATGTAGTATCGTCGAGCGGAATGCATATTGCAATGACTGTTCACGGTTTTGTGGAAGAAAAATCGAAATCCGTACATCACGCGTGCACGATATTCGTAATAGCATTTTTTTCATATTTCTGCGATGTCGGATAGCGCGACTGCTTAAATCTGTGTTACGAAATAAGCGTAAAAATCGACGAGCCGAATACCGGCGTGATAAGTGCTACCGTACGATATTTAGTGTCCGCGCGTGTGGCTACACTGATGTCGCATCTCGGATTGTGCTTCCAAAATTCCCGGTAAACGATGATATCACGTTTTCCGCAGTCGTCTTGCGATGAGCCGGTCTCGTGGTTGTTTGGTTGTGCTGGTTGTTCACTAGAATCGCGTGAATTTCGCGATGGCTCGCTAATTTTACCGTGCGTTATCTGCAGCAATTTCGTTTCGTTTAAATATTTTCTTTATTTTACGAAAAAAATATACTACAATCCGTATCGCGTGCTAAATGAGAAACGAAAAGAACATTATTTCGGAATCTCGAGAATATCGATAGCGTACGGTTTTCATTTTAACTTGCTTGGTGTTTTTTTTTATTTTTAATTTTTTTTTTTTTTTTTTTTTTTTTTTCGGAACCTATAAAATGTTTCTTTTTCATACGAGGACTTTTTTGCCAGCCGTGGTATTCTGTTTAATTTTCTCGATCGTGACATCGTCCCAGCTGCATGACGAATACTGTTCGCAAAATTTGTTCGCAGAAAATCCCTCGAATTCGACGCCATTCAGCAAAGAACTTACCACTGTCGAATATGGAATTGTCGGATTTGCCAAAAGCATCCACTGTTGCGCCCGAGGTTACGAATCGATCCGATGGTAAGTTTTATGGTACCCCATTTGTTTTGTTTATAACGTTTCTGACGACACTGCTCACTTTATAATTCAATGATGCGCGGCTTGCTCCCTGTGGTCGCACTCGTTAAAAGTTAAATATTACGCCATCTGAACACTAAGAATATAACTGTTTTCATTAATTGTTGAATTCGGCATTTTGCGAAATACATTTCGATTATTTAAAACATATTGCTGGACAACCGGTTCGCTTTTAAAGCGTTGTAAGAAAATTAGTAACGAATTTAGGGGGGTTACCTGTAGAAGTTTATAGGTGTTGCAATTTTTTTTAAATTTCGAGTTTCTTTATTGTCGAGCGAAACACTCCTCGGTAGTGCAAATTTTTAAGAAGCAGTCGCAACTAACATTTACCGCGGCCTTCAAGGGTGCCTTTCTCTTAAGAAACGCAACGATAAAATTGTGTCAAGTTGGTGATGTTTCTCGTGAAATGCCAGGCGCTCAGACATTTTCCCAAAATCTGTTCTAAAACAGGAAAATAATAAAGCAGGATTGACTTTAAAAATAATCCAGTAGCTTACGATTTTATTGAATATTGGATCTTTAACCAATAATTAAAACAGCTACTATAGAATAATTGGTTAACTTTTTAAGTTGATTACTCTTTTTTTTTTTTTACATTATACAATTCCTGAGTGTCGTATTTTTCCTTAGGTTCAGAATTGTATGTATAAAATTCTTCATCTTTTACACTTTCACTGTCCCCCGTCTTGAATTTACATACTAAATGCGTCGCATATTTCAATCGTTATATACATATAGGAGAAATCTTTGAATGAATTTAATCCTACACGTGTTGAACGTGATTCTGAAATTATCTTCATCACTGTGGTATTAAGTTGTTGACTACAAAAAAAAGCCAAAAAACAATATTGTACATAACGAATACTTTTTGTTTTAAGCAAATTTTTAATCGAGTAATTTAAGGAGGATTTTTCATTTTAAATTAATTCGTTTACTAAAATGTTCACAGAAAATTTTTAACAGAGATTTGTTGAAACTTTTTTCGTGTTTGAGATTGTGGGAGTTTTTCACTCGTTTTGGACGAACCCGTCCAACTCCTGCATATAAATATGGCACCGGCTGCGGTCGTTAAAAATCCTCCGAAGAAATTAATGGAAGTGCTTTGTTGGTATTTTTTTTTTTTCCTACTAAAAATTTAAACTCGCTCTTGGGCATTAAAACTCGATTTGAAATAACGTCTCTTGATATTTTGGTTTTATCGGTTATTCTGAAATCACGCTAAATGATAAAAGCGGTTCGAGTAGCGTGCTATTTCTGTTTAATATCACATTTAACTGGTGTTTACCCGGTGGACAGTATTCGCGTGCGGCAATGCATGCGATAATTTATTTCACTTAGCATTGCTGCGGACCGCGTTTGCGTGAAGAAGCTGGTATCTCTTCTAACCTCTGTTCGTGACGATCCTAAATTCTCCACAGTGTTCTATTTTATTGGGTTTGTTGGCTTTTTTTTTTTTTTTTTTTTCATTGCTACGAAACCGCGGTTTTTGTGAGATTTTCGCGGATTTTCGGTAAAAATAATATTGTCCTTGTATATCTCTTCCCGGTAAAACATGACATGTACTGAGGTCAATGAGAACGATGGAAGCCCTACGAATGGAAATTTGAAACGTCGACGATATCATCTTGCTGGTAACTAATAGCGTTTGATCGAAGGCAGATCAGGCGATGTAGCAGTTTCGGTAATTATTATACCTTGCGATGTTTAAGTGTTTCTGATTCAAAAAAAAAACGAAAACAATATGGGAACTATACACAGAAGAGGAAATACAGAAATGCCACAATCGATGTTTTTGTTTTTTTTCTCTATTGTTGGACGATGTTTTTGCTCTGAAAAATTTCTAATACATTTTTCCGTCGTAGTCTGAAATCTTCTCCGTACGGTTGGCTGTGAATCTTGCCCGAACCTTAAAAAATATCCTAGTGCAAAATGTTGCCTCCCTTCAATTAATTTATTACTACAAGATATATTCATACGATACGTGACAATGACAACAACTCATTTGGTAGAAGAATAAAATGCCTAATTGCCGTTTATTTCTTACTTCTAAAACTAGCTTAAAAATTTTTTTATACGTGTAATAGCTCCAAACTTTTCAAATCCAAAATCAGACACATCGAGAAGTTGCCGGTACGAGTGGTTGTAATTTGGTAAGATGAGGCGACGGAAGAAGTGGGTTCAGGATGTGCGAGATTTTTCGTGGTGTTCTGTTAAGCATCTAAAAAAAAAAAAAAAAAAATGAAAAATGTACATTACATAAAACGGGGCATGGCGTGGTTACCGAAAAATTATTCGTGAATGAATTTATCGCAAACAGTGGATTATCACATAAGTTGGTATGAACGTGTGTTATGAAAATTATACTTGACAATGATGATATGCAAAACTGGGCGGGATAGTTATTCGGTCGCGTATGGTTTTTTCGATTTTTCTTTTATTTATTTATTTATTTTTTATGTTTACGCACATAGTTCATGTGACTGGCGAAAGATGATTCAAACTTTAAGAGGGGACATTTAAATATGATAATTATTAAAATTGGCGCGAAATTCGAACTTCAACAATTAAAATTAATTATATTAAACGACTGTATAATATAATACAGTCACCGGTTTTCTTTAAGCCAAGTATTGAAAATATCAGGGAAATAATATTTAATTGCAATCTAGAGTGTCGTCATATCCATTTAATTTTAATTGATGCAATAAGTATTAGTGTTATTTAAGAATAATCGTAGTTGTGTTATTACATCGAATAATTATTTCCCATCTTTTTACTTTATTAAAAAAAGTTCTTAAAGTAAATCATAGAGTCTGTTCTTTTTTTTTTTTTGAAATTTTTATCGTCCGGCCTCGAGACAGCGACGGTGAGAGAGTGAGAGAGGTAGAGTTATCAGTTCGTGGAAATGGAGTACATCGTTCATGTTAAAGGAAAGAAAATATAAGTGTGTGTTGGAAAGATAGCGGAATGTTGACAACGTGTATACAATTAAATTAACCGTAAAAATATCCGTTTCTGTGTAATACCAGTGAAATTACCTTCTTCGCGGAATCGGATTATCTGTAAGAGCATGCACACAGTTATAATCGGTATTTTTCGCTTTTCGATAATTTTCCGGAATTTCGCAGTATAGAAATGTTTGAGATAAATAATCGATAAAATGTTTCAAGCGCGAATAATTTTGTTTACGTTTTGTTTATCTTATGAACATTATTTAAAAATTACCTCTGCCGCGTTTCTTTTCTATTAGTCGAGATACAACTCAATACAACTTGATACGCGGACTGATGATTTTCTGTAATTGACAGTGGTACGTACAATCACTGCTACACACGCGTAGATGTAAATAAGAAAGCGCATTACATGGCTTGTATTTAAAATGTGTTTTTAACCAACTTCCGCCTTCGTACCGAATTAGATGTGTTGCAAAGGATACCTTTTGGTTGTTGAACGGTAGGGGAAAAAAAAAGAAAGAATTACTGCTGTTCTGACCTTTTACTTTAGAAAACAATACATCTCATACTCAAATTGAAATGATTGATATCGGTTTTATGTAATGTTTTTTTTCGCGAGTTTGACACACAGATTAGATGACATTACTTCAATCCGCGTATGCAAAACTACTATTGATATTTTTTTTCGATAACCGGTGTTGTTTATCGATGCCAAAGAGCTGATTTTTTAAAATTTATTTTCAGCATTAAAATAAAAAAAATAAAGGATGTAAAATTTTATAAAATTCGAACAGTTGGTTGCACTTTTTTTTTTAATGGCAATATTATTAAAAAATCTTAGCAAATTCATTTCATGGTAATGTAAATTAAACTGGCCACTTAAAAATTAAAACGTATATATAATATGTTCATTCTGTACGGGTTATTACTGAAGTTAATCTAGCAAAACTAATGCGGGGTCTGTATGTGATCCTTCCGATCTCGACAGCACGGAGACTCTTCCAGACACTGTAGTATTTTATGATTCGTTCAAAAAACTCAGTTGTCTGTTCTTCGCGAAATTAAACGTCTTACAGAAGAGTGAAGCAAAAAAATCGTTATAGGGATTTTCGCATCATCTTTGAAGTATGAAAGTTACATGGTCACTTTATTATTATATGTACCTATATACATATTTGTATATCATAAACCGTAGGTTTATTTTATAAGTATACGCCCTGCGTAGATGATTGCCTTGAGCACCTAGACGGGAATTGACCAACTGATAACTACAAATATCAAAGGTGTAATTAAGGAAGACCCCACACTCCAACTCGTAACCGAAAAAGAAAATCAGGTAATTTCTTTTGCGACCCTAACACACATAGACCAACTTATTACCGACAACGTCCTGATGATCTCCGAATCCGTACTTCTCAACGTTCCTTTTATCATGCTATGAGCCGGTAAAAAACTTTTGTTCGTTTTATTCTCGTCTGGTAAAAATCAAAAAACTCGCTTCCAGTATTAATTAAAGCAAATAAGAAAATCTACGTGACAAAAGTAATTTTATAATGTGTAATACCACATATTTAGCTCGCTAGTATTTTCGACATACTAAATTCCTCACGATCGTTTTAAAATGTTGAAAAAATCAAACAATTAATATTAAATAGTTTTTATTTCTTCTGAGCGCACCGTGATAGATATTAATATGGTAAATAAAAATTTAATTTTAATAAAAAGTAGGAACTTTTTGAGCTTTTAAAAAATTTCAGAAAAGAGCGATAATGACGCAAAAACATTTTTAAGCACACTCGTATATATACACATATAGGTAAATGTTGCGCGGGAAATATATCATGATGATATTACAAGTTCTCAAATTGGAAATGTTTTGTATTTATTATTACCCGAATGTGTACATTTTTAATTGATCTCGTTTTATTATGTTTAATTGCTTAATTTTTATTTCTTACCGTTTTACTTCTTATCGATAAATTAAATTTACAAATTTTCTTTCTTATAAAAGCAATTAACGTATATATATATATATATATATATATATATATATATATATATATATATATGTTCTAAATTATGTAAACATAACATCGATGTGCGATTAATAATTTAATATTTTTCTTTAAACGTGAATAATAATTCGTGTTTTTTTAAGACACAGCCCAATGTGAAATTCGAATTGCCATCTTTAGTCTCGGTACTTGTTAAAGAGTTTTCACCGGCTCGGGAGAAAATATGCATGATTTTATGTTACCTAGAGCCAATGTCCGGTGTATGGTAGAGGAAAAGTTGAGAAACGTACTGGCGTAGAAGTTATATTCCTTTCATGAGGTTTGTTCGATTTCTTGGCGATCGGCTATTAGTTCACAGAGTTGGCCAGTATTATCTCACTTACCAGTTGGCCAACTGGCCAATTACTCGGAGACGTATTTTCGTATGTACTTTGAAATAGTTTTACTAGTTGCGGCGTCTGCCCACCGAAATAATTTGTTGACAGCCCCCCCCCCCTCCCCCCTGTAAGCTCCAGTAACTATTCCGCTTCATGCAGAGAATTTACCGCGAAAGTTGATTTTGTCGAATTTCTATTCTTGTAATAATTTCATTAGCTCGAATATCGGCGAATCACCGTCTTGCGTATTTAAGAAGGAACACGTTAACAATTATCGGATTAGAAAAGTTGGTATTGCGATCACGTTTTTGCATCAAATGAGCAAGAAGCGGCTACTCGGAAATGCCAAACTATACGGACATTGATGTGATTGGTTAGGAATTTTAATGAAATTGACCGTTGACGTCAGAGTCGAAGTTATCGTGCGCGGAATTTGGAAAGGTAGAAGAAAAGTCTGGCGAAGGTCGTACAAATTGTTTGCCGTCATGTTAATAAGGTTTATTATTTTCGAGTATAACTAAGTGTGGCTCTTGCGAAGATTTTCAGATTCGAAATACTGAGTATTTTACAAAGCGACAATTTCATTGACGCTATTAGGAGAAAAAAATTCTCAATTAATAAACGAAACACGTGTCATCTTGAGAGAAGCCTGGTTTAATTGCTTAGGGAGCATTAACAGTGATTGTACCGATTGTTGTTGTTGTTTTTTTTTACTATTTCTTCGGCATTTTGCGCGGAAAATTCAAATTTTTATGAATTTTTTGTGAAACCAAATTTTAGCGTTGTTAATGTTGCGGTTCGAATGCTAAAAGTGACTGTAATTTTGGCTTCCTGAAATAGCTGATAGTTTCGAGTTGTTTTCCTCCTTTTTCTGTATATATTTAGTATCATTATAAGCATGTACGGGAATTCTCGGTTAATATGGTTGCACTGGTTTCGCGCGCCGGCAATATGATATCAAGCGTACTTATTAATTTGCGTTTTTTTAAGGATTTTCCTGGAACATGAAGAGTTTTAAGTCGTCGGCAACGGTTCCGGGTGATTAATTACGTATAACTGTAGTGTGTGGTCTTTAGTGCGATCACTGTAAAATTCGCGGAATTCTAATGAACGATGTATAAGCGAAAGGGGCCGGTAGCAGCAGTTACTCTTTTGTACCTGGTTTGGTAGCGCGCGCTGCAGAAATAGGGGAGGTCAGTGTAACTGGAAAAAGAAATAGCATCCTACTACCGTCGAATTGAGATATTTTCTGAACCGTTTGTGTTCGTATTTGCCCTTTTCTGTGGTTTTGAGCTATTGTTCGGTGTACGCGGGGGCTCCGACCCAGCTTCTGGTTAACGGTTTTGGACAAGTTTCTGTTGTAGCGAAATATTATTTTTTCTCCATATTTACCTATTGTTAGCTCGTCCGATTTTCAACCTAGCCGCTACGTTGGTTTGTTTGTTTAATACTTTAAACCAGTACTCGTATTTGCCGAGATGGAGTCCGCTGTATGAATGAGCATGTCGTCCATCAACAACCTACCGCTTTGTCTGGTTCTGTCACCGAGTCACATCTGTCTAACTCCTATTGTGTCTTTTTTTTTTTTTTTTTGATTTTTCGTTAAATATATCGTATTCGGCGTGCGCTGTTTACTCAGCTATGGATGTTTAGAGATGCACTATTTCCACGAAGTCTTACGTTAAAGGTGTAAAATGTGTCTAGGGAAACAACGGATAGATTTTTTGTGTAAAACGCGTAAACATCTGCCCGAGGGGGGGGGGTATTGAATATTAGTTGTGTACTCCGTGAGATTACTTTCCAGTTCATTTTTGAAGCGTTTTCCATAATTATCTATTAAATATAATTGTTCGTTAGGCGATCTTTAGAACTAGTTGAAAGTTCTATCTGGTTAGAAATAGTTGTTGATCCTTCCTCTTGATCTGTATATTTTCCTAATTCGTACTCTTCTTTTTTTTAACATGGCCGTTTGAGGTGACAAAGTTTTGTAGTTTTCTGATGAAGGTCATTGATGAAAAATTAATTTTTTCGGCGCGATTACTATGGATGTTAACCCCGCGCGCAGGGGCGAAATTTTTTAGGAGTTGCAATAGTGGCATTCGAAACCAGCCCAAAACGGAACCTAACCAAGTACGCCACGGTATTTGGCTAAAAAAGTTTAAAAGGCACGGGCTTGTTTTTGTTTTGCAAGAAAAATAGTTAAGAAATGTGTTACAATGATTCGTCAGTATTTATATTTTTTAGAGGTGTTACTCTGGTCGCTAGCTGTTCTCTATGAAATTGCGGTAAGCATGGTAATCTGTACTGCGTTGCTCATTAGCGAAATTGCGTTTTTATATTTTTAAGGAATGTTTGAACGAACTCTAATCAATTTCTCCTTTTTTTAAATATTAATTAATGCAGCGCTTATATAGTGACCCCGCACTGTCTTTAAAAAAAGAAACCCCATTACAAATTGTAATTTTAAAAAAGTTAGCCTTTTTAATCTATGCTGCGTCTACCCCACGTGGAATTGGTTTTTCTTTCGTAAAAAAAAAAAAAATTAACCGTAATCGTTTTCTCTGCATTTTTTTAAAATATATATATATATATATATATATATATATATATATATATATATATATATGAGGACTGCACACACCATTTAATTAGCAACGTACGTAATCAATCAGCGATTAAAAATGAAACTATTTTATCGACTATTTGGAAAAACAAGGTGGCGTTGAAAATTTAAAAAAAAAAAATTAAGATTGTCGTACGGTATTACGAAATTAAAAAAAAAAGGAACAAAAGGTGTTCTGCAAACGATTAATAAACTGTTAAAAAAAAAATTAAACATCGGCAGTAACAACCTGCTAAATTAGAGTGATTTAAAAAATTCGACACGGAGTAGCTTTTTAACTAAGCCGCTGTTGGAATGTAGCGTGAGGGAAAAGGCGCATAAATTTTGAGTGTTTACATTCGCATCGGGGAAAGAATTTTAACATTTCGCGAAAACACATTTTAACATGGACACAATTTCGGACAGTGATTTCACGGCGATGACGCTTTTTTACGATTTCCATTTATGTCGAACTCTCGAAGACGTATACGTGTTATTGCATGTTTGTCTGTGCAGCGAGAAAAATTTCCCCGTCTGCGAGTTTCACATTGTACGAATGTATATAGAACTTATTCAAAAAGCCGGATATAGTGTAGACACGAAAATCAACTCGTACGATTTGGTAATTCTTGTAAAATCCGTTCTCCCCTTCTATTTATTACGGCGTTAATTTAAAATTTACTGTTGACAAATGTATTTGCGAAATTTTCGAACATCGACGAATGAGGTTAAGCGACTAGCCTACTACTGCAGCTTTCCCGTCAGAATTTTCCGAAGGATTTTCTTTGTTCAGTTTAACGAATGCTAATTGCCGTTCATCGTGAAATAAGCGATTTTTCCGTAACCTGTTAGGGTAAAAGTTAAAAGCCGCAGTCATCGCGCGACGGTATATTACCGAGAATATTGACTTGTCGTTTTAATAGGTACCGCGAAAAATTTTGAAGTTTTATCTTTTGTTTGTGTGTATTTTTCACGTGCATCTTTTGTTTATTGTGATACAATTGAAAAAACGAGCGTAAACACGCTATAACTGTTGCCGTGTGTACGTAGCGCGTATTAAGCTCAAGGACAATGCCATATAATACGATGTGAAGACGTTCGTATTTCTTGGAAGTTCTTGCACTACTCATTGAATGCGAAATTATCCTTGAAGTATCTTCTGAAATATTTTGAGTGTGATTAGAATGTTAAAATTTTATTCTCGTCACACTGCATTGTAGACGATGCTTTATGCAGTCGTACCTCGCTGCACACATATAGTATATATCTATAAAATCGAACTTTCATCACCATAGTCTTCTATGGTTGTTGTAAAAAGGATGCTTTGACTACGCCATTCTTCGCAAAATAATAACATGTTTTTTTTGTTTTTCGTTTTTTTCGATATAATTAAACAGTGTACCGAACCGATATATTTAATTTACGGTTTTTTGCCTATTACAATTTTCATAACGCAAAATCGTATCGGGATTTTTTATTACTCTCATCGTAAGAAGGATGCGCAGAGTCGTCGTTACAATAACCCCCGGATATTCGATACAATTTCAATATGATTATTCCTCCGGGTATTTGCTTAGTTTACATTATTTAATCCCCCCCCCTTCGCACGTAAATCAGCTTGACTATTTTATCCGCTCGCAGTGTAGCTTTGAATGTTCAAGTTCTCAAGATAATGCCGTTCGCTAAAAAAAATTTAGCGCTGATTTAAACTTTACCGAGTCACAACAGCCTTGTTATCAAAAAATTCGTCGTCTTTGAGATAAATTTTAATTCGGCCTTACTGGATTCGCGTTTGCTGCCGAATCGAAATACATTCGACTGTTCTTCTCTTCGAAGATTTACCCTACATAATGGTAAAGCAAAATTTACACAGTGCGAACTCCTGCTGTCGCATGATCTAGGTCAGGTAAAAAAAAAAAAAAAAGTTACTATAAAAAAAGCCGCTCTCACGGTGGAGCAGTCTGTTTTTCGGTGAAATTTTCGTTTACAGTGTCATCGCCGTGATTATGTTACCTTCCTTAAATTTAATTTGCCGCGTGCGGAGATATTTCTCGCTTCGTATTTTCGCAAAGCAACATCTTATAATTTAGAGTTCCTTGCGATTTGTCGCCGTGCAAAAAAAAAAGGTCGCAAACTAAGAAACTGATTCTGCGTAGCATGTTCCTCCGTTTACTACTCCCTCTGATGATCGTTGTTTTATACAATCAGAGTCGCCACGCGTTATATTCAAATTTTATAGCGAACATTATTTCGGTATTTAGGATGTGTAAGCGTATTTTTTTTCTTTTTTCCGCGAAAAAATAATTTAAAATTATTCCGATTTCGTAGGCAACAAACGACACGGGCTTTAATGTGTATATATATATATATATATATATATGTTTTTGCGCGTTCGTGTAAATTAATGAGGGAAATATTTCACATAACAGCCGAAGGACCCTATTAGTTGTTACGCGTCACCGAGTGAAAAATATTCGAATGATCATAATTAACAGTTTTTTCGTGTAATAAAAAGCGATATTATTAATAATAACGAAATAGACCGGAAATTGAAAAATTTTACGCATAATTTAAATTCAAATCAAAACAAATTCTTCCAAGTTTTCCAGTTTCTTGTTTTTCAAAACAATAGAAAAAAAAAAAACAAAAAAAAACGGTGCTTTGTTCGCAATTCGTAATCGTTTTTTTTTTTTGTTTTTATCTGTTGTAGTTCGCGGTAACTTTTTAAGTTTATTGAACTAGACTCTTCAGACTAGCACGCTGAATGAATGTCTAGAGTTCTGCAGCGGGGATCAAAAGGATTATTCCAAATTATTGAAAAAACAAAAGTTATATGGTAGCGATATTGCGTTAAAGCTTAATTTTCTCTGATAGCAGTTAGGACGTTTCTTGCGTACATGTCTGGCCCCTCGCGATTATCTGCGTCCGCCGTCCCCTAAATTATTAATTGCATTATCCATATTTTTTAAATATTTCTAGTATACGAGGGACGTTCAAAAAGTAAGTTTCCCTATTCTTTTTATTTCCGAAACTAATAAAGCTAGAAAAAAAAAAAAAAACGGACATCGGCATTGAATTCAGCATATTTTTATTTACTTTTCTACATGAATTCATCTTTTAAATTTAAGCATTGATCGAGTCGAGAAATTAACTTTATAAAACTACCTTCCTCGTAGAAACTTGCCGGCAAATTTTGTAACCAGGTAGGAACGGAATTTTTCAACTGCTCGTTGGTCTTGAATTTTTTTGCATGGTACCACCTCGTGACACACTCGGAAACTGGTCAAGAAAATCGGAAATGGTTTGGCGGTGATCGGATCGCAGAATTTCTTAATTTCAGTGCGAAACCTCACCGCAATCAAAATATTTGCTCGGAATTGCAGACTGTTTTAGTTTTCAAAAAAAAACAACAAAAAAACAACAACAACAAAAAAATCATCTTTGACGAAAGGCCTTTGCCACCGCTAAAATTATTTCTTTTTCGTCCTCGCGCGTTAAAATTATAACCAATTACACACTGGGTGATTGCTGCAAGTTTTTCTACGAGAACTATATAGAAACGTGATATGTTCACTTGCGGCTAACCGGATTTGCAACTTCTCACTATCGTGGTTAACCCTTATGTGCACACCCGGATTTACCTATGCCATTACACAGGTACCCCCGCCTACAGATTTTATTGTTTTTTAAATTTTTAAACAACAATAAGAGGTTTTATTTACAACTCTGTATTTGATATTAGATATTTATAAATAATGAATACCGGTAAAAAATTAGGCCAGGTATACGAGAGATAGGATTAACGGAAATATCTCTCTTTTCAAACACGCACGCATTGAAAACGGGAAGAAGAGGGGGCACGCTTCTGTACAGTTCCTGTCTGGACTGGCAGTTGCTCCGAAATGTAGCAGTTAAAGAAGAGAGGGGACCACGCTTAACAGTGTCCTGCGGCAGTGTGTGTGTAGCAGTGTTGTAGTGTGTATCGAGCTGAGATGTACGCTTTTTTAAGTATTTTGATTTGCGCGCTGAGTCAAACAACTTGAACACTGATAATGTCTCGGAGATGTGGAAAACCTTAACCACTGTATCGTGCCGCTACGAGGATAAATCGTTTTCGATCGTTACTTCGTTTCATACGTTTTGATGCTTTTCAAATGTGCCAACAACGCTCGCGCGAGAACAAAGCAGCAGCTCCTATTCGACATATATGCTCAATAAAAATCTCTCGTCAATGTACAAACCCACCGAAGAAAATCTGACGATCGACGAGCAGCTTTTTCCTTTTCGTGGTAGAACCAAATTCACGCAGTAGTATATTCCATTGAAGATGGCGAAATATCAGATAAAAGTATGGCAGATATGTGACGCGGAGAACGCCTACCCTTTTTACGAGGCATTTTGTACATGGGGGAAAACACGGAATGTTCACGAAGTAGATCAGAGTGAAAGAGTCGTTAAAGATTTTGCGATAATCTACAAGGGTCCTGGGAGAAATATCTTTCGAGGGATAACTTTTTTACTTCGGGCACATTGAAAAAAAAATAAATCGTACATTCCAAAAACTTCCGCGCCTTCAAAACCAAGACAGGAATTTTCGTCATTGTTTCGATTCCACGAAAAAGTAACTTTGTGTTCGTATGTGCCAGAAAAAGCGTATTGCTGTTATATTATTGTCTATGATGCACACGGATAATAACAAACGACGCGAAAAAAAAAAAGAAGCCGGGTATGATTTTATTTTATAAGTATAAGGTTGAGGTCGATATTGACCAGTTGGTCGGTACTGTCACCGATGCACTAATACTGGCTTTTTTTCCAATATTGTTGATATAGCTTGTCTAGCTTCTGTACGTAATTTGCTATGAGAATAATAAAATGGTACAAAAAAAAAACTCATGAAAGGACGATGTTTATAAGACAGCTGAGTGAAGAGCTCGCTACCCCTTCAGTTGAAGATAGATCAAGTTATGCAGAATCATTCGTCGAAGTTGGGCGTAGAGAGCATCTTAGACAAGCAAGTTTTACTTCCGACGGAGTTTCCGGCTGGGTCTTAACCTGCGCGAGACCCAACAAGCCGCATAAAAGTGACACTGGTTCGCGTTGTTATAAACAAGCAATAAAAAAAAACGCAAAAGAACTAGAAAAAGTTGTACTAATTGTGAAAAGGCAGTATGCGATGAACATATGCGAATAATATAATATAAGGGTGAGTGGAATAAGTAATGATCTATTTTTTTCAATATGTACGTATAAATAAATAAATTTTACGGCATAATAATTTGTTATTGTTTATTTAATAATTATTTATACTTTATATTTGTACAATGAATAATTTAATAGCACGTGACATCTATGTAATAACAATGAAATTCCACGAAAAACGTGTTTTCATACGGGGACGGGGTACCCGGGTGTGTTCAGCGTGTTGTTTTTTTCAAAATTAAAATTTTTATTGTTAAAAACAAAATTTTTTGACATTACCATTGCACAGAAAAAGGGTCAAATCACGAGGATCCGGCAAGATTTGGAAAAATATTGACGTGGGGTCATAAAAAATGTTCACAAAATGTCGGCCGGTGTGCACATAAGGGTTAAGTGACCTATCGACTGTAGCGAGTGGTATGTAGTTAATAATGTCGCTGAGCATTTGAATCTGGTTCGAAATTTCCATTTTTAGCCGGATTACCGTTAGCGCATGTATGACACTTGAGTTAGTTTTTCAACGGTGGCGCGGCTATGCCGTAGAGCATGTGACCGAGACAAAAGACCGTAAGCGACCACTGGAAAATTATTTCGTATTTTATACGGTTTTCTTCATTATGTCATTTTCGTTGAAAACCGTGAATAATACTGCCACGTCTTTTGTGTGTCTCATCCGAACAAAGCCGATACAGATATTCCGCTGGAAGTTTTTACTTTTTTTTTTTTCCCTTCTATCTATTGTCTATCATTACCGAAAAAAACGACTGTCGTCGTAACTCCACTTTGATCTGATTACATTATCTTAGTGCGAAATCCAACGGTTTCGTCAAAACTCCGGGCATCTCGTATTATTCTCGGCGGACTATAATAATAACAATAATAGTTCGACATTGCAAACACCTGAATTTTGGTTAGATGGCTTATTTCGGCTGTGTTAGTACCTTACAACGTGGCAATAACATGCCACATAGCGGTATTTTTCCTGGAATCTTATTTCTACCAGTACAGAATGACGTTGCATTATTGTTCGCCGCTCTGTTTTCTTACCACGTTTCGTTGACATTGTCTTACCATCATCTTTTCCGTTTGTTCTCATCTCTTTTCTTGCCTACATCGTCGAATGATTTCATTAAAGAATTTCACTCGGTCTATTAACGGCCTGATTTCATCGCACGATAGTGTGTCCGTGTGATGATGATCTCTTTTTTGTGTACGGGCTACGCGATTTCCCATCGTAAGGTTCTAACATGACTTTTGATGTTTCAAAAAATATTATAGTCCTTCCGTTTGCGGATTTTATTACTGGAACGCATAGATTGACCTCTCCGGAATTTCATTCGCGCACCTTCATTTATCGAGGTACGTAACGCTATCAAACGTTATGCTTTCCGGAGTGCAAATGTAATATTTTTAATCGTAATAAGATAAACACCAGTACCGAAAGTTAGATATTATCAATGATTCAACAGAACCGTATACTTCATATGCTATATGTCTGATGAAATGAATGAAATATAGAATAAAACATTTTAAAATTCCTACCCCTTAAAAAATATCATTATGTGTTAAAAATTTCTTAAATAATAAATAAATAAAAAATAGTTAAATAAGTAAACGTTTAAATTCAAAAGATCTTTTTAAAATACGCATATAATAACACTGGCGGATCCATGGGGGCGATAGGGAACATTTTCCCTCCCTCCAAAGAACCAAAACCTTGATGAGAAAAATTTGTTACAACAGATAAACTTAATTTATACTATAAAAAAAAAAATTGTATAAATGTTACCTATGGATTTAATTGTAACTAATATTTATTACTATTTTCTAGTAAATGAAACGAAATGTTTTATTTATCA
The DNA here is from genome assembly GCA_039619475.1 of Icerya purchasi. Lineage (NCBI taxonomy): Eukaryota > Metazoa > Arthropoda > Insecta > Hemiptera > Monophlebidae > Icerya > Icerya purchasi. Next base: position 255,787,707 of record CM077116.1, on the reverse strand, counting down.
TTACAATTTTAGACTACCGTATAGTTGCGCGAGACCTAGTTACTATTACTAAACAATTACCTAAATATAATATAATCCATCTACATATAATTAAGAAAATTTGAATATTAAGGAACCATATTTTAAATTTAAATCAAAATCCATCTTAAACTTATAAAAGAAAAGTAAAATGAAATAAAGCATGCTTCTATAAAGGTTATTTTTAAGCAAATTGCCATAACAACGGTAAAAAAACAAAAAAAAAAAAAGTCGAAAGATCGCATATTATATAATTTTATATAACTAAGGCTACCGTATATACATAATCGCTAGTAAATTTTGGGGAAACATAATAAACAATATAATAAAACGCAATAACGAAACAAACCGAAATAGACTAAATTTAATAACTCATGTTCACTTTTGTCCATTTATCAAAACACTTATTTATTTATATTACAAAAATAATTTAATTACCGCATTACTCTTTGTAAGAAAGTAAATTTATTGAAATACTTTTTAAAGGGTTTTTTTATAATGTATTAGTAGGTACTTTACTTCAGAGGGGAGGGTATTAAATATAATAGCACCAGTATGCCTTACTTGTCTTCTCGTATGGTATTTAAAATACTCTTTGGGATTGTGGCGAAGTATTTTTAGATCTGGTGTTACCCTCTATTAGAAATATTTTAAATTCGCGTTTGTTATTAACTACAAAAAATTCAGCAAACTAGTTTTATATGCGGCATCTAGGCTTAATATATTACCGTTAGATTCTACTCTTTCAAAAGGAGGCAAGATTCTGCTAAGCAACGCATTTTGTAATGCCTTTATAGGTTTTATATGAAATTTTGCTGCACCACCAAAAAAAAAAAAAAATTTAACATATAAACGACGTAAATGATGAAATGAGAAGTGCTGCTGGGGATAATAAAATAATTTAATTTTCTGAGTTTACTTGCTAAATAAGTTAGGTGTCTACTCCACAATAACTTACGATCGAACAGTAATCCTAAGTATTTAAACTCATATACTCTCTCGATAACGCTGTGTTCAGATAAATTCAAACTAAAATTATCCCACTTTTCAGTAGACTGAAAAGTGTATAATACACATACTTTTTCTTATTCTCATTTGATAAAAATTTATTTTTAATCATTCATTTCACTACTAGATCGATTCCATCTTGAGATAATTTTTGCAAGATAGAAGAGGAACGAAAATTCACCATCAGAACAGTATCGTCTGCATACGTAATAAGTTTACCAGGCATATTTAAATTGCAGAGGTCATTAATAATATAATACTCCCTTGGGGGACTCCATAGTATTACGTTTTTATATCATTTTAAATGCAACTGTCATTGATTTTTTGCTTTTTTTTTTTTTAATTTTTATTTTGTAATGTAAATGAAAATAGTTCAGTGAGAAGTATATTGTATATTCAAACTTGCTCACGGACAAAGATTTCGGATCGGATTGCTAATCAAAAAAAAATAAAAAAGAACTAAAGTCTATTAAAAATACTGTCATTCTATTCTTTCTAGTAATTTACTATTCAAATTCTAAACTAGAAATACCTTGTTTCATGAGTAGAATTAAATACGACCTCTTTAGAAATTTAAAAATGTTTTAAAAATACTTGTAATTATTACAATTAAATAATTTCGTTTTATTTTTCGCCTAAAAATAAAACAAAATTTACTTAAATTGTAATAATTACACGTATTTTTAAAACATTTTTAAATTTCTAAAGAGGTGGCTATTATTTGGTTTTCTCCATGAATCAATAAGGTATTTCTTGAATCTACTGTCTACCGTATAAAATATTACATAATTAGTACATCATTTTCCTTCCCAAAATGTCTCGCTGGATCCGCCCCTGATAATAATACTATACGTTTTGGAAACTAACTGTAGTTGTTTTGATGTTGCAAAAACGTTTTGTTTTTTTAAAGAAATACGTCTCAGAGAGCATACTATATTGTGAAATGTGTTTAATTTTTAATCTATAAACAACTAGTATGAATTTTGTTGATTTTTGAGGAAGTCTTAATCGCCAGATGTTGAACACAACACTTCTAGACGAATAAGCGTGTAATTCCGTATCGTACATTTTATCTACCGGTGTAAAATTCTAATCGACGACATTAATCGTTTCGAGGGAAGAAGCGATTAATGTAAGTTTGGTCTTTTTCGAACAGTCTTTACGAAATAGCGACGATACGTTTTCAATATATCGCCGAATAATAATAAAAGATATTTTTTTGTACGATAAAAATTGGCCGTTATCATTCGGTTGTAACGAACGCCACAACGGGAGATGGCACGGTTTTAATATAAACATTTATTTCCGGCTTTATCGAACATCCGAGCTAGTGCATTATCGTGAATTTTGGTTTGCGTCTACATTTTTATTTACGGTTGTGGTTTATTTTTGCCGCCGCTATTAAAAAATATCGCTCTAGTTTTATATTTGTTTACATAATGCGGAAGCGCTAGCTGGTAGTCAGTTCGACGGCTTGTAATCATCTAAATATGCAATTCCTCCACTGCAAGTGTTTATGTTTAAAATGAGAGCTACAAATTAAAACGTGCTTCTAGAAATCGACAACTTTCGACCGTAGGCGTTCAACATTTTTCATCATTTATTTATTATTTGCTTAATTTTTCTATTATTTTATCCACCCGACCGCCTATGAGCAATAATACTCTTTTAACCTTAAGAGATAAATAAACGTTTTAGACATACCATCAGAATCTGCAATAATTCATTTCCATTTGCTTTCTTCAATCTTCGATGTCAAATGTGAAGGTCTATCTTATATATGGGAATAGTAGGACAAATCTTTGTCAGCATTACCACCGGGTCCCTGAAATCTCACAAACCACATTTCAGTTAAATTGAAGTTTATGACGAGCATTTCGAAATTGTGATAGTAAAAATTTTATAACCGATAGGAATTTAAAAAGAATTAAATGAAGTGTGTCTCTGATACGGGATTAGAATTTTACGAATTGTACTCGTCCAAGATACGAGTAATTTGATTCGTAATTCTTTTGGGTACGTTATCTCGTTTTTCTTGACCCGAACATGCATAAATTTGGCCGAACCGTGATTTATGTGATTGTAGGAACGCGGTAACTTTGAAAAAGGCTTGTTGTCGTCCGGGCTATCCTCATAATATATTATGGAACTTTAAAATATCGACGTTTCTGCAGTTGAAACGGAGCGGCTGCGAACAAAAGTATTGTATATGGTCGTAGTTTGCTTAAAAATACACGGACCATTGAAATTTTTTTTTTAACTGGAAAAAAGAAGAGGAAGAGAATCAGATTTTTATGAGATGTGAGATAGCCAATAAAAATATATTAAGCGCTTGGATAACACAGAAGGAAAAGGGAGGGAAAGTATAAATGAAGCGCTGTAGGGAGTGGGAACGTTGCTTGATAAAAAAAAAAGGCGTAGAAAGAAGATCGTTCAATTAAAAGCGAAGAGCATTCAAACATTATGTAATCAGAGTCACATGCAAAGACTTTGTTGGGGGATGTAGAGGACAATATGGAGCTGGCACGAGAGAGAGCCGAAAAAGCCAGGAAGGGAGCAAACTGCTCAAAGCGTAGGTGGAATATCGCAGAGGTATTAAAGCGGCGCATAGAAGGGAAGTCAAGAAACCAGGAATAGAGACGAAGGGAAGGTTGAATGGACAGGTAAAACGAATCTGGATTAGACAACGAAGAGGCGTAAGAGTTGAACCACAATTTGTAATGCGCAGCAGTAGAAAAAAGAATAATATTGATGGATGGAAATGTAGAAAGAAACCTGCCGGGGAAGAAGAAGATAGCCGAGTTAATGAGTCAGCTAACTCATTTCCTTCGATTCCTGAGTGACCAGGAATCCATAAGAAATCAATTTAGATTAAATGAGAAAGAAAAAGATCTCGAATTAAGGAACGTATAAGAAGGATTACGTAATCGGTAGCATAGGAAGACAGGGAAGTTCGGCCAAAATCGTCGCGTATGTGAATATAACGAAATTATCATAATTGCGGTACTTATATATGTATGTATATTCGAATTGTCTGCGATTATGATTTTTTTTTTTCATCGACCTCTCGATAAGAATACGTCGCAGCGAGGGTGATTCACCGTTGTTTTAAGTGTGTCATGTTTTAGAAAATTTTAACTCTTAAAACGGATCACCTGTTCTACATAACCCGCGACGGCGTCGAATCACGGTGTGTCCTTATCGAATGCAGCAGTTTTTCTGCTCTATGACTCATCGCTGTCCTAACTTTGTTTTACGTAGGCACATGTGGTCATTTTTATGTTCTCATTGTTAAATCGCGACAATTTTTTTCTTTTCTTTCTCGGTATATTCTCTTATTATTCGCTGTCCTGTTAGCAATTGTGCAGCTGGTGATATTGCTCACTCAATGTTTACAGACTACAGGTTACCATCGATGGTATCAACGCCATTTCAGTTAAACATTTGACATCGATGTATGATTAAGAAACGGTGTGCCCAGAGTATATTCTTGAACGCGTTTAATATTGATCGTATTTATGTTACGATACCGACGCTATCATCTGTGCGTGTAATTGGTCAATATAGTAATAGTGTGTCGTGAAATACCTATTGAAAAGTGATCATGAACTACGCAACTGATGAATAGCAGCTTACACACATCGCAGGCTTCCCCGGTTAAATTTTATTGAACACGATTTAGTTGTTCGGTACATAATTTAGGTTAACCGATTTGCCTAACTCTGTTCGCAAGTTTCGTCTAACGCAGCTTTTTTTTTTTTTTTTAGTTGTTTTTTTAAATTTTATTTCCGGTAGAAATGCTTTTTGTGTTCATAAAATTATTTTTAAATGGAACAGGGTGGCCACCCAACCGGAAAGAAGCCGGTAATTTTCTCGTAAAACCGGGGAAAAAAGTAAAAAAAGTCAAAAGCGATATTTTTAATAAGAAAAAATTATTTGAAGCGAAAAATGGATTCATTTTTTACTGTACCTCACTAAAAATATATTACAAAGTTCTGTTTTATTCATATCAAATATGCTGCGGCGATTAAATATTATCAATAATAACCAAAAAAATATCCATTCTTTTTTTTTGTACAATTCTAGTATTCAGGAAATTGACGGGAGGATTTGGACCAGAAAAATTGGGAATTTAAAAATTATATTTGGCTGGCCACCATGTGGAACATTTACCTTTGTTTTTCGTAGGTATCTTTGCCGATTAGAAAAGAAATACCAAGCGGCATTATTAATATTAAGAGGCGTGGCGCGAATCAATTTTTTTTAATAACGAGTAAGATAATGGATTGCTCGAAGTCTATTGAACGTAGAAGATAGAAGTGCATGTTATAAAAATTATCTTTCTGTGTGTGTGTGTGTGCGTGTGTGTGTCTATTAGTACTTTTGCCTCCCTTAAATGTACAATATGCATATGAAAATACAATGAAGGCCCCCGTAAACTGTTAGAGCATTCCGTGATATCTAAACTAAAAATTAAAAAAGAGTCTCCAGCGTGTATATATGTATATATATATATATATATATATATGGTGATTATAATTAAAGTTGAGTTTCAAAACGCTATAAAAAAAGAACCACTGATCAGAGTTTTTAAATTTTTTTTTGGCTCGTCAACCAAGGACTTCACCCAGGAGCAATTGTCGCTGTAAGCATCGTAATTTAATAGGGTTTGACTACAAGTGTCAAATGAATCGTAAAACAACGACTGAGGTGTAAGTTAAACGTTAAACCAACTGTACTGTTCAGTGTGCATGGCTGTACAGATCAAGTTTCAAAACGCTATAAAGAAGAACCACTGATCAATAATATAACGTCAAATTTGAACGGAATATTATTGACAAAAGAGAAAAGCGATAAGAAAAAAAAGTCTTTTTTTGTTTGTTTGTTTTTTTTTTTTTGCGCTTGTTAACCAGGGATCTCACCCAGAAAATGACTGTACAGGTGTGATACTGTTAGTTATAGAAACCCATCCACCACGGCAAGGTTATATCACATCGGATGGAAAACATCGGTTTTTAATTGTCTTGAGGCCAAAAACCGCATAAAAAGCATCAATCAAATCGGGTTTTAAATTTCGTGAGTCTAGCGCAAAACATGTTCAATATGCTGTCCATCGTTTTCTGCAACAAGTTGAAATCGAGAACAGCATGTTCCACAGCTGATCGAATTGTCTCCGGGGTCACGTTCAGAATGTGTTGCGCAATGCGTGTCTTCAGTTCAGCTAAGTCGAATCAATTTGTTTCCTCCCTCTGCCAGATTGCACATCAAAAGAACCTGTCTTTCCGATATTATGTATATACGAGTATGTACGTGCATTCATTTAAGATGATCACACCACAGCACGACATAGAAAGATAAATTTAGAGTACTGGTGTAAACTTGTGTAATAACGAAACAATTATTATAAAATCGAGGGATTTTTAATTAAAACCCTTAAGTGAGTCCAAATTGTCGAATTTTGAAGTTCTTTCTTAACAGCGTAACGCGTGTTTGAAGCATAAAATTCACACTTGAAGAAGTTAGTTGGGCAGCTGTGTTTCGCTAAAACGAACTGTATTTTAAATTCAATCCCGTTCGGTCAGTGTCTAAATTTGAGGAGTTCGAAAGAAAAATGAAATAATAGTTTGTTTTTTTTTTTTATAGGGGTAGCTTCGTTAAGCGTAATGTTTCTAGTATCTGTAGATTTTTTAGTGTGTAATATGCGATAGTGTAACCTGCTCGGTTCGGACGAAATTATTATCCCGGAGACAACTTATAAATCGTTTTATTATAAGAAAAAATTTTTCATTCGTTGATAATGAAATAATTGTGGTCGTATTATATGTTGCATCGATCGGAAGTTAACTACGACATTTTTTTAATTGGAATCAATTGTCGTCAGTGCCATAAAAAATAATAAACAATCGGTAAAATGAAATATTAAAAAGTTTTCTGTAAAACTTCTGCGTTTATTGTGCAAAATGGTATTTTTTTTGTTTTTACCAAAAGCGACAGCCCAACTCTTCCGACGACTAAAAATGAGACTAATAATATTAAGCGTAAATATTAAAATTTGATTTGTTGTGAAGCAGAATTAGTAAAGGAAAGTAACGTAGGAGCAATAGGCAGAGATGCAAATAATAAAGGAGAGAGCTCTTGGAGGGGCAAAAAAACACTTAAAGTTGATTCTGAAGGAATCGCTGGAATGAAGAAAGAGGATACGCGTAAAAGCGACAAAGCGATGAGAAAGCTATGTCCGAAAGGAGGGCGACATATAAACGACGAAGAGAAGCAACGCGTAAAACCGCGAAGATCAAGGTAAAGGTCGGATAGAGATAAAATGATAGCGATAAATATCGTTGCGTAATGTTTGAACAGCGAATTATTTTATTTGACTACTCCGGGTGGAGTAATTACTCCCTTTCACATGGCGTTATTATTGATTATCGAGTTTGTTTCATCGAGCATTGTGGGCGCTGCTCTGCAGTTGCGGCCATATTACGAGATGGGATCAATGTTAATTTGTATTTTCTTTTTCTTTTTGTTCCCTTAAATTTCATCTGAGCATTGTGGGCACTGCTCTGCAGTTGCGACCATATTGCAGGATGCAGTTTCTTCCTTTATACTGACTAGTAGTATAAGTAGTGTTTAAACAGTTAGATAAAAACAAGAAAATGTTTTCTTATTTTTTTTGTTCTTTTACTTTATTTCGTTTCTCCTGAATTCAGTATGATTTGAACGTTAGCCTGCTGGCCAAATGAAATATATATATTGTTCAGGTCAAACAAAAAAAAAAAACAACAGCGAATTAAAATTGCGTTACGGGGCGAGCCAAAGGATCAACCGTTTCATTTCGCTTTTTTCGAAATTTGCACACTAAACGCGTTTAAATCCATAAGCGAGAGTTGGAATTCAAAAGTTCCTTTTCAGCAGTTAGTTGTCAGGTCTTCTGATCGTTAACATTAATAGTAAATGAATCTAAAATTTTAGGATAGAGCGCGGTGTAATAATTGCATGCGTTCGAAAACATCGTGTTATAGGACTTTATTTTCTTTCTTTATTTTCTTCGATAATTTTAAGACATTGCTACAGGTTTTAAACTAGTTTATGTATGATTTTTGTACATAACCTTCCGAGACTGTCGATTGTTTTAAGGCTTTGCCTGCCGACTGGTAATTGCCGATGAAACCCGTTGCCCAGCAGAGCAGTCTAGCTCGGGATACAGCTCTGATGATAATATGATGTTAGGAGGCATCGAATGGTTTTTTATTATTGTTGCTTCGCTAATAGGTTATTCCCCGTGTTGCACCGGTACGGATGGTTTGATATTATTCGAGGACATGATTGATGGCTAAAAGTTGTCCATCCTCGGTCCTTTATCTTTCCGGCCTAATTCTCAGACAAACGACCGATTCGGCGTATTATTATTATTATTATTATTATTATTATTTTTATTTTTATTATTATTTTTATTATTACTATTATTATTATCATTATTATTATTATTATTATTACAATCTAGCCCGGTGTCTGTGTGCTGGATGAGGACGACCGGAACGGGTTAGAGTTTGTGTGTGTTTTTTTCTGGTTAATTTGCGGTTCTCTTTTACTTAGCATTCTAGTGGTTGTCGATGTTTTTTTCCGTCAAATCTTTTTTTGCCGATGTTCGCTTTCATTTTTCTTTTTCTTTTTCTCTTTTTGGCTTCTCGGAATCGATTTCTTTCGTTTGTACTGTTGCCCGATGTCTAGCTTGTCTGGTCACACTGTATTTCGCTTTAGCTTCTTCGGCTTCTTCGGCTTCGGGGAACAATTACTACCTTTATACGTTGTGCAGAGTTGGAGTTTCATCAAGCGGCAGCGGTTCGTTTGCCGAGCAGCACGAACTAGCAAGTACTTTGAATTTGTTAGTGCATTAATTGCTCCGACTTGCAGAACCAACAAGCGGAAGTCGTTTGTTCCCGCGCGTTTTTCTACGCACTCAGCAGATATGTAAATGCCAACGTGTGCGCTATTGGTTTTTTTTCAAATTTTAGTTTTTTCTTTCGTCGGATTAGAATTAATTTTTTCCTTCTTCTTTTTCCTTCACTACTCGGTATATAAAACGATCATGCCGAATGATAAGAGAGGCAGCCGAATTGAATGATGCTATTGAATAGCGAAGCTGAGAGGGGTTGAGCCGGTTACATGTGGCCCGAAGAAACATTGGCAGCAGATAGACAAGTTGTTTTCTACAGCGTTAACCGATGTAAACGGACTAAGACAAGCGTTTTTTGGATGCTGTAATAAGAATCGCAAGAAGAAATCGGATTATAAAAGCGTTAGATCGGGATGTGTGGAAGATGCTGGGGAAAGCTTATGCAGCAGTAGACCGATGTAAGCCGACGTAGGCTAGATCGTAAATCGCAGTGTTTTGACAGTGAAAATAGCGATAAAGTGATTGAAAAAATTAGAAAAAATACACGTTTTCCCCGAAATTTACGCTAATAAATAATATGGAATATCCGAAAAAAGGGATAGTATTTTCTGTTGAATTATCGTACTACTTTATTCGACTTACACGCCAAGTTTTCTAAAAAAGTGAGATGAAAAAAAGTTACTAAATTAAAAAATTTCGCCAAATAGGATTAGAAATTACTATAAATGTAGATAAAAATGAGCGGTGAAGTGTTCGATAGAGTTGCTGTGCGCTCCTTATTAAAAATAAAACAACAGGCGGTCTATTCCATTTCAGTCAACCTATTGCATTTGTATTTAGTTCTGAATCGAATTGTACAAATGAAACGAAATGTCTCGTTGAAAAGTGCCGAAAAGATTAGTATTACAATTGTTTTTAAAATCAATTCTGAAATCAATACACCTGTGCAGGTGTTTGATTTTGCAGTGTACGATATAGATTAAACTGCTCACGTTTTATCTCAGGCGTGTATTCTGACTTCTTAATCTGATGATACGCAATTTCGTAATCTGAAATTCATTGTTGTACATATTTCAGATTTTTCCTAATTTCATTACTACCTTAATCCGATGTCATAAAAATAGAATACATTTATATATTGTTGGAAAGAGCGCTATTTGACGGGAGCAAACTCGTATTTCATTTTCTTAACGAAACATGGGTAGTTTACTAAAAGTTCAACGCTTGTGGCTCAGCTTTATAGCTAAAAATTTTGAATAAGGTTAAAAATATGCGCATTCTTGTGTATTTCTTTACTTTGGAACATTTGGGTTTCCAACTTCAAAAACCGGACTCTTGGGGCGGCGAAAGCTTGAATGTATCAAAAAAATATATTTTTTTCCGGTCATGTGATACATCATTTGGGAAGATCGCGCTATTAGTCAAACATGGTGTTTCATGTGCTGAGGATTATTCTGTATGTATTGTGTGAAAAACAAAAGACAATATAACTGAAAGCATGCGATCCATTATTTAATAATAATAAAATGTAATACAAATTTCTGTAAATGTCCTATTGAATAAAATAAAGTAAAATAAAATACAATTCTAAATTTATTGTTTTTTATTGAAATACATAGTAAAAAGTTCAGACTGAAAAATAAAAAGAATAAAAATATTTTTTTTTTTAAATAGTCTTTTATTTCTGCACTAAAAAGAAGTTCAAAATAACTTTATTAGTGTGCGACTACCAGATACGCGTATTTTAACATTAAAATCTGAAACTCCGAAATATTCTGGAAAATAAAAGCGGGGGCCGCAGATTATAATGATTATCCGTTTATTATTTCCGCGTAACTGTGTAAATTGTACATTATCCTTTTTCAATCAGTATCTTTCGGAGACCCTTCCTCCAGCAGCCTAACACCGGGAACTTTTTGTTGTTCGATAGAATATTTGATCGCGGCGGGATCTACTTCAGCGAGAGTACGGTTACCTGAAACAACGTTTTCCGCCAAAAACATAACACAATGGCTACTACGGTTCGCTGTCGGCGTTATAACAAACAGGTGTTTTTTATAGTGCAGGGAAAATATTCAATTTCGCTTCCATTTATTCATTCGATTAATGTTGAATATGCTTGGCGAATTAAAATAAATTATAAGAACATTTTATGGCGAAATCATTAGTAAAAGTCCGAACGGAAATATTTTAAAGGAGAAAAAGTTGTTTTTCAGGGAAAAGTAAGCGCGATATTAAACGTGTCTTTTTCCTAGAACAGCTTTTTTCTGCTAAATCAAAAAGTTTCACATGTTAGCGAAGTCGAAAATTTCCCCTCAACTTAAAAAATAAACACCTGTCTATTAAATCGCTGCCGGCGAAACGTGGCTTCGGCAAAGCCCCGTTGTCGGAGAACTCATCGTAACTGGACATGGTTGGAACAGCTTGTTTACTATCATTTGAATTCTACATATTTCTTAATTGGATTATAGTGGTGTAGCTTTTTGATCGTTACAAGAAAATTTGTGCGCAAAATCTATTTTAAGAACATATTCGTACCCTTTTCCGCATTTGTCAACGAGACATCTTGTTTCATTGGTCCAATTTAATTGTTGAACACAACTCGAAGAAGATACCCTATGTAGTAGGCTGATGGAAATGGAATAGACCAGCTGTTTTACTTTCCAACAACCGGTTTTTGGGTTAACTCTTCTTTACAGCTCATTTTGTGTACGTGTATATTAATTTCCAGCTTTATCTACCATTATTATTTTTTTTCCCGTTTATTAATACCTTCGCACTCTGTTTAAAATAGCAAATTCCGAGCAAACTTGTTCATCGAATAAAGGAATACAGTAGTAATACTAATTCAACGGAAAGTTCGACCTTATTTTGGATATTGATTTTTATTTTTTAGCGTAAATTTCGGACAAGAAAGGTTTTTTTGTAATTTTTTTTGGATCACTTTATTGCTACTTTCCCTATCGAGAAAAAGCGAAATTGAAGATTTTTAATACTTAAACGTGATTTTTAATATTATACATGTATAAGAGTCCTCCCCCCCCCCTCGCACCCCAAGAAAAAAAAATTAAGTATACTAATAAGGATGAGGCAAAATAATCTGATCCGGGAAAAACGTAATATAGAAAAAAGCATACCTCGGCGGCGCATGAAAAAAAATTATACACAATAAAAACACATTCATTTTGACGAGAAAAGCTTGGAATAACAAGTCTCTATAGCGCGTCAATGGCGTTTAATATAGCGTTTGATCACCGCCGAATTCGTAGAGAACACATTAGAGTAGTGTGAAAAAAAAAATGGTTCTAAAATATTCCTAAAATACACCAGCTTTCGCGATGAGAGCTGAAATAAAATGGTTTTATTAAAAATAGGCGCATGCAGTAACTTCAATAACAACATTTACAAAAAAAAATTCGAAACAAGAATGCAAGTAAATACGTCATTTTCCAGGAAAAATTGCATTGTAAAATTTTTCTTGTAAGTTAACTTTCGTCACTTTTATAACACTGATCGCCTGATGAACAATGGGAAAATAGTGTTATCAAGTAAAACGAATAAACCGAAAAGTTTTTCCTTAACTTTAAAAACAAAAACACCTGTTTATTGCAACGTTAACAGCGAAATTTTAGCGCCGGTGATTGATAAATTGGCGGTGTTCTGTTTACATTACTGAAGTTTAAAAAACATGCCACGCTAATGTAAGCCGCAGTAGAAATAAACTAAAAAGCTGTTCATCGCAAGGTCCAGTTTGAAAAGTGAAAACTGTCGTTAATTTAAAATTTAATTTTTCTTTCCTCATCAAATTGCAATTTGTCAAGTTTAAGCATCACTGATTCGCAGTGTTTAATCAATTTTAGACGAAGATACGAATGCAATAGTATACCCCTCCCGGCATTATTCTTAATCAACAGTGGTGATTTGTCGACTCATCCGTTTCATAAATATACGCGAATGAACATGTCAGACTGATAACGTTCTTGAAGCCGTCGCCGAATGTATCAGTAATTCGCGATATGAACTAATATGTATATACATTTTGTGTATGTGTGTGTGAGCAGTGAGTACGTAAAGGAAAAATGAACACAATTCTAATGGGGAAACTCCTCCGTGGCTAAAAAAAAAAAAGAAATAGATACGCATTGGGAATTCGTTTGTTTTCGCGTTATTTGCCGATCAGTTCCAACCAATTAACAGTTTTTTCGGTAATAGCTATTTTTGGAATTATGTAATTTTACAAACACGGCCAGTTCTTTCTTATTTTCATTTTTTTTTTTTTTTTTTCGTGAAAGGTTTTTATGGCTGAAGGTTTCGAAATCAGCTGCAACAGAATTATATATCGACGTGATTCCTATAATTACCTGTTACCCAGCTGTTTAACTACAAAGTTAAAATTGTTAATTGTTTTTGCCAGAGTGGTTGTTAGGCTGCTAAAAAACCGTGAAGCTTTTTTTTTTTTTTTCCTACCCTGGGCGCGTGAAAAATTAAGGGTTATAACTAAATAGCCAAGCGGTCAGAAATGGAAAAGACAAAGGACAGCAGCAATGGAATAACTGAAGGCAATGGGAAGGAAAAAATAAAGGTAGCGTTAAAGGGAGTAGGAAGACCCAAAACTAGAAGCTGGGCGTAAAGAAAGGAGCGTTTGTTAGAGAGTGTAGAACATTCGAATAGGATGTGATTTGAGTCACAAACACAAGAAGGTTCAGAAACGTGAAGAGAGCAGAACGGAGAAGGGGACAAAGAACCGTGAAGCTTAAATGATCGAATCAGAATTTTTCTATACAATTTCTATTAGTCCTTGCGCCTCGTAACTCCTGTTGGAAAGATTACATTCGAGTCAATGAAGTAAAATTAAGTTACTTTGGCTGCCCCATTAGAGATATCTGATGTGCAGATTTTTTCACATCTTCCGGTTCAGAACACGCAATCATCTAACCATCGAAAGGGGATCAATATTCTGTAGAAGAGATGATTTTTTTAATTAGCTATTTTAAAATTGCGAAATAAGCTTTAAAGCAGTTTATTGGGAACGGTTATTTTTGCTATCGCGTAGTGATGAATTATTATGTAAAAACGGGGGAAAAAATATAGGCATCGATATTATATATATATATATATATATATATATATATTCTTTTTTTAATTACTTTGAATTTCTGTAAAAATTATACAAAAAATTAAACCAATTATTTGTAAAATCGATAAGAAAGAAGAAAAAATGCTACGACATTCAAATGTTTCCTACTCATACATTCTGCTTGTTAATTAGTTAATAAAACTATTTATAAACACGATAAGTAATTGAATATTAAGTACAAATAAGTATTACAATTAATACGTTTCTTTGAAACAATGCATAATTTTAAAGCAACCGATTATTTTGGTCGCCGAAGAATTGGAAAGAAACCAGTAAATTCTTCATAATATGGAATTTAAAATTACCTTTTTAATATTTAGGTTAAAATTATTTTCATCCATTTCTGTATGAACACTTTATTAAACAATATAAAATCTTTATTAAACAGAAATTATTTTTAAATTAAAAATTAAAACATGCCGACATTTTTTAACTTTAATTATTAATTCAATAATTTCTGTTTAATAAAGATTTTATATTGTTTAATAAAGTTAAAATTACCTGTAAAATCACTCTTAAAAATTCGCAACTGCCCATCCAGTGATCTATTAGTGTGGAAGTTGAAATAATGATTTTCAAAAAAATTTTCATAACGTCAAAATATTTACGATTAGCAATTAATTTAATTTTCCTCCTTCTCGCATTCGCTCTAGTCAAAAATATTTAAAAAAAAGCATGTAATCATAAATAATAGTTTGGTTATTGAACTTAAAAAAAAAAAAAATCATCCTTTAAATGTGTACATTAATAAAAAGGAAGCTTGCAACGTGTATAAAATAAAATAAAGAAATAAAAAAATAATCAAAACATAATGAGAGCCGGTTGCTGGCTGGGTGGTTGTCGTATCGAGATTGATTCCGCCTTTGACGGATGTGCGCGGCGGTCGATCGGCAAAGAAGTACCTACCGTAAAAGATATTACCTAATAAATATAATTTTCCTCTCCAAAATGTCTCTCTGGATTCGTCCCTGCTTAGTGTTAATGATGACGTAGAACTTAAACATTAAAATAAATGAAAGTTTAATATATTTGACTAAAAATGTGTAAATAATGAAAAAACTTTTATTAGCAGTCGCTATATCAAGCGTTGCAGAATACATGTTTAATCGTATAATTCTTTTGTAATTAGTGTGCTAAAAGATGGTTAAAGATATAAATGGAAAATTGGCATTGTTGGAGTTGAGCTAACTAGGCATACTGCAACAGCCAGGGTCAATTTTTAATAATATATATATATATATATTTTTAGGTTCACAACCACAATTATTTGTCGAAAGTAGAATATTTGTTTTTTAACTGAAAATGAAATTTAACGTTTAAACAAGTTTATATTTTTTCGTAAAATCAGCTTATTCTCAAATATTCTTAAATAAGCCGTTACAAAAAGAATATTTTAAATTTCCTTTTTAAAAATATAATAATTGAAAAACTTAAATGCCGTGGTGTTGAATATTAAAAATGTAGCGTAATGAAGCGGCCATCAATTTTGGAAGCACTGTGTCCAGAGAATAGAGATTACAGTTCGAGTGCTGTTTTTGTCGGTTTTTTTAAAATATTTTATAGTCTAGCGGGCAATCTTGGTGCCGAGATGATTAGTAGACCTTTTGAACCCTCAGTTCAGGTAAACAAAAGTATGCAACTCCGATGTGTCTTCTATTTTTACCGGCTTCCAAAACGAAGGAGGATATACGTTCGTCGCGTATGTTGTTTTTTTTTTTTTTCTTTCATGTTTGTTTGTGCATAACTTATATTTATATGGACCGATTTTACTGGTTCTTTGTCTGTTAGAAAGTGTACCATTCAAATCATGTGAGTACCGATAAAAATCGGTGAATATAAACTGAGCATTTATCAAAAAACCAGAAAAAATATTGCCCCTTTAGATAATTTTTTTATTTCATATTTTTTATTAGTATGATTTCAAATACGTATGATTTCAAATACTATAAATTTGTCAAATTATAGTGGAAATGTAGCTTTTGATGTTTTTCCGTGGAAAAGCAAATTAAACTAAAGAAATACTTGTTTTTTTTTTTAAGCATAAAATATGGAGATAACCTGACGAAAAAGTTGATTTTTAGCAAAAAAAAAATTCAAGTCTAATGTTAAATATTGTAAAATAAAATGTTTTTAAAAAAAAAAACAATTTCAAGATTTATTATTAAACTGCACTAAAACGTAAAAATCTGATGAAAAATATATTTCGGAGTAATGCAACTTACAATTAGAGTGTTATCGTAATTCTTATACAATATTAATACTTTAATTAGAGTCGGCATCAAATTCATATTACAATACCTAGGAACAATTTAATTAGTATTTAATGCTGTTTTTAAACATTATTTTAATATGAATTTTATGCCGACTTTAATAAGTATTAATGTTATTTAAGAATTTAATATCACCTTAAGGTATATGATTTTTTATCGAATAATTATTTTTTACTTTTTAGTGTATTTTTATTTAATTTTTATAATAAATCTAGAAGTCGGTATTCGTTTTAAAAGAAAACAACGTTCTATTAACGTTTATTTTACTGACTACGGAGTATCGTTCACCAATATTATTTGGTACTCACGCGGAACCACCAGCAATAACCAGTGCACTTTTGAACGGAAAAATAATTATTAAAATTGGTCCATAGGGGCCCAAATTATGCGCGAAAAAACTTAAAAAAAAAACCATTACCAAGTTAGTAGAATTTGTCTTTTTTTTTCTTTTTTTTTGGTTTGTGTTTGTCTAATCTCTTTTTGGTTTTCCCTTTTCTTTTTTTTTCTTTTTCGTCGGGTGCCACGTGCTGCTGCTACGGCCAGAGGCGCACCCGAAAGTAATTATTGGGTATTAGATATAGGGAGTTAGTCCTGACGCTTCTACTGCAATCGGATCATTGGATAAAATTTCCTTTAATGAAATGCAAGTTAATTTGTGAGGTTGGTGTATGGGTATTGTGAGCATTCAAAAAAAAAAAAAAAAAAAGGAAAATGTTAAGGGTGTGTAGACGCAGCGAGAGCACAATAGTAGGTCTGTTTTATTTATAATATAGCTGCGAATCAATATGACCAATACGGAGGCAAGACAGAAGCACCTGTTCTGTTTCGTTGTGAATAAAAGGTCTCCAAGGAGCAGGATAAAAGCGGATCAATCTAAGGTAATTAGTTGTCGGGATTTCACTCTGCAGGTTTCATTTGTTTTGGGTTTGATGGAAACGATCGCATCAGATTCGGAAGTAGGAATTAAAGGATAGGGTTGAATGTTGCTGCCTCATTAGTTGTTTTATCCGCCAGTTTATTTGATGAAAATCCTGTGCGGCTTAGAATGCGCAGTAAAATTATATTCAGAGTAAGGTTGTTCGGTATAAAAGGTTTAAGATTTCTATGGCAATCGAATGTAATTTGTTAGATTCACAGTTGAAGCACATAATGGCTGAGAGAGAATCGGTACATATTGTGTCATCTTCCAGTTTTCAATTAGAACAGCGCAGGTAGGGCAGGTAGGTTGCATACAGTTCAGCAGAGAATGCTCCTCTTCGGTTTTCTTCTAATTCGGATATAGCGATTAATATCAGATCTTCTTGAGGTATTCAGATTATTTGTTTTTCTTTTCTCTCTTCCAGCCTCGACGGTAGAATACTCCCGAAATAAAAAGAAAAACAAAAAAACGTTTCTGGAATATTTTGTTTAATTGAATTGAAATATCTTTATTTTATTTGTGTTAAGTAATTATTCGATATTTTTCGTAAAAAGAAAAGTAGACGTATATTTTTTTTCCCGCATTATCTTCTCATTTTATTTCAAAATTGTTCCTCAATAGTGGCTAAAATTATCAAAAATAGTGACAAAGTACACACATCTTTTTGCTTAAAATAAAACATACTTGCGGCTTTCAAATATTAAGTACAACCGTCTTACGCGTAGTGTTTTTTTACGTTTCTCTAATCTTTAATTTATTTAGCACTGTACAAAATCAATCTTTGTATTGACTAGGTTTTTTAATTTTTTTTCAACCTGTTCTTCCAATTTTATTTTTGCCTTCTCTTCATTTATATACCAAAAAAATCCTAAATGGAATGTAGTGTTTTTTTTTTTATTTTCTTATAATTTTATTTCTTCAATTCTTTTTTCTATTTCCTTTACAAGCTGTATTGTAAAACTCTTTTTGGCTGTAATGAAATAACAGGATTCATCGAAAAACGGGAACTACGAGCGAAACTGACGATGTAGTACAGGTTATCGGTTTAGAAAAAAAAACAAAAAAAAAACTGTTTATGCTAATATTGTTCCTGGGAACATCTGTTCTTTATAAATAAATACGCTTAATAAACAGGGTCTTCTTGTATTTACCTCGGCATGGACAATGGAACACAGTTAGAGTAACAATGAAAGAACACCGTGCAAGAACAGGTGTTTCTGACGCTATCCTGTTGTTCGGTTTATGGTTGACATACACAACAGCTACAAATCGTTTATTGTTTTTTATACACGACAACATCGTGTAAATACGCTCGTTGTTTTTAATACGATAGTAGAGGTTGCAGTTTCCTTTATCGATACAATCTTTGTTTTATACCCTCTGTTAGGCGGAATTTGAACGGTTGACTTAATTTTAGCTATAGTGAACGTAGTTGGCGAATTTTGGTGTTCACTTTAGTCCACGGAGCTATGTATGTGAATGAAAATGGAAGTTCGCTGCTGTAATTGATAAATGAGTGTAAAGGAATAAGTTTCAATAGCAACTTACGCGTTATTTAAATTTATTTTATAAGTCGCGGTCGACTTAAATGTTTATAAACTTTACAATAATTTCTGTTTGGGGAGGTCATCTTTTTTTTTTCCTTACGTTACCTGAAATGCGTAACGGTAAAATGTGACCCCGCTCGTACGCTCAAATAAATATGTATAATTTTTTTTATCCTAATGTTTATGTAATGGGCAATTTATATTTGAAAGTGATATTAATCGTATACGTATTCACATTACAAAGAAAACCTGTAAAAAGTATCGGACATATATTTTTTATTGCTATTTGTCCTTAACGTAGTAATCACACTAACTTGTAGTTCCCTCTATTCCCCACTCTCATGAGTTAAATTTTGGACAATGGGTGTCGGATGAAGGGTTTTGTTTGATTTGCTTCCTAGTCCTACCGATGTGTCAGTTTGGCAAGGCATATGAAATCACCTCTGAAATCAAGGATAGAGGGTGTTATACTTTACTAGAGAATAACGAGGTGTAAATCTGCGTAAATATGATTTTTTATAGTTCACAGCTAAAAGGACTTGGCAAATTTCAATGTCCGGAATGCCAGTGGGTTCATCGTGTACTGCAATGAAAAGTAATGGGAGACACTGACTGCTGTTTGTAAACAATTACGTTCGAGCTTACGTATTCTCTGAAGTATCTCATTCAACCTGGTTAGTGTGCTGGATTTTGGCGATTGAGCTGTCCATTAGATGTTTTTACTTGAATTGCAGCGGCGACGTCACGCGTCAAGTTGCTAATAAAGTCTTCCGAAAGGGTATTATTAGACGAAATTCTTTGCTTCCTTCTGTAAACCGACTGGTGAGATGTTGTTAAACGTTGAGTTCCCGAGACATTTTGTTTCTTTCCTTTTCGTCAGAGGTGTCGCTTGTATGAAGTCGATTAAAATTCAACACATCTCCGTCAGTACGTGTGTACGTCATGCACAATTCTCTTTGCCAGAAAATAACCGAAAAAGAAAAAAAAACATTACCACAAAATCTAGAAAAAGAAAAAAAAAGTTATAAAAAAAAGAGAAGCTACGAAAACAAGAAGTAAAATATTTTTCTGATGATAACATTACGATAATTGGAACGAGGCAGCGGTAAAACCATACCTGGGAAATATTTTGTTTTTAATCGCTAAGCAATAGTCTGAAGAATTCGAAACCGTTTTAGAAATTCGGGTATTTTTTACTGAGCTTTCTTTTTTCAGGATTTCGTACACATATAATAATGTACGGAATCCGAATAAGATGGTTCAGAAACGACAAAAATATTCAATTAAAATGTGCAATAATTCACGAACGGCGGATTAACTTATAAACTTCAAAATCGGATCATGAATTACAATTAACATTCTCTTTAAAACCAGATCTATAACTTCAAGCTGGCCGATTATTTCTCCGGATGACAAAAACCGTCAACAATATATATAGTATGGAATTTAAATCGACGCCCAAAATCAACATTCGAAAATTCATAACTCATCGCACCAGAGACAATCCTCTTTAAAGGTGAAATTCAAAATATAGAGCAAAAAACAGAAGCTCCTAAAGCTAAAAAAATTTTAAGTTTTTAAAAAAATTATTTAAACTTCTCCAAAACAGCAAAAAAATGGATGTTCACGTAAGTAATAACCCGAGTAAAAAAAACGTGTCTCGAACGTATACATACAGAAGGACCGCTTTATAGGAAAACTATAGCTGAGCTTATACAACTTTATATTCATTAGGTCTTCGGAGCGCCGAAAGCTCGAAAGTTTTGAAAATAATATTATTTTTTCCGGGCATATATCGTTAGATAGATCGTTGTTCGTCGGGAAGAAAACCGTATTTCATTTCTTTAACGAAACTTTCCAAGTTGGCGAAGATGACGAAGAGTTTACAAAAACCGCGAAAAATTAGACCACTTTGTTTCGAATGTGGTATATTATGTGAATATATAAATATTATGGTTATCTTTAACTTAACATACGGAATTCTCAGTGCATGAAACACATCACGCTACTGAACTTTGTGTTTCTTTTTTTTTGCATTATGCGCATCGACAAATTAAAAATGGAAAAAAAGAATAGTTACATACTGATACGGACAGAAATCGATGAAGCGAAGGAAGAAGTCTACCCAGCTTGATGAAACCAGGCAAGCTATAGGAAAAAAACTAAACGGCCGCACTGCCGATATTCTCTTTTTAGCCTAATGAACTTTGCTTTCTCACAATTCTCCGATGTTGTTCCGTATTGGTAGTTTTTTTGCTTTTTTTCCTATTAACTTTTTTCTTCTTTAATGAAACGGTTAGAATTAATGAATATTGGTTCGATACCTTGACTGCGTGTACCTTTTGCAGTAGTTCGAAGACAGTATTATGGTCGGCAATACAATTCAGCGGGTGGCAAATTGACCGAAATAACGGTGCAACTCGTACGTATCTTTTCACGAGGCGGTGATGGGGAACATAACATTCCCCGTGACCTGTATAAATGTTCGGCCTAGCGGATTTAATGTAAATGAAATTATTCTGCTCGGGGAGCCTGAATCAAGTGGATGCCGCGATAGGATTAAAATGGTCGTCTTGGGTATAAAATGAGGACTTGCCTCGTCAAAACTTAACGACCAGCAGAGACCTGAGGTGGTGTACTTGTTAGCCGCTGCAAAGAGCATCGCATTTTAAGAGCGGAATTTTGCCGAACCTATTATCGAGGTGGAACTGGCATGCGTTGAGAATTATTTTCCTTATACAAAAACCGAAGCTGAAATAAATATACTTTTGTATCGGATAAAAGTTCCCACTGGCGACGAGCATCCTCGCTTGTAACGGAAATGCAGAATGCACGGTTTGTGTGCGCGCATTGAAGCTTTGTATTTGACGTAGTTACGATGAGGTTTTTTCTGTCACCGTCTCTCGCTGGAGACCGGAAGTCGTGCACGATGTCTGCACGATGAGTAATACACCGTGCGTCGGCCTAAGCAGTTTAATGAATCATTGCTGTTCGGTGTGTGCCCGGTCTCCGCGATTTAGAGACGGCTGTTATTAATGAAAGATGTAATTTTACGGTCCGATTGAGATGACGACAAATCCGCGTCGAGAATATTCCCACGGGTAAACATGGTCGTTTAGAGTTTCGTTTCTCAAAAAAGTTTTACAGTTCAATGGCATATTCCGGCCAGAGTTGTTTTTGATCGATGCGAAAAACGATTAAACAGAGCCGCTGTACATTAAGCCGGCGACTGTGGTGAACGCTTCCTCGAAAGCGTAATATTTCGATGCTACTATCAGCTAATCGTTTTCGGGAAATAAAAAACGACTAAAATTCAATGAAACGGGTTTTTTGCTCTTCCCGCATGCGCCCAATTGGACTATTGTAGACTGTACCCGATTGTGATATTAAAAATTGTTGAGGGCGACCGGTGCGCCTGCAGCAAAACGTCTTGGAGGAATAGAAAAGTCTTCGCGCTTGTGTAAGGAGGGTAAGTCCATGTCGATGCTTTGCAACGCACGATAGCACAATGAACGTGTTACGGCGAAGGAACAAATAGCTTTCGTGAACGAGACACGTGACATTTTAATCGTACACATTTTATAGCTGCAACGTTTTACACTAAAGGCGATACAGAGGAGCTGTATCGTTTCGGCCCCAACGTTTCGGCCTTGATACCGTTTCACCTTCGTCCTTTTTCCCAGTAGATCCGGTTTAGTGTTAGTGAGTTTTTAATAATTTTTTTTTTGCTCTTTTAATTAACATCATATTTAAGGGCGTAAAATAATCACATTGAATTAAGAAAAACACAATCCGGGAAATTAGTAATTAATTTGCTTAGAAAGTAAAACAGCGGTTTTCAGTGTTTTTTTTTTTCCGATCATATATAGCCTAAAAAGTTGTTTCCTCTTATGAAGACTTGAAATGCTGATTATACGCATACAGTGGGTTATTTTGATAATAGAAATTTTCGGAAAAAATTAGCCGATGATTTCGATAATGATTTTTAACACCTAGTTGGAAAATGGACGAAGCCGAAACGTAACCGAAATGATCTAGGTCGAAACGATAGAGACCCGGCACAGATGTTCATTAATGTGTGTGCCGATGTGAATGTTGTTTGTGCGAGCGTTTGGATTTGGTTTTAATGATTAATTTGCTGTTGCGGTAGATATTACATTTTATTTCGTGTTTATAGTTAATTTAAAATTTCGAAAACACGTCTATTGAATAGAGTGAAATTTTTCTCGCTAAAGAAAGGTGAACTCGTTTTTTTATTATTATCACCATTATTATTATTATTATTATTATTATTATTAATATTTTTTATAAATAAATAAGTTGTGGGTCTTAGTTAACATGTATCGAATTTGTTTTCGGAACACCGCAATTTTTAGTACCGCTAACTCGTCCGCTACAATGCCCTTGCCGACTAACTATAGTTGAGATCGACACATTCTGCCTCTAACAAGAGCTTCCGATGCAGCATCTTCCGGCAAAATCCGAGCTTAATTCAGTTGTATCGCTTTCTCCTCCGGCTCCTTGAACTAGTTCGTAGGGTTCCGCAACTAGGCTCTGACCTCGCAGCTGAATTTTACGAGATCATTTATCTCCGTTGCCTGCCCGTCTTCTGTTTGACGTGTTTTTTTTTTTTTTTTTGTGAATAATGTAGGCACGGATTTTTACCTTTGTCGTGCCGTGGCGGTTCTTTATTGTTTACATATTACACGAATCGAATAGATGAGTTCATATGGTATCCTTTTAAAAATGCAACATATCAATGCGGCCCGTCTGTCAGCCCTGCTAATTTTTTGAGATTTTAACTTCGGTGACGTAATAGAGATTCGCAGTTATAAATTAGTAGAATGGCTTTCAGACTGGATACGATAAAGTTGTATGCGAGGAAGTATCATCGTGTTCAGTTTCAAAGTTGCGTAAAATACGCCGAGTTAATCATCTACGACTCTATCGGTCGACATATCGTGTTGTCTACATCGTAATTGGCATACTTCAAGATGAGTTATCAAGCGTTACGGATTTTAATCAATCAGACTGCTATTAAGCCAACTTTTTAATACCGAAACGATAAAAAAGCACGAGCTCTTGCAAAAAAAATAGTAATTATCGCCAGCTGGTTAGGCAATAATGTTCAGGCGAGCAGTGTACATTCGCGCTCGCGTTAAACGTTCCTCGATGAAATCGGAATAAAATAATCTGAAAAGAAAAAAATCATTTCTTCATTAATAAATAATACGATTTTTTTTTTCCCTATTGGTTAACAATTTTTGATAGATTACTATTTTAGTAGTGATATGTTGGACAAGGCGGTAATTTCATCCGTGTGTGCGAATTTTCTCACTTCGATGGTTCTATTAGAGTAAATACCGGCTAATGTGTTGATGTCGGGCTTGAAAAGGTACTTTCGCGTCATCATTATTTTCCGATGCCGACTTTTAACATTTTCTCATATTTATTTTACAAAAACTGATTTCCCAGCAGCTGACAGCAAGGCCGCGAGCACTCGATATACTCCGCAATGATTTAAGAAAAGTCACCTCTGACTTTGCTATTTGCCCCGATTCGCTCCAGTTCCTAATTAATCTAATAACGCCGATTTTGAACATTCTGCGTTTCTATCGTGCCATATCCAGTGGAAGCGGGACCATCACAATCTGTAGGAAGGTACTCTATGATAATATTTTTAGGATTCCGTATACATATAATGTACGGAATCCTAATAAGATGGTACACAAATGACAAAAATATCAAGTAAAAATCAATAATTCACGAACGGCTTGACTTATAAACTTAAAATTTGGAACATAAATCACAATTAAAATTCTCTTTAAAACGATCTATAACTTGAAGATGACCGATTACCCTGGGCGGAAAAAAACCCAAAAAACCGTCAAGAATATATAATATGGTACTCAAAACGACCTCAAAAATCACTTAAAAAATCATAACTCGTCACTAGATAAACTTATAACGCTGAAATTCAAAATATAAACTACAATGCAGGAGTACTTTCATAAAATAAAAAAATTAGGTTACAAAAGTTATGTGAAGTTGCCCAAAAGTTCAAAAAACCGCAAAAAATGACGTGCCCCCCCCTAGCGCCACGAGTGTTGTAGTTTAAAATTCTGAACGCGGCAAAAAATACGCGCATCCCCGTATATTTTTCTAGTTTGAAACATCCGTATTTCCAACTTTAAAACTGGACCCCAGGGGCGACGAAAGTTCGAAATTTTGTAAAAAAATATTTTTTTTTTACAGGCATGCGATATATCGATGGAAAGATCGCTATTTGTCGGGAACGAAACCGTATTTAATTTCCTTAACGAAACTTCGAAAGTTTGCCGTAAAGTTCAAAAAAGCGCGAAAAATGACGTGTAGCCCCCCCCCCTAGCGCCGCGAATATTACCGATCAAAATTTTGAACACGGTTAAAAATATGCGCTTCCACGTATATTTCTCTAGTTCGGAACATTCGAATTTCCAGCTTTAAAATCGGACCCTCGGGGTGCCGAAAGCTCGAGATTTTGGAAAAAATTTTTTTTTTCCAGGCAATATATCATTAGAAAGATCTCTATTAGTAGGGAACGAAACCGAATTTCATTTTCTTAACCAAACTTTCAAAGTTGCTGTAAAGCTCAAAAAGTCGAAAAAAACTGCGTGTTCTCTAGCGCTGCGAGTATAAAAGTAAAAAATTTTAAACATGAATTAAAACATATACTTCTACGTATATTTCTGTAATTTGGAACATCCGGGTCTCCAGCTTTAAAAATAAAACTCCGGGTCTTCGAAAGCTCAAAATTTTGTAAAAAAATATTTTTTTTTCCGGGCAAAATATATACCGTTTGAAAGATCGCTATTTATCAGGAACAAAACCTTATATTATTTTCTTTACAAAAAAATTGAAAGTTGCCTTAAAGTTCAAAAAAGCGCGAAAAATGACGTGTAGCCCCCCCCTAGCGCCGCGAATATTACTGATCAAAATTTTGAACACGGTTAAAAATATGCGCTTCCACGTATATTTCTCTAGTTCGGAACATTCGAATTTCCAGCTTTAAAATCGGACCCTCGGGGCACCGAAAGCTCAAAATTTTGGAAAAAAATATATTTTTCTCCGGGTTGTGATATATTATTAGAAAGATCGCTATTCGTCGGGAACGAAACCGTAATTTATTTTCTTAACGAAATTTTAAAAGTTGCGGGAAAGTTCAAAAAAGCGCGAGCTCTAATTTGTAGCCCCCTCTTTACGACACGAGTATTATAGCTATAAATTTGGAACAAGGTAGAAAATATGCAACTTTGCTTATATTTCTCTAGTTTTGAACATCCAGGTTTCTAGCTGTAAAATAAACCCCTTAGGGCGCCGAAAGCTCAAAATTTTTAAAAAATATACTTTTTTGCCCGAGCTTATAATATATTATTAGAAAGATCGCTGTTTGTCGGGAACGGAACCGTATTTCATTTTCTTAACGAAACTTTCAAAGTTCCGAAAAGTTCAAAAAAACAAAAAAAATTACGTGTCTTTCTTCTAGCTCCACGAATATTACACTTAAAAAAACGTGCGCATCCCCTTATATTTCTCCAGTTTATAACATCTGGATTTCCAGTTTTAAAATTGGACTCTTAAGGCGCCGAAAGTTCGAAATTTTGAAGAAATTTTTTTTTTTTCTAAGGCATGTTATATACCGTTGGAAGGATCGCTATCTGTCGGGAAAGAAACTGTATTTCATTTTCTTAATGGAACTTTCAAAGATTGCCGGAAAGTTCGAAAAATTGCGAGAATTGATTTGTGACGCGAGTATTATAGCTAAAAATTTTGAGGAAAGTAGAAAATATGGGCATCCATGTATATTTCTCTGGTTTGGAACATCTAAGTTTCCAACTTTAAAATTAGTGGCTTGGTGTAAAAAAAAATTTTTGTCAAGTGTATTATTATTGGAAAGAGCGCTATTTTTTGGGAACAGACCCGTATTTCATTTTTTTAACGAAACTGTTTGAAATTTACTAAAAATTCATAAAATTCTGAAAAATGACGTGTAGCCCCGCTTGTAATTTATGTATTGTAGTTCAAGATTTTGAACAAGGTTAAAAAAATGTGCCTCCCTGTTTATTTATTTACTTTGGAACATCTAGGTTTCCATCTTAAAATTGGGAACCTTAAGCGCCGAAAGCTCAAAAGTTTCAAAAATAATATTTTTTTTTTCGGTCATGATCGATGGAAAGATCGATATTTGTCGAGAACGAAAACATAAGTTATTTCCTTAACGAAACTTTCAACCCTTGATGTTCCAAACTTGAGAAATATATGTCGAAGCGCATATGTTTAACCCTGTTCAAAATTTTTAACTGTAATACTCGCGCCGCTAGAGGAGAGGAACTGTTTTAATTTTTTGGCAACTTTAAAAGTTTCTAAATACGGTTCGGAATTATGTTTAGAGATACCCGTGGAACTGGCATACGAATTTCGACTGTTACTGGTTGAATATCGGACGGTAACATTATCTGTTAAAAGTTAATATCCGCACGAACGGCTAATATTATTTCCCCATGCGCACGACTAGCAAGCACCGGATTTGATTCGAGAACTTTATAGTTTTTTAGTTTTAAATGTTGGTTTTGTTTTAAGTGGGTTTCTTGAATGCATGGAACAAACGGATTTGTTAATCGGTGTTATTTTTCTTTTGGCTTTATCGGAATACGAGACTGCAGCGGTTTTTAGAATTTGGTTCGGACTGTTATAATTTGCATTAGTAGTGTTAGTACGAGGGCTAAGAAACGGAACGGGATCACTGGTTTCGGTTTGGTTATTTTCATTACGGCTTGTGTTAGTGTTGTTATGAACTGTAATGAAAGGAACGGACTCATCGCATCATTGTTTAGGTGGTACGTCCGCCTGATGAAAAACAGATGCGAATAGTATTTCGATTTGTTAAACAATTTAACGCACTATGCTAGTAAATAAATAAAAAAAAAAATTTAATAATGGTCTAACGTATTGAGAGAGTCGAAAGAAAAAACCGGATTGTTAAAAAATCATCTCAGTAGAACGACAGTCTTTGTCACATCGCGGAACTATATCGACCTTTTTTAGTAAAGTAACCAGTTCGTCTTGCAACCGAAAGAATTTTGATGACAAAGTAACCAAATCGCCTCGAAATTCGGTTTTCAAATTAGTGACATTTACAAAATTCGTAAACTATAATTTCGATTACCGTGTCACTCCCTCCCATTCGCCGAGAATCCAGGACGCAATCACCAACGTACACCAAACTGCCAGCAGGGAGCACCAGCATTCTAGCAGCCGCAACAGAGTGATACGTAGCATTAATATTATTTCTAATTAATAATTTTTGTGTGTTTTCGTTTATATATTTATTAAATGTCTTTAACGATCGGCTATCCAAGAAAGATAGGTGTAGGAATTAACAAAATTACACATTTAAAAAAATCATAAAACCTTAATATTAGTATTATTAAATCTAAACCAATAATTTAAAAAAATAAATAAAAATTAAATAAACAAAAAAAGGATTTAATTGATTTTTCTTCATAACCATTACATTGCACTTCAAATTAGTCTAAGTCTTCGATTCAAATTAGTATTTTGCTTTACTGTTTTAAATTATTATTAGAAAAGATCTCTGAAATTTATTAAGATATTAAATTAAAATAGTAAAATAAAAATAGAAGTATATTCAAACAAATTTTCTTACATACTAAATAATTATAGTTATTGTTAACTTTCATACGGAATCCTCAGCGCATGAAACCTCATGCTTGACTGAACTTGTTTAAATAAAATTTCGGCATAAAAAAAAAATTACCTCCAAGACAATAATGATGTTTTAAAACTCTGCATTAAAAGTTACATATCACACACACACACACACACACACACACACACACATACACACACACACATATATATATATATATATATATATATATATATATATATATATATATGTTAATAAAAAATCTCATTAAAATCTGGGAGGCAAGTTAGAAATCTTGGACAGTATTTTTATAGATTTTTATGCTAATTTATAGTAACCTAGTAGCCTAGTGGTTAAGGCGCTTGGCTGCCGAATCACATAGGTTTGAGACTTGTCTCGTTCCGGATTCAAGTCGCTCCCAGCTTTACCCAGCCTGAAATAATTGGGTGTCAGTAATATCTGGGAAAGTAAAACAGTGGCCGAGGTAAAGGAATTGGCACCCCTACTCTCATTAGTGCTGTTGGGCATGGTATACAGTGAACCTTAACTTCACAATCCATGATACCTTATCAAGGATATGAGACTTACTTATATATGTAAGCTAGTTGATAATGAAAACAGTGTCCATTGTGTAATAATGAACATTTTGGATAAGACGCATCTTCCAAACTATTTTTAGAAAAATTATTTTCAATTGCCTACGTTGTTTTTAGCCGTCTTTCGTAAGAAATAATCTTAGCAGTTATACAACGTAGTATTTTCAACCTTTATTATCTTTTTTAAATTAACGGGACATAATCATGGGACAAAAAGTGTAATGTAGCTCGGTCTAAGAATGGCATAGCCATTAATCTAAAGTTTCTTTGCTGCTAGAATATTAGGAGAACAACACCGTATTAAACTAAATATATCTTTAGTTTTCAGTGAAACTAACGTCGCAACCTTGCTTCCACATCATCCATTCACAAGTCAATCGAAGAATTATCTTTTCCTTTTTTGAATCATTAGTCCAAATAATTAAACTTGCATTGTACTCATCTAATTGGAAGTAGGCAAGTTGTTGGAAATACGATTAATATATAACTATGTAAAATACACAACTATTATACAGAAAATGAATTATTTCGCATGTTTTTTAATTACATTCGAAAATTATTTTTATTTCATTTTATTTATTTATTTTTATTTATTTTTTTTATTGTAACATGCGGATGTATGTATATAGCACTTTTTCATTTTATATTTTTACGTCGTAATATTTCATTGCATGAAGAACATTAGTAAAACTATTAAATGTATTTTCTGTACAACCGGGAAAGTGCTAGCTGGCGAACCAAAAAATGTATGTAGACATAGTGTGGCAAAAGTAAATTAATCCATTTGCATGACCAAAAAAAGCATCCAGATGCAAACGTGCAAAACACTTGTACTCGTATTATTATGCGAAAATATGTATAAAAGTGATTTCGGGCTGCACAAATTAACTGTTTATGTTCAAACTGTTGCCCACCTGACACATCGGCGATGGCGATTGGCTACTCTGTCATCCTTTTTGCTCTCGTTAGCATAGATTTCGCGTTAAACTTTTGCGCGCCCTGTATATTTTATGTATACCAGTGTGTATGCTCGTAGTTATTTCTAATGGTTTAAATACCGCTTAAGCATCCTGAAATTTTAAATTAAAGCGCTGCTCCCCGTTGGGGCTAGGTGTACGCTGTTCATCCTACTTTATTTCAATCATTTAATTTTCCATGTCGTACCATGTGAGTGAATATTAACACAAAGCGAAGTATAAAACATAAACTGTGACAGTTTCAAATCAACATAACACATATATTTCTGTGAGTTATGATATTATGTAGGTGTTTTTTTTAAATCTAAAAATTGTTCCAAATTGTAGAGCTGTCTGTGCAAGTGCGTTCGCGGCGAACGAGAAATTTTGCATATAGTAATTTATGGCGGTTTATAAGATGGACTTTTGTAGGCTTTTATTATTTAAGCTTCGATGTCGAGGAAATCTAATCTGCCAACTGAGATGCTTATAAAGATACGCTTAATATGTGTGAGATGTGATCTATTATTTTTACGATTTATACGTTTTCTATCGATGCTTTATAGCCACTACTACCTGCTAATAGGCTGCTAGTGAGGCCGACTTTTATTCGTTTGTCGAAAAAACGAATAAACTGCATAATGGTTATCGCGCCTGATTTTCTTAGAACCACGACCGCTGATTTCTTTCGGTGCGCATGTTCACATATCCCCTATCTGCTGACTCAGTAAGCGATGTCCTGTTCCCGCCAAACGGTTCCTTCCACCTTCTCTTCCGGCTAAGTGGTTCTTTCATTGTACCGCACACCGCCTGGCCCGCTTCTAGTCGCGGCCCGTATTGCTCGCCAAAAGTTCCCAATTCTCGGTAATCCGTTTTTATCTACCGTTCCGGGGCCTTGCCCCTTCATGTTGGCCAATGATTTTACGACGTTGCTGCTACTATTGTACGGTACCTGTGGAGGACGGTTGCTTGTGTTTGCCTTGTTTTTTTTTTGTTTTTTTTTTTTAGCATTGCCCGCAAAATTATCTCTTCGTTTGCTTAACGATTTACGACTATCGTGTACTTATAAGAGCGGGCTGGTGAACTGAAACGGTCTTTCCGAAGACCGTTTTTGCTCAGTTAAATTTCAGTCGTTAGGTGGTCGTTGTGGTTTTTGTTTTGCCGTTTATTTATTTATTTGTTTATTTGCTTTTATTCGTTATTTTCGGTGTATCTTTAATGATGACAAGTACGCTAAGGAAAAAGTCAAGGGAATGTGTTTATTTTAAAAATATTATACGGAGAATCGGTTCGTAGACACGCTCGTGCCGAGAAAGAACAGATGTTTGTTCTCTGCGTTATTCATTTCGTCATCCATTGTTAGAGACGTTGCCAAACTATTTTTTCTTCAACTTTCATCATTTTGTTTATTTATTTTTCCGAGAAATCCACTGACAACAGCGCGTCCTATCGAATGTTCCGGCCGTATTTTAAACATGGCCGAATGAATAATCGGAAACATCGTTCTGCAAGTAATAATTGTGTTAATTTCCCGCAGGCAATATAATATAATCGCGAAATAATCGTTATAAGTCTTTGGCAGCAGCTTTAATTTATTTCCTCAGCTTCTTCTTTTCGACAGTTTGATCTATTGTTTTAGTAGAGAAAACGTTTTAGCTCATTTGTTATTTCTATACTTGTGCGGTATCGACTTCTACACGAATTTTTATATTAAGCGGCGTGGGAGAGATGTTGAATTTGCCGCTGTGTCTGATTTACAGTCGTTCTGGCATGGTATGACAAACGTTCCTGAATTGTCGTTTCTGTCTCAGATGATTTTGCATTGTGCCCCCCATACTATGTGCGTTCCGGGGACCCCCTCCCCCGCAATTAATACGTTTGAAAACACGAGTCTGTAGAATGCTTTAAACGTTCCGTCCGTTCTCGGGACTGTTATTTATTATTAATTAAATCAGACAGACAGTTCCTCTATTAGGAACCGCAAATGATGGGTTACGGCAATGTAGTCGAAAGCGCCGGTGATATTTGAATTTCGGATATTATACGCATGCGAGAACGTAAAAAACTTACCAAGAGAGTTCTAAGTAGAAATCTATTATATAGCATATTCAACCGCAGCGAACGACCTAATTCTCAGTCGGAATTCTTTAACCTTGGCTTAAATAGCGCGCTGTTGCAAATGTTACGCATAGTCCCCCCTCCCCCATTTTGTATACGTCTTAATCGGGAATCTAGTTATACAGACATTTTTTAGCGAAGAACTTTTGCTATATATTCCAATGCAGATAATTGCACTATACACCGTCTTCGCAATGTCGCCGCACACGTTAAATGCGATGCTAGCCGTTTTGGCGCTGAACTTGATCAATATCCGTCCCCTCACATCCGAGTAGTTTTTACGTACACCACTTAGATACTCCGATAATAAGCTCATAATATAAAGCTCAGCATCTATTCTATCGTAATATATAATGCAAAGTTCATCAATCAGTGGTACAAAATATAAAAGAAAAACCCCTACCCACCTCCATCCGTGGACTATTGTAAATAATTCAATTAACAAAGTGAATACTAATCACGACCGACACACCGGTAGCAGCACCTATTTCAACATGTACGGCATAATATACCAGAAATTCTAGTTGAATTTCTTAAAAATTACTTTAGTTGCCAATTACACACTTCTCTAATTCCGTTTCAGCTTCTTGAATTAAATAGAGGCACGCTTTTATATATCTATACGCAACAAAGTCTGACCACCGTTGGAAAAATGTGATTTTTTTCCACCGCAAAAACACTATCGTCCAATAGCTTTTGTTAACAAGTCATCCACGGAAAGCATACTGTCTACCGAACCTTGGTAACACGGTTGCGTTGAAAAATATTCAGCCATTTAGAGTTCTTGGTGTGAAGATGGAAGTATGAAATTCTACCCGCTTAACGACATTGCCGATTCCGCTTAAAATAATTTCGAACACGGCGACATAGTAGCCGATTGAACGTTGTTCTTTGGATTTTAGAACTGCACGAAAAGTAATCTCGAAGAGGCGGCGCCAGTCGGAAGTACTTAAACGAGGCAGCGGAGCGCTAAGTGCCGGCTAGTTTATATTCCTGTATTCCGTCTGTCGACGTATTTCGTCGGTTACTGTGAAGTGACAAATAAAGATGGCGTCAGTTCACGATAAGCTCGAGATTTTATAGATCAGTTGAGACGGAGGGATAGCTAGAAGACTGAAATATGTGGTCGCGTGGGTATGTCCGGAAAGTAGATAGAAAAACCAGCGAATAATTGATGAGAACTATTTCTCCGAATTTCCGTTCTCACATTAATTCGTTGCCTATTTTGTAGGAAAAGGGGTAAATCCAAGTAACAGTGATAGGTGGAATATTTTCTATTTGGCAGGTGGCCACCCTGGCTTCGTCGCGATGTCATCGTAGTTTTTTTTTTTTTTTTTTGAGTATTTTCGCTGAGGTTTATTATTTATTTCGTGACGCCCTTTTCCCTGGCTTCTCTTGTTTCGGCGATTTTTAATTGATTTTCCGCTAAACGTTAAAAATAATATTGTTCAGCGTATTAAGCATAGAAATACTAACGCCCGGTTAAATGTATTTCTTTTTATGTAGAAGTTTCCTGATGTGCAGAAAACGGTTTGAAACAAATTGCACTGTACAAAAATTACGGTTAGAGAGAGTGTGATTCTTGAGGAGTATACAATTTACTTTCGTCGTTCGCAGACCGCAGAAGTGACTTTGTTAACCTTTACAATGTTATGGTCCGCGTGTAAACTTCGATATCCGTGCCTACTTGACGTCATTTTAACATGTTGTAGTAACTTGCAAGCGTTATGGAAGAAGCCCGAACTTCGAACGAACTAACAACGCCTGGTTTTATGTATGCTAAGATACGCGGAAGAGGAGACGTACGTGTAAAGTTCCAAAAGTAAATTTCGCTGATGACTTACAGTGTATGGCAGTTTACACAGAGACGCGCCTTCTGGTGTTTATTTTAGTACCCCATTAGGGTTACTTTGGTAAATAGAGTGACTAAAATAATATAAACCGAAACCTCCTCGTCGGTTTATAGTTTATTATTTAGCGGAGGGTGACGTAATTAAATGCGATGAATGACGTCAAGAATTCGAAAAAGTTCACGATGGATTATTTGACTAACAGAGACACGCCTGCCGGTTTATTAGCGGAGCAACGTTTAAACTTCGAATGATTCGGCGCCGCCTTGAATGATAATCTGACGCTTTTTTTTCCATTTCAAATCCGGACAGCCTTCGTTATCGATCACATACACAAGAGCGCTCTAGCAACTACAGAATTTCTAGGCTCTAATTTTATAGCGTTACTTTCTTTTACCTAACGAGATAGTCATTCTGACACCACAGCCACGGTTTTTAGTCTCTTTCCTGTATTCAAAAATGCTCGTTGAAATAAGGTTTTTTACTTCTTTGTTTAATATAAAAACCCATCTGGTCTTTCATTAAACTTTTTTAAAGTTTTTATTATTAAGGTTGAAATATATATTAAAAATCGTTCCGCATTACGAGACCTTCCCACGCTGCGGTTGTAAAATTTTTCAATATGAAGATGTACCTTTCTTCCCCAAGACGAAATTGGAATAGATTAATAAGAAAGGAAGTTGAGGAAAACTCTTGAAAAATAGCGTATGAATTATTTTAGCTAAAGTTTAGTCAAAAATTTTTACGCGCAGGTAAAAATATCCAAAGCTATAGATTTCAGGTTATATAAATAAATTATTAAATTGGTTTAATTAATTAAAACGCGTATAGCGGAGTGATACAAATATAATATTGGTAAATTCGTTTGCGCAATCTAAACACAAGTTTACATGACATTTCAGAAAAGCAGCATGTCGAAAAATTTAGTCAATTTTTGATGTGTGCACGATTACAATTCACAAATAAAACTAGACCAAACTTGCAACGTATTACATATATAAATATATATATATGATTGGGTTCACGAGCGTTGGTGTATCTCGAGATGAGTGTATATACCTCGTTTGAAATCAGTTTACAGATTATACAGTGCGCGCGTCATAACATGTTTTTTTGTCTTTTTTTTTTTTTTTATTTATGGATTCGTCAACATATTGGCTCAAGAACAATGGAACAGAGAGGCAAGAGAGACTCAGATCGTTACACAATCAGAGATAGCCGATAGAAAAGAATCAAGAGTAGGATAACAGAAGGCGAAGGAAGGGAAATAATGAATTAAACACAGTGTATGGAGCGGGAATACCGATTTATAAAAGGAAGGAATAAAAAGGAGCTTGTTCAGTTGAAAGCAACGAACAACCGGAGATTATATGATCGGAAAATTAATTGGGTGCTGGAGGAGTGCAATGCACAATAAGGAGAAGGCACGAGAGAGAATAACGGAAAAGCGAGGAAGGAAGCAAACTGTGCCCAAAACGCACGCGGAAAATCGCAGAGAGGTTGGAACGGCGTATAGAAGAAAATTGATAAAATCAGGGTAAGCAAGGAAGAGAAGGTTGAATAGATAAGAAAAAGAAATCCGGGTTGTAGAGTGAGGAGACGTAGGAGTTAAACTATAGTTTGGAATGAGCAGCTGCAGACAGAAGGATAATGTTGAAAGTTGAAGAAACAGGAAGAAACCTACACGGAGAGGAAGATAATCGAGCAAATAAGTGTTAACTAATTCATTTCCCTCGATTCCGGCATGGCCAGGAATCCAAAAGCAATCCGTTTGTATTAAGTGGAAAGGAAGAGAGAGCAGTTATATTACAATAAATTCCAACTTTTCGTGAACTTCGTACTGCGGTATTTCTGATGCACGTAACATTGACATCCGAAAATGGGCCATTAGCAAATTTTTATTACTAATTCAGAAATATAAATTTAGCGCTACTATCGAGAATATGAAAAACCATCAGTACATTTTTTTCTTTTTCCGGTGTAACCTTGGATTACTACACCCCTCCACACTTTATTATATTAAGAATAATTAACAAAAACCTTCAGTATAAAACCAGAATAACTCGGCACTTTGCTGCAAGAAATAGAAATACAAAAGCATAAAAGGTGTTCTCTTTTCGAAATGTCTAATTGTTTTTAAACATATTTATTTAAAGTCGCTTGACAGCCTCAAGGTCATTTACGGCGCTAAGAACTTCATATCTTATAAGTAATAGATTATAAAACAGAAAAAAAGAAGCAAAATAATACAAAATTGTTCAATTTGTTATTCGATTGTGTAAGAGATTTGTACTAAACCAATAAATATCGTGACCATTGTTTTTTCATCGAGGGAAAAATATAACCTTTTTTTAAGAAAAATAATGGTTTCTTAAAAATGGAGGGGGGGCTGTTTAACGAAAAAAATTCTTTTTCGGTTTTAATGTTTATTTAAAAAGTTTTCCTATTTTTCGGCGGTTTTTTATCGCGTGACGACGTCATCTTGCTTATAAATTTTGATCGCTCCTCTGATGTGGGTATTGTTACCGATTCTGTAAGTTTACCTTTTTATTCGTATAAGACCTAGAACGTGCATCGTCGCTTACGTTTGGCCTTGTCTAGTTCGAGTACGTATTATTTTCGACTATGCAATGTGGAACTACGATAGAATTTTGTGGAACGGAGTAATAACAGAACAGTGTGTAAGTGGATTCCGGGGACGTGTAGAAGATGGAAACCACGTTTGCTGATTAGCTTTTTCGATAGGAGTTTAGAAGCTGGCTAAAATGTAAGTGATTGGAAGCGGAGAAACGAACAAAAATCTTTGGATAAACACATTGCGGAAAATGTTATTTCTCGAATAACTTACGAAAGGGGATTTTATTGAAATTATGATATTTTCGAGAGTGAGGATTTTATTTTCGGAAAAAAATTACTTAATTACGATCGCGAAATTGAACTTATGATTTAGTAAGTTTCACGGATTAAGCAATATATACTGCGGAAGCATTCGAGCATAATTAACGTGTGTGTGCTTTTTCTATATCATAGTGATCAGTGAATCCAAATGGTAGCCATGGGATTACTACATTGATTTTTAAATATAAATAATATTGCTGTCAGAGCCGTATGTAAATCAAAATTTCGGGGTGGGGGGGAGGGCTACAAAAATATTTTTATACTTGGAAAACCCCCTCAGATATGGCCCTGATGTTGTATTTAAATTTTCTTTTATACTTGGTCAGCGCGTTAAATTATTTTGATTAAAAAAGCTAAATAGACAATAATATCGTGACAAAACCAGTACCCTTCGTACCTTTTGCCTAGGAGGTGTAATATTTCTTTTGCGCATGGCACGTAATAATCTATTTAGTTTTGATAGAAACGTAAACTCAAATTGTTGATCACAAAGCGAATAAAATGTTTAGCGTAGCGTAAATACGAATGTAAAAATTTAAAATTTCTCACAGTGATGATATCATTTTGCAAAACCATTCCCAGACATACATATCAAAAAAAGAAAAAAGTCAAATACTGGAAAACCTGAAAACGCCAAATGAGATTCATTAAGGTATTCATAAAATCACACCGGTTCAACGCTGAATTATTAACAACATTTACATATTTCGGTTACTAATTATATGTTTACTTAAGCAGATCTCCCTGAAAAATAGAATTACTTTGCGTTAGGTGGTAAAGACATTGGGATAATAAACGCGTGTCAGTTAATCGATAAGAAAAAAAAAAAGAAATCAGCGAAAAAACGTACGAATATCACTGATGAATGTTCTTTACAGAGTAGATGTAAAGCTTTTGTGGCTCTATTAAATATGAAACTGTAGAATACGTTTATGGAAACTGTTGAACAGCTGGTCCATCTCATAAAACAACTATGTATATCATCGAGCGAGTTCGCTGAAATACAATTTAACAACGTACATCTTTACCCGTAAATGCGGTGCTAGCCAAGAGCCAGAGATTGCTTTATCCGGGGAGACGGAATTTTAATCGGTGGCGAAAAATAAGTGACTCCTCGCTGCGTGTGTTAGCGCTGCGGTCCTCGTTTGCAGGGAAGATGGGAACGATCATGATTGGTTAAAACTTTTTATTGCCCGAAAGA
Organism: Icerya purchasi; assembly: GCA_039619475.1. Classification (NCBI taxonomy): domain Eukaryota; kingdom Metazoa; phylum Arthropoda; class Insecta; order Hemiptera; family Monophlebidae; genus Icerya; species Icerya purchasi. The sequence goes on along the minus strand of CM077116.1, from coordinate 255,749,586 downwards.
AAATAAATTGGAAGAAACCGGCAGACATGAACGTGGTCAGTGAATTGTCCGGATCGGTTGTGCGCATTGATCAGTGTAGAGGTCTGTGCGGATATCATTAATGGTATCTGGTATAGAGAAATGGGTGTGGCGCAGCGAACGCTACCGTTAAATGGTATTATTACGTCTTCTTCGGATGGAGGTTGAAGAAATTTAACTGCCGCTTCCTTTTGAATCAAAAATTCGGAGAGCGTAACATTTTTATTATAATCGCTGCTCTTCCGATACGAATTCGGCAACTGCGTCGTATTAATTTATTTCGGGTTTTCAATAAAAATGTTAATTGATTAAGCGTAACTTGGAGCATTTTATTTTTGCTTGTCCGAATGTTGTAACATTGTTCATTTTTCATTTGGACCTTGTCCGTTACTGTTTTTTTGCTCTTTTTCGCTTTCGCTTTCGCTTTCGTTTGATTTCTCTTTCCCTCTCTGTTCAAGTAGCATTGCAAATGTGGAAAAGCACTTGTTAGCCCGTCCGATAAGCTGAAATGGTCAGTACTGTAATCTTCATCATCGGGAAAATATATTTTGTAGGCTGAAACGTTTAAAACTTTCACAATGATTATTAACCATTATAAATAATTTACAGACAACTGCGTTCAAAAAATGGAATATATTTGTTGCCAAAAATAAAACACTTAACGTTTCGGACAGCTTAAATATATTTCATTTTTTGAATACAGTTGTCCGAAAATTATTTATAATATTTATGTCCTGTTCAAGCCTTAAATTTTGACAACATGGGCAGAGCTGTACTATTGAAAACAATGATTGGATTATTATGAAAGAAATCATGGCGAAAATTGTATCAAACAAATCGGGGAAATTATCGAATTTCGAAGCAACATTTTTCTCTCTGCAATTACTCTGTAAACTCCATGGTGTGCAGCTATCATTTCTCCTCAGTCTGCAGCACTGATTCCCTTTATTCGTTCAGCCTTCTCTGCCTCTCCGTCGTTGGTTTTTGGGCTTTCCTTCTATGCGACTCTTTGATCTCTCTGCCATATATCTACGTCTGTATGTGCCTACCCTCTTTAGCACTCTAATATTCATTTCATATGTGGCGCTGACTGAGTGCTGTTTGCTCTTTTCTTTTAATTGAACAACTTTTTTTCTACTTCTCTTCCCTACTAGTATCGCTGGTTCCTAATCTCTACAATGCTTCCTTCATTTTTCCCTTTCTTTTTGTTTCTGTTATTCAAGCTTTGCGTTTATTTTGTCGGCTATCTCTGATAGCACGAAGATGATCCGATTTCTCTTTTATTTTCATTTCTTGCGGAATAGTGTTCATGTTGACGAAACAAAACAAAAAAAATAGCTTAAAAATTATTTATGAAAGTTCTACAATTTCGTCTAAAGCACCACAGCGGGTGATGAGTTAGGGTTCAAGTTTTGTATGTAATAAAACTGTTTTCTTTCGTTAGGTTTATGTCAATGACGAGGCCAAAAAAGAAAAAAAAAAAGCTTAAAAGGTATTGATTGTATAATTTTTTTATATCGCTTTTCACTGTCATTCGCAGTTTGTAATGATGGAGTAAAAGCTAAACGTTTTACGAAACGGCCGATTTCTGGTACCGTCCTACCGTACCGGAATAGTGAAATCTTAATGATGTTGGCATCGGTTCAATTTCGTGTATGATAAGCCGCAAGGAGGTCTTTGCATGAAGTGGCCTTAAGAGGTTACTTTCTAGAAACGTGCTCTGCTTAATTTCTGTTTTATCATTTGCGATTAAAAGCTGTTGACGGGCCTTCTTCCCCTATGGTTTTTTTTTTTTTATTTATTTATTTATTTATTTATTTATTTATTTAAGAGTAGTACAAGCTTAACTAAATAGTTAAATAATTGCTCAATAAATAGTAGCTACAATGCAAGGTCTCGCAGTTTAAAACGCTTTAAGTGACCGTATATCTTTGCCAGTATCCAGAAGTTTAAGGTCTTCAACATTGACGTGTTAAGCATAAATTTTTCAAATATATTAACATTATTATTTCATAAAGAGTTAAATGTTGTTCATTTTATATATTATTTCCTTATTGATATTTTACTTTTAAGCTCATTTTTATTCGAATTTTAAAGAAAATCATCGAGTCGGTACTTTTTTTTTTAAATAAAATATTTTATTTCATCACATTTTTAGTGTGACTAATGATACGGATAAATCGATTAAAAATTATGTTGTTTTCGGTCCTTTATTATAAAGAGCTGGATATTGGTTGAAGATTATAACGTCCAAATTCTGTCGATGATGAACTGTTTTTAGCTATAATTTTTGTTTGGTTATATTAAGCGATGATCTCTAAGGGGACCCATTTTTTAAACCTTATTTAACGACTACTCAGTTACTATTCACCCAATATTTACCGATATACTCATATGGGATTGCCACTGATCGCGGTATTGTTAGTAAACGGAAGATATCATTGGAATCAGGCCACATGGAAAAAAGGTTACACGCAGTAATTTAAAAGACGTAATACTTCCGTCAGCGATGAACTTGTAAATATGGCGCTATGGCAGTTTCAAATCTGTTTCCTTTATTCAAATCTACATTTATCCGTGCGGTGAAATTAACAATAATCCAGAGTCCCATACGCTTGGTAGGATGATTGTAGAATTTTTAGCCCTTCCCATAATGTACTTACAGATGTAAATCTGAAGAGAATATTAGGGGCCAGTTCTTCCCTATCGGCCGGCTTTACACTTTTTCATACTTCTCTGGCGTAACCAATATTCGATTTCAGATATTAGGTGTGTACCTGGAAGCGACTTGATACATGGTACCTTTAATTCGGTAGTCAATACGCGCTGAGAACTCAACTGTTGACGCTAACCACTAGCAGAAATGCAGGATTTGCTTCTTTCAGATTTGTTACAAAATGTATGTTGTTACTAAAGCATGAGAAATATAATGAATTTGATTGCACGCTTAATATATGTATCATTCAAATTACGGGATGAAAAACAAAAAAAAAAAAACAAACTAAAAATACCGGAAAAACGCCAAAACATCACATGTCACAAATAATGCAATTAAGTAAGTGTATGTGAAATTTAGAACATTTTATTAAAAACTCGCGCTGCAAAAATAAAACTCACCGAATATTAATATATATTTTAAGGCGTTTAAAATGAAACGTCACAAAGGTTAATGTGGTAAAACAAGTATGAATAGAAATCGCAGGGTGTATGATGCACCCTTCGCGTGTATTACTATGTATATTTTTATCGGATGTTTGAGAATTATTTTGCCGATTTATCGATTTTTTTAATTCTCTGCTTCTCTCATTGATGACGAATGTCTTGATCGATCATCTTTCTCGCGTGCCATTACTACCTGTACTTCCATATCGATTCTTTCAAGTTTTGTCCGTGTTTATTCTTAGCTTTCAAAGCGGATATCTTGTGCGCTTCGATTTACAAGCTTTACACCGTGGTAGCTTCGTTACGAATGCTTTTCTCGAATTTTCTGCACGATAAAATTCTCTTAAATGACTCTCTTTTTTAGAAATTTTCTGTTTGGTAAAAGTATACCTGTTTACGATAAGCAAAAAAAGGGAAGAAAGATCTGAAAACAATTATTATTATTTCTTTTTCTCTCTACTTTGTGCAGTTTATTCCCGAGTGTAAAAATAATCTGCAGACTTGAGTGGTATCGATGAAGACTGATCGTTGGATATTGGTCATGGTTTAAATTCAGCTATACCACATGTTTTTTTAACAGTATTGAAAGTCACTCCCATCGTTAAAATAACAACTAGAGAGCTCCCCCCCCTCACAGAGATGTTACTTAGACCCGTTCTCTTTTCACCTGTATGTCCAATTTTATATATTCTATTATTTTTGGGGGATATATTATTTGTACTGACAACTGTGATATCTATAAGTGCTACGTGTTTATTTTTCTTGTCAACTTAAATATCTGGTCGGTTTAACTGCTTTGCCAGTTTTCTCTTACCTGCTGCTTCGGTACATTTTATGCGATTCACTTTAAACAATATCCGACGGTTTATATACTTATAATATTGTTATTATTATTACTCATGTTACCACCGATGTGTGTAGGATTTACATTAAAAATGTCGATCTATTCTCTTCGGTGTGAAAGAGAATGAACAAAAGGTAAATAAAAGTAGAACAATTTATTTTTCAGCCGACCGATAAGATATATTGTAATATTACTAAACAAATACATTCTTTCTAGTGTTTGTCGGCAAGTCAGAGGAACAAGTCAGAGCACCGTGTTTTGGTAACGTCACCTATAAGAAGAGTTATGTTATATGTGTTACACAGTTTAAAATAATTTACCGTGCCTGCGGTTGCGTGTAGTGTGGTAAATGCAAGTTTTTGTTCAACTTAATTATATGAATCACTATTTTCGTTGAAATTCAGTTAGGCTTTTATCGTCTTCAATTATGAATTTCTCTGGGGAATATTTTAGTTGCGCGTTTAATTTCCTTGGTATGTGGAGCTCTAGCACTTACCTGTTCCGAAACGTGTGTTGTATTGACATTTTTGATTAAACCCGTCGACATTGTGCCGAAGTGTTACCTCTCCTCTTTTGGTTTGACTGACAGCTATGTTAAACGTTGATTTCGACATATGCACCTTGTGTTATCTGCTACATGGTGACACTATTCCGTGCGAACGGTTAATTTCAATCGACTGGTATGAGTACTAACAGTTTAACGGGGATTGGTTTCCGATATTTGGAACAATAGTGCGTATAGAATGCGTGTTGGCGATCGTTCCTTATCGAACTTACCTTTTACAGCTAACGTACTCGTTTAAAGATTTACTTCCGACCATTTATAATCTTACGGAAGAATTTGATTATTAGGTACATATATGAATTATTTACAAAAAAAACGTCCTTATCAATAAATAAGAATTGTGTTCTCATCGTGACGTTATTTATTTCTTTTCTTTAAATAGCGTTTTAACTGCTCCAGTTTTCTCGGGTAGGTGAAATCGATTTATATAATAAAAATTTCAAGTATTTAAATGTAATCTATCGAATGTAAATTTCGGTTCGCGTTTCTTGACTGTTCTCGATACTCATCAAATTCGACATGAACAGAGTATCTTTTTTAACGGCTCGAAGATGATATTTTTAAAATTTCAGCAGGTAAATCTATGCGAGAGGAAATATTAAACGATTTCAGAGTGTCGGATAATCTTTCTTTTTATAATCTTCTTTACAAGAATGTAACTTACGTATTTGTGGCTGGAAATTTCAATGAATCGCCCGTTTGGAATATTTCGTATTAAACTGATGCAGTTGTTCTAACTGAAATTGATAAAGCGAAAGGGAAAGATGAATTTTTAGAGTTGCTTTTATTTGCAGTTAGTAATTGCACCTCGTTTTTTAATTGGTCGCAGTAGTTCTCTAGTGGTGCAAACGCTTTACCATTTTTTAACACAAAGGTGGAAGAAGTTGATTAAAGTGATGGATAAAGAATGACTTTTAATTTAATGCTAGACGCAAAAGGGAAAGGGGTACAAAAAAACTTCGGCCCCTAGCGATGTTTATTTTTGCACAGACGCACGTTCGAATAGATTTTCCCCCCCATTTTAATGGAATCAAAAAGAAGAAAAAAGCGGCGAATTGTTACGGAACGCGATTTATATTTTTTGGCTGCATCACTAATTTAGGATGATATTTTTGAAACCTTGCACGAGTAGATTTTAAAAATGCCCTATTTTCAGATGATGGATTTAAAGGCGTATTTCGTTCTTACGCAAATAAAATAATTTATTGTTTTGCTAAAAGTTAATTTTCCAAAATCCTCTAGATAACATCGGACAAAATAGCTCTGCAACTTCCACTAGTATTGGTTTATGGAATACTAAGTGGATATTTTATTTTTTTGGCACTTAAGGATGTATGCTGAGAAACAAAAAGAAGGGAAACCGAGTCGTCAGTTGATTTTCTATTCGTTCAGATATTGACAGTATAAGGGAACGGATGTAGCAAGAATGATAAGGAAGGACTATAAGATGCGCAAAAAAAAAGTAGAGAGCTTGAGTTTCAATAAACGGAAATATGGAACACAACGCTCTACAGAAATGGACAAACATTCAATGAAGATGTAACCAGCATTACAGATCTACTTCTGCTTCGGTTATGTGAAGAGGCCAATTTGGAGAGGAAACAAGGACGAAGCCGTGAAGAAGGCGAAAGAGTTAAAACGCAGGAGAATAACTAAAATGACAGCAGAACAGGGAAGCGAAAGAAACTAAGGAACGTAGATTAAGTCGAATAGCTAGATGAAAGAACGCTCGTTACAAAGGAACAAGTGTAAATACTCAATACTGGAATTCAAGACGGAATTTTTTCACAGAGACGCGGGATTTGTAATTTTTTTCAAAAAAGCGACCAGAAGAGTAGCAACCCGTGGCAAAAAATCTTTAATGGTTATCTAACTTATATTGCTGATAGTCCTTTAACGATTTTTTTGAAACAAACTAGAAGAATGAAAATGATTCAAACAAGTGAAATAACACTCGAGTACAATATAATTATTACATTTGTAAAATCACATACACTAGCTTCAGATACTATTCGGTAATTTTTCAGATTAACTTATTTTATCGTGTTTAAGTGTTTTTTTTTATTCATTTTAATATTGACATAACAGGAATGAAGCATTATTATACTATTATTGAAAATTATAAGTCAGTATTATGGCGAAAAGGAAGCGGGTGATTTTCCGGTTGCGGAGTTTGGGAATTTTTAGAAATCGTCGACCAACAAACTTCATTGTTTCATCTATAATATTCCAATTGGACCTCGATAACCATAATAATAATAGCGATAATGATAGTGATAGCAGTCGACTACTACTAAGTTGTAATAATACTTTGGTAACTGTATCCCTCAGCTCGAGCGGGTTAGTAATGAATGGTTGTGCCCGTACCATTTTTAACGGTTACCATTTGCCTATTGTATCGCTGCATGTACACACGCGCATGCATATATATATATAATATACATATAGCTATGTGTATGTGTATTTTTTTTTCTGATACATTCATCCTGTTGCTATTTTTTTACGCCATTATCGAATTAGTCTCTCCTCCCTGAACATTTTCGCTCGCTCGGTATTGATACCATCGCGACTTTCATCCATCCATGCACCGCTGATCAGACTAATACATTTTTCTCGGAAGAACATGAATTCCTAAAATTATTATCATCGCTACCCTTTCCCGTCTATAACATATCAGTTCCATGTATGGAATGCCAATTTTTTTCCTTTGCTTAGTTTCGAACACGCGATAATAATTATTTATTAGCCGGCTTCCTTTGTTGTATCTTCGTTTTTGCCACTCACTCTGCAAACATTGTTCCTGCGGATGTTACACGCAATTTCTTTCATTATTTTCTTTTCACATCGTTTGCCTGTCATCTATATTCCTTTAAAAGTGTTTTCACAATTGTCAACTCAAGCGGTAAGTTAAATAAACTTGCACGTTTTATTCCAGATCAGGGTGGAAGACAATTCATATACAGCTTGCCAGCTGTAGCTAACAAAAAGCCGGAATAAATAATATGCACTCAGAGTTCGAATGCAGTTCAGCCAAAAAATATCGATTTTTGCTCTATTTTCAAACTTCCACAGTGCACCCACCTTTTTATTTTCGTCAGATGTATTAATTTACGTGTTGAGGGAGCAGTTTTTGGGGGCGTGTAATTTTTATTTGCCGCCCGTGTATGTTGTATACGATACGTATACATATATAAAAAATATACACACACACACACACACTATATATATAATTTAAATATATAATGACCAGATCATTCTTAGCCTGACCCCCATCAATTTTCTTGTTCCAAAACGTTACATATATTGTATATATAAGAAGACAAAGTATCGACTGACATGCCGTTTATAAATGTATTGCTGGGAAATTATAACTTCATTCTTTTAAGAAGACAGAGTACCGAAAAAATGGATTGCTTGACATCGTTAATTTTCCTAGTTCTACACGAACTATAGGGGTGATGGAGTGCTAATGTTGGGGATCCGGGGGTGTACTCAGGCGAGGTCAAGTTGCGGAGCGCCCTTAAGGAGGCACGAAGGGCCGAGTTTATATATATATTTATATATATATATATATACACATGTATATATATAAACTTAACCATTTTGGCCTCGCAAGGGGCTGTGCCCCTTGACCCCTCTTGCTTACATTTCTGTCTCTTTCTCTTCTATACTTTGTATAAAATGATCAGAATTTACAACGTAATTCTTACTGGCATCAATACATAACATAATCACAGAAATCCTATCCTAACATTTAACTTTCATTACATAAAATTGAGACATTTTTTCGTTACATATTTCGTTACACAAAATTGTGGCATTTTTAAAGTAACATAATCACAAAAATCCTATAAAATATAACAAACGTTACATAAAATTGGGACATTTTTTCTAATGTGGAGTAACCTAAGTATTACGTTGTAATTAATATATGTATATATATATATAGAAGTAGCAAAATAAATATCATGAATTCATCGTAGAGGCAGGATAGATTTGGAGTTAATCTATTCGCAGTAAACTAGATGGCAGTTTTCATCAAGAGGATCACAGATATTTTTTTTTGGACTGTGCATTTATTTTTCTTCCCTATTTCTCCGATGCTAAATTTATGTTTTGGATGTCTGGTAATTTAGTGTGGTTGGAATCAGAAATCCAGGATCTCGAGTTTTGGTGGCCTGGCGTGATTTTTTGACTTTGTTTGTGCTCAACTGATTGTACATTTGTGTGAGAAGAATTAATTTATTGAATTTGTATAAAATTTTCTGTTTAATTTTCAAAATTTTTGGTTTTCTTATTCAGTAATGGTATTAATGAAAATGATTAGAAATAAGTATACATGGATGTAATGTATAATGCTAACGAAAAAATTCGAGAAATTTCTTTAATTGTTGTACACGATTAACTCTAGAAAAATTATTTATTTTTGTTGTTGAGTTATTATAATGAAATATTTTAAAGTTAAAATAAACAGGAAATTTATCGTTTATTAATTGAATAAGTGTTTCGCTAGTAGGATTTTATTTTTTCTCAATTCGTGAATATAAAAAAAGAAATAAAAAAAGTTAGGTTTCGATAAGATTATTACGCTGGTACAGATTTTATAGAATTTTGGAAATTTGCTTTTGCTTTGGTATACTAGTTTTGCCGTTTAATATTGAAATCGGTATTTCGTGTTTAGGTACAAGAATGGTGAACAGTACCCGTGGCAGTCGAACGTTAAGTTTCATCTGATTGTAAGCGGCTCCAGTCGGAATCAAACGATGTACTCTCATTCGCTGACCAAGTACGATTCGGGCACTTACGAATGTGAAGTAATCAGGCAGGGCGTTAGTTATACGCATTCCTTTAATCTCACAGTATTTGGTAAGTATATCATTGTATTATATTTACAGTAGTATTTAAATGAAATATAAATAAACAGCCGTAGATGGTTTCTAGAACTTCATTTTTTCTCAATTTTATTTAGTGTATTCACTTTTGACTTTGCTTTTTATCACGTTGCAATAAAGTAATGTAAAAAAAAACAATGAACGTTACGAAGTATTATTTATTCAGAATTTTCTGTGTTAATCAATTTTTAATTTTACCGTCTCCGGTTTCTTTGACATTTACCATTGACTTCTTTGTGGATCTTCAACTTTACAATCCTTAATGAAAAAATATGGGACTTATTACCAATTTCTTCAAAGCCGTCAACACTAATTCGCTTGTGTTTGCGGCTAACCAAGTACATACTCGAATACTCGATTGAGATGGCATCGGTTTGTTCGCGTGAAGAAAGGGCATGGAAAGTCATTTGGGAATCGAATAATTTGCGTTCCAGAGTTACAACAATCAGTACGCTGATACTGCTAAATAGTGTATTTTCTTTTATCGCCAAAGCTGCACTTTTTCAATTGCAAAATTGATTATTATTATTATTATTACTACTACTATTATTATTATCATTATCATTATTGTCATTATTGTTATTGCGTGAAATAGAAATCGGATTTAGTCGCGGGCTCAATCCAGTGGGGTTTTGGAAAAGAAATAGGTATCCTTAAAAAAACAAAAACAAAAACAAACGCATATGGCATTTTGATTTTACTTTAATCATACGTCGAATTAAGATTATCTGATAAATTATGTACCTAGACTGTAGAATGCTTTAGAAGTTCTTGCGAAAATGAAAATTTCCCATTGCTGGGGAAGGCAATTTGCATTGAATGTATCTTGTAAACTCTGATTAAGTAAATGATCGAGCTAATATGGAGGTAAAGAATTACTCTGTGAAGATGTACAGTTAACTCTAGCAGGATGTTATACGACGTTAAAATATCATTTTATGTTGTTGCCAATCGATACTTGTGTAGTAGTGACATTTATTGCGAAAGACTTTATAAAGCTATCTGCAACAGTAGACGTGGAACGGCTGCATGACTACTATTCGATACCTGACACAATATCGAACGACTTAGAAGCCGATATCCGATTGACTTCTTTTAAAATAGAGCTCTACATATTTGGATATGTAACCGCAATGGGAGAAACATACCCAATATTGTAACAATGCTTAATGTTAAGTAATCTTGTGCTATATAAGAGGTTTTTTTTTAGTAGCTATATACATTAGTGCATCGTATCATTCATGAAGAGAAAAAAATACCGATTAATTTTGTGTGTACCTCTACCTTTTCATTTACAAAACCGATAAGTTAGTTCAGTGGTTTTATCATACCGTGTTAAAACTTGTCAGGGCTAAATAAAAGTTAATAGTTTTTTACATTTTTTTCAATTGCCAACCACCAGATACCAGGTAAGTAATAATAAACTGACCGTGAGCATAATGTTGTTTCGGAATGTATTTCGTTTTCGAAATTAATAACAGTGCCGCATTCGATGGAGTTTAATTGCCGAAATGAAATTACGTCTTTTACAGTAGTATGTATTTGTATGCGTGTCCGAATATTGCACATCGGAAAGTGTTAGGCGCCGTGAAACCATTAACTTTACACAGTGTATTTATCAAAAATATACATTTCTAATGAAAGCAAGCGTTTTAATAGTAGATCGTAGAAATTATATGACTTATGACGACCGGCGCAGCCAAGAATATTATTAAATAAATAAGAAATCGTTTTTCAACCGTTTTTTAACCGTTTTTTAATCGTTTTTTCCCTCTTATTACTGTTTTTATAGTATTTATGTATATGTAGACGCGCTATATGAAGTATCAATATCTTCTCACAAATGATTTCGAAATGTTTACGCGGAATTTTCATTAATTTTTAATTAAACAAAATCTAAATTAGGAAAATATCGTAGCGGTAAAATTAAAAACGTAACCTAAAAAGAAAAATGCCTTTCCTTCAATCAGAATTTCCGTGTTTAATTTATAGAAACGACTGAGCGGAAAAATTACCGTAACTTTTTCAAAAAAAGTGAAAAAGTAATTGTCGTTTCTAAGTTTGTAAAATTTGTTTTAACGGTACTGTTGTTGCGAGCACTATTTAATCGAAAACCTAAAATCCGATTGTGTTCACTAAGCGAAGTTGACGGCTTTGCCTCGTATACCGTTTAAGGTTCCCTTAAACCTCCGATAGTCGATAACTGCTGAATAATTTCGTTTTGCAAATTGTATTGACTCTGTGTCTCGGTAGACTGTACTTTTTCGAGTTCCCTGACTCCGTGAAAATTGCAATTGTTTAATAACTGCACAAAAATTCGCAGAATGTTAGCCAGTCGGAGTTCGAGTCGAGTAGTTGAAATATCTAATGCTCTGAAAATGCCAAATAGTAGAATGGCTGTGTATATTCATTTTTTTTTTTTTTTTTTTTTTTTTTTTTTGAGGGTAGCTTAAATTTCTTTGTTATCCACCGGTCGGCGGGGGCCACTGGAGTTCTGTAGCTTAGAGAGGCCGGTAAAATTTGGTGCAAATTCCAGCTATCATATACCATGAGTTGGCAATTGTCAGGACAAGTTGCATGTTGCTTAAGTGATTCGCTGTCGTACGAGTACCAATTAATGTTTAAATTTAATCGATCGAACAGAGTTAAAATACGAGTAACAACTTTTTTCTGCGAAATTTTAATACGGTTACAAAATATACCAGCATATCTAAGTGTACAGGCTAAAAACTGCGATGGGAGAGGAAAGACTTTTTGTTAGTACGTTCTTGGCTGGTACTTACTCGTATTTGTATACATTAAGACTCAGCGGAGGAAACAGCTGATACGGATTTAGAAAAAAAAATTGCATTACGCTTAGACACTTTCAGCTGATCATTCGGAAAAGTTTAAATAATTGACGAAATAAAGGGAAAATGTGCGTATGTAATTGGTAAAAATCATGCAGAGGGTTAAGGATTTTAGACTTTAAAAGGGAGGAGAAGAACCGTATAGAGAATTAAAGATCGCCGTCCAGGAAAGATAAGGGTGAAAACTTGATGGCGATAGAGTGGGATTGCTTTCATGGGACTGCCTCGGGGCAGAGCACCGCTAATAGCGGTGACGCAACTGTTTGACTGTTGAGCTGAATGAAACTGCGGATGCTAACCTGCTTCGGATGCAGCTGTATTCTCATTTATTCTCAAATCGGATGCAGCTGTATTCTCATTTATTCTCAAATCGGATGATTTTCGTTTGAAAAATTAAAACTAATTGTCACGATGCATCTCACTCGTAAAGATACATTCATGGATCATTATTTACCTTTGCGTACTGCTTTTCCATCTTCCTTCGCACATTTTCAATCACCCACACGACACTCTATCGAGCATGTGTAGCCTTGATTTGTCGATTGCGTATGAGGAACTCTTTTGAATAATTCAAATCTATAAATATAAAAGTGCAATGTGGTAACGAAAAAATAAAAATCTTTTTTTCGAAAAAAAGAAAATAATACAGAAACCTTTATTTTTGACGGGATTGTAAGAAGTTAGTAAGCTCAATCCCCACCTTTCTCAACGAATTGAAACCTACGACGGAGCCATGGTGGTGGCCTCTATCTCGGCAGTCAATCGCCTGAGAACGGGACATACGTCTTTTTCCCGCGACTTCATCCTTAAACAAGCTCCAAAGCTAAATGCCCCTGCCCATTTTGTTCTATCGATGAATATCCATCGGTTTCGCATATCTTGCTGAATCGCACACGTCTTAATGGGTTGAGGTGCGGCCAGATTACATCACTTGCAGACATCCTCTCAAATACCTCTGATGAACAACCTCATGCCTTTCGTTCAGTCTAACGAGCCGAGGAGTCTGATTTAAAACGTGGGTCCACTCACTGTGATAACCTAGGTAGTTACATGCAGTGTGTAGATTAGTACCCTTCCTTAAATGGAAAAAAAAAAAAGTAAGATTTTAAAAGACAAATAGTTAAAGTATTATAGAAGCGGTACTTTTTTTAAAAAATATATTCAAATGATAACCCTAGCCGTTGAGCTGTTTGAGGGAATATAAAACGATAACGGGAAGCCGTATTTTTAATATGTCGGAGAATTTTAGTTGATTAATTTTTTTCAAGCTTATAACTAAAAAGGGTTTAATTTGTGAGTAATTCTTATTGACTTCAATTGTACTTTTTTTTTTTTTTCGAGTGCATTTTCAAATCTAATCATATCGGCGGGAAAGATTTTACAGTAACACAAATTTAGCTTCCTCCATCTGAGAAAAATGTGACTCTCTTGCACAGTTTGCTTTAACGTATGTGTATCAAAGTCATCAATGTAAAAAAAAAAAAAAAGGCAAGTCAAGCTGCGAGTGTAGTTCTGGTCATGAAGAGAGAAAGAAAAAAGAACTGTACTTACCGAAAATAATAGAGGCTATATTGAAGCGACCGGGGTTAGATGTTTAGCTTAGTTGAGAACTGTTTTCTGGTTTTTTGATTCTTTTTTTTTTTTTTTTTTTTTATATTGCAGTTTTTATACTTACTACCTGCTTACGGTAAAGCATAGTCAACTAAAGAGAAAGGATTTTCAGGATGTTTTTGAATTTAACGCGGAAAAAAAAAAGAATACGATTATAAGTACCTTGTGACGGAATCTTCAGCGCAAAAATCGAAGTACAACGGTCTGCGAATGGAAACCGAGTAAGACGGAATTGAATCGGGCAACCTGATCCGAATCACTAATCACGATTACACTCTCGTTAGCAGTACTGATTGATAAGCGTTGTGCAGCAGAACGACTAGAATCTCACTTTTGCCGAAGTGACTTCTTGTGGCACGTGATAGTCGCGAGTCGCGCCGGAGGAAATGTATGTAGGGGCGCGTATGTGCGTGACAATTTAGCGATTACCGCCGAGAAAGGAGAATATTAATATTGCTATTATCCGGTCCGAAGGTACGCGTTCGATTATTGCCGTTAAAAATATCGCGCTGCCAGCATGCTCGGCGGAAATGTGCTTGTTCAGTGTCCGTCGTTGCGAGTATTTAATTTCTGTTCCATTTGATTTTTTGCTCGGCGACTTGGCCAGCTCGCGCTCGGTTAATTGTTCTTTCTAACCTTCTGCCGACTACCATGAATGGAACTTGGGCACTGGGCCGTACGCCAGTTCATCTGATCGATTATCGCCAGTTGTCGAGTCGTGAAATAATTTTATCTTTATTTGGAAACGGAACGCGGCGGCGGTATTGCTCCCGAGCGGGCAGCACCGTACGATAAATTCTCATTATCGCTATTATTACGGGTTCACGCGTTTGCTCGGGCTCGTGTACGCGTCTGTTCCACGGTGTTTCCGCGATTGCTCCAAAAGAACAGCGCTTAACAATTGCAAGCTCTTTAGTTCAGCCGAAGAAAGTACAGTCGTACAGTGCGTGTTGCTGGGCAGGATTGGATTTATTTATTTCTTTTTATTATTATTTTTCTGGCGAGATAAGCCGACGACAGCTCTACACTCGTATGAATGAAAATGATTCGTGAATGGCGAATGTTAAAGCGTTCGTTACCTGGTGCTATTTTTTTTGTTTTTTTTTTATGTTAGCCTGTTCTTCGATGGAACGTTTAATAGGGTGAAAATGCGGCACGCGAAAATTTAACTGTCCGTTAGAGGCGTGTTGTAAAACTCCAGTCCGGACCATCTCTAATCGTAAGCGCTACCGGTGTTATTTAGTTAATTTTTTTAAGCATCCGAATTCTCGGAGTAGCCTGTGCGTAGAAAAGCATTTTCTGTTAATTGTCCGTTTTCGAAGTTTACATTTGGATACTGCATATTTCACGAATGAAACGAAATTTCTTCAGCTTTTCATGATTGCATAGTGTAAACTCGTTGCCATAACTGTTACATTGAAATCATGTAAAATTTATAACACTTAATTATACCGAATTGTCGATTTCACAATTGGAACCTTTTCTCGTATTATTATTACGGCAGCGCCGCTCTGTTATTTTGAAACCATTTTTTCGCAATTCGTCTTTCTACAAATCTGTTAAACTTCCGTTATTACCAGCTGCTGTAATTTACCATTGCCAAGGTATCGGAGAATTCGTTTACCTATCACAGACAACAGGTGTCGTTAATTTTTTTTTTTTTTCATTTTAATTCAGAGCGGTCTTTATTTGACTCACTCGATAACAAAAAAAAAGAACACGAATCATTTAATTCGAGTTTGTTTCCGTTTCAATTAACAGGATCATCGGGATAATAAACAGCGAATATTTGTTGTTCCACTTATGTTTATTGTTTCATTTTATTGATTTTCGACGACGAACAGATCATACAAATGCGTCGCCGATAAATCCCTATTGAACTATTCTGTTTATTTTTGTCTTTTTTTCTTTTTTTTTTTTAAATCCATTTTCATATCAACTACTGTAGTTTACAAATCACGTGGACTTCTTATTCCTCCTGGCGATCTTCCACCCCCTTTTTTTGAGTATTTCAAGTAGAAATTGCCAGTCAACATTATCCGGAGGCTTTTTTCAGATCAACAAATATTTCATATATTTTGCAATCTATTTTTTTCAGCGTAAGTTTTAACGTCAGTATAGTTCGTTTACTTCCCTAAATTCAAACTCTACTTTTAGATTTACTCGAATTTTTTCTCTCTTATTCTATTTCTTTTTATTACATATGTATATATATATATATTATTTTGGTTTCATGAAATAATCAAGTTCGAGCAGTCATCTAATACCAGCCTTTCTTTATCAGTAAAATTATACCGGAGTAGTGGAAATTAACTAATTTGAAGGTGTGCAGATATGGCGAAAACCGAATAATTTTGGTGGTCGAAAAATAGAAATAAAATGTTATATTTAAAGAAAAATAGAAGTAGCGGATTAATTCGAGATATTGAATAGGGAAAATTAAAATTTTTTTTGTTCGCTTAGAAGCGATGAATAAGAACGGCATTAAGAGGATAAAAGGAGTCGAGAAGAAGACTATGGAAATGAACCATCAAGTATACAAATGATTCGGAACATAAGAAATGGTGGAATGAATGTTAGAGTTAGGGATATTACGATGGAGAAAATTCTCTAGTATTTTGCTTCAACTACGAACATGTTCAAACGTTCTTATAACGTTTTAATCAACTGAATTCGAATGGGATATATGCAACAGGTGGCAGAAAAAGCTCACTATATCCTTCACGAATGTGCGCCGTACAGATTTTTAAGGGAAAATTTCCTATCGATAGATCGTAATTATTCAGCGAAATGTTTTATTGCGTTTGTTTAAAAAATACGTTACAAAATATCATTCGATCTATATCATTTTAGGACATTTGCGATTGTTATATAGAAAATATCTGTCGCTTTTTGGAAATATATTATTTGCGAAAAAGGTTGCAGTAGATGTTTTAAGGTGTACTGGCGTCTTTCGCCTGCGAATGAGATTGATTTTAATGCTGCCGCATATTATTTATCTTGGTATACAACAGAGCGCTTAGAATGATTGTAATCACTTTTGTAAAGGTTGGATCTCAAGCGATAAATCTAACAAGGAATTGATGTAAATCAGAAAGGACTGGTATATATATATATATATATATATATATATATATATACGTAGTAGTAATCTGTTCGCCGCTATTAGGGTGTATTTTTTATGAAAAATATTTTAGTGGAAAGCTGTTGCAATGAATTTTATCGATAGCTAAGTCGATGCGCCTTTATTAAATCGTTGTTGGTCTAGCTAACTTTGTTTTAAAAAAGAAAGATAACTCAACTGTCCGGCGTTTGACTCGGTAATACGTACGTGTAGTCTACATTTTTTTTTCTTCTTTTTCGAAGAGGATGGAGTATGTTTTATTCTGATATTGAGTTTTCCATTTAACGAAGCATTTTTTTATTCGAATTTTCACTTAACTCCCTACGCACTGTGTAAAAAGCATAGTAATTAGCCGTATCATTAGCCGCGTTGAGCTTTTTTTAAGCAACTCATCAAATGAAATAAAATAACCTACGAAATATTTTAAGCTGATAAATTGTTCTCAACACTCGTGAAGAGCTTTTTTATTAGAAACAGAACGATTGTAGTTCTTCATTAAAAGGCTAAAGATTGATAGAAGGAAAGTATCTTGGCTGAAAAATTTTTATTTGTAGTTATTTGATTCGTTTTATTTTTTGTTTCTTTTTTTTTTCTTCTTCTTTTTGTTTATTGTGCTCTTTATTTTTAATAATCGTAAATCAGAAACTTTCCGCAAAATAAATTAGGTCATAATGGTCTGTTGTCGATAGCAGTATGAAGTCAACTGCGCCGCCCGGTTTAACTGACCTACTTAAATGTCATTTATTTAATTTGATTTGAAGGAAAGAGGTTACGTGAGAAGAAAATTGTTGTCCTCTTGTTAGCTTGTCTCGTGTCCCGAATTGTTTTTCGCGCGTTGCGTGTGTGTGCGCGTGTGCACATGTACTGTGAAAATAAATCAAGAAGGTCGGGAAACTTCTGGTCTCAGCAAGAATTGTGATGTATGGTTCCCATAGACGTAGTGGGAAACATTGAGCATACTGCATTATGCATTTATGCATTCGAGAAACAAATGGGAATGTTTTGTACGAAGTGCCTGCTATGTTGAAAATGGTAAATTAATGCTAACACCGACGACCGTAGTTAAGCGGAATTTTTAAGTTACCGCGTTTTCACCATCTGATGTGTAATAGGGCGTGAGGCGGATTTTTTTTTCGAGACTTGATTTCGTACTAAATAACTTATTGTTTTTAACGTCAGAAGTGTAATTAGCAGCAACTTCACTAAACGATTTTCACCAAGTTTCCTGTTACGAAAGGTAATTCGGTAGTATTGAGCTAGCTTCCGATTAAATTTTACGGTAATGTTTGGGTACTGGCGAAAGTTAAAAATTTTCGGAGACAATTCCTCTTTCGCTGAATCATTGAACGAGACGGAAAAAAAGGTATCTCACTTGTTACAATCAACTAGAACAGAAGCTTTCACATATTTAAAAGGAATTCGAATTGCTAGGTTATTAATTAAATCGGATTTTATTCAATCTGAGGAAAAATAATTGTAAAAAAGACGAAATTGTTTAAAAAAAATATACCGATCTTAATATTTACACATTAACAATTTAATAAAAATGCACTAAAAAGTAAAAAAAAAAAAAACGTAATTATCTGATAAAAGATGTTTCAGAGTAATACAAGTTAGAATATCGTATAAATACTCCCGAACAACATTAATAATCATCAGAGTCGGGGCACCGAATTCAAATTGTAACAATAATTGAAAAGCGTATTATTAGTTAGTATGCTTTCTAATTATTATTATTGCAATTTAAACTTGGGGGCCGAGTTCAATAAATGTGTTAACATTGTTTAAGAAATAAAATATATTTTATCGAGTAATTTTTTTTTTTTTTATTAAAAGAAACTATTTCATTTCAAGATTTTTATGCAAGATAAATGTTCAAACGTAATAGCGAGATAGATCCGTAAATCACGCTGTGAAAGTATTCGTTGTTTGCATATAAATTTACATTTGTTTAAGCAGTCAAGTTGCTCGCGTTAATCGTCTGTTTAATTTTAAAATTTTGCAAGTTCCTTTTTCACTATATTCTAGAACGGAAAAAAAAAACAAAAACTTTCTAGCTGTTGCAGAACGATCTATGGATTTTTCGAAAGTTTCTTAGCTAATTTTTTTCTGGCTACACTAAAACGTCATTTTCTTTTCAATCTACGTTTCCGCGATGAAATTGCTAATAATTTCAGTGAATTTAGTGTTTATTATGTTGAAAATAATTACTCTACGGAGACTCTGTTTTTTCACCTTCCTCGATGAATGACTAGTTGGTTTATAATCGCCGATACTTATCCGATATAATACTTATTTATAATCATTACCGATCGGTACGCTTTCGAAAATAAACAAAGAGTCACTTGAAAATCTGTCCACCTGGTCAAACGTGAACAAATATAGTGTAAAAAGAAAAGAGATACAGATATTGCTAAGTGCAATATGGCACCCGGTTGTTAAAGGTTTGCTACTAGATATCGGAAACGCGCCTAACTTGTGAGCTACCAGCATTATCGAAAAAGGGGGAATCCAGCTTGATTCTATTATATAATCTATCGGCGTATATTTTTCTGGTCGATACGATATTTACCTGCACGCCTGTTTTCGATTTCAGTTGAAACAGCAATAGTACGATATTGTGTACAGCTGTATAAATCGAGCAAGGACCATCTTGTCGAAAATCGAAAATATCATAATTGCCGATCAATACCCAGAGACTTGGTATTCAACTGGTTTGTATCATTATAGAAATGCTTATGTTTCGAGTGTATGAACGTGCTAGTGAAATCGGCCCGAAATTTTGAAAGTGTATAATATGTACGCACAACTTTTGGGTTAATTTATTTTTTTAACCCGAAAGAAGGTAGTCAAAAATTGTTGGCTTAGAGGATTAAATAAAAGTTTAATCAAAAAATTCCGTGTTTAAAAATTTAGTACAATAATGAACTGAACGCTATGAAATAAAAGTGGGCATAAAAGTATTACAGCTTTTTTTACTTCGATTTCGATTTTAACAGTGTGATGAGTGAAAAATTAAGTAGATAAAGTAAATTTAAGGAACTTTTTTTTATAGACTATCAAAGTTCTCTAGCAGTACAGATTTCAACTTGGCTCAAGAGACAATTTTTAGCTTGCTAGTAGATAGCTGATAAATTTCTCTATTTCAGCTTGCGAAGAAAAGTACTTAACGTGTATAATGAGTGTTGGGTAATAGAGTTGAATTTGGGTTTGATGATGTGCACTCGTCTTTCGTGTTTTGCTCGCCAGGTGCTGTGAGGGCTGTAATTCTCTTCTAAATAACGTACTTGAACTTATTTTTATTATATAATATATATTTCACTTTGTAAAGTTATATAATTGAATAATCCTTTTTATTTATTCATTTATTTATTACATCCATTTTTCATTTAATCCGTTGTAGCGTTCGCGTATATTATTTTGTCGCTGAAATTTAAATATCAATTTTCCTTTACGTAAATTTTTATTTTTTAAAATTTCCCTAGAAAAAAGTGGCTTGTTAATTTGTTTTTGTTTGTTGCGATTGTACAGTTCCATTTTATTTCATCATTTTTAAGAGAAGTGCCAGGATTTATAGAATTTAGTTTCGGACAACGAATATGATGCAACATATGTCTCTATCGGAAAGGTCGGGGGGGGGGGGGGGGGGTGAACATTTCCGAAATGCGTAAAAAAAAAAGAAAGTTATTTGAAACTTTTTGTAGAAAGGAAATAATTGTGGTTGTTAAATACATTTCGAAATAGTGCAGAGCGATAAGGTATTTCATGTATTTGCCGTTTTCTTGGAACTCAAAAGAAAATTCTATGTACATTTAGGGGACTTGTATTTATTAAAATTAGGAAAAAAATCCTTAAAAACAGTTTTTTTCGTTTTAAAATTTTCAAACGCGCGCTCCTGAACAAGTATTAGTTATGAGAAACGAAACGGTCTCTGCGTGGTAATAAAGTACAATTTTTAGTAACTGTATTAATGGCCAGCCGGTTCAAAAAATACGCTAGTAAGTGTCTTAATTAATTATGTTCATAAAGAGGAAAAAAGTAATCAAAAAATCCGATGGGAGAAAATTTTAATGGAAACGAAT